>CM022302.1:305154620-306390535 GCA_011799875.1 Thinopyrum elongatum | reverse complement strand
TACAACTCAAAGTACTTTATTTAAAGGCTCTGGGGAGCCATACATAACATGTTCATACAGATAGGGGTCACACGACCCGACACTCAAATCATACAAACATACAAGCACATGCGGAAGCAACTAGTCTGAGTACAGACACTAGAAAGAAAGAAGGCTTGACGAAGCCTGTCTATCTACATAGGCCCTTCACAAGCTCAGGTCACCACCTGGGTGGCAAGTCACTCGTCAACGTCGAGATCTACATAGAACCCATCGGAGGGGGCGGTGTTCTCGTCTGCAACAATTATTAAAGCAACATGAGTACAAAGGTACTCAGCAAGTCTTACAACAGATCCTAATATATATGCACATTCTCAAGAAGGGTGGTGGAGTTATTGCAGCAAGCCAGCTTTGACTCTTGGCTACACTATCCTACGAGACACCACTTGAGAAATTAGTTTTCGCACACGAGTCCACTAATCACCATCACAATACTCCATCGTGGATCCTCCCTCGTAATCCTACGAGAGGGCCATCCGCGGTACTCACACTTATCTTGAGTCTTTTAGTAGTAACCATTAACTTGTCTATGAACTGCATAAGCGACCAAGTAGTCCTTTACCGCGGACGCGGCTATTCGAATAGTTTTATACCCTGCAGGGGTGTACTTCGTCACACATGTCTCCACCACTTAGCGTCTGCACACGACATGTGCTCGGCAGACTTCAAGCGAAAGCCGACGTGGGTGTAGACCACGACCTGACTAACCACACAAGTCTCTAGTCCAGGTTTATCGCCTATTCGGGTTCCATCCGCAAGGAAATCCGGCCGGGGTGTCCTCAATGGCCCCAAACGATGTGTGCAGGGTTCCCGAGACACCAAACGGGCGACTCGGTACACCGGCCACGTGCCTACCGCATCACAGCCCACCCCTAAGGTCAGCGCTGCGCACGGCCTCCAGCAACTACAAACACCAATAACTACTTGCAACTCCTGGACAGAGGACGAGAGGGGTCAGTAAGTCGAGCGGGGTCATATTTCAGGGCCCAACGTGTGGTAGTAGCTGAATCTTAAATCACGCATACAGATCTCAGTTCTTAAGGACGGCCTCAATGAAACAACCCACCATGTACTCCTACATGGCCTTCCATCGATACCTTTACCAAATCATGTTCAACACTTCACTCTCATTACCGACACAACCATTCACTCTAGTTCATCACCCTGATGAGCCAGACCTGACACAACTCTAAGCATAGCAGGCATAGCATGGTAGGAAACACAGACATGGCTCAATCAACTCCTACACATGCTAGTGGGTTTCATCTAGTTACTGTGGCAATGACAGGTCATGCAGAGGATATGGGTTCAACTACCGCAACACACAGCAGTTTGAAACGCGTTGTCTTAATGCAGTAAACAAGAGCAGAAGCGAGAAGATGGGTTGGTATCGAAATGATCAATGGGGTTGCTTGCCTGACAGAGTGGTAGTGGAATACTGCCCTTCAGTTGGATACTCGTGAATATCCTCGGAGGCAGAACCTACCACGAAGAACACATCGAAACACAATCATCACATGGCAATATGCAACAATATGATGCATGCTATGACATGGCAAAATGAGTGTGTTTTGGCTAATGCATCTTAGAACAGGTTGGTTTGAGTTCATTTGAATCAAGGATTCAAATGCAAACCCAAAATAAGAGGTCATATTAGTGCATTAACTTGTTTCATCTAATCAGCAAGGTTAAAGTGTTCTGACATGCATGAAACCAGTACAGATGGAAAGACTGGATTTTTCTGATCCAAATTCATATATAATTTGTTTGATTTGGAGCTACAGATTAATTTCTTTGAATTTTTGAAGTTTGTAGTATTTTCTAGAATTTCCTGAATAAAAATAAATCCAGAGAAATACTTATTGCGTCAGCATTGCGTCAGGATGACGTCAGCGGTCAACGGTGCCGGTCCAGGTCAAACCTGGCCAGTGGGTCCCGTGTGTCAGTGTCATTAGTCTAACTAATTTTTAGTTAGTCCTAATCCTAAATTAATTAGTAGGCGGGTCCCACCTATCATAGACCCAGGGGGGTCAAACTGGGTCAGCGGGGTCAAACCCGCCGGCGTTTAGCCGCCGGCGAGGCCAGACACGGCGGCGCAGTGCGGGATTCGTGCTCCGGCGACCAAAACGACGGCGGAGCACATCTACGTGATGCGGGGAGTGAGCCGCGTCGAGTGGTGGCAGTGGTTGGAGCTGGGGTGGCCGGAAATGACGCCGGCGACGAGCTGTGCGGCTGCCGGAGTTCGGGCGAGCTCGGGCTCGTCGCTAGGGGGCACGGCGAGGTGCGTGGAGTGGTTCTGTGGACTCCTGCGAGTGCGGCGAAGACGATGGCGTGCTCGGAATCGAGCCAACGTGGCTGTGGCCACGACGGCGACGTGCTGAGGTGGCGGCGGGTGCGGCCGAGCTCGGTGAAGTCGATGCAGGTCTCGAGAGCGAGAACGAAAAGGATGGGGAGGTAGCTGAGCTCACGGCGGGCACGACGGAGCAGACGGCGAGGTCGGGGACGAGCTGCTGCGGTGGTGACGGCGAAAGGGATCTCCGGCGACGGCGAGGTCGGGCGAGGCTGTTGCAGTGGTTTCGAGGCGAACAAGCGCTCGGGGCTCGGTCTGCTCGATGGAGAGGACGACGACGGAGCTCGTGGATGACGGTGGACGCGGGTTTCACGGTGGCGCGGCTGCGGCTGCGTCGGTCATGGTGGGGAGAGAGCGAGAGAGAGGCGCGGGGGGGGGGGGGGGAATGAGGTGTCTAGGGGGTCGAGGTGATGATGTGGAGGACGTCCAGGCGTCCAGCGGCTCGAGCGGCAAGCAGCTGGCGCCGTGGCGGGCTCGCGCACGCCGGCGTCACCTCCCTGCCTGCCTGGCGGGGACGAAGCAGCTGGCTGGCATGGGCCAGCACAGTGCTGGGCCGCCAGGTGGGCCGGCTGGTGACTTTGCCAGGTAAGTTTATTTCCTTTTTTTTAATCTCTGTTTTCTAATTTCTGCAAGTTTGTGGCTTTTCAAAAAATACCTAGGCACTTTCAAAAATCACCAAACTGCTCATGCCCACTGTATAGAGTATATCCAACATGGAACATTTCAGTTTGGGATTATTTGGACATTTAAAATATTTACTAGCATTTAAATGCCCAAATGCAGGTTACATATGATTTAATTCAATGACCTTATGATGACCTAGAAAAATGTGAACCAGTTTTGGCAGAGGTTCTAACCCAAGACAAAAATGATGGACATTTTAGAAGGGCATTTCAGGTTCATTGAAAAAGATTTTAGTAAACCCTAGTTGTTTCCAGGAGGGCTGGGGGTTCTATCATCCCCATTTCAAGTTTCTGGAAAAGCTTAAACATGATGCAACACTCTAATGCCTGAACTAGCTAGGGTGTGACATGGATGGATATTTGGGATGTTTCTGTGGACTCTGCTAAATCTCTGCAAATACTTCCGGAGAGTCTCTGCTTCTTTCTGCTGAAGAAGCTACAGATCGCTGGGCCGACCTGGTTCTTGATGGCCGCCAGTGAAGGCGCCAATGAACTCATGGCACAAATCAGCCCATGACGAATTGGAGTTCTCTGGCAGGTGCATCAGCCAAGACCTCACATTGAACTTGAGAGCCAAAGGGAAGTAGTTGGCGAATACCTTCTCATCTCTTCCCCCGGCAGCTTGAACAGCGATGGTGTAGTTCTCAGAAACTCTGCCGGGTTCAGCCTCCCATCGTACTTCTCGGGTATCTCTGGCTTGAACGTGCAGACGGACGACCAACGGACTTGCCGCAGCTCACGAGTAAAGGCAGGGCACCCAACCTCAAAAGGTAGGTACCCGCCAGTATCGAGTGTAGGCTTGTCGACGTCAGGACCGTCACACCCATTGGCCTGGCGGTTGGCGTCGTGGCGTTTCTCAATGACAACGCGCGCGTCTCCCCTCCGCCTATCCTCCGGGGCACGCTGCAAGCCTGGACGGGCTCGAGGGTCAGAAGAGGCCATCGAGACGCCATCAGGTTCTTGATTCCGCTGCGCCCGCGCTAGCTGCCGTGGCGGGGATTGTACCATGGGGGTGGCCCCTTCCGTACGACCAGCAGCACGGGCCGTTGTTGTCGCTTGGGGAGGCCGTGGCGGGCCAGCTCGCTGTGAGCCCCCAGCCTCGGTGAAACCGAGCAGGCTCTGGATGGTGGCACGCCATTCATCCATCTGCTCGGCCGCTGGCGGAAACCTCAACAGCAGTTGAGCCCGCGCCATGGCCTCCGTAGCAGTACTTGGTATGGGTGATGATGACGCAGACCGCGCCGTTGCTCGGCTCCTGACGGGGCCAGCAGTGACCGTATCACGTCCCCGCTATTGCGGGGTGGCCACCTGGATGGCATGGTGGCGCGGTGATGGCGCTTGAGGGTCAGCAGCTCCACTAGGCGCAGCAGCCTGGTTGACTCGTCCCGGGGGAGGTGCACGTGCTGCGGCGCCCCCGTGGTGGGGGCGGCCGGAGGGCGGCGATTCGCCCCGGACCAAGCGCCATTGCTGCGGCTGTGCCCGTCGGCAAGGGGAAGGAGTGTGGATGGAGTAGCCCCTTCACCCGTACCTCGCGGAGCGTGGCCATCAGGGTGTTGCTGATGTTGCTCTCCTCCGGCGTCTCCTGCTCCTGCTTCGACCGCAGGGGAAGTGGTGACGGTGCCGCCTGCCTCGACCATAGCCCCAGTGGTGTCCACACTCTCGTGCGCCTCCTCGTCCCCCGCAGCATTGGTGGTTGTGGGCGGCGGCGCCTTCGAGGTGGATGGGTGAGTAGCAGCACCGAGCTTCTTCTTGGGCGCCATTGCCGACGGTGCCGTCGAAGACGAAGCTGGTGATGAAGATGACGAGCTGCACATGCTTTTAGGTTCGCGCAAGTGATCCCCCTACCTGGCGGGCCAAAGATGTCACGGGAAACCACGGCCACCTATGGGGCCAAGGGGCCCCTTGCTGGTTCGGCAGGGGGGATGTCGCGTTGCATAAAGACCAGAAGAACGTGGGGCAGCACGGCAGAGATCACACGGGCAATTTTACCCAGGTTCGGGCCACCGCGAGGCGTAAAACCCTACTCCTGCTTTGGTGGATTGATGGTGGAAAAGTGGTGGTGGAGTGTAGTACACTTGCCCGGCAGGCTCGCCCTGGGGAGGCAGTGACTACACGCGTACGAGCGTGGGGGTGTTCAACTTTTCCAACCCTTGCTACGGTTGCCATGGGCCTCCTTTTATAGGTTAAGGGGTGACCACAGTGGCAAAACAGTCATTATGCACTGATAAGATAGCAAACAGTGCTATCATACCTAATTCTGCAGGCTGACAGAGTGCATTAAATGCACCGCTCAACGTCACATTGTTGCTTGGCCGGCAAGCCTTGCCGGGCTTGTCTTGCCAGCTCCATGCGTACTTGCTTGACACGTCGCAGGACGGGTGTCATCTGTAGGTATTTCCTGTAGAAAGAGGCCGCCATGTGGCGAATGGCTGCCACTTAGTCACTTTGCGGCTTGACACCGCATTGATCAACGATGTGGGTCATGTTGAGATGGCTTGGTGAGGTGTCTTTGCCCTCGTGAGTCCCGGCAGGCCCTGCCGAGACGTCTTGAATGCTTTCTTCCGGGGGAGCCCTTGTCCTTGCCAGGTCCGCCTGCCCGGCAAGGGAGGCTTTTCTCCTGGTGGTGTCTCGCTTCTCTGTCTTGGTCTTGGCCTTCTTAATCAACATGCTGGTTCTTCGAAGATCTTGGTCTCTTGTATCTTGACACGGCCTTGGTGTTGTAATCTTGTTCTCGTGCCTGTGCATAGTCAGGGCAACAAACCCAGGGTTTGTTGCACCGATAGTGCACTTAGCATTTATCCCTCTGTTTTTGAATTTAATTAAATTCCAGGATTTTCAGAATATTATTAAAATTTTGAAAATTCATATAAAAAAATCCGTAACTCGGATGAAAATGATTTATATATGAAAGTTGATCAAAAAAATATGACGAATCTGAATATGCTATCCACATACCTGTAACATGCCTCTAGTGCTGCAAACAAGGAACCTTCCCCTCCGATTCATCTGTCCGATAACTACCTAAAGCCGGGGAATTATCCACAGATATTTTCCCGCTCTGTCTGTAATGCGTAGCACTGCAATAGGTTACCCCTAGCACAGCATATTGCCATGTCAGTCATCGTGATGCATTGTTTGCTTTATAGTTATTGTTTCTCCCCCCTCTTCTCTCCGGTAGACCCCGAGACCGACGCTGCTCCCAAGTTCGACTACACTCCTGATGACTAGCCCTTTTCAGCAGAGCTTCCAAGCAAGCAAAACGCCCTTGCTCATTCCTATATTGCTAATTCTTTCTCTGTCGTGCTTGCATTAGAATTTGTTACTGTTGTTCGATAGCTCCTATTGTGATGCATAGCCTACTTTTGTAACCTGCTATTGTTACTTACCTATTATCCTATATGCTTAGTATAGGTTTAGTAGTGATCCATCAGTGACCCCTCACCCTTGTCCTTGTTGCCTCGCTTTGTTACCAATGACTCGATCAACGTGATTGATGTGCAGGGACCGACACATCACCGCACCCCCCTTAGTTGTATGACTCTGTAAAGCTACCATCGAGTGCCGAGGGTGATACCTCCTACCTCACTCCTAATGATACCTCTGTAGTGTAGCTAGTCAGTTGTGGGTTACCGAGGGTGATTCCTCTTTTACCACCTTCGATGATGCCTCTGTCGTGCAGCCCCTCAAGTGTGAACCTATCGAGGGTGATTCCTCCAAGTTCACCTTGACAGTTACATCGAATGGGAATCCATCGAGGGTGATTCCTCAAATTTCCCCCTTGATGTTATGGATACACGGATACCTTGACTTTACCTCAGTCCCTTGTTGAAGTCAGGTCGGCCCTGAGGGGTACCCGCGAGAGTTAATGAAGTCGGGTTGACCTGGAGGGTACCCGTGAGATAATTACGAGGCACGACCGGGCAGGCAGACCACCCTAGAGAGGGATGGGCCTGACCCTTGCAGTAAGTCCTCGAGAAGGGGCAACAGGATCACTGATCGTCTCTGCGCGCTCTGATATGTCTCCAACGTATCTATAATTTTTTATTGTTCCATGCTATTATATTATCTGTTTTGGATGTTTTATATGCATTAATATGCTAATTTATATTATTTTTGGGACTAACTTATTAACCTAGAGCCTAGTGCCAATTTCTGTTTTTTCCTTGTTTTTGAGCTTCGCAGGAAAGGAATAGCAAACAGAGTCCAAACGGAATAAAACATTCGCGATGATTTTTCTTGGACCAGAAGACACCCAGGAGACTTGGAGTGCAAGTCAGAAGAGCCACAAGGCGGCCACAAGGGGGGAGGGCA
Source organism: Thinopyrum elongatum (assembly GCA_011799875.1). NCBI lineage: Eukaryota > Viridiplantae > Streptophyta > Magnoliopsida > Poales > Poaceae > Thinopyrum > Thinopyrum elongatum. The sequence continues at coordinate 306,383,152 of CM022302.1, read as the reverse complement.
CGCCCAGGGGGGTAGGGCGCGCACCCTGCCTTGTGGGCCACTCGGTGACCCCCTGACCTTGATCTTCCTCCTATATATTCACATAAATTCCCAAACCACCAGAAGCATCCATGAAAACACTTTTCCACCGCCGCAACCTTCTGTTCCCGTGAGATCCCATCTTGGGGCCTTTTCCGGCATCCTGCCGGAGGGGGATTCGATCACGGAGGGCTTCTACATCAACTCTATTGCCCTTCCGATGAAGCGTGAGTAGTTTACCTCAGACCTACGGGTCCATATCTAGTAGCTAGATGGCTTCTTCTCTCTCTTTGATTCTCAATACAGTGTTCTCTTTGATGTTCTTGGAGATCTATCCGATGTAATCTTCTTTTGCGGTGTGTTTGTCGAGATCCGATGAATTGTGGATTTATGATCATCTTATCTATGAATATTATTTGAATCTTCTCTGAATTCTTTTATGCACGATTTGATATCCTTGTAATTCTCTTCGAACTATCGGTTTGGTTTGGCCAACTAGATTGGTTTTTCTTGTAATGGGAGAAGTGCTTGGCTTTTGGTTCACTCTTGCGGTGTCCTCTCCCAGTGACAGTAGGGGCAGCGAGGAACGTATTGTAATGTTGCCATGGGGTTTACATCATATTGCTTGAGTTTATTCCTCTACATCATGTCATCTTACTTAAAGCGTTACTCTGTTCTTCATAAACTTAATACTCTAGATGCAGGCAGGAGTCGGTCGATGTGTGGAGTAATAGTAGTAGATGCAGGTAGGAGTCGGTCTACTTGACAAGGACGTGATGCCTATATTTCATAATCATTGCCTTGGATATCGTCATAACTTTGTGCTTTTCTATCAATTGCTCGACAGTAATTTGTTCACCCACCGTTTTATTTGCTATCTTGAGAGAAGCCTCTAGTGAAACCTATGGCCCCTAGGTCTATTTTCCATCATATTACTTTTCGATCTACTATTTTGCAATCTTTTATTTTCAGATCTATAAACCAAAAACCCTAAAAATATTTACTTTATCTTTTGTTTAGTTTTATCTATCTCTATCAGATCTCACTTTTGCAAGTGACCATGAAGGGATTGACAACCCCTTTATCGTGTTGGGTGCAAGTGTTTGATTGTTTGTGTAGGCATTGGTGATTTGTGCATTGTCTCCTACTAGATTGATACCTTGGTTCTCTAACTGAGGGAAATACTTATCTCTACTTTGCTGCATCACCCTTTCCTCTTCAAGGGAAAAACCAACGCAAGCTCAAGAAGTAGCAGGAAGAATTTCTGGCGCCGTTGCCGGGGAGATCTACGCCAAGTCAAGACATACCAAGTACCCATCATAAACTCTCATCTCTTGCATTACATTATTCGTCATTTGCATCTCGTTTTCCTCTCCCCCACTTCTAAAACGGTTTTTGAAAAGATTTGTCTTTTTATTCGCCCTTCTTCCGTTCGTCTTTTTCGTTTGCCTTTTTGTTTGCTCGTGTGTTAGATTGCTTGCTTTGTCATGATGACTCAAGAGAATACCAAATTATGTGACTTTTCCAACACTAATAACAATGATTTTATTAGTACTCCGATTGCTCCCGCCACTAGTGCGGAATCTTATGAAAATTAATGCCGCTTTGCTAAATCTTGTGATGAAAGATCAATTTTCCGGCCTTCCTAGTGAAGATGCCGCATCCCAGCTGAATAGTTTCGTTGAGTTGTGTGATATGCAAAAGAAAAAAGATGTGGATAATGATATTGTTAAATTGAAGCTATTTCCGTTTTCACCTAAAAATAGTATTGATTCATCGAATAAGTGTAAAGATGCTTTTATTTCCAAGTATTTTCCTCCCACTAAGATCATCTCCCTTAGGAACGATATTATGAATTTTAAGCAACTTGATCATGAACATGTTGCACAATCTTGGGAGAGGATGAAATTGATGATACGAAATTGCCCTGCTCATGGTTTTAATTTATGGATGATCATACAAATTTTTTATGCTGGATTGAATTTTGCTTCTAGAAATCTTTTAGATTCGGCCGCAGGAGGTACTTTTATGGAAATTACTCTAGGAGATGCTACTAAACTCCTAGATAATATTATGGTTAATTATTCTCAATGCCATACCGAAAGATCTTCCACTAGTAAAAAAGTGCATGCGATTGAAGAGATTAATGTTTTGAGTGGAAAGATGGATGAACTTATGAAATTATTTGCTAGCAAGAGTGCTCCTATTGATCCTAATGATAAGCCTTTGTCTACTTTGATTGAGAATAATAATGAATCTATGGATGTGAAATTTGTTGGTAGGAACAATTTTGGTAATAACACGTATAGAGGTAATTTTAATCCTAGGTCATTTCCTAGTAATTCCTCTAATAATTATGGTAATTCCTACAACAATTCTTATGAAAATTATAATAATATGCCCTCTGATTTTGAAAATAGTGTTAAAGAATTTATGAGTTCGCAAAAGAATTTTAATGCTTTGGTTGAAGAAAAATTGCTTAAGATGGATGATTTGGCTAGGAACGTGGATAGAATTTCTCTTGATGTTGATTCTTTGAAAATTAGATCTATTCCACCCAAGCATGAGATCAATGAATCTCTAAAGGCTATGAGAATCTCCATTGATGAGTGCGAAGAAAGAACCACTAAGATGCGTGCGAAACGAGATTGGTTTGTAAAATCATGTTCTTCTAGTTTTTGTGAAAATAATGATGAAGATCTTAAAGTGATTGATGTGACTCCTATTGAATCTTTATTTTCCAATATAAATCTTGATAAAGATGGGACTGGAGATGAGTCAACTTTAGTTAAAAGGTGTCCCAATGATTCGGAGTTTATAGATCTAGATGCAAAAGTTGATAAAAGTGGGATTGGAGAGGTCAAAACTTTAAGTAGCAATGAACCCACTCTTTTGGATTTCAAGGATTTTAATTATGATAATTGTTATTTGATAGATTGTATTTCCTTGTTGCAATCCATGTTGAATTCTCCTCATGCTTATAATCAAAACAAAGCTTTTACTAAACATATCGTTGATGCCATGATGAAATCTTTTGAAGAAAAGCTTGAATTGGAAGTTTCTATCCCTAGAAAACTTTATGATGAGTGGGAACCTACTATTAAGATTAAGATTAAAGATTATGAGTGCCATGCTTTGTGTGATTTGTGTGCTAGCGTTTCCACGATTCTAAAAACATTATGTGATGTGCTAGGTTTCCGTGAATTTGATGATTTTTCTTTAAATTTGCATCTTGCGGATTCCACTATTAAGAAACCTATGGGAAGGATTAATGATGTTCTTATTGTTGCAAATAGGAATTATGTGCCCGTAGATTTCATCGTTCTTCATATAGATTGCAATCCTACATGTCCTATTATTCTTAGTAGACCTTTCCTTACAACGATTGGTGCAATTATTGATATGAAGGAAGGAAACATTAGATTTCAATTTCCGTTAAGGAAGGGCATGGAACACTTTCCTAGAAAGAAAATTAAGTTTCCATATGAATCTATTATGATAGCTACTTACGAATTGCATACCAAAGATGACAATACCTAGATCTATGTGTTTTTATGCCTAGCTAAGGGCTTTAAACAATAGCACTTGTTGGGAGTCAACCCAATTTTATTTTTGTTCTTTGATTTTTGGTTCTGTTTTTCAATAAATAATTCATATAGCCTCTGGTTAGATGTTTTTTTGTGTTTAATTAGTTTTTGTGCCAAGTAAGACCTTTGGGATGGCTTACGGTGATAGTTGATTTGATCTTGCTGAAAAACAGAAACTTTTGCATCCAGTCACAGAATTGTTTAGATTCACTGAAGCGTGGAAAACCTTGAATTTTTTACACAAGATTTATATAAAAATTTACTCTGTTTTCATAATTTTTCAGAATATTTGGAGTTACATAAGTATTAGAACAATTCAGATATTCGCAAACTATTCTGTTTTTGACAGATTCTGTTTTCTATGTGTTGTTTGCTTATTTTGATGAATCTATGGGTAGTATCGGGGGGTATGAGCCATGGAGAAGTTGGAATACAGTAGATATTACACCAATATAAATAAATAAAGAGTTCACAACAGTACCAAAAGTGGTGATTTATTTTCTTATACTAACGGAGCTTATGAGATTTTCTGTTGAGTTTTGTGTTGTGAAGTTTTCAAGTTTTGGGTAAGGATTTGATGGACTATGGAATAAGGAGTGGCAAGAGGCTAAGCTTGGGGATGCCCAAGGCACCCCAAGTTAATATTCAAGGACAAAAAAGAGCCTAAGCTTGGGGATGCCCCGGAAGGCATCCCCTCTTTCGTCTTCGTCTATCGGTAACTTTACTTGAGGCTATATTTTTATTCACCACATGATATGTGTTTTGCTTGGAGCGTCTTGTATGATTTGAGTCTTTTTTTTAGTTTGCCACAATCATCCTTGCTGTACACACCTTTTGAGTGGGAAATGCATGAATCGCGATTTATTAGAATACTCTATGTGCTTCACTTATATCTTTTGAGCTAGGCAATTTTGCTCTAGTGCTTCACTTATATCTTTTTAGAGCACGGCGGTGGCCTTATTTTGTAGAAATTATTGAACTCTCATGCTTCACTTATATTATTTTGGGAGGCTCTAAACAGCGTAGTAATTTGCTTTGGTTATGAATTTAGTCCTAATATGATAGGCATCCAAGAGGGATATAATAAAAACTTTAGAGAGAAACCAGGCTATCCAACTATTGACCACACACTCGAGTTGAGAAAGGAGTGGTAGAAAAAGACTTTGCATCGACTTAGAAAAAAATAGTTATTATAAAACGGCTCATACAAATTTAAGCACCCCCAGTTAACTTGGGTAAAAGAAGTGTTTTGGCAAACAACATTTTTCACAAAATAAGTTTTTAACAAACAAATTTTTGTTTAACATAAATATAACGTTTGGTTGAACCAAACAAGAATTAAAGATTTAAAAAAAATGAGCATGGAAGCGACTTAGCTAGTTAATATGCTCGGTGTTGTTGATGAGGTTCAGACTTGTGGCAGGACGAAGACGTAGTCCTCGGCCTGGCCAAGGTCCCAGCCCCCAAGTCCGAGGTGATCGAGCGAAGAGCTTGACTTGATGAAGTGGCAATGCAGCAAGGCAAAGCCCCCGGTGCAGCTAACGTGACAAAGCTGGTCGGCTGGTGAAGCCGAAGTCCCCGGAGTAGGTTCATGAAGAGATGGTGAAGCCCCTGGTCCAGCCGAGGTGACAGAGCAAATCGATAAGTTGACGTTGTAGCCGCCATGCCAGCCAAGGTGTCGAAGCAGGTCGGCGTGGTGGACATCGGCTTGAAGAAGCAATGGCGCGGTAATGCCGACGCAGGTTGGTACTTGTGACGCGGCCAATGCCGGGTTGAGAAGTGACCGTGCCGCGATGCTGGCGTGCCCGACCCGTGCAATCCATGGGGCGACAATCTTGTCTTGATGATTATTTGTCCTTCATGAGGCCGAACCCTTGGTCAGCTCGCCGAGGTGATGATTCGAGGTGCTTGTCGTCAGCTCGATGGACCGACGACGCAGTCGGTGTTGGCGTAGGTCGGTAGCCGTGAAGCAATGTGGTCGGGCCGGTTTGACATCGACGTGAGGGTGAAGATCGGCTCGGAAAAGACTTAAAATTTGTGGGCACGTGTTTGAGAACAACACACAATACTTTAGAAAAAATTCCTTTAAAAATGATGTCCAATATCCCGTTCATGAAGAAAGATGAATTCGGGTCGGACTCGTTTTCGTGCTGGAAACAGATTCGAAAATTGATCCATTCATTGGAAATTTCCCGGAGTTTGAACGGTCGGATCGAGCTGAAATTTTGAGGGGTGATAGATATGGGAATTCCACATCCAATGAATGGTCATATGTTCTAAAGGATGTCCAAGCTAACTGCTGGACTCCTCAGCCCAAACTCGTCTAGGTTCCCGTCCAGATTCGACAGGGCCCTGGTAAATTGGGGATCGCCAGAGATTCCTCCATCAGAAAGCGACAAAATTTTACAGGGTTGTTGTAGACTCAATTTCGCACAATTTCACCAAAGCAATCATCAAAGCGACGCTCAAGGAGGCTGTGGCGGTGGATACACGTACACTGTCCAGAAAAACAGCACGGTCGCGTGAAGGCAATGTTGACGTTGAGCCCCCGAGCTCCATGGATGATTCCTCCATGATCTTGATAGAGATCGGAGTTGATTTTGATGAAGGCCCTCGTCCGAACATGATGATTTGAGGCTGAGCGCATCCTCGGTCGAGCCAAAGTGACTAGTCGAGCCGGAGACGAAGATGCCGACATCGTAGTTGATCTGCACGCGAGCCATTGATCCTTCGTCGATCTCACAGCGGAACTCTCAATGAAAGCACCATTGCCGGAGGGAAATCTGGCAGACCTCCGGGTCGGGGGTCCCAGTCTGTGGATCTTGGATAGATGGTAACATGAAGAAGGGAGTGAATGTTTAACCATGTTCGGGCCCTCTTGGTGGAGGTAAAACCCTACGTCCTGCTCTTGTTAATATTGATGATGATGTATCGAGTACAGAGTTGATCTACCTCGAGATCATAAGTTATGGTCTGAATCCCAGGGGTATAATGATGAATGTCATAATGATCTATCGACTAGCTTGGCCTCAGCTTATATAATTTACCGGAGGCCTACGATAACAAGAGTTCTAGTCGGCTACGTCGGTGGAGAGGAGTCCTTGTCTTGATTAGTAATTCTTGTGGAATCTTCCTCATATATGTCATGAGCTTCCTGAAGTGGCCCATTAGTGAACCGCCATGGGGGGTCCTCAGCCTGACCCACTGGTCGGGAGACGATGTGGTGAGTACCCCCTAGTCTAGGACACCGTCAACTATGCTCGTCTTGTTCAAAATGCTAAAGCATGGATTTATTCTTTGAATGCGTTGAACACATCACCTTTTGAGGGGATTGAAAACGTTCCAGTTGTTTGCGACTTCCAAGATGTCTTTCCAGAAGAACTCCCAGGAATACCCCCTATTAGAGTTGTCGAATTTGTCCTCGACTTGAAACCAGGCACCACTCCTATTGCCAAACGACCCTACAAGATGCTGCCGCATGAGCTCCTTGAACTTCAGGAGGAAATCGACAATTCACTTCGCAAGGGTTTCATTCGTTCAAGTTCCTCTGCTTGGGGAGTACCTTCTCTCTTTTGTCAAGAAGAAGGATTGTACAAATCATTTGGTCCAAGGCTACCAACCTATCAACCAAGCAACAATTCAGAACAATTATTCGCTTCCATGAATCAATGATCTGTATGATCAACTTGCTAGTTCCTCGGTCTTCTCTAAACTCGACTTGAGGTTGGGTTACCACCAGATCCGGGTTCATGAAGAGGATATTCCAAAGATCGCATTCGTTACTCGCTATGGTTCCTACGAGTACACCGTCATGTCTTTCGGCTTAACCAATGCTCCAGCTACATTCTCTCATTTGATGAACTATATATTCATGGAATACCTTGACAAGTTCATCGTGGTTTTTCTGGATGATATCATGGTGTATTCCAAGAATAAAGAAGAACATGCTGAAATCTTCGTCTTGTACTAGAAAGGCTTCGAGAGCATCAACTATATGCCAAATATTCCAAGTGTGAATTCTGGTTACCCAAAGTGACCTATCTTGGTCATGTGGTTTCCAAGGATGGTATTGCTGTCAACCCAGAATGAGTTCAGGCCATTCTTGACTAGACTCCCCCGAAGAATGTCAAACAAGTCAAAAGTTTTTTCGAACTCGCCTGCTATTGCCGTCGTTTTGCCGAGAACTTCTCCAAGATTGCCAAGCAGTTGACTAATCTGCTTCACAAGGGCATTAAGTTTGATTGGACAGAAAAATATCAGTAGGGTTTCTAGGCACTCAAGTACAAGCTGACATCTGCCCCAGTGCTTGCTCCTCCAGATTCTCATAAGTAATTCGTCATTTATTGCGACGCATCTCATCAAGGATTAGGTTGTGTCCTAATGCAAGAACGCAAGGTGATTGCTTATGCCTCTCGACAGTTGTGCCCTCATGAAGAGAACTACCCAGTTCATGACCTCGAACTTGCTCCAGTTATATATGCACTGAAGTTGTGGCGACATTACCTTCTCGGTAACCGTTGTGAGATCTTCATCGATCATCAAAGTCTGAATTATCTGTTTACTCAGGCAGATCTGAATCTCCGTCAGCAGCGATGGATGGAAGCAATTACAGAATATGACTGCGGTATTTCTTATACCCCTGGTAAGGCTAATGTTATGGCCGATGCCCTGAGTCAGAAGTCCTATTGCAACAGCTTCATGGTTTAGAAAGCTCAACCCCTCCTTCATGTAGAACTTCGCAAGTTGAACCTCCACATTTTTCCATAGGGTTCTCTTAATAACCTTGTCCTAGAACCAACTCTTTAGAAAGCTATCAACTCCGCACAAGAAAAAGACACTGAAATTGGTCAGATTAAGAGTGATCTTGCCTCTGAAAAGGCCAAAGACTTCTCGATGGATGAAGATGGAGCTTTGTACTTTAGAGATCGCCTTGTGGTACCCCGATTCAGCCTCAAGACAGAGAAAGTTATGAAAGAAGCGCATGACACACCTCTGTCTATTCATCCAGAAAGTACCAAGATGTATATAGACATTCGTCAGAAATACTGGTGGTCTAAGATGAAGCAAGGCATTGCTCGAAATATCGAGGAATGTGACGTATGCCGTCGCGCCAAAGCAGAACATCAGAAACCTACTGGACTTCTTCAAGAGCTTCCTATTCTTGAATGGAAATGGGAAAAGGTTCAAATGGATTTCATCACTGGTCTCCCGAAGTCATAAAAGGGTCACGATGCTATTTTTGTCGTCATCGACCAATTCTCCAAAGTTGCACAGTTTCTGCCAGTCAAGGAGACAATCACTGCTAGTAAGCTAGCGAACATGTATATCTCCAGAATTGTGACACTCCATGGCATTCTCAAGGAGATCAGTTCAGACCATGGCAACATTTTCACCTCGAAGTTCTAGGATAGTTTCCAAGAAGTAATGGAACTCATATAACCTGGAGCACTGCTTATCACCCCCAGTCCCAAGGTCAACTTGAGCGAGTTAACCAAGTACTTGAAGACATGTTGCATGCTTGTGTCATCTCATTTGGGAAGAAGTGGGAAGAATCTCTCCTATATGCAAAATTCTCTTACAATAACAGTTATCAAGCTAGCTTGAAGATGGCACCCTTCGAGGTATTATATGTACGTAAGTTGCGAACCATTCTGAATTGGTCAGAAACTGGGGAACGGCCGCTCATCGGTCCGGATATTATCCAACAAGCTGAAGAGCAAGTCTGTATCGTCCGAGAAAACATTAAGGCAGCCCAGTCCCGCCAGAAGAGGAACTATGATCGTAAACACTAGGGATCTACCTATCAACCTGGTGAACAAGCTTATCTGCGTGTCACTCCTATGAGGGGCACTCATTGATTTGGAGTCAAGGGCAAGTTGGCTCCTCGTTACATTGGTCCTCTCCGCATTCTCGCCAGATGTGGTTATGTGGCTTATAAATTGGAATTGCCACTGCAGTTCTCACACGTCCACAATGTCTTCCATGTGTCACAACTTCATTGTTGCTTCAAGGATCCGCATCGTGAAATGAATCATGAAATGATTGAAGTACAAGATGATCTCTCTTACAAAGAGCATCCGACCCGCATCCTTGATCAAGCTAAATGTCGAACCCGTCAGAAAGTTACCAAGTTCCTTAAAGTGCAATGGTCGAATCATACTGAAGAAGAAGCCACATGGGAACGCGAGGATCACCTTCATGAAGAATACCTCGATCTTTTCCCTTCTACCTCTTAATTCTCGGGACGAGAATTTCTTTTAGAGGAGGAGAGTTGTAACACCCCCATGTATTAAGCTACAGTAATCGCTCATGATTATGCTAAGTCATTTTGATTTGCCATGCTTAATCACCTGGGTTCAAATCTCATTTCAAATTCAACCTCTGAAATCAATTCAAATTTAAAGTGAGAATTTAAATTCACAAACATGGTGGGAAAATAGTTCACCATTTAGCAAATATTCCAAAACCAATTATGGTTGAGGAAAACAACATCACTTGTTTGCTCATTTGGGCTCTAGCATCTTAAAACAGTGCCAAAACAGTACTTTAAATGCTTTTCTGAATTATAAAAAATCCAACTAATTTAAATAACTCCCAAACTTTTTGTGGCAGTGCCTAATTTTGCAATACTAAATATGGGCCAAGTACCATATTTTATAAAAATCATTTGCTATTAAAACTAAAGACAAAACAGAAATAATAAAACAAAATAAAAAAGGAAAAGGAAAAAGAACAGAGCGCACTATTGGACTGGGCTCTAAGTGCACACAGTGTTTCCCAGCCCAACAGCCCCAGACTTTCGTCCTCCTCCCGCTACAGGAGAAGGCCGAGGTGCCATCGCTGCAGGCGCTCGGCGCCGCGCACTGCTGCGCCGCGGGGGGGGGGGGGATAAGCGCAAGCCCTAGGCTTCCCCTCTCACTCCCCATAACCCTAGATGCCCTACTCTTCCCACTCTCGACCCTAGATCTGCTTCTTCCCCCTCGCCTGACCACCCTGCCACAATGAATGTCATTGTGCGCGTGACCACCGTCCTCCTGCGCCCGTCCGTCATGTCCGCTAGTCCGCCGCCGTCTGCAACACCATCTGCCACCTCGAGCCCGAGCAGGAGGCCATCGAATGCCGCCCCCGACTCCGTCTTCTTCCTCGGACACCGCCGGACCATGCCGATCAATCCGCTGCGGTGCTACGCTACTAAGCCCCCGACGAGCCGCCATGAGCTCCCATGATGAGCGCCACTCTGTTCCCCTAGTTTCCCCTTCTACATCGCCTACAGCTCACCCGCCGCCATTATCGTACCTGTCATCATGGTTGAGCTCGCCGGCGTAGTCCCTGTTGCCGCATCCCACGTCCAAGCTCACTGTCGTGCTCCTGGGGTTCCCAGGAGCCCAACGTGCGCACACATGCTCTTCCCCGTGCGATCTAGCCCCGGTTTCGACCTCACCCGATTCCGGCCACCGCCCTCGCAGCTCACCGCCGGCGCTACGATGCATCCCCGGCCATGCCAATACCACCGTTCGATGCGGGCAAGTCCCAGCTTTCGAAGGGACCCAACCACGCACCAAACGGCTTCCTATAGCCAATTTTTTACGAAGCCCCAAGCCGCGCCGCCGTCATTTTGGTCGCCTGACCATCGCTGCCGGCGTGCCACCGCCACTGGGTCACCGATAGGTGGGCCCAGACTGTTTTGACCACTAACCACCCCCCTTTGACCCACTAACGTGTGGGCCCTCTGACGCTAATTAGTTTAGTTAAAACTAATTCTGTTAAATAACCATGTCACTGACGTACGGGGTCCACCCCTGCTAATTACCCATGTGTATTCTAACCCACTAATTAATCCTACCGACAATGATATGTGGGGCCTCCCTCCACTGTTTGTGTGGATAGGGCCGGCCCAGTCACCCTGCAAAGTCAGCAGGGCCCCACTAGTCAGCCTTTGCTGACTGGTCAGTTGACTCAGTAACAGGCCCCACCAGTCAGCCGCTGTGCTGGTCTGCTGGGTACACTTTCGGGTGTACTTAGCATTTTAGCCCTCTGTTTTCGAATTTAATTAAATTCCATGATTTTTAGAATATTATTAACACTTTGAAAATTCATATAAAATAATCCGTAACTCGGATGAAAATAATTTATATATGATAGTTGATTAGAAAAATATGACGAATCCGAATATGCTATCCACATTCCTCTCACATCTCTCTAGCGCTGAAAACATGGAACCTTCCCTTCCAGTTCATCTGTCTGATAACTGCCTAAAGCTGGGGAATTATCCACAGATATTTTCCCACTCCGTCTGTAATGGGTAGCATTGCAATAGGTTACTCCTAGCATAACATATTGCCATGTCATGCATTGTGTTGCATTTGTTTGCTTTATATTTATTGTTTCTTCCCCCTCTTCTCTCCGGTAGACCCGGAGACCGATGCTGCTTCCCAGTTCGACTACACTCCTGACGACTAGCCCTTTTCAGTAGAGCTTCCAGGCAAGCAAAACCCCGTTGATCATTCCTATATCGCCCATTTTCTCTCTCTCGTGCTTGCATTAGAATTTGCTACTGTTGTTCGATAGCTCCTATTCTGTTGCATAGGCTGCTTTTGTAACATGATATTGTTAGTTACCTCTTATCCTATATGCTTAGTATAGGTTGAGTTGTGATCCATCAGTGACCCCTCACCCTTGTCCTTGTTGCCCCGCTTTGTTACCGGTGACTCGATCAACGTGATCGATGTGTAGGGACCAACACATCACCGCACCCCCTTAGTTGTACGACTCTGCAGAGCTACTATCGAGTGCCGAAGGTGATACCTCCGACCTCCCTCCTAATGATACATCTGTAGTGTAGCTAGTCGATTGTGGGTTACCGAGGGTGATTCTTGTTTCACCACCTTCGATGATGCCTCTGTCGTGTAGCCCCTCAAGTATGTACCTATCAAGGGTGATTCCTCCAAGTTCACCTTAATGGTTACATCGAGTGGGAATCCATCGAGGGTGATTCCTTGGATTCCCCTTTGATGTTATGGAAACATGGATACGTTGACTTTACCTCAGTCCCTTGTTGAAGTCGGGTCGACCCCGAGGGGTACCCGCAAGAGTTAGTAAAGTCAGGTCGACCTGGAGGAACGCACGAGATAATTACGAGGCACGGTCGTGCAGGCAAACCGCCCTAGACAGGGATGGGCCTGACTCTTACCATAAGTCCTCGAGACGGGGCGACAGGATCACTGATCGTCTCCGCGCGCTCCCAACACACTAACGGTTTGGATATGTGATCTGAGTAGGCCTCTGGCCTTTTCGTACTAACCACCACGCGAGAATAAGTATGGGCACTCGGTGTCGTACGATTCTTCTGAATGCTCTTAGACATCAACAGTTTAGCAGTGCACACCCGATTGGATGGTAACCACCTGCGGTTGTATATGGGGGTGGGTCTACTCTAGGCTGCGTTTGCAACATGCAGGATTACAAAGGACGATTGGCCCATGACCCCTTCGCATTTAGGATGTAGACCGATGTGCTGGCCTCTCTGTTGAGCCTAGGTAGGACTACGATGTGTCGATCAACTGAGGCCAGGCATGACCCAGAAAAGTGTGCCCGGCCAAAGTTAATCGAGCGTGTTGGGCAAGTTGATGCACCCCTGCAAGGAAGTATATATATTTGCCATTTTCGTGGTAACAGACGCTCGAAGTTCTATCCTGATCTACTACAACTAGAACTGGATACTTGAGACATTAAATGGATATGATGGCTCCGGGATTGCTTTCTTGCAGGGAGTTGAGGAAGGATCTCTAGGCGTTACTAAATATACTATAACTTTATAATATGCTAATCTGCACTCTTCTAATGCTGCAAGACGGTGCAAGATGCTAGTCTATGATAGGCTAGGCCTTCCCCTCTATTCTGGCATTTCTGCAGTTTAGTCCAAAGATATAGCCCCATTCCTTTGATATTGATGCATACTTAGTATAGATCTGATGTAAGTCTTGCGAGTACTTTGGACGAGTACTCACGGTTGCTTTGCTACCTGTTTTCCCCTCTACCCGATTGCGGCGATCAGATGATGAAGTCCAGGAGTCAGCTGATCCCGCCGACGACTACTACTACCCTGACGGAGCTTACTACTACGAGGAGACCGCCGACGACCAGGAATAATTAGGAGGCTCCTAGGCAGGAGGCCTGCACCTTTTCGATCTAGATGTCTTTGTTAAGCTAGCCCTCTTAAGGCAGACTTGCTTATCTTATGTCTGTACTCAGATGTTGTTGCTTCCGTTGACTTATGTATTCGAGCCTTCGTGGCTGTGACGCCCCGACCGTGGAATGAACTGCAGAAATACCAGAATAGAAGGGAAGGCCTAACCTATCGAGACTAGCATCTTGCATCGTCTTGTAGCATTAGAAGAGTGGAGATTAGAATATGATAACCCACAAGTATAGGGGATCACAATAGTTTTCGATGGTAGAGTATTCAAACCAAATTTATTGATTCGACACAAGGGGAGCCAAAGAATATTTACGAGTATTAGCAGTTGAGTTGTCAATTCAACCACACCTAAAAGACTTAATATCTACAACAAAGTATTTAGTAACAAAGTAGTATGATAGTAATGGTAATAGTGGTCATAGTAGTATAAGCAGTTTTGTAGTGATTGTAACAGTAGCAGCAACGAAAGTAACTTAGCAAAGATCAATATGTGAAAAGCTCGTAGGCATTGGATCAACAATGGATAATTGTGTTGGATAATATACATCATGTAGCAGTCTTAACCTAGGGTGACACAGAACTAGCTCCAATTCATCAATATAATGTAGGCATGTATTTTGTATATAGTCATACATGCTTATGGAAAAGAACTTGCATGACATCTTTTGTCCTACCCTCCCGTGGCAGTGGGGTCCAAAAGGAAACTAAGGGATATTAAGGCCTCCTTTTAATAGAGAACCGGAACAAAGCATTAGCACTTAGTGAATACATGAACTCCTCAACCTACGATAATCACCAGAAAGAATCCCAATTATTGTCACATTGGGGTATGCGGATCATAACTCATAATAGGTGTCTACAACTTGCAAGATAGGATCAACAACACATATATATTCATGAAAACATAATAGGTTCAGATCTGAAATCATGGCACTCGGGCCCTAGTGACAAGCATTAAGCATAGGAAAGTCATAGCAACATCAATCTCAGAACATAGTGGATACTAGGGATCAAACCCTAACAAAACTAACTCGATTACATGATAAATCTCATCCAACCCATCACCGTCCAGCAAGCCTACGAAGGAATTACTCACTCCCGGTGGTGTGCATCATGGAATTGGTGATGGAGGAAGGTTGATGATGATGATGGCGACGGATTCCACCCTCCGGAGCCCCGAACGGACTCCAGATCAGCTCTCCCAATGAAGAACATGAGGTGGCGGCGACTCCGTATCGTAAAACATGATGAATCCTTCTCTCTAATTTTTTTTCTTCATGAATAGGTATACATGGAGTTGGAGTTAGGGTTGCCGGAGCTCCATGGGCCCCCACAAGCCTGGGGGCGCGCTCTGGGGGGGGGGGGGGCAGGGCGCGCCCCAGGGCTTGTGCTCCTGGGTGGCCCCCTCTGGTATCTTTTTCTGCCAGTATTTTTATATATTCCATAAATATTCTTCGTAAATTTTGAGGTCAATCCGAGAACTTTTATTTCTGCATAACAATAACACCATGGCAATTCTGTTGAAAACAGCATCAGTCCAGGTTAGTTCCATTCAAATCATGCAAATTAGAGTCAAAACAAGGGCAAAAGAATTTGGAAAAGTAGATACGATGGAGACGTATCAACTCCCCCAAGCTTAACCCATTGCTTGTCCTCAAGCAATTCAGCTGACAAACTGAAAGTGACAAAGAAAAAACTTTTACAAACTCTATTTGATCTTGTTTTTGCAAATATGTCTAACCAATGTTCTGGTTTTTAGCGAATATTATGAACTAACCATATTCACAATAACATTTAGGTCTCACATTTACTCATATCAATAGCATAACAAACTAGTGAGCAATAATAAGATATCTTGGATGACAACACTTTTTTTCAAAACAATCATGATACAATATGACAAAATGGTATCTCGCTAGCCCTTTCTGAGACCGCAAAACATAAATGCAAAGCACCCCTGAAGATCAAGGACTGACTGGACATTGTAGTTCATGGCAAAAGAGATCCTAGTCACAGTCATACTCAAATTGAATAAAAGCAAAGCATATAAATGACAATGGTGCTCTCCATTTGGTGCTTTAATGGAAAGATGATGACTCAACAATAAAAGTAAATAGATAGGCCCTTCACATAGGGAAGCAGGGATTTGTAGAGGTGCCAGAGCTTGAAGCTTTTTAAAACAGAGATTAATATAATTTTGAGAGGCATGCTTTCATTGTCAACATAACAACCAAGAGATCTCACTATCTTCCATGTTAGACACATTATAGGCGGTTCCCAAACAAAATGGTAAAGTTTTACTCCCCCTCCACCAACAAGCACAAGCCATGCCAAGCCAAATCCTCAGGTACCCTCCATACCAACAACAATCCCGGGGAGTTTTGTTTCATTATTATATTTTGTTTTTGATTTTGATCATGGAACTGGGCATCCCAATTACTAGCCAATTTCTCATGAATGACAAGTGAATAAACACTCATCGTGAGAATAACCCACATAGCATGGAAGATACTGACAGCCCCTAGTCACTACATGAGCGATTCGGGCATACAAAACAGATTATCATTTGAAGATTTAGAGTTTGGCACATGCAAATTTACTTGGAACGGCAGGTAAATACCGCATATAGGTAGGTATGGTGGAATCATATGGAACAACTCTGGGTTTAAGGAAGTGGATGCACACGCATTATTACCGCTTAGTACAAGTGAAGGCTAGCAAAAAGATTGAGGAGCGACCAACTAGAGAGCGACAGCGGTCATAAACATGAATTGAGATTAATCAACATTGAATGCAAGCATGAGTAGGATATAAATCACCATGAACATAAATATCATGGAGGCTATATTGTTTTTGATTCAACTACATGAGTGAACATGTGCCAAGTCAAGCCACTTGAATCATTCAAAGGAGGATACCATCCTATCATACTACATCATAACCATTTTAAATGCATGTTGGCACACAAGATAAACCATTATCTACTCCTAGCTAATTAAGCATGGCATGAGTAACTATAATCTCTAATTGTCATTGCAAACATGTTTCATTCATAATAGGCTGAATCAAGAATGATGAGCTAATCATATTTACAAAAACAAAATAGGTCGAGTTCACACCAGCTTTTCTTCATCTCAATCATTTCATCAAATATCGTCATTATTGTCTTTCACTTGCATGAACGAACGATGTGAATAATAATAAGAGTGCACGTGCCATGGACTAAGCTGGAATCTGCAAATATTTATTCAAAGGAGAAGACATGGTAATATGGGCTCTTTGTTATATCAACAATAATGCATATGAGAACCACTCAACAATTTCATCGTGGTCTTCTCCTTACGACCCACAGAAAAGAAAAGAATTTCAAAGAAACACACTGAAATATTTTTGAAGTTTTTGTTTTTCTGAAGAAAGTAGAATGAAAATGAGAAAAACTATTTACACGGGAAAGCTCCCAACAAGTAAAAGAAGAACAAGAAATCTTTTGGGGTTTTATCAAAGTTTTTCAAACACACAAGAAGAAAGCAAGAAAAATAAACTAACATGGATTATACAATGAAAAAGGGTGAACACCGACAACTGGAATGAATGTGTGATACATGAATGTACTGTCGGTGAGAAATACGTACTCCCCCAAGCTTAGGCTTTAGACCTAAGTTGGTCTATGGCCACGACTGGCCAGGGTGATATCCAAAAGTCATAGTTGGGGTTGAACTAGATTGCAGTTACCACCGCTTGGAGGGCTGCCTCGTTGAGGCGAGTGGTCTCCCTCGCCCTCTAATACTCCTCTGCCTCCTCTCTAAGTATGAAATATCTTTGTTTTGCCTGAAAGTCAAAGAAGGCAGGAGTGGGAGCGTAATATGGAAGACGCGATCCCTGTCAAAGATTAGTCTATACTGGAGAGGCCGTTCGCCCCTCTCAAGAAATTGGAAACGTTCCATAGCGTCATAATCGAGAAAAGCAGGTGGTAACTGAATATCATTTTTTCTTATAGGTACCCCGAGATAATTAGCTAAGTGAGTGGCATAAATTCCACCAAAGAAATCTCCATCTAAAGCATTATTATGTAACCTCCTTGCAACAATAGCCCCCAAGTTATATCATTTGTCATTCATTACCGCGCTCTTGAGGACACTCAAATCAGGAGAGCAAAGGTGTCTATGGTCATGTTTCCCATTAATGCATCTACCTATAAAGAGAGCAAAATAATGTAAAACAGGAAAGTGAATGCTCCCTATAGTAGCTTGTGTTACATTTCTAGTTTCTCCCCTAGTGATGCTAGCAAGGAATTCAATGCAATCAGATTTACGAGGTTCAGTATAAATGCCCCATTGCGGAATTTTGCATGCTTCATTAAAATCTTCAAGGTCCATGCGAAATGATTTATCATAGAGATCAAATAAAACAGAATGTGTATTGCGCTGGACTGAATACTCAAATCTCCGCACAAAGGAATCAGTAAGATTGTAGTATTGCAAGCACTTATCTGACAAGAAGTCCGTAAGGCCAACGTTGTGCATGTACATATCAAATTCTTCCTTGAAACCTGCGTGAGTCATGAAATGATCCGACGGCCATTCGGAAGGTCGCACTAGAGCTTCCCGTGATGGGTCAAGGGCCGACTCTCATATCACGAAGTTTGGAGTTTTCTTCTTTGAGGAACCACCTTGGAATATCTTTCTAAACATTTTCTTCCTCTGAAATTTTTAGTGACTCAAAATAAAAGTGAACCAAACTCAACAAAACTATTAGCAACCACTCCTACAAGTGTCTAGAGGCCATATCATGCAACAAGACTACTTTGAACCATATAAATTTAACATGCAAGCTCAAGAACATGGTCACCACAACAACAAAAATTTGCAATATATAAATCACTATAGCAAAAACTAATTGGAAAAATGGAGGAGTCACATACCGATGAACAATCCCCTAAAACAGTTTCGGAAATGGAGCTCCGAGCAAAGAGATCAAAAATGGCAGCAAGATGAGCAAGAACACGAGTTTGAGCAAGTTTGTGATTTTTTCTGGAGGAAGAAGAAGTGGATGGGTGGCTGGAATTAGTGAGGGGGGCTACATGGGCCCCACAAGCCTGCATGGCGCGCCCAGGGGGGTGGGCGCACCCCGTGAGCTTATGGCTCACAGGTGCACCCCCTGGGGTGTGTTCAGTGCCAAAAAATTTCAAATATTGTAGAAAAATTCATATAAGATTTTCGAGGCATTTGGAGAACTTTTATTTTCTGGTCATTTTTATTGCACGGATAATTCAGAAAACAGTAAAATAATAATATTTCTACTTTATTAATTCTAAATAACAGAAAGTAAAAGGTGGGTACAGAAGGTTGTGTTTACTAAATTCATCCATCTCATGCCCGTCAAAAGGAATCCATTAACAAGGTTGATCAAGTCTTATTAACAAACTTCTTTCGAATGACATGAAACCAGAGAATCTTCATATAACACTAGGTTACCTCAACGGGGATATGCATGTCCCCAACAATAAGAATATCATATTTCTTTTTGACAGTAGGAATAGGGAATTCAAAACCTCCAATAGTAATTGTTGAAAATTTTCCAATAGAATTGATACTATTCACTTGAGGTTGTTTCTTTGGAAAGTGTATCGTATGCTCATTACCATTAACATGAAAAGTGACATTGCCTTTGCTGCAATCAATAACAGCCCCTGCAGTATTCAGAAAGGGTCTACCAAGGATGATCGGCATACTGTCCTCCTCGGGTATATCAAGAATAACAAAGTCCGTTAAGATAGTAACATTTGCAACTACGACAGGTACATCCTCACAAATACCAATGGATATAGCAGTTGATTTATCAGCCATTTGCAAAGAAATTTTAGTGGGTGTCAACTTATTCAAAACAAGTCTACGATACAAAGAGAAAGTCATAACACTAACACCTGCTCCCAAATCACATAAAGTAGTTTTAACATAGTTTCTTTTAATGGAGCATGGTATAGTTGGTATTCTTGGATCCCCTAGTTTCTTTGGTATTCCACCCTTAAATGTATAATTAGCAAGCATGGTGGAAATTTTAGCTTCCGGTATCTTTCTTTTATTCGTAACAATATCCTTCATATACTTAGCATAAGGAGACATTTTCAGAATATCAGTCAAACACAAGCGCAAAAAGACAGGTCTAAGCATTTCAACAAAGTGCTCAAATTCTTCATCATCCTTATTCTTTGAAGCTTTAGGAGGAAAATGCATGGGTTTCTGAACCCATGGTTCCCTTTCTTTACCATATTTCCTAGCAATGGAGTCTCTCTTATCATACCTTTTATTCTTAGGTTGTGGGTTATCAAGATCAACAGTAGGTTCTATCTCCACATCATTATCATTAATAGGTTGAGCATCAACATGAACATCATCATTATCATTACTAGGTTCATGTTCATCACCAAATTGTGTTTTAGCATCAGACATAGAAATATCATTTGGATTCTCAGGTGTGTCTATAATAGGTTCACTGGAAGCATGCAAAGTCATATCATCATTCTTTTTCTAGTTATTACTAGAAGGACTAGGTGCATCAGTATTAATTCTTTGATAGTCTTGTTCAATTCTTTTAGGATGGCCTTCAGGATACAAAGGTTCCTAAGTCATTTTACCACCTCTAGTCATAACTCTAACAGCATGATCATTCTTTTTATTGTTCATCTCATTAAGCAAATCATTTTGTGGCTTGAGAACTTGTTCTACTCTAAGTTTTTATCATGTAAGCATGTGTACTAACAACCTTGAGATCATTAACAGTTCTGAACGTATAGTCACTCAAGCATTCAATCATATAAGCATTTCGTTTCAATTGTCTACTAACATATGCACTGAAGTTTTCTTGTTTAAAAATAAAGTTATCAAATTCATCCAAGCATTGACTAGCAGATTTAGTATAAGGAATATCACCTTCATCAAATCTATAGAGAGAATTTACCTCTACTACCTATGTCGGGGTATTAAGACCATGTATTTCTTCAATAGGTGGTAAATTTTTAACATCATCAGCTCTAATACCTTTTTCTTTCATAGATTTCTTTGCCTCTTGCATATCTTGTGGACTAAGAAATAGAATACCTCTCTTCTTTGGAGTTGACTTAGGAGATGGCTCAGGAAGAGTCCAATCATTATCATTACTCAGCATATTATTCAATAGTTCTTCAGCTTGTTCAACAGTTCGTTCCCTGAAAACACAACCAGCACAACTATCTAGGTGGTCCCTAGAAGTATCAGTTAGTCCATTATAAAAGATATCAAGTATTTCATTTTTCTTGAGAGGATGATCAGGCAAAGCATTAGGTGATTGGAGAAGCCTCTCCCAAGTTTGTGGGAGACTCTCTTCTTCAATTTGCACAAAGTTAAATATTTTCTTTAAAGTAGCTTGTTTCTTATGAGCCGGAAAATATTTTTCAGAGAAGTAATATATCATATCCTAGGGACTACGCACACAACCAGGACTAAGAGAATTAAACCATATCTTAGCATCACCCTTTAATGAGAAAGGAAACAACTTAGGAATATAGTAGTAGCAAATTTTTTCCTCATGAGCAAATAGGGTGGCTATGTCATTTAATTTAGTAAGATGTGCCACAACAGTTTCAGTTTCATAACCATGGAAAGGATCAGATTCAACCAAAGTAATTAACTCTGGATCGATAGAGAATTCATAATCCTTAATAGTAACAAAGATAGGTGAAGTAGAAAACTTAGGATCATATTGCATTCTAGCATTGAAAGATTTTCCTTTCAACATGACCAGTAATTTGTTAAGATCCTCTCTATACTTACAAGCAAGAAAGTCCCTAGCTAGCTCTCCAGCCATAACATAACCCTCAGGTATAACAGACAATTCATATCTAGGAGTGCTAGGTCTAATGGGTGTTTCAAAGCTTTTAGTTTCAATAATTTCATCAGTTTCAGAGATATCATCAGTTTTAGCATTCTCAATATCTTTTACTCTAGCAAGTTGTTCATCAAGAAATTCACACAACGGCACATTATTATCAAGCAAAGTACTAGTATCATCATAAGCATCATTCATAGCAGAAGTAGCATCATCAATTACTTGCGACATATCATAATTAATAGGAGGTGGTGGTGTCTCAAGCTTGCTCAAAACAGAAGGTAAATCAAGTCCAGAGTATGATGGCAGTTCCTTACCTACCCTCATCCTAGAGGGAACGATCTTAGTTCTTGGATCTTTCAAATTCTTTATAGTGATCAACAGATATAAATCCCAAGTGACTCAGCAAATAGAGCTATGCTCCCCAGCAACGGTGCCAGAAAAAGGTCTTGATAACCCACAAGTATAGGGGATCGCAACGGTTTTTGAGGGTAGAGTATTCAACCCAAATTTATTGATTCGACACAAGGGGAGCCAAAGACTATTCACAAGTATTAGTAGTTGAGTTGTCAATTCAACCACACTTGAAAGACTTAATATCTGCAGCAAAGTATTTAGTAGCAAAGTAGTATGATAGTAACGGTAATAGTGGTAATAGTAGCAGTAGCAGTTTTGTAGTGATTGTAATAGTAGCAACAACGAAAGTAACATAGCAAAGATCAATATGTGAAAAGCTCATAGGCATTGGATAATTGTGTTGGATAATATTCATCATGTAGCACTCATAACCTAGGATGACACAAAGCTAGCTCCAATTCATCAATATAATGTAGGCATGTATTCCGTATATAGACATACGTGCTTATGGAAAAGAACTTGCATGCCATCTTTTGTCCTACCCTCCCATGGCAGCGGGGTCCAAAAGGAAACTAAGGGATATTAATGCCTCCTTTTAATAGAGAACCGGTACAAAGCATTAGCACTTAGTGAATACATGAACTCCTCAACCTACGATAATCACCGGAAAGAATCCCAATTATTGTCACCTTGCGGTATGCGGATCATAACTCATAATAGGTGTCTAAAACTTGCAAGAATTGATCAAGAACACATACATATTCATGAAAACATAAGAGGTTCAGATCTGAAATCATGGCATTCGGGCCCTAGTGACAAACATTAAGCATAGCAAAGTCATAGCAACATCAATCTTAGAACATAGTGGATACTAGGGATCAATCCCTAACAAAACTAACTCGATTACATGATAAATTGCGTCCAACCCATCACCGTCCAGCAAGCCTATGAAGGAATTACTCACTCCTCGCGGTGAGCATCATGAAATTGGTGATGGAGGAAGGTTGATGATCACGATGGCGACGGATTCCACCCTCCGGAGCCCCGAATGGACTCCAGATCAGCCCTCCCGATGAAGAACAGGAGGTGGTGGTGGCTCCGTATTGTAAAACGCGATAAATCCTTCTCTCTGATTTTTCTCTGTGAATAGGTATATATGGAGTTGGAGTTCGGGTTGCCGGAGCTCCAGGGGCCCCACAAGCCTGGGGGCGCGCTCTGGGGGGTAGGCGCGCCCCCAGGGCTTGTGGCTCCTAGGTGGCCCCCCTCAGGTATCTTTTCCACCAGTATTTTTTATAAATTCCAGAAATATTCTGCGTAAATTTTCAGCTCAATCCAAGAACTTTTATTTCCGCACAGAAATAACACCATGGCAATTCTTCTGAAAACACCGTCAGTCCGGGTTAGTTCCATTCAAATCATGCAAATTAGAGTCCAAAACAAGGGAAAAAGAGTTTGGAAAAGTAGATACGATGGAGATGTATCAGAATATTATAAAGTAACATTAGATTGTAGTAATGCCCAGAGATCCTTCCTCGACTCCCTACGAGAAAGCAATCCCGGAGCCATCATATCCATTTCATGTCTCCAGTATCCAGTTCTAGTTGTATAGATCGGGATACAACTCCGAGCGGCCGTGACCATGTAAACGGTTATTCGAATAGATATACTTCCTTGCAGGGGTGCACAAACTTACCCAACATGTTCGATTAACTCTGGTCGAACACACTTTCCTGGGTCATGCCAGGCCTCGACTGACACAACGTAGTCCTACCTAGGCACAACAGAGAGGCCAGCACATCGGTCTACAACCTAAATGCGAAGGGGTCATGGGCCAATCGTCCTTTGCAATCTTGCACTTTGCGAACGCGGCCTGGAGCAGACCCACCCCCTTATACAAGCGCATGTGGTTACCATCTAACCGGGCACGTGCCGCTAAACTGCTGACGTAGTGAGCTTTCGAAAGAAACGTACGACGCAGAGTGCCCATACTTATTCCCGCGTGGTGGTTAGACGCCTACTTGGATCACATATCCAAACCGTTAGTGTCTTGGGAGCGCACGGAGATGATCAATGATCCATGATCTATGGTCCCGTCGCCCCATCTCACGGACTTACGACAAGGGCTAATAATGCCCGGTCGTCCCGCGTAATTATCTCGTAGGTACCATAACGGCCAACCCGAGTTCACATTTCGCGCGGGTACCCCTTGCGGTCAACCCGACTGCAACATGGTTCTGGGGGTAAGGTCAAAGTAACCATTTGTCTGTAACATCAAGGGAGAAACCCGAGGAATCACCCTCGATGGATTCCCACTCGATGTAACCGTCAAGGTGGCCTTGGAGGAATCACCCTCGAAGGGTTCACACTTGAGGTGTTGCATGACTGTCGGATTCAGGGCTCCGCAGACCCAAGAAGGTTCGAACTCTGGGGCGTGTGCGAAGATCTCAACCAACCCAAGTCTCAAGCTCGCCACCATACAGCCTAGACGCGTCAAGCGCGCGCGAGCGGGGTATAAGATGAACACGACAGTTTCCCAGGTTCGGGCCACCTTGCGGTATAAAACCCTACTCCTGCTTTGTGGTGGATTGGCCTCACGAGGAGGCAGAGGATGAACAAGTACAGTGGATGAACAACCTCGTGAGGGCTTGGTGGTGAGAGTGGAGTGGATCTGATCCAGGTTCCTCCCCATTCACGGTGGTGGCTAGCCTATATTTATAGTGGCCTTGGTCCTCCTCCCTTAGAACTTAGGCGGGAAGGGATCCCACAACGGCCAATTTGAAAAGGGACAAGAGGTACATCTAACCCTAATGAAAGGTGGTCTTCGCCTGCAAAGCTTCTGGTCGTGACGTAGCATTGGGCTCGGCGATGACATTCATTCTGCCGAGCTTGTGGTCTTGGTCTTGTTGCACCGGAATGGAAACATTTGGGAGACTCCTCGGGAACCTACGCTTGTCCTTGCTCCCTTAGCACCGAAAGGGAAACTGCCTCCTCTGCGCCTGCTGGCACCCGCCTGGCCATGGTCGTCATGGCTCACGTCATCTCAGCCTCGTGAGGCTGAGTACCTACATAGAAATCTCTGCTCCTCGGGAGGCAGCCTGGGCAGGCTGCTCCCTTGGAGGTCTTGGTGTTATCCGCCTCGCGAGGCCATGGGGCCCTCACGAGTGTCTTGTCTTGGAGTTGTCGCAGCTGGGCCATACAGGGTCATCGAGGCAGCCACGCCGTGGGCCGCAGGCAGGCAGGTCTGGGTACCCCCGATCCCAAAATGCCAACAACGACAGAGTCGTTATCAGGAGTGGTGAAGGAGGAATCACCCTCCGTAATCCACGACCGATTAGCTACACTACAGAGATATCATGAGGAGTGCATTACGAGGTATCACCCTCGAGACTCGATAGGAGCTCTGCAGAGTCCTACAACTAAGGGGTGTGTCGGTGATGTGAGGGGGTCAACACTTCGATCACATTGATTGAGTCATCGGTAACAAGCAGGGGCAACAAGGACAAGGTGAATGGTCACTGATGGATCACTAATCAACCTATACTAAGCATATAGGATAATAGGTAAGGTAACAATAGCAGGATTCAATATCAGGCTATGCAACAGAATAGGAGCAATCAAATGTAGTAGCAAATTCTAATGCAAGCATGAGAGAGAAGGAATGGGCAATATAGGAATGATCAAGGGAGTTTTGCTTGCCTGGAAGCTCTACTGCAAGTGGCTGGATGTCAAGGGCGTAGTTGTATAGGGGAGCAGTGTCAGTCTCGGTATCTACCGGAGAGAAGAGGGGGAAGAAACAATAAATATAAAGCAAACAAATGCATCACGACGCATGACATGACAATATGCAGTGCTAGGGGTGACCTAATGTACTGCTACATGTTATAGACGAAGTGGGGCAACATCTGGGAATGTTTTCCCGGCGTTTGGCAGATTTCAGACACATGAATCGGAGGGGAAGGATCCATGTTCATCATGTTGTAGGCATGTGACAGATGAGTGAATAGCATATTCGGATTCTTCACATTTTTCTGAGCAATTTTCATATATAAATTATTTTCATCTGAGTTGTGATTTATTTTATATGATTTTTAGAAGTTTAAATGATTTTTTGAAATTGCTGGAATTAATAATAATTCGAAAATAAAAATACTAATTGGTAGATACACCCAAAGTGTACCCAGACAAGCCATACAGGGGCTGACTGGTGGGCCTGTTGACTGAGTCAACAGCCCAGTCAGCAAAGGCTGACTGGTGGGGCCAATTGCTGAGTCAGCATGCTGACTCAACCAGCCTTATCCATTTGAGTAGTGCCAGGGCCCCACATGTGAGTGACACACGGAGCTAATCAGTGTATATTAATTAACAGGGTTACTTTGGGGGTGGGGCCCCTCTGTTATTGACTCTGGGTGTTTAGATTAGTCAAAGGGGTTAATTAGAAGGGGTGGGCCCCATATGTCAATGTGACAGAGAGGTGATTAGTGGTTAAACTGATCCGCTCATGTCAGCTAAATGGTGATTAGTCACCGGCGAGCTTTGTGCATGGCAGAGGAGCACCGGGATTGCACTACGGGTGATGGTTCCGCGAGCCGAGCACAGCTACGAGTAGCTGTTGCTCGTCCGCATCCACTGGTGGTGGAGTTGGGACCTGGGGTGGCCGGAGAAGGCCACAACAACGATGGACGGCGGCGGCAATGTCACAGGCTCAACGAAATCGAGCAGGGGTGTACGGATTCAGCAAGGTGAGGGGTGTGCGAGCTTCCTAGAAGCTCTAGGAGCGCGCTTGGGCCATCGGTTTGACTTGGGGGTGGCTGCAACGACGCTAGTAGTTACGGCGGCAGACGTGGAGCTCGGTCAGAGCACGAATACTGCTAGAGGTAGTTAGAGGGTAGGAAAGATACGGTAGGAGAGGGGGAAAGTCACATGGCTCATAGCAGTGCTCGGGGAGCGTTCAACGACAGTGGGGAGGTCAGGAGCGTGCGAATTGAAGATGGCGGCCGGTGGTGCAGGAGGTTGAAGACAAAGCAAATCCGGCATTGTGGTGGCCCCCAGCTTAGATGGCTTAGTGCAAACGACGCAGTAGAGGCAGGCACGTTTCCTGGACACAGTATCCTGGTGTCGTGGGAACCACGGCCACCTATGGGGCCAAGGGCCCCTTTTGGTTCAGCAGGGGGACTGAGCGCATTACACAAAGAGCGGAGGAGCGAAGCGTAGCGCGACAGAGATCACACGGGCAGTTTTTACCCAGGTTCGGGCCGCCGCGAGGCGTAAAACACTTCTCTTGCTTTGGTGGATTGATGGTGGATGGTGGTGGAAACACAGCGCTCGTGCCCGGCAAGGTTGCCTCGGGGCGAGAGAAGCTATGCGCGTATGGGTGTACAAGGGTCCGAATCCTTTCTATGATTGCCATGGGCCTCCTTTTATAGATTAAGGGGTCACCACAGTGGCAAATCAGTTATTGTGTACTGATTAGATAGTGAACAGTGCTATCATATCTCCTCTGCAGACAGAGCAGTACGCATTAAATGCGCCGCTCAGTGTCACATCATGGCGTGCCCGGCATGCCTTGCCGGGCTGTTTGGCCACCTTCTCTCCTGTCTGCATGACACGTCGCAGGACGGGTGTCATCTGGAGGTGATTCCCGTAGGAAGTGGCTGCCATGTGGCAAAAGGCAGCCAATTAGTCATCTTGGGGCTTGACACCGCACCGATCGGTGACTTGCATCGTCGTGAGGTGGGACGGGGAAGCCTTGACGGGGAGTTTTGCCTCCGTATGCCCCCGGCAGGCCTGCCGGGGCGGCCTTGAGGTTTGCTTCTGGGGCAACTTTGATCTTGCCAGGCTCTCCTGCCAGGCAAGGGAGGATTTTCCCTTAGCGGTGTCTTGCTTCTTGGCTTGACTTGGTCTTCTCAACTTGCCCTTTGATTCCTCAAAGAGCCTATCTCTTTACCTTGGCCTTGTCCTGGATGTTGCAGTCTTGATCTTGGGCCTGTGCATGGTCTAGGCAATAGACCCAGGGTTTGTTGCACCGACAGGAGCCATCGGGCCTGGCCCAAATGAGTTGCCGGGCGTTATCGGGGTAGGCCCTAACTTGTGCATAGGCGAGGGGGAAATAGCCGCTCGCCCGTTGAGATCTTCTTTGCTTCTTCATTAACCCGAGCTCGGATCAGTTTCCGGTTCTTCCGCCCGTCGCGTAACGCCAACTGCAGTAATGGAGATAATGGGCCACGACGTGTGGAGCTACCCACGTTCCTTGACTATCTTGGGTGCTTGAATCGGCTCGATAGCCTTGATCTTGTCGGGGTTGGCCTCTATCCCTCGGTGGGACACAAAGAAGCCAAGTAGCTTGCCGGAAGGAACGCCAAACACACACTTCTCCGGATTTAGCTTCAAGTTGATCTTGCGCAGATTAGCAAACGTCTCTTCCAAATCCTGGATGAGGGTTGATCTGTCCTTGGTCTTGACCACAATATCGTCCATTTAGGCCTCAATGTTCCTGTGCAACTGTGACTCAAAACCAATCTTGACTGCTCTTGCGAAAGTAGACCCGTCGCTCTTCAACCCGAAAGGCATCCGCACGAAGCAGTATGTGCCACATGGGGTGATGAACGCGGTCTTCTCTTCGTCTTCCTTGGGCATGAAGATCTGATGATATCCAGAGTAGGCATCCAGGAAGGAAAGCAGGTCGCACCCGGAGCTGGAATCCACAATCTGGTCGGTGCGCGGCAAGGGGAATGGGTCCTTCGGGCATGCCTTGTTCAGATCCGTAAAATCTATGCACAACCTCCACTTCCCATTGGCCTTGCGTACCACCACTAGATTTGCTAACCATGTTGGATGTAACACTCCTCTAACTAGACCAACTGCCTCAAGTTTCTTGATCTCCTCGGCAATAAATTGCTGCTGCTCCAAAGCTTGCTTCCGGACCTTCTGCTTGACGGGTCGGGCATGTGGGCAGACAGCAAGGTGGTGCTCGATTACCTTCCAGGGAACACCGGGGATGTCAGATGGTTGCCAGGCAAACACATCGACATTCACCCGTAGGAAGGCAACGAGTGCGCTTTCCTATTTGTGATCGAGGGTGGCGCTGATGGTGAAAGTACCACTAGCGCCAGCCAGCCCTGCCGGGACCTATTTCACAGCGGGTGCAGAGGCCTTGGATCTCTTGCTATTGGAACTCTCCGGCGAGTCATCAATAGGCGCAGCATACCCCGAAGAGGTACGCTTCCCAGATACCTTGCCGGTGTTCCTGTTAGCCTCCTTCTTTCCATTACTTTCCTTGGCGGGGATTGCAGCTTCAGTGGCCTCTGCCACGACTGCATCCCGGTACATCTTGTCCACGCAAATAATTGCATCCTTCTCGTCTGATGGAATGGAAATGACGCCCACCGGCCGTGGCATCTTCAAGGTGTATTAGGCATAGTGGGATGCCACCATGAACTTGGCCAAAGCTGGGCGACAAAGGATTCCATTGTATGGCAGGGGGAGGTCAACCACATCAAACACGATCTTCTCAGTCCGGTAGTTCAACTCTCCCCCAAATGTTACTGGTAACGTGATTTTCCCCTTAGGACGACTCCTGCCGGGGTTGAGCCCTTGAAATGTAGCAGTAATTTTGAGCTCTTCTTCTGCTATCTGGAGTTTGCTGATGACATTTGAAGAAATCAGATTCAACCGGGCCCCACCGTCAACCAACATCTTTGTGACTCTGAGGTTGCGGATTGTTGGTGATACCAACAACGGCAAGCACCCTACCGCGGTGGTGCGGTCAGGGTGGTCCTCTTCATCGAAGATGATGGGCGTACAGGACCACTTGAGCAGCCTTCGAGAGTCTGCCGCTGGCTCCATGGCATTGACTTCACGTGCCCACCGTTTAAGTTGGTGGTGAGAGGAGTGCAAAGATGCACCCCCGTCAATGCGTAGGTTGTCTGGCTTTCTGGAATTCCTGCTCGCTGGTCTCCTCCTCCTCTTCTCCATCACCCTCATAGTTGCAATCCCCCTTCTCACGGCCTCTGGCGGGTTTCCCTTGATTCTGAGGAGCCTTGCCGGGGCGGCTTGCTCCGCCACCCCGGCCCTTTCCGCCAGCGCCATTCTGACCTTTCTCTTTATCTCGTTTCTCATATTCAGCCCTCTGCTTCTTGACAAGCTGCTCAACCTGATGACACTCCTGGAGATTGTGGCCCTTGGTCCGATGGATCTTGCAATACGGCCCATCGCCTTTCCCAGCCTTCTCGGCAGCCGCGGCTTCCCGGCAGTCAGTGCACACGGTAACCTCCTTGCCAGGTATCTCAGCCTTGGCTTTCTTGCCGGTACTAGGCTGGCCCGATCCCTCAACGGTCATCACTGCCTTATCCTTGCGCCTTTTGTTGTGCTTCTTGTTCTTCTTCTTTTGACTGGTGGCCTCGTCATCATCTTCTGAATCGATGTCGACGCCATCCTCCTCTCCAGGGAGCTTCCTCCCTTCTTCAATTCGAGCGCACTTATCCACCAGAGTGTAAATTTCCTTCACACTCTTGGGCAATCGAACGTCCATCTTGGAACGTATCCGACGATTGCGCATGTTGGATTGGAATGCAGCTATCACAGCTGCCGGGTGGATGTCTGGAATATTCCTGTGGACTCTGCTGAATCTCTGCATGTATTTCTGCAGGCTCTCGTCTTCCTTCTGCGGGAGGAGCTGCAAGTCGCTGGGCCGCCCTGGTTCTTGATGGCGCCCGTGAAGGCGCCAACGAACTCATGGCACAGATCAGCCCAGGTCGAAATGGAGTTCTCCGGTAGGAGCATCAGCCAAGCCCTCACATTTGGCTTGAGTGCCAAAGGGAAGTAGTTGGCGAATACCTTCTCATCTCTTCCCCCGGCAGCTTGAACAGCGATGGTGTAGATGCTCAAGAACTCTACCGGGTTCAGTCTTCCGTCATACTTCTCTGGTATCGCTAGATTGAACGTGCGAGTGGACAGCCAACGGACTTGCCGCAGCTCGTGAGTGAAGGCAGGGCACCCAGCCTCGAAAGGCAGGTACCCGCCGTCAGCGAGTGCGGGCTCGTCGACGTTGGCGGTGGGCATCGCGGTGTCGCTCGGCGTCGACACGCGCGCCTTCCCCATGCCTGTCCTCTAGGACTCGCCGTGGGCCTTGACGCGCTCGAGGGTCAGACGAAGCCATCGAGACATCGTCAGGTTCTTGGTCGCGCGGCTCCCGCGGCGGCTGCCCCGGAGGGGACTGCACCGCAGGAGTGGCCCCATCCGCATGGCCAGCGGTGTGGGCCGTTGCCGCTGCCTGGGGAGGCCGTGGCGGGGCAGCCCGCTGCGATCCTCTCGCCTCGGCGAAGCCAATCAGACTCTGAATGGTGGCTCTCCACTCATCCATATGATCGGCTGCCAGCGGAAATTTCAATAGTAGCTGGGCTCGCGCCATGGCCTCCGAAGCGGTGCTCGGCATGGATGTCGATAAGGATCGTAACATGGCCCGGCTCCTGACGGTGCCGGTAGCGATCACGCCATGCCCTCGTGGTCGTGAGCCAGCCGCCTGGACAGCGTGTGGATGAGGTGGAGGTGCTCGAGGGCCAGCGGCTCCATTTGGCGTACCGTCTGGGTCGGCTCGTTCCGGGGGTGGCGCATGCTCTATGGCCGCTCCCGTGGCAGAAGCGGTCGGGGAGTTGCGATTCCCCCCAGAGCGAGTACCCCCGCTGCAGCTGTGCCCTTCGGCCGGATGAGGAGGTGCAGATGGAATGATCTCTCCCCCCATACCTCATGGGATGTAGCCGCTGGAATGTAGTTGGTGCTGTCCTTCTCCTGTGCCTCCTGCTCCTGCTTCGGCCCCAGGGGAGGTAGTAACGACGCCGCCCGCGTCGACCACATCCCCCACGGTGTCCACAGTTCCAGGCATCCCCGTAGCCCCCACGACGTCGGCAGGTGCATGTGGCGGGGCCTTCAAGGTGGATTGATGAGCTGCAGCGCTGGGCTTCTTCTTGGGCGCCATGGATGATGGAGCCGCTGACGAAGAAAATGGTGGTGAAGATGACGCGCTTCATACACTTCTCAGGTTCTCGCAAGCGTAGCCCCCTACCCGGCGCGCCAAAGATGTCGTGGGAAACCACAGCCACCTATGGGGCCAAGGGCCCCTTTAGGTTCGGCAGGGGGACAGAGCGCATTACACAAAGAGCGGAGGAGCGCAGCGTAGCGCGGCAGAGATCACACGGGCAGTTTTTACCCAGGTTCGGGCCGCTGCGAGGCGTAAAACCCTACTCATGCTTTGGTGGATTGATGGTGGATGGTGGTGGAAACGTAGCGCTCTTGCCCGGTAGGGTTCCCTCAGGGCGAGAGCAGCTACGCGCGTATGGGTGTACAAGGGTCCGAATCCTTTCTCTGATTGCCATGGGCCTCCTTTTAAAGATTAAGGGGTCACCACAGTGGCAAATCAGCCATTGTGTACTGATTAGATAGCGAACAGTGCTATCATATCTCCTCTGCAGACAGAGCAGTATGCATTAAATGCGCCTCTCAGTGTCACATCATGGCCTGCCCGGCACGCCTTGCTGGGATGTTTGGCCACCTTCTCTCCTGTCTGCATGACACGTCGCAGGACGGGTGTCATCTGGAGGTGATTCCCGTAGAAAGTGGCTGCCATGTGGCAAAAGGCAGCCAATTAGTCATCTTGGGGCTTGACACTGCACCGATCGGTGACTTGTGTCGTCGTGAGGTGGGACGGTGAAGCCTTGGTGGGGCGTTTTGCCTCCGTATGCCCCCGGCAGGCCTGCCGGGGCGGCCTTGAGGTTTGCTTCTGGGGCAACTTTGATCTTGCCAGCCTCTCCTGCCCGGCAAGGGAGGATTTTCCCTTAGCGGTGTCTTGCTTCTTGGCTTGACTTGGTCTTCTCAACTTGCCCTTTGATTCCTCAAAGAGCCTATCTCTTTACCTTGGCCTTGTCCCGGATGTTGCAGTCTTGATCTTGGGCTTGTGCATGGTCTGGGCAACAGACCCATGATTTGTTGCACCAACACCTGGTGTGGGGAGGCCAGCGAGCACGTGGATGATGACGGCTCGGGTGTGCGAGAGGATGAAGCAGGCGGCATGAGAAGTGGGGGGAAGTGAGCTAGGGTTCGCCAGAGGGTCGTGGGAGATGTCCTGAAGGCGTCAGCGACGACAGGGAGGCCGCAGGATGGCTAACGCGTGGAGGTTCGATGCGCGGACATAGCGCGCACGACCAGCGCGCCATGTTTGAGCAGTAGGAGGAAGAAGAGGCGGCTGGGTTGGGCCAATTGTGCACTGTGCACTTGTGGCCCAGTCCAACAGAAGGTCTTTTGCATTTTTCCTTTTCTTTTTCCATTTTGTATTTTCTACCACAGTTTTGCATTAAGTTGGGCCACCAAACAATTTTTGCTTTGAATAAAACTTTACACATAATACTAACTCAATATCCCAGGGTGGCACAAAAAGTTTGGGGTCTATTTAATTCATTTGATTTTTGGTTTGAATTTAAATGTGATGGATAGGTGTTGTTGGGTCATTTCAAAAATAGCTAGGGGCATTTTTGAAGTTTCAAATAATGTTGGGTTCAACATGACTTTGCTCAGTAGAATATTAGCAATAATATGAACAATTTTACTTTAGTGTTAGGTGAGATAATTTCTGAGCTTGCATTTAAAATTTGAATTTGAGTTTGATTTTGGACAAGTGGAAAATTGCATAGTAATCATGATGACATGGCCACCATTAGGGGGAGAGTACTGTAGCATGATTCTCGGGGTGTTACAAATCTCCTCCACTAGAAGAAATTTCGTCTCGAGATTTAAGAGGTGGAGTAAGGGGGAAAGTTCTGGTTACGAAATTCTAACGAATCTTTTCGGTCTTGGTTGCTCTTCTTGAAGAGGTCGGTCCATGTCAAATATGTCTTCATTTCCCTGCTTCAGGCCATCATGATGAAGTCGTCATCCTTTCTTCGGGAACTCCATCGTACTTATGAGTAGGGTAGAAGGGGGAAACTATCAGGACAGATGTCTGGAAGGATTGGCATCCGGTAATTATCTCAGGGAAGGAGATTTTAGAAGCACTAGGAGGCATAACGAGAGTGATATAAGGAGGTTCAACAAGTTTCAACTAGGTAGACATCCAGTTGATGCCTAAAACAAGTGATGAAGGGGTTCAGAGCAATGAAGAATAATGTTGCATCTAATACCGGAATCAAACATGGTAAGGAAATCAGCTTGTGAATTACATACGAAGCCAAGTGCAAAGGATACTTCAGAATCAAGGTTGTACATGAGAGTCAGGTTTCGATCCAGTGGAACTGTGATTAGTGTGGAGTACAAGTAGGAAGGTGGTGACATCTTGCACGGTGATGGTAGCAAGGTATGTTAGAGGATAGCTTGTCAGCAATGTCAGCAACAACGTCGGTACGAAGGGCGGGGGACGAAGAGAACTATTTTTGTGCTTGTTGAACGAGGCGGACCAATAGGCAAAGTTCTCGTCCATTGGTGGTTACCGGATTATCATCAACAATAGTGACAGGGTGTTACTGACTGAGTTGTACACCGAGGTGTTTACATAAGAAGGAAAATATTACTGCTTATATCATATAGATCACAAGAAAGGTTAAACAAAACAATGGAAAGGAAAATGTGATTATCAGATTAAACAGACCAATGGAAAGGAAAATGTGTTTAAACACAAGTATTTGGAGCATATCCTTCACAAGTACAGGTAGAGCAGGATATACATGACATGACAACAAGTAGATAACCACTTCGGTAAAGGGGCGAGGAAATTCATGACGTTACCCATACCATGCATGGTGTTTGGATATTGATCAAGAAACATATAGCATGGCGCTTCCAATGTTTTGGTTGATGATCAGAGTATCACAGACATGCTTTGGGATAGCATTGACATAGTCATCAGGTAAAGGTCGGAGTTTGGAAACACAAGGATCCATCAGGATCAACTTCTAAAATAAATCTTACAATTTCCTCATGGAAAAATGGTTAACCTTGCTAAAGAAGATACTTTAACAATAGGTCCTCCGGCCAGGTGTGCTAGACTTGACATTGCCTTACCGGGTTACTTAAAGACCAATATTATAATTCTTGGAAAATGTTCCAACCATCATAGCTGCCCGAGATTTAGATCTGATTGGTGTTAGGATACCTCAGACTCAGGATGCCTGAGAAGGAAAGGGTGCAACACAAATTGACGAGATGACGTTGCAAGATTCTCGGGAAATGAACTACGGAAGCAACTTCTGAAACATGAGAAGATTGCAAGACACACATGAGCACACTGCCCAAGGCAATCATGACCACATGGAAGTCTTACAGTGAAAAGGTAACCGAGTTCTGATTAGGAACCATCATCGAGGATATCAAAGTCCATGTGTAAGTCCATATTAGCTCTTACGAATGATCTCCTTTTCCTCGATCAAATCAATAAGTGGCTTGGTGTGCTAGAAAATACATATGGAGTGAAGGTAGCAAATCTACCAAACCATAGAATACTTCGCACATGCATGAATGAATTGGGACGATTCCAGAGGAAGCGAAACAACTTTTCTCATATTCATGACAGTAACTTGCATCTAATGCACGCGAACTTAGAGAAGATACTTCTTGCATCAAACATATTCTTCATGAGCTAGGCACAAAGATAATGCTTTCAAAAGATTCAACATGAACCATGGGGAAGATGCAGATGTGACTGATGGGCTCAGCAACATCCCATCGAGATTTCCTTGAAGATGGATTTCCATAATTATGTGAACAAGGTAATAGCCGCTCGAGGAAAACATCCATAATTAAACATTGATAGAAAAGTGCACCCAAAATATGGACTAAGTAGCATGATCAATGTTAGGACGATGATTCAATGACCAACACATGAAGAATGAAACTATCGTCCATTAACTTACAAGCAATAGGGTTGCTAGGAGTTTTGAATTTACCCATGATAGTCCATTTGTCGGTATTCCAGTTAGAAACAACATGGGGACCAAGAAAATAATGGTGATGGTGATAAGTATCACTTGTATCAAGAATTCTTAAGAGGTGGTGAAATTCTCACGACATTCTTGACATAAAAGATGGTAATACTCCAAGGTAGAACATAACATAAGCTGGATAGGAAAGAGCTCGATAACATGAACACATTTGTGTTGGAAGGAAGGTAAGGATGTTGTCGATGACAACACAAATTACCAAGTGACAAGGATCGTACTTCTCATCATGAATTCGATGCACAACTTGGAAGAAGTCAAATTGTTGACAATGATCACGACACATTTTGCCGAGAGGTTTCATGAAGATGCAATCGATCAACGACGACATCAAGCAAAAGGAATGGTGAAGTAAAAGCTTATTGGAACCACAGATAAGATGCAATCTCAGAGTCAGAGTTTCATTTCAAGACAAACAATATGATGTTGAAATCTCGATGTAGCTTAGCGCACAATCGGGATTGTGTTCCGGGCAAGAAGGACATAGGTAGAACTGTCAAGCTTTAGCATGACGATGATGATATAGCCAATCGACTGAGAATGACATGATCGAGTACAAACTCGTAAGTAATGATGGTTACTCAGAGTTGTTGAATCGCAATGCAGACTTGATTTAGTTATTGGTGTCCTTGAGTGACTAACAACTCAGAACCCAGGAAAAATTGGAATCAGTGAGAAATAATACTTGAGGAAGACTCGTAATAAGCAACATGGTTCTGTGATATTACAGAGATACCAGAGGGTAATACTCGAATGTAGAGCAGAATATAGGTTGGACAGGTGTATTGATCTGTAGTAGACAAGTACTTTAACTTGTCCAAGAAAGGGGATCAAAGAAGAATAATATGGCCGAAACCACGATTGCAAAAGACCAAATCCCAGATATAAGATGAACTTATACCAAGGGGATAATTACTTTTAAGAGAAGCTTCCATGATAAGATCTACATCGTGTCCATGGGCATGAACACAAAGTTCAAGGTCAACTCCCACTTCTCCAATGCATGACCTTTCATTCACTGCTCTATTAAAAATGTTTTGACTATGAAAATCTACATGGTGAATTACCAGAGGAGTATGACCCGTGAAAACTTTCGGGTTCACACAGATGTCAAAAGCACAGATACAACCCATCGGGGCATTGTATAAATCTATACAACACACTTATAGGGGCACAGGTACCATCTCAAAGCGGAGAATAGACAGCAAGAAGTAGAGTATACTCCATTTCCAAAGGCATAGGTATCAGGGGAAGAACTCAAGGTTTTTAGAATATGCATGAACGGCCGGATAGTAATCCACCAAAGGATCTGGCAGTCCACAATGGGTCAGATGTGAGTATCGGTACTCACCCAAAAGAATGCAAGCGCATCGGTTTTTGGAAACATCTGAATAATTCAAAGTTTAAGTACAGAGGAATTAGGAATTCCAACTGGGGGATTAGAAGCAGACGCTCTGATCAAAAGTGGGGTAAGTTGGATAGAATTACATGGGAAATCAATCAAGGATTGATTTGTCGAGAACTAGCTCATGTCTGGAATGACGATCAAGCCAGAAGTATGAATTCCTAGTGATCAACTAATGATTTTCACACACATGTTGAATCAACAGGATCAGAATGACAATCAGAAAGGATTTTAATGAATATTGCCAGACAAATGGAATTAACCAGAATGCATGTATGCAAGAATTCCAAGAGCAATAGGATGTAGAGGATTTTTGGAAGAACGAATAGCATTTCAAAGAACTTTGTGAAACACATGAACAACTGGGGATGAACGGATCCCCGGTAAGTGTAAGGAATTATCCGTAAGGGCTTTCATGTGGTAATGAACTGCAAGGCAGTAAGCTCAAAGGAGAGTATTTCGGGGCATGTTGTGATAACAAGAGCAACTAGGAAGGAATATATGAATGGAAAGTGTATGTAGTTCTCCATAAGGATATATCGGTGGTATGGAATTGCAAAGGTGGTGGGCACAAGTGTCTCGGGAAAACATTAGAGAGTATCTTTGGAATCTTCTGGTGATGAAAACGATCATCTGGAATGAGGGGCTCTCCGAGAGGAAGTAGTTATGAGAACCTAGAGTTAGAGTTAGTAAAATCTTTAACCCGAATATGTCGGTGCAACAAACACTCACGTTTGATTGCCCAGACTTATACAGAGGCATGCTAGCATTGCATGTCATACACCAACATGCAAAGCAAGAACAAGCCAGAGGAACCACTCTTCGCAAGATCAATGAGGGGATCAAGAAGACCAAGTCGAAACAAGACAGCAGAGCATCACCTTGGGAAGGCCTCCCTTGCCGGGCAGGAGAGCCTGGCCGGGTCGAGGCCACCCCAGTGACATGTCCGGGATTTACTCGGCAGGCTTACCTGATCCACCAAGGGCAAGGACTCCCGCCAAGGCACCCCCACTCCACCGCTCCACCGCACCACAATGCAAATCACCTATCAATGCGGTGTCAAGCCTCCAGGTGATTAAGTGGCTCCCACCAAGCACGTGGCAGCCCATTAGAAGACAGATTACTCTCAAGTGACACCCGTCCAGAGGCGTGTCGAACAGATAAGCAGAAGATGATTAAGTGGCACGATAGGCTTGCCGGGCTTCACCCTCCGCACGACACCTAGCAGTGCATTTAATGCAATTTGTCCTAACTGCCAGAGTTAGGTATGATAGCACTGTTAGCTATCTAATCACTAGATAAAGACTGTTTTGCCACTTTGGTTACCCCTTGAGCTATAAAAGGAGGCCCAAGGAAAACTAGCAAGGGATTTGGACCCTTGGCACACTTGTACGCGCGTAGCATCTCTCCCTGAGGCCACCTTGCCGGGCTTAAGCGCTGCGTGTTCTTCGTGTTCCCCCATCCAATCCACCAAAGCATGAGTAGGGTTTTACGCTTCCCAGCGGCCCGAACCTGGGTAAAAACCACCAGTGTCACCACCGTCGTGCTTTTTCATGGCCTCCGCTCTTTGTATAACGTGATCTTCCCCCTTGCCGAACCACAAAGGGGCCAACGGCCCCATAGGTGACTGTGTCCCTCGACGACATCTTTGGCGTGCCAGGTAGGGGGAAATCACTTACGCGAACCCGAAGCTGTGAGCAGCGCGTCCATCATCTTCATCATCATCATCGTCTTCATCCATGGCGCCCAAGAAGAAGCCCGGCGCTACCGCGCACCCTTCCACTTCGAAGACCCCCTCGCACGCAGCCGCAGACGCCCTAGGCGCCGCGGCAGCGTTGGGGGGAGCGGGCACCGTGGGAGACATGACCTGCGCTGGCGGCGCCATCGTTGTGTCCCCCGTGGACGAAGCTGGAGCGGGAGGCAACGGGGAAGGGCAGCATCAGCAACACCCCAGCGGGCATGACCCACAAGCCGCGGGTGGAGGGGTCGTTCAGTCTCCACTACCCCGCCGCACTAGCGGGCGCAGCCGCAGCAACGATGCCCTCTCTGGTGCGAGTCGTGACCCTCTAGCCGTGCCTATCACAGGTGTGGCCACTGGGCACGCGCCTTGCCCAGGGCAAGGCGAACAAGGCGGAGCACCGAATGGGGTTGCCGATCCCCGAGCGCGGCCCACTCATCACCAGACTGCCTTGGCGACCGGTTCGCGACGGCAAGAACGTGGTGATGCCCCTTCTTATACCACCAGAAGTCGAGCGATGTCACGGTCTGCCTCATCAGCTGCGCCGAGCACAACTACGGAAGCCATGGCGCGGGCTCGGCTCCTACTGAGATTCCCACCGGTGGCTGATCAAATGGATGAATGGAGGGCCACCATCCAGAGTTTTAGCAGCTTCACTGAAGCTGTAAAATCATAGCAGGCAGAGCCATCGCGGTACCCGCGAACAGCAACAGCAGCCCGGGCTGATGGCCGTATCAAGGAGGCCATGCTGACGGTGCAGTCTCCTCCACGACAGCAGACCCAGAGGCGAAAGCAGCAAGAACAACATGTCCGCGAACCCGTCGAGGCATCGATGGCCTCTTCTGATCCATGAGCCCACCGGGATCAGCGGCAGGTCCTGGAGGATCGGCAGAGGGAAGTTGCGCGCGTCACCATAGAGCGACGTCGGGAGACCCGCCGTCAATCTGACAGGCGAAATGGCCCAGATGTTGATGAACCCACGCCCAGTGATGGCGGGTACTTGCCTTATGAGGTTGGGTGCCCCGCCTTCACTCGTGAGCTGCGGCAAGTCCGCTGGCCATCGGCCCACGTCTTCAAGCCTGAGTTACCAGAAAAGTATGATGGAAAGTTAAACCCGGCAGAGTTCTTGAACATTTACACAATTTCCATTCAAGCCTCCGGGGGCAAGGATGAGAAGGTGTTCGCCACCTACTTCCCTTTGGCACTCAAGCCAAATGTGAGGTCGTGGCTGATGCACCTACCAGAGAATTCCATTTCGTCATGGGCTGACTTGTGCAATGAATTTGTTGGCGCCTTCACGGGAGGCCACCTAGAGCCCGGGTGGCCCAGTGACCTGCAAGTCCTTCCACAGAAGGAAGGGGAGAGCTTGCGGAAGTATATGCAAAGGTTCAGTCGAGTGCACCGTAACATACCAGAGATACATCCAGCAGCTGTGATTGCCGCGTTCCATTCGAACGTACGCAACAGAAGGATATGATCCAAAATGAACGTCTGGCTGCCCAAGACCGTCAATGAGTTGTACACATTGGCAGATAAATGTGCTCGAGCTGAAGAAGGAAGGCGACTCCCCGGGGAGGATGATGGCGTCGAGGTCGATTTGGAGGACGACGACAAGACCGCTAACCCGAAGAGGAGGAGCCAGAGGCGCAACAAGAAGCACAAAGATAAGTCAGTATTGGCCATTGAGGGCTCTTGCAATATCGGCACCGACAAGAAGTCCAAGACCGAGGTCCCCGGCAAGGAAGCTACCGCGTGTGCGGATTGTCGGGAGGCTACGGCGGCAGAGAAGGCTGGGAAGTCCGATGAGCCATACTACAAGATCCACCACACTAAAGGTCACAATCTCCAAGAATGTCACCAAGTCGAGCAGCTTGTCCAGAAGCAGAAGGCAGAATATGAGAAGAGAGACAAGGAGAAGGACCAAGAGGGTGCCGGAGGAAAAGGCCGTGGCAATAGAGGGGGCCACCGTGGTAAGGCCCTGCAACAAAAGGAGGAAGTTGGACTCTGGCAAGTATCTCCCGGCAGGGCTTCCCGAAGCCGCTGGTAGAGAGGCCGCCGGGAACAATTCTGCTTCGGTTGGTGAGCAGCACCCTCCCGCGGAACCACAAGGTGAGCGCTCCCACGAACGAGGACGTGCCATTAGTCCTTGTTGTTGAGCCTCAGGCTCCAACTTTGGCGCAGCACATAGTCCATTTCCTTCAAACAGGAGAACTTCCCGAAGAGCAAGAAGAAGCTGAAAGAGTAGACCGAAGGTCAAATATGTACCAGTTTATCGATGATACACTATACAGGAAAAGGCCGAATGGTGTGAAATTGAAGTGCATTTGCTGGGAAGATGGGCAGAAGCTGCTAGCAGAGTTACATGGGGGTATGTGTGGCTCTCATATTGGATCAGGAGCCCTGGTTGGAAAAGCCTTTCGGCAGGATTTCTACTGGCCCACAGCCCTCTAGGATGCAACTCAGCTAGTCACCAAATGTGAAGCCTACCAGTTCCACTCCAAGAACATCCATCAACCAGCTCAAGATCTCTAGACGATCCCTTTGTCCTAGCCATTTTCGGTCTAGGGGCTCGACATCTTGGGTCCCTTCCCCCGTGCTCTTGGGGGCTTTGAATTCTTGTACGTTGCAACTGACAAGTTTACAAAGTGGCCGGAAGTGGAGCCAGTGAGGAAGGTGACCGCATAGTCAGCTATCAAGTTCATAAAAGGATTGGTATGCCATTTTGGAGTACCCGCCAGAGTGATCACCGATAACGGCACCCAATTCATGAGCCCCGCCTTCATGCAGTACATACAAAACTCTGGGAGCAAGGTCTCTTTTGCCTCTGTTGCTCATCCTCGGAGCAATGGGCAAGCTGAAAGGATGAACGCTGAAGTGCTGCGTGGGCTCAAGACAAGAACTTTTGATAGGTTGCAAAAGTGCGGCAGACGTTGGATCGATGAGCTGCTGGTGGTTCTTTGGTCCCTCCGTACGACACCAAATCGAGCCACTGGCCAGACTCCCTTCTCCCTAGTGTATAGGGCAGAAGCAGTGCTCCCCACAGAACTCATATACGGGTCACCTCGAGTACTTGCCTACGATGAAGTAGAGCAAGAGCAGCTCCGGCATGACGATGCCGTTCTCCTCGAGGAAGATCGTCTCTGGACCGCTGCGCGTGCTGCACGCTACCAGCAAGCCTTGCACCGCTATCATAGCCGCATGATTCATGCCCGGAGCCTTGAGGAAGGCGACCTTGTCCTTAGGCGTGTTTAATCCGCCAAGGGTTCCAACAAGTTGAAGCCAAAGTGGGAAGGCCCTTACCGGCTAGTACGAGTCACCAGACCTGGTGCAGTCCGTCTGGAGACCGAGGATGGCATCCAAGTGCAAAACTCATGGAATATTGAGCACCTTCTCAAGTTCTACCCATAAGGCGAGGCTGCCAGGCTCAGCCCCGGCAACCACCTTTTGTACAAGCCTTGCCGATGTGCATGTAAACCTTTGTACAAAGCCAGGCGCAAACCCTATGCAAAGATAATAAAACAAAGCACTGGCGCCTAAAACTTGCATGCATGTTTATTTTCGCATGACTTTGCCATGATCATTTAGAGAGGGTCGTATGCTGCTGTTTTCCCCCTGTACTAACTACAGGCCTCTCCCATGGATATAATCTCAAGGAGGAGAAGTGAGAACAAGCTTGCATATCGGCCCCCGACAACGCAAAGCAGATAAGTTTCCTTTAAGACATCCATAGTGTACCTCTGTGAGGAAAACTTGTGCGTAGAAAAAACCTTGTCACCCTCAAACATTTGTGCTCCCATCTTTTGATTCGAAGATTACTTCAGTCAGACTGGTTGCAGTAGTATTTGAGAAAAAGGGTTGACAAGGGGCAAGTTCTCTTCCACGCTCCCAAACCCGCTAGGCCGAGCCTCGTGGCAGCAATGGAAGGGACCGACAAAATGTCTTGCCGGAAAGCCTTGTTTACT
This sequence comes from Thinopyrum elongatum, assembly GCA_011799875.1. Taxonomy (NCBI): domain Eukaryota; kingdom Viridiplantae; phylum Streptophyta; class Magnoliopsida; order Poales; family Poaceae; genus Thinopyrum; species Thinopyrum elongatum. Next base: position 306,340,051 of record CM022302.1, on the reverse strand, counting down.
TGGAAGTATAGAGGAGTCATTCCTCTGCATGGGTATGATACATGCACAAGTGCCCAACAAGCTTATCTTTTTTTCATTAATACACGGATAAACAAGTACAAAACCTTACAAGGTAAAAATATGGCTGAAAAGATTACATAATTTAAGATAAAGTTTGGCAAGTGCCTACATGTTTTAGATTGAAAAAAGATAAGTGCCCGGTAATGCCTTTCTTGTCCCTCTCCTCCTAGGAGCTAGATTGGGAGGTGCAGAGGGCAAAAGGAGTGCCTGGGCAGAAGCCCAGCCTGACCCCGTCAGGGCCCGCAGGATGCAGTCTGACAAGATCGAGAGGGGTGGGGGCGAAGACGACGGACGGAGCGAGCGGCTAGGCGATGCCCTGGTCACCACCGCCAGGACCAGCGGAGTGGCAGGAGGGTCACCGGCAGGGAAGGTGAAGCCGGAGTACACGGGGAAGCCGACCGGGATCCAGCTGGAGGAGGCGGAGACATTGACACCCAACACCCCGTCAAATCGCTCTGCCTGGGAGAAGACTAGGTGCAGATGATGGTGCCGCCGGCGCCTTGCTAATGGTGATGGTGCGTCCGATGCTCAGAAGGAGTCTGAGCCGCCGTCCTCCCGCTCGGTGCTGTCATCATTGCCGTCACTGTCCTTTTGTCGCTGTCGCTCGAGGAGGAGCTTTCATCGTCGGCTGAGCTCTCCACGTAGCACCCTAAGCGAGCACCCGAGCGCCTGAAGACCATGATGGAGAGCATATTGGCCTCCATTAACTAGAAATGGAGAACATGCCCGTCGCCAAGCTATTGGCACGAGCAAAAGTTTTCCAGCCATGCTGGAGAGGCATGACATGAGGTATGGGGAACTCTACATCCACCCTCATGCTACCGTTACAGCAGCCCCTCATGTCCAACTTCAATCCTGGCGGCTATTCTACCTCCATCACCCTTGCGAAAGGGGTAGGAAGCCGAAGACGGCTGCGCGGTGGCCCGCGCAGTTTGACGATGAACTCCAACGGTTGGTCCCCAATGTGGCCTTCCGTTGGGGCCAAGGCGGCTGGGGGAGGAGCGACCAGGGCACCACCATGTCCTCCTCGGCCCCGAGCGCCACGACGGCCACGCCCGCGCCCTGCAGCACCACCTTGTGTGCTAGATTCTGCCCCTGCATCCCCAGCAGGGGGAGGGAGGCACTGCCGAGAAGAGACCCTTGTCGCCACCGCTGGAGCACGACCGCGTCCTCTTCCCCTCGCCATGGTGGAAGAAAGCATAAGAAGAAGATGGAGAAGATGTGTGTGGGTGAGCCCTTCGCCCGCGCCTCCTTTTATAGGAGAGCATGGCCGGGGGCTGGCTCCTCACCACTCGGAAGGCAACCGTTGCACTCCACCAATCATGTCCCTCTGCGTCACTGACGACGCCTAGGATCGATGACCGCCCTGCTGTGCCTATCCATGATGCCGAGCTTTCTGCCATGGCACTCATTCCCGCGTCCAACGCGTTCGCCACCAACCCTGCGCAATGCATGCAGCGTACGTGGCGAAAACGGCAGGCGTAGTGGGATGAGTAAAATGGCAGTTACCTCGTGAATGTGGGCAGTCCGCAAGCCGTTACGTGGGTAACCCCGCATCGTTCCACATGACTCACGGAAAAGCCGGAAACTGATTCAATCACAGGTTAATGAAGAAGCAAGGAAGATATCAAGAAAGACATGAATCCCATTGCGGTTTGGCCAAAGTGTGCGCCTGTGTATTTGTTGGGGCCTACCCCGACGATGCCAGGCGGCACGTATGGGCCAGGCCTGGGGGCTCCTGTCGGTGCAACAAACAGTCATGTTTGATTGCCCGAACTTATACACAGGCATGCTGGCATCGCATGTCCTACACCAACATGCAAAGCAAGAACAAGCCAGAGGACCGCTCTTCGTGAGATCACAGAGCGGATCAAGAAGACCAAGTCGAAACAAGACAACAGAGCATCACCTTGGGAAGGCCTCCCTTTCCGGGCAGGAGAGCCTAGCCGGGTCGAGGCCACCCCAGGGACAAGTCCAGGATTTACTTGGCAGGCTTGCCGGGTCCGCCAAGGGCAAGGACTCCCGCCAAGGCACCCCCACTCCACCGCTGCACCGCACCACAACGCAAATCACCTATCAATGTTGTGTCAAGCCTCCAAGTGATTAAGTGGCTACCACCAAGCAAGTGGCAGCCCATTAGAAGATAGATTACTCTCATGTGACACCAGTCCAGAGGCGTGTGAATAGATAAGCAGAAGATGAATAAGCGGCATGGCAGGCTTGCCGGGCTTCACCCTCAGCACGACACCTAGCAGTGCATTTAATGCACTATGTCCTAACTGCCAGAGTTAGGTATGATAGCACTGTTAGCTATCTAATCACTAGATAAAGACTGTTTTGCCACTTTGGTTACCCCTTGAGCTATAAAAGGAGGCCCAAGGCAAACTAGCAAGTGATTCTGACCCTTGGCACACTTTTATGCAAGTAGCATCTCTCCCCGAGGCCACCTTGCCGGGCTTGAGCGCTGCGTGTTATTCGTGTTCCCCATCCAATATACCAAAGCAGGAGTAGGGTTTTGCGCTTCCCAGGGGCCCAAACCTAGGTAAAAACCACCAGTGTCACCATCGTCGTGATGTTTCATGGCCTCCGCTCTTTGTGCAACTTGATCTTCCCTCTTGCCGGACCACAAAGGGGCCGACGGACCCATAGGTGATCGTGTCCCTCCATGACAGAATAGAAGAGAGATCAGAATCCCAGAGTAAAGACGAGGAATAAAAATATTCTAAACCCATACATTTGTGATGTGGGCCCGTAAGCCAGACAACAATGTTAGTAAAATAGTTTTTCAAAGACTAGACACAACTTCGATCAAGGAGTTGGAAGGGGGCTTCCTACATGCAGTCGGCTCTGATACCAACTTGTGACGCCCTGACTTAATCGTGCACTAATCATACATGCAAATGCGCACGATCAAGATCAGAGACTCACAGGAAGATATCACAACACAACTCTACACACAAATAAAATAATACAAGCTTTATATTACAAGCCAGGGGCCTCGAGGGCTCGAATACACAAGAGTCAGCGGAAACAATGATATCTGAGTACAGACATAAGTAAACAAGTATGCCATAAGAAAGCTAGCAAAACAACAACATCTGGATCGAAAAGGCGCATGCCTCTTGCCTGGGATCCTCCTAACACTACTGGAATCAGCTGCTTTGCCGTCTGCCAAAGCAGATGGCAAAGGCACTGTTGGTGGACGGCAAAGGCTTTGCCGTCCGCCAGCAGACGGCAAACACTCCGGCAAAGCCGATGCCGGTAAAGGCCGCTTTGCCTTCTGCTGGCGGACGACAAAGAAGGAAAGTTCTTTGCCGTCTGCTAGCAGACGGCAAAGCATGTGGACGGCACAAAAAAGGTGACAACCCCGTTAGGGGGCTAACAGCGCTCTTTGCCGTCTGCCAGCAGACGGCAAAGAGCTTTCCTTCTTTGCCGTCTGCTGGCAGATGGCAAAGAGCCTGCTCCTTTGCCGTCTCCCGGCAGATGGCAAAGACCCTGCTTCTTTGCCGTCTGCTGGCAGACGGCAAAGACCTTGCCCTCTTTGCCGTCTGCTGGCAGACGGTAAAGAGGCCAAATAGGTCAGACCAGGTGAACAGCATGCTGCCACGTGGCCAATTTGCCGTCTGCTAGCAGACGACAAAGCCCTTTGCCGTCTGCTAGCAGATGGCAAATTGGCTATATAGCCCCTGTTTTTTCTTAAATTCAATCAATTTCACAGATATATATATATATATATATTCATTTCAAAATATTTCAACAAGTACATATAGCCAACATATCCCTGCCATATGGATCATCCAACATATCCAACACATATATCATCATCCAACACATATATACACCAAATGAAAAGTCCAACATATCCAACAATTAAGCAAAAGGTCCATATACAATATAGCCACCATCCATCCATACATATATACGTAGCAAGTTTCAAATTGTTCATCCTACAAAATCAAAACAAAAAGGAAGGACAACGAGAAGAGTAGACTCCAACGCAAGCTTCCGTGATCTGAAGCAAATCTGCAAAATGGGAAAGAAGAAAGTTAGAAGAACAAGAAGAAGAAGACTAGAAGAAGAAAAAGAAGCATAATTTTTCTTCTCTTTCCTTTTCTTCTTCTTATTGCTTACTTGTGTCATTTTAGATCTAACCTAGTTAAATAGGCCATTTTTGACCTAAATAGGCTAAGTATGTCATAAATGAAGTAAATAAGCTAAGTATAGGTCATTTTGGAGAATATTACGTCATTTTTGAGCTAAATAAGTCATTTTGGAGCTAAATAGGTCATTTTGGAGCTAAATATGCTCCAAAATGACTTAATATGCTCCATATTAAGTCATTTTGGAGCTAAATAGGTCATTTTGGAGCATATTAAGTCATTTTGGAGCTAGATAGGTCATTTTGGAGCATATTAAGTCATTTTGGAGCTAAATAGGTCATTTTGGAGCATATTAAGTCATTTTGGAGCATATTAAGTCATTTTGGAGCTAAATAGGTCACTTAGGAGCATATTAAGTCATTTTGGAGCTAGATAGGTCATTTTGGAGCATATTAAGTCATTTTGGAGCTAAATAGGTCATTTTGGAGCATATTAAGTCATTTTGGAGCTAAATAGGTCACTTAGGAGCATATTAAGTCATTTTGGAGCTAGATAGGTCATTTTGGAGCTAAATAGGTCATTTTGGAGCTAAATATGCTCCAAAATGACTTAATATGCTCCGGACATGACTTAATATGCTCCAAAATGACTTAACATGCTAAATAGGTCATTTTGGAGCATATTAAGTCATTTTGGAGCTAAATAGGTCATTTTGGAGCTTAATAGGTCATTTAGGAGCATATTAAGTCATTTTCGAGCAAAATAGGTCATTTTTGAGCTAAATAGGTCATTTTGGAGCATATTAAGTCATTTTGGAGCTAAATAGGTCATTTTGGAGCTAAATAGAATTAGTAGCATATTAAGTCATTTTCGAGCTAAATAGGTCATTTTGGAGCTAAATAAGTCATTTTGGAGCTTAATAGGTCATTTAGGAGAATATTAAGTCATTTTCGAGCTAAATAGGTCATTTTGGAGCATATTAAGCTTAATTAGCTCCAAAATGATCTATTTAGCTCGAAAATGACTTAATATGCTCCTAAATGACCTATTAAGCTCCAAAATGACTTAATAAGCTCCAAAATGACTTAATATGCTCCAAAATGACTTAATATGCTCCTAAATGACTTAATATGCTAAATAGGTCATTTTGGAGCATATTAAGTCATTTTGGAGCTAAATAGGTCATTTTGGAGCTTAATAGGTCATTTAGGAGCATATTAAGTCATTTTGGAGCTAAATAGATCAAAAGCTGCCTTGCATGTGGGGCACGGGAACCTTCCATGCACACACCAGCCAACGAATAGCGCATATGCCGGCAAGTCATGCATCGAGTACATGTACCACGCACGCATTAGGAAGTTTTTTTTGTAGCGGCGTCGTATGTCTTGATCCCATTATCCCAAGCTTCTTGCAGTTCATCCTTAAGCGGCTGCATGTACACATTCATATTCTTCCCCGGATAGTTGGGCCCCGGAATTATCAACGTCAGGAAAATGTTCTTTCTTTGCATAATCTGTCCGGGGGGGGAGATTGAGTGGAATGACAAATACAGGCCAACAACTGTATTGGGCTGCCATCATACCAAACACATTGAACCCATCCGTGCTTATGGCGAGTCGAGGATGCCTTGGATCTGCCGCTTTAGCATGATGTATTGCATCGAAGTGCTTCCACGCAAAAGCGTCCGATGTGTGTACCAACATCGGCTCCCCATCTGCATCTAGTTCGGTTCTTTTGCCCAATTTGTGCCATGTCATCTGTCTGGCCGTCTCTTCGACCATGAAAAGACGTTGAAGTCTTGGTATGATTGGCATATACCGAAGAACATTAACTGGGATTTTTGTCTGACTCTTCTCACCCATACCGTTGTCTACCTCAACATACCTGGAAGACTGGCAAATGGGACAATACTTCAATTCCGCATACTCAAGCCTAAATAAGGCACATCCTTTCTCACAGGCATCTATCTTCTCATAGGTCATCTTAAGTACACGGAGGATTTTGTCCGACTGGTACAGGTTTGCAGGCATTACATGGCCTTTGGGTAGAAAGCGTCCAAATAGTGTCATCATCGCGTCGTAGCATTCTCTGCCCAAGTTGAATTGAGCCTTCAGAGCCATTACTTGTGCGATGGCATCCAGCTGACAAAGCTCAGTGTGCTCGTGGAGAGGACGTTTTGAAGACTCCAACATATCATTGAAGGCCTTTGCAGATTCCTCCATCTCATCGTCCGAATCCCGAGCATCATCAAAGTCTTCCACCATGTCTTCCATCCCGGTACCATGCTCGTCGGTGCAACGACGGCCCTCCTCAGCTCTGGCATGTTGGGCAGACTCACCATGAAATGTCCAAACCGTATAATTAGGCGTGAAACCCAACTTCTGTAGGTCTTTGATCATTTCAAACTCTGACTTCTTATGAAAGTTGTCGCACTTGAGACAGGGGCACCAGGTTGTTTCCTGTCCATTTGCAAATGCAGCTCTCACAAACCCATTGGTTTTTCTCATCCATTCACGGGTCATGTCTTTCTGACTAGTGTGACCGGTGTACATCCACGCACGATCACTCATCTTGCCTAGCTACTGGACACACAAGAAATACATACATAATTCAGCAAACCATATTCATCAGTTAATAGAGTTTTCAATTTTATTACGTCCATGCAACCTAGACGCTAGTAGGTAAAGATAGGTCCTAATCCCACCCGAGTATGTGTAGATTGGGTTCGTTTTCCCATGCTCTGCTCCGGATCCGATGCAAAATTTCGGCAGCACCTCCCCGCTGTTCTCCTGATACACATCTCGGCAATAAGCAGAGAGGATGTTTACCCGGAGAACAACAGGGAGGCACTGACGAAATTCTGCATCGGATCCAGAGCAGAGCATATGGGAAAACGAACCCAATCTACACATACTCGGGCTGTCCATGGATAACGTTGGACAATTTGAAAGAATCACGGTTATAAATATGCAAATGAATGCATATTTATAGATGTAACCCTTTCGAATGGGAGACGCATAGTGGTCACGCATACTGATGATTGACACCTACAGCTAGCAAGTTTCATCGGCACGAAGACCGAAACAGAGCAAATGAAGGGGGGAGGAGGAGATGTCATTTGTGCTCACCCACGAACGCAGAGGCGGAGCTCGTCGAACGCACGGGGAGGTCGTCGAACACCAGACCCTCGCAGCAATGAAAGAACTGCACATTTAAATCAGAAAATATATGACCTAACTCATAATTCACAAATATATGACGGGGTGTCGGGTCGGGGTGTCGGGTTGACTTTCATTCCGTCGATGCTCCCTTCAACAACTCTCACCTCTCAAGTGGTGGTATATATGTATGGTGGGGCACTCCTTGCCTGTTTATTTCGACCATCGGTGACGGTCGTTACTCCCATCCGTTGCTGCGTTACCAAGGTCTCACAGCAAGAGATGAGGAGCAACGACCACCTACGACAACAGCCGGTGTCTTTCCTCTTATAACATCTCTCATCTCTCAATGTTATTTCGACCGTCGGTGACGGTCGGTCTTTTCGTCCTCCCCCTGCTTTACCAAGGTCACAGAGGGGGAGGACGAGAAAGACCGACCACCTACGAACAGCCGGTATCCTTCCTTCAAGAGCATCTCATCTCTCACTCTCATCTCTTTCAAAAGGAAGCACCATCAGAATGAAAGTCATCCCTCGACCACTCGACCCCTCGACCCCTCGACGACCCTCGACCCTCGACCCCTCGGAGATTCTTTTCCTTCTTTTCTCTCCTCGACGACCCATGAACGACTACACCGCACCGAACTCCAGCCATCGACACAACGACCAGAACAGAGCAAATAGGGGAAGGTCAGGGAGGAGATGACAGTCGAGCTCACCCTTAGACCGTAGAGGCGGTAGTCGAACGACGATGACAACGGCAACGGGACCGGCAGTACTCCTGGAGGTGAAGAGAAGATCCCTGCACATGAAAAACAATCCAACATAAGCACCGCAGAACAATATAATCAACAACATCTAACCTAACGGAATAAAAAGACACTATTTTTTTAAATGAAAATCCATACATAAATCCACCCATACATCTATATAGCATTCATCGATCTTTCCATCCATACATCTACACAGCATACATCCATCTAGCTATCCATATAACAACTACAAATTGTTCAAAATCACATATACATACATCCATCCATAGATTGCTGGCACCGCCCCTGTATACATACATCCATCTATCCATCCATCCTTACATCAATCTATCTATCCATCCATCCACAGATCCATCAACTCCTAAATCCATACATGCAAAAAAATAAGAACAAAGAGGGGACCGGTGCTCACCGTGGGCTGGGCAGAGGGGGCAGAGGGCAAGGAGGAGCTGGTGCGGCGGTGGTGGAGGAGGGGGGCGGAGGTGGTGGAGGAGGGGGAGGAGGGGAGGGAGGGGCAGCGGCAGTGGAGGAGGGGAGGGAGGGGGCGCCGGTGGTGGAGAGGGAGGGGGCCACGGTGGTGGAGGGGGGGGGAGGGGGGCGGCGGTGGAGGGAGGAGGGAGGGGGGCGGCGGTGGAGGGAGGAGGGAGGGGGGAGGCGGCGGTGGAGGAGGGAGGGAGGACGGAGGAGGGGGGGGGGGGGGTGGAGGGGGAGGGGGAGGAGGAGGGGGTGGAGGAGGGGGGGGTCGGGGCGGCTGGCGGAGGGATGGGGGAGGGAGGCATGGAGGGATGGGGGGACGGAAGGCGGCGGCCTGCGCGGGAGGCAGAGGGTGGGGAGGCGGGAGAAAGAGATGTGGAGGAGGGCGCGCGCGGGGGGCCAAATTAACCCCCCGCATTGCCGTCTGTTTTTTTTGTTTTTTTTCTCTTTGCCGTCTGCTGGCGGACGGCAAAGAATTCTTTGCCGTCCAGCCAGCAGACGGCAAAGAGGATGACCGTTAGACCGCCACCGCCGTGAAACTGTGGGCCCCTCTTACCTCTTTGCCGTCTGCTGGCAGACGGCAAAGATTTCTTTGCCGTCTGCCAGCAGATGGCAAAGAAGTGGCCCGTGTGACCTACCCAGTGCAGTACCCCCGTGGGGTCCACTTTGAACTTTGCCGTCTGCTGGCAGACGGCAAAGAGCTGGCAGATGGCAAAGACCCTGTTTGCCATCAGCTGGTTCTTTGTCGTCTGCTTTGAGAAGACAGACGGCAAAGAGCCTCTTTGCCATCAGCTGGCAGACGGCAAAGAGCTGGCAGATGGCAAAGACCCAGATTCCAGTAGTGTAACTACTCCTGGTCGTCGTCGGTCTCCACGTAGTAGTAGGCTCCATCGGGGTAGTAGTAGTCGTTGGCGAGATCAGCTGGCTCCTAGACTCCGTCATTTGATCGCAGCAATCGGGTAGATGGGGAAATAGGTAGCAAAGCAACCGTGAGTACTCATCCAAAGTACTCACAAGACTTACATTAGATCTATACTAAGTATGCATTAGTATCAAAGGAATGGGGCTATATATATCTTTGGACTGAACTGCAGAAATGCAAGAATAGAAGGGAAGGCCTAACCTATTGAAGACTAGCATCTTGCATCATCTTGCAGCATTAGAAGAGTGCAAATTAGAATATTATAAAGTAACATTATATTGTAGTAATGCCCAGAGATCCTTCCTCAACTCCCTGCGAGAAAGCAATCCCGGAGCCATCATATCCATTTCATGTCTCCGGTTTCTGGTTCTAGTTGTATAGATCGCGATACAATTCCGAGCGTCCGTTAGCATGGACATGGCTATTCGAATAGATATACTTCCCTGCAAGGGTGCACAAACTTACCCAACACGCTCGATTAACTCTGGCAGAACACACTTTCCTGGGTCATGCCCGGCCTTGGCTGATCCACACACCGTAGTCCTACCTTGGCTCAACAGAGAGGCCAACATGCTGGTCTACATCCTAAATGCGAAGGGGTCATGGGCCAATCGTCCTTTGCAATCATGCATGTTGCGAACGTGGCCTGAAGAAAACCCACCCCCTATAAAAGCGCAGGTGGTTACCACCCAACTGGGCACGCACCGCTAAACTACTGACGTCAGTGAGCTTTCGGAAGAAACGTACGACGTAGAGTGCCCATACTTATTCCCGCATGGTGGTTAGTGCGACAAGGCCAGAGGCCTACTCAGATCACATATCCAAACCGTTAGTGTCTTGGGAGCGCACAGAGACGATCAATGATCCAAGATCTATGGTCCCGTCACCCCGTCTCATGGACTTACGGCAAGGGCTAAGAATGCCTGGCCGTGCCGCGTAATTATCTCGCGGGTACCCTCACGGTCAACCCGACTTCACATTTCTCGTGGGTACCCCTCGGGGCCGACTCGACTTCAACATGGTTCTGGGGGTAAGGTCAAAGTAACCGTGTGTCCATAACATCAAGGGGAAACCCGAGGAATCACCATCAATGGATTCCCACTCGATGTAAACGTCAAGGTGGCCTTGGAGGAATCACCCTCGAAGGGTTCACACTTGAGGTGTTGCACGATAGAGTCGTTATCGGGAGTGGTGAAGGATGGATTACCCTCTGTAATCCATGACCGATTAGCTACACTACAGAGATATCATCAGGTGTGCATTACGAGGTATCACCCTTGACACTCGTTAGTAGCTCCGCAGAGTCGTAGAAGTAAGGCGTGTGTCGGTGATGTGAGGGGCTTAACACTTCGATCACATTGATTGAGTCATCGATAAGAAGTGGGGGCAATGGGGGCAAGGTGAGGGGTCATTGATGGATCACTAATCAACCTATACTAATCATATAAGATAATAGGTAAGGTAACAATAGCAGGCTACAAAATCAGGCTATGCATCAGAATAGGAGCAATCAAATACAGTAGCAAATTCTAATGCAAGCATGAGAGAGAAGGAATGGGCGATATACGAATGATCAAGGGGGTTTTGCTTGCCTGGAAGCTCTGCTGCAAGTGGCTGGATGTCAGGGGCATAGTTGTACACGGGAGCAACGTCGGCCTAGGTGTCTACCGGAGAGAAGAGGGGTAGAAACAATAAATATAAAGCAAACAAATGAATCACGATGCATGACATGGCAATATGCAGTGCTAGGGGTGACCTAACGAAGTGCTACACGTTACAGACGAAGTGGGAAAATGACGTAGCTTAGACAACATCGGTATTTCCCCAAAGAGGAAGGGATGATGCAGCACAACTATGGTATGTATTTCCCTCATTTATGAAACCAAGGTATCAATCCAGTAGGAGAACCAAGCAACACTATGTAAACGGTACCTGCACACAAAGAACAAATACTTGCAACCCGACGCGTAAGAGGGGTTGTCAATCCCTCCATGGTAAAAAGATAAATTGGTTTGTATGAGATTGGATAAATACATCTGAATAAAACACGACATAAAATAACTAAATAAAAAGTACAGCAAGGTATTTTTCGGTTTTTGGAATAATAGATCTGAAAACAAATATGAGAAAAGATAGATCTAGAAGCAATATGATAAAAGATAGACCCCGGGGCCATAGATTTCACTAGTGGCTTCTCTCGAGAAAATAGCATACGGTGGGTAAACAAATTACTGTTGGGCAATTGATAGAAGAACAAATGATTATAACGATACCCAGGCAATGATCATGAATATAGGCATCACGTCCAAGATTAGTAGACCGAAACGATTCTGCATATACTACTATTACTCCACACATCGACTGTTATCCAGCATGCATCTAGTGCATTATGTTCATGGAGAAACAGAGTGATGCAATAAGAATGATGACATGATGTAGAAAAGATCTATTCATGTCGGAATAGACCCCATCTTTTTATCCATAATAGCAATGATACATACGTGTCTCGCTACCCCTTCTGTCACTGGGTGAGGACATCGCAAGATCAAACCCATCACAAAGCACCTCTTCCCATTGCAAGAAAAATCAATCTAGTTGGCCTAACTAAACCAAAGATTCATAGAAGAAATACGAGGCTATAAATAATCATGCATAAAAGAGATCAAAGAAGACTCAAATAATTTTCATGGATATAGATCTGATCATAAACTCGACCTTCATCGGATGCCATCAAACACACTACAAAAAGTCATTACTTCAAATAGATCTCCAAGAGACCATTGTATTGAGAATCAAAAAGAGGGAAGAAGCCATCTAGGTACTGCCTACGGACCCGTAGGTCTATGGTGAGCTACTCATGTATCATCGGAGGAGCACCAATGAGGATGATGAACCGTGTTCCCCTCCGGCAGAGTGCCGGAATAGGGCTCTAGATTGGATCTCATGGTTCTGGAACTTGCGGCAGCTAGAATTGTGTTTCGTCGACTCCCCTAGGGTTTCTGGAATATTTGGGTATTTATAGAGCTAAGAGGCGTTGGAGGTGAGCCCCGTGGGCCCCAAAACCCATCAGGGGGCGCCAGGGGCCTCTGGCGCGCCCTGGTGTCTTGTGGGCCCCACAGGCCTCCCCCCAAGTGCTTCCTTGGCTACCAAGTTGTCTTCTGATCCAAAAAAATCTCCAAAAAGTTTCGCTGCGTTTGGGCTCCGTTTGATACGGATATTCTGCGAAGTAAAAAAAAGCAAAAAAAATAGCAACTGGCACTCGGCACTATGTCAATAGGTTAGTCCCAAAAAATGACATAAAGTTGCTATAAAATGATTGTAAAACATCCAAGAATGATAATATAACAGCATGGAACAATAAAAAATTATAGATATGTTGGAGACGTATCAAAAAACATCTGGGAATGTTTTCCCAGCATTTGGCAGATTTCAGACAGATGAATTGGAGGTGAAGGATCCATGTTCATCATGTTAGAGGCATGTGAAAGATGAGTGGATAGCATATTCGGATTCATCACATTTTTTGAGCAATTTTCATATATAAATTATTTTCATATGAGTTATGGTTCATTTTATATGATTTTTAGAAGTTTAAATGATTTTCTGGAATTTCTGGAATTAATAATAATTCAAAAATAAAAGAATAATTACTAGATACACGCAAAAGTGTACCTAGACAGGCCACACAGGGGCTGATTGGTGGGCCCTGTTGACCGAGTCTACGGTCCAGTCAGCAGAGGCTGACTAGTGGGGCCAGCTGCTGAGTCAGAGGCTAACTCAGCAAGCCTTATCCATTTGAATAGTGCCAGGGCCCGACATGTCAGTGACACATGGAGCTAATCAGTGTATAATTTAATTAACATGGTTAACTTGGGTGTGGGGCCCCTCTGTCATTGACTTCAGGTGTTTAGATTAGTCAAAGGGGTTAATTAGAAGGGTGGGCCCCATATGTCAACATCACAGAGAGGTGATTGGTGGCTAAACTAATCTGACCATATTAGCTAAACGGCGATTAGTCACCGGCGAGCTTTGTGAACGGCGGAGGAGCACCGGGATTGTACTACGGGGGATGGTTCGGCGAGCCGAGCACAACTACAAGTAGCTGCGGCTCGTCCGCATCCACTGGTCGTGGAGTTGGGACCTGGGGTGGCCAGAGAAGGCCACAACGACGATGGCCAGCAGTGGCAATGTCAGGGGCTCGACGGAATTGAGCAAGGGTGCACGGATTCAGCGAGGTGACAGGTGTGCAAGCTTCCTAGAAGCTCTAGGAGCATGCTTGGGGCATCGGTTTGACCTGGGGGTGGCTGTAACGATGCTAGTAGTTACGGCGGCAGAAGCGGAGCTTGGCCGGAGCATGACTACTACTAGAGGTAGCTAGAGGGTAGGAGAGACTGGTGTAGGAGAGGGAGGAAGTCGCAGGGCTCATAGGGGTGCTCGGGGAGCGCTCAACAACGGCGGGGGAGCTCAGGAGCGTCCGAATTGAAGATGGGAGCCGGTGGTGCAGGAGGTTGAAGAGGATGCAGATCCGACATTGTGGTGGCCCCCATCTCAGATGACTTGGTGCATACGACATAATAGAGGTAGGCACGTCTCCTGGACACAATATCCTCGCCTAGGGAGGCCGGCGAGCACGTGGACGATGACGTCCATGACGGTGCTACTTCTTGAGCTTGCATTGATTTTTTCCTTGAAGAGGAAAGGGTGATGCAGCAAAGTAGAGATCAGTATTTCCCTCAGTTGAGAACCAATGTATCAATCCAGTAGGAGGCACAAGCAAGTCTCCAATCTATGCACCTGCACAAACAAACAAACACTTGCACTCAACGATAAAAAGGGGTTGTCAATCCCTTCACGGTCTCGAACAAGAGTGAGATCTAATCGAGATAGGTATAAAAGATAAATAAAAGAGCAAAGTAAAGTAAATATAAATAAATTGCAGCAAGGTATTTTTGGGTTTTTTGGTTTATAGATCTGAAAATATAGAATGGAAAATAGACCAGGGGGCCATAGGTTTCACTAGTGGCTTCTCTCTTGAAGATAGCATACGGTGGGTGAACAAATTACTGTTGAGCAGTTGATAGAAAAGCACAAAGTTATGACGATATCTAAGGCAATGGTCATGAATATGGGAATCACGTCCGTGACAAGTTGACCAAAACGATTCTGCATCTACTACCATTACTCCACACATCGACCGCTATTGAGCATGCATCTAGAGTATTAATTTCATAAGAACGGAGTAACGCCCTAAGTAAGATGACATGATGTAGAGGGATAAACTCAACCAATATGACATAAACCCCATCTTTTTATCCTTGATGGCAACAATACAATACGTGCCTCGCTACCCCTTCTGTCACTGGGTGAGGACACCGCAAGATTGAACCCAAAACTAAGCACCTCTCCCATTGCAAGAAAAACCAATCTAGTTGGCCAAACCAAACCAATAGTTCGAAGAGAAATACAAAGATATCTTAATCATGCATAGAAGAGTTCAGAGAAGACTCAAATAATATTCATAGATAATCTGATCATAAATCCAAAATTCATCGGATCTCAACAAACACACCACAAAAAAGTATTACACCGAATAGATCTCCAAGAACATCGAGGAGAACATTGTATTGAAGATAAATGACAGAGAAGAAGCCATCTAGCTAGTAGCTATTGTCGGATTCAGGGCTCCACAGACCAAACAAGGTTTGAACTCTGGGGCATGTGCAAAGATCACAACCTCTCAAGCTTAGAGCCCGTTGCCCCAAAGCCTAGCCTAGCCGGATTCGCGTGAGCAACAAAGAAGATGAACACGACAATTTACCCAGATTTGGTCCACCTTGTGGTGTAAAACCCTACACCCGCTTTGTGGTGGATTGGACTCACGAGGGGCTGAGGATGAACTAGTACAGAGGATGAACAACCTCGCGGGAGCTCGAGGGTGAGAATGAGTTGACCCCCTCTATGGTGGTGGCTAACCTATATTTATAGTGGCATTGGTCCTCTTTCCCCGAAACTCAGGCGGGAAGGGATACCACAATGGCCAATTTGAAAGGGGACAAGTAGTACATCTAATCCTAACGAAAGGTGGTCATCGCCTGCAAAGCTTCTGGTCGTGACGCAGCGGTGGGCTCAGTGATGACCTCTGCCTTGCCGAGCCTATGGTCTTGGTCTTGTAGCACCGACATGGAGGCCACCAAGATCCCTCTTCACCTTCGCGCCCTTTCCGCTGGCCTGCTGCCGCCGTTCTCCGATTTCTTCAATGTCGTGCTCACGCACTATCAACTCCACGCGCTGCATCTGGATCCCGGGTCTGTCATTCTTCTCTCCTCCTTCGTGTTCTTGTGCGAAGCCTTCATGGGCATTGCCCCGTCCGTGGCCCTGCTCCATCACTTCTTCTCCCTCTAGTTGGTTGATGGCGAGCAACGCTCGGGGTGCGTGTCGCTTCAGGCGGTGGCGGCAACTACAGGCTCCGACATTGACGCCTCACTCCGACCGAACACGGTGGAATTCCGGAGGCAGTAGGTGTAAGTAGATGCCACCGTGTATAGCCCCCTGCTTCTGATCCCGTCCACCCCCGCGGAGCCGAGCTCCGGATAGGAGCACGCGGAGCTCGTCGATCTGCGCCTTGCTCGGGTCCTGACCATGCTGGCCAACCTGACGAAGCTAGGGGTGACGATGGCGATGGTGGTGAGGGAATTCGTCCAGCGGCGCATCGCTCTGCTCCAGCGCCACTCCCGTCCGATGTGGGCATTCATCGGCCCTGCAGACAGCATGAGACTTCAGGAGCCTCCCCTTCCTTCTAGCACGTTGCGTGAAGTGCTCCGCCTCCTGACTGGTGAGGAACCTGCTGAGCTCACTCCAAATGGGTTCCCCCTCTATGATCACCCAAACGGGGGAGCCTTCGCCAAGAAGATGTCGCGCTTCGATGAGTGGGGTCTGCTCCCCGAGGGCCACGCGGGGCCTCGTGACAACCCCCTCCTGGTGACCCCAGGGCGCGAGGGCCCCGAGGTGCGCGCTCCTCAGGCAGCCGCGGGGGAGCGCACCCTACCACGTGCTCCCCAGGCATTCGCCTTCAGCCCCGCGGGCGGCAGGGGAGGTGCCCCGCCTGTAGATGCAGCTGCCGCCCTCATCATGGAGGGCTACGCTCCAGGCCCCAGCGCGTCCCCTCTGGACCCTGGAGTAGCCCGGAAGTGGAAGGAGCTCGGGAGCTGCCATGGTATTGCCTCGGGGGCCCTGAAGAAGAGGAAGAGGATCGCTGTGGATGAGTAAGCGCCTTGCCTCCTTCTTGATCCTTGCATACCACATCACATCCTGACTCTTGTTCCTTAGGGTCCCTTCCGACGAGGGGGCGAGCGCGCCCCGAGCACCGCCTCTGGAGGGCACCAGTCCCACCGTGACCTCGTGCCTCATGAGCCGCGTGGTGGTGTGCAAGGTGGCACCCGTGCCCGAATCGAGGCCGACCCTGGGGGGCCTTGCGCCTGCATTCCTGGCGTCCTTCTTTCAGGGTGGTCTCTAGTTTGCGGGAGCCGTGCCAAGGGCTCCGCCACTGATGCTCGCCGGTAGCCGGGTGGCTTGCAGGACAGCACCATCCCCAAGCAGCGGGGTGAATCCACGTCGGGCCCTGCCCCTGGCCGGAGGAGCGGGCGAAGGAGTTCCAGCCCCCTAGCCCCTGCCAGAGATGGGCGAGTCCTCGCGTGCCTCCCCTACCGACCGGGGGGTGGAGGGAGGCCCGGGCCAGGCATTGGAGCTCGCACGTGGGCGCAGCGCCGTCCGGCATGGCCTTCTTCAGGAATCGGCGAGTGCGCTAGGCCACCTCGGGGTGGAACTTGGCGACGTCGACACGCGCCTTCAGGCCGAGCGCTTGCGCCTGGCGTGCGAGTGGCGCCAGCTGAGCTCGCTGTCAACTTCGGTCGCCTGCAGCGCGAGCACACTCGCGCAGAGGTGGAGGAGTCCCTTGCCGTGGAGAAGGAGGCTTGTTATCGTGCCCTGGAGGAGGCCCGGGCCGCGTACTGCCGGTGTGAGGCGGCCAAGAAGCGCGAGAGGGAGCTTCAAGCTTCGAACGCCGCACACGAGCGACAGGTCCTGGCACGCAAGGCGGCACTTGCCGCCCCGGCGGGTGGGCCGCCCACGGACGAAGCGAGGCTCCGCACGCTCGAGGACATGCTGGCGCTGGAGGCACTGGAGCAGAGCCTGGAGCGCGAGCGGCTGGAGGTGATGGAGCGACAGGTGGCCACCGCTGAGGACGCTCTCGCCTCCCAGGAGGCGATGATCCGAAAGGAGGCTGATGATAGGGTAGAGGGGGTCCGCATGGCCCTTGCCGAAGAATATCATCGGAAGCTGGAGGTTCAGGAGGCTCGCTTCTGCATGAGATGCGACGAGCTGAAGGGCGAGGCCGACGGCCTCAAGGAGAAGTTAGCCGCGGCGGAGCGATGCGGGAAAGCTGTGGCGGACGCTCGGGCCACTGCTGAGGCCGAGTTGTCCTTCCTTTTCAAGCAGGTGGAAGGCATTTCCACCCACATAGAGAAAGCTTCAGACAAGGTGAGACGAGCCCGAGTGCTGCAGTGTGAGCGCTCCCAGATGTTCGAGGCCCTCGGGCCAACCAGGCCCTGAGTAACTTTTGCGACGAGAACGTCTCCAGCCCGCTTCTTGCTGATGAGGCCAGCTACCTCAGCTTCTTTACCAAGGTCGTGGTGCACCTCGAAGGTGGGGCCGGGAAGGCGCACCGGCTCATCGAGAAGAGGAGTCGCGACCTTCTTGCGTGTGCGTTCTCGCGCGTCATCAGCCACCTTCTCCACTCTGATCCTAACTTCGACTTCGAGGCCGCGATAGCCCCCGTGCCCGTGGCGATCCAAGGCGCCTTGGCGGGCTGGGTGGAGGACCATGTGGATGACCTGATCGCGGAGCTTTCCCCTGCTGAGGATGTGGGTGTGCCCGTGGTTGAGGAATGCGGGGCTGAGGACGATGACGATGGCAGTAGCGACAGTGACAGGGCGTCTCCCGAGGCTTATTTTCTCATGTTTTCCTGTCAAGACTTTGGATGTGACCCCGTGGGGATGCGAAAGCATTTTTTGGAAGAACCTTCTCTATGATGTATTAAGTGATATTGCACTCCCTGATGTCGCCTTTCCTTTACTTTTCGCGCGCCTGCGGCCCCTGAGTAGTGGCGGCCGTCATTGTGATGTCAGGTCGCAGTGCCCGGCCAAGGTCCGGAGGCGGATGCTTGCTGAAGGCCCCGGGCCGCACGTACCCGCTGGCTTGCTTAAGAGCGCCGCGTGAGGGTCCGGACACCGAGGTCCTGGAGAGGTGTTCGTGCGGGCAAGGCCACGGCTGCTGTGGCATGAGCCCTTAGGGCATCTTCAGCGTCGCCGGGCTGACCCAAGCGTGTGCACCATGCCCAGCGCCCGCTCGTGGGGTGCGATGGAGGGAGCCACGGGTGCCCGCCGTCTTTCGGAAAGACCGAAATCAAGAGAGAAAGCACCGCAAGAAGACAAAAGCGAGTCCCCCCCTTTTTTTAAAAGATAAAGACGCAAGAACTTTAAATCCACTCCAAGAAGTAGCAAATTTGGTTACAAGAGAAAGCAAAGAACAGCCGCGTCTGGCACCTATGCTAGTCTTCTAGTCTTCCCACCAGCGCAGAGCATGGGGCTTCCACTAGGCGTGGGCATAGTCGCTGATTGACCATGTCGTCAGCCAGCGCAGAGCAAGGGGCTTCCACTTGGGCGTGGGTGGGAGCCCCCGTGAGGCTCGAGGGCAGCACTCAGGAGACTCCAGGGCGTGTACTGCCCCACTCATTATTATGTGAGAGTGTCACGGGCGGATACTGGAGGAGTGCAAGACGGACGCCTTCCTCCCTGGCGGGTAACTCAACCCCTGGCCCTCGGATCGTGCGCCGGCGAGTCCGAGGAGTCGGCGGCCCCAGGCAGGTTCACCGACCTGGCGATAACTAGCGGGCGGCGCGATGCGCCTTCTCGCCGCTCGTGGGCCGCCTGACCGGCTTGCGGTGCAGGCTACGGACTCCTCCCGAGCCTTTGGGTCTCTAGGGTCCCGACATCGAGAGGTTGCGGCTCAGGAGACTCCGGGCCCTCATGAGGCGCCCTAGCCTCGTGGGCCCCTCAGGGCCTTGGGCCCCCCTGGGACCCTGTTCGTACTCGCGGCGCGCCATGCGCCCGGTGTGCCTTGGCACGCCTAGTCCGGCCGCCGCTTCCCCGGTGTGCTGTGGAAGCATAGTTCACCTGCATCCAAAAGATAGCATACATGCTCTAAAAATACTTGTTGCAGCGGTGGAAGGGCGTTTAACGACGCGGTCGGGGCCTCAATGTGGGCCCGCTCGCGGCGTCCGGGGCGTCACTCTTTGGCTTCGCCGGCCGCCACCCCTACCAGTGGGTCACGTTGGCCATGAGGTGGCCCGTCGTGGTGCATCCCCTAGGGGGCTGTCTACCTTGCCCGAAGCTCGGGGGAGCGCTTCTTGGGCTGAAAGGTCCCGCCGGGCTTCTTTCCGCCACTCAGCCTACCAGATCCTCCCGAGAGGGGTGAGCTAACGCAGCAAGGGCACGCTCGCGCTCGTGGCAAGGGTCGTGGCACGGGCATGGGGCACAAGGGCCCCATACCCTGGCAGGCGACATCGAGCAGCTCAGCGACCCGATCGAGCAAAACGGCGTGGTCACCGTTGGCGGGGCGATAGCGCAGTAATTCGCGCACCGTGAGGAGCGCGGCCTGCGCACCCATTAGCCCTCGCTTAGCGTGGAGGTACGGCACCGTGGCGACGCCTGCGGAAGGCACGGCAGCACACCTGCTGTGCCACGTGGGGGGTGATGGCGACAGATACTGTCGTTTGCAACGGCGTGATGAGGAAGGCGGGGCATGGCAAGAGACGCCGTGGTTGTAGGGCACCGTCTGATCGGAGCGCACAGCCCTCCTCTCAGCGCGGGCTCGGCCGATCTTTGTCATGGGTGTGGCAAGGCGAGGATGGAGCGTGGCTGGCAAGGAGACGGGGCTTCGACACACCCCTACCTGGTACGCCAAATGTTGGATTCAGGGCTCCGCAGACCCAAGAAGGTTCGAACTCTGGGGCGTGTGCAAAAATCTCAACCTCTCAAGCTTAGAGCCCGTCGTCCCACAGCCTAGCCTAGCCGGATTCGCGAGAGCAACGAAGAAGATAAACACGACAGTTTACCCAGGTTCGGGCCACCTTGCGGTGTAAAACCCTACTCCTGCTTTGTGGTGGATTGGCCTCACAAGGGGCTGAGGATGAACTAGTACAGAGGATGAACAACCTCGCGAGAGCTCGAAGGTGAGAATGAGTCGACCCCCTCTATGGTGGTGGCTAACCTATAGTTATAGTGGCCTTGGTCCTCTTCCCCCGAAACTCAAGCGGGAAGGTATACCACAACGGCCAATTTGAAAGGGGACAAGTAGTACATCTAATCCTGACGAAAGGTGGTCTTCGCCTGCAAAGCTTCTGGTCGTGACGCAGCGGTGGGCTCGATGATGACCTTCACCTTGCCGAGCCGGTGGTCTTGGTCTTGTAGCACCAGAATGGAAACCTTTGGGAGATTCCTCGGGATCCCACGTCTGTCCTTGCCTCCTTAGCACCAAAGAGGAAACTGCCTCCTCTACGCCCGCTGGCACCCGCCTGGCCTAGGTCGTCATGGCTCACGTCATCGCAGCCTCATGAGGCTGTGTACCTGCATAGAAATCTCCGCTCCTCGGGAGGCCGCCTGGGGAGGCCGCTCCCTTGGGAGGTCTTGGTGTCGTCCTCCTCGCGAGGCGTGACCCCTCACGAGGGTCTTGTCTTGGTGGTCTTGGAGACGGGCCGTACCAGGCCATCAAGGGAGCCATTGCCGTGGGCCGCAGGCAAGCAAGTCCGGGCACCCTGGTTCCCAGAACGCCGACAGCTATGGACCTGTAGGTCTATGGTAAACTACTCACACATCATCGGAAGGGCAGCAAGGTTGATGTAGAGGCCCTCCGAGATCGAATCCCCCTCTGGCAGATCGCCGGAAAAGGCCCTAAGATGGGATCTCATGGGAACAGAGGCTTGCAGCGGTGGAAAAGTATTTTGGTGGATGCCTCTGATGATTTGGGAATATTTGGGAATTTATAGTGCAAAGATTAGGGTTGGGAGACCTTCGAGGGGCCCACAAGCCCTCAGGGCGTGCCCCCCCCCAGGGTTGCGCTTGATAGGCTTGTGGCTTCCTCAGGAACCTTCTGGCCCTCTCTCCAAGTCACGTAGGTGTCATCTGGTCCAAGAAAAATCATCGTAAAGTTTTATTCCATTTGGACTCCGTTTGATATTCCTTTTCTGTAAAACTCAAAAAACAAGGAAAAAACAGACACTAGCACTGGGCTCTAGGTTAATAGGTTAGTCCCAAAAATAATATAAAATAGCATATTAATGCCTATAAAACATCCAAAACAGATAATATAATAGCATGGAACAATAAAAAATTATAGATACATTGGAGACGTATCAAGCATCCCCAAGCTTAATTCCTGCTCGTCCTCGAGTAGGTAAATGATAAAAATAGAATTTTTGATGTGGAATGCTACCTAACATATTTATCAATGCAATCTTATTTACTGTGGCATGAATATTCAGATCCATAGGATTCGAAACAAAAGTTTAATATTAACATAAAAACAATAATACTTCAAGCATACTAATAAAGCAAACATGTCTTCTCAAAATAACATGGCCAAAGAAAGTCATCCCTACAAAATCATATAGTCTCGTTATGCTCCATCTTCATCACACAAAGTATTTCATCATGCGCAACCCCGATGACAAGCCAAGCAATTGTTTCATACTTTTGGTGTTCTCAAACATTTTCAACTTTCAAGCAATACATGAGCGTGAGCCATGGATATAGCACTATAGGTGGAATAGAATATGGTGGTTGTGGAGAAGACAAAAAGAAGGAGAAAGTCTCACATCAACTAGGCAAATTAATGGGCTATGGAGATGCCCATCAAATGATATCGATGCAAGTGAGTAGGGATTGCCATGCAACGGATGCACTAGAGCTATAAGTGTATGAAAGCTCAAAAAGAAACTAAGTGGGTGTGCATCCAACTTGCTTGCTCACAAAGGCCTAGGGCAATTTGAGGAAGCCCATCATTGGAATATACAAGCCAAGTTCTATAATGAAAAATTCCCACTAGTATATGAAAGTGACAAATAGGAGACTCTCTATCATGAAGATCATGGTGCTACTTTGAAGCACAAGTGTGGAAAAAGGATAGTAACAATGTGCCTTCTCTCTTTTCTCTGATTTTTTGTTTGGGCTTCTTTGGCCTCTTTTATTTTTTTTGTAAAGTCCGGAGACTCGTCCCAACTTGTGAGGGAATCATAGCTTCCATCATCCTTTCCTCACATGGTCAATGCTCTAATAATGATGATCATCACACTTTTATTTACTTACAACTCAAGAATTACAACTCCATACTAGAACAAGATACGACTCTATATGAATGCCTCCGGTGGTGTACCAAGATGTGCTATGATCAAGAGTGGCATGTATAAAAAAAAGAACGGTGGCCTTGCCACAAATACTATGCCAACCACATGATCATGCAAAGCAATACGACAATGATGGTGCATGTCATAATAAATGGAACGTTGGAAGTTGCATGGCAATATATCTCGGAATAGCTATGGAAATGCCATAATAGGTAGGTATGGTGGATGTTTTGAGGAAGGGTATATGGTGGGTTTAATGCACCGGCAAAAGTTGCGCGGTACTAAGAGGCTAGCAATGGTGGAATGGTGAGAGTGGGTATAATCCATGGACTCAACATTAGTCATAAAGAACTCACATACTTATTGCAATAATTTATTAGTTATCGAAACAAAGTACTATGCGCATGCTCCTAGGGGGATAGATTGGTCGGAAAAGGCCATCAATCATCCCCGACCGCCACTCATAAGGAAGACAATAAAAAAATAAATCATGCTCCGACTTCATCACATAACGGTTCACCATACATGCATGCTACGGGAATCACAAACTTTAACACAAGTATTTATACCAATCAACAATTACTCACTAGCATGACTCTAATATCACCATCTTTATATCTCAAAACAAATGCAAGGAATCAAACTTCTCATTTATTCAATGCTCTTTATATGAAAGCTTTTATTATACCCCTCTTGGATGCCCATCATATTAGGACTAA
Organism: Thinopyrum elongatum; assembly: GCA_011799875.1. NCBI lineage: Eukaryota > Viridiplantae > Streptophyta > Magnoliopsida > Poales > Poaceae > Thinopyrum > Thinopyrum elongatum. The sequence continues at coordinate 306,316,390 of CM022302.1, read as the reverse complement.
ATTCATAACCTAAGCAAATTACCATGCTGTTTAAGACTCTAAAAAAATATAAGTGAATCATGAGAGTTCAACAATTTCTATAAAATAAGGCCACCGCCATGCTCTAAAAAGATATAAGTGAAGACTAGAGCAAACTGCCTAGCTCAAAAGATAAAAGTGAAGCACATAGAGTATTCTAATAAATTCATGATTAATGCGTGTCCCTCTAAAAAGGTGTGTACAGAAAGAATGATTGTGGAAAACTAAAAAGCAAAGACTCATATCATACAAGACGCTCCAAGCAAAACACATATCATGTGGTGAATAAAAATATAGCCTCAAGTAAATTTTCCGATGGATTGAAGACAAAAGAGGGGATGCCATCCGGGGCATCCCCAAGCTTAGATGCTTGGTTGTCCTTGAATATTAACTTGGGGTGCCTTTGGCATCCCCAAGCTTAGCCTCTTGCCACTCTTTATTCTGTTGTCAATCAAATCTTTACCCAAAACTTGAAAACTTCACAACACAAACTCAACAGAAAACTCGTAAGACCATTAGTATAATAAAATAAATCACCACTTTAGGTACTGTTGTGAACTCATTATTAATTTATATTGGTGTAATATCTACTGTATTCCAACTTTTCCATGGTGCATACCCCCCTATACTACCCATAGATTCATCAAAATAAGCAAACAACACATAGAAAACAGAATCTGTCAAAAACAGAACAGTCTGCGAAGATCTGAATTGTTCTCATACTTATGTAACTTAAAAAGTTCTCAAACATTGGGAAAACATGGGAAATTTGTATATCAATCTTTTGTAAAAACTTCAGAATTTTTCGTTGCTTCTGTGAATTATTAAAATTCTGCTATTGGACGCAAAAGTTTCTGTTTTTCAGAAAAATCAAATCAACTATCACCGTAGACCATCCCAAAGGTCTTACTTGGCTCAAATACTAATTAAAACACCAAAACACATTTACTATAGAGGTAATAAAGTTTATTTTCACAAAAACAGAATAGAAAAAAATATTGGGTTGTCTCCCAACAAGTGCTTTTCTTTAAAGCCTTTTAGCTAGGCGTTGATAATTTTAATGATGCTCACATGAAAGACAAAAATTTGAAGCATAAAGAGAGCATCATATAGCATGTGAAAAACAAGTTTAAGTCTAACATACTTCCTATTCATAGGCATTTGATAATAAAACAAGTTAGCAAGACAAGCAAAAACTAGCATATGCAATGAAGAAGAAAGAAACAATAGCAATCTCAACATAACAAGAGGTAATTTAGTGACATGAAAATTTCTACAACCATATTTTCCTCTCTCATAATAATTACATGTAGGATCATAATAAAATTCAACAATATAGCTATCACATAAAATTTTCTCTATATGATCCACATGCATGCAAAGTTGACACTCTTCCAAAATAGTGGGATTAACATAGAATAAAGTCATTACTTCTCCATGCCCACTTTTATCAATAATTTCATAAGATTGATCAAACTCCAAAGTAGTGGGATCATTATTTCCTAAAGTTGATAGTCTTCCAAACCCACTTTAAATATTATTGCAAACATTATTATCATGAGGCTTAAATAAATTTTCAAGATCATAAGAAGCATTATCACCCCAATCATGATCATTGCAATAAGTAGTGGACATAGCAAAACTATCATCCCCAAGCTTAGGGTTTTGCATATTGTTAGCATAATTGACATTAATAGAATTAATAACACCATTGCAATCATGGTTTTCATCCAAGGAGCTATCATGAATCACTTCATAAATTTCATCACAATTTTCAGATTCACGAATTTCAAGCAAAACTTCATAAAGATAATCTAGTGCACGCAACTCACTAGCAATTGGTTCATCATAATTGGATCTCTTAAAAAGATTAGCAAGTGGATGACGAACCATAAACTTTTTGCTTTCTGATTTTCAATAAATACACAATTATTCCAAGCGAACAAGCAAACAAACCAAGTAAGACATAAAAGGCAAACGAAAAGAAGGCAAATATTTTTGTGTTTTTCTAAAAACATTATAGAAGTGGGGGAGAGGAAAATGAGAAGCAAATGGAAAATAATGTAATGCAAGAGATGAGAGTTTATGATGGGTACTTGGTAGGCTTGATGTAGAACCTCCCGGCAACGGCGCCAGAAATTCTTCCTGTTACTTCTTGAGCTTGCGTTGATTTTTCCCTTGAAGAGGAAAGGGTGATGCAGCAAAGTAGGGATAAGTATTTCCCTTAGTTAAGAACCAAGGTATCAATCCATTAGGAGGCACAAGCAAGTCCCCAATCTATGCACCTACACAAACTAACAAACACTTGCACTCAACGCGAAAAAGGGGTTGTCAATCCCTTCACGGTCTCGAACAAGAGTGAGATCTAATAGAGATAGGTATAAAGGATAAATAAAAGAGCAAACTAAAGTAAATATAAATAAATTGCAGCAGGGTATTTTTGGGTTTTTACCCAGGGGCCATAGGTTTCATTAGAGGCTTCTCTCTTGAAGATAGCATACGGTGGGTGAACAAATTACTGTTCAGCAATTGATAGAAAAGCGCAAAGTTATGACGATATCTAAGGCAGTGATCATGAATATAGGCATCACGTCCATGACAAGTAGACCGAAATGATTCTGCATCTACTACCATTACTCCGCACATCGACCGCTATCCAGCATGCATCTAGAGTATTAAGTTCATAAGAATGGAGTAACGCCTTAAGTACCATGACATGATGTAGATGGATAAACTCAAGCAATATGACATAAACCCCATCTTTTTATCCTTGATGGCAACAATACAATGCGTGCCTCGCTACACCTTCTTTCACTGGGTGAGGACACCAAAAGATTGATCCCAAAACTAAGCACCTCTCCCATTGCAAGAAAAACCAATCTAGTTGGCCAAACCAAACCGATAGTTTGAAGATAAATACAAAGATATCTTAATCATGCATATAAGAGTTCAGAGAAGACTCAAATAATATTCACAGATAATCTGATCATAAATCCACAATTCATCGGATCTCAACAAACACACCGCAAAAAAGTATTACATCGAATAGATCTCCAAGAACATCGAGGAGAACATTGTATTGAAGATCAAAGAGAGAGAAGAAGCCATCTAGCTACTAGCTATGGACCCGTAGGTCTGTGGTAAACTACTCACACATCATCGGAAGGGCAGCAAGGTTGATGTAGAGGCCCTCCGTGATCGAATCCTCCTCCGGCAGATCACCGAAAAAGGCTCCCAAGATGGGATCACACGGGAACAGAGGATTGAGGCAGCGGAAAAGTATTTTGGTGGATGCGTCTGATAGATTGGGAATATTTGGGAATTTATAGTGCAAATATTGGGGTTGGGAGACCTCCGAGGGGTCCACAAGCCCTCGGCCCCCCAAGGGCATGCCTGGCAGGCTTGTGGCCTCCTCGGGAACTTTCTGGCCCTCTCTCCAAGTCACGTAGGTGTCTTCTGGTCCAAGAAAAATCATCGTAAAGTTTTATTCCGTTTGGACTCCGTTTGATATTCCTTTTCTGTAAAACTCAAAAACAAGAAAAAAAACAGAATCTGGCACTGGGCTCTAGGTTAATTGGTTAGTCCCAAAAATAATATAAAATAGCATATTAATTCATATAAAACATCCAAAACAGATAATATAATAGCATGGAACAATCAAACATTATAGATACGTTGGAGACGTATCAGACGGCGACGGCTCGGGTGTGCGAGAGGAGGAAGCAGGCGACACGACAAGCGGGGGGAATTGAGCTTGGGTTTGCCAAAGGGTCGCGGGAAATGTCTTGAAGGTGTCGGCGACGGTAGGGAGGCCGCGGGATGGCTGACGCGTGGAGATCCGACGCGCGGACACGGCGCGCACGGCCAGCGTGCCATGTATGAGCTGTAGGAGGAAGAAGAGGCGGCTGGGTTGGCCAATTGTGCACTGTGCACTTGTGGCCCAATCCAACAGAGGGTCTTTTGCATTTTTGCTTTTCTTTTTCCATTTTTCTATTTTCTGCCACAGTTTTGCATTAAGTTGGGCCACCGAACAATTTTTGCTTTGAATAAAACTTTACACATATTCTAACACAATATCCCAGGGTGGCAAAAAAAGTTTGGGGTCTATTTGAATTCATTTGATTTTTGGTTTGAATTTAAATGTGATGGATAGGTGCTGCTAGGTCATTTCAAAAATAGCTAGGGGCATTTTTGAAGTTTCAAATAATGTTGTGTTCAACATGACTTTGCTCAGTAGAATATTAGCAATAATATGAACAATTTTCCTTTAGCGTTAGGTGAGATAATTTCGGAGCTTGCTTTTAAAACTTGAATTTGAGTTTGATTTTGGACAAGTGGCAAATTGCATAGTAATCATGATGACATGGCCACCATTAGGGGGAGGGTACTGTAGCATGATTCTCGGGGTGTTATAGTGGCCTTGGCTTGTAATATAAAGCTTTATGTTTGAATTTTTGTTTAGAGTTGTGTTGTGATATCTTCCCATGAGTTTCTAATGTTGATCGTGCACTTTTGCGTGTATGATTAGTGCATGATTAAGTCGGGGGCATCACAGAAGGTGATGTCAATATGTGATCTTTTGCTTGTGCCACACTTTTGTAAGGTGATGTCAATATCTGGTAATGCTTTTGCTACTGCAAACTGCATGCATTTTTTCATGGATATAAATGAAAGCATTTTATCGTATGTAGTTTGTGGCACTAGAATGATTTTAGTTTCATATTTATGTTGGACGAGAACATGTGTGATTTGATGCTGTAACTTAATTTATGTTGTCATCTGTGTTGTGATCTGTTGCTGGATCAGAACCTATATTGTTGCTCATATGTAGCATCTTGGGATCGTTTAGAACTGGGGTGAAATTGATTGGGTGATGCACTATAGTTAGGCTAAAATTGGCTAGAAACAAGACCTAAGCAGGCCTAATAATTTTGTACTATATGAAAAAACACAATGGGCCAAATAAGGTGGAGCTTAAATGGCTTGAAATTAGATAAGGCAACATTTTTGAAATGTGACAACGAACTGGATTGATGGAACTAACTTAACGGATTGGACTGGGCTAAAATCAGGAGGCCAAAAGTCTAATTGGGCCAGCCATGACATGGGCCTGGTAGGCCGTCATGTTCATGCACATGAAACGTCATGAAATTATGTGATGGTTTGAGTCATCATGAAGGCCTGGGTCGGGCCTAGGCCCGACCCGAACTTGATGGGCTCAACATTGATCTATGACGGCCAAGGATCATCATGGGTCAGCATAATTTTTTAAGATTTTGGCCCTCCATCATGAAGACCAATCTATGATAGGGAATACATGATGGTTTCCAAAAACGTCATCGATGTGCGTTTGTGATAGTTTTGCAGTGATCTGTGAAGGTTTGGGTTCGTCATGGATCAACAACATTCTTGTAGTGGGAGGGCTTCTACATCATCCTTCCTGCCTTCCGATGATGCGTGAGTAGTTCACCATAGAGCTACGAGTCCATAGTTAGTAGCTAGATGGCTTCTTCTCTCTCTTTGATCCTTAATACCATGTTGTCCTCGATGTTCTTAGAGTTCTATCCAATGTAATGTTCTTTTGCAGTATGTTTGTTGGGATCCGATGAATTGTGGGTTTATGATCTGAATATTCATGAGAATTAATTGAGTCTTTCCTGAACTTTATTATGCATGATTTTTATAGCTCTTTATTTCTCTCTGATCTATCTATTTGGTTTGGCAAACGAGATTGATTTATCTTCAGTGCGAGAGGTGCTTTGTGATGGGTTCAATCTTGTGGTGCTCTATATCCAAGTGACAGAAGGGGACAAGACACATATTTGTATTATTGCCATTAAGGATAAAACGAGGGGGTTTATTTATATTGATTGGGTTTACTTTGTCTACATCATGTCATCTTGCTTAAGGCGTTACTCCGTTTTTTATGAACTTAATACCATAGATGCATGCTGGATATCGGTCGATTGGTGGAGTAATAGTAGTAGATGCAGGCAGGAGTCGGTCTACTTGTCTCAGATGTGATGCCTATATACATGATCATTGCCTTGTATATCATCATAACTGTGAGCTTTTCTATCAATTGCACAACAGTAATTTGTTCACCCACCATATGCTATGTGTTTGAGAGAGAAGCCTCTAGTGAAAACTATGGCCCCCGGGTCTACTTTAATCATATTACAAAAACCAAAATACCTTTGCTACAATTTTACATCTTTTATTTTAATTTGCAATTTATCCATCTTCCTATACAATATTTGATCCTTGCAAGTAACAAGTTCAAGGGAATTAACAACCCTCTTGCCCGTGTTGGGTGGAAGTATTTGATTTTGTGTGTGCAGGTGCTGTTCACGAGGCTTTGCATGATTCTCTTCTTGGTTCGATAAACCTTGGTTCTCACTGAGGGAAATACTTATCTCTACTGTACTGCATCTCCCCTCCTATTCGGGGAAATCTCAACACACCTCACACGTAGCAGGAAGAAATTCTGGCACCGTTATCTGGGAGACATCATCAAAACCTATCAAGTACCTATACACAAACTATCACCTACTTGCTCTAATTTTTATTTACCTTTTTATTTTCCTTTACCTCTCATTTTTAGCTCCCCCACTTCTCATAAAAATAAAAAACACAAAAAATATTTGCTTTGCTAGTTTTCTCGATTGCTTGCTTGCTTTGTTACTATGTCTCAAGAAAATACCAAGTTGTGTGACTTTTCAAATATTAATAATAATGATTTTATTAGTACTCGAATTGCTCCTCCTGCCACTAGTGTGGAGTCTTATGATATTAATGCTGCTTTCCTAAATCTTGTTATGAAAGAACAATTTTCTGGAAATCCTAACGAAGATGCTACATCCCATCTTATTACTTTCCTTGAATTATGCGATATGCAAAAGAAAAATGATGTGAATAATGATATTATAAAGTTTAAATTATTTCCTTTCTCGTTAAGAGATCGTGCTAAAACTTGGTTTGCATCCTTTCCTCAAAATAGTATTGATTCATGGGATAAGTGTAAGGTTGCTTTTATTGCCAAGTATTTCCCCCCGATAAGATTATCTCTCTTAGAAATCAAATTATGAATTTTAAGCAGCTTGAGCATGAACATGTTGCAAAATCTTAGGAGAGAATGAAATTAATGATTAGAAATTGTCCCACTCATGGTATAAGCTTATGGATGATTATACAAAATTTCTATGCGAGACTAAACTTTGTTTCTAGAAATCTTCTAGACTCTGATGCAGGTGGCACTTTTATGGAAATCACATTAGGAGGAGCTACCAAACTGCTTGATAATATAATGGAAAATTACTCTCAATGGCACACCGAAAGAGCTCCAACTGATAAGAAGGTAAATTCTATTGTAGAAATTACTACTTTGAATGATAAAATGGATGCTCTTATGAATATGGTTGCTAGTAAAAATGCTCATGTTGATCCTAATGATGTGCCTTTATCTACTTTATTGAGCAAAATAATGATGCTATTGATGTGAATTTTGTCTCTAGAAATAATTTCAACAACAATGCTTATAGAGGTAATTTTAATCCTAGACCGTATCCCGGAAATTCCTCTAATAATTATGGTAATTCCTATGGAAATAATAATAATAGGATATCTACTGATCTTGAGAAGAACATTAAAGAATTCATTAGTTCTCAAAAGATTTTTAATGCCATGGTAGGGGAAAATTGAATAAAGTTCATGATATGGCTAGGAACATGGATAGAATTTCTCATGATGGGGAAACTCTTAAATCTGAAATTTTGCCACCTAAGCATGATATTAATGAGTCTATTAAATCTATTTATGTCTCCATTAATGAAAGTAAAGAGAGAACTGCTAGGTTGAGGGCTAAGAGAGAATTCCTGGAAAAGGCTATTCCACCCAGTTTTTACCGTAATCATGATGAAGATATTAAAATGATTGGTGTCTCACCCATTGAATATTTGTTTAGTAATATAAAACTTGATGAAAATGGGATTGGAGATGAGTCAACTTTAGCTAGAATGCATCCCAATTGTTCAGAGGGTGATAATCTTAATGATAAAAATAATAAAAGTGGGTTTGGAGAGGTCAAGACTTTAACTAATGATGTGCCCACTACTTTGGATTACAAGGACTTTAATTATGATAGTTGTTCTTTAATTGAATGTATTTCCTTGTTGCAATCCATGATAAATTCACCTAATGCCTATGAACAAAATAAACTTTCACTAAACATATTCTAGAAGCTATGATGAAAGCTTATGAAGGAAAGCTAGAGTCGGAGTTTTAAATACCTAGAAAATTGCATGATGCATGGGAACTTACTATTAAAGTAAAGATTAAAGATTATGAATGCAATGCTTTATGTGATCTAGGTTCCAGCATTTCTACTATACCGAAATCTTTATGTGATGTGCTAGGCCTTGTTGATATGGATGAATCTTCCCTTAATTTGCACTTAGCGGATTCAACTATTAAGAAACCATTGGGTAGAATAAATGTGTGCTTATTATTGCTAATAGAAATTATGTGCCCATGGATTTCATTGTAAGATTCCAATTCCCATTATTGAAATGGATGGAACACATCCCTAGAAAGAGAATTAAGCCACTAATGAATCTATTATGAGGGCCACCTATGGAGTTAAAACTAAGGATGACAATACTTGAAACAATGCCTTACGCCTAGCTAGGGGCGTAAAACAATAACGCTCATTGGGAGGCAACCCAATAGTTATCTTATTTTTCTTTTTGTTTTTGAGTGTTCACACAATTATGCTACTGTTATGATTGTATTTTTATGTTTTAATTAGTTTTTGTGCCAAGTAAAGCCTTTGGGATGATTTGGTTGATAGTTGACTTGATTTTCTGAAATAATAGAAACTTTTGCGCCTAGTACTAGAATTTTCATAATTCATTGGAACATGATAACATTCTGAATTTTATTACACATTATTGATATACAAATTTCCCACGTTTTCCAAAATTTTCAGAGTTTTTGGAGTTACAGAAGTATAGTGTTTGTTCAGGTCATTAGTTTCTATTTTCTATTGCATAGTTTGCTTTGTTTTAATGATGTTATGGATTATATCGGGGTGTATAAGTCATAGAGAAGTTAGAGTACAATAGCTATTATGCAAGATAAGATATGAATGGGTTCATAACAGTACCTAAATTTTAAGATTAGCTTATTATACTAACGGATATCACGAGGTTTTTGTTGAGTTTTGTGTGCTGAAGTTTTCAAGTTTTCGGTGAGATCATGATGGATGAAGGAACAAGGAGTGGCAAGAACCTAAGCTTGGGGATGCCCAAGTCACCCCAAGGTAATATTAAAGGATACCCAAGCATCTAAGATTGGGATGCCCCGGATGGCATCCCGTCTTTCATCTACAATCCATCATATACTACTTGGAGCCATATTTTTATTCATCACATGATATGAGTTTTGCTTGGAGCGTCTTGTATTATAGTAGTCTTTGCTTTGTTTGCTTTTTAGTTTTCCACAATCATTGTTTGCTACACACAAACTTTTGAGAGGGACACAAATTTATTCATGATTTGTTAGAATACTCTATGTGCTTTGATGTCTACTACGCAACTTTATTCTTGTAGACTCGTGCTGGGCCTCCAAGCACAGAGTTTTGTAGGACAGTAGAAATTTTCCCTCAAGTGGATGACCTAAGGTTTATCAATCCATGGGAGGCGTAGGATGAAGATGGTCTCTCTCAAACAACCATGCAACCAAATAACAAAGAGTCTCTTGTATCGCCAACACACCAAATACAATGGTAAATTGTATAGGTGCACTAGTTCGGCGAAGAGATGGTGGTACAAGTGTAATATGGATAGTAGATATAGGTTTTTGTAATAGGAACAATAAAAAATAGCTAGGTAGCAAGTAACAAAAGTGAGCAGAAACGATATTGCAATGCTTAGAAACAAGGCCTAGGGTTCATACTTTCGCTAGAGCAATCTCTCAACAATGCTAACATAATTGGATCATATGGCATCCCTCAACATGCGATAAAGAAGCACTCCAAAGTTCTTATCTAGCGGAGAACACAAGACAAAATTGTTTGTAGGGTACGAAACCACCTCAAAGTTATCCTTTCCAATCGAACACATAAACCAACTCTAATGTCACCTAGATACTCCAATGTCACCACGACTATCCGTGAGTTGATTATACGACATGCATCAAACGACTTTAGATTCGTAATACTCAATCCAGCACAAAGAACTTCAAAGAGTGCCCAAGATTTCTACCGGAGAAACAAAGATGAAAACATGCATCAACCCCTATGCATAGATTACCCCAATGTCACCTCGGGAATCCGCAAGTTGAGTGCCAAAACATACATCAAGTGAATCAAGATGATACCCCATTGTCACCACGGGTATTCATAGCAAGACATATATCAAGTGTTCTCAAATCCAACAAAGTATTCAATCCAATAAAAGTGAAATATCAAAGGTAAAACTCAATTCATCACAACAAGATAGAGAGGGGAAAACACCATATGATCCAACTATATTAACAAAGCTCGCGATACATCAAGATCGTGACAAATCAAGAACACGAGAGAGAGAGAGATCAAACACATAGCTACTGGTACAAACCCTCAGCCCCGAGGGTGGACTACTCCCTCCTCATCATGGTGGCCGGGATGATGAAGATGGCCTCCGGTGATGATTTCCCTCTCCGACAGGGTGCCGGAACAGGGTCCATAATGGTGTTTCATGGCTACAAAGGCTTGCGGCGACGGAACTTCCTATCTCGGGTTATTTCTGGGGGTTTATGTATTTATAGGATTTTTTGGCATCGATCTCACGTCCAGATGGGCTTTGAGGGGCCCACTACCCACCAGGGTGAGCCAGGCCCCCCTGGCGCGCCCAAGTGGGTAGTGGGGCCCTCGTGGATCTTCTGGCCCTCCCACGAAGCTTCAAGTGCCTCTTTTCTTCCAAAAAAAACCGTCAGAAAGTTTCGTTGCATTTGGAGAACTTTGATTTTTGCACAAAAAACACTACCATGATAGTTCTGCTGAAAACAGCGTAAGTCCATGTTAGTTTCATTTAAATCATATAAAATTGCACCCAAACCATATAATTTTTTAATAAACATGGCATGAATACTTCATAAATTATAGATACGTTGGAGACGTATCATGCTTCACTTATATCTTTTGAGTTAGGCAGTTGCTCTAGTGCTTCACTTATATCTTTTAGAGCACGTCGATGGTTATATTTTAAAGAAATAGTTGCACTCTCATGCTTCATTTATATCTTTTTTAGAGTCTAATAAATAGTAATGCAATATGCATGTGTTATGAAATTGGTCCCAATATGATTGGTATTCAAGGGGGATATAATACAAACCTTCATGTGGATCACCAAAAAGGAAATGTTTGGTTTAATAACATTGATGTTGTAATATGAAAGGATATAGGTTCATGATCATTGGTTAGTAGAAATATCAGTATTAAAGTTTGTTATCACTGTTCATCTAAGTGTTGGTCATGGCATGATGGGGAAGTCCGAGCAATCTTAGGTCTGATTGAAATCCTTTGTGTTGTTATAATTGGGCGCGTGTGATGGTTAACTCCTACCAACCTCCTCCCTAGGGGCATGCTGGGAGTACTTTGATTCGAGGGCTAATAGACTTTTGCAATAAGTATATGAGTTCTTTATGACTAATGTGAGTCCATGGATTATATGCACTCCTATATTTCCGCCATTTGCTAGCCTCTTTGGTACCATGCATTGCCCTTTCTCACCTCGAGAGTCGGTGCACCCGAAACCCATGATATGATAATACGCTCTATCACACATAAGCCTCCTTATATCTTCTTCAAAATAGCCACCATACCTAGCTATCATAGCATTTCCATAGCCATTCTGAGATGTATTGCCATGCAACTTCGACCGTTTCGTTTCTATGACATAAACCTTCATTGTCATATTGATTTGCATGATCATATAGCTGAGATAGTATTTGTGGATCAGCCACTGTTCATCATTATCATACATCTTACACTACCATCATTTCACATCCTGGTACACTGCCAGAGGCATACATATAGAGTCATATTGTTGTGGTATCGAGTTTGTGATGCCCCCGACTCAATCGTGCACTAATCATACACGCAAACATGCATGATCAAGCACAGGGACTCACGGGAAGATATCACAACACAACTCTAACACAAATAAACGGGGATCCACAATATTACAGAACAGGGATCACGAAGATCAGAATACATAAGTCAGTCAAACAAATAATATCTGGGTACATACATAGTTAGACAAGGTTTGCCGTAAGAAGGCTAGCACAAACAACGACTCTAGATCGAAAGGCGAAGGTCTCCTTCCTGGGGCCTCCGATCCTACTCCTGGTCGGCTGGCTCAATCCAGTAGTACGTGCCGTCTGGACCCTCTTGGTAGTAAGCTCCTGCTGGGACATCTGGCTCCTGGACTCCATCGTCTGAGGTATCATCAAATGGGGTATGGGGAAAAAAGAAGTAACAAAGCAACCGTCAGTACTCATCCGAAGTACTCAACAAGCAAGGATCTACACTACATATGCAACATTTTCAAAGCGAGGCTATATATGTGGACTGGGTTGCAGAAATGCCCGAATAGAGAGAAGGCCTAGTCCTATCGAAGTCTAGCATCTTCATGAAGCCACCATCTTGCAGCAATTAGAAGAGTACAGAAAAGCATATTATTAAGCAAGCATGTTGAGGCAAAGCTTAGAGATCCTTCCTCGACTCCCTGCGAGAAAGCGATCCCAGAGCTTCAATTAATTAAACAAGTATCCAGTTCAAGTAATAGATCGGGATACCAAACTGAGCGTCCTTTACCGTAGGACCAGCTATCGATAGAAGTTATCTTCCATGCAGGGGTGCACTACTGTTACCCAACATGCTCGATCACCTGTGGCCGGACACACTTGCTGGGTAATGCCCGGCCTCGGGAGATCAACATGAAGCAACGCCCTACCTAGGCTCAAAAGAGAGGTCAGCACGCCGGACTAACCTATGCACCCAGAGGTCTTGGGCCATCGCCCTGGGCACCCTGCGCGTTGCGTGGCTGGTCGGGGTGCAGGCGCGACACTGAACTTGTCAATGAAGTATCTAGCCCATTCCCGGCGATCAGCCCGCACGGTGAACCGTGACGTCTGAAGAGCTTTCGGGAGAAACGTACGACGTTGAGGGCCCCATAAACCATTATCCCGCGTGGTGCACATGGTAGTGCGTATAGGGCACGTCGACCCACTCAGATCAAATACCCAAATCCGATATGCTCATTTAATAACACGGGGAGACAATAAGAGTTTCTGAAGCTCCGCCACAATATCACACTCGGGCGCCCGTCCGGGCAAACCCGACATCATAGATCTCCCTGCGGGTACCCATCGGGGTCGACCCACCTGTGACAAAGGTCAAAGTATCCGTGTGGTCACAACATCAAGGTGAACGTAGGAGGCATCACCCTCGAGGTTCACACTTGAGGGGGTTGCATGACAGAGTTGTATCGGAAGTGGGGAAGGAGGAATCACCCTCGATGACCACGATGGAACAGCTATACTACAGAGTTATCATCCGGAGTGAGTTACGAGGTATCACCCTCAGCACTCGATAGTAACTATGCAGAGTCGTACAATTAGGGGGGTGAGGTGATGTGTCAGTCTCTGGTCGTCGATCATGTTGATCGAGTAGTCGATGATGAAGCAGAGGCAACAAGGGTAAGGTGATGGGGGTCACTGATGGTTCATTACCAACCTATACTAAGCAGTTGAAAAAGGCAGGTAAGGTAACAATAAGCAGGTTACAAAAGCAGGCTATGCATCAGAATAGGAGCAACAGTAACAATAGCAAAATCTAATTCAAGCAGGAGAAAATTGAATGGGCGATATCGGGATGCTCAAGGGAGGGGGGGGGGGCTTGCCTGGTTGCTCTGGCAAGGAGGAGGGGTCGTCGGAAGGCTGCTCGTCCGTAGCGTAGTCGTACCCTGCTGCGTTAGCGTCGGCCTCGGCGTCTATCTAGAGAGAGGGAGGGGGAGAAGAAACAATAAATTCACGGCAGAAATGCAAACAATATGCAGGACATGTCTAAATGATATGCAGAGGTGTTATACTGCCTAACTAAATGATTTAGTTAATTTAGGAATTTATTTGGATTTATTTAATTAAAGTTGAGTACTATTCATTTATAGAAATCAGTCTAAAAGTTCCATGTTCAGGTAGCTAGGGGCATCTGACAGATGAACGGACCACGTATTCGGACTCGTCTCGTCGTCCTGATCAACTTTCTTGTAGAAAGTTTTTCGATCTGAGCTATGGTTTATTTTATATGAATTTCTAAAGTTTTAACCATTTTCTGGATTTTAATTATTTATTTAAATTCGAATTATCCAGAACAGTGAAAGGTGATGTCAGCATGATGTAGGCGTGATGTCAGCAGGTCAAACCCAGCTGACCAGAGTCAAACTTGACAGGTGGGTCCCACTGGGACCCACATGTCATTGACTGAGCTAACAAAATAGAGTTAATTTAACCTAACTAAGCTAATTAGCGAGTGGGGCCCAACAGTCAGTGGGTGTTTAGTGACTTAATTAGCTAATTAACTAATTAACAATTTTATTTATTTATAAAATCATTTTAAGCTGACGGGGCCCACATGTCATTGGCTGGGCCAGCCCAGTTAGCATAGTTGACCAGGTCAACTGGTCAACTAGGGCTGCGGGGCCCATCAGTCAGTGGCACAAAGGCAGGGCCCATCAGCACCAGGTCAGCGTGGCGGCCGGAGCGACGCCGGCGACCAAATACGCGGCGGCGCGGCTCGGGAGGTGGTCGGGATTCGTCCACCGGCCACCATTTCACGCGTGGTTAGGTGCGTTGGAATGGCCGCAGCGCAGTGCGTCCATCGGTGGTGGTGGCGAGGCCGGGGACGGTGTGTAGCGACGGCGGCGAGCAGTGAGGCGGGCGCCGGAGTTCGGCCATCGTCTGGATCGAAGCTACAGCGTGCAAAACGGACAACACGAGGTGGCTACGGCGTCTACACATTGCGGGGAGTGCAACGGTGGCACGCACGGGACCATATGGTCACCGTGGCCACGCCGGCGACGAGGCCAGGCGGCGGAGGGATCGGGCTACACCGGAGCAGGGGCTACGGCCAGACAGAGGGGGCAGGGGAGGGCGCGTTCTGCGCAGGAGCTCACCGTGGGAGCGTGGGGTCTGGGCAGCGAGCTCGGTGTTGCGCGAGGTAGCCGGAATCGACGGCGAACGGCGGCGGGGATCCGAGGAGGAAGAAGGCAGCGTGGAGGCGATGCGGTGGCTCCCGGCTTGTTCCAGTCGGCGTGATCGAAGTGGGTGACGATGGCGAGCCCGGTGAACAGGTCAGCGAGGCAGGGCGGTGACGGTGGCCGCGCAGCTCAGCCGCGGCCGTCCATGGCGGCGTTGGGTGAGGTGGGAGCGAGTGGGGGGAGAGGGAGAGAAATGGCTAGGGTTAGCCAGAGGGGCAAGGGGAGTTGCTCTTATCCTCCCCAGCGAGCGCGGCGTGCTGTCGACCGCACGGAGGGGGGGCCTGGCTGCGCGCGCGCCAGGTGCTGGACAGCGAGCGGCATGAGCAGTGCGGGAGGAGGGAGGAGGTGCAGGAGTGGGCTGGGCTGCGCTGTAGCTACTTAGGCCCAGCCCCTGCGGCATTTTCCTTTTCTTCTTTTCTTTTCTGTTTTCTTTTGTTTTCTGTTTTTTCTAAAATGTGTGAGCCCATCTATAGTTTTGTAAAATATGTGAACTAGCCACAATACTCCAGTGCAACATTTACCACTGCCATAAAATAATTTTGAGTTCATATCAGTTCATTTGGATTTTATTTAATTATAAATGGATTAAATACTACTGTTTTGTTGCTGTTTTAGGATGTTAGGGTCATATAAACATTCTAAACATTGTTGCTGTTAATTTTATAAATGCCTCTAGATTATTTGCAACATGATCAACAATTTAGTTTTCAATTTGGAGCAACTTTTATTTCCAATTTAATTTAACTTGAAGTTTGAATTAGGAGTTGAAACGCAATATGATGCAAAAGATGATTAGGCACTGTTGAACTTGCTGACATGGCATTAACTAAAGGTGATCACTGTGGTTAATCACATGTCGTGTTACAATTCTCCTCATCTAACAAGAATTCTCGTCCCGAGAATTAAGCGGAAGACTGAAAGAAAGCGGGGTATTCTTCGCAAAGACGATCCTCGCGTTCCCAAGTGGCTTCATCTTCAGAATGATTCGACCACTGAACTTTAAGGAATTTAATTGCCTTCTAACGAGTTTGACATTCAGCTTGATCAAGAATACGGATGGGATATTCTGGATAAGACAGATCTTCCCGCAATTCAAGCATTTCATGATCCATAGCTCGAATAGGATCCTTGAAGCAGCGACGAAGTTGGGATACATGAAAGACATCATGCACTTGAGAAAGATTTGGTGGCAATTGCAACTGATATGCCACTTCTCCTCGATGGGCAAGAATGCGGAATGGGCCAATGTAGCGAGGAGCTAACTTGCCCTTGATTCCGAACCGATGAGTGCCTTTCAACGGAGTGACGCGAAGGTAAACTTGCTCGCCAGGATGATAGACCATTTCCTTGTGCTTTCGGTCATAGTTGCTCTTCTGACGAGACTGAGCAGTTTTCAGATGTTCACGGACGATGCGGACTTTTTCTTCAGCTTGCTGAACAATGTCCGGTCCGACGAGTGAGCGTTCCCTAGTTTCTGACCAATTCAGGGGGGTTCGACACTTACGTCCGTATAGAACTTCAAACGGTGCCATCTTCAGACTAGCTTGATAGCTATTGTTGTAAGAGAATTCGGCATACGGGAGACATTCTTCCCACTTCTTACCGAAGGAGATGGCGCAAGCTCGAAGCATATCTTTGAGCACTTGATTAACTCATTCGACTTGACCCTGTGACTGAGGGTGAAAGGCGGTGCTGAAGGACAGATGAGTTCCCATAGCTTCTTGGAAACTTTTCCCGAATCTTGAGGTAAAGAGACTGCCACGATCTGAACTGATCTCCAACGAAACACCGTGGAGTGACACAATTCGGGAAACATACAAGTCTGCTAACTGACTAGCAGTGATTGTCTCCTTGACTGGCAGAAAGTGAGCAACCTTTGAGAATCGGTCAATGACGACAAAGATAGCATCTTGACTCTTCTGAGATCTAGGAAAGCCAGTAATGAAATCCATTTGGACTTTGTCCCATTTCCATTCAGGAATATGAAGGGGTTGCAGATTTCCAGCAGGCCTTTGATGTTCTACTTTAATGCGGCGGCAAGCGTCACACTCAGAAACATAACAAGCAATGTCTCGCTTCATACTAGGCCACCAGTATCTCTGACAAATGTCATGGTACATCTTTGTGCTACCAGGATGAATTGACAGAGGAGTGTCATGAGCTTCTTTCATAACATGATTTCTCTCATCCTTGAATTTGGGTACGAAGAGACGGCGTTGGAAGAATAGGACCCCATCATTATTAAGATGGAATTCCGACGGCTTTCCTCTTTCGAGGTATCGCTTAATCCTTTCAACTTTAGAGTCATACCGTTGCATAGTCTTAATGTTGTGCTCAAGATCTGGTTCAACAACCAGGGTATTGAGATAACCCTGTGGAACAATATGGAGGTTTAATTTGCGAAGCTCTTCATAAAGAACAGGTTGTGCTTCCTGAACCATAAGATTGTTGCAATAAGCCTTGCGACTCAAAGCATCGTCCATTACATTAGCCTTGCCAGGGGTGTATGAGATATTCATATCATAATCGGCAATTGTCTCGAGCCATCTTTGTTGACGAAGGTTCAAATCCGGTTGAGTATATAGATACTTCAAACTCTGATGATCCGTGTATATCTCGCAACGGTTACTGAGAAGGTAATGTCTCCATAGCTTCAGGGCATAAATAACCGCAGAAAGTTCAAGATCATGCACTGGATAATTTTCTATGTGAGGACGCAATTGTCGAGAGGCATAAGCAATCACTTTGCGCTCTTGCATTAGGACACAGCCTAATCCTTGACGAGATGCATCATAGTATATCATGAAATCCTTGCGAGTATCCGGGGGTGCTAGCACTGGGGCAGATGTCAACTTATCTTTTAGTGTCTGAAAGCTTTCTTGACATTTTTCTGTCCAATCAAACTTAACACCTTTGTGGAGCAGATCAGTTAGTGGCTTTGCAATCTTGGAAAAGGTCTCAACGAATCGACGGCAATAACTAGCGACTCCGAGGAAACTCCTGACTTGCTTAACATTCTTCGGGGGAGTCCAGTCAAGAATAGCCTGAACTCGTTCGGGGTTAACAGCAATGCAATTCATGGAAATCACATGACCAAGCTAGGTCACTTCAGATAACCAGAATTCACACTTAGAGTACTTGGCGTAAAGCTGGTGTTCCCGATGCTTCTCCAACACAACTCGAAGATGTTCAGTGTGTTCCTCTTCATTCTTGGAATATACAAGAATATCATCCAAATAAACCATGAAGAATTTGTCGAGGTAATCCATGAAGATATAGTTCATCAATCGGGAGAAGGTTGCTGGAGCATTGGTTAATCCGAAAGACATAACGGTGTACTCGTATGAGCCATAGCGAGTCACGAAAGCGGTCTTCGGAATATCCTCCTTACGAACTCGGATCTGGTGATAACCCAACCTCAAGTTGAGTTTTGAGAACACAGAGGATCCAGCAAGCTGATCATAAAGATCA
Organism: Thinopyrum elongatum; assembly: GCA_011799875.1. NCBI lineage: Eukaryota > Viridiplantae > Streptophyta > Magnoliopsida > Poales > Poaceae > Thinopyrum > Thinopyrum elongatum. Next base: position 306,297,602 of record CM022302.1, on the reverse strand, counting down.
TTGATCCAGGGAAGCGGATACTTATTCTGGATTGTGGCTTGGTTAATGGGCCGGTAATCCTGAACCAATTGGTTAGTTCCATCCTTCTTCTTAACGGAGAGTGAAGGTGCTCCCAAAGCAGAGGAACTGGGGCGAACAAAACGTTTCTTAAGTGACTTGTCGATTTCTTCCTTAAGTTCAAGGAGTTCATGTGGCGGCATCTTATAAGGACACTTTTGCAATAGGGGTAGTGCCAGGCTTCAAGTCAATGACAAACTCGACAGCTCTAATCGGGGGTATTCCTGGAAGTTCTTCCGGAAAGACGTCCGGAAAATCTCGAACGATAGGAACATTCTCGATTCCTTCCAGAGGTGAGGCGTTCAAAGCATTCAGAGCATATATCTGAGCTTCAGCATTCTATGTAATTCGGGCGGTGTAGTTCACTATCTCGTCGGAGGGGTGAAGAAGTTGGACGACTTTTGTGGCACAACTGATCAAAGCTATATGAACTTTCAACTAATCCATTCCGAGGATGAGGTCTATGGTGGAAGACTTTAGGATAATGGGCGAAACAAGGAATTCCAATCCTTTAATTTTGACGGTAACGTTAGGTGCCATCATGTCAGCATGACAATGAGAAGTATAATACAACTCGGAGAGAAAGGTTAAACAAAACAATGGAAAGGAAAATGATTATCAGACTAGTCAGATCGATGGTAAGGAAGTAAGCATATATATCCAGCTCTCCGGGTAGACGAGATTTACGAGATCCTAAGTATCGGTGTTAGTAGATTCATTTAACCCGAATAGAAGAGAGATCAGAGCCCCAGAGTATAGACAAGGAATAAAAGATCCTAATACCACCCAATGCTGATGTGGGCCCGTAAGCCACACAGCCAAGTTAGTAAATTAGTTTTTCGATGTCTAGACTCAACTTCGACCAAGGAATTGGAAGGGGGCTTCCTATAGGCAGTCGACCCTGATACCAACTTGTGATGCCCCCGACTCAATCGTGCACTAATCATACACGCAAACATGCACGATCAAGCACATGGACTCACGGGAAGATATCACAACACAACTCTAACACAAATAAACGGGGATCCACAATATTACAGAACAGGGATCACAAGGATCAGAATACATAAGTCAGTCAAACAAATAATATCTGGGTACATACATAGTTAGACAAGGTTTGCCTTAAGAAGGCTAGCACAAACAACGACTCTAGATCGAAAGGCGAAGGTCTCCTGCCTGGGGCCTCCGATCCTACTCCTGGTCGGCTGGCTCAATCCAGTAGTACGTGCCGTCTGGACCCTCCTGGTAGTAAGCTCCTGCTGGGACATCTGGCTCCTGGACTCCATCGTCTGAGGTATCATCAAATGGGGTATGGGGAAAAAAGAAGTAACAAAGCAACCGTAAGTACTCAACAAGCAAGGATCTACACTACATATGCAACATTTTCAAAGAGAGGCTGTATATGTGGACTAGGCTACAGAAATGCCAGAATAGAGAGAAGGCCTAGTCCTATTGAATACTAGCATCTTCATGAAGCCACCATCTTGCAGCAATTAGAAGAGTACAGAAAAGCATTTTATTAAGCAAGCATGTTGAGGCAAGGCTTAGAGATCCTTCCTCGACTCTTTGCGAGAAAGCGATCCCAGAGCTTCAATTAATTAAACAGGTATCCAGTTCAAGTAATAGATCGGGAGACCAAACGGAGCGTCCTTTACCGTAGGACTGGCTATCGATAGATGTTATCTTCCATGTAGGGGTGCACTACTGTTAACCAACACGCTCGATCACCTCTAGCCGGACACACTTGCTGGGTAATGCCCGGCCTCGGGAGATCAACATGAAGCAGCGCCCTACCTAGGCTCAGCAGAGAGGTCAGCACGCCAGACTAACCTATGCACCCAGAGATCTTGGGCCATCGCCCTGGGCACCCTGCGCGTTGCGTGGCTGGCCGGGGTGCAGGCGCGACACTGAACTCGTCAATGAAGTATCGAGCCCATTCCCGGCGATCAGCCCGCACGGTGAACCGTAATGTCTGAAGAGCTTTTGGGAGAAACGTACGACGTAGAGGGCCCCATAAACCATTATCCCGCATGGTGGTAGTGCGTATAGGGCACGTCGTCCCACTTAGATCAAATACCCAAATCCGATATGCTCATTTAATAACACGCGGAGACAATCAGAGTTTCTGAAGCTCCGCCACAATATCACACTCAGGCACCCTTCCGGGCAAGCCCGACATCATAGATCTCCCTGCGGGTACCCCTCGGGGTCGACCCACCTGTGACAAAGGTCAAAGTATCCGTGTGGTCACAACATCAAGGTGAACGTAGGAGGCATCACCCTCGAGGTTCACACTTGAGGGGGTTGCACGACAGAGTTGTATCAGAAGTGGTGAAGGAGGAATCACCCTCGATGACCATGACCGAACAACTATACTACAGAGTTATCATCAGGAGTGCGTTACAAGGTATCACCCTCGGTACTCGATAGTAACTATGCAGAGTCGTACAACTAGGGGCGGTGAGGTGATGTGTCGGTCTCTGGTCGTCGATCACGTTGATCGAGTAGTCGATGATGAAGCAGAGGCAACAAGGGTAAGGTGATGGGGGTCACTGATGGTTCATTACCAACCTATACTAAGCAGTTGAATATGGCAGGTAAGATAACCCCCATACTGATACAACTCTTCTAACCCCCATACTCATCAAATACAATCAAGCAGGACATAGGGTTTTACCTCCATTAAGAGGGCCCGAACCTGGGTAAACATCGTGTTCCCTTTGTCCCTTGTTACCTACTTACCTTCGATCCTCAGACGCACAGTTCGAGACCCCCTACCCGAGATCAGTCAGTTTTGACACCAACATTGGTGCTTTCATTGAGGGTTCCTTTGTGTCGTCGACGGAAGGATCGATGGCTCGCCTTGTCATCAATGACAACATCACCTCTGGAGGAGCCATAGTTCCGGGACAGATCCTCCAACTCGGCGGTTTTGCCATGGGCGCTCGCCCGGCCGTTAAGCCAAAGGCGGCCCCCCAAATCGCCAAACATCATCTCCGCATCAGCCTTGAACACTCCGAAAAGATGGATCCGGCAGATGTCTCGTCCTTGAACGAGCTGCCAGATCAGTCCGAGCACCTGCCGCCTTGGTCTTAAACCCAATTGTGGATGGCTTTCGACTCACCAAGGTGCTCATGGACGACGGCAGCGGACTAAACCTCATCTACAAAGACACGCTCAATAAAATGCAAATGGACAAGAGTCGCATCGAGCAAAGCACCACCACCTTTCGTGGGATTATCCCTAGTCGTGAAGCATGATGTTTGGGGGAAAATTAAACTTGATGTAGTATTCGGCACGCCAGAGAACTATAGGTCCAAAGAGTTGCTCTTCCACGTGGCACCTTTCAAAAGCGGATATCACGCCTTGTTGGGGCGAGACGCCTTCACACGCTTCCAAGCCATACCCCATTACGGGTATATGAAGCTCAAAATGCCAGGGCCCAATGGAGTTATCACCATCACCAGTGATCCGGATATAGCGCTCTGCGTCGAAAACAAAATGGCATCCTTGGCCCTTGAGGCACTATCTGAGACCCTAGCGGCCGAGGAGCTAACCACTCTGCGTTCCACAGTGGACAAAGATGATATAATCCTCGATAAGAGGCCCAAGTCCACTTCTTTCAAACCAGCAGAAGAAATAATAAAATTTCAAGTACACCCGACGGATCCCAACAAGACAACCTCCATTGGAGCACAGCTGGATCCAACAATCAACGCCGCACTAAGAACGTTCCTGCACGAAAATTGGGATATCTTCGCCTGGCACCCTTCGGACATGCCCGGGATCCCACGCAGACTGGCCGAACATAGCCTCAATATTATAAAGGGATTCAAACCAGTCAAGCAAACGTTGCAGCGATTTTCCGAACCCAAATGACAAGCTATGGGGGAGGAGCTAGCTAAACTTCTTGAAGCAGGGTTCATCAGGGAGATCAAACACCCGGACTGGCTGGCAAACCTGGTCATGGTACCGAAGAAGGATAAATCCTGGCGCCTTTGTGTCGATTTCAAAGACCTTAATAAAGCCTGCCCTAAGTACCCCTTCCTGCTGCCCCGCATTGACCAAATCATTGACGCGACTGCAGGACACGATTCACTGTGTTTCCTTGACGCATACTCCGGATACCATCAAATTAAAATGAATGAGTCCGACCAGCCCGCAACGGCATTCATTACACTGTACGGGCCTTTTTGCTTCAACACCATGCCATTCGGAGTCAAAAACGCTGGCGCCACTTACCAACACATGATTCAAACATGTCTGGAGAAACAAATTGGCAAGACAGTGGAGGCATACGTAGATTATGTAGTCATCAAGACTAAACATGTCGAATCATTGATGGACGATCTACGCCTCACATTCGACAACCTCCGAACATATGACTTATGGCTCAATCCGGAAAAATGTGTCTTCGGTGTTCCAGCCGAAAAACTACTCGGGTTCATTGTCTCCAATAGAGGAGTCGAAGCAAACCCAGCCAAAATCCAAGCCTTGTCACAATTGGCAACCCCAACAGACCTAAAGCAGGTCCAAAAACTAGTTGGGTGCGTTGCAGCTTTGAGCCGCTTTATCTCCAGATTGGGAGAAAAGGCACTGCCACTTTATCGCCTACTCCGACGAACCGACCACTTCGATTGGACGGATGCGGCAATGGCCGGGTTGGAAGAAATAAAAACTCTGTTAGTGAGCAACCCAATCCTCGCCGCACCAAACATCGGCGAACCTATGTTGCTCTACATATCTGCAACTCACCAGGTGGTGAGCGTGGTGCTCGTCGTCGAACGAGAGGAAGAGGGACATAAATTCCCACTCCAAAAACCAGTGTACTATGTATCGGCGGTCCTTACACCATGCAAATCTCGATACTCCTACTACCAAAAGATAGCGTATGCGGTCTTCATGGCATCCCGGAAGCTGCGGCACTACTTTCAAGAGTGTCCGATCACGGTGGCATCCGAAGTACCACTCAATGATATCATAAATAATCGGGACACCACCGGCCGCATAGCCAAATGGGCCATTGAGCTCTTACCATTTGAAATAACATACAAACCACGCCGAGCTATTAAATCTCAGATGTTGGCCGACTTCGTCGTCGAATGGACGGAAGCCGAACTCCCTAAAGAATACAACACATACTCCAACTGGGTAATGTACTTCGACGGCTCTAAAATGTTAGCCGGACTGGGAGCCGGTGTCATCTTAACCTCCCCTACTGGGGACACAGTCCGCTATGTATTGCAAATAATGTACACGGACTCCAACAACGGAGCCAAATACGAGGCACTACTGCACGGTCTCCGGATAGCTGTTTCTATGGGCATTCAATGCCTGGAGGTGCGTGGGGATTCGAACCTCGCAATATCCCAAATAAATGGAGATTTCGATGCAAAAGATCCAAAGCTGATGGCATACCGTGACGACGTACTCAAAATATCAGCTCGGTTTGAGGGGCTTGAGTTTCATCACGTTGCTCGAGACAGTAATCAGGCAGCGGACATCCTTGCTCGAATGGGCGCTATACGCGACCCTGTCCCACCTAACACCTTTGTGGAAAGGCTCTTCAAGCCATCCGTGGTGTGGCAAGACAAGAGCGGCAACACTAGTCCGGGGCCGATCATACCGCCAGATGCCGAACACACTTCTGATATCATCGGGGGCTCGGGCACTGAAATGACACCTTCCGCCCATGTAATCATGGCTGTCATTGCTCCATGGACCAAACCCTTCCTGGCCTACCTTAATAGGCAGGAGCTCCCTGAGGACCAGATTGAGGCCCGTCGCATAGTTCAACGCTCGAAAGCCTACAAGGTTCATGAAGGAGAGCTCTACAAGAAAAGTACTACTGGAGTTCTTCAAAGATGTATCTCCGAAGAGGAGGGACGACAGCTCTTGGCCGAAATACATGCTGGTCTCGGTGGCGATCACGTCGCCGCTCGGGCCCTCGTAAGTAAAGCCTTCCGTACATGTTTCTTTTGGCCTACGGCCCGAGCAGATGCACAGGCTCTTGTACAGCGCTGTGTCGGATGCCAGCTTTTCGCCAATCAAAGTCACTTGCCGCCCACCGCCTTAAAAACAATCCCCATTACTTGGCCTTTTGCGGTCTGGGGGCTGGATATGGTCGGACACCTTAAAGGGGGAAGCCACAAGAAGAAATATTTGCTGGTTATGGTGGATAAATTCACTAAGTGGATAGAGGCCAAACCAGTAAAAACGGCTGAAGCTGGACCGGTGATCGACTTTATATCCGGCGTTGTACACTGTTATGGTGTCCCTCACAGTATCATTACTGACAATGGCTCTACTTCACAGCCGATGAGGTGAAAACTTGGTGTGCTAACTTGGGCATCAAGCTCGATTACGCCTCCGTATATCACCCTCAAACAAACGGTCAGGTCGAACGGACTAATGGCCTGATAATGAGTGGCATCAAACCCAGACTAGTGCGATCCCTACGGGAGTCAGATAAGCACTGGGTCGAGGAACTTGATCCCGTACTCTGGCGACTGCGGACCACCCATAATCGCACGACCGGATACACCCCCTTTTTTATGGTGTACGGCGCAGAGGCTGTTTTGCCCTGCGTTATTATTCCTGACTCACCTCGAGTGCGCATGTATGAAGAGAGAGAAGCCGAGCTCGATCGGCATAATGACCTAGATGCCCTAGAGGAGGAGCGCGATGTTGCAAAGACCCGTTCCGCATTCTATCAACAACAGGCCCGGAGATATCAAAGCAGGGAAGTGCGGGCAAAGACTTATAATGTCGGTGAACTCGTCTTATGCCTCCCAGAGAAGAAAAAGGACAAGCTCAAACCAAAATGGGAGGGTCCCTTCATTATTGATGAAGTTCTCACTGGAGGAGCTTACCGCCTTCGTAATGCATCGGATAACCGCTTAGAGCCAAATCCATGGAATGCTGCTCGGCTCCGAAGATTCTACGCATAAAAGTTCGGCCATACTTCTTTTTCGTCCCCTTTTTCTCCTCTTCATTTTGTTTTTTCTTGTTTTTTCATTTTTATACGATTTCCAGGAAGTGTTTGGATAAGCCAAACACTTGAGGGGTACACATCCTTAAATGTACATACTCCACCATAACCGGGGGCTTCTTTAACCGAAGCTTATTATTATTTCGAGCCTGGAGCTCAAAATATCAATGTCGTTTGCTCATATACATCCTTTTTGCCATTGTACGCACCTCTATGACTTAAGTTTTTGCCAAGCTGGGTTTATGCCCTACGTTCCCGATTGTTCGGCTACGGCGTAAAGGGAGCACCTCTGCGATTGTTACAACCGGGTCACCGGACATGTACCTCAGACGTGTGAAGCCGAAATCTAGCGTTCTTAAGAGAATAGGTGGTCGGCAATCAAACGACAGATTGTTACATTCTTGTAACCACTCCAAATACTGTGGGATAGTTTTTCCGTATAACGGACCAAAGCCCCGGCACGCATAATTACTGCCTGCCAACCCAAGGAAAGGAACCTTTAACGGAACTATTTTCCTTGGAAGATGTTTCTTACATATGTAATATAACATACATCCTGAACTACAATTTTTTGTATGTTCGAGCACAATGACTGGGTTGCCTGGTTTCCGGACATAGTGAATGTTTCTTTTCATTCCCAATAGTGTCCAGAAACACTCCACCATTTTGGTCCGGAGGTTAAAGCCAAAAGCCTGCGATGACAAAACTTTTCACATGTTCGGATAAAGGCACAGGTTGATCATAACATACTCTAATACATTTGCATCAAATACCTATTCCTTATCTATTCCATCTATAAGACTATCTAACCTACAGTCTTCTTGCGAATACTTCGCAGCTATCATTACTTGGTCATACACAAAACTCACTGGAATCTCTTTCCCGTCTGGTCCCTGTGGTCCCACTCGGGCCATATGATTTGGATCTAGCTTGGTGAAGCGTGTTTTCACCATGGCCCAGGCTTCTCGTGCGCCCTCACGGCAGGCGGATGTCTTCCATAGCTCAAACTGGCGCTGAGCACCTTTGAACAGGTTTGCCAAGCCCTCCATACTCTCTGGAGGGGTATCGGATGGCCATAAAGCCTTCACCATACTCTTCATGGCCTTCCGGGCCCGAGCATGTACCACGGATAGCTCCTTTAGCACGTCGCCTTGAAATCTGAATACTTCCTCTTCCGGCCTACCAGTTAACAGACCTGCAGCAACAGAGTCATGATATTCCGAATTATGGATTAAACATGAGCACCTAGGGAGGTTCTGAATAAAAGAGGAAGACATACCGAATATGCCGCCCTTCAGTTTTTCATTTTCTCTCTAAGCGGCCGATAACTGAGCCTTCAAGATCTCTATCTCTTCGGATTGTTTGTCCTTTTCCTCCTTGAGATTTTTCTCCCTAGACGCACTCGTTGCGATCTTTTTCATCTCCGCCAGTTCGGCGGTAACAGCATTCAGCTGCATTTGGTTTGTTTTCAGCTCCTGGGCTAGCGCAGTGTTCTTTTCTTTAAGGACCTGTAGGGTATATCGATCCTTAAATCGGTTTGCCTAACCGCTTCAAGTCTCGGGGGCTACTGGCATATGACTATCCAAAATCGCATAAACGCTTACCTGTATGTCCTTTGAGAACAACTGAGTGACTCCGGCAAGTATGTCTCGAGCGGCTCGGATATATGCATCCACCATGCTAAGTGCGGTAAACTCTTGCTCGGAAAAAGCCAGGGCATGCATGGCTTCCTTTAATCGATGGTGATTCATCATGCTCTCCACTTCAGAATTCGTGACAGATACATCGTCCGAATCCTCATGAGGATTCGGATCTAGCATTGCCTCGGTTCTCGTCCTAGTTGGCGAGTCCGGCACCGGATTGGCGGACATTCGGCTAGCAGGGCATTTTCCCACCATCTGCCGCGTGTTTCTCCTGACATCAAAGATAAGAAGGTGATCTTAAGCAATCCAGACTCATGCCTAGGCATGTATTAAGCGGACATACCTCTTGGAAGACTGTGGGGTTTCTGCAGCACTCCCGGTCCCCTTTCGTTTTGAACAGCTGCCATGAGTAGGGGCCACCCTCGAGGAAGTACGGTCTGCCGAACGCCTATCCTGTTAAAAGTTCGGAATGGTATAATAAGCAAAAGTGCAGATAAGGGTTTCCTTTCAAGAGCCCTCCGAATACTTACGATGCAGAAGGGATAGAGGCGGGGGTAGTCGGCGGTGATAGCCACTCTTAAGCCGTCAAGGCTTGCTTGATAGAATACTCCATCATCGAACTCTATGTATATGTCCGGATCCTCGTGAAATCCAGGGTCTCCATGTCGGGGCCGGGACACAATATATCCCGGAAATTTAACCCCTCGTGTTACCACCAGCCCAGGATTACTGTTATTGGTGGACACGTCCTTGTTACAGATTACCAAGCTATTACAAGAATTGGATACAAGACCATAAAGGTCTAATGATACAACACTGATATCTGGTGGTGGATGACAGAATTGACTCGAGGTTCTCCAACGTCGATGGGGCTCCATTCCCACAGGAACAGCTGACCCAGATAATTCCTATCCGCGTGGCTGCTATCCTAGGCTCCACACGGACATCGCGGGGTACTCCTCGTAGAACTCCTGACCTGGCCAAGTAAATAGCCAGGGACAAGCCTGTGAATACATTTGAATGTACTCGCAAACATCATGAACAAAAGATATACCGAATGCAGGAGACAAAATATATGATCATGATGAACTACACTAAATGCGTATGCTCATGATGGACTTAAAGCCTATTGACAGGAATTAAATCATGGCAGGATAAAATATTAGCATGTGCAAATAAATGGATATATAAAAACGTTAGTGGTAAGCAAGGATAGTTAAAGGAAAATAAAATAAAAGAAATGCCGATAGGATGTCGATAGTGACACCACGGTGGGTCTTGAAAAGAAATGCCAGTCGGGTGTCTAAAAGAGAAATCGGACAAGACAGGACCATCCGAGAACTCAGGCGATGCCATGAGAGGTCTTGAAAAGAAATGCCAGTCGGGTGTCAAGTGACGCCATGGTCGGACTTGAAGAGAAATGCCAATCGGGTGTCCACAAGAGTAGTGGCATGACAGACCGCCTAATAACTCAAGGGACGCCATGGAGAGGTCTTAAAAATAAAATTGAGTGCCCGGGGTAGTCTAGCCAGCCCCTGAGACACTCAGGAATATAAAATAAGAGAAACGGGTTAGTCCACAATAATATGTATAACCACAGTAATATTGACAAGCATAGCAAAATATTCATGATGGCATCAGGGTGACAATAAATATTCAGCAAAAACAATTCAGGCACATTTTAAGTATTACCTCCGGAGACCGACACTAAGACCGACCCAGACTGTAGCCCTTAACCACGGACACGACTATTCGAATAGGTTTAAACTCTGCAGAGGGTTTACTCTTTACCCACAAGTAAAGGATTTCTTTAGTCAGTATCGTGACACTGACTAATTCCCATTACGGTCTTTGGGTTGAAAACACAGCTGACCAACACACACCAGATTAACTTTCTGGATGCCAGGAATCACCAAAAGCATTATTCAAGAAAAACTCTGAGATGGAAAGACCAACGTCCTGCATGGGATCACTATTAATACGCGCGGATTCCAAGGGGTGCCCCCCTCTCAGTCACAACTGGAAACACCCATGCCCCCTGACCCGATGACAGGATTTAGTCCATGGCCATTGGAAGCCCTCATCGTGGCCCTCTGTACGGTGTGTGCATGGAAAGGGGTTATCAACTTACTGAACCATACCCTACCTGTGGCAGGAACCTGTGGTAGCACGAGACAAATATGGGGGTTACCGGAACAAGACTCGATCTACGGTCGACTCAGGAGGCATTAAGTTTCCTGCAACGGTTAACACAACATGGTATTCTTTTAACAGCAATACCAACAGGGCCACAACCCTTGCATGCTCCAACATGCACAACAAACAAGGCATGATCACGCTCCAACGTGATCATCCTCTTGCCGGTAACGGTATTTCTCTTATGCCTGCTCCTACAAGTTAGTCATGGCAACACACGATGCACGGTACGATGAAACATGCCAACACTACAAACATGCAAAATTAGCCATATGCCAGTTTTATTTGAATTCAACATATTCATGATGCAATTATTCTTGCAAACAACAACTATGCAATTCACCATATCAAGTGTTCAAGATGCTTGCCTTGAGCATGCAGGAATATTGGGTGTACTCCAAAAGTTTGAAAAGTTTCTTCCCTCCATTTTTCCTATTTTAAAGATTACAGCAATTACCACATAATTCCAAAAACAGTACTAAAAGTTGTTTCAAATTTTTTTCAAATAAATACTAAAATAAACTAGATGAAAAATGAAAAATAACAGAAAAAGAATCAATCTATTTGGAGTGAATATGAATTACTTATGGAATTTCTAAGTTGGAAATAATTAAAGAAGTGGACCATTTAATTGCTCCAACAGAAACAAGGCACAGGAAAAATGATCACCTAAGCTGGATAAATAGAGCATGATTTTAGAAGCATTCAGAAATTTGAAACACTGGATTTGGATTCGAAATGGTCACTGGGGAATTATTTGAATATTGCTGGAAAAAGATAAAGAAAAGACTGAGGAACACCCTGTGCGCGTTTTAGCTGTACGGCATTGCTGGGCCGAGCCCAGTTGCTTCGGCTGCGCGAAAAACTGCCGACGCCGATGGCGTATTGCTGGAGTTCCGCCTTCCGCGTGCGAAGATGGATTTAGTGAAAACCGTCTCCGCTTATCCACGCTGGCGTGGACCTCCAGTCACCGACGAGCGGGTCCCGCCTGTCGGATTTGACCCCGGTCAACTGGCCTTCTCCCTCCTCTTCCTTGACCGAACAGAGAAGGCACGCCGGCGACGATTAACGGCGATAGGAGGCACCTCTCAGGGACCTGAGGCCATCCACGTACTCTGGGGATCACGGCGAATCTGTGGAGGTGGGGAACGATCGAGGGGGAGTACGAGGTCATCGGCGACGAGGTCTTCCCGAGGACTCCGGCGGAGGCGTTTTGGGCGTTTCGTCTATGGGCAACCTCCGGCGAAATCGGCAGCGGGGATGGATCCGTGGGGTCAAGAGGAATCTGTTGGTAGTGGCACTGGAGAGGGTGAGGCCCTGGTTGGCTCAGAACCATCGAGACAGTGGCGGAGACCATGGTCACCGGAGAAGAAGGAGACGACTCTCTCCGATGGTCCTGTTGCTTGGAGAGAGTCATAGAAGGTGGGGGAGAGGTGACCCGGTTGAGAGGGAGCTCGACGTGGGTTAAATAGGCCGGGGAAGGTCGGTGTCGTGTCTTCCCGAAGAAGGCACGACTGCGGCAGCCATTTATGGCAAAGCGTGGACGGCGGCGAGGTAGGCGAGCAGCGGATAAGCTCTGGTAGGTGGAGATTGAATGAGGGGGGTGCGCTAGAGGCCTCGGGTTTGTCCAGGCCTCAGGTAGCTACGTGACAGCAACAGGCGACGGCGGTTGGCGGCTCGGGACGGTGGAGGGCGGCACCAGGGGGAAAAGCTTTGGTGTGGGGGAGATTGCGGCTAGTGCAGGTGGCCGGTGGAGCGTGTGCGAGCTTGCGGTGGAAGCCACCATCCAGGGGGGGGGGGTTGCTGGCAGCTCGAGGACGCGCCACGCGCCCGGGCAGAGCCGTGGTGGAGACGGCAGCGATGAATGACGGCGGTGGGCGGCACTAGCGGACAAGAGGGGGTGTCGGCGGGGTTCAGGGTGGACTGGGTGATCCATTGGGAGACTTGAGCGAGCAGAAGAAGCAGCAGAGCAACGGCGTGAGGGCAAGACCGAACCTGTTAAATGAGCGCTCTGCTCGTGTGCTGTGCACGCACTGGTCATGCGCACAACATGCTTGATAGAATGCCTGGAAGCTCTAGAAGAATTTGTTACAAGTGGGACTTAGCAGGGCGGGGCTCCTCGAGATGGCAAGGCTGGTGGACATGTTGGTTTGGTCATAAGAGCAAGTCTGCAATGTAGTCAAGAAAGAGGCCAAAATTCTGCCATGCCCACAATGTGTTTGACAGAATGCCAGAGCCATCTAGATGATTTTGTTGGAAGTGAAAATTAACAGAATGGTGTCTCCTTAGTGGGTAGAGCTTATAGTGTAGTTGGTTTGGCAATGAGAGGAACTTGCTAGTGCAAGTTTTATCGGAATACATTCCTGGACAGAAACTACAGGAGGTTGTTTGGTTGTCTAAAAAGATTCTAATGGAGCTAAAATTTTGGACTTAATGGTTTGGTTGGATGGACTATAAGTGGGAAAAATTTCAGAATTTTTGGAGCAAGGAAAATAGAGGTTGTAGTAGAAACTCAAATTCAGGACAGAATTAAAAAGAGGTTGTTTCACTCAAAATTTTCAAAACACCATGTAGGGTTTTTGCATAAAAGTGATATGTAGGTAACATATGACCTCTTCTAATTTTTGTGGAAATTAAAAAGAATTATTTAAATTGGTTGTAGTGCAACAGAGGCATTTAAAGAGTTGAAAATGTTGTTAAAAGAATTGTTTTGGGGCAATTTTTATCATGAAAATAATTCTTACTATTATTAAACTACAATTGAAATGTTTTAAGAGAACTACCAAAGCCACAATATTATTTCCAAAAATTTCTATATGGAGGGAAGAATTTCGAAATCAGAAAACAGAAAGGGTTCTGAAATTAAATAAAGACCGAGTATAATTCAAAATTTTATTTCTGGCCAAATTTTTATTTAGTAAAAACATGATTAAAGTTTTGGGGTGTTACAAACTCTACCCCCCTTAAGAAAATCTCGTCCTCGAGATTTGTTAGGTGGTTACCAAAATTAAACCCACCTTTCGAGGAGATTTTCCTAAGCTATTTAAAATTACCCATTTAGGCACAGTTGACGTGGCTCCTAATAATTGGTGTAACTACAGTGGGTACTAGTGCTGTGGTTCTACTGTGACTGTTACGACAAATTTGGAAAAAGTGTAAATTCCAAAATTTGCTTGCCGTACTCCAGTGCACAGTGCTCTCTCCGGCTGACGGGTGGACCCAGGGCCCACTGTCAGTCTCTTCTTCTTCCTTCGGCTCTCTTCTCCTTCTCCCTCTTGCGTGCTTTCTCCACCTGCGGTGTCTAGCGCATAGGGTATCTAGGGTCGTACTGTGGCAGTGCGCGGCGTGCAAGCTGCCGGTGCAGCGTGCACTCACCTCGCGGGCCAGCACCTTGTCGGCACTGCTCGTGATTTCTCCTCTGAACACCGGTGATCGGGCGACGAGCGGCGCTGGTGGACCTCGTCCACGATGCACCGAGCCCGAGCTATAAAACAAACGCAGTGCTACTCTCTTCTTCATCACACCTTGCCTCACTTCTTCCTCCTCCTCCTTTTCTGATCGCAGGAGCTCGGACGAGGCTCCAATGGAGGATGTGCTTCCGGGGTGGTTTGTGATTCTCATGTCCGGAGCGGTGGCGGCATTGCTCGGGTTCTCGCTGCTCCTATGCGCGATGATCCTTGACGATCGCCGTGATGCCGCAGCTCGAGTGGTGGCTCTTCGAGGCAGCGGTGACCGTGAGGATTAGGCATCGGTGGTGTTTATGGGTGAGTGTTAGTGCGTTCTACAGCAGCTCCATAGAAATAAAAGGAAACCCGCAAATTTTTCTTCAGAAAAATTGGTGGTGTGATGAGAGTGGTCTGGTGTGTGAGGTGGTTGATTAGGTGCCAGTGTGTGTGTGGTTCTGCACTTACTGCATGTAGTGGAGTGAGTGTGATTGTAAGCCGGGTGTCGTGGCGATGCGTGAATTAATTCTATGTTTGTGAAAATTATTAGTCGCAGTGGTCCTTAGTAGAATCTCCACAATTACTCATACACAACTGCAACCAAACATTTTATTCCTAGGGTAAATCACTAGATGCAACACAGATATCAAATCTCGCAAATTAAATGCTAGACGAACGGACACAACCAAGGTGTCTACGGTACAAAGGAAAAATTGGTAGGGTCCTGCGGAAATATCCCCGGCATCGGAACACCTTCTTCTTCTCCTGGGGAAAATGGATGGAGGAGTCGGAGAACGTTCCCTCCTTGTTCAGGTAACAGTGGTCCGCCGATGGCGATCTGAGGATTCAGAATAGCAAGAGTCTGGAGGAAGTCCATCACTTGCTGGGTCAGACGCTCCTGCGCGATGACATATTGAACAAGGTTGGCTAGCATTGGATCTCTCTCTGATTGTCTACAGGGAAAAGATGCTTCTTCTCCGGGTGCTGCACGGCTCGGGAAGTAGTAATACCCCCTTTCGCTGGCACGGGGCACTGCGTACCGGAGGCGGGTAATTGCTTCATAGGCAGCAACTTCTATAGCCATTTCTGAAGTTGACATAGATTTCCCGATGAAGACGACACTTGTAGGGCCTTGGTTTGGGTCTACTGGTGGGATGTGTGCGACTACCCAATATTTCGAGGCGTTGTGGATGATCCTCGATTTGAATAGTTCATACTGGGGTGGTTGAGTGGAGCCAAGAGTGTTGCGGGTGAAATCCCACAATATCTTGACAAAACTGCCCGGGGTTGCATCTGGGGTTCTCAGATGAATCCCAAGGTGCGACATGGGGGAAATGGTGGTGGAGGCAGTGTACAAGGCGTGGGATGCTAGTTATTGTCGCGAGAGAGGTTTCTTATATAGTGCCTGGCTAGGGAACATATTTCAGTGTGGTTACGATTCTGGGTATCGGCTCTGCTCCGGAGTGGTCGTGGTCGAAGTCACAGATACAAATCACAAAATGTGATGTATTACTGTGGTTGTCGGTAAGGGGGATAGGTTGGGCACCGATTATCAAAAGGTGTCGGCTGGCCACTGTGTAGGCTTTATTGGATGAGATGGGCTTGACTGTGGGTAGGAAAAGATGTGGGCGGTGTGGAAACCTAGGGATAGCGACCAGGCTAAGATGGGATTAGCCAATGGTCAGCCTTGCTCTGATACCAAGGCTGTCGGGGCCGGGACACAATATATCCCGGAAATTTAACACCTCGTGTTACCACCAGCCCAGGATTACTGTTACTGGTGGACACGTCCTTGTTCCAGATTACCAAGCTATTACAAGAATGGTATAGAAGACCATAAAGGTCTAATGATACAACACTGATATCTGGTGGTGGATGACGGAATTGACTCGAGGTTCTCCAACGTCGATGGGGCTCCATTCCCACAGGAACACCTGACCCAGATAATTCCTATCCGGGTGGCTGCTATCCTAGGCTCCACACGGACGTCGTGGGGTACTCCTCGTAGAACTCCAGACCTGGCCAAGTAAATAGCCAGGGACAAGCCTGTGAGTATGTTTGAATGTACTCGCAAACATCATGAACAAAAGGTATACCGAATGCAGGAGACAAAATATATGATCATGATGAACTACACTAAATGCGTATGCTCATGATGGACTTAAAGCCTATTGACAGGAATTAAATCATGGCATGATAAAATATTAGCATGTGCAAATAAATGGATATATAAAAATGTTAGTGATAAGCAAGGATAGTTAAAGAAAATAAAATGAAAGAAATGCCTGTCGGATGTCTATAGTGACACCACGGTGGGTCTTGAAAAGAAATGCCAGTCGGGTGTCTAAAAGAGAAATCGGACAAGACAGGACCATCCGAGAACTCAGGCGACGCCACGAGAGCTCTTGAAAAGAAATGCCAGTCGGGTGTCAAGTGAGGCCATGGTCGGACTTGAAGAGAAATGCCAATCGGGTGTCCACAAGAGTAGTGGCGTGACAGACTGCCTAATAAATCAAGGGACGCCACGGAGAGGTCTTAAAAATAAAATTGAGTGCCCGGGGTAGTCTAGCCAGCCCCTGAGACACTCAGGAATATAAAATAAGAGAAACGGGTTAGTCCACAATAATATGTATAACCACAGTAATATTGACAAGCATAGCAAAATATTCATGATAGCATCAGGGTGACAATAAATATTCAGCAAAAACAATTCAGGCACATTTTAAGTATTTCCTCCGGAGACCGACACTAAGACCGACCCAGACTGTAGCCCTTAACCGCGGACATGACTATTCGAATAGGTTTAAACTCTTCAGAGGGTGTACTCTTTACCCACAAGTAAAGGATTTCTTTAGTCAGTATCATGACACTGACTAATTCCCATTACGGTCTCTGGGTTGAAAACACGCCTGACCAGCACACACCAGATTAACTTTCCGGATGCCAGGAATCACCCAAAGCATTGTTCAAGAAAAACTCTGAGACGGAGACACCAACGTCCTGCATGGGATCACTATTAATACGCGCGGATTCCAAGGGGTGCCCCCCTATCAGTCACAACTGGAAACACCCATGCCCCTGACCCGATGACAGGATTTAGTCCATGGCCATTGGAAACCCTCATCGTGGCCCTCAGTACGGTGTGTGCATGGAAACGGGTTATCAACTTACTGAACCATACCCTACCTGTGGCAGGAACCTGTGGCAGCACGAGACATGTATGGGGGTTACCGGAACAAGACTCGATCTACGGTCGACTCAGGAGGCATTAAGTTTCCTGCAACGGTTAACACAACAAGGTATTCTTTTAACAGCAATACCAACAGGGCCACAACCCTTGCATGCTCCAACATGCACAACAAACAAGGCATGATCACGCTCCAACGTGATCATCCTCCTGCCAGTAACGGTATTTCTCTTATGCCTGCTCCTGCAAGTTAGTCATGGCAACACACGATGCACGGTACGATGAAACATGCCAACACTACACACATGCAAAATTAGCCATATGCCAGTTTTATTTGAATTCAACATATTCATGATGCAATTATTCTTGCAAACAAGAACTATGCAATTCACCATATCAAGTGTTCAAGATGCTTGCCTTGAGCATGCAGGAATATTGGGTGCACTCCAAAAGTTTGAAAAGTTTCTTCCCTCCCTTTTTCCTATTTTAAAGATTACAGCAATTACCACATAATTCCAAAAACAGTACTAAAAGTTGTTTCAAATTTTTTTCAAATAAATACTAAAATAAACTAGATGAAAAATGAAAAATAACAAAAAAAGAATCAATCTATTTGGAGTGAATATGAATTACTTATGGAATTTCTAAGTTGGCAATAATTAAAGAAGTGGACCATTTAATTGCTCCAACAGAAACAAGGCACAGGAAAAATGTTCACCTAAGCTGGATAAATAGAGCATGATTTTAGAAGCATTCAGAAATTTGAAACACTGGATTTGGATTCGAAATGGTCACTAGGGAATTATTTGAATATTGCTGGAAAAAGATAAAGAAAAGACTGAGGAACACCCTGTGCGCGTTTTAGCTGTACGGCATCGCTGGGCCGAGCCCAGTTGCTTCGGCTGCGCGAAAAACTGCCAACGTCGATGGCGTAGTGCTGGAGTTCCGCCTTCCGCGCGCGAAGACAGATTTAGCGAAAACCGTCTCCACTTATCCACGCTGGCGTGGACCTCCAGTCACCAACGAGCGGGTCCCGCCTGTCGGATTTGACCCCGGTCAACTGGCCTTCTCCCTCCTCTTCCTTGACCGAAAAGAGAAGGCACGCCGGCGATGATTGCCGGCGATAAGAGGCACCTCTCAGGGATCTGAGGCCATCCACGTACTCAGGGGATCACGGCGAATCTGTGGAGGTGGGGAACGATCGAGGGGGAGTACGAGGTCGCCGGCGACGAGGTCTTCCCGAGGACTCCGGCGGAGGTGTTTTGGGCGTTTCGTCTATGGGCTACTTCCGGCGAAATCTGCAGCGGGGATGGATCCGTGGGGTCAGGAGGAATCTGTTGGTAGTGGCAGTGGAGAGGGTGAGGCCCTGGTTGGTTCGGAACCATCGAGACAGTGGTGGAGACTGTGGTCACCGGAGAAGAAGGAGACGACTCTCTCCGGTGGTCTTGTTGCTTGGAGAGAGTCACAGAAGGTGGGGGAGAGGTGACCCGGTTGAGAGGGAGCTCGACGTGGGTTAAATAGGCCCAGGAAGGTCGGTGCCGTGTCTTCCCGAAGAAGGCATGACTGCGGCAGCCATTTATGGCAAAGCGTGGACGGCGGCGAGGTAGGCGAGCAGCGGATAAGCTCTAGTAGGTGGAGATTGAATGAGGGGGGGTGCGCTGGAGGCCTCGGGTTCGTCCAGGCCCTCAGGTAGCTACGTGACAGCGACAGGCGTCGGCGGTTGGCGGCTCGGGACGGTGGAGGGCGGCGCCAGGGGGAAAAGCTTTGGTGCGGGGGAGATTGCGGCTGGTGCAGGTGTCCGGTGGAGCGTGTGCGAACTTGCGGTGGAAGCCACCTTCCAGGGGGGTTGCTGGCAGCTCGAGGACGCGCCACGTGCCCGGGCAGAGCCGTGGTGGAGACGGCGGCGATGAATGACGGCGGTGGGCGGCACTAGCGGACGAGAGGGGGTGTCGGCGGGGTTCAGGGTGGACTGGGTGATCCAATGGGAGACTTGAGCGAGCGGAAGAAGCAGCAGAGCAACGGCGCGAGGGCAAGACCGAACCTGTCAAACGAGCGCTCTGCTCGTGCGCTTTGCACGCACTGGTCATGCGCACAACATGCTCGATAGAATGCCTGGAAGCTCTAGAAGAATTTGTTACAAGTGGGACTTAGCAGGGTGGGGCTCGTCTAGATGGCAAGGCTGGTGGACATCTTGGTTTGGTCAAAAGAGCATGTCTGCAATGTAGTCAAGAAAGAGGCCAAAATTCTGCCATGCCCACAATGTGTTTGACAGAATGCCAGAGCCATCTAGATGAATTTGATGGAAGTGAAAATTAACAGAATGGTGTCTCCTTAGTGGGTAGAGCTTATAGTGTAGTTGGTTTGGCAATGAGAGGAACTTGCTAGTGCAAATTTTATCGGAATACATTCCTGGACAGAAACTACAGGAGGTTGTTTGGTGGTCTAAAATGATTCCAATGGAGCTAAAATTTTGGACATAAGGGTTTGGTTGGAAGGACTATAAGTGGGAAAAAATTCTGAATTTTTGGAGCAAGGAAAATAGAGGTTGTAGTAGAAACTCAAATTCAGGACAGAATTGAAAAGAGGTTGTTTCACTCAAAATTTTCAAAACACCATGTAGGGTTTTTGCATAAAAGTGATATGTAGGTAACATATGACCTCTCCTAATTTTTGTGGAAATTAAAAAGAATTATTTAAATTGGTTGTAGTGCAACAAAGGCATTTAAAGAGTTGAAAATGCTGTTAAAAGAATTGTTTTGGGGCAATTTTTATTATGAAAATAATTCTTACTGTTATTAAACTATAATTGAAATGTTTTAAGAGAACTACCAAAGCCACAATCTTATTTCCAAAAATTTCTATATGGAGGGAAGAATTTCGAAATCAGAAAACAGAAAGGGTTCTAAAATTAAATAAAGACCGAGTATAATTCAAAATTTTATTTCTGGCCAAATTTTTATTTAGTAAAAACATGATTAAAGTTTTGGGGTGTTACACTCCATCGCGGCTATGATCCTCTGGTTGTGGTGCAGGACAGCAGACGTCCTCGATCATCTTCCTCCATGACTGTTTTTGGTAACAAAGGGCAAAGTTGATTAGTATCTGTGACAGCAATAAGGCAGCGCAGACAATCGAAATCTTACCCATTCTACGGGATTGTACATGGAATAGCCATCCCGGCAGTTTAAGCAGAGGAAGTCTTCTTTCTCACCCTTATACAGATCGGCCAGGATTGTGGCCAGTTCGGCAGGGGTATCCGGACCTTTCCGTCTATAACGGGAAGCGTCATCTTCTCCATTATAACACCATAAGGGAGTTACTCTGGATTGGAGAGGCTGACGCACCTCTTTATTGCAATAGCCATGACCTCAACTATCGAGAGCTTGGTATGGGCTAGTAACCAGATCTTGTTAACCAACCTTTTTATTTCCGCACTGTCTTCCTCCTTGGGACTTCGGGGACGCCAGTTGAGACGCTTCTTTAAAGGAGCACTGGAAAATTCGGGAAGGCCGCGCCGAACTAGGTCCGGCAGTGGGACGTCGTCCATATAAAACCATTCCGAAGACCACTGTGGGTGTACCTCCTTGGGAGTTCCTATGAGGTATCCGGATCTGGCTATACGCCATACGTCGGCACCGCCCACTTCAAAAATAGAGCCTCCCCGATGGTGGGGAATAAGGCAAAAGAACTTCCTCCATAGTTCAAAATGGGCCTCGATGCCTAAGAACAGTTCGCAGAGGGCAACAAAACCTGAGATGTGCAGAATCGAACCTGGGGTAAGGTTGTGCAGTTGGATGCCATAAAATTCCAATAGGCCCCTGAGAAAGGGGTGGATTGGAAATCCTAGGCCCCGCAGCGGAAAGGGGATGAAGCACACCCTCTCATTCTTGTTGGGGTTGGGGAAATTCTCAGCCATCACATCATTGCCAATTGAGGCCAATCCCGCTCGAACGGGAACTAGATCCACGAGGGGAAGGTAGCCCTACATATGGAGTCGACTCAGCTGAAGATGAGGCACGGAACAACTCTGCCAATCACCCTCTTGAGGGCCATGAGGGCGCGAGGATGAGCCTGGAGCACTGGCCATGCTGGAAAGCTTTGTTCGCAGCTAATCTTGACGGTCTTTCTTTTGTGCGATATGAGATGGCATTTGGGGATCTAGCTCTCCTTATATAGATGTTGTCCGAACATGGTGAGGGGCTTATTTGCAAAAAATCATAAACCATTCGTATTCGCCCGGCGCAGGGAAGTCGAAGTGACCACAGAAAGGGATCATAAAGGCAGCACATCGAGGCCAGAACCGGACTGTCATCAATCCAAAGTACAAATGAAGAACCCACCTTGCAAAGCCGAAGACATAAGCCGGATACTACGTCGTCATTGAAGGCAAGTTTGGGGGCTACTGAGGGAGTCCCGGATTAAGGGGTCCTCGGGCGTCCGGGTAATGTGACATGGGCCGGACTGATGGGCCGTGAAGATATAAGATAGAAGGCCTTTCCCCGTGTCTGGATGGGACTCTCCATGCGTGGATGGCAAGATTGGCATTCGGATGTGTAAGTTTCCTTCCTCTGTAAACCGACTCTGTAAAACCCTAGCCCCCTCCGGTGTCTATATAAACCAGAGGGGTTTAGTCCGTAGGGGCTATGATAACTCCCATAGGCTAGACATCTAGGGTTTAGTCATCACGATCTCGAGGTAGATCAACTCTTGTAACCCCCATACTCATCAAATACAATCAAGAAGGACATAGGGTTTTACCTCCATTAAGAAGGCCCGAACCTGGGTAAACATCGTGTTCCCTTTGTCCCTTGTTACCTTCGATCCTCAGACACACAGTTCGAGACCCCCTACCCGAGATCAGCCGGTTTTGACACCGACAACGACCCCTCCTTTTCGGCCAAGCTTCCAGGCAAGAAAACCCCCCTGATCATTCCGATATCGCCCATTTCCTGCTCTCTCATGCTTGCATTAGAATTTGGTACTGTATTTGATTGCTTCTATTCTGATGCATAGCCTGATTTTGTAACCTGCTATTGTTACCTTACCTGTTACCCTATATGCTTAGTATAGGTTGGTTAGTGATCCAGCAGTGACCCCTCACCTTGTCCCTGTTGCCTCTGCTTTATGACCGCTGACTCGATCAACGTGATCGATGTCTAGAGCCCGACACATCACCTCACACTCCCTAGTTGTACGACTCTGCTGAGCTACTATCGAGTGCTGATGGTGATACCTCGTATAGCACTTCTGATGAGATCTCTGTAGTGTAGTTAATCGGTCGTGGTCTACGGAGGGTGATTCCTCCTTCACCACACCCGACAATGACTCTGTCGTGCAGCACCTCAAGTGTGAACCCTCGAGGGTGATTCCTCCAAGTTCACCTTGACGGTTATATCAAGTGGAACCCATCGAGGGTGATTCCTCGGATCCCCCCTTGGTGTTATGGACACACGGTCACTTTGACTTTACCCCAGAACCATGTTAAAGACAGGTCGGTCCCAAGGGGTACCCGTGAGAGATACCATTTCTGTGGGACTAGAGGGACAGGCCGTACTACCCCGGTAGAGGTGGACCTGAGTTCCTGACAGTCTCTTGTGAGTAGTTTGAGTTTTTCTTCTTTACTTTTATGTTTCAATCTTAGCAATGAAAATAATAAAAAGATCATATGCTAATCCCATGGAAAGTAATGACTTTACATAATGAAAAGTATAATTGATAAATTTGTTGGAAGTTAACAAACATAGTATTGGTCAATGATGCAATTCATGAAAGATTAATAAGGAAAGAGAAGATTCACATATAAATATACTATCTTGGACATCTTTTATGATTGTGAGCCCCCATTAAGTATTCTATGCCAATTTGTTGAAGTTGGACAAGGAATAAAATGTAATGACTTATGCTTGCTTATATTCACATAGAAGTTGTATGGTCATGGATCCTCCAACATGTGGAGCTTGCTCAATATCTTTGCAAGCCAAAAATCCGCACCAAGTAGAGATACTACTTGTGCATCCAAAACCCTTAAATACAGTGTCATGCTAGGAGAGTCCACTATATCTACCTATGGATTGAATAAGATCCTTCAAGTAAGTTGTCATTGGTGCATAAAGCAATAAAAATTGCTCCTAAATATGTATGATCTTTTATTGTAAGGGAAAATAAGCTTTGTACGATCTTGTGATGGTAAAGAAATAAAAGCGATGGATTGCATAATAAAGGTTGCTATCACAAGGGGCAATATAAAGTGATGTTCCTTTAGATTAAGAGCTTGCACATCCAAAAATAAAAAGTGCATGACAACCTCTGCTTCCCTATGCGAAGGGTCTATCTTTAACTTCTCTATATTTACTTTTGACTCAAGTGTCAATAGTATTCTTTTCTATTCCTTTTTCATTTTTCTATTTGCAAGCATCATGTGTAGGGGAAGATCTAGGCATATATAAACAGTTGGATATGAGTGATCATGAGTTATTTTTGTTGACATTACCCTTGAGGTAATTAGCTCGGAGGCGAAAATATAAGCCCCTATCTTTCTATGTGTCTGACTGAAACTTTTGCTCCATATCTATGTCGTGAGTGTCAGAAATCATAGAAGATTAAATGATAGTTGAGTATGTGGACTTGCTAAACAAAAGCTCTTACATGAGACCCTTCTTGAAAATATGATGAATTGTAAGTGCTTTGTTGACTAAGAACATAGTTTGTTAGTTTTCAAGAAAGTTTATGCTTTATACTTCGTTATTGTAATGAATTGCTACTTGCTCATGAGAAGTTTCATGATAATATATTGCTTCTCTGATAATGACCATGATGCTACTATGTCCGTATTTGGTTTTTATCGACACATCTCTTTTTAAACATGTGGTCATGATTATCGATATCGACTTTCAGTTGCGGAAAAGCGAGGTCTAAGCTTGGGGGAGTTTATACTTTCATTTTGCATCATGTTTTCCTAATGTTATTTATAATCTTTTTTATCATTATAACACTTTATGATGCAATTCTAATGCCTTTTCTCTATTAATTTGCAAGATTTACACGAAGAGGGAGATTGCCGGTAGCTAGAATTCTGAGCCTGGAAAAGCTATATCAGAGATACCTATTCTGCACAACTCCAAATGAGCTGAAATTTCACGGATAATTTTTATGGAATATACAAAAAATACTGGAGCAAAGAAATACCAGAGGGGACCCACCAGCTGCCCACATGGCACTAGGGCGCGACCACCCCATAGGCGCACCCTAGTGCCTTGTGGGGCCCCTAGTAGGCCTCTATGGACCATCTTGTCCTATATGATGCTATTACCCTAGAAAAAAAATCAAGAGAAGACTTTCAGGATGAAGTGCCGCCGTCTTGAGGCAGAACCTGGGCAGGAGCACTTTGCTCTCCGGCGGAGCGATTCCATCGAGGACACTTCCCTCCCGGAGGGGGAAATTGAAGCCATCGACATCACCAACAACCCTCTCTTCATGGGAGGACCAATCTTCATAAACATGTTCACCAGCACCATCTCATCTCAAACCCTAGTTCATCTGTTATATCCAATCTTTGTCTCAAAACCTCAGATTGGTACCTGTGGGTTGCTAATAGTGTTGATTAAATCTTATAGTTGATGCTAGTTGGTTTATTTGGCGGAAGATTATATGTTCAAATCATTTCTTATATTCAATACCCCTCTGATCTTGAACATGAATATGATTTGTGAGTAGTTTTACTTCTGTTCTTGGGGACATGGGAGAAGTCTTGTCATAAGTAATCATGTGAATTTGGTATTCGTTCGATATTCTGATGACATGTATGTTGTTGCTTCCTTTAGTGGTGTCATGTGAACGTTGACTACATGACACTTCACCATACTTGGGCCTAAGGGAAGGCATTGTGGAGTAGTAAGTAGACGATGGGTTGCTAGAGTGACAGAAGCTTAAACCCTAGTTTATGTGTTATTCCGTAAGGGGCTGATTTGGATCCATATATGCTTAGGTTTATCTTAATTCTTCTTTTGTAGTTGCGAATGCTTGCAAGAGGGGCTAATCATAAGTGGGAGGCTCGTTCAAGTAAAAACAGGACCCAAGCACTGGTCCACCCACATATCAAATTATCAAAGTAGTGAACGGGAATCAAACAAACATGATGAAAGTGACAAGATGAAATTCCCGTGTGTCCTCGAGAAAGATTTGCTTATTATAAGAGACCGTTCCGGCCTGTATTTTGCTATAAAAAGGATTGGGCTACCTTTCTGCACCTTTGTTACAATTGCTACTTGTTGCTCATTAGAAATTACCTTGCTATCAAACTATATGTTACCGATAATTTCAGTGCTTGCAGAAAATACCTTGCTGAAAACCGCTTGTCATTTCCTGCTGCTCCTCTTTGGGTTCGACACTCTTACTTTCGAAAGCACTACGATTGATCCCCGATACCTGTGGGTCATCACATATCATAAAAGAACAAATCAGGCATGCAAAATTAAGGCCAATACATATAATAAGCATTTTCTTGCAATTTTATCGCATTAGAAACATAGAGAGGTGGAGATGTGGTTCTTCTCTCATAATAATTGCAAGTAGGAGCAGCTAGCACATGCATATTATATCCATCAAAATCACCATGTGTAATGGTAAAACGAAACCCATCACTATAATTCTTAATAGTTGCGAACTTCTCCAATATAGTGCAGTTGGGAGAATTCAAAAAGATAATAGGACTATCATGTGTGGGTGCAATAGCAACAATTTCATGCTTAACATAAGGAACTATAGTAAGTCCATCTTCATAAGCATCATTCATATTGGCATCTTGGCAATAAGCATAGCAAGCATCAAGTTCATCAAAAAGAGATATTTCAAATGAATCCAGGGGAACATAGCAATTATCCTTTGGTAAGCACGAAGGGGAATTAAATAATGTATAAGTTATAGAGTTACTATCATTAGAAGATTGGAACAGGTGATCAATCCTCTCTTCCTCCTTTTGTTCTTGGCTCTCCTCATCTTTTTCATCTAATGAGCTCATAGTTTTATCAATTTGTTCGTCCATAGGAGCCTGCAAAATATTAGTTTCTTCCAAAACAGTAGACATTCTCCCAATAAATTCATTAACATATGTTGGAGATATGCCCTAGAGGCAATCATGTATGATGATATTTCCTACGTGTTTATGAATAAAGATATTCCTTGGACGTTATCAATGATGTTTATCAGCAGGTACATGACTTGTTTGTGGGACTATACATTGTATGATAACTGTCCTAAAAGGTCCCTAGTTGAAAGGGCTGTGCGAACGTGCAGCCGACTAGACTAGCATATGACACGGTCGATGGCTTGGTCTCACTAGCCATGGAGCATTGGATGCTAACCGGATAATATGGACTCGGAAGGGTCTGGTCGGATTTGACATAGTCGGATCCAAGTTGAGGTACAGTCCGAGTCGAACAGACCGAACTATGAGACGCAGTGATATGTCATCTGTGAGTCTATAGTACAACATACGTTGTATATCCTAAGACCTGAGCTGGCGCATGTACTCGGGATGGTGACAGACCTGCTTTGGGCCGACCAAATGCTAGTCGGTGACTGGGTAGTTACAAAGATATGTTTCAGGCTTGTCCAGACCCATGCTGCGAGGCATGGTTGAGCAAGATGGGATTTGCCCATCCGATTAGGAGAGATATACTCTGGGCCACTCATGTGATCCGACCAAGATAAGCATGGCCATGCAACAGGAATTATGAGATAATCCGGTTAGTGGTCGGCATCACTGGAATGAGATAGAGGTCGGGCTAGCACAAGAATGACAGACTCACCTTGAGCCCGACAACATAAATCGTGTGGCAATGGGAATAGAAGTGTGACATGTTGTACAGGTTCGCCAACAGGCTTCATTGTCTACTTGGTGGTCGGCACGCCTTGCTAGAGGCCGCTACCAATTGAGCAGGTCAGAGGTGATCTGACCTGCGACCAAGATGACTTAAACCTAAGGGGTCGCGCGCTTAAGGGAAGGAACCTGTGAGGCCAGGTCAGACTCCATGAGTCAGATGTGATCCTACTCGGACTCGAATCCAGGCCGAACAGATTTTGGGCTTTAGGGTCCGTGCGAGGCCCAAGTGTTGAGCCCATGACGGATGCCTATATATAGTGGAGCTGCGGCACGCTCATTTGGTTGATCCGTTTGGCGCTGTCACTAGGGTTTGCATGTGTTGCAAATAGCCACCTCCACTCGCCACCGACTATGTGATCGGACCTAGCAGTTCGCCGCACGGTGTTCCTCCTGCACGCGCGGATACCATAGAGGAGGTGCACTTACGTCACTCCGGTGAACCTAAATGTGGGATCCGATGACTGGCTATTCGAGGGAAATCGGACAAGGAGGAGACGATCCACACGGACGCGCTGCCCCAACTCTTCTTCCGATGCACGACACTGCGCGTCTAGTCATAATGACCTATGATCCATCTCCCGTAGCATGATCTTGGTTGTTCTGCATGTAGGAAAATTTTAATTTGAAGTCGACGCACCCTACCATAGAACCCAACATCCACATGTTGTGTTTGATTGAATTGATGGCACCTATCAATAGAGTTACTTGGAGGAATGAATATTTAAAGTGATTGAGGTTATGCCAAAACTTATTCGCGATACTAAAATCAAGATCTCCAGCCCTAGTTTGGCTTCACGTCCCATTGCTATATGTTGAGATAATTCGCGTAACTATGACACCGTCACGAACTTGGAGATTGCATGGTAAATTATCGACCTTCTCTAAGAGAGTGTGTATGTGGTAAATAAGAGCACTGATCGTTGAGCTCGAAAGAGACAACCCATTTTGATCCATAGTGCGCAAAATTAAGCCACAACGGAACCCATTGCATATAGTAAATTTTGGCATTACCTACTCACAAAGAATTGAAGTTCCAAGGAGTAACAATAAAGAGAAGTGCTTGGAAGCCATGACTAGGAGGTATTAGTGGTGGTCAATGAGAAACTTGAGTTCTCTATTGTCTTCATATTTGAAACTCCAGAACGATTTTTGAATAATGAGTTTTAAGTGAAATATCCATCTAAAGTTATATGCTCTCGCTTGCCTAAACACTTGGTTAGAAAAGAAATTTGGTTTGAGAAATTATAACTAGTGATAAGAGGCTACACGTAGGTTGGCAACAAGCTTAGGTGCAGCTATTCAATTGTGAATACTTTCTTTAATGACACTTCAGGATAAGAGAAGATGGATATGATGTATCCTCTTGAGCCGGTAAAACCTCTTTCTATTCTATCAAGCTCCCTTTCATTCTCTTGATTTCTTATTTGCTCGAGGTTGAGCAAAACCTAAGCTTGGGGGAGTTGATGGCTCGAGAATTTGTGATGCTTTAGTAGTGATTTTTGATCGGTTTCACTAAAATTCTTTGGATATTTCTAATGTTAATCCCTCAAAAGGGAAGAAAATCTACTTCCTTAGTGTTTGGAAGGATATCATCTATTGAAGGAAACTAAGGAAGATTGCTGCAAATCAAGTCAAATGGAGCAAATTTCCTGAAGAAACCCAAGTCAACAGGCACACCAGAGCAAAAGACAATGTTCCATACGATTGCTAGCGCTCGCATGAGCGGTCGTATGGATTGCCATCATCTCCAACCATGTCTATACAAGCCACTTTCGTGAAGGGCCCAGGGAGAAAAAGAGAACCCTAGCCGACGCCACACCACCAGAACAGAGGAGAGGAGGATCTGAAGGACTCTGGAAGATCCTCTTTGTCTTTGGTTCTTTCATCTCCATCTTCATCATCACCCATTGCACTATTGTACTAGGAATTCCAATTGGGAGAACAATTGTAATATTACTCAATCTTGTTTGGAGATCAAGACTATTTGAATTATCCATTTCATCTTATTGTGGATCTTCGCGGTAACATCATTATGGTTTTCATTGGATTTATCTCTCTTGTGATTGATTTCCCTCTTTTGATGCATGAGTAATTCCCCTAGGTGTGGGATATGTAGGTGAGTGGTAAGATTAATTTGTGCCTATTCCATATGTCGTCATTTGAATTCATAGTAGTTTGATCTATCTAGTATGTTGTTATGTTGTGGTGAACTCTATGTGTGTTGTTTAATTTAAGGGCCCATGCAACATGATCTCAAGACCTACACAGGGAACACATATTGTTTAGGACATCTATGACCTCTAACTTGACAATTGGAGATATCTAGGAGGACTGAAGACAATATGAGATAAGGTGATCCATTGAACTTAATGCTTGGTTCCGATCAAAGACCTTAATTGTGGACACGACCACTCTTTGGCGACAGAGAAGCAGGACCAGAGAATGAAATACAATCCCTAGAGGAGGAGTTTGGTTATATTAGGGAGAACCACCTACAGAAATTTTATATCAAATGCTATGAGTACAATACAAGGTAACTGGTATTATCGTCGCACTGGCACACATTACGAACTCTTACCATGAGCTGAAATCTCTCTGCACCTAATCTGTTTATTGCAGGAAACACAACAGCACACTTAATTCATGTTATGTACTTTTATTAGCTCCTTTAGTTATTTCTATAATCCACTTTATATTTGTCAAATTGGTTTATTCGTGATCCTGGACAGTAATAATATTTGCAGAAGTTCCAACAATTACTTCACATAAGAACTATGACACCTTGTGTGTGACAGAAACGCTACCTATAAATACTCTCCTCTGCTCTTCGTTGGGACAATTACTCATTGGAATACTTCCATGAAAGTGCTACACCACCCTCTTTGTCTTGCAGGCATCAATATGTTATATATAATGTGCAATGTGGTGCTCAGTTAATTGTTTGGTTCATTTGTTGTGATGTTCAGTTAACTGTTTTGTTCAATTCGGAAATGTGATGTTCAATTCTTGCTGTACAATTTTATATTGCTATGCATGTGAGAAATAAAATCGAATTTTGATGTACCCTATACATGAGAAACATATACAATTTCTATATTTCCTAGTAGCTCTTAAGCATGCTTGGTTTGGTTAACTATCTGATCTTCTAGTATATGTTCTATTCTGCAATGTGGTGCCCACTTAACTGTTTGTTTCATTTGTTGTCGTGTCTAGTTAACTATTTGGTTCAATTCTGCAATGTGATGTTCATTTGTTGTGGGTACAATTTTGTATTGTTATGCATGTAAGAAATAAATCGAATTTGGATGTACTAAATACATGAGAAACATATACAATTGCTATATTTCCAAGTTGTTTAGCATTCTTGGTTTGGTTAACTGGCCTTTTCATGCAGCTCGAATTAATCTTTTGGATCTGAAATTTGTTTATTTTTCATTAACATATTTTACAGATAGTATGCCAACCCTCACTTAACCTTATCAATATCTGCCTTATATCTGTTGTATGGAAACAATGGGAGGCACTGAGGTTTACCATCGAGGTTTGCGCATGCATGGTCCTTTGGCTAATAGCACATTATTGTGCAATTGTCGGAAGCATTCTCATATTTATGTTTTTAACAATTTGGTCTTGCACATGTAGGTCATTGTCGGTGTCAAAACCGGCAGATCTCGGGTAGGGGGTCCCAAGCTGTGTGTCTAAGGATCGATGGTAACAATGGACAATGGGGACACGATGTTTACCCAGGTTCGGGCCCTCTTAATGGAGGTAAAACCCTACGTCCTGCTTGATTGTATTCGATGAGTATAGGGGTTACAAGAGTTGATCTACCTCGAGATCGTAATGGCTAAACCCTAGCTGTCTAGCCTATGATTATTCTGATAGCCTCTACAGACTAAACCCCCCGGTTTATATACACACCGGAGGGGCCTAGGTTTGTACAGAGTTGGTTTGCAGAGGAAGGAAATAACACATCCGGACACGAAACTTGCCACCCACGCATATGGGAGACCTACCCGGACACGGGGGATAGTCTTCTACTTTATCTTCACGGCCCATCAGTCCGGCCCATATCAAACCGTCCGGACACCCGAGGACCCCCTAATCCAAGACTCCCTCAGCAGCCCCTGAACTAGTCTTTGATGACGATGTGTTCAGCACGCAGATTATCTTCGGCATTGCAAGGCGTGTTCCTTCTCCTGAATACTTTAAGTCAGCTTCCTGCATAGAGGAACTGTATCCAGCTCTACACAATTAATACAACCCTTAGCCACAAAGGCAAGATGTCAAAATAGGAACAGTGTCTTTTACTGACAACTTTTTCGGCGAAGTGTCACACTGGACTCTTTAACATTTCGAACCGTTTTCACGCCTCCCGTTTCGCGTTTCGAGGCCTAGCCCTCATTGGCACGTCCTGTCAAAACAGAGATCATGCCCGTCCATTATGGGATTCTCATCAATGTGGTTTGGGTAACCCAACCGCGCCTTACGCACGATCTCGTTGGGAACAGGCGAGGTTTATGGCTTGAGAAGGGGATGTTTGGTATTTTCACCGTCTATAAGAGGATAAAGATCCCTCCTTTTTCCCCACACCTTCTTCTAGCTCCTGTCTTCCAACCTCCAAGCTCTAGCGCCCACAACTTCGATCTTTCCAACCGCTGCCACCCTCCCCAGCAATGGCCGGGCTCAGTTCCAAGGGCAAGTGGGAAGCCTCCTCCGTCACCGAGAAGGACATCAAGGATCTCCGGAGTGCGTGCTATCTGTCCGCGGATATCGCGCATAGGCTCCCTGACATAGATCAGGTTATCCCTACTCCGGAGCCTGTTGAGAGGGTCATGTTCATCCCCCATTTCCACCGAGGGCTAGGGTTTCCCCTCCACCCCTTCGTCCGGGGCCTCATGTTCTACTACGGGTTAGATTTCCACGATCTAGCCCCAAATTCCATCCTCCACATATCGGCATTCATCATCGTGTTCGAGGTTCTTCTCCGCATCCCCCCACACTTTGGCCTGTGGCTCAAGGTCTTCAATCTGAAGCCGAAGGTGGTTCATGGACAGCATGCGGACTGTGGCGGGGCCATGGTAAGCAAGCTCCCCAACGCCGTCTGGCCCAAAGGGGCATTTGTGGAGACAGTCAAGGTGTGGCAATAGGAGTGGTTTTACATCACCGAACCCCGCGACGCCAACTGGGCGGCCACGCCTGACTTCAGATCCGGACCCCCCACGAGACTCACCTCATGCACTGCCAAGGGCCTTGATTGGGGCTCCAAACCAGAGGTGCAGATGCTACAAAAGCGCATCTCCAACATGGTAGGTGCAAACACCGGTCTCACAAACATGCTTTAGGTGATGCTCTTCCACCGCACTCTTCCCTGCCAACTCCGAGGCTCCCCCATGTGGGAGTTCAATCCGGAGGAGCCACGGACCTTGAAGCGCTTCTTCGGCACCACGCACGAAGACATATGGAAGTAGCTCTTCAAGGCCCAGAAAACATGGTCAAAGAAGACCGAGGACATCGGACTCGACATCGAGAACCCGGCCTCAGCGGTAAGCATAACTTTTCCGAAGACTTATCCGGTCAATACTTCAGATATAATGTAGATTACCTTGCCTGCCTTCCGTACAGGGTTGGATGGCAAAGGCAGAGCGGATCAATTGTCTGGCACCGCTGCCTGAGAACCCGGCCACACCCCAGCTAACGGAGATGCTGGTCCCGGCGCCAGGCGCCGGAGAAGAAGGCCAAGAAGAAGAAGGGCAAGGAGGCCAAGGGCAGCCCCCGCCACAAAGGTCCTTCGGATGCAGTGTCCGGAGAGACCGAAGCCCTCTCTTCCCACGAAGAAGACGAGGAAGAAGAGGAGGAGGAGGTGGAAAGTGACTCCCCTCATAAGGGGAAGAAAAAGAAGAAGAGGGTGGCCTTCGAAGACTCGGAGGGCGAGCCGCCCAAGAGAGGGAAGGTGACCCTCCCGGACAGTTCGGACTCAGAGTCCGAACTAGTCCCCAAGAGACCTCCCAGGGTGAAGCCCCTGGCCGAATCATAATTGTTCAGAAACTTACTCATTTATCTTCGGTTTACTTGTTGTTATTGTATAAGTTATTTTTGTTATTCGCCTTTCAGCCCTCCCCATGAGCTTCCGCAAACCCCATTATCGTAGGGGAACTCTCTGCCATCCGAAATCGCAGAGAGTGACACGCCGCCGCGAGCCCCCTCGCCTATCACCATGGAGGACACCGAGGTGTCGTCCCGAAGGACCTCTCCTGGCAGAGGGAGGGCGAACGAGGCCGTCGAGAAAGCGCCCAAGGTTAATACCTCGGTCGCCGAAGACCTAGGGGAGGCGACCCCTATGACAACCGACGGTGGGGACCCCCAACAATCCGGGCCCCAGCCGAACACCATTCCAGAGACCAACACGGCTCCGGGATTGGATAAGCAGCCCCCTTTGAAAGAGGGGGGAGGAGCATCAGCTCCATCGGCGACCTTCACTAATCCGGAGGCGCCCAACACTCTGGAGGAAGCACTGCAGCGTGCTTCCATCGTGGCGGAGCACCGTACCCTGATGGGTGCGGTGGTGGAGAAGGTTCAGTGTTCTAAGAGCGGACTAAATGAAGCCTTCACCAGCCTACTGATAGGCTTTGATGTATGTGACATAATGTTCTAAAATCTTTTCATATAGAGGAATATACCTGTGTACAGACAGTAGCCCCTGAGGCTCTGTTCGGTTAAAAGAAACCAGACAGAGGATCCATATAGTATTCGGGAGAGTTAACCTGCTGTGCTGTTATTGTAACAGGCTTCCCTGTTGGCGGCAACCGCCCAGGCTGCAGAAGTTTCCGAACTCAATCGGAAGCTTCAGGTGGCCGATGAGGAAATCGACCGCATTAATAAGCGGTTCGATGAGACGCAAGGTATGCGTATAATGTTAAAAGTTTATTTTGATATCAGAAGTGATAAGTATATTTAGAGATTAACTCATGGAATGCCTTGATTATAATCACAGCTGGCGCAGGCGAGGTCGAGACCCTCAAAGGCGCCCTTGCCCAGACCAAAAAAGAGGCGGAGGCGAATAAGGCAGCCGCTGACAAGGCGGCTGCCAAACTGAAGACCGAGCAAGATGCCCTCCGCCAACATGAAGCTCGGGTGGCTGAAGTAGAGCAGGAGCTGAAGGATGCCATCAGCAAGTGCGAAACTTTGGAGCAGAAGACTTCGGACCAGTCGACCGAGCTCGCCAAGGCTCTCCATGATGCCAAAGAGGCGCAGATCGAGTCCCGGAGTGCTCGTGAAGAGATCCATCAGGCGAGGCAGATAGCGGCTGGTAAGGCCTTTCTTTTGCAGAGTATCTTTGGAGGTCAGAGGTTTGCTTTGCTCACCCGAGTATGGAGTTCTCCAGGTGCGTTTGCGGATCTTCCGAGGAGTGCCGCCGATGCCGCACAGTTCTTTCGAGCCCAGGAGGGGAACTCGACGGAGAAGCTATTCTGGTCGCAATTTCTCGCGCCGGAACACCCGACGCCTCTGAACGACCAGCTGAAGCAGCTGACGGAGCTGCATAGGGTGGCAGGTTTGGCCATGAAGGACCTGATAGTCCAGCTCTGGCCGGCCGAGCCAATCCCTAGTAGCTACTTCGGTTTGGTGAAGCGGCTTGTCGACGCGCGGCCTCAGATTGATGCATTGAAGCGCTCGACCTACATAGAGGGTGCCCGGATGGCCTTCGCCCACATCAAGATGCAATGGGCAAAGATGAAGGCCACAGAAGTGGCAACCGCAGGCCCGCCCGAAGGCAAAGATCATCAAAAGCTGGAGAGGTACTTCAATGACGTCCTAGAAGGAGCCCGAGTGATAGAGGGTCAATGCTCTAAGGACGTAATATTTGATTGAGTGTGTTCGGGTTGTACAAACAATGTGATGAACCCATGCTGTTTATATATCTATGTTTGCGCCTTTTGTTTCAAGCGATTTTTTCTCCTGTGCGGCCGTTTATTGTTTTATTTCTGAAAGTTGCCAGTCATCGGCTTCAGCCCCCATGTAGATGCTACAGGGGTGTTTGGCGTAATGCGTGACCACACTTTATCCAATGTCTTGGTCCGTAAAGGAGGTGTCCGCGTGGTGAACCAGGTAATCAGACTATGCGGCTTTATTACTTTCACTTAGCCATAGGAGTTTGACCGTGGAGCTAAGTACTAGCCCCTGGTGCGTGTGCGGCTATCCGGACTACGGTGCCTTTTCCACACGGTTGGACGAAGACCAGCCCCTCGTATAACACGGAGTGAATTGCTAATGATTTGAAGTATACTACTAAGTCGCCGAATCGCCGACCAGCTCGCGCTTATCATGACAGTCAGTTTTCGGCTTTCTCTACTGAGGTACTTGACCGGACGAACCAGAAATACAATCGCAGTAGTTCTCCCTTTACTACCTTAGCCGAACGAGCGGAACTTAAGGTGGTAAGCACAGGAGCCGGGCAACCCAACTATAGACCAAAGACATGATTCGAAGCCGATGCATATAATGCAATATCTGGGACGCTGAAGAGTGCCCTATAGGTGTTCGGACTTTGAAATGTGCAGGACTGAATACATCCCCCGGTGTTAAGGCCGGACTAAAGCACGTGTGGCAGTCTGAAGTAGGGAGGGCATACAGATGACAAAAATAAATGAGTGCCAAACAAAAGTGGTGATCAACTGCTTCCTTTATACCCTGATGAGTACGTAGAGCCATGTTATTATAGATAATGCCATAAATATTGAGGCTATTTTACATGCCAAAAGTTTACACAAGGAAAAGGTTTACAAAGGACCTAAAAGTAGTGGTTTGAAGATCCCAATGGTGCCCTGTCGCACGTCTGCGCCATTTCTTCTTGGTGCGAAATCCTTTTAGAGGAGGAGGTGATGGTCGTCTGTAAGAAAGAGGGACCTGGAAAAGAGCCTCCATAGATCAGGTAGGTTTTTTAATGAACCTATAGTGGAAAAACTAGTTGAGGTCCGAACAGGGTCAAACCGTACTATGGATCTTTTCCGCAGAGTGCCTCCGGCACTGCCCAAGGTATTTTAAGTGCGTAGTTATGTACGCGAGGTACGTATGCCACAACCTTATGGGGCGTTCGGCGGAGGCTAAACTGCTATTTAAGCTCCAACTCCACCGGGCTATCACATTGTAGTGCGGATCGGACTCGCTTAGCAGAGTCGTGGGTCTTGATGACCGATGGGTTGTCCGGCTTGACGAGGCCGCCCTGTACTTCGGCTGCTAGGGCCGTAGTATGCTCCTCAGTACGGAGGGAGCGCTCCATATTCCCATTTACTGTGATGACGCCACGAGGTCCAGGCATTGTGAGCTTCAGATAAGCATAGTGCGGGACCGCATTAAAGCGGGCGAAGGCCGTTCGTCCGAGCAATGCATGATAACCACTGCGAAAAGGGACGATCTCGAAGATCAAGTCTTCGCTTCGGAAGTTATCTGGAGAGCCGAATTCGACTTCCAGTCTTAAGGAGCCCGTGCAGCGGGCCTCCACGCCAGGTATCACTCCTTTAAAGGTAGTGTTGCTAGGTTTGATTCTTGATGGGTCGATACCCATCTTACGGACAGTATCCTGGTAGAGCAAGTTGTGGCTGCTGCCGCCATCCATAAGGACTCTAGTAAGATGGTATCCGTTAATGATAGGATCGAGTACCAGGGTCGCCGAACCCCTGTGACGGATACTGGTTGGGTGGTCCCTGCGATCAAAGGTGATCGGACAAGCCGACCATGCATTGAATTTTGGGGCGACAGGCTCTACGGCGTAGAACGTCCCTTAACGCGCGTTTGCGCTCCCTCTTGGGGATGTGGGTGACGTAGATCATGTTCACCATTTTTACCTCGGGGGGAAACTGTTTCTGTCGCCCGGTGCGCGGTGGGCGAGGCTCATCATCGTCCTCGCTTGGAGGTTCTTTCCCCTTATGTTCGGTGTTTAATTTACCGGCCTGTTTGAAAACCCAGCAGTTTCTATTGGTCTGGTTGGCAGGCTTGTCAGGGGTGCCATGAATCTGGCAAGGTCGATCCAGTATCTTGTCCAAGTTGGATGGACCGTCCCTAGTACCTTTGAAAGGCTTCTTCCGCTGACCGGGTTTAGAGCCACTGAATCCGGTGTTTACCACCGTATCCTCTATTTCTTCGTTGTTGTTCCGGCGCTTGTTTTTGCTGCGTCGTGGCCTTCCATTGCCGTCTCTGTTGGTGTACTAAGTATTGGGCCACTAGTACCCTGTACTTGTGCACGGGCAGTTGTAGCCATCCTCGCGGCAAGGCTTGCCGGCAACAGCTCGAGGTCGATTCAAGCCATCAAAGAAATCATCAAGTCAGAGAACTAGGGATCAACAGATAAGCAGAGCTGGAATTTGAAGGACAGCTTCCTAGGCAAGATCCTTGCCGGGACGGCCTGCGGAGCCCGGCAAGGCTAGGTGTCCGGCAAGGTTTGGTGCCCGGCAAGCTTCGGCGCCCGGCAAGGTTTTGTCGCTTTGCCACTACTCCAGCATAGCGACAAACCTGACATTTTGGGTCCTTCTCTGGATGCGTGGCAACGCACCAGTGGAGGAGAGCTTAAGCGGTGCTGATGGGATGGCCCCTTTTCCATCCCCAAGAAAGTGAGGACACCTAAACGGAAACCTCACGGTGCATTAAATGCGTTTGTCCAAATCCGTCAGGGGTTAGGTATGATACCCTGTAGCTACTTTACACCTCAATGTATGTACATTTTGCCACTGTGGTGACCCCTTTGAGCATATAAAAGGAGGCCCAAGGCAACTGCTACAGAGGAGGAGAACTTCTGGCCCATTCTGCATGCGCAGCTGCTCTTTGAACGTACTGTTCATTGCAAGCGCTCCTGAAGGCTGGGCTCAAGAACATTAATAAGAACACAAAGCAGGAGTAGGGTTTTACGCTGATTAGCGGCCTGAACCTGGGTAAAAGCTTCCCACGTCGATCATTGGTTCTGCTCTTTGCGTATATCTCTCCCCCCGCCGAATCGTAAAGGGGTCTCTCGGGATCCCATAGGTGTCGTACCCCGACATCTTTGGCGCGCCAGGTAGGGGGATTGAAGGTTGTGTGAACCTGATCTAGTGATCGGCGCCTCAGTTTCTTCATCATCATGCCGCCCAAGAAGAAGAGCGCTGCGACGGCGCAACCATCCATGTCCGTTTTGCCTACGCCTTCGCGTACGGGCGACGGCGTGGGTGCAGAAGGAAGAGGATTAGAATCCCCGTGGCGTTCCGGTGATCCGAGCCAGGCGAGCGGCATCGTTCGAAGTGGCAGTGGTAACCTGCACACCGCTGGATCTAGAGATGGCGCTGTGTTGCCTACGGGTGGCACAACGAACTCCAGAGATCGGAGGGCGCCTGCTGGAGCTCCCGCGCCGGCGCAAGCCTCACGGCCTACCCAGGTCGTACATGATGAGCGGCGCCATGGCACTGGTGGTTCAGGGCGTCCCCATGAAAAGGTTTCTGCGCATCGATCCCAAGATGCGCGGGACCAGCATGCACACCGAGCTGCCGGCGGAGGTGGCGCACGGTCGCGTGACCATGGTGGTGCTCCTTCTAACATGGTTAGGAGTCAGAGCACCTCACGTACCTCGCACTTGTCGCCGCCGCCTATGCCAGTGGAAGCCCTGGCACGTGCGTAGCTGCTCCTCGATTTTCCTCCTGCGCCAGAGAAGATGGAGGAGTGGCGAGCTACTATCCAGAGCTTATCGGCTTCGCCAACGAAGATGGACCGCAAGAGGCAGGGCCCTCGCAGCGGAGGCCCATCGATCTGGCGCGAGCCGATGTGGAGAAAACCGGAGGTGGTGCAACCATGGTGCACTCCCCTCCGCGGCACCAGCGGCGGCCGACAACCCAGCAAGTCGACCACCGTGAAGAAGTTTCCACGGCGTCATCCGATCCACGGATGCGCCGCGATCAGCGTCAAGTTCTCCAGGAACGAGGCAAGGAGGACGCTCGAACTACCATCGAGCGGTGACGGGAAGCGCTCTATCAGTCTGATAAGCGCGCGGGGCCGGCTGTCGACGAGCCTGTGCCAGGGGACGTAGGAGACTTGCCTTATGAGGTAGGGACTCCAGCGTTTACCCGTGAGCTGCGGCAAGTCCTGTGGCCCAATTCCCGAACCTTCAAGCCGAAGGTCCCGGAGAAATATGACGGTAAGACCCATCCCTCGGAGTTCCTGAGCATCTACACCATTGCGGTGCAGGCTGCCGGGGGCCAAGATGACAAGATACTTGCCAACTACTTCCCGTTGGTGCTCAAACCCAACGTCAGGTCGTGGTTGATGCATCTGCCAGAGAATTCTATTTCTTCCTGGTCAGATCTGTGCCATCAGTTTGTTGGCGCCTTTGTTGGAGGCCACCAAGCTCCTGGCCAAGAGAGTGATTTGCATATCATCCCTCAGAAGGAGGGCGAGTCCCTGCGCATGTTTATCCAGAGATTTAGCCGGGTGCAGTACAATATTCCTGACGTTCACCCTACCGCTGTCATTAGCGCGTTCCACCAGAACGTGCGTAACCGCAAAATGCGGGAAGAGCTGGCAATGAACAAAGTCAGGAGTATTGCCGAGCTTTACACTTTGGCCGACAAGTGCGCTCGAGCTGAAGAGGGGAGGAAACTCCCTAGCGAGGCTGTTGGCGCGGCGGGCGACTCCGAAGAAGAAGATGCCGCGGCCCCGTCAAGGAAAGGCCGACGGCGGAACAGGAAGCGCGGAGGCAAGGCCGTGCTTGCTGTCGAGGAATCCGACAACCCCGGCGCTGCCAAGAAGGCCAAGCTTGGTGACCCTAGCAAGGATCTTGCTGGGTGTCCTTCCTGTCAGGCCTTGGCGGCTACCGACAAGTCAGAGAACTCTGGCATGCAGTATTGCAAGATCCATCGCACCAAGGGCCACGATCTCCAGAACTGCCGGCAAGTTGAGTAGCTTGCCGAGAAGCAGAGGGCCGAATACGAGAGGCGAGATAAGGAGAAGGCCCAAGATGGTGCTGATGGGTCCGGCAAGAAGCGCGGTGGCCGAGGGGGTCGCCACGGCAAGGCCAAGCAACAAAAGGATAGGCCCGCTCGGGGCCGAGACAAAGAAGAAGATGATGATGAATCCAGTGAGCAAGAATTCCAAAAGGCTACGGAGGCCATGTGTATCGATGGGGGTGCCTCGCAGCATTCTTCCCACCACCAACTCAAACAGTGGGTGCGGGAGGTCAATGCAGCAGAGCCATCCCCAGATGCATGTAGGCCCCTGAAGTGGTCCAGCACGCCTATCATTTTCGACGCCGAGGATCACCCTGATCGCACAACTGCGGTCGGGTGCTTGCCATTGTTAGTCTCGCCAATGATTCGCAACCTCAAGGTGACGAAAATGTTAGTTGACGGCGGGGCCGGTCTGAACTTAATCTCACCGGATGTGCTCAGAAAGCTCCAAATTCCTGACGAGGACCTCGAAGAAACGGGTACGTTTCAAGGGGTCAATCCGGGAAGAACCCAGCCTAAGGGCAAGATTACGCTGCCGGTGACATTTGGCAGCGAGCTCAACTTCAGGACTGAGAAGGTGGTGTTTGATGTCGCCAAGATCCCCATGTCATACAATGGGATCCTTGGTCGGCCAGCGCTGGCTAAGGTCATGGCGGCATCACACTACGCGTACAACGTTCTGAAGATGCCTGGGCCATTGGGCGTCATCACTATCCATTCCGATAAGAAGGATGCGCTCATCTGTGCCGACCAACTTTACCGGGAAGCAGTTGCAGCACCTGCCATCAAGGCACCTGCTCCTGCCGCTGGAACTCCCGGGGGGAAGAAGAAGACCGGCAAGAACCTTGGCGCGAATTCCGGCAAGCACACCTCCTCGGAGTGCTGCACTTCCGTCGAGGACGCACCAGAGAGTTCCACCGGCAAGAACAAGAAATCCAAGGCTGCTCCGCCAGAGACCAAGAAGGTGCCCATCAGAGAGGACGGAACGGGGGGAACTTTCACCATAAGTTCCACCCTAGATGACAAATAGGAAAGCGCGCTCGTTGCATTCCTGCGGGCGAATGTCGACGTGTTTGCATGGCAACCGTCTGACATCCCTGGTGTTCCCAGGAAGGTAATTGAGCACCACCTTGCTGTCTATCCTCATGCACGGCCCGTCAAGCAAAGGGTCAGGAAGCAAGCCTTGGAGCGGCAAGAATTTATCGCCGAAGAAATCAGAAAGCTGGAGGCGGCAAGACTGGTCAAGGGAGTGCTTCATCCAACCTGGTTGGCCAATCCGGTTGTAGTGCGGAAAACGAATGGGAAATGGAGGCTTTGTATCGATTATACAGATATCAATAAAGCTTGTCCAAAAGATCCCTTTCCCTTGCCGCGCATCGACCAGATTGTGGATTCCACCGCTGGTTGTGATCTCCTGTCCTTCCTTGATGCCTATTCAGGGTATCATCAGATTATTATGGCAAAAGAAGATGAAGAGAAGACCGCATTTATCACCCCATGTGGTACGTATTGTTTCATACGAATGCCTTTCGGGTTGAAAAGTGCTGGTTCAACATTTGCCAGAGCAATCCAGATTGGTTTTGAGCCTCAACTCCATAGAAATATGGAGGCGTATATGGATGATATAGTGGTCAAAACCAAAGACAAAGCGACACTCATTCAAGATTTAGAAGAAACATTTGCAAATTTGCGCAAGATCAACTTGAAGCTCAATCCTGAGAAGTGCGTGTTTGGTGTTCCTTCCGGCAAGCTCCTCGGATTCTTTGTATCTTGCCGGGGAATCGAAGCGAACCCCGACAAGATCAAAGCTATTGAGCAAATTGAAGCGCTGAGACGCGTCAAGGATGTGCGTCGTCTTGCCGGCTGTGTTGCTGCTCTAAGCAGGTTTATTTCCAAATCTGCTGAGCGCGCCCTTCCCTTCTTCAAAATTTTGAAGAAGGCAGGTCCAATGAAATGGACTCCTGAGGCGGAAGCTGCGCTGCAGGATTTGAAGAAATACCTTTCCTCTCCGCCGACGCTAGTCACGGCTAAACCACAAGAGCCGTTGCTACTGTATCTAGCAGCAACAAATCAAGTGGTTAATGCTGCGCTAGTGGCGCAGAGAGAGGCTGATGAGGAAGAAACACCAGCGGCAGGACCGCCAGATGACGCGGCAAGATCTTCCCCGGCAAGGGTTGATCCCGGCAAGACAGGATCTGCGCAAACAGAAGAACCCGTGCAGAAGAAGAAGGTGGTGCAGCGCCCAGTCTATTTTGTTAGCTCTCTTTTAAAAGGAGCTAGGTCAAGGTATTCTGGTGTGCAGAAGTTGCTTTTCGGCGTCCTTATGGCCTCGAGGAAGCTGCGCCATTACTTTCAGGCACATGAAATCACCGTCGTCACTCGCTTTCCGTTGCAACGGATTTTGCAAAATCCAGAGGCAACCGGCAGGATCGTGGAGTGGGCGTTGGAGTTGTCCAGCGTCGGCCTCAAGTTTGAAAGCACTTCGACGATTCAGAGCAGGGCCTTGGCAGAGTTCATTGCAGAATGGACCCCAACGCCAGACGAGGAAGCTCAGAATCAACTCTCCCCGGCAAGGAAATCGATCAGCAATGGGTTATGTACTTTGATGGGGCTTTTTCACTGCAAGGCGCCGGTGCTGGCGTGCTGCTTGTCGCACCCACCGG
The DNA here is from genome assembly GCA_011799875.1 of Thinopyrum elongatum. NCBI lineage: Eukaryota > Viridiplantae > Streptophyta > Magnoliopsida > Poales > Poaceae > Thinopyrum > Thinopyrum elongatum. The sequence continues at coordinate 306,254,583 of CM022302.1, read as the reverse complement.
AGAGCACCTCAAGTACATAGTCCAAATGCACTTTCCCCGGGAGAGTTCAACCAACAACACTGCAGAATACGAGGGTTTGCTTGCCGGTCTCAGGATCACGGCAGACCTTGGTATCAAAAAGCTCGTCATCAGAGGCGATTCACAACTTGTCGTGAGGCAAGTTAACAAGAGTTATCAAAGTACATTGATGCAAGCCTACGTGGATGAAGTGAGGAAAATGGAAGAGCGCTTTGACGGTCTGCAAATGGAGCACGTTCCTCATGCCGAGAACAGTGTTGCTGACGACCTGTCAAAGCGTGCTGCCCTCAAGTTGCCTGTGGAACCATGAACTTTTGTGCTCCAATTGACTCAACCATCCGTGGCGCCATCGATGCGGCAAGAAAAAAGAAGAAAGTTGAACTCTGGCCAGTACTTCCAGGCAGAGCTCCCCGGAGCCGCCGGCAAGGAAGTTTCCAGGATCGACATGCTTGCCGGGGAACAACAGGCTTCGGCAGGGCCTCAGGCCCTTGCTGTCGAGACAAACGTTCCCCCGGCAGAGGAGATGCCTTTAGTCCTAGCTGTCGAGCCTCAGGCTCCAGCATGGGCGCAGCACATTGTCCATTTCCTTCAGACAGGAGAACTCCCTGAGGAACAGGAAGAAGCAGAGAGAGTAGCCCGTCGGTCTGTTATGTACAAGTTCGTCGATGACGTCCTGTACAGAAAGAGACCAAACGGTGTGAAATTGAAGTGTATCCCTTGGGAGGATGGACTAGAGCTGTTGGCAGAGATACATGGAGGCATATGTGGCTCTCACATAGGGTCAAGAGCGCTTGCCGGGAAAGCGTTCCGGCATGGTTTCTTTTGGCCCACCGCTCTCCAGGATGCAACTGCACTAGTCACCAAGTGTTAAGCGTGCCAGTTTCATTCGAAGAAATTATATCAACCAGCCCAAGCTCTTCAGACAATCCCTCTCTCCTGGCCATTTTTGGTCTGGGGGCTCGACATACTGGGCCCTTTCCCCCGTGCTACCAGGGGCTTTGAGTACTTGTACGTTGCAATCAACAAGTTCACAAAGTGGCCGGAGGTGGCAGCAGTGAGGAAGGTGACAACACAATCAGCCGTCAAGTTCTTTAAGGGAATTGTTTGCCGTTTCGGTGTGCCCAACAGGATCATCACCGACAACGGCACGCAGTTCACAAGTCGCACCTTCATGCAGTACGTCCAAGACCTTGGCGGAAAGATTTGTTTTGCCTTTGTTGCTCACCCGAGAAGCAACGGCCAAGCGGAGAGGGCCAATGCTGAAGTGCTACGCAGTCTCAGGACCAGAACCTTTGACAGGCTGAAAAAGTGCGGAAGACGCTGGATTGATGAGTTGCCGGCGGTTCTTTGGTCAATCAGAACAACACCAAATCTAGCCACCGGCCAGACGCCCTTCGCTCTGGTCTACGGAGCGGAAGCAGTTCTCCCCACGGAACTCACATACGGATCTCCTCGAGTGCTCGCTTATGATGAGCTTGAGCAAGAGCAACTGTGGCAAGATGACGCTGCGCTCCTTGAGGAGAATCGTCTCCAGGCTGCTGTGCAAGCTGCACGCTACCAACAAGCTTTGCACCGCTATCATAGCCGCAAAGTTCATGCTCGAAGCCTTGAGGAAGGCAACCTTGTTCTTTGGCGGATTCAGTCCGCCAAGAATTCAAACAAGTTGATGCCAAAGTGGGAAGGCCCTTATCGGGTAGTACGAGTCACCAGGCCCGGCACTGTCCGCCTGGAGACCGAAGATGGCGTTCCAGTGAGCAATTCCTGGAATATCGAACATCTTCGCAAGTTCTACCCATAAGGCGCGGTTGCCGGGGGATCCCGGCAACCACCCTTTTGTACAAGTCTTGCCAGCAAGGCATGTGATCCTTTGTACAAAGCCAGGCGCAGACCCTGAGCGCAGATGAATAAATTTAAGTGTTGTACATTCCCTTATTGATTCCCATGTTCATATTTATATATCATGTTTGTCTAAGATGTTGTATGAACTACACCCGGTAAGTTCTAACGAACCGCCAAGGTTTCATGTCTTTATTTTCTCTTCTTTCTTTTTCTCAAAAGACAGAACGATTCCTCGCGTGCACCTGTTGCGGGGGGGGGGGGGAAGGGAGATATGAATATCAGTTGGCGACGTTCGAATCGACGCTGGCGGAGGAAGGACAAAGACAGAAAGCTAAGTCCTAAAAACTCAGAGCAAGTTTTTCTTTTATTACAAAGTTATTTCCTTGGACGATTCCGACTATTGTATGGAAAATCTGCACGCGAAGGAACCCTTGTTGTAATCGGTTACGCCCTTATTTTGTTTCGAGCCCGCTCAACAATTTAAGTGGCTGCACTGAGAACACCAAGGAGTCTTGCCGGCCGCTGCGCCTCCAGCAGGCTGCTGAAGTCCCGCACCTAGCGCTCGCGGCAGGTTGCGCGCCGGCAAGTTTTTCAGTAAGCATAGGGTGAACTTCATACATAAGGGAGTCAGACAAGGAAAATAGCAAGCATGAACCTAAACATAGGCGAGTTATATTACATCCATGAGTTGCCGCAATTCTAACTTGAGACTTAATTGTCTTCTACATGGAATGATGACGGCAAGAAAAAGGGGAGCACTCAATCCCTACGCTGGCCTTCGATCCTTTTGATGGAGTCCACCTTCTCAAGGATAGGCGCGATGCACTCTTCAAGCGCCTCAACATTTGCGTCCCTTGGCAGATGGCCGAGCGCGTTGGAGAGGTCGATGCCGGGATTGCTGTGCACCACCTTGATGAGCACCTTGCGGAGGACGGCCCGGCAAAGCCGGCGAGTCTCGTTGGCCAATTGGGTCGCCCGGCTAGACTGGAGCACCCTCAAGGCATTGATGATGCTTTCAAAGAACATCGTCAACCTGGCACTTGGAGATATTCTTTCCTCGGAAGAATAATTGAAGTTCGATAGGCCCATGGTTGACAGTTCTGCCGTAAGCTTCTCCGCGGTGGCGATGAGACGTCCAGTCCAGATCTCCACTCCCTTTTCGTAATCAGCTTGGGCTTCGGCGGCGCTCTTGAGCAGGTTCCTCTCTCCTTGGAGATCCTTGAGTAGAGCCTTCTCACGGGCCCTGCCGGCCTCGAGAGACTTCTGCAGCGTGGCCAGCTTCAGCTCCAGAACCACAATGTTATCAGCCGCAGAGGAGAGCTGCTTGGTTTTGTCGGACAGGGCAACTTGCATCTCCGCCAAGGAGTGGAGGGTTTTTTTTCTGTCACACTTGAGCGTCGAGAGCTCCTTGCCGTTCTCTTCGAGATCTGTTTCCAGCCTCTTCACCTTGTTGCTCAGCTCGTTCTTGGCGGCCTCTGCAGTTTCGGCAGCATCGACGACCTCCTTGAGCTTGCCGGCGTGACTTGCAGTCAGAGCTTCGAGTGCCTCCTTATGTTTTTGCTCCAGCTCCTGGGTCCGCCGTGCGACAAGATTCTCGATATCTTCATCTTTGCTGTGAAGCTTGGCGGCGAGCGCCTGCTCACGTGCGGTGAGATCTTCCTCATGAGCATCAAGAGCAACGCGGCGCCCTGTCAGGAGGGCATCTTCGGCAGCAATCCTTTGAGCAACTTCATCATGCGCCTTCTCCATATCGGATTGCTTCAGGAGGATCTCAGTCCACTGCTGGCTCACTTGTTCCCGGCCGACAACCAACTCTTGGAGGGCCTCGGCGTGCCAGATCTGCATTTGTGCGACGTGCCTTTGAAAATCTGCTTCGGCCGCCTCGACAACTGCCGTTCTGGAGTCTGCCTTGTCTTTCCGGGCACGGTGGAGAGCCTAGAGCTTGCGGAAGTTCTCGCCCATGGCCTGAAGGAGCTGATCCTCTTCAGATTTGGCGCTGCTGGCGCTGAGATCGTCAACAACTTCGAGCCCGGCAGCAGCGATGATTTCTTCAAAAACTTCTCCTTCGGCTGGTGCCCTAGTGCTTGCCGTCCCCGGCAAGTTGACGAACAGGTTCTCGCCAACCTTGAGGTATTTGGGCCTTCGGATGTCGACGGCTGGTCTTCAGAGACCGCCTCACCAGTGGCAGGGGGCTCTATGGCCGGTGCAGCACCTGGCGCTCCTGCGGCAGGAATGCCATCAGTCTGGTCATCAGCCTCCCTGTCTCTCCCTTCAGTAGGTTCCTTGTCGGGTTCCTCTTGTGCAGTCTTGGCGGCCTCCCCGTCAAGAGTACCACCAGCCTCGACAGTGTCATCCTTGGTGGCCTCGCTGGTAGCGATCCTGTCTGCTTCGGCAGCGGCGTCCCTGGGGGCTCCTCGATGACAACGTCAACATCCATATGTTCCATCACAGGGAACTCTGAAGGATGAAGGAGGAAAATAGAATAAGATCGAGATTGAAGTTTGAAGCGACTAAAGACAGAGAGATAAGGGAAAGAATAACAAGCACTCTGAGGCAATCGAGTACCTGCGTCGAGCTGTTGGGAGGTGGCCTCGCCCCTCCCGGCAACTTCGGTTGCCGGGGTCCATGCTTGCCGGCTCCTCCTCAATTAAGGTAGGCTCGTCGGTAGGATCTCTTGCCGGGGACGTGCTTGTGGGCGGCACGGTCGATGGAGGTGGCACAACGGGGATGTCTTCCGACAACTCTCCTTATTGCCGTTCTTCTCCTACAAGCCCAAGAATATCAGCGGCAAGAATGGAAGCCTCAGCACCCGCCAGCGGAAAAAGAACAGTAAACTTACGCTGGGGGCTGCGCTGGGGGCTGTGCTGGGGTCTGCGTTGAGGACTGGGCTCCGGGCTGACGACGATGGTTTCTGGCACGCTCGTGGGACCTGCCGGGGGCTCGTCGCCCGTAGAAGTCTTTGACCTCTTCGCCATCCTCGCCAGCAATGTTTCTGTGTCACTGTAGAGACAATACAATCAAGTTAGTAAGATCGATCCAAGATTGAAATATAAAAGCTGTGGCAAAGTACTCACTCTTCTTCTTCTCGCTCCGGACTAAAACCGGAGATGTCGAAGTCGACCTCCACTGCGATGTCTGAGTGGGGAGGCGGAGCAGGAGTCCTAGGCCGCTTGGCTATGGCAGGCGCCGGGGCAGCTTCCGGTGCGGTAGTACGAGACCCCCCTGCTGCCCCAGCAGTGGCCGCTGGTGTGGGTCTCGCGCGCCGCGCAGGCTGTTGACGAGCCCCCTGCCGCGGTCCAGTCTTGCTGGCCACTTTCTTGCCGGGAGCCTTGCCGCTCGAAGAAGGCTGGCTTGCCGAGATGCCAGATGCAGCCTTCCGAAGAACACGCTTCGTCTTCTTCGGGGGTGGGAGCTCTTCCTGCGTTTCTTCTTTGGCCGTGTCCTCGCCGGACGAGCTTTCAGCGGCTGCGCTGCTCTGTTCCCCAGCAACTTTGTCCTCCCCGGCAGGTTTGACCTCCACTACTACCTCTGCCTCGCTGGCTTCCCACTCTATGAAGCCGACGCTGCCGGCCTCCGCAGCAAGATTTGCCTCCTCCACCCTTGTAGCAATGTAAGCTACTTCTTGGTCGGTGGTGGCTCGGACGAAATCTGACTCTTGCCGGACAGGTCTCTCCGTCAAGTTGTCAAAAAACTTCTGTGCTTCCTCCTCGGTTGGCTCGGCCCAGGTCAAGTCAAGACCGTGGGCATTGAACATCGGCAGGAAGGCGATGATTGACCCCAAGGCAGAATTGTTGCACAAGGGGACAATCCTTGCCGGCAGCCGGTGCTTGTCTTCACGCTGGAATAGTTTTTGACGGAGAGCGCCAAGCTGCATAGTGATCAAATTGTTGTTCAGCCCGGGGCGCAATCTCATGACATCTGCCGCGTTCCTGTATTCCCAAGCTGGCCTTCCCCTATTCTGCAAAGGGGCGATGCGGCAGCGGAGAAAGTCGAAGCCGATCATCTCCATCGTCAACCCGGCAGCCTTCAGGCGAAGGATCCTGGTGGCGGCGATTGTGAGCCTCTCGTCCTCCGCGGCGAGATCACTCCAATCCTTGCCGCGGACCACCTTCTGTTGCCAGGGAAGACAAAACGGATGGGGATCTACTTCCTGGATCCAGCACCATTCAGCCCGCCACTCGTCCCACTTTTCGCGGTAAACTCCTTCTGGGTATATTTCCTTATTCCAAGCCCTTGGAATCCAGGCAATAGAACCAGAGAGGGCCTCTCCTTTTTGGATGCGAGGGAAGAAGTAATGGCGAAAAAGAGCAGAATTGGGAATCACATCGACAAAGTTTTCACAGAGATGGGCAAAGATGGTCATGCAAAGTACCGCATTTGGCATGAAATCGAGAAGACGAAAGCCGTATGTGCACATGATATCATTGAAGAAGTCGGAAAAGGGGGGACAGAGCCCGCAATAGAAATACGCAGTGAAGAAAGGGTATCTGTCCGATCCACCTTTGGAACAAGCACCTGGGATTACGCGTGTGGCGGGATGAGCTTGCGTCTCTTTCGCCCACATGCATTGGTATCGCCCCTTCAGAGCTTCAGCATCGAGCAATGGGGGGAAGACGACAAGCCTCTTCCGCATCTTCACCAGTTCGCTCTCCGGAATGTCGGCTTTCGCCTCCTTGCCCTTGCCTTTGCTGGCCTTGGGCGGCATGGCGGCTGTGAGGGCGGAAGCCGGGGCTGGGGCGGGCGTGGAAGCAGCGGGCGAAAGAGGAAAAATCTTCGTTCTGAGCTCGAGAGGAGGAAGGCGATGGCGATGGCCAGATTGAGAAGAAGAGGGGGGTAAATAGTCTTGTGCCTCTGCGGCTTCTCCTTTTTATGGGGAAGGAGCGGGGCCGCCTCTTTTATTCCCCAATGTGAATGTGCCTCTATAGGCGCGAGGCAGTTGCAGCCTTTCAGGCACGCTTCCCACGTCGCGCACTCGGTGCATGTAGTGGGGGGGCACAGTAAAACGAGATATTTACGAGCAGTTAATCCCCTGCCACGCGTGCCCGTGCACTGTTTGGGCCTAGCCCAACAACGCCTCGCACTCGTGTATGGCCTAGGCCCGGGGGCTCCTGTCGGTGTACTAAGTATTGGGCCACTAGTACCCCGTACTTGTGCACGGGCAGTTGTAGCCATCCTCGCGGCAAGGCTTGCCGGGAATAGCTCGAGGTCGATTCAAGCCATCAAAGAAATCATCAAGTCAAAGATCTGGGGATCAACAGATAATCAGAGCTGGAATTCGAAGGACAGCTTCCCCGGCAAGATCCTTGCCGGGATGGCCTGTGGAGCCCGGCAAGGCTTGGTGCCCGGCAAGGCTTGGAGACCAGCAAGGCTAGGCATCCGGCAAGGATTGGCGCCCGGCAAGGTTTGGTGCCCGGCAAGCTTCGGCGCCCGGCAAGGTTTTGTCGCTTTGCCACTACTCCAGCATAGCGACAAAACTGACATTCTGGGTCCTTCTCTGGATGCGTGGCATCGCGCCAGTGGAGGAGAGCTTAAGTGGTGCTGATGGGATGGCCCCTTTTTCCATCCCCAAGAAAGTGAGGACACCTAAACGGACACCTCACGGTGCATTAAATGCGTTTGTCCTAATCCGTTAGGGGTTAGGTATGATACCCTGTAGCTACTTTACACCTCAATGTATGTACATTTTGCCACTGTGGTGACCCCTTTGAGCATATAAAAGGAGGCCCAAGGCAACTGCTACAGAGGAGGAGAACTTCTGGCCCATTCTGCATGCGCAGCTGCTCTTTGAACGTACTGTTCATTGCGAGCGCTCCAGAAGGCTGGGCTCAAAAACATTAATAAGAACACAAAGCAGGAGTAGGGTTTTACGCTGATTAGCGGCCTGAACCTAGGTAAAAGCTTCCCGCGTCGATCATTGGTTCTGCTCTTTGCGTATACCTCTCCCCCCGCCGAATCGTAAAGGGGTCTCTCGGGATCACATAGGTGTCGTACCCCGACAGTCTCGTGCCTCAGAAATGCTGGGGTCGCTGGTACTGTTGCTTCTATGAGCCAACCAGCTATCTTCGCCCGCACAGAAGCGGGCCATGAGTGCAGTAAGAGCTACCATGGTCTTCGGCTTTTCCTGGACCGAGGTGTCGGGTGAGCCATTCATCATGGACGCTGTGCTTCAATGCGGCTAAGGCCTCGGCGTCCGGACAGTCCACGATTTGGTTCTTTTTAATTAAGAACCGATTCCAAAGTTTGCGAGTGGACTCTCCGGGTTGCGGAATTATGTGACTCAGGTCATCAGCATCCGGTGGCCGGACATAAGTGCCCTGAAAGTTGTCCCGAAAAGCATCCTCTAAGGCTTCCCAGCTTCCAATGGAGTTCTCTGGGAGGCTGTTCAACCAGTGTCGTGCTGGTCCTTTCAGGTTTAGAGGGTGGTATTTAATGGTGTGGAGATCGTCTCCGCGAGCCATGTGAATGTGGAGAAGAAAATCTTCAATCCATACAGCGGGATCAGTCGTTCTGTCGTATGGCTCGATGTTTACGGGTTTAAACCCTTCCGGAAACTGGTGCTGCATTACCTCATCGGTAAAGCACATGGGGTGCGCGGCACCTCTATACCGGGCAACATCGCAACGGAGCTCGGATGACATCTGTGTTTGGGGCTGACCCCGGATTTGGTTATGTTTGTCGTTCCAGGCCTGGTGGCCGTTATCTTGTGCTGGAGCACGTCCTCTTGATCCATAGATTGATTTGGTCTGGTCGGCTCTATTGGTCAGGTCATTACGTAGGTCGTACGTGTAGCCCGGAGCCGCTGTCTCCTTGCCTCTACGGCGAGGGGGCATGGGCTGATGTTCGGCATAATTGGCCGTTTTGTCCCGTCCATGTGGTGGTCGGTTCGGTTGATCGGTATGATTGTATTTTGACGTCATTGGCTCAAAGGCCTCCTCGTCAAATTCTGGCAGTAGCCTGCACTTAGGATAGCTCTTTGTTTAGCTCTCAAAGCTGTATCCCTCTTCGGCGGCCAGGACCTTAGTCCATCTGTCGTTGAGCGTATCCTGTTCGGCTTGAATCTGCTGTTGTTTCCTTTTCAGGCTCCGTGCAGTGGCGATCAGCCGTCGCTTGAAGCATTCTTGTTCGAGGGGCTTCTCCGGGATGATGAAATCCTCGTCACCGAGGCTAATATCCTCTTCGGAGACAGGTAAGTAGTTACTATCTTTCGAATCCCCGTGATTGGCAAGTTCGTTGGGGTTGACTTGACCCTCTTCCCTCTCATCCTACTCAAACAGAGGCTCAGCGGGGTGGTCGAAGTCTTCGGTGTTGTCCAGAGTGTCATTATCTCCGGTGCCGGTATTGTTTTCCCTTGCCAGACGCGATCGTGAGCGGCGCCGCTGACGCCGGCGGTTTGGTCGTTCCTCGACGAGCTTCTCCTCATCTGGATCTTGAGTGCCATCGTCGTCCTTATTTTTAGGCGTGTCCACCATGTATACATCATAAGTAGAAGTGGCCGTCCAACGCCCAGTGATGGGCGGGTTTTGGCCTGGTTAAACTCCGACATCGTCGTCCACGCCATCGATATCTTCGGAGGCGTAATCTAGCATGTCGGTTAAATCCTCGACAGTGGCTATTAAGTGGGTGGTGGGTGGGACACAAAATTCCCTACTCTCAGCCCCCAGTTCAAGCTGGGCGTAGTTCAGAGGTGATACTTCCTGATAGCGAGAGATTGCATTAGGTCTAGTGTTTCATTTAAGAGTGAAAGCTGGACAGGCGTCTGAGGATCTGCGGAGCTAGATTCGGTAATAACCACTTGACCGGGCCTGATAGACGCAGACCTCGAGAGTTCGGAGTTGATGTCCAGAGGTTAATCCGGCTTCCCGATGACTGGGAGAGTCCCGTTTGACTCCGGGTCCGCCGACGGCACGGTTGCACCTGGGTCTCCGGCTAGAAGCTCCGTAATGGGAGAGAGTCCGGCGGGGTTCCCCCCCCCCCGGTCTTCAGACGAAGTGTTCCACTCCAGATCTAAGGCTAGGGTGGGCATGATAGTCAATCCCTCGACGGGATCTGATAGCGGATCCGAAGGGCCTTCTTTGTATGGGTGGGGAGCGGCGACCGAGGCCATGAACCCCTCGAAGATTAGATCTCCTCGGATATCGGCGATGTAGTTCAAACTTCCAAACCTGATCTAGTGACCAGGGCCGTAGCTGTCAACCTGCTCAAGGTGACCGGTCGAGTTGGCACGTATTACGAAGCTGCCAAACACAAAGAGTTGACCAGGGAGAAAAGTCTCCCCGGAAACAGCGTCGTCGTCGATGACAAGGCGAGCCATCGATCCTTCTGTCGACAACACAACGGAACTCTCAATGAAAGCACCAATGTCGGTGTCAAAACCGGCAGATCTCGGGTAGGGGGTCCCAAGCCGTGTGTCTAAGGATCAATGGTAACAATGGACAATGGGGACATGATGTTTACCCAGGTTCGGGCCCTCTTAATGGAGGTAAAACCCTACGTCTTGCTTGATTGTATTCGATGAGTATAGGGGTTACAAGAGTTGATCTACCTCGAGATCGTAATGGCTAAACCCTAGCTGTCTAGCCTATGATTATTCTGATAGCCTCTACAGACTAAACCCCCCGGTTTATATACACACCGGAGGGGCCTAGGGTTGTACAGAGTCGGTTTGCAAAGGAAGGAAATAACACATCCGGACACCAAACTTGCCACGCATGCATATGGGAGCCCTACCCGGACACGGGGGATAGTCTTCTGCTTTATCTTCATGGCCCATCAGTCCGGCCCATATCGAACCATCCAGACACCCGAGGACCCCCTAATCCAGGAGTCCCTCAGTCTTGCTGTCAGAGGTTTAGACGCACTGCTCGGCCCATTTTTCATATGGGGAAATGAGATTTCCATGAATATTAGTCAAGTCAAGAAACTCAGAAAGATTATTAGGATAAAGAAACTTGCGATGAATAATAACAAGATCTTTGTTTGCACAATGAAGAAAACATCAGTTAACTATACGATGGTACTAACTCTTTTACCTTGTTTTTTCCTTTGCACCATTTCAAAATTTAGAACAGATATTTATGCATATCTTTGTTTTCAGTGCTTTCCAAAGTAGTTCACCGATGATTACCTCTCAAACCACCTGCATGGTCAAGAGGTGAGGAAGGTATTCATTCAACACCCATAGTACAATATTGAAGTCTTCCTCAAGAGGACGAAGGTTGGGCGGGCAATCATCCATAGCCACTGGCCTAAAGTTGCAAGGACATTGAACATCATTGAAGGCTCAATATTCGCCTTACGCTTTAGCAGTTTTCCATATGAGATTCATCTGTCTATTTACCATGTATGATGCTACTTTCCAAAGGTTTTAGATGTTGCGTGTGAAACATGGTGCTGTTGTGTAATGGCGTAGCTAGCTATATGCCTATACGGTGTAACTGAGTGCTGAAGCTATCAGATGTTGTACTCTGATGTAATTCAATTATGAAACCCTGGTTGCCGTAATACGAATATGAAATATATGGTGTGTTTGATATGAAATGTCAATTTCATTGCTAAATGGATTCTCAATAATAGAACAATTAGACTGCTTATTGGGTTTTCTATTGCAGATAGTTTCTCAGACAACACCGTGGGTGATGACATCAAACAACCAACACAGTTTCTAGAAGGTAGGCATGTTGGATCAATGAACAATCACACACGACTTCCACCCGAAAAAAGTTTGTGTTCGCCCACCTTGCGCAAACGTTTCCATAAAAAGAGTGTGTGTGATGCTAAGAACAGCTCACATGATTTTTCCTGTACATTTCTTTCCGATGGCTCACCAGACCGCATAAGCGCTCTTTTGCTCCGTGTGTGTGACCGGAGGACCTATCACCGATGATTTCTAGGTCGTGTGGGATGGGCCCCCCTATCGCACAAACATGCAAGTCAACAATTTATAACTCTGTCGCAGAAAGGGGGTAAAAACTATTTGTATAGCATGTGTCTGGAGCAGTGGTTGACACCTACTGAAATCTCTTTGCAAATGGCCGATAAATCAACAATTATATATATTGGAATTTGTGAGGATATCCCTGCTACGTGTGAACTGCGTTGGGATTTCCCCGAAGAGGAGAGGATGATGCAGCACAATAGAGATAAGCATTTCCATCAGTTATGAACCAAGGTTATCAATCCAGTAGGAGAACGAAGCAACACCTCATTAGCAGCACCTGCACACAAATAACAAATCCTTGCAACCCAACGCGGACAAGGGGTTGTCAATCCCTTGACGGTTACGAGCAAGATTAAATTGTATGGTGTCTGATAGATATATCGTAGAAAATTAAAAAATAAAATAAATAATTTAAAAACGCAGCAAGGTATTTTTAGTTTTAATATATGATAAAAGATAGACCCGGGGGCCATAGTTTTCACTAGAGGCTTCTCTCAAGAAAATAACATACGGTGGGTAAACAAATTACTGTTGGGCAACTGATATAAAAGCAAATAATTATGACGATATCCAAGGCAATTTTCATATATAGGCATCACATCCGAGACAAGTAGACCGACTCCTGCCTGCATCTACTACTATTACTCCACACATCGACCGCAATCCAACTTGCATCTAGAGTATTAAGTTCATAAAGAACGGAGAAACGCCTTAAGCAAGATGACATGATGTAGACAAGATAAACTCACGTATGAATAAACCCCATCTTTTTACCCTTAATAGCAATGATACATACATGTCATGTCCCCTTCTCTGACTAGGATTGAGCAACGTAAGATCGAACCCATTACAAAGCACCTCTCCCATTGCAAGATAAATCAATCTAGTTGGCCAAACCAAATCAATAGATCGGAGAGAAATACAAAGCTATAGTAATCATGCATAAAATAGTTCAAAGAAAACTCAAATAACATTCATGGATAGATCTGATCATAAACTCACAATTCATCATATCCCAACAAACACACCGCAAAAAGTGATTACATCGGATAGAACTCCAAGAACATCAAGGAGAACATTGTATTGAAGATCAAGTAGAGAGAAGAAGCCATCTAGCTACTAACTATCGACCCCTAGGTCTGTGGTATACTACTCACGCATCATGAGAAGGGCAGCAAGGATGATGTAGAGCCCCTCCATGATCGAATCCCCCCCGGCAGAGTGCCGAAAAAGGACTCTAGATGGGATCTATGGTTCTGGAACTCGCGGCGGCGGAAAAAGTATTTCGCGGACTCCTCTGTTGGTTTCATGATTTTAGAGAATTTATAGAGGTGGAGTTAGTTCAATCAAAGCCACATGGGCCCCACAAGCCACCAGGGCGCGCCCTGGTGCCTTGTGAGCCATTGCTCCATCTTCTCATCTCCTCCCGAAGCTTCCAGGGGGTCTTATGTCCAGAAAAAATCACCAAAGAGTTTCGTGGCATTTGGACTTTATTTGATACCGATATTCTGAAAAACCAAAACCGAGCAAAAAATAGCAACTGGCACTGGGCACTAAGTTAATAGGTTAGTCCCAACAAGTGATATATTGTTGCTTGAAAATGTATATAAAACATCCCAGATTGATACTATAATAGCATGGAGTAATAGAAAATTATAGATACATTGGAGACCTATCAAGCATCCCCAAGCTTAATTCATGCTCGTCTTCGAGTAGTTAAATGATAAAAACAGAATCTTTGATGTGGAATGCTACGTATCATATTTATCATATATTCTTTTCTTTTGTAGCATGGACATTTGGACTTGAATGATTCAAAGCAATAGTCTATAATTTGACATGAAGACATCAATACTCAAGCATACTAACGAGAAAACATGTCTTTTCAAAAATGCTAAAGAAGGCTATCCCTAGCCCATTATGCTCAATCATTTATCCATTCATGAAACACACTCAAATATTAGCTACATCCAATGCACAAGTATGATAATAGTGTTCCCTAGTTGGTGCTTTGTAAGAGAAGATGGCGACTCAAAATAAAAATAAAAATTGCATAAAAGTAAATAGATAGGCCCTTCATAGAGGGAAGCAGGGATTTGCACAGGGGCCAGAGCTCAAGGCTTAAATTGAGAGATAAAATTATTTTGAGAGGCATGATTTTCCTGTCAACGAAAACGACTGAGAATTCCCAATATCTTCCATGCTAGATACGTTATAGGTGGTTCCCATACAGAAAATAAAGTTTATTTCCTTTCCACCATTCTTTCACAATCCATGGCTAGCCGTATCTACGAATGCCTTCCAAACCAACACTTTCCAAGGAATTTATTATTATCCTCATATTTTTTTTCATTTTGGGACTGGGCATCCCTATTACGTGCCACTCTCGTGCAATGACAAATGAGTAGACACTCATCATGAGAATAACCCTCCTAGCATGGAAAATATAGGCCTACAAAGGGGGTCTTGAATCCCTTGGGATCGTCTCACATGCTCACATGGAGGTCTTGAACTCCATGGGAGTGGTCTCTCTCTCTCTCTCTCAAGAGAAGAGGGTAGGAGCAAAGCCCAACTAAGATGAGCAATCATATCTGCTAACCCTAGAAATGAGGAGGGGTGTCTATATATAGTGTTAGGGGCGAATGGGTAGGTAGGAGTGGGATACATTGGCCTTTGGCCCGGCTATGCATGCACAGGTGCCGGATATCCGGGCTGGGGGCCGGATGTCCGGGGCTTTAGGAGGCACCGGATGTCCGAGGCACGGGCTGGATGTCCAGCCATTTGATGGCCATAGCTATTGTACTCCTTTGCAGGATTTTCAGGGAGGGGGTTGGATGTCCGGGTGTTGGTGAGGCGCCAGATGACCGAGGTCGCGCGGGATGTCCGGCCGCTGATGCCTTCGGTCATCTATTGGTGCAACTCATGCGTGGCTGCACAGGAACCGGGTATCTGATTGCTGTAGCTTTAGTAGCACCATCTTCTTCCATCGTCGCTTCGATGCTTCCCTCGCGGATGGTGTATTTGTTCCTTGGTGCTTGTACTCCTCCTCAACATCCGTGAAGCTCCAACAATACCTATGCATGCACATGGGACAAGTGTCAAGTAGTATACCATCCTCGAAGGTGTCAAGTGAGCACATGTAAAGGAGATGATTCACCATTATGTATGTGAAGTCGATGTCGCACGTGTCACCTGCCAAATGGGCTGTTGACATGGTGATGTCCGTAGGATGCTCCGCATCATCTCCCTCCTTTGGGCAAGATCTGACCTCAGATCGAAAACCAAATCACCATGGGAAAGAGATGGCTTCTTCATGTAGGATTGGACGATCACCAATTACTCATCATCTTCAAGCTCGAAATGGGCACTCTCGAATGTCGCATCATCTAGTGATTCCTTCAAAAGGAGTAAGGACAATAAACACTTGGAAAAACAAATGTGGTTAGGGTTGGGGATATAACCCCACGGTGTAACCAACCGTATAAAGGTCGAGTCATGTTACTGGGTAGACTCTTGGAGCTAGGCTTCAGGGCCATAGCAATCAAGACGCAAGGACTGGAAGGGTGGCTCATAAGATGGGCCAGCTTAGGGCCCGGAACAAGAAGGCGGCGGGTGGCCCAGAGGCGTAAGGGACCATGCGGTGTCTTGCCATAGAAGGCAAGGTGACTTAGAGTTAGATTCAGTCATGAGTCATGACACTCCCCGGACTCTTGTAAGCCGGAGGCCTCGACCTGTATATAAAGGTGAGTTCCCGGCATAGATAGATCAGGTTACAATCAATCGAGAGCTAGGTCAAGTGAATCCACACCCTTGTAATTGATACTCAAGCAATAAGCAGAAAAGCAGGAGTATGCTTTTACCTCCACCGCGAGGGGCCAAATCTGGGTAAACTCGTGTCTTTTGACCCGCTCAACCCCGACAAGCTAATCACCGTTTGCGATGGCCTCACGTCTAAGTCCTAATACTAGGACATCTGCCGTGACAAAACCACGATAGTTCACCTTGGGGCCAGCGCACGGTGGTTTCGAGTTCTTGAAGGGCTCTTTCCCAGGGATCGAGGGATACGCCGTTGGTAGGATGACCAAGAGTAGCCGAGACAAGCTCTACATCGACGATGCTGGATTGGGCCCCGAGGCCGACTCAATCTAGTATGGGTATCGTGTCCTCTTCGGCGGAATCCACGTCTTCATCGGCAAGATCGGCGGATCTGAGCCTGACCCGGACATCTGCACCGACCTCGTCGAGTGGGCTCGGTGCGCGCAACCCGCCCGGAACTTGCGGAAAATTCCGCATCCGGAGGAGAGACTCTCATCTACTCAGGTGATGAGTCCTCGACCGAAGAGATGGAGTCAATCTACCAACTTCAAAACGGCAGGCTTGGGGGCTGTTCCGATGGTGACTATATTCCGGACCCCTACTAGCCGCCGTGCCAAGCCGCCATCTTCATGGCAGGAACATCGCCGGCTCTCAACAATACGACGGCCGGAGCAATAGCAACAACAAGAACTGGCCCCTCAAGGTCCGGCTCAAGTTTTATCTGAGTTGATGGATGCCTTGACGACCTTAATGGGCACTAAGGTCATGAAGGAAAACCAAGCAGAGCGTAACACAGAAATCACAAAGCTTAGGGTGCAGATGACCAAGGCCCAGGAGGATATCAACGCCAAGAACGCTCGGACGGTCGAGTTACAAGCCCAGATTCATGCAGAGACATAACGTCTGAAGACGCAGGCTTGGCAGTTGAACCTTGAGCAGCACGCATCTAATGCGGTCCATCAGCGGAGGTACCAGAGCCGTTTGCCTCTGAGTTATGAGCCCGCATGATTGCTCAACATGCCAGGAGCAGGCCCAAGTACGCCAGGAGCACCGGTTGTACCCTAGTTAACCATGGACGTACCTGGGAACAAAGCAACAACCTAGCCTCACCAGCCAGAGTCGGTCCGGAGGGAAGAGCCGGGACCTAACCCGCCCCCCGGTCGGATGCCACCGCCGCACTTTTCGACACCACCGGGTCACTTCTCCAACCCAGTGGATAACATGGTGGTAGTGGCGACCCGGCTCACTGCGATTCCCATCACCGGCGAGTCACCAGTTGCGGTTGAGACCCCGAACGCCATTGAGCTGTTGCAGATAGCAATTGCTCAATAGGCTAACTACTCTTATAGTTAGCACCGTGTACAGTCAACACCATTGACGAGTTGCAGCTACATCTGGCACGCTGAGTCGCCGGCGGTTTCAAGCAGTGGCAGACGTCGTAACCCGCCCCAGGTTAACCCACCACTTAACTAGAGGACTAATGCTCAAGCAATTGTGGACGATGCAATAGCCTGTCGAGTGATAGAGGCAGCAAACCAAGGGGCTTACGAGCCGCCCCTTACAGTGCCTTCAGCTTTGGTAGGAGCCGGGTTAAGCACCAGAAACGTTGGAGTGCCATGTCTAGTGCTGGCTCTACGTAATGAGCGCATGCCGAAGGATTTTAGAGGTCCCTGAAAGATACCTAACTACATGGCGGATCTCCCTCCAGAGGCCTGGATTGAAATCTACGAGCTGGCCATGGATATGTTGGACGTTAGTGATGCAGTATGTGCCAACTATTTCAGTATGATGTTGGAGGGGCCGGCTCGCACATGGTTGAAAACCCCGCCCCCCAATTCTATCAACACATGGGCGGAGTTGAAAGAGCGCTTCATCAGAAATTTTCAAGGAACCTGCAAGCAGCCAATGACAATTGTAGATTTGGAGCACTGTGTGCAGTGTGAGGATGAGTCAGCCCATCATCGGGCCCACCGGGTTGCCACCATTATCCACTCTTCCGAAAACATTGGGGCGGCTCAGGTTGTTCTGATTCTGGAGAAGAATAGTCGTTTTGAGGCTCTTAAGTTGAAGTTAGGGCGGCTTAAATGTAAGTGCACAGATATGTGCAATCTCATGGATGTACTTACCAGATACGCTGATTCTGACGTTAGAAAGGATCCCGGCTCTGATGAGGATAAGTCGAGTAAAGGCAAGAAAAATGGTGTTGGCAAGGGTCAGCACCGTAATGCCTCAGCGCAGAATGGTAATCTCAATAACTATGGCGAGGGTGGAAAGTGCAGATACCACGATGGCAGGTCAGATTTTGTTGCTAACACGAACGCAGGGTTCAAAAATCAGCGTCGTAAGGACAAGCAGCCCTATAATGGGGGGAAACACAAGAATTATGAGGAAGCCTTTAATGGGCCATGTCCGAAGCATAGTTATCCTAACAAGCCGTCTAGTCATGCTTGGAAAGATTGTTATATCATGCGAGAATTCAGGAACCAGTCTTTTCAGCATCACGGCAACAATAATGGGCCGTCTGGCGGGTCAGGCTCTAGAGGTTTCCACGGAGCCAGCTTCGATGGTGGCGGCTCAAATTCTGGTTATCAGGATTAGGGCAACCATGGTGGTCATAATCAGCAGTTCGAGCACGGTAATCAGCAGCAGAGTCATCAGTTGGGATACCAGAGCAATCCCAAGCAGCTTAATTATGGTTAGTATCATGGTTTCACCACAAGCACGTGCAAACATGACTGGAAAGTCCATAAGAGAGCCGTCAATACGGTTGAGCCGGCAGTGCCGCAATATTTGTGATGGTTGGAGCACACAATTACATGGAGCCGGGCGGATCACCCGCCCCGGGTTGATGATCCGGGTCATCTGGCCCTGGTGGTTGCCCCTCAAGTGGGCGGTTATAACTTCACAAAGGTACTTATGGATGGCAGAAGCAGTATAAACATATTGAATTATGACACTTTTCGATGGATGAATCTGACAGAGAAGGATCTTAAGCCATCCTCTACCATCTTTCACGGAGTTGTCCATGGCAAGTCGGCTTACCCTATGTGGAAGATTGATCTGGAAGTGACCTTTGGTGATGAGTATAACTATAGGGTTGCGACACTTTGGTTTGAGGGGGTTAAAATCAAGAGCCCATATCATGTGTTGTTTGGCCGGCTGGCTTACGCTAAGTTCATGGCCCGCCCTTGTTATATATATCTACAGCTCAAGATGCCAGGGCTACGAGGAACAATTCCAGTTCATGGTAATCGCAAGATAGCCTTGGAGTGTGAAGAAGGTGATGCAACTTATGCAGAGGCGGCTTGTGCTACTGATGAGCTCAAATTTTATAAGGATAATGTTGACCCGGCGGATATGACCCCTCTGAAGAAGCCCACCACTGAGAAAGACCCTCTGCTCAAATTTAAGTCGGCCAAGGATACACAGCAAGTTGATTTTGTTCATGATGATTCTTCTCATTAGTTCACCATTGGGATAGGGATGGATCCCAAATAGGAAAGCACGCTCATCGAGTTCATCCATGAGAATCGAGACATCTTTCCATGGAAACCTTCTGACATGACGGGTTTACCGAGAGAATTCGCTAAGCACCACCTTAATGTGGATCCTAAAATGAAACATGTTAGACAGTTCCTCCATCGTTTTAACGAGGAGAGGCGTAAGGCTATTGGAGAAGAGGTGGCCTGGCTCCTAGCTGTCGGGTTCATAATTGAAGTGTTCCACCCTCAGTGGTTGGCTAACCCTATGCTTGTGATTAAGAAGAATGGCACTTGGCGTATATGTGTTGATTACATAGATCTTAAGAAGGCCTGTCCAACTGATCCGTTTGCTCCCACTCATATTGACCAGATCATTGATGCCACGATGGGTTGTGAGAGTTTGTGTTTCCTGGATGCTTATTCTGGTTATCATCACATCAAGATGGCAGTGGAAGATCAGGAGAAGACAACCTTCATCACCCCCTTTGGAGCCTTCTATTATGTATCTATGCCTCTTGGGCTCAAGAGTGTTCAGGCGACTTACCAGTGTTGTGTTCAGAATTGCTTTCATGGGAAGATTGGACGTAATGTTCATGCTTATGTGGATGATATTGTGGTTAAATCAAGGAAGAATGAAACTTTGCTTGATGATTTGAAGGAAACCTTTGACAATCTCCGGGTGTACAAGATGATGCTTAACCTGGCCAAGTGCGTTTTTGGCGTGCCAGCAGGAAAATTACTTGGTTTGTTGGTCTCAGAAATTGGCATCGAAGCTAACCCGGAGAAGATCGAGGGTATCATCTCTCTTTCTAAGCCGGCCTGTATCAATGATGTTGAGCGACTGGCGGGTCATATTGCAGCCCTGAGCCTGTTTATAAGCCGTCTGGGTGAGAAAGCGATTCCCCTGTGCTAGATGATGAAAAATACTGATCACTTCGTCTGGAGCGATGCTGGTAATGAGGCGTTTGAAGCACTTAAGAAACAGTTGGCTGAGCCACCCATCTTGGCTACTCCGATAGATAAAGAGCCTCTGCTCCTGTACGTGGCGGCTAATAATAAAGATGCCAGTGTGGCAAGCAAAGAGTACCCGGTTTAGCGGCCGACTTATTATGTTAGTGAAGTCCTGACGGAGTCCAAACAGAGATACCCACACTGGCAAAAATTATTGTTTGGGGTGTTCATGGCTAGCCGCAAGCTGAAGCATTATTTCCTTGGGCATCCTATCATGATGGTCAGTTCTGCTCTTCTGGGAGATATCATTCAAAACAAGGAGGCCACTGGCAGGGTCGCTGAGTGGGCAATAAGGCTTGGGCCACATCATCTAAAATATGTGCCTAGAACCGCCATCAAGTCTCAGGCTTTGGTGGACTTCATCAATGATTGGACAGAGCTGCAAGCGCCTGAGGAGAAGCCAGACAATACATACTGGATGATACACTTTGATGGGTCCAGGCAATTGGAAGGCTCGGGGGCTGGAGTTAATCTTGAATCTCCGTGAGGTGACAAGTTTTGTTACATTTTAAGGCTCATGTTTCCTTGTACTAACAATGCAGCTGAGTATGAAGCTTACTCCATGGGCTTCGAATGGCTAAGGAGATGAAATTGAGCTGAGTTAGGTGTCTGGGTGACTAAGACTTGGTGGCACAACAAGTTTCAGGGAAGTGGGACTCTAAGGACCCACTCATGGCGGCTTATCGTCAAGCTATGACAAACATTGCTCGTCATTTCAAAGGTTATCAAGTGGATCACATTGATTGGCGGCTTAATGAGGCGGCTAGCACATTGTCTTGGCTTGGGTCTCAGCGTAAGTTGGTTGGACCTAATGTGTTCTTTGATGTGCTGCATAATCCTTCTGTCAAGTTACCATCATAGGAAGACCTGGCTATCCCTGACCTGGAAGGGCAATTGGTGGCAGCTCTACGTGCTATTCTAGATTGGACTATGCCTTATTTGGCTTACTTGATGAGGGGCGAGTTGCCAAAAGATGAACTTTTTGCGCGACAGATCATAAGGCGGTCTAATTCCATGACAATTGTCAATGGCGAGTTGCACAGATGCAGTGTGACGGGCGTATTTCAACGCTGTGTTTCCCCCGAAGAAGGTCATGGAATCCTGCAAGAAATTCATGCAGGAGAATGTGGTCATCATGCTGGGTCAAGATCTTTGGTGGCTATGGCTTTTCATCATGGTTTTTTCTGGTTGACGGCTCATGTTGATGCAGAGGATATTGTGCGCAAGTGTGACGGTTGTCAGAAATTTGCATGACAAGCTCATGTGCTGGCTCAAGAGTTGCAGATGATCCCAATCACTTGGCCATTTCCGGTGTGGGGGTTTGATATGGTCGGGCCGTTCAAAAGGTCTAAAGACAAGAAGACTCACCTTTTGGTGGCAGTTGATAAGTTTACCAAGTGGATTGAAGCAGAGCCAGTTAGCAATTGTTAAGCAGCGACTACAGTTCAGTTTGTGAAAAAACCGATCTTTCGCTTTGGTTATCCTCATAGTATCATCACTGATAACGGGACAAATCTGTCTAAAGTTCCTATGAAGGAGTTATGTCAAACGGAACACATCCGTCTTGATGTATCCTCAGTGGCTCATCCACAGTCCAATGGTCAGGTAGAGTGTGCTAACCAGGAGATACTACAAGGGATCAAGCCCCGGCTCATGGTTCCTTTGGAACGTACGCTGGGTTGTTGGGTTGAAGAGCTTCCTGCAGTCCTTTGGAGCATCAGGACCACCCCCAACAGATCAACAGGCTACACACCCTTCTTCGTGGTTTATGGCGCAGAGGCGGTTCTCCCAAGTGATATTCGTCATGACTTGCCCAGGGTGGTGGCTTACATCGAGACAGACAATGAGACGATGCTTTAAAATGCTCAGGATGCCTTGGAAGAAGAACGTGATCTCGCAGTGGCTCGATCTGCAATCTATCAACAAGACCTACGTCGCAATCACAGCCGTAGGGTTCGAAGCTGGTCTTTCCAAGAGGGCGACTTAGTGTTGTGTTTGATTCAAGATGAGATAGGCATGCATAAGCTATCACCTCCTTGGGAAGGACCCTTTCTGGTTAGCAAAAACCTCAACAACATGTCATATTATCTCATCGATATACGTGAACACAATAAGTCACGTACCTCTGAGGAGGAGACCAACAGGCCTTGGAATATTTCTCATCTTCGGCCGTACTACACTTGAGCCACTGGCTCCAATCATTGTACATACATATCATGTATATATATTTTTATGTTCAATGTAATAAAGCCGGCATCCCCGAAACTCGGGGCCTCTGTCGTTTCATCTCATATATTATGCTTGAGTCTTTTATTAATTGATCATAAGGGCACTTGGGGGCTTCCAACTCACCAAGTTTAGCTATCTCACCCTCTTAACCCGGCAAAAAACGCCACCCTATTGGTTAAACTTGCCTGTATGCAAGATACTACTCCGAAAAGATGACCCGCCGTACTCTTGACAAGTAAATCTTTATGACCCTGAACTTGTCAAGGTTAAAACGGCAGCTTAAGTCATGTGAGAGCCATCCTACGGAAAGCGAGGATTAACAAAGGCTATCATGCCAAGCTTCATTGAAGCAAGACTCGAGCCTCGAAAGACAGTCTTTTTTGTCGAGCCTCGAAAGCTGACTTATAATTACTTTGATATACATATCTGTATTATCTATTTCTGTCTTTGCAGAATTTTTTTTGCTCTTGATCATATTTATGCAAAGACTATAAGTCTCCGGGTTAGCAGTGATCAGTATTGAGCTTGTTTTGGCCATGAGCCACCGGGTTATCACCTCAAAGTGGTTTGTCTCAAGCCACATACTATTATTATACATATCCAGGTCAGAAGACCTCCGGGTTGATGGTTTTTCAGCTTTTCATGACCATGAGTCATTGGTTTATTAACCCGCCATTGCTTCTAAGCAATTAAGTATTACGACTACAAGTCGCCAATGTGGGAATTGTTGGGTTATTGTTGCAACCATATAATGCTTATGCTTTACTATATCAGATAGGCACCTTTATTCAAAGGATGGTGCAAAGAGAAGATGCATATCAGATTAGACAAGGCATCCAAGGCGACTTATAAACATAGCTAATTGGATCATAAGTCAGATAAAAGTGCACGAAGGCACGACAGAGCAACCAAGTATTTTCAGCTAGTCCTATTACAAGGCTACAGTTGATCCCATGATATTCAGTCAAGTTTGTGCAAGAGTTTCAAACTACTCTTGTAAGATGGCTTCTATGTCGTCCGGGTTAGCACCCTGATGGCCCCCGCAGTTGAAGCTTACGGGTTATCCTGCCCCGCTTCTTCTATTTCTTGGATATGAAGGTTGTCCAGTTTCCAATTGATATTTGTTAAAGCCTGGAAGACAGCTTCGTCATTCAAGATTGGAGATGGGTCAACATCGGTGGCAAAGAGATGCTTACGTTGTTGTGGAGTTAAGTCACAAGAAATCAAGGTTGGTGGCGGGATTCGCGCGTTATTGCTATCATAAGCCAGTTGGTATTTCTTCAGTTCCATGTCGACGACAAGCTGACTCGCCAATACCCGAGATTCCTTCACACAGCGCTCGTAGTCGGCTTGACAAAAGGGAGTCGCATCATCTTTATATTCAGGGAACCCACCGGCCAACTCCGCAAGATCCAGCTCAGGTGCATAGGCCATTGCCCGGCTTAGCGTTGTGGTTGCTCCTGAGCGGGCAGTTGATCTCTTCAGCTCTTCCACCTGCGTGGGGATAGTGGATAGCTTCTTCAAGGCATCTTTGATAAATTTTGGCAAGTCCTTTTGGCCCATTATGGCCTTTAAAGTCTGCATGCTTCCAGTGTACAGCTGCTCCGTGAGAGAGTATACCGCTTTCAGCTTGACGATGATGTCTTGAAGGCTGCGAGTTCTATCACCTGTACAAAAGTTGGCATATATGAGTCGCCAGGCGAGTTCAACGTTTCTTTTGAAGCTTGATGGATGACTTACCAAATATGGCTTGGGCCATCATGGTTATATGGTGCTTTAAACCGACCAGTTCCTTAGTAGCTGGAGCCAATTGTTTCTCGGCGGCTTCTGCCCATTGGATCAAGGCGGCTTTCTCTGTCTCAAAAGACTCTTTCGCTGTCTCAAAATCTGCCTTGATTTTTTCCATCTCTTCCAAGGAGGATTGCAGGATTGACTCTGCTTTGGTCCGTCGGGACTGTTCAGCTTCCATGTCCTTTCTCAAGCCAGCCAAGTTTGACTCGGTGATGCTTAAAGCCTCCTGCATAATGAGGAGTAATTCAGTTCGTAGATGCTGATGTAAGCCGGCGATAATATTAAGCCCGGTGCCTGGGGGCTCTATCAGTTCAAGATCAATGGAGAAGTCCCAAGCAGATTGCAAGCAATATACTTGGCACTTGGGGGCTAATGCATGTCATTTTTTTCTATCTTTAGAAGTATAAGAAGACCTGGCTCATCCCAGAAAGATGAGCCGACCCTTGGGGGCTACAGGTCAGTTCTTCAATGTATAATCATATTGAAAGACCCGGCTCATCTCAGAAAAGATGAGCTAGCCCTTGGGGGCTGCAGGTCAATTCTTCAAAGTATAATCATATTGAAAGACCCAGCTCACTTCATGAAGATAAGCCGGCCCTTGGGGGCTACATGGAATTTTCTTTTAATAAGGAGTTGTTTAAAAGAACTAGCTTATCATTCGCACGATAACCCGGCCCTTGGGGATTACACTTCGGACTCTGCAGATTTTTCTCTAAGTCTTAACCACACTCAAGTTTTTCCTATGATCAAGACTTGGGGGCTACATAAGGATATATAATAGGAGAAAATGGAGTGTACCTCATATTTTTTCTTCATCATGCTGACAAAACTGGCCTCCATGTCCCGGCTTGTAGCCAGGCAGCTTAGGTAGCCATCATGCAATTCCTCAGCACTGAAGTCCTTATAATTTGGCAGCTCAAGTTTTGATTTGCCCTTTTCAAGCAAGGGCATCCCCTCCTTGGTTGTGTGCTTAGTTAGCACGTTGAAGGTCTCTGGCGCTTTATGACCCGCCCCAATAATGGCAATGTCATCATTGTTCTTTTCAAGAGGAGTCTCTTCAGTCGCCTTGATGGGGCTTGAGGCAAGGATGGGACTCGGCGGGTTAAGGTTGTCTGCTGGGTTAGCATCAGCACCCATGGCCTCAGAGGCCCTTACTTCGGTTTGCGGGGGCGGGTCTCCCCGATCGTCATGATGGTCTTCAGATTTCTCAATGTTGGCCTCAGGGGTCACCAATACCTGGTCCTCTGACTCAAGGATCTTGGGGGTTATTGATGACTCACCCACTTTTATCTTCTTGGATTTGGTTTGGGATCTGCAAAGAAGATGGCTTGTTAAAATTATAAGCATCAATGATTACAAAGTTTAATAAAAAAGAAAGTTACCCTGGGTTTATAATCAAGGCCGGTAGCTGTGTAGAGGACGAACCTCCTGAAGACGGTGGCGACTCCTGATATTTGGAATCAGACGGATTAAGTGGTTGCCTGACAAGGCCGGCTTTGGGTAAAGAAGGAGTTGGACTGTGTGGCACCTCAGTACGCCGCTTGCGAGTAGAGGGTTGATGAGTTAACCTGGCCACCAGATCTCCAGAGCCGCCACTCCGAGTTTGGCACCTTGACTCATGCTGAGTTTTCTTCAAAATAAAGTACATGTCTAAATGAGCATCTGGCTGAGAAAATCTTACTTTCCGGATGACCCGCCTTATCTTCTTTGGAGGCAAGGAGTCTGAGCCGGAAGAGATGGAAATTACCTCAGCATCATCGGCCCGACTTGTAGCTACCTCATCCTGAGAGTAAGAGGTATCGGCTAATTTGATAAAGAGGCGGCCAAGAGAATCGAGTTCTACCTCTGATTGATCGTCAGCGTCTGCCGACTCGCCCACGGCAGCCGACTCAGTCACAGCGGCGGGTTTGTTCTTTTTCCGGGTTGGTGCAGTCTTGGTTTTGGTCGCCTGAGTTTTCCTTTTCTTGTTCCAGAAGGCAGAGCCGGGCTGCACAAAATAAGAAGTGGTCAGAAAATAAAATATAGAACAAGGTAAGGATTTATAAGCCGGATAGAAAGGAATGCTTACTAGAGGGGCCGGGTTAAGCTTGAAGAAGGGTAAGAGCCCCGTCTTGTTACAGCTCTCCTTAGGCTCCCCAAGTAGACTCTTTACAGTTTTGTTGACTTCCTCAGTGGTAAAGTTAACAGAAGTATATCACTGAGGGTCAGTTGACTCGCCCGAATCTATAATACCTAAATAGTTCATCCCCACTATTGTATTTCTCTTGACATGCAGCCTATCCACATCAGCAGCCCAGCCACGTCATCATTTAGTTACCGGGTTACATAAGGGACTCACCAGAGATTGATCAGCATACACAATGGCCACACCATCGTTTATTTACCAGGTTACTCAAGGGCATCAACCCGATGTTGTTGCAAACAAAAAGGGCATCTTCTGTCGCAGCTATGAATACCAACCCAGTAATCTCCCCCAACTAACTTCCCCATGCATTTCCCAATTAACTAGACAATCCATTGATTTCCATAACATCCTATTCATCTTCTCCACCGAATAAATGCACGAGTAACAGATGGAGCGGTTCTGCACTTTCAGCTTCCATCTTGGCGATGATAAATTTAGTCCCCATTGTCCACGGTCGTCTCCTGCGGTACAGGTGGAGTGTTGAAGTTTCTAGAACCAGATGGTTGTCGATGGGAGATGCCCGCCTCTGTCTCGCAGCCACTGCATGCGGCGTCGCCTTCCTTCTCCTACTTGACCAGGTTCGACGCTCCTCACCGCTATTTTCGATTTGCGATCGCCCAGTCCATCATGATCTTCACCACATGGTACGCCTCACTCGCCCTACCTCGGCATCTGCCATTGACTGAACCTGACCTATCCGTCACGGGATACAAACATGAGTAGGTTGACCCCAGAGTACATGCGGTTGTCCATGCACTGATGTTTGGGCACTGTATTATCAAATCATTGCATGCATGCATATCCGTCTGTAACGACCCGAGACCGACACTCCAGAAGCCTTCCAGTAATCTCATTGTCGCCGTGTGTATTATCTGTTTGTTGCACTCATCATCGCATCAATTGCATTGCATCGGCACTCTGTTTCCATCATTTTTTTTTCAAAACATGCATCCATTCATAGTTCCTGCTTCTCCCCGTTGCCTTCGTTGTCCCTTTCGAGACCAACCACCATTTTGTTGTCCGACCGTTTGAGCCTCTCTGCACAGTGCACATACCCCCCCCGGCATGCGCGTCCAAAACATCCCCGAACCCGATACAGGCGTTCGTGACCGGTGTATCCGGATCAACTCCATAGTACTCCAAGAATCTTTAGTTCTTTGGTTAGACCATCCGTTTGACCCGGAGCCATCCGATCGAGATCAGATTTTCCAAAACTCTCTCCTTTCTATATATATAGACCACCTACATTCTAAATCACCGCAAACCCTAGCCCCTAGCCTACCCTAACCCTCGCGCCGCCGCCACTCCATTTTCCTCGGGATCCCTCCCGATCCAGCCGCCACCCAACCAGGTCGCCCCGACCAGCTCCCTTGATTTGCACTGCCGCCCAACCGCTTCCTCCAGTGAGCACAGCCACCTGCCCAAACTCCGAGACTGCCTACTCTGCTCCTCGCCATAACCCCCCTGCATCCTCTCAATCCCGCAGTCCCTAGACCCAGCATCCGAGCGCACCTCTGCGAGCTTCATGCCCATGCACACCCTGTCGTCGAGCAGCTCTGACCCGCAGGTCCTCCGCAGCCCGTCTCCTCTCCGTTCTCATTTTCTTTTTCTCCTACTGCTGCCTTTAACCGTGTCGTCGCCGTGTTCTTCTGCAAGGCCTGCACCACAAGAACGTCGCCGGCCGCCTCAACTCTCCTCGCTGCCTCCATCTTGCGCCACCAGACCACCCTCTTCGCTGGCCTCTACTTCCTCTGCAATGAGCAGGAGGTTGCCTGCTCGTCCCGCTCGAGCACCCCGTTGGCCGCCAAGCCGTCGCCTTCCCCCGCGCCCTCCGGTGACCCCACCGCCGGCAACCACAGCAAGGACCAGCCTCGTGCCGCTCCTCTCCTCCCCTGTCTCTCCCTTCCTCCCTGTGCTTCTCTCTCTTTCTTACATCTCTCTCTCTCACAGGGATCGCCATGGCCGCCGCCCGTTCATCGCCCCCGCTCCCAGCTCCGGCCTGTCCCCGCCGGATCTGCGCCGTCGCCTTGCAACGCCCTCGCCCCGCCAAGTCCCTCTGCTGCTCCCCTGCTATTGTGCCCCTACCTCGCCATGGCCTCCTGTTCGTCTGCTTCGAGCGGGCAGACGAACCCGCTTGCTTTGACCGTGGGGTGCCTCATCAGCGCACGGGTGCCCCCATCTATAGCGTGTCTCCAGCCCACTACGCCCTGCCTTGTCTTCCAGCCGACTTGGCCTTTGCCCGTGGTGAGAACCCCAGCCCTCTGTGCTCTAATTTGGCCCGCGTAATGTTTTTCCCGTCTGGACGAATTTATCTATTATTCGGAGATGCTCGTTTTACAGAAACTCCCTCCTTCATCATGCATATAATAAATCCACAACTGTGCATCAGACTAAAATGTTTTATATATGTAAAATGCTTAGAATTTCATCTAGTTTCATAATATGCAACTTTCGTCCATGTTGAAAATGTTTAAAATTGATGTTTGCATTAAATTTGCATAAATGACATGTTAAAATGGTTTATTTCCTAACTAAATAACCGTAGCTCCGAATTAAATAAACTTTATATGTAACTGGTGTAGAAAAATGCATAGATTATCATGGTGCACTTACCTTGCATTCTTAATAACAACAAAATATGGTTTAGGGTAGAATAGTAGCAAAATCATAAATTGCTTATGGGGATATTCCGGAATTGTTGTTTGTTGTTTCCGGCCTCATTTAAACTTGCCTAGATAGGTAGTGTTATTATGCTTCACATCTTGCCGTGTTTACCAACATTTAATATTGATGGGTACATAACCGAGAGTGAACAAAATAATTCGAATGTGGTGTTTCGTCAATATTCAACTCGTTGCATATTGAGCTCCACTTAATTTGTAGTATTGTTTGTTGCACTTTGCCATGCCATGACTCATTAAACCGGACATGCATCATACTTGATTGTGCATCATGCCATGATTATGCTTGTTGGTTTACCATGTTGTTTGCTTCTTTCCGGTGTTGCTTCTTCTCGATAGTTCTCGGTAACGTTGCGATTGTGAGGATCCGTTCGGCTACGCCCGTTCGTCTACTTCATGGATTCGGTCTTCTTCCTAGCGGGATTTCATGCTAGATGATCATTATCCAGGATACCACTACTATCTTTGCTTTGCTAGTTGTCTCGATGCTATCGCTATGTCGCGCTACCGACCACTTGTTATCAAGCCTCCCAAATTGCCATGATAGCCTCTAACCTTTTCCACCATCCTAGCAAACCATTGTTTGGCTATGTTACCGCTTTGCTCAGCCCCTCTTTTAGCATTGCTAGTTGCAGGTGCAGTTGCAGGTTGTTCCATGTTGGGACATGGATATCATGGGATATCACAATATCTCTTATTTAATTAATGCATCTATATACTTGGTAAAGGGTGGAAGTCTTGGCCTTTTGCTTGGTGTTTTGTTCCACTCTTGTCGCATAGTTTCCGTCATACCGGTGTTATGTTCCTTGATTTTGCGTTCCTAACACGGTCGGGGTTTATGGAGCCCCCTTGACAGTTCGCTTTGTATAAAACTCTTCCAGCAAGGCCCAACATTGGTTTTACCATTTTCCTAATAACAACTAAAACTTGCATAGGGACTTTCTGAACCACGAGGATAATTAATTAACAACCCGGGCCAGTGCTCCCCATGAGTGTTGGTCCAAACTAGAGCACCTTGCGGTGCCCCTGGGCAACTTGGGTCTCAGCGACCATAAGCTTAGCTCATCCGTCATGGCCTGAGACGAGATACGCGCGGCTACTATCAGGGTGTCAGCACTTCGGGAAGTCTTGCTGGACTTGTTTTACGATTGTCGAAATGTCTTGTGCACCGGGATTCCGAGTTTGATCGGGTTGTCCCCAAGATGGAGATTTTCCTCCACTGATCATGAGAGTTTGTCATGGACTAAGTTGGGACAGCCCTGCAGGGTTTAAACTTTCGAAAGTCGTGCCCGTGGTTAAGTGGCAGATGGGAATTTTAATATCCGGTTGTAGAGAACTTGACACCAGATCCGAATTAAAATACACCAACCGCGTGCGTAACCATGACCGTCTCTTTTCGAGTGAGTTCAAGAAGAGAACACGGTGGGGTTATGTTTGATTTGTAAGTAGTTCAGGATCACTTATTGATCATTACTAGTTTGCGACCGTTATGCATAGTAACTCTTCTTATTCTTGTACTCGTAAGTCAGCCACCATACAATGCTTAGTGCTTGCTGCAACCACACCACTTATCCATTTCATACCCATTAAGCTTTGCTAGTCTTGATACCATGGTAATGGGATTGTTGAGTCCTCGTGGCTCACAGATTGCTACAACAATAGTTGCAGGTACAGGTAAAGCGATGCTATGACGTGAGAGTGATGGTTGCTTGTTTTGGAGTTCTTCTGCTTCTTCTTCGATCAAGGGATAGGTTCCGGGTCAGGAGCCTAGGATTAGCAGGGTGGATGTCATTCTTCTTTTTCGTTTGATTTCGTTCATAGTCGGATCCTGCTCTTCTGTATGATGATTGCTATGTATTGATGAACTGTTGTATTCATGTTGTAGCTTGTGGCGAGTGTAAGCTTTATCTTGTATTCTCATCTATTCAGTACATGGTATGTTGTAATGATATCCACCTTGCTATGCGCTCGAAATGCGATTGTGCCCCAATCATGAATTCATCAGGTGATTGGGATAGAATCGCATCTTGGGCGGTACAAGTTGGTATCAGAGCCTTACCTACTGCAGGAGCCCCCTTGATTGATCGAACCGTTGCTGTTGTCGAGTCTAGAAAAAAACTATTTTGAGTCTAGTTATATTGGAGAGTTGGAATTCTTTTTCTCCTCACCCCCTTCGTCACTCTGGTGAGGAATCATGACTAGGTGTTTTTGTTTTCATTACTCTCCTTTTTCACTCAATTTTTTTTAGGATCACGCGG
Organism: Thinopyrum elongatum; assembly: GCA_011799875.1. Classification (NCBI taxonomy): domain Eukaryota; kingdom Viridiplantae; phylum Streptophyta; class Magnoliopsida; order Poales; family Poaceae; genus Thinopyrum; species Thinopyrum elongatum. The sequence goes on along the minus strand of CM022302.1, from coordinate 306,223,336 downwards.
GTATTATGGAATCAGACCAATATCATTGTGACGGGAATTCTGTCTTGGTGCCTCCTGACATTTAGGGGTTGTGGTACTGTCCCGGGGAATTGAGCTCCAAGGTGTTTTCGTCACAGTGCTTATCGTTTCAGTTCCGGAATACCAGAGGTTGTCGACATCGAAAACACTTCTATACTCCTTGTGGTGAGAGTAGTTTAGCGACACCCAGTACTGGGGATAGCGATTAGATGTATTGCGACACCTAGTATATCGAATGTTTTTTGAAGGTCTGAGGTACATGATTTCCGAGGTTTTCTTGGTTATGTGTTGACGGATGGATACAGTTGGAGTGTAGGATTTGTTAGTTGTGTGAGATATTTGTGCCTCCCTGTATCCCCAACACCAGATTGCATAACCAGAAAATTTCGGGAGTTCATAGGTGGGAATTCATGTAGTTACCCAGGATTTCTTTTCGACATAGGTATCATTTGAGATTGGGGTCCAACGTCTAGTGGTTCGTTTTTCACGGTCGATTTACTGTGGTCGCGAGACGTCTTAAAGAGTCCTTGGCTATGTCGTTCGGGGATTTCTCGTTTGTCATTCATGATGTCTGCTGTACGTCGTGCCTGCGGGGCCTCATCGCGAACACTTTGGGAGAAATCTCTATCATATGTTTGTTTCCGGCTTATTCTGCAAGCCAAATCCTTTGTTCTGTTCTGAGTTGTGGTATTCGAGTTGCTTCGATGTCAAGTGTTGATCCATACCTTTCGTAAATGATGTTCTCATACTTCTATGTGAATACTAATCCTTCTTGTTCATCGAGATTGTCATGTCAATCCTTTTCAAACGGTGCACTTCTCTTCAAGTTATTCCATACGGGCGCCGTTGCGAAGACTGAGGATTGTCCGTTTCATCCGTCCCAAGTTGCCTTTGTTTTCCCACCATCCCACCCTTTTCTTCAAGGACTCAGATTTCTTAATAAGTATCCATTTTATTCATGCAAAGTCTCTTCATCCTTTTCTTTCAAGTTTTGATCCGGTGATTTCTCGTGAAGATGCTCGGGAGCTTCAAGTTCATCATTCTTTGTTATCATTTTCTTCCCCCGTGGAGTCAATTCAAGCTTCGGTGTTGAGCATATTCCTTTCATTTGTCCAATGCTTTCCCATGCCGGTGCACCTCATAATCATTCCCCGCATGCTAATCAATTCTTCCGAAGTGCTGAAGATATCTCAGAAGATTCACGTTTCCATTCTCAATCCGTTCAAGCTATTTTGAGGTTGTTATCTCATTCAAGCCAGTTAATTCAATCGGTGCATAATCTCTTTCTAATCATTCATTCCAACAGTGTTCTCTTTTGAGTGGGCCCTAACCCATAGGTTTTTCCCCAGGTTCTTACCTAACTCTTCTAATTTTTTCTGGAGTGATTCTCAAATTCTTTTCAAGGTGTGACGTAAGAATGAATTCTCATCAGTCAATTGCCTTCTCCAAGATCGCTTTCAAATTCTTCTCATTGCTGGCTCAACCTTTCTCTTCAAATTATTCCAGAATGTCTCAACAATTCATGCTGGTCTTCCTCGCCATTTATTCTCAGCTCTGAAGACGGAAGAAGAGCTTCTCTTAAATCTTGGTCTATTCTCTTGAAGATTCAGGGTTCAAGCTTGTTGCTATATTCTTAATTGTTTCGAGTCGATAGAATTCTTTTCATACCCATCCGAAGCATTTCATGAATTCTTTCTTTTTTTCGATCATCCGAAGGCCATCATTTCAGAAGATTTATTCATTCTCAACGTTCAGCTCTCATTCCCCAATTCTTCCAGTGCATCGTTCAAGTATTCTCTAGTTAGCTCGTGATCTCTTCGTTCTATTGTATCAAATTCCCTCAAGTATTTTCATTCGTTTCTAATTCTTACCGGTGATTTGTTCTCTTTTCTTCAATGGTTTTCAATTCTTACGATGGTTCATTCAAGATTCCTCTTCCTTTGTATTATATCAATTCCTTTGTTATCGTATTAATTCATTCGTTCTTTCCTAAATCCTATCGGTGATTCGTTGAATATTTTCCCAAGTTTGTGCTATCTCTCTCTTAATCCTTTCAATGAGAATGAGTAGTAAGCCAAAAATCCATTGTTTGTCATCAATTTAAGTTGATGAAGGATAAACAAACAATAAATCTTATTCTTGTTTCCCTCGAGGCGATTTCAATTCCTTCTTCCGGAGTTTGTTCATAATGAAGTAATTCTCGGTTCTAAGTTATTCATCTTTCTTGTCCGGAGTTCAAAGTTTTCTCATTTCGTAGCTCCATCTAAATCATTGCAAGGCTTCTACCGGAGTTCTTTTCAACTTTCCTTTCGTTTGATCATTCTTTTATTACCGGAGTTCTCACGAAGGCTCAACATGGTGGTTCGTCAAGAGTTCCTTTCATTCTTCAATTGTTCTTCAAGATATCTCTCGAAGTTAAGATCTGCCAAGCTATACTCTAAAATAAACATGGTGCTCAACACATGTTTTGTTTTGAGGAGTTCAAGCATTCTTCATCTTGCATCCGAAGTGCACTTCTTTCTATCTCATCTTTTGAGGTGGTGTTATGTCATTCTTGATAATTTCCCTTCGTGTTTCATGATTCACAAGTTTTCAAGAATGAGATATTTTAAATCCATCATTTTCTCTTCGTTCGGGAGATCTTTTCAACCTATCAATTTCCTCCTTGGAGTTATGTTGGGTTATATTTCACCTAAAAGCCTTTCCGAAGGATTGTTGCTATTTGTGGTGATCATCTCCGAGGAGGAAGTTTTCATCTCTTCGTTGATCTCAACCAATTGTTTCTGTTAGTGGCAGAATTTCACCCGTAGTTTTGAGATGTTTCCATAAGCCCACGAGGAGCATATCTTTTCGTTGTTGATTATTCAATAACTCCATTCTAGCATTCCTCGTAAGGATGTTGTTTCAAGTTCTTTCGCAGTAGAAGATGTTGTTGTCTTCTCCATTCTTTTCATTCCATTCTTTCATTTGTTCCGGAGGCATTGTGTTGTTGCTCTCGTCAAGTACCATCCCATCTTGACAAATTCATGCTAATTCCTTCCATTTTCAACCAGAGTGCTATTCAAATTCTTTCATTCTTATTCCTTCTCTATTTCATTTTAACCAGAGTGGTTTCAAAGCCTATCTTCTCCCTTGAGCTCTTGGTTCTTCTCGCATTCCTTGTACCTCTTGCTTAACAGAGTATTTTCAATTTCGTTCAACTCTTTTGTGTTCTTTCATTCAAATTTTCAACCTCTCAAGGTTCTTTGGTTTCACTCTTTGTCAAGAAGCAATTTAGTTTTACCTCTTCCCTTCCTCTTCCGTTTGTCATCCCTAGATCTCGGGGCGAGATCTCTTGTAAGTGGAGGAGAGTTGTAAAGATCCAAGACCGACGCTCCAGAAGCCTTCCAGTTATCTCATTGTCGCCGTGTGTATTATTTGTTTGTTGCATTCATCATCGCATCATTTGCATTGCATCGACACTCTGTTGCCATCATTTTTTTCAAAACATGCATCCATTCATAGTTCCCGCTTCTCCCCGTTTCCTTCGTTGTCCCTTTCGAGACCAACCGCCCTTTTGTTGTCCGACCGTTTGAGCCTCTCTGCACAGTGCACATACCCCCCTCGCGTGCGCGTCTAAAACTTCCCCGAACCCGATCCGGGCGGTCGTGACCGGTGTATCCGAATCAACTCCATAGTACTCCAAGAATCTTTAGTTCTTTGGTTAGACCATCCGTTTGACCCGGAGCCATCCGATCCAGATCGGATGATCCAAAACACTCTCCTTTCTATATATAGACCTCCTACATTCTGAATCAGCGCAAACCCTAGCCCCTAGCCTACCCTAACCCTCTCGCCACCGCCACTCCATTTTCCTCGGGATCCCTCCCGATCCAGCCGCCACCCAACCAGGTCGCTTCGACCAGCTCCCTTGATTTGCGCTCCTGCCCAACCACTTCCTCCAATGAGCACAACCACCTGCCCAAACTCCAAGACCGCCTGCTCTGCTCCGCGCCATAACCCCCCTACATCCTCTAGATCCTGCAGTCCCTGGACCCAGAGCCCGAGCTCACCTTTGCGAGCTTCATGCCCGTGCGCACCCTATCGTCGAGCAGCTCCGACCCGCAGGTCCTCCGCAGCCCGTCTCCTCTCCGTTCTCGTTTTCTTTTTCTCCTACTGCTGCCTTTAACCGTGTCGTCGCCGTGTTCTTCTGCAAGGCCTGCACCACAAGAACGTCGCAGGCCGCCTCAACTCTCCTCAGTACCTCCGTCTTGCGCCACCAGACCGCCCTCTCCGCCGGCCTCTACTTCCTCTGCAACGAGTAGGAAGTCGCCTGCTTGTCCCGCTCGAGCACCCCGTTGGCCGCCAAGCCGTCGCCTTCCCCCGCGCCCTCCGGTGACCCCGCCGTCGGCAACCACGGCAAGGACCGGCCTCGTCCCGCTCCTCTCCTCCCCTGTCTCTCCCTTCCTCCCTGTACTTCTCTCTCTTTCTCACATCTCTCTTTCTCTCACAGGGACCGCCATGGCCGCCGCCCGTTCGTCGCCCCCACTGCCAGTTCTGGCCTGTCCCCGCTAGATCCGCGTCATCGCCTTGCAACGCCCTCGCCCTGCCAAGTCCCTCTGCTACTCCCCTGCTTCGCACCCCTACCTCGCCATGGCCTCCTGTTCGTCTGCTTCGAGCGGGCAGACGAACCCGCTTGCGTTGGCTGTAGGGTGCCCCGTCAGCACCAGGGTGCCCCCATCTACAGCGCGTCTCCAGCCCACTTCGCCCTTCCAGCCGATTGGGCCTTGGCCCATGGTGAGAACCCCAGCCCTCTGTGCTCTAATTCGTCCTGCGTAATGTTTTTCCCGTCTGGACGAATTTATCTATTAATCAGAGATGCCCGTTTTACAAAAACACCCTCCTTCATCATGCATATAATAAATCCACAACCGTGCATCAGATTAAAATGTTTTATACATGTAAAATGTTTAGAATTTCATCTAGTTTCATAATATGCAACTTTCATCCATGTTGAAAATGTTTAAAATTGCTGTTTGCATTAAATTTGCATAAATGACATGTTAAAATGGTTTATTTCCTAACTAAATAACCGTAGCTCCGAATTAACTAAACTTTATATGTAACTGGTGTAGAAAAATGCACAGATTATCATGGTGCACTTACTTTGCATGCTTAATAAAAATAAAATATAGTTTAAGGCAGAACAGTAGCAAATTCGTAAATTGCTTATGGGGATTTTCCGGAATTGTTGTTTGTTGTTTCCGGCATCATTTAAACTTGCCTAGATAGGTAGTTTTATTATGCTTCACCTCTTGCCATGTTAACCAAGATTTAATATTGATGGGTACATAACCGAGATTGAACTAAATAATTTGAATGTGGTGCTTCGTCAATATGCAACTCGTTGCATATTGAGCTCCACTTAACTTGTAGTATTGTTTTATTGCACTTTGCCATGTCATGAGTCATTAAACCGGACATGCATCATACTTGATTGTGCATCATGCCATGATTATGCTTGTTGGTTTACCATGTTGTTTGCTTCTTTTCGGTGTTGCTTCTTCTCGATAGTTCTCGGTAACGTTGCGATTGTGAGGATCCGTTCGACTACACTCGTTCGTCTACTTCATTGATTCGGTCTTCTTCCTAGCGAGATTTCAGGCAAGATGATCATTATCTTGGATACCACTACTATCTTTGCTTTGCGAGTTGTCTCGATGCTATCACTCGGTCGCGCTACCTACCACTTGTTATCAAGCCTCCCAAATTTCCATGATAGCCTCTAACCTTTTCCACCATCCTAGCAAACCGTTGTTTGGCTATGTTACCGCTTTGCTCAGCCCCTCTTTTAGCGTTGCTAGTTGCCGGTGCAGTTGCAGGTTGTTCCATGTTGGGACATGGATATCATGGGATATCACAATATCTCTTATTTAATTAATGCATCTATATACTTGGTAAAGGGTGAAAGGCTTGGCCTTTTCCTTGGAGTTTTGTTCCACTCTTGCCGCCCTAGTTTTTGTCATACCGGTGTTATGTTCCTTGATTTTGCGTTCCTAACACGGTCGGGGTGTATGGGGCCCCCTTGACAGTTCGCTTTGTATAAAACTCTTCCAGCAAGGCGCAACATTGGTTTTACCATTTGCCTAATAACACCTAAAACTTGCATAGGGACTTTCCGAACCGCGAAGATAATTAATCAACAACCAGGACAGTGCTCCTCATGAGTGTTGGTCCAAACTAGAACACCTTGCGGCGCCCCCTATGCAACTTGGGTCTCAGCGACCGTAAGCTTAGCTCATCCCTCGTGGCCTGAGACGAGATACGCGCGGCTACTATCAGGGTGTCGGCACGTCGGGAGGTCTTGCTGGACTTGTTTAACCATTGTCGAAATGTCTTGTGCACCGGGATTCCGAGTTTGATCGGGTTGTCCCCAAGATGGAGATTTGCCTCCGCTGATCATGAGAGTTTGTCATGGACTAAGTTGGGACACCCCTGCAGGGTTTAAACTTTCGAAAGTCGTGACCACGGTTATGTGGCAGATGGGAATTTTTAATATCCGGTTGTAGAGAACTTGACACCAGATCCGAATTAAAATACACCAACCGCGTGTGTAACCGTGACCGTCTCTTTTCGAGTGAGTTCGAGATGAGAACAAGGTGGGGTTATGTTTGATTCGTAAGTAGTTCAGGATCACTTATTGATCATTACTAGTTTGCGACCGTTATGCGTAGTAACTCTTCTTATTCTTGTACTCATAAGTTAGCCACCATACAATGCTTAGTGCTTGCTGCAACCTCACCACTTATCCATTTCATACCCATTAAGCTTTGCTAGTCTTGATACCCATGGTAATGGGATTGCTGAGTCCTCGTGGCTCACGGATTACTCCAACAACAGTTGCAGGCACAGGTAAAGTGATGCTATGACGTGAGAGCGGTGCTTGCTTGTTTTGGAGTTCTTCTGCTTATTCTTCGATCAAGGGATAGGTTCCGGGTTGGGAGCCTGGGATTAGCAGGGTGGATGTCGTTCTTCTTTTTCGTTTTATTTCATCCGTAGTCGGATCCTTCTCTTCTGTATGATGATTGCTATGTATTGATGAACTGTTGTATTCATGATGTAGCTTGTGGCGAGTGTAAGCCTTTATCTTGTATTCTCATCTATTCAGTACATGGTATGTTGTAATGATATCAACCTTGCTATGTGCTTGAAATGCGATTGTGCCCCAATCATGAATTCATCACATGATTGGGATAGAATCGCATCTTGGGCGCTACACCTTCTCTGTAGGTTGATTCTCTAAATTGATTATTTAGTGTTCTGCTAAAAGTTGAAGTAGCCACTTTGCTTTCTGTCAGATCATAAACCCATTGCAGATTTGCTACTGATTAATTTCCTTTAGCAGGTCATGTTAATCATGTTACTGAATCCCTTTGAGAGGGGCGATGCTACCACCCACTAAGGTAACTCCTGCTCCACCATTCTATTAGTACGAATGCATCAATTTTGCACGGATTGCAGTATCATTCACCGCTAAAGAAGACCCTGAAATAAATTTTCTTAGAAAAAATGTGCATATCTCTTTTGGTATGATGACCATAATTTTTTTGTTCAAGACATCGATTATTTTATTTTAAGGTGTCTGCTGAATGTATCGTTGAATAATAAAAGTTTCTTGATGTTTGCACATTACTTTTGTTTGGATTTTGCAACTGTATTCCGATCATTCTCATGTGTTAATGTCGTGTGTTACTTCATCATGTATGCGCACCCGAGAATGTTTTTTGAGTATAGTCCTGAACAGTTGAGAGAAGACGATGAAAACCTATTAAGGTAAAAATGGTATTTTGTTGAAACAAAATACTAATTGTTTGAAGGTTTTCAAAACTCCAATGGATAAGCATCATTACTAACCACTCCTTATTTTGCTGACCTCTCTCTTCAGTATTTTTACTTATGATTACATATTTGTTATCTATAATGAAAATTTGGTGGTTGTTCTCCCAAATGCTAATTTCCCTATCTATGGAAGTAAGATAATGTCCTCCTTTAATTTTCATTATAGGTTGTTATTCTTTGATTGCTATTGAATTACATCAGTTCTACACATTGAGTTCGGCTTTATGGAACTGGCAACATTAATTTTACCATCTCTCTTCATTGTCATAGTTGTTAGACTTAACGTACATGTTGTTGTTTTGGAACAGGTTATCTCACTTCCCAAACCATGATTGTTACAATATTAACTGGAACAAAGTAGAGAGAATGCAAAAAATGTTGTCTATAATGCCATGTTTAATTATTGAATCGAAGTTCACCACCGAGCTAAGTTTAAAAGCCTTCTCCCTTTACTGTTCTTACTTTAATAAGTCAAACTATAGCGTTATTTTGTTTAATTCTGAAACTTAATTTTCTCAATATATAACATTCTCTTCATTACATATAGTAAAGGTTTTTTTTGCATAAATTGTTGTACTACCTAAATTGGTATGTTTATGTTCTCAACATTATGCAACTATTCTTGCACACTGTTCTTTTTTTCACTTCTCATGTGCCAGCACTGTGTGCCCTGTTGATGCGGGTGACTATTTCTTGTCCTCACCGGATGAATATGAAAAGTGAGATATTATGCGGGTAACTAAGAAGAATCATTACCACCTTCCAAAGAAATCTCCAATGCCTATTTAATTTGTAGTATAATTATTGGGTCTTTATGTGTGAGATGTTTTGGATGCAGAGATGCATGGTTGGCTGGATCATTATTTTTAATCAATGAAAATGAAGCGCTAGATAATTTTCATGTTCTTAAAGTAAATCTTTTCTATCTTCTAGGTGGGCGTGCATTTTTTAGTCTTATGAAATGGTTTTATAGCTGAGAGATGGTGTACTATATTCAAATTTATTTATATTTTATTTGTCTAAGATATATCTATTTTCTTTCCTACAATTCTGCAACAATGTGCGGGGTATCATCTAGTACTCACACATTAAGCTGGGTCGGTGGCTTAAAGGGAGGATTCTCCATGCTACCCAACACCGGGTTAGATCAACCCCTTTTAAGCCGTTGGCCATTAAGGCTCTCAACTTTTGATAAACAGGGGTGGCTTCAGCATGCTCTTCTAGAATAATCTTGCTTGGCAGATCCAAGTCCATGGGAAGGCGACCAGCTCTGTAACCCGGCAGAGGATTTTCATTGGCCGGGGCGGTATTTCTGCAATAGAACCAAGTCTTGATCCATCCCTTGGGGTGACTGGCCAGAGTAGCTGAAGGAAAACAATCGTCTCTTCGTCTCTGGATAGAAATCCCACCGAGTTCTAGACTCGGGCCATCCGCACATTCTGTTTGGCAGTTCATATAGAAAAATTCCTTGAAGAGGGAGACAGTAGGTTCCATCTGCAAATAGGCCTGTCACAGAATCTGAAAGTTGCAGATATTGGATATGGAGTTTGGGCCCAAGTCTTGAGGATGAAGGTTAAAATAGCTCAAGACGTCCCGAAAGAATTTTGACCCGGGCGGAGTGAAGCCTCTAAGGATATGGTCAGTAAAAACCACAACTTCTCCTTCGCCGGGTCGAGGAACATCGTCCCCTTAGCCGGCTCACCAGCCAATTTCTTCTTTAGCCACCAAAATACCTTGATCTTGATAATCCTTAAGAATGAGTTCAGAAACTTGGGAAGGCACCCAATTGCAAATGGTGTTCGTTGACATATTGAGTCGCCTAAATACAACAGGAGGCTATGGAAATATAAATGGTGGGTTACCGTAGTGAAGTCAATCACAAGTCATGACACGACCTGGACTCTTGTAAGCCGGAGGCCTCGACTTGTATATAAAGGCGAGTTCCCGACACAGATAGATCAGGTTACAATCAATCGAGAGCTAGGTCAAGCGAATCCGCTCCCTTGTAATCGATACTTAAGCAATAAGCAGAAAAGCAGGAGTAGGCTTTTACCTCCACCACGAGGGGACGAACCTGGGTAAGCTCGTGTCATTCGACCCGCTCAACCCCGACAAGCTAATCACCATTAGCGATGGCCTCATGTCTAAGTCCTCACACTAGGAGATCTACCATGACAAAACCACGACAGTTAGCGTTAGTGCAAAACCAATCATTCAAGAGGTGATTCACCCAACAAGTGTCGTCATGAAGCATAGCATGTGGTGTGACAAAGAATTGTGACATGGCATGTAAGCACATAAATTGAGCACAATGAAGGACATCATGGAAACAAGTATGCAATTGTGAGGTAGTGATGCAAATATGTATGACAAGAGATTAAGCATCGACCTCAAAGTCATAGCAAGCATGCATAAACCGCTCAATGGAAGGTCTATGGTAGACATAGGAAGTATTCACAACAACAAATAAAATGAAGTGTCTAAACACATGGGTCAATTGCAAGACAATCCAAGCATAACGTGTATAGGGTCTGGTGAAAATCGTGTGGCACTCAACACAACAGAAAGAGCAATTGTTCATCATGTGTGAGGCAATCAATGCAAGCATGTAGCAATCAATGGGACATGGCATATGTGAAGAAATGGAATTGGTGCAACCAACCATATGATAGGAGCAAGTAATGCACAAGTGGGATGCAACACACAAGGCATATATATCATGACGCATGGAAATGTGAAAATGGCAAGTCGAAGCAAGATCTCTAACATGTGCGCGATCATGTAGTCCAAGATGACCAGTAAGTCTCATGGTGCAAGCAACACAAGTAGTATGATCCATAATATCCATGCTCAAGAAAAGGTGCCACCTTGAAGGCGTGTCCTTGTGCATCCCTCACAATGCCGAAGCGCAAGCAAATGCTGTGGAGAAGCGAGTCGTGGTAGAATCTACGAGGCTCGCTCTCAAGAGCTCGAATGGTCAACTCACGTGAAGTGGAAGTCAACACGAAGTCCAAGTATCCTACACACGCACACAACAAAACAAAGTACATATGCGCATGGTAGATAAATACATCATCCATCATGATGGTTCTCTTCTCTTACATATAACCATTAGTAGCAAAAGTGCATGAAGAACATGATGCCACAATCTTAATGTTCATGGCACTAGGTATATGGTGCTAAGAAGTAAGACAAGCATGCTTCACAAGAAATATGTCAAAATCTCTAAAGATAAGCGAGAATGCTAAGGGGGCAATCTCATTAGCAAGACTAATAGCATTGTTGCACTCAATACTTGGCAAATAATCTAGCATGAGAGAGGTAACATATGGAGATATATGACAAGAAGCAATATGAATCATGTGCAAAGCATGGTAATGGTTGTCATCAACTGCATGAAATGTGAAAGTATGAATCATGGTTGATGCACTACATGAAGAGAGCACAGTAATCATGTCATGCAAACTAGTGGAGCGAAGATGCAACACACTAGAGGAAATCATGGCAATCATGTCATGTGAGAAAATAGTAGATATGGGCAATGCACATGACATATCGCAAGCATGAAACAAATCATGATTAAATGTTCATAATAGGTATGGGTCACAAATGGGACATGGCAATAACAAGTGATATCTACACCAAGCTTGCAAATACACATACAAGTAGTAGAATCATGGATCATGTGTAATGCAAAGCATGGGTCACAAATTCATGGCAAAGGCATAGGAATGAACATATCATGAAAAGTGAACATGGAAAGATGGGCATAGAATATGTAGTGGACAATAACCCATAACCATGTGAGGGCCATGTAGAAGAAATGCATGAAGTGGTTGCGCGAAGGGAACGATGGGTGAAACATATCATGGGTTCCCAAGTCATCCTTGCTCTCTAGAGCTCATTTCGTCAACTCGTGCACTTGCGAGGTAGATGAGTAAGTATGGGGACCTACACAATAAAGAGACAAACAAAACAAATTGTGTGTGTGGTAAATGTATACATCATCCATCATGATGTATATGTGCACGTGAGAGTTAGCATAAGATAAGGATCGCTCAAAGAAATTTGAAGCACAATATAAGAACATGTTATCCATCATGAAAGAATAGTTGTTATGTATAACACGATGGGGACACAAGTTTAGCATGCAATTATAGCAAGTGTGTGGTAAAACAATAGCATTTTTATTCATGGTATGCATATGGTGCACACAATACTGGGAATCATGCAATGAATGGGATGAATCAAAATCTCCTAAAATGTATGAAGAAACTATGGGGGTCTCCTAATGACCTATAGCGGAAACATCATATGGAGATTATGAACTACATCCAAAACAATGCATATCTGAAGCTAGGTGTTCATCGCATGGCATATGATGGTAATGATGCAAAGGGAGCATATCAATATCATCACAAGAAAAACAAATGCCAATAACCATGGGCTTGTCATCTATGCCATATGTGCAAATTGGGTTTATTTTAATGGCATATGCATAGTTACTACGATGAGATTGCAAAGATGTGATATGGTTGATCTCATGCATAGCATATGACATGTCAAGCGGATCGTCAAACATGATGTGACCGAGAGAATTATCACAAGAAACCCTATGCAACATGGCATCACAACTAATAGACTACACATGGCAATCATCAAACTCATCATAAATGGGTAATGAATCATCACATGAGGAAGTCGAACTAGCATGAAGGATGGTAATAGGTGTATCAACATCATGCAAGCAATCAATTCCCACTAGTGGGACTAGAGCATCACCTTCACCTATGTTACCTTTTTCATTCCACTCATGTGGTGTAGGTGAGGTGGCAACGACCAAATTGTGGTCATCTTCTTCATCTTGAAGGAACCATGTGGGGGGTGCATCATATTACACCATGGCCATCGTCTTGTCGAAAGGAAGGATGAAGTCATCGAAGATTGGCGCGTCATCATATATGGGACCTAGCACCAAAGGAGAAGACACAATAGAGGTAGAGGTTAAGTTGTTAGAGTTCAAATTGTCCTCACATGACCTATCAACTATCACACTCTCTCTATTTAGTGGCTCACTCACTTTCTCAAAATAGGTGCACTCAAAGTCACATATGGTAGAGTCACTCATCTCACTCAAGTGGTGGGGGTTGTGCCTCTCCTCACATGGGAATATGCGCGCCTCATCATATGTGGGGCTAGTGGTGAACTCGCTCTCACTCTCAATATGGAGGCACAAGTCACTGAAGTCATCATACGTCGTCGTGGTCGAAGGGAAAATCCCATGCTCAACCATATCGTCACTGTCGCCGTGGATGAAGGCCGAAGATGGCACATCATCACTCTTGCCTCCAAAGATGGAAGCATCATCCTTGCTCGTCCCCATGTCGTTCGCCACCAAAGCTTGGTCCTCTAAGGTCTCCGTAGTTGTAGTCGTCACCGTACTGTCTTGACAAAGATTCATGGTAGACTCGGCATCATCAAAGCCACAAAGAGGGATGGCGGCGAAGTAAAACTTGGGAGCATCGTCTTGGAGCTCGTCGGGCTTGGACATCTTGGTGGTACTATCCTCATGCTCGTTGTCATGGAGCTTGGTCGTCGCGAAGTGTGCTTGGGGTGGAGAAGCCTTGGCCTTCATGTGTTCTTGTTCCGCCTTGAGAGCACCAATGTAGAGGTCGTCGAGGGACTTATAGTTCCCAGGAAGATAGTCATGGATATGTCGTTGTTCAATTCCATCATGAAGTGAAACTTCATCCAAATGGGGTCATCCACGTCGGGTCATCGCAAGGTGATACATTTCCAATGTATCTATAATTTTTAATTGTTCCATGCTATTATATTATCAATCTTGGATGTTTTATATGCATTATTATGCTATTTTATATCATTTTTTGGGACTAATCTATTAACCTAGTGCCCAATGCTAGTTGCTGTTTTTTCCTTCTTTTTGTCTTTAGAGAAAATCAATACCAAACGGAGTCCAAACAGAATGAAACTTTTTGACGATTTTTCTTGGACCACAAGACACCCTGGAAGCTTCCGGAGGAGGCCAGAAGAGCCATGAGGAGACGACATGCTCAGGGGGCGCGCCCTAGGGGGGCGCCTCCAAAGCTTGTGGGCCCCCTGTTGCTCCTCCAGCCCTAATTCTTCTTCTATAAATACCCAAATAATCCTCATAGACCAGGGGCACACCAAAAATACTTTTCCGCCGCTGCAAGTTTCTGTCTTCATGAGATCCCAACTGGGGACCTTTTTCGGTACTCCACCGGAGGGGGATTCGATCACGGAGGGCTTCTATATCAACCTTGCTGCCCTTTCGATGATGTGTGGGTAGTTTACCACAGACCTACGAGTCCATAGCTAGTAGCTAGATGGATTCTTCTCTCTCTTTTATCTTCAATACAATGTTCTCCTCGATGTTCTTGGATATCTATTCAATGTAATCTTCTTTTGCGGTGTGTTTGTTGAGATCCGATGAAGTGTGGGTTTATGATCAAATTATCTACGAATATTATTTGAGTCTTCTCTGAACTCTTTTATGCATGATTTATATAGCTTTGTATTTCTCTCTGATCTATTGATTTGGTTTGGCTAACTAGATTGATTTTTCTAGCAATGGGAGATGTTCTTTGTAATAGGTTCAATCTTGCGGTGCTCAATCCACTTGACAGAAGGGGACATGACACATATTTGTATTGTTGCCATTAAGGACAAAAACATGGGGTTTGTTCATATTGATTGGATCTATCCCTCTACATCATGTCATCTTACTTAAGGCGTTACTCCATTTTTGTAAACTTAATACACTAGATGCATGCTGGATAGCGGTCGATGTGTGGAGTAATAGTAGTAGATGCAGGTAGGAGTCCGTCTACTTGTCACGGACGTGATGCCTATATACATGATCATTGCCTTGGATATCGTCATAATTATTCGATTTTCTATCAATTGCTCAACAGTAATTTGTTTACCCATCGTATGCTTTCTTTCAAGAAAGAAACCCCTAGTGAAAACTATGGCCACGGGTCTATCTTTTAGCATATTATTTTCAGATCTATAAAATCAAAAACACAAAAATACCTTGCTGCAATTTATCTACTTTTATTTTATTTCACACTTTTACTTACCTTTTATATCTATCACTATCAGATCTCATCCTTGCAAGTAACCATGAAGGGATTGACAACCCCTTTATCGCGTTGGGTGCAAGTATTTGTTTGTTTGTGTAGGTGCAATTATTGGAGACTTGTGTGTTCCTCCTACTGGATTGATACCTTGGTTCTTAACTGCGGGAAATACTTATCTCTACTTTGTTGCATCACCCTTTCCTCTTCAAGGGAATAATCAACGCAAGCTCAAGAAGTAGCAGGAAGAATTTCTGGCGCCGTTGCTGGGGAGGATATACATCAAGCCTACCAAGTACCCATCATAAACTCTCATATCTAGCATTTACATTATTTGCCGTTTGCCTCTCATTTTCCTCTCCGCCACTTCTAAAACCTTTTCAGAAGTACACAAAAATATTTGCCTTTTTATTTGCCTTCTTTCTGTTTGCTTTTTCATTTGCTTTTTGTTTGCTTGTGTGCTAGATTGCTTGCTTTGTCATTATGTCTGAATCTGAGAAGGTTATCATTGAAAACGCTAGTGAAAATTTTGAGGAAAAGTTTGAATCTTGTACTCTTAATCATGAATCTCTTGAAACTGAAACCCCTACTCATCTTAAAACAAAGATCTATCATGTGGGTGATGGGAACATTATTGGAAAGAATATTATTCTGGACTTTTTTGATTGCACGGGAGTTATGCCTATAGATAGGGGATCCATTCTTCATAATAAAATTCCTATGCGTATGCTATTTCCATGCTTGTGATTAAACTAGAGAGAGGATTTCTACATATCCATTTGGCTTTACAAAAGATGTTTTACGAACTCCCCAACATACATGATCCTAAAGTTAAGAAAATTGCTACAATTATCCTTATGCGTGAATTCGATTACATAGTCTGAGAGGCTAGAAAAATCTTTGCTTACTATAATACAAATTTTGAGCATCCCCCAATAAAAAAAATTCTCCATGATAAAGAAACCTTGTGTAGTTTGGAATCTAAGGATTATGTTGCTTTTAGTAGCAATCTAAGGAAAAGATTCCCTTACGCGGAAGTTATTCAAAATTTATACCTTGATGATTATGATAAATTTTATTGGGTTACTAAGGGAATTGATGAAGGGTTTAATAATGATATGATTGAACAGATGTCTACAGAACCTATTAAAGATGAGACACATGTTCTATATGAAGATGTTTATGGTGATGATCCTAAGTATGAAATTATGAGTGTCAAAGTTACCAATCGAAGTCCTTTCCATGCATTAAGCTCTCCCACTAAAAAGGAAAAACATGAGAAAAGAAATTTACTAAGATTTTTTTTGGAAGATTTGATTAGAAAGGAATTGAATACCAAAGATGACATACTTAGATCTATGCAATATGCCTAGCTAAGGGCGTAAAACGATAGCGCTTGTTGGGAGGCAACCCAATATTTATATTTTTTTTTGTTTTCCTTGCTGTTTTTCAATAAATATGTAATTATGCTACTGTTATGATTGTGTTTTAGTATTTTAATTAGTCTTTGTGCCAAGTAAAGCCTTTAGGATGATATTGGGTGATTGTTGATTTGATTTTGCTGAAAAACAGAAACTTTTGTGCTTAGTTCATGAATTTTTTAAATTCACATAAACATGCTTTTGATTCAATTTTTTTACACAATATTGATATACAAATTTCCTACGTTGTACTAATTTTTCAGATATTTTGGAGTCACAGAAGTTTGGCTAAAGTCCAGATTACTAAAGACTGTTCTGTTTTTGACAGATTCTGTTTTCTATGCGTTGCTTGCTTATTTTGATGAATCTATGGGTTGTATCGGGGGGGTATGAACCATGGTGAAGTTAGAATACAGTAGATATAATGCCAATATGAAATTTTAGTGAGTTTACAATAGTATCTAAAAGTGATGGTTTGCTTTATTAGACTAACAGATCTCACAAGTTTTCTGTTTAGTTTTGTGTTGTGAAGTTTTCAAGTTTTGGTTAAGGTTTCGATGGGATAAGGAATAAGGAGTGGCAAGATCCTAAGCTTGGGGATGCCCAAGGCACCCCAAGGTAATATTAAAGGACAACCAAGCATCTAAGCTTGGGGATGCCCCGGATGGCATCCCCTCTTTTGTCTACAATCCATCAGTAAATTACTTGAGGCTATATTTTTATTCACCACATGATATGTGTTTTGCTTCGAGCGTCTTATATTATATGAGTCTTTGTTTTATTTGCTTTTTAGTTTCCCACAATCATCCTTGCTAGACACACCTTTTGAGAGGGACACACATTAATCGTGAATTTATTTGAATACTCTATGTGCTTCACTTATATTTTTTGAGCTAAGTAGTTGCTCTAGTGCTTCACTTATATCTTTTAGAGCACGGCGGTGGTTATATTTTATAGAAATTCATGAACTCTCATGCTTCACTTATATTATTTTGAGATTCTTATAAATAGTATGGCAATTTTCTTAGGTTATGAATTTAGTCCTAATATGATATGCATTCAAGAGGGATATAATAAAAACTTTAATGAAGATAATTGAATCTATTAGAAGTTAGTAATTGTGATATTAGATTGAATATATTTAGTCCTAATATGATATGCATTTGTTATCTTTTACTTATCTTTTATATCTATCACTATCAGATCTCATCCTTGCAAGTAACCATGAAGGGATTGACAACCCCTTTATCGCGTTGGGTGCAAGTATTTATTTGTTTGTGTAGGTGCAATTATTGGAGACTTGTGTGTTCCTCCTACTGGATTGATACCTTGTTTCTTAACTGAGGGAAATACTTATCTCTACTTTGCTGCATCACCCTTTCCTCTTCAAGGGAAAAACCAACGCAAGCGAAAGAAGTAGCACAAGGCTTTCTTCATCTTCTTGAAGTACTCGTCGAGGGACTTGGATCCTTGTATGGTGTTCTCCAATTGGCATTGAAGATGTTCCGTGTAGGTGTAATGCACAAACTCTCGCCACGAAGCTTTCTTTGTCTTGGACCAACTAATGTTGAAGTTCTTCGATGCTATGTGAAGCCATGATGTCGACGCATAGTCGTGGAAATTACTTGTGGCGCACTTCAGTTGATCTTGGTAGGGGACTTGATGTCGGTTGAGGTAGTTGCCCATCTTGCGCTCCCACTTGAGATACTCCTTGGGGTCTTGAGTCCCATAGAAAGGAATTACATCATCGGTGTCGAGGTCGTAGTAGTTTGTGGAAGTTGTGGACTTGAGCATGGGGAGCTTCTCTTGAGCGTAATCTTGAGGTGCTTGTTGGCCAAGATGCCATATGTCCAATGGTGAAGATGCCTTGAAGTCGCTTGGCAAAGATGCCAAGGTAGATGGTGAAGTCTTAGAGCGGTGGTTGGTGTTGAGCTCTTGACCTTCACATTCTCGTTGTTGATGGGGTCGATGTCGATGTGACTGTCAGAATCGGGGCTCCGCGGACCCAACAAGGATCGAACACTGGGCGTGTACGAAGATCTAGCCTTGCTGCAGCCCCAAGCTCATTGCCTCATGGCTTGGCCTCATCGAGTTCGTGCGAGCGGGGAAAGAGGGGACATAGACACAACAGTTTACCCAGGTTCGGGCCACCTTGTGGTGTAAAACCTCACTCCTGCTTTGTGGTCGATTGGCCTCACGAGGAGGTTGAGGATGAACTAGTAGAGTGGGTGAGCAGCCTCGCGAGGGCTCAGTGCATGAGAATGGATTTGCCCGAAGACTCCCCACGCAGACTCCCCATGCTTTGTCAGGGTTCCCAGGTAGCCGGAGCCCGCTCCTTGGACCATGCGAGCATTCGGTCGGGCGGCCTCTGGTAGGGGCGCGGTAACGCCCACTCCGTGGGGCTCCCCGCGCCTCGGTGGAGCGGCCAGGGAGTTCGGCCCGTCATCGACAAGCACCCAATCGAAGGACGGGGCGGCCTCCATCGGGGCGGACACGGCCTCTTCGGCCATGACCCCCAGGCTGACCTCCTCACCCCTCTAGGCAGCGACGCCGCGGCGGGGTCCGTCTATGGCCACTTAGCCAGCCCTTGGGACGCGATCGAGGCCAGGCCAGAGAAGAGTGGGGGCACCTCGGCCTCCGCCGAGGAGGAGAAGAAGAGGAAGTGGGCCGCGCCCGACGAGTAAGCGTCCTTCTTTGCTCCCCGACGGGGTATGTTTGCGCATGTGTTCATATCATTCCCCTCTTGATGACCAGAAGTAGTGACACGGCAAAGAAGAAGAAGGTGGGCGTCGACTCGAAGGAGCACCCTTTCCTGAGGGCACCATCACCGCCCGATCGCGGCCACGGCAGGCGTGTAAGCGCACCGCGTCGGTCTGGCGCAATCCTTGGGTGCACAGGTGGCGCCGTGCTAGGGCATACGGGCGTGCCGCCCGCTCCTGGTGCCTCGCAGGCACCGCTCGAGGGGTCGGTCATAGAGGCCATGGCGATCCAGCCCACCGCGCTGCTCGTTTCGGCCGCGACACTTCCGGCGTCGGGGGTGGGGGCGGCTGTCTTGGTTCCTCCTGCCGCTCCAGCCCCCACTTCCGGGCGTGATGACTCGCAGCCCTCGACGCAGCCTCAAGTGGTTCCGACGCCCACGAACGGAGCAGTTGACACGGTGACCCCCAGCAGCGCGGCGCAAGAGCTAGCCACGAGGAGCGGCGTGGAGCCCCCTGCGCTTCTGGCGGAGGTCGTCACGAGTCCTCCCACCGTGGTGATGCCGGCTCGGGGCATCGCGGCAATTCCTCCACGGCCAGCCCTCGAGCTCATGAGCTATGACCCCCTGATCAGGTGCGGGGTCTTGACCGACGCCCACGCCATGCTCGACCGGCTCAAGGTGGATCTCCAGGTTGCCGGTGAGCGCCTCAGGTAGGAGCGCGTGAAGCTCGCCGTGGGATGGCGTGACCGGTCTGCGGCCAGCCAAGCAACCCAGGATCATGTCGGGGCCCTCATCACTGACAGTAGGAGGGAGGCTGATGAGGCAAAGATTGCTCGTGACGTGGCGTGTGCCGAGGCGGGTGAGGCTGTCAAGTGCTACGGTGATGCGGAGGCCAGCCTGAAGGCGCTCCAGGAGGAACAGGCAGCGCGCACGCGGCAACTTTAACAGCAAGAGGAGGACCTTAAGGCTCGCGAAGCACGGCTCGCCGATCGCGACTCCGTGCTGTCGAAGATAGCTGCCGACCAGGCTACGGAGCGCGAGCGCCTGACCAAGCTGAAGGAGGAGGTGGCTGTCTCCCAAGCGTCCCACGCCATGCAAATCTCTGTGGTAACGGCCCGGCTGGAAGCCAGGGAGAAGATCCTGGACGACGCCGAAGGAAGGGCAGCTGCGGAGCATGACGCCTTCCCTTCCCTCGAGCTCAGGGCTTGCCAGGCGCTGTGATCCATCTGCAGAGGAGGATTTAAGGCCCCGCCCGCGACCCCTGAGGGCGGCTACGCAGGGCTCTCCTCGAAACTCACCGAGGAGCTCGAAGGCACCGCCGCCAAGGTGGACTCCATCCTGGAGGAGGAGTGTCGCGACCTCTTCTCCATGGCAGCAACACGTGTCTTCAGGCACCTCTTCCTCCCCCATCCAGACTTCAACTTCGATGTGGTGATCGGCCCAGTCGCTCCTGAATCCCGTGCCACCATGGCGGCGGCCATGAAAGACCATGTGAACGCCGTGCTGGAGCAGTTCATCTGCAACTCCGACGCCGACCCTGTGGCGACTGAGGCAAGCGGCAGCTACGGTGGTGATGGCGGCAGCGTTGTTGAAGACGAGCCCGCTGTGGCTGCAGCAGGTGGTGGTGATGGCCATGACAACGATGATCCGTCCTCCTAGAGTTTATCCTGTGACACTTATCATGCCTTGATGAGGCGTAAGACTTTGTTTGAATTTGTAGTACATTTGATACCTGTAATAACTGTTTTAACTCCGTGATTTCCCTTTCACGCTTGGTTTCCTTCTTGCTTGCCTTTGTGCTCTACATTGGCAGGGCCCAGCCCCGCGCATACCTCGGCCGCCATTGGGATGTCTGGTTGCGATGCCAGGACAAAACCAAGGGGCGAGGCGCTACATGACTAGTGAGGCCCCAGAGTCGCGATGCTCAGGGGTCCCCCTTGATGTGCGAGCGGCCCTCATGAAGGAAACATGGGCGGCGGCAAGGTTAATCCAGGGCCCTTCATACCTTTTCTTGTTAGTCTTTGCCTGGGAGGGACGCGGGAAGACCAGGTACCAGGGACCTGGTGAGGTGGTGTGCACCAGGCCTGGCCTGAGTGACGATGACATGTACCTAGGGAAGGGTCCTAGGCCTGACCGACATACCCTACCCAAGGACACTACCCAAAGAATCAAAGACCTACAAAATTACACTCGGTTACACCACCTCCACTCGACCATCGTTATTCAATCGGAGATTCTGGTTTCACTCGAAGGCATAAGATCTAGAGTCACTCCGGGATGACAACGGTCAGGACACCAGTCCGTCGCTGTAAAGACCATTAAATATAGGTGTTACCAGTAACGCTCGCACCTTTTACTGTTTCATTGAACCCTTGCGTAAAAGAGGGGTCTGCAGACTCTATATAAGCCACCCCTCCACTTCTTCACAAGGGTTCGCACCCCCTGTAACTCAACAGTCGATACAACAAAGCTCCCGCAGCATCGAGACGTAGGGCTATTACCTCCTCCGAGAGGGGCCTGAACTCGTAAATCTAAGTGTACAACTTCGCCGTAGCTAGGCTCTGCCCTCTCCTATGTACCCCTAATCTCTACTGTCAGATCTGTTCCCACGACAGTTCGCGCCCACCGTGGGGCAGGCGTCTAAGCGACTTTCGGCGAGGTTGTGTTCTTCAAACTCCTTCGACATGGTTTCCGGCAGCGGACTGCCTCTGGGTCGCGAGATCCATCTTGGTGCACCCAGTTTCGTCACCGATGATTCGGCCTAGCTCCAGGAAGCCAACCTTGACGTCAAGGTGCTCCCTATTCACGGGGCGGTGCACTTCCGTGCAAGTGCCTGCGACGTCCTCTGGCGGCAGCCGTCGACTCAGTTTTGGTCGGCTTCGGTGGCGTCTTCTCTCCACGCGGCTCGCCGTCGCAAGCGATCCGGTCATTCGCGGCTCCAGCGATGGGTGAAGCACATGATGGCTCGTCAGTTGTCCGTTCCTCATATCACTGCGATCGAGCCCGACGAGTTCCTTTACGGCTTGTTTGATCTATCGTGTGGTCACTTGGATACGCTTTCCGAGTGTGAAAGCAACGACCCGGTGGCGGAAGTCCTCGTGATTGGCTCCCAGCGTAGCCCACCCGGGTTTCCCCGCGGCGGAGGTGAAAGTGGTGGTCCGTCGCACACCAACGACGAGTACTACCCGCAGGCCCTCACTGTGGAACGGAGAGAGGAGCTGCAGCGCAGGAACAAGCAGGTCCTCTAGACCCCCATTGCTGGGTAGACTGCCGAGGCCTAGGCCTTGGAAGCCACGCGCATAGCCACTTTGGCTGAATGCGCGCGTCTGGAGGATCTCCAGAAGTCAATCGACGATCGCGCTCGCAGGCAACCCCCAAGTTCCAGTCGACGGCAGCGGCAGTTATTTCCGAGTGGACCGCAAGGCGAGTTTGAGGTATTCCGCACTCTGATTCAGAATGTTGCTGTTGCGGCACGCATTGCAGATTCCATCCAACCATCCCGATCTGAGGCCGGAGAAGGGCTACGGTAAATCCGAGCGTTGCTCAGGGCGGCTGGTGAACAGAACTTGGCTATTTCCCAGTCGCACCACAGAATCCATGGCAGGTCAGTGAGGGTGGATACAGTTCAGTCGGCACATAGCCCAAGATCGCCTCCGCTGCATGAAGGTCGTGGTTATCGCCAAGATCAGTACCTGGATCAAGGCCATGGTTAGTTCACTTCCCGACATCACCGTGATGACTGCCGTCGAGTGCCGTCACCTCTCTCGAGAGGTGGTTCGTACGTGCCCCGGTAGTACGACGACAGGCGTCCATACGGCGACGAGCGGAGGGAGCCAATCGATCCCAGAGATCCGAGGTTCAACGCCAGGTCAGTCCTTGTGCAAGGTTTAGTCGACAGAGGCAGAGCTCGCCGTGAAAGCATTAACATGGGTCACCCGAGTGGAAGTGGCGTGTTTGTTTCTGGGCCCGAGTGTTTTAGCAGGGCCATACGAGCCGCTGAGATACCACCCAATTTTAGATTGGCCACGGGCATGAACAAATTCACTGGTGAGTCAAAGCCAGACACGTGGTTGGGAGATTACCGAGTCGCTGTACAAATTGGTGGAGGCAATGATGATGTTGCTATGAAACATCTGCCCTTGATGCTAGAAGGATCAGCCCGGGCGTGGTTGAACCAGTTGGCTCCTGCCAGTATTCATTGCTGGGAAGACTTGGCTCGAGTGTTTATTAAAACATTCGAAGGCACTCACAAGCGACCTGCTGGACTGACTGAATTGCAGCATTGCGTCCAGAAGCCGAATGAAACTTTGAGAGAGTACATACAGCATTGGACCACACTTCACCATGTGGTGGAGAATGTTACGCATGCAGCATCAAGCAGTCTGTGCTTTGAAAGAAAGTATCTTATACAGAGAGCTCAACCTAAAATTTGGGCTGTCTGGGGCCCTGACCATGAACTAAATGATGGAAATTGCCACTCGATATGCGAATGGGGAAGAAGAGGACCGCCTCCGTAGTGGCAAAGGAAAGGTTGTAGACCCTAACGCCGGAGGCGGGAATCCCAGTCGGAAACAGAAGCGCAAAGCTGAGGCCACTTGTCAAGTAGAAGCAGCAGTAGTAGGTGCTCAAGGCAAGTTCAAAGGGAAGGCCAAAGAGCAGTGGGTTCCTAAGAAGTAGAGAGACCAGTCGGGCCATGACGTCCTGGATCTACCGTGTGCCATTCACACGAAGAAAGACGAAGAGGGTAACCTGATTTTACCCAAGCATACCACTCGATAGTGTAGACTCCTTATTCTGCAGTTCCATGAAGGTGAGCAGATTGAAAAGGGCTCTGACAAAGATGATGATGAAGAGAAGGCAGAAGATTACCCGAAGGTCAATGCCACTCTGGTGATTTTTGCTGATGTCGAGAGCAAAAGTCGACTGAAAGTCATCAACCGTGAGGTGAACATGGTTGCTCCGGCGACTACAACGTACCTCAAGTGGTCAAAGACTCCCATTACCTTTGACCAGTTAGACCACCCAGCTCATGTTGCTACCCCTGGGAGGCAAGCACTGGTAGTGGATCCAGTCGTAGGAGGCACTCGGTTGCACAAGGTTCTTATGGATGGCGGCAGTGGTTTGAACATTCTCTGTGCTGAAACCATCCAGGGGATAGGCATTCTGATGTCCCGACTCAATGAAAGCAACATGCAGTTTCACGGAGTTATCCCAGGGAAAAAGGCAAAATCACTCTGCCAGATTGCTTTGGATGTGGTTTTTGGTGACTCGAAGAATTTTCGGAAGGAAAAGTTGATGTTTGAAGTGGTAGATTTTCATAGTGCCTACCATGCTATTCTGGGTTGACCGGTTTATGCTCGCTTCATGGCCCGTCCATGTTACGTGTACCTTAAGCTAAAGATGCCTGGACCCAAGGGCGTGATCACCGTCACAGGGAATAGGTAGAGAGCCTAGGAATGTCTTCAGTAGGGGTCCAAAATTGCCGACGAGCACATGACAGTAGTAGAGTTGGAAGAATACAAGAGGAACGATGATCCGAGTGATTTGCTCCGCTCTAAGAAGCCAGCTTCCGAGTCCGCTTTTCAGTCGGCAGGAGAAACCAAACAAGTTCACATTCACCTGAAAGATCCCGTAACCGCTCCAACCAACATCACAATGACACTCGACAGCAAATAGGAAGCGGCTCTCATCCAGTTCCTCCGTGAGAACTAGGACATCTTTGCATGGAAACCATCGGACATGCCAGGTGTACCCAGGGGACTGGCTGAGCACCGTTTGTGAGTCGACTCGAGGCCAAACCTATCAAAGAGCATCTCCGCCACTCTGCTGTGGAGAAGAGGAAGGCGATTGGTGAAGAAGTGGCTCGGCTCCTTGCGGCCGAGTGCATACGCGAGATATACCACTCCGAGTGGCTCACCAACATCGTCATGGTAGTCGCTCCGTATGTGCATCGATTTCAAGCATATCAATCGGGTCTGCCGAAAGATCATTTTCCGCTCCCTCGCATTGACCAGATTGTGGATTCCACTGCAGGATGCGACCGTTTGTCTTTCCTTGATGCGTATTCCGGATACCATCAAATCCGACTGTATGGGCCAGATGAAATAAAGACTGCCTTCATCACCCCTTTCGGGTGTTTTTGCTATGTCACCATGCCATTCGGTCTCAAAAACACTGGCGCCACATTCATGCGCATGATTGAAAATGTCTGCTCACTCAGATCAGTCAGAATGTCGAGGCTTACATGGATGATATCATGGTCAAGTCACGCAAGGGTTCCGACCTGCTGACCGATCTTGCTGAAACCTTTGCCAACCTGAGGAGGTACGACATCAAGCTGAACCCGTCCAAGTGCACCTTCGGAGTGCCTGGAGGCAATTTACTCAGTTTCCTCATTTCCGAACGAGGGATAGATGCCAATCCCAAGAAGATTGGTGCTATTGTTCGAATGAAATGCCCTGAGCGTGTGCATGACATCCAGAAGCTCACAGATTGTCTCACAACACTGAGTCGGTTCATTTCTCGTCTCGGTGAAAAGGCACTGCCTCTTTACCGACTGATGAAGAAGTCCGATAAGTTCGAGTGGACTCCCGAAGCTGAAGCAGCGTTTGTTGAGCTCAAAGCTCTGCTCTCCACCCAGCCGGTGCTTGCTGCTCCGAATAGCAAAGAACCTCTGCTTTTGTACATTGCGGCCACTAGTCAAGTTGTCAGCACAGTTCTCAAGTGAAGCGAGAAGAAGAAGGCAAGGCCTACAAAGTTCAACGACCAGTGGATTATATCTCTGAGGTTTTGACTCCGTCTAAGCAGAGATATACTCACTATCAGAAGCTTGTCTATGGCATTTATCTAACAGCAAAGAAAGTGGCACATTATTTCCAAGAACACTGAGTCTCAGTCGTCAGCGATTCCCCGCTATCTGAAATCATGAACAATCGGGATGCAACTGGTTGAGTGGCTAAATGGGCCATCGAGCTCCTCCCTTTTGACATTAAATTTGAAGCAAAGAAGTCGATCAAGTCTCAAGCGCTCATAGATTTCTTGGCCGATTGGATAGAACAGCAACAGCCGACTCAGATTCACTCGGAACACTGGACTATGTTCTTCGATGGATCTAAAATGCTGAATGGTTTCGGTGCTGGAGTGGTCCTGGTGTCTCCAAGAGGTGATCGGCTCAGCTATGTCCTCCAGATTCACTTCAATTCCTCCAATAACTAGGCTGAGTACGAAGCACTGCTCTACGGGTTGCGTATGGCCATCTTACTCGGCGTCCGTCACCTGATGGTCTACGGTGACTCGGATTTGGTGGTTAATCAAGTGATGAAGGAGTGGGATGTCAGAAACCCTGCTAGGACTGGATACTGCAATGTAGTGAGGAAGCTAGAGAAAAAGTTTGAGGGTTTGGAGCTTCACCACATTCCCCGAATCAGAAATCAAGCAGCCGACGACCTGGCAAAAATCGGGTCCACTCGGAAGCCTATCCCCAGCAATGTGTTTCTTGAACACCTCCATTCCCCGTCAGTACAGGAGGATCCTTTCACTGAAGAGCCTCCCCAAGCGATAAGTCCTACTGATCCGACTGAAATTGAGATCCCTGCTGTCATTGACTTGGTTATGGAGATTCTGGTAATTACCCCCGACTGGACAGTGCCATACATTGCATATTTACTCAGGCAAGAACTCCTAGAGGATGAAGTCGAGGCCCGTCAGATTGTCCGTAGATCCAAGGCTTTCACAGTGATAAATGGACAGCTTTACAGAGAGAGTGTCACTCGCATAGCCCAACGTTGTATTTCTCTAGACGAAGGTCGATGATTTTGGAAGAGATCCACTCGGGGACTTGTGGTCACCATGCGACCTCTCGGACAATTGTAGCCAAAGCATACCAAGCTGGATTTTTCTGGCCGCGCGCCAATGAAGCTGCAAAGGAGATCGTTCAGCATTGCGAAGGATGCCAATTCTACGCGAACATGTCCCATAAGCCCGCGTCTGCCATGAAGACCATATCACTTGTCTGGCCGTTTGCTGTGTGGGGATTGGACAAGATTGGTCCACTCAGGACTGGCAGAAGCGGTTTCACTCATCTGCTTGTGGCAGTCGACAAATTTACCAAGTGGATCGAAGCCAAGCCAATCAAGAAGCTAGATTCACGTACCGCCATCAAGTTCATGAAGGAGTTGATATTCTGATATGGAGTCCCACATAGCATTATCACGGACAACGGCTCAAACTTCGATTCGGAAGAATTTCGAGAGTTTTGCGCTTCCCAAGGCACTCAGGTGGATTATGCATCCGTTGCGCACCCGCAGTCGAATGGCCAAGCTGAGAGTGTGAATGGTCTGATCCTTCAGGGGTTAAAGCCACGACTCATGCGTGACCTCGAGCATGCAGCTGGAGCCTGGGTGACTGAACTGCCGTCTGATGGGGTTTAAGGATGACTCCTAACCTGTCCACCGATGGCACCCCTTTCTTCATAGTGTATGGAGCCAAAGCCGTGCTGCCAAGTGATCTCTTCCACAATTCACCCCGAGTGGAACTCTACTCTGAAGCTGAGGCGGAACAGGCACGGCATGATGCCGTCGATCTTTTGGAAGAAGAACGAGAGATGGCCCTAATACGGTCGACTGTTTATCAGCAGGATCTTTGTCGATTCCACGCCAGGAACGTCAGAGGTCTAGCATTTCAAGAAGGAGATCTCGTGCTCTGAGTGGATTAGCAACGACCACACAAACTCGCCCCCGCGTGGTAAGGTCCCTTCATCGTCACCAAAGTGTTACATAACGGGGCCTATCACCTCTACAACCTCGCGAAGAAGATTGACGAGCCGTGCTCCTGGAACGCAGATCTTCTTCGTCAATTCTATACTTAACAATCAGATTGTCGAGATGTAATAAGAGTACTTTTAGATTGTTTATCAAAGATATGACTCCTATAGTCCTATGATGATTTCCCTCGCATAAGCGCATGTTCAAAAACCCCAGTGGGTGGCTTAGCCGTGAGCCAGTCCTCGCCTAAGCTAAAAAACTACTCCGAGTCAGAGCATCCCTCCCACTCGGGGGCTTAGCCGCGAGCCAGTCCTCGCCTAAGTTAAAAAACAACTCCGAGTGAGAGCATCCCTCCCACTCGGGGGCTTAGCCACGAGCCAGTCCTCGCCTAAGTTGAAAAACTACTCCGAGTGAGAGCATCCCTCCCACTCGGGGGCTTAGCCACGAGCCAGCCCTCGCCTAAGTTAAAAAAACTACTCCGAGTGAGAGCATCCCTCCCACTTGGGGGCCTAGCCGCGAGCTAGCCCTCGCCGAAGTTGTTTATCAAAGACATGACTCCTTCAGTCCTATGATGATTTCCCTCGCATAAGCGCATGTTCAAAACCCCCAGTGGGTGGCTTAGCCGTGAGCCAGTCCTCGCCTAAGCTAAAAAACTACTCCGAGTGAGAGCATCCCTCCCACTCGGGGGCTTAGCTGCAAGCCAATCCACGCCTAAGTTAAAAAACTACTCGGAGTGAGAGCATCCCTCCCACTCGGGGGCTTAGCCGCGAGCCAGTCCTCGCCTATGTTAAAAAACTACTCCGAGTGAGAGCATCCCTCCCACTCGGGGGCTTAGACGTGAGCCAGTCCTCGCCTAAGTTAAAAAAAAACTAATCCGAGTGAGAGCATCCCTCCCACTCGGGGGCTTAGCCGCGAGCCAGCCCTTGCCTAAGTTAAAAAACTACTCCGAGTGGGAGCATCCCTCCCACTCGGGGGCTTAGCCACGAGCCAGTCCTCGCCTAAGTTAAAAAACTACTCCGAGTGAGAGCATATCTCCCACTCGGGGGCTTAGCCGCGAGCCAGCCCTCGCCCAAGTTAAAAATCTACTCCGAGTGAGAGCATCCCTCCCACTCGGGGGCTTAGCCGTGAGCCAGTCCTCGCCTAAGTTAAAAAAACTACTCCGAGTGAGAGCATCCCTCCCACTCAGGGGCTTAGCCGTGAGCCAGTCCTCACCTAAGTTGAAAAACTACTCCGAGTGAGAGCATCCCTCCCACTCGGCGGCTTAGCCGCGAGCCAGCCCTGACCTTAGTTAAAAAACTACTCTGAGTGAGAGCATCCCTTCCACTCGGGGGCTTCGCCGCGAGCCAGTCCCCGCTGAAGTTAAAAAAACTACTCCAAGTGAGACCATCCCTCCCACTCGGGGGCTTAGCCACGAGCCAGCCCTCGCCTAAGTTAAAAAACTACTCCGAGTGAGAGCATCCCTCCCACTCGGGGGCTTAGCCGCGAGCCATCCCTCGCCTTAGTTAAAAAACTACTCTGAGTGAGAGCATCCGTCCCACTCGGGGGCTTAGCCATGAGCTAGTCCTCGCCTAAGTTAAAAAAACTACTCCGAGTGAGAGCATCCCTCCCACTCAGGGGCTTAGCCGCGAGCCAGTCCTCACCTAAGTTAAAAAACTACTCCGAGTGAGAGCATCCCTCCCAGTCGGCGGGTTAGCCGCGAGCCAGCCCTCGCCTAAGTTAAAAAACTACTCCGAGTGAGAGCATCCCTCCCACTCGGGGGCTTAGCCGCGAGCCAGCCCTCGCCTAAGTTAAAAATCTACTCCGATTGAGAGCATCCCTCTCACTCGGGGGCTTAGCCGCAAGCCAGTCCTCGCCTAAGTTTAAAGATATGTTCACTCAGAAAATGCAGTAAGCTGGAAAACAACGGTTCGGATAAATTCGCAACCTCAAGTACGGAAACACAGGCAAAGGTACTCGGGCAGAAAGCCCAAACGTGTTTAACGGTTACAAAATCACTCGGCATACCGAGGCAAATAAGTTCCGACTGGAAGATAAAGTTTTCTTTCAAGCACAGGTGGGACTCGCAGGTTCGACGAAGATGTCCAGGTCTAAGCCATCTGCAATTCGGGTCGCCACCTCAATGAAAGTCTCCATGAAAGCTTGAAATTGGAGCTTCTTTGTGTTAGCCACCTGGAGAGCCTTCAGTTTTTATTCTTTGGCATCCTTGAAGTGGATGCGAATGAGGGAAAGTGCCACATCGGCCCCGCAGCAAGCGGCAGACTTCTTCCATGCTTGCACTCGACCAGGGATTTCATTGAGTCGAGTCATCATTGACTCGAGATCATTCAGGAGTGTATCCTCAGGCCACAGCTCTTTATCTATCTTCGTCAGTGTAGCCTTCAGATGAGTGATATACCCTTGGACATCTTCAAGACGAGCTTCGAGTCGCAGCATGTTCAGAGCCACCGCATCCTTCACAAGTGACTTGGTGGGATCTAGATCTGTCTCGATCCAATCAGTCTCTTCCTCGAAGTAATGATAGAATTCTGTGCAAGGAAGGAATAAAAGATTAGTTATTCCCTTGCATTCGAAGAGTTAGAGAAATTCACTCGGACAACGAGAGGTACCTTCAAGCATGTTGTACATCTTTTTCGGGAAACCCCCCAGATATTTCTCCAGCGCATCCCTCTTCTGGGTGAGTTGGTCCACTTTGTCAGTCAGAGCTGTTTTCTCTGACTCAAAGGCACTTGCTTGGTTTTCCATCTTCTTGACCCACTTGGCCCGTTCCTTCTTAAGCTCTTCGACAGAAGTTTTCAGAGATGCATTTTCTTCTTCTAGCTTTCCAACTGAAGCCAACT
The DNA here is from genome assembly GCA_011799875.1 of Thinopyrum elongatum. Lineage (NCBI taxonomy): Eukaryota > Viridiplantae > Streptophyta > Magnoliopsida > Poales > Poaceae > Thinopyrum > Thinopyrum elongatum. The sequence goes on along the minus strand of CM022302.1, from coordinate 306,192,601 downwards.
TCACCTCAGCGGCTTCAGTCTTCTCCTTAGCCACCTTCTGAGCTCCTGCGAGTTCTTCATCCTTCTTCTCCAAGGCCGGCTTCATGGTGTCTAAAGAAACAACATTCCTGAGTCACGCTTGAAGTTGACGGTTTTCATTAGGCACATTTGTTCGAGTGAAACTACTCGGCTCAAAGGACAGAAGAAAAGAACAATAGTACATTCAGTCGACAGGATTTACCTCCCATGGTCGTCGCCTCTGTCTGAGCACGTTCCAAGTTATTTTTGGTCAGTTTCAAGTCCAATTGGAGTTGGATCTTCTCCTTCTCTAGAGCAGCATATTGAGCCCCGAGATCACAAGTTTTATGAGATCAGCAAAGAATCAATTCAGTCGACGACAATAAAGAATTTTGGATATTACTCTACTTCCGAGTAGAGGAGAGCAAATCCAACTGCTACACACAAACAATTCTAAGACCCCCGCCGAATCAAACATTCAATGGAGGTCTCGGGGACTACACCCCGTGGGTGCACTCAGTGTGCCCCCATAGGACCCATTTCCATTCGGTTTTAGCCTGACTGATTCGAGTGAGGAGTAAAAAAAAGGGTTCACTAAGACCCCCGCCGAATCAGATATTCGACGGCAGTCTCGGGGAGTACACCTAGTGGGTGCACTCAGCGTGCCCCCACTAGATCAATTTCCTAGTCAGCACGGCCTGGCCAGTCTGAGTGGAAGAGCTCAGAAAAAAAAAACATTCTAAGACCCCCGCCGAATCAGACATTCGACGGCGCCCTCGGGGACTACAACCAGTGGGTGCACTCAGCGTGCCCCCACTGGATCAATTTCCCACTCGGCATGGCCTGACCGGTTGGAGTGGAAGAACTACAGACCAAAAAACTACAGAGTGAATGCCGTTATTCTACGTAAAAAGAAAACACCTAGTGGGTGTACAGAATCAAGACGGAATAAACCCAATCGGAAATCAACTTACGATCGCACTTACTCAGACATTCGCCTGGAGAGCTGTGCTGGCATCATAAGCCAATTTGCTGTTGCATACACTTCCTTCAAACACTGCATCATAAGACCGGCTTGAATCAAGGCTTCCTTGCTGGCCCTAGTCTGGTCTTCAGGGATGTGGTGCAGAGTGAACATAGTCAACGCGGGAGTCGGCGACGTAGTTGGAAGGATTTGCGCTTGAGATTGGCCAGTAGGTCCTGAGGCTGGAAGAGTCGACACCAAAGGCGAAGTGCTTGACGACAGAGAGCGATGGTGCCAACGCCAGACGAACCACCTGGCTCGTGAGGTGTAGTTGCAGGCGGTGCACAAGGTGTTCGGCTCGACGGCACTGTGCGAGCGAGGCCACGGGGAGCTGCCGAGGTCGTACCTGCGTCACCTGCGTCCTTCTGAGGCTTGTCTTCATCATCATCAGCCAGATGGATGATATCTGTTGGCACTGCAACCACTCGACAATGGCAACTCATTCAATTGTCGAGTCAACCACTGAAGGAAAACAGAGTGAAAGCTTGACGTACCTCGCCGAGAAGTTGCCGCATCCGCAGTTACCGCCTCCGCGTGCTCCTCGCCAACTTGCATAGGTGACGTTACCAAAGTAGCAGCTCTGGCACAATTCACATTCGGTCAACAAAAGCATGAAGGTTTGCAGCAACAAAGATAGAAAGTGAAAAAGAAGAGCACTCACATTGAAGCAACGGGCACGACAACCTTAGTCCTGGGCAAGGCCTTCCGCGGCTTCAGTGGGACATTCTTCGGCTGCTTTGCAGTCTTCTCAATCGGGTCAGGGGTTGCCATTTGAGTGCGCTTGGGGTTCCTGACACTCGACTCCGGGGCCTTGCTCTGTCTGGCGATCGGGTCTTGGTTCGCCTTGGTACGGCACTCGGTGCGAGGGGGCGACTCGACTTCATCGCTGTCATCAGAGTCATCGCTGCCGTCTTCACTATCGTCACCATACTCGAAATCAGCACTCCTGCCCTCGCTCTCCTCTCCTTCAATGAGATGTTCCCCATTCAGCACAGGCGAATACATCTTCGTGAACACCTGCAGAGCACAAGTATCAAAGTTAGTCTGTACTCAATTCAGTCGCATATTGAAAGCAGAAGGCAATACACTCGACAAGTTATGTCTCACCTCCCCTGGAAGATGCTCAGCGTCGAAAGGTTGAATCCATTTGGATACACGCGGGTGTCGCGGGCTCCGGTGATGCTCCTGAGTCACTGTGCCACAGTCTCCTCCTTGACTTCCTCCGGATAAGTTCGAGCAGTGTCGTCAGCACCTGAATACAGCCACATAGGGTGGTCTGGTGCTTGCAGAGGCTGGATGCATCGACTGAGGAACACCTCCAACAGATCAAGAACACCGCCACTTTTGGACGGAAATTTCATTTTCCATTTTTTGATTGCCCAAAATGAGTTTTTTTGTGAAGGACCTACCATATATTTGTTGCAAAATTGTACGAAATCAATTTTATAAAATACTAGGACATATTTAATGCATAATTGACCAAATGGTTGGGTGTCAAAAGCTTTGATCCACCTCTCGTGAAAAAGACAAATTTCCGCCAATTCAGTAGGAAGCGGGTCAAATTTGAACTGCAGCTGCCTTATAGTTTACTCTTTATTTTTTTCAAAAATCATTTCTAGGTACAAAAGTATCTACTTAATCAGAGAAACACCAAAAGTTTTCCAAGATTCAACCACTAGCTAGGAACGGTAATGCTCGCCGTTTTGCCCGCAATTTGAAACGGGCATGAAAAATTCAAAAAAAATCAAAAAATTGGAAAACATTCGCATTGTGTCATTATATGTGACCAAGTTACCAGGAAAAATAATAAACTTGTAATATGGCAATTATTTTTAAAAAGTGTTATCAGAAATGAGCTATCATGTGTGAAGATTCGTGGCTTTCAATCCAAATGCTCAATCTTATGGCCACATTCATGGCATAATTTGTTTAAATGATCTAATATTGTGCACAAGGGTGCATATTGGAATGGCAAACAATGTTGCCTATGGAATTTTTCATTTTCTTTGGACGAAAATTTCATTTTCCATTTTTCAAGTGCCCAAAATGAGTTTTTTTGTGAAGGACCTACCATATATTTGTTGAAAAATTGTATGAAATCAATTTTATAAAATACTAGGACATATTTAATGCATAATTGACCAAATTGTTGGGTGTCAAAAGCTTTGATCCACCTCTCGTGAAAAAGACAAATTTCCGCCAATTCAGTAGGAAGCGGGTCAAATTTGAACTGCAGCTGCTTTATAGTTTGCTCTTTATTTTTTTCAAAAATCATTTCTAGGTACAAAAGTATCTACTTAATGAAAGAAACACCAAAAGTGTTCAAGATTCAATCACTAGCTAGGAACGGTCATGCCCGCCGTTTTGACCGCATTTTGAAACGGGCATGAAAAATTCAAAAAAAATCAAAAAATTGGAAAACATTCGCATTGTGTCATTATATGTGACCAAGTTACCAGGAAAAATAGTAAACTTGTAATACGGCAATGATTTTAAAAAGTGTTCTCAGAAATGAGCTATCATGTGTGAAGATTCATGTCTTTCAATCCAAAAGCTCAATCTTATGGCCACATTCATGGCATGGTTTGTCTAAATGATTTAATATTGCGCACAAGGGTGCATCTTGGAATGGCAAACAATGTTGCCTAAGGAATTTTTCATTTTCTTTGGACGGAAATTTCATTTTCCATTTTTTGAGTGCCCAAAATGAGTTTTTTTGTGAAGGACCTACCATATATTTGTTGCAAAATTGTACGAAATCAATTTTCTAAAATACTAGGACATATTTAATGCATAATTGACCAAATGGTTGGGTCTTAAAATCTTTGATCCACCTCTCGTGAAAAAGACAAATTTCCACCGATTTAGTAGGAAGCAGGTCAAATTTGAACTACACCTGCCTTATAGTTTGCTCTTTATTTTTTTCCAAAAATCATTTAGAGGTACATAAGTATCTATTTAATCAGAGAAACACCAAAAAAATTCCAAGATTCAACCACTAGCTAGGAACGTTCATTCCCGCCGTTTTGACCGCATTTTGAAATGGGCATAAAAAATTCAAAAAAAATTCAAAAATTGGAAAACCTTCGCATTGTGTCATTATATGTGACCAAGTTACTAGGAAAAATAATAAACTTGTAATATGACAATTTTTTTTAAAAAGTGTTCTTAGAAATGAGCTATCATGTGTGAAGATTCATGTCTTTCAATGCAAAATTCTCAATCTTATGGCCACATTCATGGCATAGTTTGTTTAAATGATCTAATATTGTGCACAAGGGTGCATATTGGAATGGCAAACAATGTTGCCTAAGGAAGTTTTCATTTTCTTTGGACGGAAATTTCATTTTCCATTTTTGGAGTGCCCAAAATGAGATTTTTTGTGAAGGACCTACCATATATTTGTTGCAAAATTGTACCAAATCAATTTTCTAAAATACTAGGACATATTTAATGCATAATTGACCAAATGGTTGGGTGTCAAAAGCTTTAATCCACCTCTCGTGAAAAAGGCAAATTTCCGCCGATTCAGTTGGAAGCGGGTCAAATTTGAACTGCACCTGCCTTATAGTTTGCTCTTTATTTTTTTCCAAAAATCATTTCTAGGTACATAAGTATCTATTTAATAATAAATACATGGTTTGGTGGTGATATGTCGAGGTTTGGATGGTGGCCGAGGGCCCCAACTCTAGAGCGCGTAAACTCGCATGCCCGCCGCGTGGTCACAGCATGATCGTGGCGTTGCCACATGTTCTGGGTGGCCTTGGCATGTCTAGTGGGTTGGGCACTGCCCCGGTAGGTGTCAGGAAGAAGAAGTCAATAGAAGAATCTCACGAGGAGACTGAACTGAGCTCAAACATGAATTAGCAGCCAAGTGTTTGATTAGTGGTGGGGAAAATGCACATGGCCAATGGGCCTGAGTTTTGGCCGAGGATGATCATCTACTAAAGACACTGTCTTGGAAAATTTGCAGCTCAAATGGAGGAGCCTAGGTGTCACTTGCTTTGCAAAGTACCACACTGGACAGAAATATGAATGTTGAAGCTGGACTCAAATGAATGAATGGTTTGATCTGAAATTTGGAGGAGAATGATAATTTGGGCATATGGAGGCACTTTAAAAATTTCATACCATTTGGATAAATAAAAATGGTACTTTCTTCACAGTGCTCTCCATTGAACAGAAAATTGGGAAAAATGTTGAGGGAAATTGGCTAGAATAAATGAGCTAAAATTTGGTGAAGGGAGGTTCTATGGGCAGGGTCATGTCGTGGTAAATTTTCAGCAATTATAAATTAACATAAAATATAGTTGCTTCACAAACTGAAAATATTAGCAGAAACAAAGATTGGATGGTGAGCTCACTTGGATTGTTAGTTGGGGCTCAAATTTTGTGGAGAGCTATGATTTGGGAATATAGAAGATGTGGCAAAAATTCAGCTCATTAGGATATGCTTAGCTAGTACTTCCTTCACAATGGTTCTAGCTGAACAAAAACTTTGGAAATTTTCCGAGGAAGATTTACCAGGAAAATGGAGCTGAATATTGTCATGAGGCATTGATTTGGATATTAAAGAATGCCCAATTTTTTCGGGAATTTTGGGAATGACAGAAATATAGGCTGCTTCACAACCTAGGGCAAAAATTGACACATAGACATGACACATAGGCAAAACTGATGAGGTGGTGCCTAGTCATAGCAATGCACCACAATTTACAAGGCTATGACCATCTATATTGGTTGTTATCAACTAGAAATAAGGCAGCGGACCAGTGCTGTTTGCTTTATGACCATTTCGTGTAAGGAAATTACGACCTTTCTGACCAAAATGGTCGTTATGGTTTAGGGCTTGGAGCCCCCCGAACAGCTTTTGACCAATTGGTCTCAAATGGTCATAGATTTATGACCAATTCTTCCAGGGTCACTGACAGAAGGTCACAAGTTGACATATTTCTTGTAGTGATGGCTCACAATTCACGAGCAACCTCTTCAGGACGTATTGCTCTAACCTTGGAATGTAGATATGCTACGCTTCGGTGGTGCACACACGGAGCAACGGCCAGGCTGAGCGTGCCAACGTGGAGGTCCTGAGGGGCCTCAAGGTGAGAAGTTTCAAGAAGAAGCTCGAGGCTTGCGGCAGGGCTTGGCTCGATGAGCTTCAGTCTGTGATGTGGTCTATTCGCACCACAGCGACTAAGCCCACCGGCGAGACCCCGTTCTTCCTCGTCTACGGGGCCGAGGCGGTCCTCCCTCACGAGGTCAGGCTTCACTACCCACGGGTCCTAGCATTCGACGAGGCGCGTGTCGTGGGAAACCACGACCACCTATGGGGCCAAGTGCCCCGTTTGGTTCGGCAGGGGGACTGAGCACATTGCACAAAGAGCGGAGAAGCGCAGCATAGTGCGACAGAGATCACACGGGCAGTTTTTACCCAGGTTCAGGCCGTCGCGAGGCATAAAACCCTACTCCTGCTTTGGTGGATTGATGGTGGATGGTGGTGGAAACACATCGCTCTTGCCCGGTAGGGTTGCCTCGGGGCGAGAGCAGCTAGACGCGTATGGGTGTACAGGGGTCCGAATCCTTTCTATGGTTGCCATGGGCCTCCTTTTATATATCAAGGGGTTACCACAGTGGCAAATCAGTCATTGTGTACTGATTAGATAGCGAACAGTGCTATCATATCTACTCTGCAGACAGAGTAGTACGCATTAAATGCGCCGCTCAGTGTCACATCATGGCCTGCCCGGCACGCCTTGCCGGGCTGTTTGGCCACCTTCTCTCTTGTCTGCATGACACGTCGCAGGACGGGTGTCATCTGGAGGTGATTCCTATAGGAAATGGCTGCCATGTGGCAAAAGGCAGCCACTTAGTCATCTTGGGGCTTGACACCGCACCGATCGGTGACTTGCGTCGCTGTGAGGTGGGGCGGTGAAGCCTTGGCGGGGTGTATCGCCTTCGTATGCCATGGCACGCCTGCCGGGGCGGTCCTGAGGCTTGCTTCCGGGGCAACCTTGACCTCGCCAGGCTCTCCTGCCCGGCAAGGGAGGTTTTCCCTTAGCAATGTCTGGCTTCTTGGCTTGACTTGGTCTTCTCATCTTGCCCTTTGATTCCTCAAAAGAGCCTATGTCTTCATCTTGGCCTTGTCTTGGATGTTGCAATCTTGATCTTGGGCCTGTGCACGGTCTGAGCAACAGACCCAGGGTTTGTTGCACCGACAGGAGCCCCCGGGCCTGGCGCGAACATGCTGCCGGGCGTCGTCGGGGTAGGCCCTAACTTGTGCACAGGCGAGGGGGAAATAGCTACTCGCCCTTTGAGATATTCTTTGCTTCTTCATTAATCTGAGCTCGAATCAGTTTCCGGTTCTTCCGCCCGTCATGTAACTCCAATTGCAGTAATGGAGATAATGGGCCACGATGCATGGAGTTACCCACGTCCCTCGTTCACGAGGTGGTAACTGCCACCCCACTATCCTCCCCTACTCCAGGTGCTTGTACCACGTGTACTACATGCATTGCGCAAGGTTTCTGGCAGATGCGGAGGGTGCGGGAATGAGTGCCATGGCAGAAAGCTAGGGGTCGTGGATTGGCACAGGGGGTCGGCCTTGATTCTTCAAGCCATTGATGGCAAGGAGCCGGACTGGCCGAGCTGGGCGGCCACCTCCACGAAGAAAATCCAGCCCCCTGCCATGCCCGCCTATAAGAAGGGGGCATGGTGTGAGAAGTTTTTCCACACCTCCTTCCTTCTTCGTTTCTGCAGTTGCCCACGTCCGTCATGGTGAGAGGTCGGGGGTTCGGTCCTCCCCAAGTGGCGACGAGAACTTCTACTCGACAGCGTCTCCCTCCTCCCTTCGAAGGTGCAGGGACGGAGCTCGGGATGAGGGGAGGTGGGCGAGGATGAGGTCGAGGCCGTCGTGGCGCACGGGGCCGAGGGGGACGGGGTGGCATTCTGATTGCGCCCCCACCGGCCGCCCCTCCCCTGATGGAAGGCCATGTTGGAGACCAGCCTCTGGAGTTCGTCATCACGCTGTATAAGCCTCGGCGCGGCCGCCTCCGTATCCCCACCCCATTCGCAAGGGCGATGGAGCTCGATCAGCCACGTGCGTTGAGACTACACATGAGGGGCTGCGGGGATGGCAGCATACGGGTGGATGTAGATTTCCCGGCCCCTCATGTTATGTATCTTCGCCGTGGCTGGAAGACCTTTGCCCACGCCCATAGCCAGTTGGGCACGCCCTCCAATTTAAGTTAATGGAGGCCGATTTCCTTTCCGTCAAGGTTTTTGGGAGCTCGGGTGCTCGTTTAGGGTGCTGCGTGGAGAGCTCGACCGATGACGAAAGCTCCTCCTCGAGCAAGAGCGATGAGGAGGACAGTGACGGTGATGACATCGGCGTCGGCCGGGAGGGCGACGACTCTGACTCCGGCTGAGCACCACCCGCACCATCACCGTTAGGCGGAGGCACCATCATCTGCACCTACATCTCCTCCCCAAAAAGGTGATTTGCCAGGGAGTTGGATGCAGGGGTGGGGGTGGCACTCCTGGCTCCTCCAGCAGCCTTCTAGCTGGGCACCGGCAGGCTTCCTCACGGGCTGCAGCTTCGTTTGCCCTGCCGCGTCCTGTTGGCCCTGGTGGTGGCGGTTGACGGGTCGTCTCCGCCGATCTCTTCACCATCACCTTCGCCCGCGCCCTCCCGCTCTCGCCAGGCTCTTCGTCAGGGGACCCGACGAGGCCGGGCTGGGCTTCCGCCCAGGCGCTCCTTTTGCCCTCTTCTCCTCCTACCATTGTGACTAGAAGGAGAGGGGCAAGAAAGGGCATCACGGGGCACTTTTCTTTTTTCAATCTAAAATATGTAGGCACTTGCCAAACTTTAGTTCAAATTATGTAATCTCTTTTATCCATGTTTGTGTTCTGTAAGGTCTGTACTTGTTGATCAACATATTAATGAAAAAGATAAACCTTGCTGGGCACTTGTGCATGTAACATGTCCATGAAGAGGGAGAATGCCTCTTTACACTCAAGTAAACAAGTTTTTCCCGGTAGGCTATCCTGCCGGTACCCCCAAGTTGCTGCCGCAGGGCTGGGCCTGCCGGGCACAAGTCATGAAGAGGGACTAGCCCCCCGCGAACTTTCTCGCCAAAGGCCACTACAACCTCCCTGAATGAAACAACGTTCGAGTCAAGGGACGGGAGCACCTAAGTTTTGGAAGCGGCAAGGTTTTCCTATGCACAAGCTTTACTTACAGAACGTGTATGGATAAAGAGAGAACTTATCTGTTTGGGCTTGTCGGGGATCGCGATGTAGGCTTGTCTTCTCTTCTCCTTTTTTGGGACCGAATCCACGGTAGGAGCCTGTAGTATGATGCAGATGAAAATGATGCCTCATGCGATCTATTCTACATGAACATGCAATGCTCATGATATGCTTATGCATGCACGCAATTTGTCGGGGGCCCTCCAGCGCTTCATTTATTTCTCTGTTGCTCAGGGTCTGCGCCTGGCTTTGTACAAGGGGTTACATGCAACAGAGGCAAGGCCTGTACAAAAAGGTGGCTGCCGGGCAGGGCCAGACAGCCGCGCCTTACGGGTATAACTTGTGGAGATGCTCAATGTTCCATGAGTTTTGCAACTGAATGCCATCTCCGGTCTCCAGACGGACTACGCCAGGTCTGGTGACTCGTACTAACCGGTAAGGGCCTTCCCACTTTGGCGTCAACTTGTTTACACCCTTGGCGGAATGAACGCGCCTAAGGACAAGGTCGCCTTTCTCAAAACACCGGGCATGAACCCTGCGGCTGTGATAGCGACACAGGGCTTGCTGATAGCATGCGGCACGCGTAGGCATGCATAGCAGCCCGTAGACGGTTCTCCTCGAGTAGCATAGCGTCATCACACCGGTGCTGATCTTGTGCTACTTCATTGTAGGCAAGCACTCGAGGTGACCTGTAAATGAGTTTCGTGGGGATAACTACTTCTGCCCCATAGACTAGGGAGAAGGGAATCTGCCCGGTAGCTTGATTTGGTGTCGTTCTGAGGGACCAAAGAACCACCGGCAGCTCATCGATCCACCGCCTGCCGCACTTCTGCAGCCTATCGAAAGTTCTCATCTTGAGTTCTCGCAACACTTCAGCGTTCGTCCCCTCAGCATGAGGCGAACAAGATTTTGCTTCCGAGGGCATGAACTTATTGCATGAAGGTGCGACTCGTGAACTGGGTGCCTTTGTCAGTGATGATCCGGGCAGGAACTCCGAAGCGGCACACCAATCCTTTCAAGAACTTGATAGCTGACTGAGCAGTAACCTTTCTCACAGGTCTACTTCCGGCCACTTTGTAAACTTGTCGATTGCAACGAACAAGAATTCAACGGCCCCGACAGCACGGGGGAAAGGGCCGAGGATATTGAGCCTCCAGACCGAAAACAGCCATGATAAAGGGATTGTCTGAAGAGCTTGGGCAGGCAGGTGGATGTTCTTGGAATGGAACTGGCAGGCTTCACACTTGGTGACAAGCTCTACCGCATCTTGGAGGGCTGTGGGCTAGTAGAATCCTTGCCGGAAAGCTTTCCCAACCAACGCCCTTGATCCAATGTGGGAGCCGCACATAGCATTGTGTATCTCCGCCAGCAGTTCCTTTCCTCCTTCCTGGCAAATGCACTTCAATTTCACACCGTTGGGCCTCCTTCTGTACAGTGTGTCATCAATGAACTGATACATACTGGCCCTCCGAGCTACTCTTTCAGCTTCTTCTTGCTCTTCGGGAAGTTCTCCAGTTTGGAGAAAATGGACTATGTGCTGTGGCCAAGGCGGAGCCTGTGGCTCGGCAACGAGGACTAACGGCACCTCCTCCTTCGTGAGAGTGCAATCCTCGACCACGGGGACCGGTGGCCTGGCGGGAGGATGGAGCTCAGCGATCGAAGGGGAGTTGTGCCTGGCAAGCTTTCTGCCGGGATCCTCAAGAGGTTCTACCGGGAGAGGCCTGCCGGAGCCCAGTTTCCTCCTCTTTCTGGCCATTGTTGCCAGGGATACGGAGGGCTGAGTCAGATGGAGAACAAAATTTCTTGGTTCCACAGGGAGCTTCTGCGCAGCGCACTTTGACAAATGATCAGCGATGCTGTTTTCCGCACGGGTTACGTGCTCTGTTTCAATCCATCAAAGCGCTCCTCCAACTTTCTCACTTCCTCAATGTATTCCTCTATCAATGGACTTTGGTAATCCTTATTGACTTGTCTCACCACAAGTTGTGAATCTCCGCGGATGATCAGCCTCTTGATCCCCAGTTCTGTTACAATTCTGACCCTGACAAGGAGCCCTTCATAATCTGCTATATTGTTGGTAGCCTCCTCCCGGGAAAAATGCATCTGGACGACGTACTTCAGGTGCTCCCCGGTGGGAGCAACAAGAAGCACGCCAGCCCTTGCACCTTGTAGAGAGAAGGCACCATCGAAATACATGATCCATTCTTGGGGCGCTTCCTTGCCCGGGATAACTGTCTCCAATACCTGTTCATCAGTAGTTGGTGTCCATTCTGCAATAAACTCTGCCAATGCTCTGCTCTGGATGGTTGATGTGCTCTCAAACTTCAAACCAAAGCTGGATAACTCCAAAGCCCACTCCACTATCCTGCCGGTAGCCTCAGGGTTTCGGAGTATCCATTGCAAAGGGAAATGGGTGACAACTGTGATCTCATGGGCTTGGAAGTAGTGGCGCAGTTTCCTTGAGGCCATGACAAGGGCAAAGATCAATTTTTGCATGCCAGAGTACCTGGATCGAGCCCCCTACAACAGGGAGCTGACGAAGTATACTGGGCGCAGCACCACTTTCTTCCTTGCCGTGTCCCGAGAACTACTTCCACTGTTTTGCTCTTCTCTACCTTGATCTGCATCTGACCTTGCCGGGGTGTGTTCGCTTTCCTCCCCGGAAGGGACACCAGCTGCGTCTGCTGCTCCATCCACTTCCCTCTGCGCCACCAGTGTTGCGCTAACCACCCGATTAGTTGCCGCCAAGTATAGCAGCAACGGCTCTTGAGGTTTTGGAGCAACTAAAGTGGGCACAAAGGAAAGGTAGGCCTTCAAATCTTGTAGTGCGGCGTCTGCCTCAGGGGTCCACTCCATGGGCCCTGCCTTTTTCAAAACCTTGAAGAACGGCAAGGCACGCTCGGCAGACTTGGAAATGAATCTGCTAAGCATGGCAACACATCCAGTCAAACGCCTCACGTCCTTGACTGTCTTGGGTGCTTGAATCTGCTCGATAGCCTTGATCTTGTCGGGGTTGGCCTCTATCCCTCGGCGGGACACAAAGAAGCCAAGTAGCTTGCCGGAAGGAACGCCAAACACACACTTCTCCGGATTTAGCTTCAAGTTGATCTTACGCAGATTAGCAAACGTCTCTTCTAGATCCTGAATGAGGGTTGATCTGTCCTTGGTCCTGACCACAATATCATCCATGTAAGCCTCAACATTCCTGTGCAACTGTGACTCAAAACCAATCTGAACTACTCTTGCGAAAGTAGACCCGGCGCTCTTCAACCCGAAAGGCATCCGCGCGAAGTAGAATGTGCCACATGGGGTGATGAACGCGGTCTTCTCTTCGTCTTCCTTGGACATGAAGATCTGATGATATCCAGAGTAGGCATCCAGGAAGGAAAGCAGGTCGCACCCGGAGGTGGAATCCACAATCTGGTCGATGCGCGGCAAGGGAAATGGGTCCTTCGGGCATGCCTTGTTCAGATCCGTAAAATCTATGCACAGCCTCCACTTCCCATTGGCCTTGCGTACCACCACTGGATTCGCTAACCACGTTGGATGCAACACTCCTCTAACCAGACCAGCTGCCTCAAGTTTCTTGATCTCCTCGGCAATAAACTGTTGCCGCTCCAAAGCTTGCTTCCGGACCTTCTGCTTGATGAGTTGGGCATGTGGGCAGACAACATGGTGGTGCTCGATTACCTCCCTGGGAACACCGGGGATGTCAGATGGTTGCTAGGCAAACACATCGACATTCTCCCACAGGAAGGCAATGAGCGCGCTTTCCTATTTGTCATCAAGGGTGGCGCTGATAGTGAAAGTACCACCAGTGCCAGCCAGCCCTGCCGAGACCTGTTTCACAGCGGGTGCAGAGGCCTTGGATCTCTTGCTATTGGAACTCTCCGGCGAGTCATCAACAGGTGTAGCATACACCGAAGAGGTACGCTTCCCATATTCCTTACCGGCATCCCTGTTAGCCTTCTTCTTTCCATTACTTTCCTTGGAGGGGATTGCAGCTTCAGTGGCCTCTGCCGCGACTGCATCCCGGTACATCTTGTCCACGCAAATAATTGCGTCCTTCTCGTCTGATGGAATGGAAATGACGCCCACTGGCCCTGGCATCTTCACGGTGTTGTAGGCATAGTGGGATGCCGCCATGAACTTGGCCAAAGCTGGGCGGCCAAGGATTCCTTTGTACGACAGGGGGAGGTTAACCACATCAAAAACTATCTTCTTAGTCCTGTAGTTCAACTCTCCCCCAAATGTTAGTGGTAACGTGATTTTCCCCTTAGGACGACTCCTGCGGGGGTTGATCCCTTGAAACGTACCAGTAACCTTGAGCTCTTCTTCTGCTATCTGGAGTTTGCTAATGACCTTTGAAGAAATCAGGTTCAACCCGGCCCCACCGTCAACCAGCATCTTTGTGACTTTGATGTTGCGGATTGTTGGTTATACCAACAACGGCAAGCATCCTACCGCGGTGGTGCGGTCAGGGTGGTCCTCTTCCTCGAAGATGATGGGCGTGCGGGACCACTTGAGCGGCCTTCGAGAGTCTGCCGGTGGCTCCACGGCATTGACTTCACGCGCCCACCTTTTAAGTTGGCGGTGAGAGGAGTGCAAAGATGCACCCCCGTCAATGCACAGGGCGTCAGTGGCTTTCTGGAATTCCTGCTTGCTAGTTTCCTCTTCATCTCCTCCACCACTCTCATCGTTGCAATCCTCCTTCGCACGGCCTCTGGCGGGTTTCCCTTGATTCTGAGGAGCCTTGCCGGGGCGGCTTGCTCCGCCACCCCGGCCCTTTCCGCCAGTGCCATTCTGACCTTTCTCTTTATCTCGCTTCTCGTATTCAGCCCTCTACTTCTTGACAAGCTGCTCAACCTGATGACACTCCTGGAGATCATGGCCCTTGGTCCCATGGATCTTGCAATACGGGCCATCGCCTTTCCCAGCCTTCTTGGCAGCCGCGGCTTCCTGGCAGTCAGTGCACGCGGCAACCTCCTTACCGGGTATCTCAGCCTTGGCTTTCTTGCCGGTTCTAGGCATGCTCGATCCCTCAACGGTCAACACTGCCTTATCCTTGCGCCTTTTGTTGCGCTTCTTGTTCTTCTTTTTCTAACTGGTGTCCTCGTCATCATCCTCTGAATCAATGTCTACGCCATCCTCTTCTCCGGGCAGCTTCCTCCCCTCCTCTATTCAAGCACACTTATCCACCAGAGTGTAAAGCTCCTTCACAGTCTTGGGCAATGAAACATTCATCTTGGAACGTATCCAACGATTGCGCATGTTGGATTGGAACACGGCTATCACAGCTGTCGGATGGATGTCTGGAATATTCTTGTGGACTTTGCTGAATCTCTGCATGTATTTCCGCAGGCTCTCACCTTCCTTCTGCGGGAGGAGCTGCAAGTCGCTGGGCCGCCCTGGTTCTTGATGGCCGCCCATGAAGGCGCCAACGAACTCATGGCACAGGTCAGCCCAGGTCGAAATGGAGTTCTCCGGCAAGTGCATTAGCTAAGACCTCACGTTTGGCTTGAGTGCCAAAGGGAAGTAGTTGGGAATACCTTCTCATCTCTTCCCCCGGCAGCTTGAACATCGATGGGTAGATGCTCAAGAACTCTGCCGGGTACAGTCTTCCATTATACTTCTCTAGTATCTTTGGCATGAAGGTGCGAGTGGACGGCCAACGAACTTCCCGCAGCTTGCGGGTGAAGGCAGGGCACCCAGCCTCAAAAGGCAGGTCCCACCGTCAGTGAGTGCCGGCTCGTCGACGTCGAGGCCATCACGCCTGTCGGACTTGCGGTGGGCGTCACGATGTTGCTCGGTGTTGACACACGCGCCTTCCCTCTGCCTGTCCTCCAGGATTCGCCATGGGCCTTGTCGCGCTCGAGGGTCGGACAAAGCCATCGAGACGTCGTCAGGTTCTTGGTCGCGCGGCGCCCGCGCCAGCTGCCGCGGAGGGGACTACACTATAGGAGTGGCCCCATCCGCATGGCCAGCGGCGCGGGCCGTTGTCGCTGCCTGGGGAGGCCGTGGCGAGCCAGCCCGCTGTGATCCTCCCGCCTCGGTGAAGCCAATCAGACTCTGAATGGTGGCCAGCCGCCTGGATGGCATGTGGATGAGGTGGAGGCGCTTGAGGGCCAGCGGCTCCGTTTGGCATAGCGGCTGGGTCGGCTCGTTCCGGGGGTGGCGCATGTTCTACGGCCGCTCCCGTGGCGGGAGCGGTCAGGGAGTTGCGATTCCCCCCAGAGCGAGTACCCCCGCTGCGGCTGTGCCCCTTGGCCGGACGGGTAGGTGCAGGTGGAATGATCTCTCCTCCCGTACCTCGTGGGGCGTGGCCGCTGGAATGTAGTTGGTGCTGTCCTTCTCCGGTGCCTCCTGCTCCAACGTCGGCTGCAGGGGAGGTGGAAACGACGCTGCCTGCGCCGACCACGTCCCCCGCAGCGTCCGCACTTCCAGGTGTCCCCATAGCCCCCGCGGCGTCGGCGGGCGCGTGTGGCGAGGCCTTCGAGGTGGTTGGATGAGCTGTGCCACCAGACTTCTTCTTGGGCGCCAGGGATGATGGGGCCGTTGATGAAGAAGATGGCAGTGAAGATGACGCGCTTCGTACACTTCCCGGGTTCGCGCAAGCGCAGCCCCCTACCTGGCGCACCAAAGATGTCGTGGGAAACCACGACCACCTATGGGGCCAAGTGCCCCTTTTGGTTTGGGATGGGGACTGAGCACATTGCACAAAGAGCGGAGGAGCGCAGTGTAGCGCGGCAGAGATCACACGGTCAGTTTTTACCCAGGTTCGGGCCGCCGCGAGGCGTAAAACCTACTCCTGCTTTGGTAGATTGATGGTGGATGGTGGTGGAAACACAACGCTCTTACCCGGTAGGGTTGCCTCAAGGCGAGAGCAGCTACGCGCGTATGGGTGTACAGGGGTCCGAATCCTTTCTATGGTTGCCATGGCCCTCCTTTTATAGTTCAAGGGGTCACCATAGTGGCATATCAGTCATTGTGTACTGTTAGATAGCGAATAGTGCTATCATATCTACTCTGCAGACAGAGGAGTATGCATTAAATGCGCCGCTCAGTGTCACATCATGGCCTGCCCGGCACGCTTTACCGGGCTGTTTGGCCACCTTCTCTCCTGTCTGCATGACACGTCGCAGGACGGGTGTCATCTGGAGGTGATTCTTGTAGGAAATGGCTGCCATGTGGCAAAAAGCAGCCACTTAGTCATCTTGGGGCTTGACACCACACCGATCGGTGACTTGCATCGCTATGAGGTGGGGCGGTGAAGCCGTGGCGGGGTGGTTCGCCTTCGTATGCCCCGGCAGGCCTGCCGGGGCAGTCCTGAGGCTTGCTTCCAGGGCAACCTTGACCTTGCCAGGCTCTCCTGCCCGGCAAGGGAGGTTTTCCCTTAGCGGTGTCTTGCTTCTTGACTTGACTTGGTCTTCTCATCTTGCCCTTTGATTCCTCAAAAGAGCCTACGTCTTCATCTTGGCCTTGTCTTGGATGTTGCCCTCTTGATCTTTGGCCTGTGCATGGTCTGGGCAACAGACCCAGGGTTTGTTGCACCGACAGCGCGTCAGGATGCCTCGCGGGGGATAGACCTCATGCTTGGGGAGGAAGCCCGCCGCCAAGCCTCGCTCCGTGCAGCGAGGTACAAGCAGGCGCTGCAGCGTTACCACTGCCGCAGCGTTCGCTCCCGGACTCTTGAGGTGGGTGACCTCGTCCTGAGGCGGGTGATGTCCAGGGAGGGGCTCCACAAGCTCTCGCCTATGTGGGAGGGCCCGTTCAGGGTCGCCCGAGTCTCCAGGCCTGGCGCCGCGCGCCTGGAGACGCATGACGGGGTCCCCATCCAGAATGCTTGGAACATCCAGCATCTCTGGAAGTTCTACCCGTGACACTCTCACGTAATAATGAGTAGGGCTGTACACGCCCCGGAGTCTCCTGAGCGCCACCCTGGGGCCTCATGGGGGCTCCCACCCACGCCCAAGTGGAAGCCCCATGCTCCACGCTGGCGGACGACACGGTGTTTCAACGACTATGCCCACACCTAGTGGAAGCCCCATGCTCCGTGCTGGCGGGAAAACCAGAAGACTAGTCTAGGCGCCGGACGCAGTTGTTCTTTTGCTTGCTTTTGTAGCCAATTTGCCACTTCTTGGAACGAAATTCGAAATTCTCGCATCTTTATTTGAAAGGGGTGGGAATTTTTCTCCTTGCAGCATTTGCTCTCTCGAATCTTGCTTTAAAAAAAGGTGGCAGTGGTCCATCGCTCCTTCCCACGCGTCTCGCGAGCGGGGGCTGGACACGGTGTGTACGCCTGGGCCTGCCGCGAACACGCCTCGCCAAGACCTTGGCGTACTAATCCTCGCGTGACGCTCTCAAGCGAGCCAACGGGCATGCAAGTCCTCCTGAGCCCTCATCTCCTAGCCTCGCCGGGCATCGTGACCCGGCGTACTAGAGGCGCTGTGCCTCGCGCGAGCCCGCGGGGCCTCGCGGCCATTGGGCACCTCCTGAGGACCGAGAGCCCTCTGATCCTCAAGAAAGAAGCCCTCGGCAAGATCTCTAAACAGCTCCGGTGCCCCGGCAACACAGTTACGGGAACGAGAGGCACGCAGGGGATGCAAGCTCTGGAGGAACGCACCCTCACGACGCAGGAGTCCACCATAAGCGCACCAAGCTAAGTTATCCTAACCGCGATCAAGGAGGAACCTATCGATTGATATCTACACAAATGCTAGGATATGAAATAAAAAATGTTAACATAACGGTGGAAGCGCCATGGTCCATTACACGCCTTGTCCGGGCCTTCTATGTTTCTTGATGCAGGAAAAAGAAAAAGCAAAAGGCAGCCTCGCGGCCACTACAACTTCTGAGGCTTGGCTCCAGCGACGCTTGTGCTCAGTCGGAGTCCTCCTCCTGCTTCACCGGAGCGCGATGGCGAGACGGCTCGACATCCTCCTGAGCGGGGGCGCGGCGACGCGGTGGTTCACCACCCTCCCTGGTCCAGGCGCGGTGACGTGGCGACTCGTCGTAGTCATCGTCGCTCGTGCTTTCCCCGGAGGAAGAGCTGCCGCTGCTGGAGGTGCCACGGCCGTCGCCAAGGGCGAGTTCACCGTCGAGGATGCCGCCGCCCCCTTGGCCTATCCTCTACTCCCACCTTAGTCGCGCCTAAACCACAAGAGCCGTTGTTGCTATATTTAGCTGTGACAAATCAAGTGGTTAGCACAGCGCTGGTGGTGCAGCGAGAAGTGGATGAGGAAGCAGCTACAGCAACTGCACCCTCCGGAGATGGAACTGAACCCGTCGTGGCAGACGCTAATCAGGAAGAGGCGGAGCAAGCCAGTGAAGGCCATCTTAAAACCGCGGCAAAGAAGAAAGTGGTGCAACGGCCAGTTTAATTTGTCAGCTCCCTATTACAGGGGGATAGGTCAAGGTACTCTGGAGTGCAAAAGCTGGTCTTTGGCCTCATCATGGCCTCGAGGAAATTGCGCCACTACTTTCAAGCCCACGAGATCACAGTTGTCACCTGGTTTCCGCTGCAATGCATATTGAGGAACCCCGAAGCCACAGGCAGAATAGTCGAGTGGACACTAGAGCTGTCGAGCTTTGGCCTAAGATATGAAAGCACTTCAACTATTTAGAGCAGGGCATTGGCAGAGTTCATAGCAGAGTGGACACCCACTCCAGATGAAGAAGTGCCAGAAACCATTCTCCCCGGCAAAGAGGCACCCCAAGAGTGGATCATGTATTTTGATGGTGCTTTCTCGCTACAGGGCGCCGGCGCCGGCGCCGGCGTGGTTCTTATTGCACCCACCAGAGAGCATATCAAATACGCAATCAGTCGTGGTGGAACACGATCACCTATGGGGCCATCGGCCAGATACGTCTCCAACGTATCTATAATTTTTTATTGTTCCATGCTATTATACTATCCATCTTGGATGTTTTATATGCATTTATATGCCATTTTATATGATTTTTTGGGACTAACCTATTAACCTAGAGCCCAGTGCCAGTTTCTATTTTTTTCCTTGTTTTTGAGTTTCGTAGAAAAGGAATACCAAATGGAGTCTAAATGAGCTGAAAATTTATGGTGATTTTTTATGGACCAGAAGAAGCCCCCGAAGCAAAAGAGTTGGGCCAGAAGAGCCACGAGGCCTCCACAAGGGTGGAGGGCACGCCCCCCCTAGGGCGCGCCCTCCGGTCTTGTGGGCTCCTCGTGGACCCCCCCTGACTTGTTCTCGCGCCAAAAATTCCTATAAATATAGAAACCCCCAGAAATAAACCTAGATCGGGAGTTCCGCCGCCGCAAGCCTCTGTAGCCACGAAAAATCAATCGGGAGCCTGTTCCGGCACACTGCCGGAGGGGGAATCCATCACCGGTGGCCATCTTCATCATCTCGGCGGTCTCCATCACGAGGAGGGAGTAGTTCATCCTCGGGGCTGAGGGTATGTACCAGTAGCAATGTGTTTGATCTCTCTCTCTCTCTCGTGTTCTTGATTTGGCACGATCTTGATGTACCGCGAGCTTTGCTATTATAGTTTGATCATATGAAGTTTCTCCCCCTCTACCTTCTTGTAATGAATTGAGTTTTCCCTTTGAAGTTATCTTAACGAATTGAGTCTTTAAGGATTTGAGAACACTTGATGTATGTCTTGCATGTGTTTATTTGTGGTGACAATGGGATATTCACGTGATCCACTTGATGTATATTTTGGTGATCAACTTCCGAGTTATGTGACCTTGTGAACTTATGCATAGGGTTTGGCACATGTTTTCGTCTTGACTCTCCGGTAGAAACTTTGGGGCACTCTTTGAAGTTCTTTGTGTTGGTTTGAATAGATGAATCTGAGATTGTGTGATGCATATCGTATAATCAAACCAGCGGATACTTGTGGTGACATTGGAGTATCTAGGTGACATTAGGGTTTTCGTTGATGTGTGTCTTAAGGTGTTATTTTAGTATGAACTCTAAGGCTTTTTGTGACACTTATAGGAATAGCCCAATATATCGATCAGAAAGAATAACTTTGAGGTGGTTTCGTACCCTACAATAATCTCTTCATTTATTCTCCGCTATTAGTGACTTTGGAGTGACTCTTTGTTGCACGTTGAGGGATTGTTATATGATCTAATTATGTTATCATTGTTGAGAGAACTTGCACTAGGGAAAGTATGAACCCTAGGCCTTGTTTCGAAGCATTGCAATACCATTTTTACTCACTTTTGTTACTTGCTACCTTGCTGTTTTTATATTTTCAGATTACAAAAACCTATATCTACCATCCATATTGCACTTGTATCACCATCTCTTCGCCGAACTAGTGCACCTATACAATTTACCATTGTATTGGGTGTGTTGGGGACACAAGAGACTCTTTGTTATTTGGTTGCAGGGTTGTTTGAGAGAGACCATCTTCATCCTACGCCTCCCACGGATTGATAAACCTTAGGTCATCCACTTGAGGGAAATTTGCTACTGTCCTACAAAACTCTGTGCTTGGAGGCCCAACACGAGTCTACAAGAAGAAGGTTGCGTAGTAGACATCAAGCTCTGGAGGAACGCACCCTCGCGACGCAGGAGTCCGCCATAAGCGCACCAAGCTAAGTTATCCTAACCGCGATCAAGGAGGAACCTATCGATTGATATCAACACAAATGCTAGGATATGAAATAAAAAATGTTAACATAACGGTGGAAGCGCCATGGTCCATTACACGCCCTGTCCGGGCCTTCTATGTTTCTTGATGCAGGAAAAAAAAAAGCAAAAGGCAGCCTCGCGGCCACTATAACTCCTGAGGCTTGGCTCCAGCGACGCTTGCGCTCAGTCGGAGTCCTCCTCCTGCTTCACCGGAGCGCGATGGCGAGACGGCTTGACGTCCTCCTGAGGGGGGGTGCGGCGACGCGGTGGTTTACCACCCTCCCTGGTCCGGGCGCGGCGATGTGGCGACTCGTCGTAGTCATCATCGCTCGTGCTTTCCCCAGAGGAAGAGCCGCCGCTGCTAGAGGCGCCACGGCCGTCGCCAAGGGCGAGTTCACCGTCGAGGATGCCGCCGCCCCCTCGGCCTTTCCTCTGCTCCCACCTTAGTCGCGCCTAAACCACAAGAGCCGTTGTTGCTATATTTAGCTGTGACGAATCAAGTGGTTAGCACAGCGCTGGTGGTGCAGCGAGAAGTGGATGAGGAAGCAGCTGCAGCAACTGCACCCTCCGGAGATGGAACTGAACCCGTCGCGGTAGACGCTAATCAGGAAGAGGCGGAGCAAGCCAGTGAAGGCCATCTTAAAACCGCGGCAAAGAAGAAAGTGGTGCAACGGCCAGTTTACTTTGTCAGCTCCCTATTACAGGGGGCTAGGTCAAGGTACTCTGGAGTGCAAAAGCTGGTCTACAGCCTCATCATGGCCTCGAGGAAATTGCGCCACTACTTTCAAGCCCACGAGATCACAGTTGTCACCTGGTTTCCGCTGCAATGCATATTGAGGAACACTGAAGCCACAGGCAGAATAGTCAAGTGGACACTAGAGCTATCGAGCTTTGGCCTAAGATATGAAAGCACTTCAACTATTCAGAGCAGGGCATTGGCAGAGTTCATAGCAGAGTGGACACCCACTCCAGATGAAGAAGTGCCAGAAACAATTCTCCCCGGCAAAAAAGCACCACAAGAGTGGATCATGTATTTTGATGGTGCTTTCTCGCTACAGGGCGGCGGCGCCGACGGCGGCGTGCTTCTTATTGCACCCACCAGAGAGCATATCAAATACGCAATCTGTTGTGGTGGAACACGATCACCTATGGGGCCATCGGCCAGATACGTCTCCAACGTATCTATAATTTTTTATTGTTCCATGCTATTATACTATGCATCTTGGATGTTTTATATGCATTTATATGCCATTTTATATGATTTTTTGGCACTAACCTATTAACCTAGAGCCCAGTGCCAGTTTCTATTTTTTTCCTTGTTTTTGAGTTTCGTAGAAAAGGAATACCAAATGGAGTCCAAATGAGCTGAAAATTTATGGTGATTTTTTATGGACCAGAAGAAGCCCCCGAAGCAAAAGAGTTGGGCCAGAAGAGCCACGAGGCCTCCACAAGGGTGGAGGGCACGCCCCCCCTAGGGCGCGGCCTCCAGTCTTGTGCGCTCCTCGTGGACCCCCCTGACTTGTTCTTGACGCCAAAAAATCCTATAAATATAGAAACCCCCAGAAATAAATCTAGATCGGGAGTTCCGCCGCCGCAAGCCTCTGTAGCCACGAAAATCCAATTGGGAGCCTGTTCCGGCACACTGCCGGAGGGGGAATCCATCACCGGTGGCCATCTTCATCATCTCGGCGGTCTCCATCACGAGAAGGGAGTAGTTCACCCTCGGGGCTGAGGGTATGTACCAGTAGCAATGTGTTTGATCTCTCTCTCTCTCTCTCGTGTTCTTGATTTGGCACGATCTTGATGTACCGTGAGCTTTGCTATTATAGTTTGATCATATGAAGTTTCTCCCCCTCTACCTTCTTGTAATGAATTGAGTTTTCCCTTTGAAGTTATCTTAACGAATTGAGTCTTTAAGGATTTGAGAACACTTGATGTATGTCTTGCATGTGTTTATCTGTGGTGACAATGGGATATTCACGTGATCCACTTGATGTATATTTTGGTGATCAACTTCCGAGTTATGTGACCTTGTGAACTTATGCATAGGGGTTGGCACATGTTTTCGTCTTGACTCTCCGGTAGAAACTTTGGGGCACTCTTTGAAGTTCTTTGTGTTGGTTTGAATAGATGAATCTGAGATTGTGTGATGCATATCGTATAATCAAACCCACGGATACTTGTGGTGACATTGGAGTATCTAGGTGACATTAGGGTTTTGGTTGATGTGTGTCTTATGGTGTTATTTTAGTACGAACTCTAAGGCTGTTTGTGACACTTATAGGAATAGACCAATATATCGATCAGAAAGAATAACTTTGAGGTGGTTTCGTACCCTACAATAATCTCTTCATTTATTCTCCGCTATTGGTGACTTTGGAGTGACTCTTTGTTGCACGTTGAGGGATTGTTATATGATCTAATTATGTTATCATTCTTGAGAGAACTTGCACTAGGGAAAGTATGAACCCTAGGCCTTGTTTCGAAGCATTGCAATACCATTTTTACTCACTTTTGTTACTTGCTACCTTGCTGTTTTTATATTTTCAGATTACAAAAACCTATATCTACCATCCATATTGCACTTGTGTCACCATCTCTTCGCCGAACTAGTGCACCTATACAATTTACCATTGTATTGGGTGTGTTGGGGACACAAGAGACTCTTTGTTATTTGGTTGCAGGGTTGTTTGAGAGAGACCATCTTTAGATCTTGCAATTGAATCTTTTAGTTTCTTGTTTTATCACTAGTTTAGTTTATAAAAGAAAACTACAAAAAAATGGAATTGAGGTTGCCTCATATGCTTCATCTTTTTAATGTCTTTCGTGAAAATGATGGAAAGGAAAATTGTGCTCAAGTGTTAGAAGAAGAAGTCTATAAAATGTTTGGCACTAAATTTTTGAATGATGAGCATGATTGCAATGTTGTTAGTATGAATTCCTTGAATATCCATGATGCTAATGATATGCAAAGCTACAAGCTTGGGGATGCTATGTTTGATGAAGATGATATTTTTAGTCCCCCAAGTTTTGATGAGAATATTTATTATGATGATAGATTGCCTCCTATTTATGATGATTATATTGATAAAAGTGGGTTTGGAAGAGTGTCAACTCTAGGTACTAATGATCCCACTATTTTGGAGGGTGTTGAATCTTTTCACAATATTGATAAATGTGAATTTGGAGAGGTCATGACTTTATTTAGTGATGAATCCACTATTTCGGAAGAGGTTCCAATTGATTATGAGAACAAAGTTGCTATCTATGATGATTATTGTGATGACATGTATGCTATAAAGAATAATGATAACCATGAAACTTGTCATCATGATTTTAATTTTCAACTGGATTATGCCTCACATGATAGCTATTTTGTTGAGTTTGCTCCCACTACTATTCATGAGAATAAATTTGCTTATGTGGAGAGTAATAAAATTTCTATGCTTGTGGATCATGAAAATAATGTTTTATGTGATAGTTATATTGTTGAATTCATTCATGATGCTACAGGAAATTATTATGAGAGAGGAACATGTGCTTCTACATATTGCAATAATATCAAGTTTCCTCTCTATGTGTTGAAAATTTTGAAGTTATACTTGTTCTGCCTTCCTATGCTAGTTGATTCTTGTTCCCATAAGTTATTTTCTCACAAAATCCCTATGCATAGGAAGTGGGTTAGACTTAAATGCGCTAGTCATATTCTTCATGATGCTCTCTTTGTGTTTCAATTCTTATCTTCTATGTGAGCATCATTGAAATCATCATGCCTAGCTAAAAAGGCATTAAAGAAAAGCGCTTGTTGGGAGACAACCCAATATTTAACCCTACTGTTTTTGTGTGTTCACATGATTATGCTAGTGTATTAATCATGTTTTATAGCTTTTGTTTCAATAAAGTGCCAAGTAGAACCTTTGGGATAGTGTGGATGATAGTTGACTTGATTCTGTGCAAAAACAGAAACTTTTGTTCCCAGTCCAGGAATTTCTAAAATTCACTGGAACGTTCTTTTGATCTGAATTTTTTACACAAGATTGATATACAAATTTTCTACGTTTTCCTAATTTTTCAGAATTTTTGGAGTTACATAGGTATGGAAAGTTTCCAGATTACTACAGACTGTTCTGTTTTAAATAGATTCTGTTTTCTATGTATTGTTTGCTTATTTTGATGAATCTATGAGTAGTATCGGAGGGTATGAACCATAGAGAAGTTGGAATACAGAAGATATAACACCAATATGAATTTAGAATGAGTTCACAACAGTACCTAAGTGGTGATTTATTTTCTTATACTAACGGAGCTCATAAGATTTTCTGTTGAGTTTTGTGTTGTGAAGTTTTCAAGTTTTGGGTGAAGTTTTGATGGACTACGGAATAAGGAGTGGCAAGAGCCTAAGCTTGGGGATTACCAAGGCTACCCAAGGTAATATTCAAGGACAGCCAAGAGCATAAGCTTGGGGATGCCCCGGATGGCATCCCCTCTTTCGTCTTCGTTCATCGGTAAATTTACTTGAGGCTATATTTTTATTCACACCATGATATGTGTTTTGCTTGGAGCATCATTTTCTTTTATTTTAAATTTTCTTTCTGTTATTTAGAATATGGTTTTGTATCTTTTATTTCAATAAAAGTGTCAAGGATAGCCTTCACCATGCTCAATTTACAAGTATATGAGTTGCTGTTTCAAAACAGAAAGTTTATCGCTATTGCAAAAATTCCCTAGAAAAGTAAGAATGTGATAAAAGCTTGAAATTTTGAAAGAACATGCAATAATAAATTCTCTACAGTGTGGTAAATTTTCAGAATTTTTTGAGTTAAATAAGTATGGATTCTCCTTAGTCCTTTACAGACTGTCCTGTTTAGACAGATTGCTGTTATTGTTTGCATATGTTTGCTTGTTTAATGAATCTATTTGAGGATAGGAGTCTTAAATATGCAGAGTCATTTAGTATGCAATATCAAATAATAATTTTAGTGATTTTCTACAGTAAATAATGATAAGGTTATGCGTTGATTTATACTAACTTATCTCACGAGTTCTTGTTGAGTTTTGTGTGGATGAAGTTTTTAAGATTTAGGGAAACCGTTATATAAAAGGAATTAAGGAGACACAAAAGCTCAAGCTTGGGGATTCCCAAGGCATCCCTAGTTTATATTTCAAGAAGTCTCAAGCATCTAAGCTTGGGGATGCCCCGGTTGGCATCCCACCTTTCTTCTTCAACAATGATCTGTCAGTTTCGGTTGAGCCTTAGTTTTTGCTTCTTCACTTGATATGTGCTATCGTTGGAATGTCATTTTATTTTGTTTTGCTTTCTGTTTGAATAAAATATTAAGAACTGAAATTCTTAAATGAGAGAGTCTTCACGTAGTTACATAATTATTTGACTACTCATTGAGCTTCACTTATATCTTTTTAGAGTAGGACGGTGGTTTTATTTTGAACAAATTGATAAACTCTCATGCTTCACTTATATTATTTTGAGAGTCTCTCTAAACAACATGGTAATTTGCTTAGGTTATGAATTTAGTCCTAATATGATGGGCATCCAAGAGGGATATAATAAAAACTTTCATATAAAGAGCATTGAATACTATGAGAAGTTTGATTCCTTATGATTGTTTTGAGATATAAAGATGGTGATATTAGAGTCATGCTAGTGAGTAATTGTGGATTGGTAGAAATACTTGTGTTAAAGTTTGTGATTCCCATAGCATGCACGTATGGTGAACCGTTATGTGATGAAGTCGGAGCATGATTTATTTATTGATTGTCTTCCTTATGAGTGGCGGTCGGGGATGCGCGATGGTCTTTTCCTACCAATCTATCCCCTTAGGAGCATGCACATAGTACTTTGTTTCGATAGCTAATAGACTTTTGCAATAAGTATGTGAGTTCTTTATGACTAATGTTGAGTCCATGGATTATACGCACTCTCACCCTTCCACCATTGCTAGCCTCTCTAGTGCCGCGCAACTTTCGCCGGCACCATACACCCACCATATACCTTCCTCAAAACAGCCACCATACCTACCTATTATGGCATTTCGATAGCCATTCTGAGATATATTGCCATGCAACTTTCCACCCTTCTGTTTATTATGACACGCTCCATCATTGTCAAATTGCTTTGCATGATCATGTAGTTGACATAGTATTTGTGGCAAAGCCAGCGTTCATAATTCTTTCATACATGTCACTCTTGATTCATTGCACATCCCGGTACACCACCAGAGGCATTCATATAGAGTCATATTTTGTTCTAAGAATCGAGTTGTAATTCTTGAGTTGTAAGTAAATAAAAGTGTGATGATCTTCATTATTAGAGCATTGTCCCATGTGAGGAAAGGATGATGGAGACTATGATTCCCCCACAAGTCGGGATCAGACTCCGGACAAAAAAAAAGAGACCAAAAAAATGAGAGAAGGCCCGAAAAAAGAAAAAAAAAATGAGAGAAAAAGAGAGAAGGGG
This sequence comes from Thinopyrum elongatum, assembly GCA_011799875.1. Classification (NCBI taxonomy): domain Eukaryota; kingdom Viridiplantae; phylum Streptophyta; class Magnoliopsida; order Poales; family Poaceae; genus Thinopyrum; species Thinopyrum elongatum. Next base: position 306,165,234 of record CM022302.1, on the reverse strand, counting down.
CAATGCTACTATCCTTTTACCACACTTGTGCTTCAAAGTAGCACCATGATCTTCATCATAGAGAGTCTCCTATGTTGTCTTTTTCATATACTAGTGGGAATTTTTCATTATAGAACTTGTCTTGTATATTCCAATGATGGGCTTCCTCAAACTGCCCTAGGTCTTCGTGAGCAAGCAAGTTGGATGCACACCCACTTAGTTTCTTTTTGAGCTTTCATGAACTTATAGCTCTAGTGCATCCTTTGCATGCAATCCCTACTCACTCACATTGATATCTATTGATGGGCATCTCCATAGCCCGTTGATACGCCTAGTTGATTGGAGACTATCTCCTTCTTTTTGTCTTCTCCACAACCACCATATTCTATTCCACCTATAGTGCTATAACCATGGATCATGCTCATGTATTGCGTGAAAGTTGAAAAGGTTTGAGAACACCAAAAGTATGAAACAATTGCTTGGCTTGTCATCGGGGTTGTGCATGATTTGAATATTTTGTGTGATGAAGATGGAGCATAGCCAGACTATGTGATTTCATAGGGATAGCCTGCTTTGGCCATGTTATTTTGAGAAGACATGATTGCTTTATTAGTATGCTTGAAGTATTATTGTTTTTATGTCAATATTAAACTTTTGTTTTGAATCTTATGGATCTGAACATTCATGCCACAATAAAGAAAATTACATGGAGAAATATGTTAGGTAGCATTCAACATCAAAAATTCTTTTTTTATCATTTACCTACTCGAGGACGAGTAGGAATTAAGCTTGGGGATGCTTGATACGTCTCCAACGTATCTATAATTTTTGATTGTTCCATGCTATTATACTATCCATCTTGGGTGTTTTATATGCATTTATATGCCATTTTATATGATTTTTGGGACTAACCTATTAACCTAGAGCCCAGTGCCAGTTTCTGCTTTTTTTCCTTGTTTTTGAGTTTCGCAGAAAAGGAATACCAAACGGAGTCCAAATGAGCTGAAATTTTACGGTGATTTTTTATGGACCAGAAGAAGCCCCTGAAGCAAAATAGTTGGGCCAGAAGAGCCATGAGGCCTCCACAAGGGTAGAGGGTGCCCCCCCTAGGGCGCGCCCTCCGGTCTTGTGGGCTCCTCGTGGACCCCCCTGACTTGTTCTCGATGCCAAAAATTCCTATAAATATAGAAACCCCCAGAAATAAACCTAGATCGGGAGTTCCGCCGCTGCAAGCCTCTGTAGCCACGAAAAACCAATCGGGAGCCCGTTCAGGCACCCTAACGGAGGGGGAATCCATCACCGGTGGCCATTTTCATCATCCCGGCGGTGTCCATGATGAGGAGGGAGTAGTTCACCCTCGGGGCTAAGGGTATGTACCAGTAGCTATGTGTTTGATCTCTCTCTCTCGTGTTCTTGATTTGGCACGATCTTGATGTACCGCGAGCTTTGCTATTATAGTTTGATCATATAAAGTTTCTCCCCCTCTACCTTCTTGTAATGAATTGAGTTTTCCCTTTGAAGTTATCTTATCGGATTGAGTCTTTAAGGATTTGAGAACACTTGATGTATGTCTTGCATGTGTTTATTTGTGGTGACAATGGGATATTCATGTGATCCACTTGATGTATATTTTGGTGATCAACTTCCGAGTTATGTGACCTTGTGAACTTATGCATAGGGGTTGGCACATGTTTTCGTCTTGACTCTCCGGTAGAAACTTTGGGGCACTCTTTGAAGTTCTTTGTGTTGGTTTGAATAGATGAATCTGAGATTGTGTGATGCATATCGTATAATCAAACGCGCGGATACTTGTGGTGACATTGTAGTATCTAGGTGACATTAGGGTTTTGGTCGATGTGTGTCTTAAGGTGTTATTTTAGTATGAACTTTAGGGCTGTTTGTGACACTTATAGGAATAGCCCAATAGATCGATCAGAAAGAGTAACTTTGAGGTGGTTTCGTACCCTACAATAATCTCTTTGTTTATTCTCTGCTATTAGTGACTTTGGAGTGACTCTTTGTTGCACATTGAGGGATTGTTATATGATCTAATTATGTTATCATTGTTGAGAGAACTTGCACTAGTGAAAGTATGAACCCTAGGCCTTGTTTCGAAGCATTGCAATACCGTTTTTACTCACTTTTGTTACATGCTACCTTGCTATTTTTATATTTTCAGATTACAAAAACCTATATCTATCATCCATATTGCACTTGTATCACCATCTCTTCGCCGAACTAGTGCACCTATACAATTTACCATTGTATTGGGTGTGTTGGGGACACAAGAGACTCTTTGTTATTTGGTTGCAGGGTTGTTTGAGAGAGACCATCTTCATCCTATGCCTCCCACGGATTGATAAACCTTAGGTCATCCACTTGAGGGAAATTTGCTACTGTCCGACAAAACTCTGTGCTTGGAGGCCTAACACGAGTCTACAAGAAGAAGGTTGCGTAGTAGACATAATGGCCCCTTGTGGTTCGGCAGGGGGGAGATCACATAGCACAAAGAGTGGAAGCCATGAAACAACATGATAGTGGTGACGCTGGTGGTTTTTACCCAGGTTCGGGCCACTGGGAAGCATAAAACCCTACTCCTGCTTTGGTGGATTGAAGAGAGGACCGTGGTGGACACGCAGCGCTCAAGCCCGGCAAGGTCGCCACGGGGAGAGCAGCTACACGCGTATGAGTGTACAAGCGCCCGAATCCTTTTTTAGGTTGCCATGGCCCTCCTTTTATAGGCTAAGGTGTTACCACAGTGGCAAAATAGTCATTATCTACAGATTAGATAGCCAACAGTGCTATCATAGCTAACTCTGGCAGTTAGGACAAAGTGCATTAAATGCACTGCTAGGTGTCACGCTGAGGTTGCAACCCAGCAAGCCTGCCGTGCCGCTTAATCATCTTCTATCTGTCTGCATGACACGCCTCTGGAAGGGTGTCATATAGGGGGAATCTCCCTTCCAAATGCCTACCACGTGCCAAATGACAGCCACTTAATCACTTGGGGGCTCGACACCACACTGATAAGTGACTTGCGTCGCTGTGTGGTGGAGCGGTGGAGTCTTGGCGGGATATTTTCCCTTGGCGGCCCCGGCAAGCCTACCGGGGAAATCTTGGGACTTGTTCTTGGTGAGGCCTCGTCCTGACCAGGCTCGCCTGCCCGGTGAGGGAGGTCTTTTCTTAGTGACATCTTGTTCCCTTGGCTTGTCTTGGTCTTCTTGATCCGCCCTTTGATTCCTCAAAGAGCTATCTCTCTGGCTTGGTCTCGTCTTGGGAGCTTGGCGCTATTGTATCCTCGCCATTGCGCCTGTGTACAGTTTGGGCAACGTACATGCAGGTTTGTTGCACTGACAGGAGCCCCCGGGCCTGGCCCGAACGCGCTGCCGAGCACCGTTGGGTTAGGCCCTATCAGGTACATAGGCAGAGCGCTTGCGGTGGCTCCCTTCTTGATATTTTCCTTGCTTCTTCATTAACCCGTGCTTGAGTCAGTTTCTGGTTTTTCTGTGCGTCATGCAAGACGTCGTGGGGGAGATTTATGCCATGATCCGTGGGCCTCCCATGTCCCACATTCATGGAGTAGTAACTGCCATCCCACTAGTTCCCCCACTCCTGTTGTTTTCGCCATGTATGCCGCATGCATTGCGCAGGGTTGGTGGCGGACGCGGAGGGCACGGGAATGAGTGCTATGATAGAAAGCTAGGCGCCGCGGATATGTGCAGGAGGTCGGTCTTGATTCTGTGCGCCGTTGGTGAAGTAGAGGATTCGGATTGTTGGAGCGGGGCGGTTGCCTCCTGGGTAAGGAGCCAGCCCCCAGCCCCGTTCGCTCATAAAAGGGAACGTGGGCGAGGTGCTAGCTCACACCCATCTCCCCCTCCTTCCTTCCGGCATCTTTTCTCCACCATGGTTAGGGGGAGAGGGCGTGGTGGTACCCCAGTAGTGGCGACGAGGGTTTCCGCTCGACAACGCCTTCCTCCTCCCGTTGGGGACACCGAGGCAGAGCCCGTCATGAGAGGGGGTGGCAGAGGGCGTGGACACAACCATCGTGGCGCCCGGGGTCGAGGAGGACGGGGTGGTGCTTTGATCGCCCCTCCTCCAGTTGCTCCGGGCACGAACGAAGGCCACGTCGGTGACCAGCCACTGGAATTCATCGTTAAGCTTCGGGGGCCTCCGCGCAGCCGTCTTTGGCTTCCAACTCCATTCGCAAGGGTGATGGAGGTTGAACAGCCGTCGGGGTTGAGGATGCACATGAGGGGCTGCTGTAATGGCAGTATGCGAGCGAACGTAGAGTTCCCTTCACCTCATGTCATGCTTCTCTTGAGCGGCTGGAAAATCTTCGCTCGTGCCCACCACTTGGCGGCAGGGCACGTCCTTCACTTCAAGTTAATGTACGCCACCCTGCTCTCCGTCAAGGTCTTTGGGCGTTCGGGTGCTCACTTAGGGTGCTGCGCGGAAAGCTCGACCGACGACGAAAGCTCCTCCTCGAGCGATAGCAACGAGGAGGACAGTGACGGCGACAATGATGGCGCCGATGGGGAGGATGATGGCTCCGACTCTGGCTGAACACTAGCCGCACCATCACCGTCAGCGGGAGGCCGGCGCCACCACTATGTGCACCTGCATCTTCTCCCCGGCAAGGCGATTTGCCGGGGTGTTGCGTGTCGATGGCGTCTCCGCCTCCTCCAGCAATCTTCCATCTGGACCCCGGCAGTCTTCCTTGTGGACTCTGGCTTCGTCCTTCCTGCCAGTGCCCATGCTGCCGTGTTCTGCTGGCCCTGGTGGCGGTGGCCAGGGCATCGCCTAGCCGCTCTCCCCACCCATCACCTTCGTCCGTGCCCTCTCGATCTTGTCAGGCTGTGTCCCACGGGCCCTGATGGGGTCAGGCTGGGCTTCTGCCCTCTTCACCTCCCATCGTGGTTCCTAGGAGGAGAGGGACAAGAAAGGGATTACGGGGCACTTATCTTTTTTCAGTTTAAAACATGTAGGCATTTGCCAAATTTTAGTCTTAAATATGTAACCTCTTTTACCCATGTTTGCGCTCTGTAAGGTTTGTACTTGTTTAGCCACATATTAATGAAAAAGACAAGCCTTGTCGGGTACTTGTGCATGTATCTTATCCATATAGAGGAGGAACGCCTCTATACTTTTAAGTAAACAAGTTTTTCTGGCAAGCTATCTTGCCGGTGCCCTCTGTTGTCTCCTCCTGTCGGGCTTAAAAATATAGAAGGGAACTGGCTCCATGTCGATCCTTCTCTGTTAAATGCCACTACAACCAACTTGACCGAAACAACGTTCGGATCAAAGGATGGGAGCACAAATGTTTTGAAGGTGACAAGGTTTCTCCATTCACAAGTTTTCTTCTTATAGAGACATGTATGGATAAAAGGAAACTTATCTGTTTGGCTTGTCGGGGGTCGATATGTAAGCTTGTTTTCCGTCCCTTCTCCCCAGGATCAAGTCCGCAGCAAGAGCCCTGTAGTTAGTGAAGGGGAAAATATAGCAGCATATGACCACATCTAAATGACCATGGCAGGTTATGATAAGCTAATCATGCATGCATGTTTTTAGGGCGCCAATGCTTGGTTTTATTATCTGTGCTCAGGGTCTGTGCCTGGCTTTGTACAAAGGGTTACATGTGCATCGGCAAGGCTTGTACAAAAGGGTGGCTGCCGGGGCAGGGCCCGACAGCCGCGCCTTATGGGTAGAACTTACAAAGATGCTCAATATTCCATGAGTTTTGCATTTTGATGCCATCTTCGGTCTGCAGACGGACTGCGCCAGGTCTGGTGACTCGTACTACCCGGTAAGGGCCTTCCCACTTTGGTGTGAACTTGTTGGAACCCTTGGCGGACTGAACATGCCTAAGGACAAGGTCGCCTTCCTCAAGGCTCCGGGCATGGACCCTGCGGCTATGATAGCGGCGCAGGGCTTGCTGGTAGCATGCAGCACGCACTGCAGCCCGGAGAGGGTTCTCCTCAATGAGCACGACATCGTCATGCCGGTGCTGCTCCTGCTCTACTTCATCATTGGCAAATACTCAAGGTGGCCCATATATGAGTTCCGTGGGGAGCACTGCTTCTGCCCCATAGACTAGGGAGAAGGGAGTCTGGCTGGAAGCTCGATTTGGTGTCATACGGAGGGACCAAAGAACCACCGGCAGCTCGTCGATCCAGCATCTGCCGCACTTTTGTAGCTTATCAAAAGTCCTTGTCTTGAGCCCACACAACACTTCAGCGTTCATCCTCTCAGCTTGTCCATTGCTCCTAGGATGAGCAACAGAGGTGAATGAAACCTTGCTTCCGAGGGTTTGAACGTATTGCACGAAGGCGTGACTTGTGAATTGGGTGCCGTTGTTAGTGATGACTCTGGTGGGTACTCCGAAATGACACACCAATCCTTTCAAGAACTTGATAGTTGATTGTGTGGTTGCCTTCCTCACAGGCTCCACTTTCGGCCACTTTGTAAACTTGTCGATTGCAACGTACAAGAATTCAAAGCCCCCGGTAGCACGCGGGAAGGGGCCCAAGATGTCAAGCCCCCAGACCAAAAATGGCCATGACAAAGGGATCGTCTGGAGAGCTTGAGCAGGTTGATGGATATTCTTGGGGTGGAACTGGTAGGCTTCACATCTGGTGACTAGCTCAATTGCATCTTGGAGGGCCGTGGGCCAGTAGAAACCTTGTCGGAAAGCTTTTCCAACCAAGGCTCTTGATCCAATATGGGAGCCGCACATGCCTTTGTGTATCTCTGCCAACAGTTCCTTCCCCTCTTCCCGGCAAATGCACTTCAATTTCACACCGTTCGGCCTTCTTCTATATAATGTGTCATCGACAAACTGATACATACTGGCCCTCCGGGCTACTCTTTCAGCTTCTTCTTGCTCTTCGGGAAGTTCTCCAGTTTGGAGGTAGTGGACTATGTGCCTTGCCCAAGTTGGAGCTTGAGGCTCGACAACAAGGAAAAATGGCACCTCCTCACTCGTGGGAGCGCCTACCTCGACCGCAAGGACCTGTGGTCCTACGGAAGAGTGCAGCTCACTAAGCAAAGTGGAGTAGTTCCTGGCAGCTTCTCTACCGGGGACCTCTGGTGACCCTGCCGGTAAAGGCTTGCCGAAGTCCAGCTTCCTCCTTTTTCTGGCCATCATTGTTGGGGATACTGAGGGTTGAGTCAGGTGGAGGACAAAGGCCCCTGGTTCCATAGGAAGCTTTTATGCAGCGCATTTTGACAGATGATCAGCGATGCTGTTTTCCGCATGTGGCACATGCTCTGTTTGCAATCCATCAAAACGCTCCTCCAACTTTCTCACTTCTTCAACGTATGCCTCCATCAATGGATTTTGGTAATCCTTCTTAACCTGTCTTACCACAAGCTGTGAATCTCCACGGATGATCAACTTCTTGATTCCCAACTCTACGGCAATCCTGAGCCCGGCAAGGAGCCCTTCATATTCTGCAGTGTTGTTGGTAGCTTTTTCCTGGGGAAAATGCATTTGGACCACATAGTTGAGGTTCTCTTCAGTGGGCGCAACGAAGAGCACGCCAGCCCCCGCACCTTGCAAATAGAAGGCACCATCAAAGTACATGACCCGCTCTTGGGGTGCCTCCCTGCCGGGGATAACTATTTCTGGTGTCTCTTCATCTGGAGTGGGTGTCCATTCTGTAATGAACTCCGCCAGCGCTCTGCTCTGAATGGTTGAGGTATTTTCGTACTTCAGACCAAAATTTGACAACTCTAATGCCCATTCAACTATTCTGCCGGTGGCCTCAGGGTTCCTCAGTATGCGTTGCAAAGGGAAACGGATGACAACTGTGATCTCGTGAGCTTGGAAGTAATGGCGCAGTTTCCTTGAGGCCATGATGAGGTCGAAGATCAATTTCTGCACTCCAGAGTACCTTGACCTAGCCCCTTGCAACAGGGAGCTAACAAAGTAAACTAGCCGCTGCACCACCCTCTTCTTTGCCGCGTCCCTGGAATTGCCTTCACCACTCTGCTCTTCTTTCTCCTGATCCGTACCCAACCTTGCCATGACTGGTTCGCTTCCTTCTCCGAGGAGGACAGTAGCCACGACTGCCCCTTCATCTACTTTCCGTTGCGCCACCAGCGCTGCACTAACCACTTGATTGGCTGCCGCCAAATATAGCAGCAATGGCTCTTGTGGTTTAGGAGCGACCAAGGTGGGAGCAAAGGAAAGATAGGCTTTCAAGTCCTGTAGCGCTGCTTCTGCCTCCGGGGTCCACTTCATGGGCCCTGCCTTCTTCAGAATTTGGAAGAATGGCAGGGCGCGCTCGGCAAACTTGGAAATGAACCTACTCAGCGCGGCAACAAATCCAGTTAAACGCCTCACGTCCTTGACTGTCTTGGGTGCTTGAATCTGCTCGATCGCCCTGATCTTTTTGGGGTTGGCCTCTATCCCTCGGTGAGACACAAAGAAGCCAAGCAGCTTGCCGAAGGGAACACCAAACACACACTTCTCAGGGTTCAACTTCAAGTTGACCTTGCGCAGGTTTGCAAAGGTCTCTTCCAAGTCCTGAACGAGCGTTGACCTGTCCTTGGTTTTGACCACTATATCATCCATGTAAGCCTTAATATTCCTGTGCAACTGAGACTCAAACCCAATTTGCATTGCCCTTGCAAAAGTGGACCCAGCGCTCTTTAACCCGAAGGGCATCCGCACAAAGCAGTACGTGCCACATGGGGTTATGAACACGGTCTTCTCCTCGTCTTCCTTAGACATGAATATCTGATGGTATCCGGAATATCCATCCAAGAAGGAAAGCAGATAGCACCCGGAGGTGGAATCCACAATCTGGTCGATACGCGGCAAGGGGAAAGGGTCTTTTGGGCATGCCTTGTTTAGATCTGTGAAGTCTATGCAAAGCCTCCATTTACCATTCACCTTGCGCACCACCACCGGGTTCGCCAACCATGTTGGATGCAACATTCCCCTGACCAAACCAGCTGCTTCAAGTTTCTTGATCTCTTCGGCAATGAATTGCTGCCGCTCCAGAGCTTGTTTCCTGACCTTCTTCTTGACGTGCCGAGCATGAGGGCAGACAACAAGGTGGTGCTCGATTACCTCCCTGGGAACACCGGGGATGTCAGATGGTTGCCAACCAAACACATCGACATTCGCTCGCAGGAAGGCAATGAGCGCGCTTTCCTATTTGTCATCTAGGATGGAGCTGATGGTGAACGTACCATCAGCGCCACCCAGCCCTACCGGGACCTTCTTCACAGCAAGTGAGGCAACTTTGGATCTCTTGCTAGTGGAACTCTCTGGCAAATCATCGACGGGCGTGGCGTACTCCGGAGAGGCGCGCTTCCCGGATTCCTTGTCGGCATCCCTACTAGCTTTCTTTCCTCTTTTGTTTTCCTTGGCGGGAACTGCAACCTCTGCGGCCTTGGCAATGACTGTATCCTAGTACATCTTATCCATGCATATGATTGCGTCTTCCTTGTCCGACGGGATGGAGATGACGCCCACTGGCCCTAGCATATTCAGAGTATTATAGGCATAGTGGGATGCCGCCATGAATTTTTCCAGAGCTGGATGACCAAGGATCCCATCGTACGGCAAAGGAAGCTTGACCACGTCAAACACAATCTTCTCGGTCTGGTAGTTCAATTCTCCTCCAAACGTCACCGACAGTGTGATCTTTCCATTAGGACGACTCCTGCCGGGGTTGATTCCTTGAAAAGTGCTAGTAACCTTGAGCTCTTCATCTAATATTTGCAATTTGCTGAGTACCTTGGGGGAAATCAGATTCAACCTTACCCTGCCGTCAACCAACATCTTTGTGACCTTGAGGTTGTGGATTGTTGGTGAAACCAACAACGGCAAGCACCCTACCGTGGTGGTGCAGTCCGGGTGATCCTCTTCGTCAAAGATGATGGGCGTGCGGGACCATTTGAGTGGTTTCCGGGAGTCTACCGCTGGCTCTCGGTATTGACCTCACGCGTCCACTGTTTAAGCTGACGGTGAGAGGAGTGCAAAGATATGCCTCCGTCAATGCACAGGGCCTCAGTGGCTTTCTGGAATTCTTGCTCACTGGATTCCTCTTCATCCCCTTCATCGCTTTCGTCATCACCTTCCTTCCTCTCATGGCCTCTAGTAGGCTTTTCTTGATGCTGGGGAATCTTGCCGTGGCGGCCTCCTCTGCCGCCTCGGCCCTTCCCGCCAACACCTTCTTGGTCTCTTTCCTTGTCACGCTTCTCGTACTCAGCTTTCTGCTTCTTGACAAGTTGTCAACTTGGTGACTCTCTTGGAGGTCATGGCCCTTGGTCCGGTGGATCTTGCAGTATGGTCCATCAGCTTTCCCAGCCTTTTCGGCAGCCGCGGCCTCCCGGCAATCAGTGCACGCGCCAACTTCCTTGCCGGGATCTTCGGTCTTGGCCTTCTTGCCAGTACTAGAAGTGCCAGAACCCTCAACAGCCAGTACTGCCTTTTCCTTGCGCTTCTTGTTGTGCTTTTTGTTCTTCCACTTCGGGTTAGTGGCATCATCGTCATCTTCTGAGTCAACTTCGATGCCATCCTCTTCTTGGGGGAGCCGCCTCCCTTCCTCTGTATGGGCACACTTATCCGCCAAGGTTTACAGCTCATTCACAGTCTTGAGCAACCGAACGTTCATCTTGGAATGTATCCTCCTGTTGCGCACGTTGGACTGGAACGTGACAATCACAGCTGCCGGGTGGATATCTGGAATGTTCCTGTGCACCCGGCTAAACCTCTGCATGTACTTCCGCAAACTCTCCCCTTCCTTTTGTGGAAGGAGCTGCAAACCGCTGGGCCGTCCTGGTTCTTGATGGCCGCCCGTGAAGGCACCAACAAACTCATTGCATAGGTCAGCCCATGACGAAATGGAATTCTCCGGTAGGTGCATCATCTATAACCTCTTGTTCGGCTTGAGTGCCAAAGGGAAGTAGTTGGTGAACACCTTCTCATCTCTTCCTCCGGCGTCTTGAACAATGATGGTTTTGATGCTCAAGAACTCTGTCGGGTTCAGCCTTCCATCAGACTTTTCTGGTATCTCTGGCTTGAAAATACGGGCAGATGGCCAACGGACTTGCCGCAGCTCGAGAGTGAAGGCAGGGCACCCAACCTCGAAAGGCAAGTATCCGACTTCACTGGGCGCGGGTTCGTCGACGTCCAGGCCATTGCGCCTGTTAGATTGGTGATGGGTTTCATGGCATCGTTCTATAGTGACGCGCGCGTCTTCCCTCCGCTGATCTTCCAGGACCTGTCGCTAATCTCGACGGGCCCGAGGATCAGATGAAGCCATTGATGCCCCGTCGGGCTCCTGGTCGCACGGTTCGGGTTGTAGCCTCTGGACTGGCTATTGAGGAGGGGATTGAATCATTGGAGTGGCCCCCATCGACACGGTCAGTAGCTCAGGCCTTGGTTGTTGCTTGCGGGCGCCATGGCGGGCCTGCCCGCTGTGATCCTTCCTCTTCAGCAAAACCGATCAAACTCTGAAAGGTGGCCCTCCACTCATCCATTTGGTTGGCCACTAGCGGGAATCTCAGCAGGAATTGGGCTCGTAACATGGCTTCCGAAGCAGTGCTTGGCATAGATGACGACGTAGACCGCGATGTCGCTCGACTCCTGACAGTACCAGTAGTGGCGGCACCGTGTTCTCATCGCCTCGAGCCGGCCGCCACGGTGGCACGATGGCGAGAAGGGTGTGCCTAGGGGTTGACAACCCCGTTTGGCGCTTCATCTTGGTTGCCCTGCCATGGGGAAGGCGCGTGCCCCGTAGCTGCGCCTGTAGCAGGGACAGCCAGGGGGTCGCGACTCACACCAGAGCGGGCGTTGTCGCTGCAGCTGCGCCCTCCAGCGCGGTGGGGAGGCGGAGACTAAACATTCTCCCCATCCGCGCCTTGTGGAACATGGCCATCGGGATGCTGTTGATACCGCCCTCCCCCGGCGTCTTCTGCTCCCGCTTCAGCCGTAGGGGGAACGATGACAGCGCCGCCTGCGCCGGTCACGTTCCCCACGGCGTCCGCGTCCCCCAACGCCTCCGCAACACCCATAGTATCGGTGGCTGCATATGAGGGGGCCTTCGAGGTGGAAGTGTGAGCTGTCACGCCAGACTTTTTCTTGGGCACCATGGACGATGTAGCTAATGACAAAGAAGACGATGATGAAGATTGATGCGCTGTTCACCACCTCGGGTTCGCGCGAGCGCTCCCCCTACCTGGCACGCCAAAGGTGTCGTGGTGGAAGACGATCACCTATGGGGCCATTGGCCCCTTGTGGTTCGGTAGGGGGGAGATCACGTAGCACAAAGAGCGGAAGCCATGAAACAGCACGACAGTGGTGTCGCTGGTGGCTTTTACCCAGGTTTGGGCCGCTGGGAAGCGTAAAACCCTACTCTTGTTTGGTGGACTGAAGAGAGGACCGTGGTGGACACGCAACGCTCAAGCCTGGCAAGGTCACCTCGGGGAGAGCAGCAACGCGTGTATGAATGTACAAGGGTCCGAATCCTTTTTTAGGTTGCCATGGCCCTCCTTTTATAGGCTAAGGGGTTACCACAGTGGCAAAACAGTCATTATCTACTGATTAGATAGCCAACAGTGCTATCATACCTAACTTTGGTAGTTAGGACAACATTAAATGCACTGCTAGGTGTCACACTGAGGATGCAGCCCGGCAAGCCTGCCACACCGCTTAATCATCGTCTATTTGTCTGCATGACACGCTTCTGGACGGGTGTCATATAGGGGGAATCTCCCTTCCAAATGGCTGCCACGTGCCAAATGACAGCCACTTAATCACTTGGGGGCTCGACACCAGACTGATAAGTGACTTGCATCGCTGTGCGGTGGGAGCGGTGGAGTCTTGGCAGGGATATTTGCCCTTGGCAGCCCCGGCAAGCCTGCCGGGGAAATCTTGGGACTTGTTCTTGGTGAGGCCTCGACCTGACCAGGCTCGCCTGCCTGGTAAGGGAGGTATTTTCTTAGTGACATCTTGTTCCCTTGGCTTGTCTTGGTCTTCTTAATCCACCCTTTGGTTCCTCAAAGAGCTATCTCTCTGGCTTGGTCTCGTCTTGGGAGCTTGGCGTTGTTGTATCCTCGCCCTTTGCGCCTGTGTACAGTTTGGGCAACATACGTGCAGGTTTGTTGCACCGACACAATCCAAATAAACTTTCCCTCGGGAGAAGGCCACCAACAACACTGCTGAGTATGAGGGGCTCCTTGCCGGACTCGGAATTGCGGTGCAGTTGGGAATCAAGTAACTGATTATCTGCGGAGATTCTCAACTAGTGGTAAGGCAAGTCAACAAAGATTATCAGAGTCCATTGATGGAGGCGTATGTGGATGAAGTGAGAAAGTTGGAAGAGCACTTTGATGGATTGCAAGCAGAGCACGTGCCATGAGCAGAAAATGGCATCGCTGATCACTTGTGAAAGTGCGTTGCAGAAAAGATACCTGTGGAACCAGGAACTTTTGTTCTCCATCTAACTCAACCATCAGTATCCCCTTCAACGATTGCCAGAAAAGAAGAAAGTTGAACCCCGACAAGCATTTCGCGGCAGAACTCCCCAAAGCAACGGGTGGAGAGGCTGGCGGGGGTAGTCTTGATTCTGTTGGTGAGCTGCACCCTCCCGCAGAACCACAAGTTCTTGAAGTGGAAGGGAGCGCTCCCACGAATGAGGAGGTGCCTTTAGTCCTTGTTGTTGAGCCACATGCTCCAACTTGGGTGCATCACATAGCCCATTTTCTCCAAACCAGAGAGCTTCCCGAAGATCATGAAGAAGCTGAAAAAGTAGCCCGACGGTCCAGTATGTACCAGTTTGTCGATGACACTCTGTACAGAAAGAGGCCAAACGGGATGAAATTGAAGTGCATTTGCCGGCTGGATGGGCTAGAGCTGTTGGCGGAGATACATGGGGGTATATGTGGCTCTCACATTGGACCAAGAGCCCTGGTTGGAAAAGCTTTCCGGCAGGGTTTCTACTGGCCCACAGCCCTCCAGGATGCAACTGAGCTCATCACCATGTGTGAAGCCTGTCAGTTCCATTCCAGAAACATTCATCAACCAGCTCAAGCTCTCCAGACGATCCCTTTATCCTGGTCATTCTTGGTCTGGGGGCTCAATATCTTGGGCCCCATCCCCCGTTCCACCGGGGGCTTTGAATTCTTGTATGTTGCAATCGACAAGTTTACAAAGTGGCCTGAGGTGGAACTAGTGAGGAAGGTGACCGCACAATCAGTTGTCAAGTTCTTGAAAGGATTGTTGTGCCATTTTGGAGTACCCAATAGAGTAATCACCGGTAACGGCACCCACTTCACGAGCCGCAGCTTCATGCAGTACGTCCAAAGCCTTGGGAGCAAGGTATCATTTGCCTCTGTTGCTCATCCCCGAAGTAACGGGCAAGCTGAGAGGATGAATGCTGAAGTGCTGCATGGACTCAAGACGAGAACTTTTGAGAAGCTGCAGAAATGCGGCAAGAGATGGATTGATGAGCTGCCGGTGGTTCTTTGGTCCCTCTGGACGATACCAAATCGAGCCATCGGCCAGACTCCCTTCTCCCTAGTGTATGGGGCAGAAGTAGTGCTCTCCACGGAACACATATATGGGTCACCTCGATTACTTGCCTACGATGAAGTAGAGCAAAAGCAGCTCTCGGCATGATGATGCCGTGCTCCTTGAGGAAGATCATCTCCGGGCCGCTGTGCGTGTTGTATGCTACTAGCAAGCCCTGCGCCGCTATCATACCCGCAGGATCCACGCCCGGAGCCTTGAGGAAGAGGACCTTGTCCTTAGGCGTGTTAAGTCCGCCAAGGGTTCCAACAAGTTGACGCCTAAGTGGGAAGGCCCTTACCGGGGAGTACGAGTCACCAGACCTAGCGCAGTCCGTCTGGAGACCGAAGATGTCATTAAATTGCAAAACTCATGGAACATTGAGTATCTTCGCAAGTTGTACTCGTAAGGCACGATTGCCAGGCTCAGCTCCTGGCAACCACCTTTTTTACAAGCCTTGCCGATGCGCATGTAACCCTTTGTACAAAGCCAAGCGCAGACCCGGTGCAAAGATAATAAAACAAAGCGCGAGCGCCTAAAAAAACTTGCATGCATGTTTATTTAAGTCTGACTTTGCTATAGTCCTTAAATCATATAGATAAGATCGTATGCTGCTGTTTTCCCATGTACTAACAAACAGGGCTCCTATCGCAGATAAAATCCCCGAAGGAGGGAAGTGAGGACAAGCTGGCGTATCGATCCCCGACAGCGTAACGCAGATAAGTTCCCCTGACCATCCATTGCATGACCCTGTGTGAAAACCTTGTGCGTAGAAAAACCTTGTCGCCCTAAAACATTTGTGCTCCCATCCCTTGATTCGAATATTACTTCAGTCAGGCTGGTCGTAGTAGCATTTGAAGAAAGGGTTGATGAGGGGCCGGTTCTCTTCCACGCTCCTAACCCGCCAGGCTGAGCCCTGCGGTAGCAACGGAAGGGACCGGCCAGGTGTCTTGCTGGAAAATCTTGTTTACTTGGGAGTATAGAGGAGTCGTCCCTCAGCATGCACATGATACATGCACGAGTGCCCAGCAAGAATATTTTTTTCATTAATACATGGATAAACAAATACAAACCATACAGGGTACAAGTATGGATGAAAGGGTACATAATTTAAGCTAAAGTTTGGCAAGTTCCTGTAGTTTTTAGATTGAAAAAAGATAAGTGCCCCGTAATGCCTTCCTTGTCCCTCTCCTCCTAGGAGCTACAGAGGGAGGTGAAGAGGGCAAAAGGGGTGGCTAGGAAGAAGCCCAGCCTAACCCCGTCAGGGCCCGCAAGACGCAGCCTGACAAGATCGGGAGGGCGGGGGCGAAGTGAGAAGGACGGAAGGAGCAGCTAGGTGATGCCCTGGTCACCACCGCCAGGACCAGAGGAATGCGGCAGGAGGGACACCGACAGGGAAGACAAAGCCGGAGTCCACGGGGAAGCCTGCCGGGGTCCAGCTGGAGGAGACGGAGGCATCCACACCCGACACCCTGGCAAATCACTCTGCCGGGGAGAAGGCCAGGTGCAGATGATGGTGCCGCCGGCGCCTGGCTGACGGTGACGATGCGTCCGATGCTCAACTGGACTCTAAGCCACCATCCTCCCGCTTGGTGCCATCGTCTTCGCCGTCAGTGTCTTCTTCGTCGCTGTCGCTCGAAGAGGAGCTTTCGTCATCGGTCGAGTTCTCCGTGCAGCACCCTAAAGTGAGCACCCGAATGCCCGAAGACCTTGATGGAAAGTTGATCTGCATCCATTAACTTAAAATGGAGTACATGCCCCTCCGCCAAGCTGTGGGCACATGCGAAAGTTTTCCAGCCACAACGGAGAAGCATCACATGATGTGCGGGGAAATCAACGTCCGCCCGCATGCTGCCAATACAGCAGCCCCTCATGTGCAACTTCAACCCGTGCAGCTGTTCCAACTCCATTACCTACGCGGGTGCAACAAACATTTGTAGTTGTTGACCATACCCATACACATGCGTGCTGACGATCATATATCCAGCACCTGTTGGATAAACAAAAGACCAAGCCAGAAAAGCCGCTCTTCATGAGATCAAGGAGCACATCAAGAATATCAAGACAGCAAGACATCACCTTGGGGGGGGGCTCCCTTGCTGAGCAGGAGAGCTCGGCTAGGTCGATACTGCCTAGGAAGCAAATCCAGGATAACCCCGACAGGCCTGCCGGGGTCGCCAAGACCAATGATCCCGCCAAGGCACCACCGCTCCACAGCACAGCGACACAAGTCACCTATCGGTACGGTGTCAAGCCCCCAGGTGACTAAGTGGCTCTCACTAAGGACGTAGCAGCTTGTTAGAAGATAGATCACACCCATTTGACACACGTACAGAGGCATGCCAAGATGATAAGCTGAAGATGATTAAGCGGCACAGCAGGCTTGGCGGGTTTCACCCTCAGCATGACACCTAGCAGTGCATTTAATGCACTTTGTCCTAACTACCAGAGTTAGGTATGATAGCACTGTTAGCTATCTAATCATAGGATAATGACTGTTTTGCCACTGTGGTTACCCCTTGAGCTATAAAAGGAGGCCCAAGGCAACCAAGAGAGGGATTTGGACCCTTGCACACTTGTACGCGCGTAGCAGCTCTCCCCGAGGCCACCTTGCCGGGCTTGAGCGCTGCGTGTTGTTGTGTTCCCTCCATCCAATCCACCAAAGCAGGAGTAGGGTTTTACGCTTCCCAGCGGCCCGAACCTGGGTAAAAACCACCAGAATCCTCGTTGTCGTGCTGCCTCATGGCTTCTCATCTTTGTGCAATGTGATCTCCCCCATGCCGAACCACAAGGGGCTCATGGCCCCATAGGTGATCGTGTCCACCCACGAAAGTAGATAAACACATCATCCATCATGATGGCTCTCTTCTCTTGTACATAACCATTAGTAGCAAAGTGCATGAAGAATATGATGCAACAATCTCAATGTTCATGGCACTAGGTATTTGGTGTGAAGAAGTAAGACAAGCATGCGTCGCAAGAAATATGTCAAAATCTCCAAAGATAAGCGAGAATGCTATGGGGGCAATCTCATTAGTAAGACTAATAGCATTGTTGCACTCAATACATGGCAAGTCATCTAGCATGAGAGAGGCAACATATGGAGATATATGACAAGAAGCAATATGAATCATGTGCAAAGCATGGTAATGGTTGTCATCAGCCGCATGAAATGAGTAATTATGAATCATGGTTCATGCACTACACGAAGCAAGCATAGTAATCATGTCGTGCAAAATAGTGGAGCGAAGATGCAACACTCTAGAGGAAATCATGGCAATCATGTCATGTGAGCAAATAGTAGATATAGGCAATGCACATGACATATCGCAAGCACAAAAGCAAACATGATCAAGGGGTCATCATAGGTATGGGTCACAAATGGAACATGGCAATAACAAGTGATATCTCCACCAAGCTTGCAAATACACATTCAAGTAGTAGAATCATGGATCATGTGTAATGCAAAGCATGGTCACAAATTCATGGCAAAGACATAGGAATGAACATATCATGCAAAGTGAACATGGAAAGATGGGCATAGAATATGGAATGGACAATAACCCATAACCACGTGAGGGCCATGTAGAAGAAATGCATGAAGTCCTTGCGCGAAGGGAACGATGGGTGAAACATATCATGGGTTCCCAAGTCACCGTTGCTCTCTAGAGCTTGTTTCATCAACTCGTGCGCTTGCAAGGTAGATGAGTAAGTATGGGGACCTACACAACAAATAGACAAACAAAACAAATTGTGTGTGTGTTAAATGTACACATCGTCCATCATGATGCGTATGTGCACGTGAGAGTTAGCACAAGATAAGCATCACTCAAAGAAATTTGAAGCGGGATATAAGAACATGGCATCCATCATGAAAGAATAGTTGTTATGTATAACATGACAGGGACACAAGTTTAGCATGCAACTATAGCAAGTGTGTGGCACAACAATAGCATTTTTATTCATGGGATGCATATGGTGCACACAATCATGGGAATCATGCAATGAATGGGATGAATCAAAATATCCTAAAATGTATGAGGAAACTATGGGGGTCTCCTCATGAGCAATAGCGAAAACATCATATGGAAAATATGAACAACATCCAAAACAATGCATATCCGAAGCTAGGTGGTCATGGCATGGCATATGATGGCAATGATGCAAAGGGAGCATATCAATATCATCACAAGAAAAACAAATGCCACTAACCATGGGCTTGTCATCTATGCCATATGTGCAAATTGGGTTTATTTGAATGGCATATGCATCGTTACTACGATGAGATTGCAAAGATGCGATATGGTTGATTTCATGCGTAGCATATGACAAGTCAAGCGGATTGTCAAACATGATGTGCCCGAGAGAATTATCACCAAAAATCCTATGCAACATGGCATCACAACTAATAGACTCCACATGACAATCATAAAACTCATCATAAATGGGTAACGAATCATCACATGAGGAAGTCGAACTAGCATGAAGCATGGTAATAGGAGTATCAACATCATGCAAGCAATCAATTCCCACTCGTGGGACTAGAGCATCAACTTCACCTATGTTACCTTTTTCATTCCACTCATGTGGTGTAGGTGAGGTGGCAAAGACCAAATTGTGATCATCTTCTTCATCTTGATGGAACCATGTTGGGGGTTCATCATATTACATCATGGCCATCGTCTTGTCCAAAGGAAGGACGAAGTCATCGAAGATTGGTGCGTCATCATATATGGGACCTAGCACCAAAGGAGAAGACACAATAGAGGTAGAGTTTAAGTCGTTAGAGTTCAAAATGTCCTCACATGACCTATCAACTATAAAACTCTCTCTATGTGGTGGCTACTCACTTCCTCAAAATATGTGCACTCAAAGTCAGATATGGTGGAGTCACTCATCTCACTCAAGCGGTGGGGGTTGTGGCTCTCCTCGCATGGGAATATGGGCGGCTCATCATATATGGGGTTAGTGGTGAACTCGCTCTCACTCTCAATATGGTGGTACAAGTCCTCAAGTCATCATACATCATCGTGGTCGAAGGGAAAATCACATGCTCAACCATCTCGTCACCATCTCCGTGGATGAAGGCCGAAGATGGCACATCATCACTCTCGCCTCCAAAGATGGAACCATCATCCATGCTCGTCACCATGTCGTTCGCCACCAAAGCTTGGTCCTCGAAGGTCTCCGTAGTTGTAGTCATCGCTGCACCGTCTTGAAAAAGATTCATGGTAGACTCGGCATCGTCAATGCCACAAAGAGGGATGGCGGTGAAGTCAAACTTGGGAGCATCGTCTTGGAGCTCGTCGGGCTTGGACATCTTGGTGGTACTATCCTGATGCTCGTTGTCATGGAGTTTGGTCGTCGTGAAGTGTGCTTGGGGTGGATAAGCCTTGGCCTTTATGTGTTCTTGTTCCGCCTTGAGAGCAGCAATGTAGAGGTCGTCGAGGGACTTGTAGTTCTTGAGGAAGATAGTCTTGGTGATGTTATTGTTCAATCCCATCATGAATTGAAACTTCATCCAAATGGTGTCATCCACGCCGGATCATCGCAAAGCTTTCTTCATCTTCTTGAAGTACTCATCGAGGGACTTGGATCCTTGTATGGTGTTTTCCAATTCGCATTGGAGATGTTCCGTGCAGGTGTAAGGCACAAACTCTTGCTGCAAAGCTTTCTTCATCTTGGGCCTACTCATGTCGAAGTTCTTCGAAGGTGTGTGAAGCCACCATGTCGATGCGTAGTCATGGAAGTTACTTGTGGCACACTTCACTTGATCTTCGTACGGGACTTGATGTCGCTTGAGGTAGTTGTCCATCTTGTGCTCCCACTTGAGATACTCCTCGTGGTCTTGAGTCCCATAGAAAGGATTCACGTCGTCGGTGTAGAGGTCATAGTAGCTCGTGGAAGTCGCAGACTTGAGCATGGGGAGCTTCTCTTGAGCGTAATCTTGAGGTTCTTGTTAGCGAAGATGCCATATGTCCAAAGGCGAAGATGCCTTGAAGTCGCTTGGCGAAGATGCCAAGGTAGATGGTGAAGTCGTAGAGCGGTGGTTGGTGTTGAGCTCTTGACCTTCACATTCTCGTCGGTGATGGTGTCAATGCCGATGTGACCTTGCCGGAGATGGTAGCTCGAAAGCATGTGCACTAGAGCGTCTTCTCGAAGATGAGGGAGACCTCTTGGCGTTCTTGATGAGGGCTTTGAGCTCCTACTTGTGAGCTTGCATCTTTGCGTCGATGAAGTTTTTCATGGCATTGAACTCGTCATTGTTGGTGTAGACCGAAGTAGATGTGCTTTGCCTATCCATCACAAGACTCGAGTAGAGGTGAGTAGGAAATGACATAAACAATACCAAGCTACCTTTTCCCAAAGTTGAGGATGTATCCTGTTTCACTCAACGTGAAATGAAAGAAGAGTGGAATTGGTACCGGACTTGCTGACTCAAACCTACAAAGTAAAGCTTATCGAGTGGCTTGGTTAGGACAAGTGGCACAAAAATTCGATGCAATTGTTAGTAAGAGTCAATAATGTTGAAAGAGATTCACAAATTCACAAGTGAAACAAGTAGACCAATAGCAATGAATGGCACACGGAAACACACACACGAATAGATAAATGGGGTCGTGCAACCAAGGAATGAGCAAAAAAATGTGGAATCCACTTAAAATGCTCATGTTGCACAACACTAGAGAGACGCTAGCACGATTGCTCAATAGGCGAGATACAACACTTGTGCACAACCTATGAGAGACAAAACGTATCGACTTTCTATCCCAAGTATGCTATGTATGTATGGTTCCCTGTGTTGTACTCATGATCATCCAAGATGATCAATGATGGTAATTTGTTATGCAGTGTGGTATGATGCTATGGCTCTTGCTCACAAGCTCTTTGTTTTTCTCTTTGCTTAAAATCTTTTTTTATATGGCCACTATGCAAAATGCTCGAACCAAGATAGCAATTATGTATATGTGGGAACAATCTTGTGACACAAGAGATGATACCAAGATGAGGTATGTATGCAATGGAAGGTTCGGATCGATTATCACTAAAGTGCACAAGTAACGTTGCCAGCAATACTCAATGGCTAGTGTCGGTAGGAAACTAACGCAATTGGCTAGGGGTTAACAATGCAATGGCAAAGGGAATGTACAATGATGTCGTCGAGGTTACTGTCCGTGGCAATGATGAGTGGCGGTGTTCTTGATGTGGTACCATTACTAATTAGCCGAAACATCTTAGGAAACAGAAAAACCGTGAACTCAAAATCTCAAATGTCAAATGTCAAATGGTGGTAGCGGGAATGCCGTGGTGGTTTCGGAGTTGGCAATGCAGAAGTGGTGGTGGTGGTTGATGAAGAAGCAATTGTCCCTAACTATCCTAAACACCTTAGGAGACTCAAATTACAACTCAAGCAACCACAAATGCTATATGGACCAAAATGGGTTTGGTTGCGGAAAGCTTTGGTGGTTTTGCGGATGAAATGGTGGAGGGCCTAGATAAAGATGTCAAAGTGTCAAACATTTTATGGAGTCAAATGGTGTTGGAACCTATCTAGATGGATGGGGAATGTTAATAGCTATCCAACAAGCTAAAGAACGCGAAAATCAGACTCCGGATGTGAAAGTTATGATCAAATTAGTGAAACACGGGAGGCTGACCCTATAGCGGTCGGATGTCCGGGGTGGAGCGTGGATTTCCTTGGCTATCAGTCCAGAAGCCTGCGTGTTTTTGCAATCCAGGAGTTGGATGTCCGGCCGGGGACCCAGATGTCTGGCCCGATGGCCCGGATGTCCGGCCCGATGATTCCAAATCGGGATTTGGACTTCGAAACTCGAGTTGGGGGCGGAAATAGACGATTCCAGGGTGAAAATTGGATGAATGTTGTGGATGGAAATGGTGAGAAAGATGGGGCAAAGCTAGATCCACTTGAAACATTTTGAATCCATGGATCAAAATCAACAAAATCTCATCAAACCAACAAATCACCAAAAAAAATGGGGGCTATTTTTGGTTGGAATTTTTAAAATTGGGGAAGAACGCACAATATTAGGGCTAGAAAACGGTGGGGAGGACTTCAAATTCGTGATTAACGTGGCTCATGAAACCAACATGATGTGGAGCGGGACTCCAATGGCCGATCTTTCATGAACTTGAGGGGGATTGCTCGAAGAACACGACGAACACGGGCAAGCGGAACAGGGAAAAATCACAAGAGGAACACTCAAGAACAAATCCAATCACACATCCACTAGACAATCAAACACACAAGAAGCACAAGGTACATGAACAACAAAGGGAAAGATACAAGGTAGAGCTCATCCCAAATTCAAAGGAAATGGGGTCTTGATGATCTAGATAGATCCTTCCCACAAATGGGGTCTTGAATCCCTCAGGATCTTCTCACATGATCACATGGAGGTCTTGAACTCCATGGGAGTGGTCTCTCTCTCTCAAGAGAAGAGGGCAGGAGCAACTCTCAACTAAGTTGAGCTATCATATTTGCTAACCCTAGAAATGAGGAGGGGTTGTCTATATATAGTGCTAGGGGCGAATGGGTTGGTAGGTGAGGGATACATGGGCCTTTGGCCTGGCTGTGCACGTGCAGGTGCCAGATGTCCGGGCTGGGGGCCGGATGTCCGGGGCTTCAGGAGGCTCCATGTGACGTCGCCGATTCAATCGTACACTAATCATACACGCAAATGTATACGATCAAGATCAGGGACTCACGGGAAGATATCACAACACAACTCTAGACACAAATAAAGTCATACAAGCTTTATATTAAAAGCCAGGGGCCTCGAGGTCTCGAATACATTAGCTCGAATACAAAAGAGTTAGCGGAAGCAACAATATATGAGTACAAACATAAGTTAAACAAGTCTACCTTAAGAAGGCTAGCACAAAAGCAACAATAATTGAAAAGGCAAGGCCTCCTGCCTGGTAGCCTCCTAACTACTCCTGGTCATCGGCGGTCTCCATGTAGTTAGGCACCCTCAGGGTAGTAGTAGTCATTGGCGGTGGCAACTGGCTCCTGGGATCCGTCATCTGATCGCAGCAAATGGGTATAGGGGAAAAGAGGTAGCAAAGCAACCGTGAGTACTCATCCAAAGTACTCACAAGACTTACGTCAGAACTATGCTAAGTATGCATCGGTATCAAAAGAATGGGGCTATATCTTTGGACTGAACTGCAGAAATGCTAGAATAGAGGGAAGGCCTAGCCTATCAAAGACTAGCATCTTCAAGCATCTTGCAGCATTTAGAAGAGTACAGAATATCATATTATAATTAGCAAGTATGTTGTAGCATTAGCGCCCAGAGATCCTTTTTCGACTCCCTGCGAGAAAGCAATCCTGGAGCCATCATATCCATTTCATGCCTCAGCATCTAGTTCTAGTTGTATCGATCAGGATACAAATCCGAGGATCCGTTACCGTGGATATGGCTATTCGAATAGATTAACTTCCCTACAGGGGTGCACAAACTTACCCAACATGCTCGATCAACCCTGGCCGGACACACCATTAGGTCATGACCGGCCTCAGCCGATCAACATGTCGTAGTCCTACCTAGGCTCAACACAGAGGCTAGCACATCGGTCTACATCCTAAATGCGAAGGGGTCATGGGCCAATCGTCCTTTGCAATCCTGCGCATTATGAACACGACCGGTGAGCATACCTAGCCCCCTTATACAAGTGCAGGCATAACAAGTACAACCCGGCGCGCGCCACTCAGTCGCTGACGTTAGTGAGCTTTCGGAAGAATCATACAATGCAAAGTGCCCATACTTATTCCCGCGTGGTGGTTAGTGCAAAACGGCCAGAGGCCTACTCGGATCACATATCCAAACCGTTAGTGTCTTGGGAGCACGCAGTTATTGTCAATGATCCACGATATTTGGTCCCGTCGCCCCGTCTCATAGAATTACGGCAAGGGCTAAGAATTCCTGGCTGTGCCGCGTAGAAATCCTGCGGGAACCCTCCTTGTCAACCCGACTTCACATCACTCGACATTTCTCTCGCGGGTACCCCTCGGGGCCGACCTGACTACATCATGGTTCTGGGTAAAATCAAAGTAACCATGTGTCCATAACACCAAGGGGGGATCCAAGGAATCACCCTTGGTGGATTCCACTTGATGTAATCGTCAAGGTGAACTTAGAGGAATCACCCTCGAGGGTTCACTCTTGATGTCCACGACATAGTCGTTATCGGGAGTGGGAAGGAGGAGTCACCCTCCGTAGACCACGACCGATTAACTACACTACAGAGATCTCATCAGAAGTGCTATACGAGGTATCACCCTCGGCACTCGATAGTAACCCTGCAGTGTCGTACAACTAAGGGGGTGTGATGTGAGGTGTCAGGTTTAGTACATCGATCACGTTGACTGAGTCATCGGTCATAAAGCGGGGCAATAGGGACAAGGGTGAGGGGTCACTGGTGGATCACTAACCAACCTATACTAAGCATATAGGACAAGCAGATAAGGTACAATAGCAGTTTACCAAAGCAGGCTATGCATCAGAATAGGAGCAATCAAATACAGTAGCAAAATCTAATGCAAGCATGAGAGAGAATGGAATGGGCGATATAGGAATGATCAAGGGGGTTTTGCTTGCCTGGAAGCTTTACTGCAAGAGGCTGGACGTCAGGGGCATAGTCGTACCCGGCAACAGCGTCAGTCTCGGTGTCTATCGGAGAGAAGAGGGGGAAGAACCAATAAATATAAAGCATACAGATGCATCACAATGCATGATGATGACCCACAAGTGTAGGGTATCAATCATAGTCGCTTCAATACGTAAGAGTGTCCAACCCAATGAGGAGCAGATGGATTGTTTTTGTTCGAGGTGAATATACACCGAACAACCCCCTCAAAGGATTGTTTTCCATAGTAACAAGTAACAATAAATTTCAGCATGTAATATAAATTTTCCTTACTGATTTCCACTTACCAAGAGCGCTTCACTCCCAGGCAATGGCGCCAGAAAAGAGTCTTGACGACCCCAATCGTAGTCCTTTCAATAAGTAAGAGTGTTGAACCCAACGAGGAGCAGAAGGAAATGACAAGTGGTTTTCAGCAAGGTAATTTCTGCAAGCACTAAAATTATCGGTAACAGGTAGTTTGATAGAAAGATAATTTGTAACAAGCAAGTAACGGTAACGGTAAATAAAGTGCAGCAAGGTAGTCCAATACTTTGGATGCCAAAGGACAAGCCAAAATGGTCTCAGATAATAAGCAAAGCATTCTTGATGGCACACGGGAATTTCATATAGTCACTTTAATCATGTTGTTTTAATTCGTGTTCACTACTTTGATAATTTGATATGTGGGTGGACCGGTGCTTGGGTGCTGTTCTTACTTGAACAAGCCTTCCACTTATGATTAAACCCCTCGCAAGCATCCGCAACTACTAAAGAAGTATTAAGATAATATCTAACCATAGCATTAAACATATGGATCCAAATCAGTCCCTTACGAAATAGCGCATAAACTAGGGTTTAAGCTTCTGTCACTCTAGCAGCCCATCATCTAATAACTACTCCACAATGTATTCCCTTAGGCCCAAAGATGGTGAAGTGTCATGTAGTTGACGTTCACATAACACCACTAAGGCAATCACAACATACATATCATACAAATATCGAACACATATCAAATTCACATGATTACTTGCAACATGACTTCTACCATGGCCTCAAGAACAAAGGTAACTAATCACAAATAATATTCATGCTCAAGATCAGAGGGATATTAAATAGCATAATGGATCTGAACATATAATCTTCCACCAAATAAACCATATAGTATCAACTACAAGATATAATCAACACTACTAGTCACCCATAGGTACCAATCTGAGGTTCATGTAAAAAGATTAAACACAAGATATGAAATAGGGTTTGAGATGAGATGGTGTTGTTGAAGATGTAGATGGAGATTGGCCTCCCATAGATGAAGGGTTGTTGGTGATGACGACGGCTTTGATTTCCCCCTCCGGAAGGGAAGTTCCTCCTCCGGAATTGCTCCGCCGAAGGGCAAAAGTGCTCCTGCCCAAGTTCTACCTCAAGACGGCGGAGCTCTGTCCCGAAAGTCCTCTCTTTATTTTTTCTAGGTCAAAATACCTTATATACCAGAAGATGGGCACCGCAGGTGGGCCAGGGTGACCACCACCCACCAGGGCGCACCTGGAGGGGCTGGCGCGCCCTGGTGTCTCGTGGGCACCTGGCAGCCCCCCTCTGGTACTTCTTTTCTCCAATATTTATTATATATTCCAAAATAATTCTCTGTAAAATTTCAGCTCATTTGGAGATGTGCAGAATAGGTATCTCTGACATACCTTTATCAGGTCCAGAATTCCAGCTGCCGGTATTCTCCCTCTTTGTGAACCTTGCATACTATGAGAGAAAAGGCATTAGAATTACTCCATAAAGTGTAATTATGCATAAAAACATTATAAATAATAGTAGGAAAACATGATGCAAAATGGATGTATCAACTCCCCCAAGCTTAGAGCTCGCTTGTCCTCAAGCTAAAACTGATATCGAAAATCATGTCCACATGTTTAGAGAGAGAGGTGTCGATAAAAACAAAATACGGACATAGTAGCATCATGCATATTATTATAACAGCAACAAACTTCATCACAAAACTTTATCATAAAGCTTTATCATATAACTTCTCATGAACAAGTAACAATTCATCACAACGTCAAAGAAAAAAGCATAAACCTTATTGAAAACTAACAGACTATGTTTTCAGTCAAGTTTGCAATTACAATTCATCATATTTTCAGGAAGGGTCGCGTATCGGAGCCTTTTGGCAAGTCCACATACTCATCCATCATTTAATCTTCTATGATTGCTAACACTCACGACATATATATGAGCAAAAAGTTTCAACCGGACACATAGAAAGATAGGGGCTTATAGATTCGCCTCCCAACTTATTCACCTCAAGGGCGATGTCAACAATAATAACTCATGCTCTCTCAAATCCAACTGGGTATATGTGCCTAGATCTTTCCCCACCATATGATGCTTGCCAAAGAGAAAATAAAAAAGAAATAGGGGAAATACTTTGACTCTTGCATAAAAGGTAAATACATAAAATTAAAAGATAGGTCCGTCGCAGAGGGAAGTAGAGGTTGTCATGCGCTTTTTGGTTTTGTATGCACAATCTCTTAATGCAAAAGAACGTCACGTTATATTGCCCCTTATGATAGCAACCTTTATTATGCAGTCCGTCGCTTTTATTATTTTGCCATCACAAGTTCGTACAATGCTTAATTTCTCTTACACTAAAGGATCAAACATATTTAGAAGCAATTTTTATTGCCTTTTTGCACCGATGACAACTTACTTGAAGGATCTTACTCAATCCATAGGTAGGTATGGTGGACTCTCAAAACATGAGTTTGGGTTTAAGGTTTTTGGATGCATAAGTAGTAACTATACTTAGTGCGGAATTTTGGCTAGCAAAGATATTGAGCAAGCACCACATGTTGAAGGATCTATGACAATATAACTTCTATGTGAATATGAACAAACATAAACCATTACGTTGTCTTCCTTGTCCAACGTCAATAGTTTGGCATAAGATATTTAGTGGGGGCTCACAATCATAAAAGATGTCCAAGATAGTGTATTTGCATGTGAATCTTCTCTCCCCTTATTAATTCTTTCATGAATTGCATCATTGACTAATGCTATGTTTGTCAACTTTCAACAAATTTTACCACTTATACTTTTCCTTATGTGATGTCATTACTTACCATAAGATTAGCATATGATCTTTTTCATTATTTTCTTTTATTTTGATTGAAACAAAAAAGTAAAGAAGCAAAAATTCAAACTAAACTTTATTATATAGCTCCCACTCGATTACATAGATAGATAGATCACGAAACTAGCACTCGAAAATAGATCATACTAAACTTTTATTCAACTAAATCACAAAATAGCGAAGGATCGAACTAAGATAGATAAAGATAATAAAAGTGATGGTGATACGATACCGGGGCTTCCCTCCTAAGCTTGACACAAGCCAAGGGAAGTGCCCATACCCGTGTACTCAAGTCACCTTTGGTGGGGAAGATGGTGGTGGTGATGCTGATGGTGGTGGTGATGAGGTAGTAGTGATCTTCTTCCTCAGCTTACGCTTGAGGATGAGATTTTCCTCCCTCAAGCCATCGATCTCCTACTCAAGCTTTAATATCCTTTCGCATAATGCCTGCTTGTTTTCCTGCAGAAGACTAAATGGGATAAACTAGGTCTTAGGTTTCTTTGCTTTATTAGGGAGACTTGACTTCTTGAATTCCATGTGCATGTCCCCAGGTTGAGGTAGTGGAACTTCATATTCATCTGAGCTTGTCTCTTCCGTTCCCTTCAAATCATAATCTTCATCTTCCTCCGTGGCCCAGCCGTAATGTTCCACATCCCCATAAACCTTCGGGTTTGCGGTATAGTCAGCGACATAGCTCTCTCCATCCGAATCTTGAGATGACATATTTTCAGATCTGCCAGAAAAACAGCACAAAACAAGAATAGAGGATTTCTCCGCGATACGATGGTCAAATCGTTCAGGAGTATATATGAAGATTTTTTATCATGGGAAACAAGCATCTGGAAGGAAAACGAAGTCGGGAAGGTGCCCGAGGGGCCCACCAGCTACCAGGGCGCGCCTGGAGGGGCTGGCGTGCCCTGGTGTCTCGTGGGCACCTGGGTTGCCTTCCCGGTTATTTCTTATTTTCCTATTTTTTCTAATATTCCAAAACTAACAGAAAATATTTTGTGGATTTTTCGGAGTCCGTTTACTTACCATATCATGTACCTCTTCCTTTTCAGGGTTCTGGAATGTTCTGTAGGGTTTCTTTTATGTGTTCCTCCGGTGTCATGGTTTAGATAGTGTTAGTTTCTACATTAATGGGCGTACCTAAGATATAATGTTTAATTCTTTGTCCATTGACCACCTTCGGGTTAGTACCTTTGGCATTGTTAATCTTGATAGCTCCAGAGTGCTAAACTTCTTCGATGATATACGATCCTTCCCATTTGGAAAGAAGTTTTCTTGCAAAAAATCTAAAACGAGAGTTGTATAATAGAACATGTTCACCAACTTTGAATTCGCTTTTGGATTCTTTTGTCATGCCATCTTTTAACATTTTCTTTAAATAGTTTGGCATTTTCATAAGCTTGGGTTCTCCATTCAATTCATCTAGTGAGCTAATATCAAATAACCTCTTTTCACAAGCAAGTTTGAAATCATAATTGAGTCTTTAATTACCCAATTTGCTTTATGTTTTAACTCAAGAGGCAAATGACAAGCTTTAAACCATTTTATATGGATACATACCCATAGGATTTTTATAAGCTGTTCTATAAGCTCAAAGTGCTTCATCTAATTTTTTAGACCAATTCTTTCGGGACCTATTGATAGTTTTTTGTAATATTAATTTTATTTCTCTATTGCTAAGTTCAACTTGACCACTAGATTGCGGATGATAGGGTGATGCAATTCTATGGTTAACATCATATTTAGCAAGCATTTTGCGGAAAGCACCATGAATAAAGTGTCAGCCTCCATCAGCCATTAAATATCTAGGGAGTCCAAACCTGGGGAAAATAACTTCTTTAAGCATTTTAATGGAGGTGTTATGATCAGCACTGCTAGTTGGAATAGCTTCTACCCACTTAGTGACATAATCTACATCAACCAAAATATGTGTATACCCATTAGAGGAAGGAAAAGGTCCCATATAATTAAAGCCCCAAACATCAAAAGGTTCAACAACAAGTGAATAATTCATAGGCATTTCCTGGCGCTTATCGGTATTACCTATTCTTTGACATTCATCACAAGACAAGACAATCTTATAGGCATCCTTGAAAAGAGTAGGCCAATAAAAACCAGATTGTAATAACTTATGAGCAATTATATCTCCTGCATGATGTCCTCCATAGGCTTCGGAGTGACATTTCCGTAGGATTTGTTCCTGTTCATGCTCAGGTACACAACGTCTAATAATACCATCTACTCCTTCTTTATAAAGATGTGCGTCATCCCAAAAGTATTGTCTTAAGTCATAGTAGAATTTTCTCTTTGTTGGTATGTGAAACTAGGTGGTATAAATTTAGCAATGATATAATTAGCACAGTCAACATACCAAGGACTATTATGACAAGCATTTATTACATCTAGTTGTTCATCAGGGAAGCTATCATCAAATAGGTAGTGGGTCATCAAGAATATTTTCTAACCTAGAAAAGTTATCAGCTACGGGGTTCTTAGCTCTGTTCCTATCAGTGATATGCAAGTCAAATTCTTGTAGCAAGAGAACCCACCTAATGAGCGTAGGTTTAGCATCTTTCTTTTCCATAAGAGATTTTATAGTAGCATGGTCGGTGTGAACAATTACTTTAGAATCAACAATGTAAGATCTGAATTTATCACAAGCAAACACAACTGCTAAAAATTCCTTTTCAGTGGTAGCATAATTTCTTTGGGCACTGTCTAGAGTTTTGCTAGCATAATGGATAACATTTAATTTCTTATCGACTCTTTGTCCTAGAAGAGCACCAACAGCATAATCACTAGCATCAAACATAATTTCAAAAGGCAAGTTCCAATCAGGTGGTTGAACAATAGGTGCAGAAGTTAAGGCTTTCTTAAGTGTTTCGAAGGATTCTAGACAATCATCATAAAAAACAAATGGAATGTCGTTTTGTAAAAGATTAGTAAGAGGCCTAAATTTTTTAGAGAAGTCTTTAATAAACCTCCTATAGAAACCAGCATGACCAAGGAAACTACGAATACCTTTAATGTCTTTAGGACATTGCATTTTCTCAATTGCATCAACTTTAGCTTTAACCACCTCAATACCTCGTTCAGAAATTTTATGCCCCAAGACAATGCCTTCATTAATCATAAAGTGGCACTTCTCCCAATTCAAGACAAGATTAGTTTGTTCACATCTCTGCAAAACTCGATCAAGGTTGCTTAAGCAATCATCAAAAGAAATTCCATAAATGGAAAAATCTTCCATGAAAAGCTCAACAGTCTTTTCACAAAAATCCAAGAATATAGCAGTCATACATCTTTGAAAGGTAGCTGGTGCATTACATAAACCAAAGGGCATATGTCTATAAGTATAAGTTCCAGAAGGGCAAGTAAAAGTGGTTATCTCTTGATCAGGTTGTGATACATGTATTTGAGAGAAACCAGAATATCCATCAAGAAAACAAAAGTGTGTGTGCTTAGATAATCTTTCTAACATTTGATCAACAAAAGGTAGAGGGTAATGATCTTTTCTAGTAGCTTTTTTTAATTTTCTAAAATCAATTACCATTCTATAGCCAGTAACAATTCTTTGTGGGATAAGTTCATTGTTATCATTAGGAACAACAGTAATACCTCTTTTCTTAGGGACACAATGAACATGACTTACCCATCTACTATCAGCTGTGGGATAGATTATACCCGCTTCCAGGAGTTTTAGTATTTCAGTTCTTACCACTTCCTTCATCTTAGGATTCAATCCTCGCTGGTGATCAACAACGGGTTTAGCATCAGGTTCCATATTAATCTTGTGCTTACAGAGAGTGGGACTAATGCCCTTAAGATCATGAAGAGTATATCCAATAGTAGCACAGTGCTTCCTCATAATTTTTAATAATCTCTCTTCTTCATGTTCTGAAAGGTTAGCCCTAATAATAACAGGATATTTCTTTTTCTCATGAAGATAAGCATACTTCAGAGTGTCAGGCAATTGGTTTAATTCAAACACAGGATCACCTTTAGGTGGAGGAGGACCTCCTAGAGTTTCAATAGGCAAATTGTGTTTAAGGATAGGTTGTTTGTTCAAAGAATATTTTATCTATTTCATTTCTTTCACGCAAGTGCATATCATTCTCATGGTCTAGCAAGTATTGTTCTAGTGGATTAGTTGGAGGTACGACAATAGAATGAGGACCAATTATTTCATCTCTACTAGGTGATTCTTTATCATGTGGTTGTCTATGAAACTTAGAGAAATTAAAATCGTGAGACACATCACCAAAACTAACACTGACAGTTTCTTTCTCACAATCAATCTTAGCATTGATAGTGTTCAAGAAAGGTCTACCAAAAATTATGGGACAAAAGTCATCTTGTGGAGAACCAAGAACTAGAAAATCAGTAGGGTATTTTATTTTCCCACACAAGACTTCAACATCTCTAACGATCCCAAGTGGTGTGATGGTGTCTCTATTTGCAAGTTTAATAGTAACATCTATGTCTTCTATTTCAGCGGGTGCTATGTCATTCATAATTTCTTGGTATAAGGTAAAAGGAATAGCACTCACACTAGCACCTAAGTCACATAAACCATGATAACAATGATCTCCTATTTTAACTGAGACGACAGGCATGCCAACAATAGTTCTATGTTTATCTTTTTCATTGGGTTTGGCAATTCTAATAGCTTCATCACAGAAGTAAATAACATGCCCAGCAATATTATCGACCAAGAGATCTTTGACCATAGCAACACTAGGTTCTACTTTAATTTGGGTTTAGGTGCTTCAATATTACTTCTGCGAACCACTGTGGTAGTTTTTCAATATAAGCAGTAGGCACAATTGGATCAACATTGTAAATAATAGTTTCATCTTTAGCTATAACTGGTTCTTTAATTTCTTCTTTAATGGGGGAATGATATTTAAACCAGTTCTCCTTAGGGAGATCAACATGAGTAGCAAATGATTCACAAAAAGAGGCTACTATCTTAGAGTCAAGTCCATATTTAGTGTTAAACTTGTGAAAATCATCGGTATTCATAAAAGATTTAACACAATCAAAATCAAGCTTAATACCTGACTCTTTACCTTCATCGAGTTCCCAATCTTCAGAGTTGCATTTAATTCTTTCTAAAAGATCCCACCTGAATTTAATAGTCTTCTTCATAAAAGAACAAACACAAGAAGTACCGAGCATGGATTGATCATTACAAGAAAGCCGAACATAAACATTCTGAATAATAATTTCTCTTGAGAGCTCATGCTTGGGGCATGAATATAACATTGACTTAAGCCCCCCCCCCAAGCTAGAGCGATACTTTCTCCTTCACGAGGCCAAAAATTATATATATAATTTCGATCACGATGAACTAGATGCATAGGATAATTTTTTTGGTGAAATTCCAATTTCAATCAATTCCAGTTCCAAGATCCATTATCATCGCATAGCCTATGCCATGTCAATGCTTTTCCCCCCAAAGGTAAAGGGAAAACCTTCTTATTAACTTCATCCCCAGGTAAACCTGCAAGCTTAAAAAATCCACAAATTTCATCCACATGTTTCAAATGCATATGTTTCGTTCCATCTCCTGCATACGGATTAGCTAGCAGTTGTTCTATCATACCTGAAGGAATTTCATAACCAATCTTTTCAGTAGGTGCAGTAGGTTGAGGGGTAACTATTTGTGTTTCCGGTCGAGGTGAAGATACCCCAAACAAACCCCTCAAAGGATTGTTTTCTATAGTAACAAGTACAATAAATTTCAGCACGTAATATAAATTTTTCCTTACCGATTTCCACTTACCAAGAGCGCTTCACTTCCTAGCAACGGCGCCAGAAAAGAGTCTAGATGACCCACAAGTATAGGGGATCAATCGTAGTCCTTTCAATAAGTAAGAGTGTTGAACCCAATGAGGAGCAGAAGGAAATGACAAGTGGCTTTCAGCAAGGTAATTTCTGCAAGCACTGAAAATGTCGGTAACAGGTAGTTTAATAGTAAGATAATTTGTAACAAGCAAGTAACGGGAACGGTAAATAAAGTGCAGCAAGGTAGCCCAATCCTTTTGATGGCAAAGGAGAAGCCAAAACTGTCTCAGATAATAAGCAAAGCGTTCTTGAGGGCACACGGGAATTTCATCTAGTCACTTTCATCATGTTGGTTTAATCCGTGTTCGCTACTTTGATAATTTGATATGTGGGTGGACCGGTACTTGGGTGCTGTTCTTACTTGAACAAGCCTCCCACTTATGATTAACCCCCTCACAAGCATCCGCAACTACGAAAGAAGTATTAAGATAAAATCTAACCATAGCATTAAACATATGGATCCAAATCAGTCCCTTATGGAATAACGCATAAACTAGGGTTTAAGCTTCTGTCACTCTAGCAATCCATCATCTAATAAATACTCCACAATGCATTCCCATATGACCAAAGATGGTGAAGTGTCATGTAGTCGACGTTCACATAACACCACTAAGGGAATCACAATATACATATCATCAAAATATCGAACACATATCAAATTCACATGATTACGTGCAACATGACTTCTCCCGTGGCCTCAAGAACAAAGGTTAGTACTCACAAATAATATTCATGCTCAAGATTAGAGGGATATTAAATAGCATAATGGATCTGAACATATAATCTTCCACCAAATAAACCATATAGTATCAACTACAAGATGTAATCGACACTACTTTTCACCCACATGTACCAATCTGAGTTTCCGGTACAAAGATTGAACACAAGAGATGAGCTAGGGTTTGAGATGAGATGGAGTTGTTGAATATGTTGATCGAGATTGGCCTCCCAAAGATGAGAGGGTTGTTGGTGATGACGATGGCTTCTGTCATGGTATAACACGGCCACCTATGGGACCATCGGCCCCTTGTGGTTCGGCAAGGGGGAAGAGCACATTGCACAAAGAGCGGAGAGCATAGAGCAGCACGGCAGCGGTGACACGAGCAGTTTTTACCCAGGTTCGGGCCGCCGCGAGGCGTAAAACCCTACTCCTGCTTTGGTGGATTGATGGAAGGACCGTGGTGGAGACGCGGCGCTCTAGCCCGGCAGGGTCGCCTTGGGACGAGAGCAGCTACGCGCGTATGAGTGTACAGGGGTCCGAATCCTTTCTAAGGTTGCCACTGCCCTCCTTTTATAGGTCAAGGGGTCACCACAATGGCAAATCAGTCATTATCCAGTGATTAGATAGCCATAGTGCTATCATACCTAACTCTGGCAGTTAGGACAAAGTGCATTTAATGCACCGCTTAATGTCACGCCGCAGATGCAGCCCGGCAAGCCTTGCCGCACCGTCTTGGTCATCTCCTGTCTGCCTGTGAGGCACGCATCCGGACGGGTGTCACACAGGGGTAATCTTCTCTCCAAAGAGCTGCCACGTGCTAAATGGCAGCCACTTAACCACTTGGGGGCTCGACACCGCATTGATAGATGACTTACGTCACCGTGAGGTGGAGTGGTGGCACCTTGGTGGGGTAGTCCACCCTCGGCACCCCCGGCAAGCCTTCCAGGGGAGTCTTGAGATTTGTCTTTGGGGGTAACCTCGACCCCACCAGGCTCTCCTGCCCGGCAAGGGAGGTTTCTCCTTGGGGATATCTTGCTCACTTGGTTGGTCTTGGTCTTCTTGATCCGCCCTCTGATTTCTCAAAGAGCTATCTCTTCAGCTTGGCCTCGTCCGGGATGTTGCAATCTTGCTCCTGAGCCTGTGTATAGTCCGGGCAACACACGCCTGGGGTTTGTTGCACCGACAGGAGCCCCCGGGCTTGGCCTGAACATGCTGCCGAGTGTCGTCGGGGTAGGCCCTGTCTAGTACATAGGCGAGGGGGTTGTGGTAGCTCATCCTTTGAGATCTTCTTTGCTTCTTCATTAACCTATGCTTGAGTCAGTTTCCGGTTTTTTCGCTCATCGCGTGATGCCAATTGCGGTGGGTCCATCACTGTAATGGCCCGTGAATGACTTTAACACACTAGGGAGTAACTGCCAATTCACTCATCCCACCACGCCCTTATCCTTTGTCACGTATGCCGCATGCATTGAGTGGGGTAGGTAACGGAGGCGCGTGGTGCGGGAGAGAGCTTCATGGTTGGGGCCCGGTATACTTGGGTTGGTGTAAGGGGACGAAAATCGGATCCGGCCGTCGGTGGTAGTTTAGATAGGTCGGATCAGAAAGAACACCTCTGGGGTGGGGGATGAGGGATCAGCCCCCAGCCCAGTCCGCCTATAAAAAAAGTGGGGGCGAGAAGCAGGAGAAGTGTCCATCCACGCACCTCCCCTCCTCCATTCCTTGCTTTCTCCTTTGTTATGTTCAGGGGGAGAGGCCGGGGGTAGGCCCCGGGCTCTAGCTTGGGGTCGATGATGCCGAACGCTCGTGTTGATGCTTGGGGAGTGAGTCTGGTCCGAGGCCATAGGAGATGCGGCAGTCGAAGGTGTGGGCGCTGAACCGCCCACGGTGTGGGAGGCGTTACGCTTCTACAAAATGGTGAAGCGCAGGTTTTCCCCACACGAATCGGCCGCCCGATGGGAAGTGCTTGTCCTGGCCGTAGGTCGCCGAGGTTCATCATCCTGACGGTGAGGCTCTTGGGGCTTCCGGTGCCTGTTTGGGGTGCAGTGCTCGGGATCCTTGGTAATCCCAGCACTGCTCCTCCCAGCGGAGTCGGGGTTGACGTTGAAGACAGCGGTGCCTTCCTGCCCTCCAAGGTGGGGAGGAGCACTCTTCGCACGCCTCGGACGTCGCCGTCGTCTGCTGTTTCCCCGGGGGAGGCGATGGGCCGAGGGGCCGGCATCCTCCTTGAGCGGTGATGATGAGCAAAAAACGAGGGAAGACGGAGAAGGCGGGTGATTGGCCGTCAGGTCGGAGTACGATGGCACCGACGCCTTCGTCTCGTATTGCCGGCCCGCTGCCTCATCTTTTTGCTCTTCCCCTCCCTCCCCGGCACCATCATCACCGGCCTCTTCAGGAAGGATGCCGGGGAGGGGGTCTCTCTCTTGGTGCCTTCGCATCCACCAGCACTCTTCCAGCTGAGCTCCGGTGGCTCTCCCCGCCGGCGCTTGTGCTGGGGCTTCTTGCTGGCCCTGGG
Organism: Thinopyrum elongatum; assembly: GCA_011799875.1. Lineage (NCBI taxonomy): Eukaryota > Viridiplantae > Streptophyta > Magnoliopsida > Poales > Poaceae > Thinopyrum > Thinopyrum elongatum. The sequence goes on along the minus strand of CM022302.1, from coordinate 306,127,850 downwards.
GTGGTGACCAGGGCACCGCCGAGTTGCTCCCTCCGTCCCTCTCCTTCGCAGCCTTGCCATTCCTGATATTGTCAGGCTGTGCCCGGCAAGCCCTGACGGGATCGGGCTGGGCTTCTGCTCAGGCACCCCTTTTGCCCTCTTGACCTCCCACTCTAGTTCCTAGGAGGAGAGGGACAAGAAAGGGGTTACGGGGCACATATCTTTTTTCAGTCTAAAATGTGCAGGCATTTGCCAAACTTTACTCCAAATGATGTAATCTTCTTTATCCATGTTTGTGTCCTGTAAGATTTGTACTTGCTTATCGCATATTAATGAAAAAGACAAGCCTTGCCGGGTAATTGTGCATGTGTCATGTCCATGTAGAGGCGAGGTGCCTCTATACGTTAAGTAAACAAGTTTACTCCAAAAAGCTATCTTGCCAGTGCCTTTCATTTGTTGCCGCGGGGCTTAGCCTGTCGAACCCCCTCCCTCAAAGGCCACTACAACCACCCTGACCGAAGCAACGTTCTGGATGCAGGACGGGAGCACCCATGCTTCGAAGGTGACGAGGTTTTCATACGCACAAGTTTTCACCTTACAGAACATGTATGGATAGAAAATAACTTATCTGCTTGGCTTGTCGAGGACTGATATGTAGGCTTCTCTTCATTTCTTCTCTTCGGGACCAGGTCCATGGCAAGAACCCTGCAGCTTAGTGCAGAGGAAAACAATGCTACATGTGCCCTGATCTACATGATCATGCTATGCTCATTTTATGATTATGCATGCATGCAAATTTTGGGGGCCCCCAGTGCTTCGTTTATTCATCTGTTGCTCAAGGTCTGCGCCTGGCTTTGTACAAAGGGTTACATGCAACATAGGCAAGGCTTGTACAAAAGGGTGGCTGCCGGGCAGGGCCCGACAGCCGCGCCTTACGGGTAGAACTTACGGAGATACTCAATGTTCCATCAGTTTTGTAACTGAATGCCATCTCCGGTCTCCAGACAGACTGCGCAGGGTCTGGTGACTCGTACTACCCGGTAAGGGCCTTCCCACTTCGGCGTCAACTTGTTTGCACCCTTGGCGGACTAACACGCCTAAGGACAAGGTCGCCTTCCTCAAAGCTCTGGGCATGGACCCTGCAGCTGTGATAGCGATGCAGGGCTTGCTAGTAGTGCACAGCACGCGTAGCAGCCCGGAGACGGTTCTCATCAAGTAGCACAACATCGTCACGCCGGTGCTGTTCTTGCGCTACTTCATCGTAGGCAAGCACTCGAGATGATCCGTATATGAGTTCTATGGGGATCACTGCTTCTACCCCATAGACTAGGGAGAAGGGAGTTTGGCCGGTAGCTTGATTTGGTGTCATACGGAGGGACCAAAGAACCACCGGTAGCTCGTCGATCCATTGCCTGCCACACTTCTGCAGCCTATCAAATGTTCTTGTCTTAAGTCCTTGCAGCATTTCAGCGTTCGCCCTCTCAGCTTGTCCGTTGCTCCTGGGATGAGCAACAGAGGCAAATGAGACATTGCTTCCGAGGGCGTGAACGTATTGCATGAAGGCGCGGCTTGTGAATTGGGTGCCATTGTCAGTGATGACTCTGGCGGGTACTCCAAAACGGCACACCAATCCTTTCAAGAACTTGATAGCTGACTGTGCGGTCACCTTCTCACGGGCTCCACTTCCGGCCACTTTGTCAACTTGTCGACGGTGACGTACAAGAACTCAAAGCTCCCGGTAGCACGGGGGAAGGGGCCCAAGATGTCGAGCCCCCAGACCGAAAAGGGCCATGACAAAGGGATCGTCTGGAGAGCTTGAGCAGGTTGATGGATATTCTTGGAGTGGAACTGGCAGGCTTCACATCTGGTGATTAGCTCGATTGCATCTTGGAGGGCCGTGGGCCAGTAGAAACCTTGCTGGAAAGACTGTCTGACCAGGGCCTTGATCTAGTATGGGAGCCGCCCATGCCTTTGTGTATCTCCGCCAGCAGTTCCTTCCCTTCTTCCTAGCAAACGCACTTTAATTTCACACCGTTGGGCCTCCTTCTATATAGTACGTCATCGATGAACTGATACATACTGGCCCTGCGGGCTACTTTTTCAGTTTCTTCTTCCTCTTCGGGAGTTCTCATGTTTGGAGGTAACGGACTATGTGCTGTGCCCAAGTTGGAGCCTGAGGCTCGACAACAAGGATCAGCGGCACATCCTCGTTCGTGGGAGTGCATGCCTCAACCGCGAAAATCAGAAGTTCGGCGGGAGGGTGCTACTTAACAAGCGAAGTGGACTTGTTTCCGCCAACCTCTTTGCCGGGGGCTTGAGGAAGCTCTGCCGGGAGAGGCTTGCCGGAGTCCAGTTTTCTCCTCTTTCTGGCCATTGTTGCCAGGGATATGGAGGGCTGAGTTAGGTGGAGAACAAAAGTCCCTGGTTCCACAGGAAGCTTTTGCGTAGCGCACTTTGACAGATGATTAGCAATACTGTTTTCCGCACGAGGTATGTGTTCTATTTGCAATCCGTCAAAGTGCTCCTCCAGCTTTCTCACTTCCTCCATGTATGCTTCCATCAATGGACTTTGATAATCCTAGTTCACTTGCCTCACAACAAGTTGTGAGTCTCCACGAATGATCAACTTCTTGATTCCCAGCTCCGTTGCAATCCTTAGCCCGGCAAGGAGTCCTTCATGTTCTGTGGTGTTGTTGGTAGTCTTCCCTGGGGGAAATGCATTTGAACCACGTACTTGAGGTGCTCCCCAGTGGGTGCGACGGGAAGCATGCCAGCTCCCGCACCTTGTAGGGAGAAGGCACCATCAAAGTACATGATCCATTCTTGGGGTGCTTCCCTGCAGGGAATAATTGTCTCTGGCGTCTCTTCATCTGGAGTTGGTGTCCATTCTACAATAAACTCTGCCAATGCTCTGCTCTGAATAGTTTATGTGCTCTCAAACTTCAAAACAAAGCTTGACAGCTCCAAGGCCCACTCCACTATTCTGCCAGTGGCCTCGGGGTTCCTCAGTATGCGTTGCAAGGGGAAGCGGGTAACAACCGTGATTTCGTGGGCTTGGAAGTAGTGGCGCAGTTTCCTTGAGGCCATGATGAGGCCAAAGATCAACTTTTGCACGCCAGAGTACCTTGATCTAGCCCCCTACAGTAGGGAACTGATGAAGTACACTGGCCGCTGCACCACCTTCTTCCTTGCCGCGATCCTGGAATTGTCCCCGCTGCCCTGCTCTTCTTTGTTCTGATCTGTTCCTGAACTTGGCGGGATGAGCCCATTTTTCTCTCGGAGGGGATGGTTGCTGTCGTTCCGACCGTGGCCCCTGCGCTGGCTGCCATGGAGGGGATTGCACCATGGGGGTGGCCCCTTCTATACGTCCAGCTGCTCGGGCTATCATCGCCGCCTATGGAGGCCGTGGCGGGCCTTCCTGCTGTGATCCTCCCGCCTCAGCGAATCCAATCAAGCTCTGAATGGTGGCTCTCCACTCATCAGTCTGATGGGCCGTCGGCGGGAATCTCAACAGGAGTTGGGCCCGCTCCATGGCTTCCGAAGCGGTGCTTGGCATAGACGACGACGTGGATCACGACGTCGCCTGGCTTCTGACGGTGCCGGCAGGGATGGCGCTGTGCTCTTGCCGCCGTGAGCCGGTCGCCAGGGTAGCATGGCGGTGAGGTGGATGCGCTTGGGGATCGGCAACCCCGTTCGGTGCACCGTCTCGGCTAGCTTGCCCTGGGGGTGGCGCATGCCCTGTAACGGCACCCACAACGGGTGGGCCAGAGGGTTGTGGTTCACCCCTGAGCGAGCGCCATCGCTGCGGCTGCGTTCCTCAGTGGGGCGGAGAGATGGAGATGGAATAATCTCTCCACCCGCCTCCTGTGGAGCATGCCGCTGGGATGCTGCTGATGTTGTCCTTCTCCGGCGCCTCCCGCTCCCGTTTTGGCCGCAGGGGGAATGGCGACGACGACGCCTGTGCCCGCAAGTCCCCCGCAGCGCCTACATCCCCGTGCACCTCCGTAGCCCCCACGGCATCAGCGGCCGCATGTGGAGGGGCCTTCAAGGTGGACGGGTGAGCTGTAGCACCGGACTTTTTCTTGGGCGCCATGGATGATGAAGCTGTTGATGAAGAAAACGATGATGAAGATGACGCGTTGCTTACACCTCGGGTTCGCGCAAGCGCCACCCCGTACCTGGCGCGCCAAAGATGTCATGGTATAACACGGCCAGCTATGGGACCATCGGCCCCTTGTGGTTCGGCAAGGGGGGAGAGCACATTGCACAAAGAGCGGAGGGCGTAGAGCAGCACGACAGCGGTGACACGAGTAGTTTTTACCCAGGTTCGGGCCACCGCGAGGCGTAAAACCCTACTCCTGCTTTGGTGGATTGATGGAAGGACCGTGGTGGAGACACAGCCCTCTAGCCGGGTAGGGTCACCTTGGGACGAGAGTAGCTATGTACGTATGAGTGTACAGGGGTCTGAATCCTTTCTAAGTTTGCCATGGCCCTCCATTTATAGGTCAAGGGGTCACCACAATGGCAAATAAGTCGTTATCCAGTGATTAGATAGCCAGAGTGCTATCATACCTAACTCTGGCAGTTAGGACAAAGTGCATTTAATGCACCGCTTAACATCACATCACAGATGCGGCCCGGCAAGCCTTACCGCGCCGTCTTGGTCACCTCCTATCTGCCTGTGCTACATGCGTCCGGACGGGTGTCACACAGGGGTAATTGTAACACCCCAAAAATTTAATCATGTTTTTACTAAATAAAATTTGGCGAGAATTAAAATTTTAAATTCTTACTAGGTCTTTTATTAATTTCAGAACCATTTTCTGTTTCTGTTTCTCAAAATTCTTCCCTCCATATAGAAATTTTTGGAATAATATTGTGGCTTTGGTAGTTTTCTCAAAACATTTTAATAACAGTAAGAATTATTTTCAGAATAAAAATTTGCCCAAAACAATTCTTTTAATAGCTTTTTCAATATTTTAAATGCCTCTATTGCACTACAACCATTTTAAATAATTCTTTTTAAATCCCACAAAAATTATGAGAGGTCATGTGATGCCTATATATCACTTTTATGCAAAAACCCTACTTGGTGTTTTGAAAATTTTGAGTGAAACAACCTCTTTTCAATTCTGTCCTGAATTTGAGTTTCTACTACAACCCCAATTTTCCTTGTCCCAAAAATCCTGAAATTTTTCCCACTCATAGTTCTTCCAACCAAACCCTTAAGTCCAAAATTTTAGCTCCATTGGAATCTGTTTAGTTCACCAAATATTCCCCTGTAGTTTCTATCCAGAAACTAAATTCTTTAAAACTTGCACTAGCAAGTATATCTTTTTGCCAAACCAACTCCACCATCATATCTAACATCTAATGAGGCACCATCCTGCCAAAATTCAAAACCAACAGAGCCACCCAGACTACCAAAGCATTCTGTCAAACAGCTTATGGGCATGACAGAAAATTGGCATCTCTCTAAACCGCACTAGGCACTTGCACCTCGGGTCAAACCAGCATGTCCATAACCTCTCCCATGCCCAGGAGCATTACCCTAACAACTGGTGTCTTGTACGGATCCCTGTAGGTGCCCTTGGCATTGCATCGAGCACATTGTGCGCGTGTCCAGAGCGCGGCCAGAGCGCGTGTATTGCAGCCACTGGCATCGAGCTGCTGCCGTGCCTCAGCTACTTCCCTCGCTCATCCTAGTCTTCCACTGGATCACCTCGACCACACTGAGCCTTGCCGACACCTCCCCTTGGCCGCTTGCGCCGACCACTGCCACCCACGATGACCGAAGCCGCCGCCCGACGACGGCCATTCTTCCACGTCTCTCCCCAGACCTCTCTCTCTTAATAGCCATCGCCCCGAGCCAACCAGCCTCTCCCTGGCATAAATACGGGCGGCCACCACCCTCACCTAACTCCGCCGCCCTCGCTGACCCACGCCACCGACCACAACCACCTCGCCGGCGCAGTTAAGGCCGCCGCCGTTGTGTCTTCTGCAGGAAGCCTCGGAACCGACCCCAGCTGCTACTATAAAGACCGCCGAGCTCGCCCCACTCCCGGTCAACCCGCCACAGTCACCTGGAAGCCACCCAGAGCGGCAAACCAACCGGAGATGGTCGTCTCCGTCGCCCCCGACTGAAGCCACCTCCGCCGCCTCCCGGTTGTTTCCAACGCCAACAGGACCTCCCCCTCCTCCATTTCTTCTCCAACAACCTCCAATCGAACCCGTTGATCCATAACCACCACCAATTTCGCCGGAGATGGCCTGTAGGCGAAACGCCCAATTCGCCGTCGCCGGAGATCCGCGGGAGAGCTCGCCGCCGATGCTCGAGTGGATCTCGGTGACCGTCCCATACCTCATCAGAACCGCCTCTACCCGCTGATCCTCCTCCTGCGCTTAGTTCCGCGAGTGGAGCCACCGTTCGTCAGCACAGGTCACCGGAGCTCTGCCTCTGCTTCCGTCGAGGCGCGCGCGAGAAGGAGGGAGGATACTGGTCAAACCCGACAGCCGGGCCCCTCCCGCCAGCCTCACCTCTCTCTCCCTCTGTCGGCGCGACTGGGCCAGTCCGACAGTCACGGCCCAGCAGCACCAGCAATTCCGCCCAGAGCGCGCCTTTGCCTTTCTTCTTTTTCTTTTTCAGTAGTTTTACAATAATTCCAAAGCCTTTATTTCAAATCTAAATCCGATTATTCCAATTTCTAAATACTCCTAAAATTATCCTCTAATAATTCTGCTAGGGTGAACATTTTTTCCCAAACTCTGTTTCCACTGGATATTTAAATATCCTATTTCTCTAATTATTCCAAATTAGAAATTTCATTAGTAAATCATATGAACTCCAAATAATTTAATTCTTTTTCTGGTATTTCTAATTTTTTGTCTAGTTTATTATAGTATTTATTTCAAAAATATTGAAACAATTTTTGGCACTATTTTTGAATTATGTGGTAATTCAAATATTTTTGAAAATAGGATATGGAGGGAATATAAAGTTTTCAAACTTTTGGAGTGCACCCCACACTTCTGCATGCCCAAGGCAAGCATCTTGAACACTTGATATGGTGAATGCATGGTAGTTTATTTGCTAGAATAATTTGATCATGACTATGTTAAATTCAAATAAAACTGGCATATGGCTAATTTTGCATGTGTGTAGTGTTGGCATGTTTCATCGTACCGTGCATCGTGTGTTGTCATGACTAACTTGCAGGAGCAGGCATAAGAGAAATACCGTTACCGGCAGGAGGATGATCACGTTGGAGCGTGATCATGCCTTGTTTGTTGTGCATGTTGGAGCATGCAAGGGTTATGGCCCTGTTGGATTGCTATTGAAAGAATACTTTGTTGTGCTAACCGTTGCAGGAAACTTAATGCCTCCTGAGTCGACCATAGATCGAGTCTTGTTCCGGTAACCCCCATACTTGTTCCGTGCTGCCACAGGTTCCTGCCACAGGTAGGGTATGGTTCAGTAAGTTGATAACCCCTTTCCATGCACACACCATACAGAGGGCCACGATGAGGGTTTCCCAGGGATCCGGGACTAAATCCTGTCATCGGGTCAGGGGGCATGGGTGTTTCCAGTTGTGACTGAGAGGGGGGCACCCCTTGAAATCCGCACGTATTAATAGTGATCCCATGCAGGACGTTGGTCTCTCTGTCTCAGAGTTTTTCTTGAACGATGCCTTGGGTGATTCCTGGAATCCGGAAAGTTAATCTGGTGTGTGCTGGTCAGGTGTCTTTTCAACCCAAAGACCGTAATGGGAATTAGTCAGTGTCACGGTACTGACTAAAGAAATCCTTTACTTGTGGGTAAAGAGTACACCCTCTGCAGAGTTTAAACCTATTCGAATAGCCGTGTCCGCGGTTAAGGGCTACAGTCTGGGTTGGTCAAGTGTCGGTCTAAGTGTCGATCTTCGGAGGAAAATAATTAAATGGTGCGTGAGATATTTTGCAGGATAATTATTAACAACCTGATGCTACCATGAATATTTTTATGCTTGTTAAATATTATTATGGTTATGCATAATATTGAGGACTAACCCGTTTCTCTCATTTTATATTTTTCCCGAGTGTATCAGGGGCTGGCTAGACTACCCCGGGCACTCAATTTTATTTTCAAGACCTCTCGTGGCGTCCCTCGAGTTAACAGGCGGATTATCACGCCACTACTCTTGTGGACACCCGATTGGCATTTCTCTTCAAGTCCGACCGTGGCGTCACTTGACACCCGAATGGCATTATTTTTCAAGACCTCTCGTGGCGTCGCCTGAGTTCTCGGATGGTCCTGTCTCGTCCGGTTTCTCTTTTAGACACCAGTTTGGCATTTCTCTTCAAGACCTACCGTGGTGTCACTTGACATCCGATCGGCATTTCTTTCATTTTGTTTTCCTTTGACTTTACTTGTTTATCACTAACAATTTTATATATTTTCACATGCTAATATTTTATCATGCCATGAATTAATCCCTGTCAGCATGCATTTTATATAGTCCAGCATGAGTATACGCATAAAGTTTGGTTCATCATGATCTTATAATTTAATTGTTGCATTCGGTATATCTTTTGTTCATGATGTTTGCGAGTACATTCAAACGTACTCACAGGCTTGTCCCTGGCTATTTACTTGGCCAGGTCAGGATTTCTACAAGGAGTACCACAGCAATGTCCGTGCGGAGCCTAGGATGGCAGCCATGCAGGATAGGAATTATCTGGGTCAGCTGTTCCTGTGGGAATGGAGCCCCATCGACGTTGAAGAACCGCGAGACAATTCTGTCATCCACCACCGGAATCACTGTTGTATCATTAGACCTTTATGCTCTTGTATCCAATTCTTGTAATAGCTTGGTAATCTGTAACAAGGACGTGTCCACCAGTAACAGTAATCCTGGGCTGGTGATGACACGAGGGGTTAATTTCAGGGAATATATTGTGTCCCCGAAATCCGGCCCCGACAGCCTTGGTATCAGAGCCAGGCTGACCATTGGCTAATCCTCTCTTAGCCTGGTCACTATCCCTAGGTTTCCACACCGCCCACATCCTTTCCTATCCACCGTCAGGCCATTCCATCCAATAAAGCCTACACAGTGGCCAGCCGACATCTTTTGATAATCGGTGCCCAACCTATCCCCCTAACCGACAACCACAGTAATACGTCACATTTTGTGATTTGTATCTGTGACTTTGACCCCGACCACTCTAGAGCAGAGCCGATACCCAGAATCGTAACCCTGCTGATTTATGTTTCCTAGCCCAGGCACTATATAAGAGACCACTCTCGCGTCCATAACTAGCATCCCTCACCTTGTACACTGCCTCCACCACCATTTCCCCCATGTCGCACCTTGGGATTCATCTGAGAACCCCAGATGCAACCCCGGGCAGTTTTGTCAAGATATTGTGGGATTTCACCCACAACACTCTTGGCTCCACTCAGCCACCCCAGTATGAGCTGTTCAAATCGAGGATCAACCACAACGCCTCGAAATATTGGGCAGTCGCGCACATCCCACCAGTAGACCCAAACCAAGGCCCTACAAGTGTCGTCTTCATCGGGAAATCTATGCCAACTTCAGAAATGGCTATAGAAGTTGCTGCCTATGAAGCAATTACCCGCCTCCGGTACGCAGTGCCCCGTGCCAGCGAAAGGGGGTACTACTACTTCCCGAGCTGTGCAGCACCCGAAGAAGAAGCATCTTTTCCCTGCAGACAATCAGAGAGAGATCCAATGCTAGCCAACCTTGTTCAATATGTCATCGCGCAGGAGCGTCTGACCCAGCAAGTGATGGACTTCCTCCAGACTCTTGCTATTCTGAATCCTCAGATCGCCATCGGCGAACCACTGTCACCAGACCAAGGAGGGAACGTTCTCCGACTCCTCCATCCACTTTCTCTGGGGGAAGAAGAATGTGTCCCAATGCCGGGAATATTTTCTCAGGACCCTATCAATTTTACCTTTGTACCGTAGAGACCATGGTTGTGTTCGTTAGCCTAGCATTTGAATTGCATGATTTCATATCTGTGTTGCATCTTGGGTTTTACCTTATGAATAAACTGTTTGGTTGCAGTTGCGTATGAGTAATTGTGGAGATCTTATTAAGGACCAGTGCGAATATAATTTTTGCAAACACAGAATTAATTCACGCACCGCCATGACACCCGGCTTACAATCACACTCACTCCACTACATGCACTAAGTGCAGAACCACACACACAGACTAGCACCTAATCAACCGCCTTACACACCAGACCACTCTCAGCGCACCACCATTTTTTCTGAAGAAAAATTTGTGGGTTTTCTTTTATTTCTACGGAGCTGCTGCAGAACGCACTAACACTCACCCGTAACCACCACCGATGCCTAATCCTCACGGTTACCGGCGCCTTGAAGAGCCACCAGTCGAGCTGCGGCATCACGGTGATTGTCAAGGATCATCGCACATAGGAGCAGCGAGAACCCGAGCAACGCCGCCACCGCTCCGGACATGAGAATCACAAACCACCTCGGAAGCACATCCTCCATTGGAGCCTCATCCGAGCTCCTGCGATCAGAAAAGGAGGAGGAAGAAGAAGTGAGGTCAGGTGAGATGAAGAAGAGAGTAACACTGCGTTCATTTTATAGCTCGGGCTCGGTGCATGGTGAACGAGGTCCACCAGCACCGCTCGTCGCCCGATCACCGGTGTTCGAAGGAGAAATCGCGAGCAGTGCCGACAAGGTGCCTGGACCGCGAGGTGAGTGCATGCTGCACCGGCAGCTTGCACGCCGCGCACTGCCACAGTACGACCCTAGATACCCTACACGCTAGACACCGCAGGTGGAGAAAGCACGCGAGAGGGAGAAGGAGAAGAGAGCCGGAGGAAGAAGAAGAGACTGACAGTGGGCCCTGGGTCCACCCGTCAGCCGGAGAGAGCACTGTGCACTGGAGTACGGCAAGCAAATTTTGGAATTTACACTTTTTCCAAATTTGTCGTAACAGTCACAGTAGAACCACAGCACTAGTGCCCACGGTAGTTACACCAATTATTAGGAGCCACGTCAACTGTGCCTAAATGGGTTATTTTAAATAGCTTAGGAAAATCTCCTCGAAAGGTGGATTTAATTTTGGTGACCACCTAACAAATCTCGCGGACGAGATTTTCTTTAGGGGGTTAGAGTTTGTAACACCCCAAAAATTTAATCATGTTTTTACTAAATAAAATTTGGCTAGAATTAAAATTTTAAATTTTTACTAGGTCTTTTATTAATTTCAGAACCATTTTCTGTTTCTGTTTCTCAAAATTCTTCCCTCCATATAGAAATTTTTGGAATAATATTGTGGCTTTGGTAGTTTTCTCAAAACATTTTAATTACATTTTAATAACTGTAAGAAATATTTTTAGAATAAAAATTCGCCCAAAACAATTCTTTTAATAGCTTTTTCAATATTTTAAATGCCTCTATTGCACTACAACCATTTTAAATAATTCTTTTTAAATCCCCCAAAAATTATGAGAGGTCATGTGATGCCTATATATCACTTTTATGCAAAAACCCTACTTGGTGTTTTGAAAATTTTGAGTGAAACAACCTCTTTTCAATTCTGTCCTGAATTTGAATTTCTACTACAACCCCAATTTTCCTTGTCCCAAAAATCCTGAAATTTTTTCCACTCATAGTCCTTCCAACCAAACCCTTAAGTCCAAAATTTTAGCACCATTGGAATCTGTTTAGTTCACCAAATATTCCCCTGTATTTTCTGTCCAGAAACTAAATTCTTAAAACTTGCACTAGCAAGTATATCTTTTTGCCAAACCAACTCCACCATCATATCTAACATCTAATGAGGCACCATCCTGCCAAAATTCAAAACCAACAGAGCCACCCAGACTACCAAAGCATTCTGTCAAACAGCTTATGGGCATGACAGAAAATTGGCATCTCTCTAAACCACACTAGGCACTTGCACCTCAGGTCAAACCAGCATGTCCATAACCTCTCCCATGCCCAGGAGCATTACCCTAACAACTGGTGTCTTGTACGGATCCCTGTAGGTGCCCTTGGCATTGCATCGAGCACATTGTGCGCGTGTCCAGAGTGCGGCCAGAGCGCGTGTATTGCAGCCACTGGCATCGAGCTGCTGCCGTGCCTCAGCTACTTCCATCGCTCATCCTAGTCTTCCACTGGATCACCTCGACCACACTGAGCCTTGCCAACACCTCTACTTGGCCGCTTGCGCCGACCACTGCCGCCCACGACGACCGAAGCCGCCGCCCGACGACGGCCATTCTTCCACGTCTCTGCCTAGACCTCTCTCTTAATAGTCATCGCCCTGAGCCAACCAGCCTCTCCCTGGCATAAATACGGGCGGCCACCGCCCTCACCTAACTCCGCCGCCCTCGCTGACCCACGCCACCGACCACAACCACCTCGCCGGCGCAGTTAAGGCCGCCGCCGTTGTGTCTTCTGTGGGAAGCCTCGGAACCGACCCCAGCTGCTGCTATAAAGCCCGCCGAGCTCGCCCCACTCCCGGTCAACCCGCCACACTCACCTGGAAGCCACCTAGAGCGGCAAACCAACCGGAGATGGTCGTCTCCGTCGCCCCCGACTGAAGCCACCTCCGCCGCCTCCCGGTTGTTTCCAACTCCAAATAATTTAATTCTTTTTCTGGTATTTCTAATTTTTCATCTAGTTTATTATAGTATTTATTTCAAAAATATTGAAACAATTTTTGGCACTATTTTTGAATTATGTGGTAATTCAAATATTTTTGAAAATAGGATATGGAGGGAATATAAAGTTTTCAAACTTTTGGAGTGCACCCCACACTTCTACATGCTCAAGGCAAGCATCTTGAACACTTGATATGGTGAATGCATGGTAGTTTATTTGCTAGAATAATTTGATCATGACTATGTTAAATTCAAATAAAACTGGCATATGGCTAATTTTGCATGTGTGTAGTGTTGGCATGTTTCATCGTACCGTGCATCGTGTGTTGTCATGACTAACTTGCAGGAGCAGGCATAAGAGAAATACCGTTACCGGCAGGAGGATGATCATGTTGGAGCGTGATCATGCCTTTTTTGTTGTGCATGTTGGAGCATGCAAGGGTTGTGGCCCTGTTCGGATTGCTGTTGAAAGAATACTTTGTTGTGCTAACCGTTGCAGGAAACTTAATGCCTCCTGAGTCGACCATAGATCGAGTCTTGTTCCGGTAACCCCCATACTTGTTTCGTGCTGCCACAGGTTCCTGCCACAGGTAGGGTATGGTTCAGTAAGTTGATAACCCCTTTCCATGCACACACCGTACAGAGGGCCACGATGAGGGTTTCCCAGGGATCCGGGACTAAATCCTATCAACGGGTCAGGGGGCATGGGTGTTTCTAGTTGTGACTGAGAGGGGGGCACCCCTTGTAATCCGCGCGTATTAATAGTGATCCCATGCAGGACGTTGGTCTCTCCGTCTCAGAGTTTTTCTTGAACGATGCCTTGGGTGATTCCTGGCATCCGGAAAGTTAGTCTGGTGTGTGCTGGTCAGGTGTGTTTTCAACCGAAGGACCATAATGGGAATTAGTCAGTGTCACGGTACTGACTAAAGAAATCTTTACTTGTGGGTAAAGAGTACACCCTCTGCAGAGTTTAAACCTATTCGAATAGCCGTGTCCGCGGTTAAGGGCTACAGTCTGGGTTGGTCAAGTGTCGGTCTTAGTGTCGGTCTTCGGAGGAAAATAATTAAATGGTGCCTGAGATATTTTGCAGGATAATTATTAACACCCTGATGCTACCATGAATATTTTTATGCTTGTTAAATATTATTATGGTTATGCATAATATTGAGGACTAACCCGTTTCTCTCATTTTATATTTTTCCTGATTGTCTCAGGGGCTGGCTAGACTACCCCGGGCACTCAATTTTATTTTCAAGACCTCTCGTGGCGTCCCTCGAGTTAACAGGCGTATTATCACACCACTACTCCTGTGGACACCCGATTGGCATTTCTCTTCAAGTCCGACCGTGGCGTCACTTGACACCCGACTGGCATTTCTTTTCAAGACCTCTCGTGGCGTCGCCTGATTTCTCGGATGGTCCTGTCTCGTCCGATTTCTCTTCTAGACACCCGTTTGGCATTTCTCTTCAAGACCTACCGTGGTGTCACTTGACATCCGACCGACATTTCTTTCATTTTGTTTTCCTTTGACTTTACTTGTTTATCACTAACAATTTTATATATTTTCACATGCTAATATTTTATCATGCCATGAATTAATCCCTGTCAGCATGCATTTTATATAGTCCAACATGAGCATACGCATAAAGTTTGGTTCATCATGATCTTATAATTTAATTGTTGCATTCGGTATATCTTTTGTTCATGATGTTTGCGAGTACATTCAAACGTACTCACAGGCTTGTCCCTGGCTATTTACTTGGCCAGGTCAGGATTTCTACAAGGAGTACCACACCTATGTCCGTACGGAGCCTAGGATGGCAGCCATGCGGGATAGGAATTATCCGGGTCAGCTGTTCCTGTGGGAATGGAGCCCCATCAACGTTGAAGAACCATGAGACAATTCCGTCATCCACCACCGGAATCACTGTTGTATCATTAGACCTTTATGGTCTTGTATCCAATTCTTGTAATAGCTTGGTAATCTGTAACAAGGACGTGTCCACCAGTAACAGTAATCCTGGGTTGGTGATGACACGAGGGGTTAATTTCTGGGAATATATTGTGTCCCCGAAATCCAGCCCCGACAATAATCTTCTCTCCAAACAGCTGCCATGCGCTAAATGGCAGCCACTTAACCACCTGGGGGCTCGACACCGCACTGATTGATGACTTGCATCACCGTGAGGTGGAGCGGTGGCGCCTTGGCGGGGTAGTCCGCCCTCGGCTCCCCCGGCAAGCCTGCCAGGGGAGTCTTGAGACTTGTCTTTCGGTGTAACCTCGACCCCGCCAGGCTCTCCTTCTCGGCAAGGGAGGTTTCTCCTTGGTGACATCTTGCTCACTTGGTTGGTCTTGGTCTTCTTGAACCACCCTCTGATTTCTCAAAGAGCTATCTCTTCGTCTTGGCCTCCTCCGGGATGTTGCAATCTTGCTCCTGAGCCTGTGTACAGTCCGGGCAACACACACCTGGGGTTTGTTGCACCGACATCTTCGATTTCCCCTTTCGAGAGCGAAGTTCCCCCGGCAAAATCGCTGCGCCGGAGGGCAAAAGTGCTCCTGCCCAAGTTCCACCTCGAGACGGCAGCACTCCGTCCCGAAATTCTCACTTTATTTTTTCTAGGACAAAAGACCTTATATACCAGAAGATGGGCACCGGAGGTGGGCCTTGGTGCCCACCACCCACCAGGGCAGGCCTGGAGGGGCTGGTGCGCCCTGGTGTCTCGTGGGCACCTAGCAGCCACCCTATGGTAGTTCTTTTCTCCAATATTTATTATATATTCCAAAATAATTCTCCGTAAAATTTCAGGTCATTTGGAGATGTGCAGAATAGGTATCTATGACATAGCATTTTCAGGTCCAGAATTCCAGCTGCTGGTATTCTCCCTCTTTTTGTAAACCTTGCATATTATGAAGAAAAGGCATTAAAATTACTCCATAAAGTGTTATTATGCATAAAAACATTATAAATAACAGTAGGAAAACATGATGCAAAATGGACGTATCACATGACATGGCGATATGCAGTGCTAGGGGTGACCTAACGCAAAGCTACATGATACAGACGAACAGGGAAAACATCTGTGGATGTTTTCCCGGCATTTGGCATTTTTCAGACAGATGAATTTGAGGGGAAGGATCCATGTTCATCATGCTAGAGGCATGTGACAGATGAACGGATTGCATATTCGGATTCGTTGTATTTTTCTGAGCAATTTTCAGATATAAATTATTTTCATCCGAGTTATGTATATTTTATATTAATTTTCAAAGTTTTAAACATTTTATGAATTTATTAATAAATCAATAATGAAGTTATTGCATTAGCATGACGTCATCGTGATGTCAGCAGTCAACCCAGCCAGTCCAGGTCAAACCTGACAACTGGGTCCCATCTGTCATACACAGTGGGCTAAACAGAGTTTAAATTTAAACTAAACTAACTAATTAAGCACCTGGGCCCACCTGTCCGTGTCTAATTAGTTTAACTAAATTAATTTAATTAACTTAATTAGGGGGGTGGGCCACACTGTCAGTGGCTGGGACACCCAATCAGCACCTGTTGACTGGTCAACACGATCAACAGGGCCCCTTGGGCCACTGGTCAGTGACCCGGGGTGGTGGCCCTGACCAGACCATGTCAACGGTGGCGGTGGCACGCCGGCGGAGGGTTCCGACGTCTCCAAACGCGGTGGAGGGCGCCGGACGTCGTCGAAAAATCGCTAGGGGTGTTCGTTTGGTGCGTGGGTGGCACCGTTCGGACGCGTGCATGAGGCCGTGTCGGATGGTGGTGGTAGCCAGAGCTGGGGCTGTCGGAGTTGGCCGTAACAGTGACGGCAGGCGGCGGAGGAGCTCGGGCAATGGTATATTCGGTGAGGCGGGGCACAACACGGCAACCGGACGATGGTGTTGGGCTGCTGAGAGTGTGCTGTGCAGGAGGCCGTGCTCGGTTGAGCTCAATGGCGAGTGTGGCCATGGCAAGGAGTTCCACCATGGCGGCAATCTTCGGCTCCGATGGAAGCAGGCGAGGCAGTGACAGAATCGAGCGAGGTAGAGAGGGGAAATGGGTGTGAGCTCACCGGGGAGGCACACGTAGGCCCGGTGAATGGTTTGGAGCTGCAGCGGCGCCGGAATCGTCGTGGTTCACCGGCGGTCTTAGGGGAAGGAGACGTTCGATTTGGGTCGATGTGGGGTGGCTCGGCTTCGTCCGAAGCTTGCCGTCGACATGGAGGAGCAAGGCGGTCCTCGGGTACACGACAGCGCGGTGCAGGGAGGCCGGTGGCCGCAGTGGTGGTGCGGCGACGGCGACGAGCGCGTCGGGTGAGGCAGAGAGGAAGAGGAAGGAAAGGATAGAATGGATCTTGGGGCGAGGGAGATATTTTAGGTGAGTGGGCAGAGCTCGAGGCGAGCGGAGGAGGTGGCGGCCTTATCTGCCTGGGCGTCGCCAGTGAGGGGGGGGGGGTCCGCTGGCGACCACTGGGCGCGGTCGGGAGCGCCCAATGAATACGAAGGGGTCGACCAGGTGGGGAAGTAAGTGGGCCAGCCGGCTGGGCCGCCAAGGCCCAGGGGGCAGGGGGTTTTAGTTTTCCTTTTCTTTTTATTTTGTTTACTTTTCTGTTTTCCATATCCTTTTTGTATTATTTTTGTTTTATAAAATATAAAACTAACACCTAAATTAGCATTATAAATTAGGCCACTCCACATTAGGTTTAGTATTTAAGTAAAATACTTTGCAATTTTTCTCATTTTAAAAAGCATTTAAATAATATTTGCCCCCTGTTTTATTTATTTTAGGGCATTTAAATATTTTATAAAATGGTGGTTTCATCATGATAAATATCCACGGATTATTTGCAACACTCTGAACATTTTTTGTTTTCATGTTTGAGAAATTTAAAATTTTGACTTTAATTCAGATTTGAATTTCAATTGTGTTTGAAATCAAGTGAGGATTAGCAACAGTAAAACTGATGACATGGCACCATTATCAAGGGATCACTGTAGCTTAATTATCAGGGTGTTACACGCCGGATGTCCGGGGCTTGGGCCGGATGTCCGGCCATTTGATGGCCATAGCTGCTATACTCCTCTGCCAAATTTCCGGGGAGAGGTCGGAGGTCCCGGCGTTGTTGAGGCGCCGGATGTCCGGGGTCGCACCGGATGCCCTGCCGCTGATGCCTTCTATCGTCTATTGGTGCAGCTCCTGTGTGTCTGCACAGGCGTTGTATGTCCAACCCTTCGCTCAGATGTCCGGCTGCTGTAGCTTTAGCAGCATCGTCTTCTTCCGTCGTCGCTTCCATGCTTCCCTCGCGGAAGGTGTAGTTGTTCCTTGGTGCTTGTAATCCTTAACATCCGTGAAGCTACGACAATACCTATGCATGCACACGGGAGAAGTGTCAAGTAATATATCATCCTCGAAGGGGGCAAGTGAGCACGTGTAAAGGAGATGATTCACCTTTATGTATGTGAAGTCGATGTCGCACGTGTCACTTACCAAACGGGCTCTTGACATGGTGATGTCCGTAGGATGCTCCACATCACATAGGGTATCACAAACCTTAACACCAATATTCTTACTAAGCCACAATCACTGACCAACATGACTCACATATTATCATCTTCATATCGCAAAACTATTGCAAGGAATCAAACTTATCATATCCAGTGATCTTTCATGAAAGCTTTTATTATATCCCTCTTGAATATTCATCACTTTGGGACCAAATTAATATATTCTGCAAATTACCATTACTATTATCAACTCTCAAAAAGATATAAGTGAAGCATGAGAGTGCATTTCTTAAAAAAACTCAACTCTCAAAATAATATAAGTGAAGGTTGAGAGTGCATTTCTTCAAAAAAATTCAACTCTCAAAATAATATAAGTGAAGCATGAGAGTGCATTTCTTCAAAATTTATCAACTCTCAAAATAATATAAGTGAAGCATGAGAGTGCATGTATTTCTTTAAAATATAATCACCACCGTGCTAAGAAAGATTTAAGTGAAGCACTAGAGCAACTGCCTAGTTCAAAAAATTTAAGTGAAGCACTTAGAGCATTCTAAGAAATCATGATAAATGTGTGGCTTTCTCAAATAGATGTGTCCAGCAAGGATTATTGTGAAAAAATAAAAATAAACAAACCAAACACCCATATAGTACACGACGCTCCAAGCAAAATTCATATCATGTGACGAATACAAATATAGCTCCAAGTAAAATTACCGATGGTCGTTAGAAGAAAGAGGGGATGCCTTCCGGGGCATCCCCAAGCTTAGTTGCTTGGGAGTCCTTAAATATTACCTTGGGGTGCCATGGGCATCCCCAAGCTTAGGCTCTCGCCACTCATTATTCCTTCATCCATCGTGATCTCACCCAAAACTTGAAAACTTCAATCACACAAAACTTAATGAAACCTTCATGAGATCCGCTAGTATAATAAAGCAAATCACCACTTTAAGTACTATAGCAAACCCATTCATATTTTAATATTGCATTATACCTACTGTGTTCTAACTTTACCATGGCTTATACCCCCTGATACAATCTATAGATTCATCAAAATAAGCACACAATTCAATGAAAACAGAATCTGTCAAAAATGGAACACTCTATAGTAATCTGAACATTGACCATACTTCTGTAACTCCAAAAATTCTGAAAAATATGGAAAACATGGGAAATTTGTATATCAATTATGTGTAAGTAATTCAGAGCAAAAGCACGTTTATGTGAATTTACAAAATTCCATAACTGGGCGCAAATGTTTGTATTTTTTCACAGAATCGAGTCAACTATCATCCAAACCATCCTAAAGGATTTAATTGGCACAAACACTAATTAAATAATAAAGAACACAATCACAACTATACCATAATTTTTCACACACAAGAAACTGAAAAAATAAACAAGAAAATTAAGATAACTATTGGGTTGCCTCCCAACTAGCGCTATTGTTTTACGCCCCTAGCTATTCATAATGCATAACTTCAAGTATTGTCATCTTTGGTTTCCAACTCCTCAATCATACATCCAAAACTCCTAGGAGTTCTAGCATGCATATTTTTAATGATCACGCTCCTACGAACAAAGTTAAGGAATCCATTTTCATAAGTAGGTTTCTTTACCAAATCAACAAAATTGGGGTGAACACTAATCATTTTAAGATCTTTGTTGTTGCTGCTAGAACTGGCACCTTTGTTTTTAGGAACATAAGTAAACTTGCAATTCTTACTAGGAGGAGTCCTAGTTTTAATGAAAGGAAAAGCGGACCCTAAATTATTAATAATTTCTTCCAACTTATCAATCCTAGCGGGACTTTGTTCCACGCTTTCATTCATTATTGGTTCTTTCTCCTTTAGAATCTTAAGAGTAATCCCTACCTTTGATCCAAATTGAGTGACATGGTTATGAATATTTTTATCTAAATTTTCTATATACTCTATGGTAGGCATTTTCTTTTCAATAACGGCTAGCCTTTCCATAACATGTTCCAAAGTTAAAATTGTTTCATTAATAGTGAGAGGTGGTGATCCCACTAAATTTCCCATAGCATTGTAAGCATCCATAGGGTGACTACTCAAGAAGTTCCCTCCGGTAATAGTATCAAGCACAAATCTATACCAAGTAGTAGTACCCACATAAAAATTACGAAGAAGGACGGTAGTGGATTGCTTACGGGTTGATCTATTATGAGCAGCGCAAATCCTATACCAAGCATCTTTTAAAATTCTCTCCCCCCTTTGCTTAAAAATGAGAACTCCATTTTCAGGGTACACATAATAGGAGAAGAACTAACCATAACGATGAAGTGGTTGTCGCAGTGATAGGTGGTAACATGCAGAGTCGCGGACGAGCTAGTGCAGGTGTGAATGGGGACCAGATGGGCTGGGGGTGGGGTGAGGGTTTTATGATGTGGGGATGGTGAGGGTTTTGTTTTTTCCTTTTTGAATTGGGTGATGAGGGTTTTCTATCCCACAAAGCGTTTCGGAGGCAACGGTTTGCTAGAGCCAATCGTGTGTGATTAACCTCTATTTAAAAAAAACTGGTAAAATGACAGTCATTGCACACGGTTCCAATCTGGGAAAATAACCAAGTATCCGGGTGGATCCACATTTCCTTTGTCGGTTGAATCTAAAAATTTTACCCACGCTAAACATTAACCTTAATATGCATAAAATTCCATCAACCAAACTGATTGCATCCACATCCCACATTTAGACATAAGTAAACATAGATATAAGCATACTCAGGCATAGATAATAAGCGTACACAAGCATAGTTCAACCGACATTAAGCATACCCAAGCAAAGTTATAATTAAGACACTACAGAGCCATATATAGTTCAATCCCACATCTCATCTGCCGGCAGCCCTGCACGAAGGTGAAGCTTCTCCAGGTACTCAGCGTACGCGGCGTGCACCATCCTGCGAGAATACTTCTGCCTGAAGGAGCCAACGGCTCATCCTCTTGCATGCGCTAGAACACTTTCATACTCATCATGAAGCTTTTGGTCGCAAAATGGGCATCGAAAGCCCCCATCCCAGGTCCTAATATGCCTATTATGATTTCTCGCATAAAGCTCCCTGAGCTTTTGCCTCTTGTACCTCCTCTAGCCATCTTCATCCTCGTTGTCGACATCGTCAAATAGCACCTATATGTATAGTAAAAAATGTGTCATAAGTATTATTTATAATAATGCGAATTTAGCAGGCAGAGTTTATGAAATATAATATATCCTGTGACAGCGTGAACCCTAGATCATGAAGTGATCTTGATGAAAGAAATGCATAAATAGAGAGCACACAACTTACTGCAACAAAATTAAGAGTTGATTGCTTTGCTACAGACATTTGGCAATATCAAATGTTGCAACACTTGGCAATCTTGTGTGAGATTGGCAAATGAACAATGGAATACGAACTAATCTCTAGCAAACATTTGGCAGTTGCCAAAATTTGGCATCAAATCAATTTTTACATGCCGTAAAGTAGGATTAGGATTTTATTGATTTTATGGCTGTTTTTTAAGACATATCCAAAGATTATGGTTCGATTTTTTAGCACAATCAGCTATCTAGATACCAATCTTGAATTTTTTTGGCACAAACATATATGTAGGACATTCAAAATCAGTTGTCAAGATCTGGCTAGGAATTATTTGCACGTACACTAACCTAGTCAGATTATTAGCAGAAATAATTTGTACAGATGAAACAATTAATCACTTATCATTTGTACCATTCAAACAATCAATACACTACAAGGATCTAACGAAACTTACTAAAATTTAATGGATTCAGAGAACATAACCATAGGATTTCTATTCCAAAAAGGGGGAGGCGGGACTAACCAGAGAAACCCTAGGATATATTTTCCATATAAATGGGTATAGATGACTAACCGGTTCTCTGTCGTCATCGGAGTCATCATCGGAGTCGTCGCCAGGGTTGCGTGGACCTCCAGCTTCGGATGTGGAAGCACAACACCGTCGACGATGTTAAGGTCGTGCCAGACCTTGTTGGTGGCCACGACAACCTCTGTCTCGAGCTTCACGCCGTGCTCAGGTGCTTTAGCAGCCCCAGCGTTGCCACTCCCTCTAATGAGGCACTTCAGCAGCATCCTCATGCACTGTTAGTGGTGACGACTGAGAGTGGCGTCGAGGATGCAGTCAGAGAGAGAGGATTGTGTGTGTAGTAAGAATGGGGGGTGCGGCCGCCTATTATGATCAGCGGCTCAGGCACACCATTAATATGGAGCAGTGGGAGCAATACGCGCGGCGGTCAAAGGGCTGGCTCACCTCCCGGTGAACCTACGCAGCGGACTGCTGGCATGCTTGCCGTCATTTCACACATCTATTCGCATGACTCCCGGTGACACTGTGCAGCGAACACGCCTCCCGTCAAATCACACACCTGCATGCACGCTCTCGGTCTGCCTGTGCATCGGACCGCTCGCATGCATCTCATCAAGTCATACCTGTTCGCACGGCACATGATACAAGTGGCGACATGTACATTGTTTTCTTTTTGATGATTAATTATGCAGCTTTATATTACTTAACTGAACCATGGCACGTACATTGTTGGTCTAATGCCCACGGTTCGAATAAATAATCCACTTTCGATATTTGTTCCCAATTATTAATAATTTCCCGTTTGTAAGAAGATTACATCAAAACTTGTCTCAAATTTGACAAACAATATCATAGTCTATTGGTGACCATATGACGCCATGATAAGTTTCATGAATTTCGACTAAGTTTTGGATTTACTAGATTTTAAAAATAAAGATTCTCAATGTTTGAAATTTCTTGCATGGGGACTAAACATGCACCAAGGGACACACATATGATTTTCCAATCCATTTTGGTGCACTATCATGTGTGCATGTAGCTCAAATTTGATTTTTGCACATTATATCCGTAGGAAATCAATCAATGTACAAAAACATGTGAATGATCTCTGACTTTTTTAAATTTTAACACAAC
The DNA here is from genome assembly GCA_011799875.1 of Thinopyrum elongatum. Classification (NCBI taxonomy): domain Eukaryota; kingdom Viridiplantae; phylum Streptophyta; class Magnoliopsida; order Poales; family Poaceae; genus Thinopyrum; species Thinopyrum elongatum. The sequence goes on along the minus strand of CM022302.1, from coordinate 306,104,734 downwards.
ACTCCTTTGGTCACATATGTTCACCGTGGAATTTTTTAACATGCCTTGTAGTGGTGGTGGAGGTGCGGGGTGTGTGTGTGTTTTTTGGGGGGGGGGGTTGTCTGGTAGTACACTACGAGTCGTGAGCAACCGTGTGGGATTGACCGTTTTGTGAGGCAGGTGCCACATCAAAGTCGTGAATTGGTTATTTAAAACATTACACATTCCTTTCATACATACATGTTTGGGCCACATGTAGTCGGTGGTTGTCCTAGGACACTCGCCCGCGTGTGACGCTTTCTGTGGGCCCGCGAGGTCGTCGTCCATCCTTTTGACCTATAGCCAGAGAGGTTAATTTGGCAAACAAGGATGATTCTTTTTTGTTTGTTTTATAGTAGGAGTATATAGTACATGTCGAAGAGGTGGGAGGGGACCAGCATATACTATGTACGCGTCATGATCACCACACACCTTGTGGGACTTTCTGGTTTCCGAGGTAGGTGCCACATCAAAGTTGTGCATTGGCTATTCAAACATCACACAACACCTCTCTGGTCCACATGCATGCAGGCGATGGTTATCCTGGGACACTCACTCATGTGTGACGCTTCCATCTATGGGCTCACGAGGTCGTCGTCCATGCATGCATCACTTTGACCTACATCGAGAGAGGCTAATTTGACCATCAAGGAGGATTCTTTTGGTTTGTGTTACGGTAGGAGTATACAGTACGCGCCGAAAAGGGGGAAGGGGACCGGCATATACTACGCCTCATGAACCTCCCTCTCTGTAGGGACTTTACGATTTTTGAGGTATGTGCCACATCAAAAGTGTGCATTTTGGGTATTCAAATATCACAACCACACACACCTCCATACATATGTTTGGCCCACATGCAAGCGATGGCGGATGTCCTCTGGCACTCACTAATGAGGTTATCGGCGATATCGATGCTTTCCATCTGTGGGCCCGCTCGGTCCATCACTTTGATTGACAATGAGAGAGGTTAATTTGATGTAGGAGGGGATTAATTTTTGGTTTGTATTACGGTATGTAGGTCATGCTCTGAGATTACATAATATAGTTTGAGTGCATGCATGTGTACGCATGAATCCCTCCCACTGAATCGAAGTGGGGGGGGGGGACAACACATGACGCGTCATGAACCGATCTCGCTCTGTGTGGGGACTATATGATTTTTGACGCAAGGGCCACATCAATGTTGTGCATGGTATTCAAACATGCATGCATCACCTCCATACATATATATGTTTGGGACACATGCATGCAGTGGTTGTCTTCGGACAATACTCATCCTCATGTGGTTATTGGCGGCAAGCCTATATATTCGTGGGCCCGTGTGGATGTCCATGATCACTTTAACTGACAACGAGAGAGGTTACCATGGTGGATTCTTCTTCTTTGGTTCATGTTACCGTAGTTGGTCAGGGTAAGATTCCATACCTAAGTTTGAGTGCATACGTACATACGCATGAATCACCGTTACCAGCTCGAGGTGGGGTGACATACGTACTACGCGTCGTGAACCCTCTCTCCATGTGGGGACTTTTTGGTTCCAAAGCGTGGTGCCATATCAAAGTTGTGCATTGGGTATTCAAACATCACACAACACTCCATACATTTGTTTGGGCCACATGCAGTTAGTGGTTGTCTTCGGGCACTACTCCCTTGCGTGGTTATCGACGAGCTAGCCCATCTATGGGGTCACATGGACATCCATCACTTTGACCAACAACAAGAGAGAGGTTATACAACGAAGGTGGATTCTTCTTGGTCCGTGTTACTGTACATCTTGGTCAGATGCCCTCTCCCACCGACTCAAAGTGTGTGTGTGTGAGGGGGGGGGGACTACTTCGCACTTCCTGAACCTCCGTGGGGTCGGGGATGTCCGGTTAATTTGTGAGGCACATGTGCCACATCAAAGTTGTGAATTGGGTATTTAAATATCACACCACCCTTGTCACACATATAGTTGGCCTCCCCGTAGGTGGTTCGTATGTGGTCTCACCCATCTCATTCCACAAGCACACATTTGTAGGCCCACATACGGTCCACCTTTTACTGGAAGCGAAAGGCGGCCGGGGTTTCACCATGATGGACTCCTATAGATTTAGCGTTACAGTAGGGTGACATGTTAGACCTAGTTATTTGGGGGCATCCGTTCATAGCTAGAATTCCCCTCCCGCCAACACGAAGTGGGGGGGGGGGACTAGCAATAATGTGCGCTTTTGTGAGACCGGTGCCACATCAAAGTTGTGCATTGGGTGTTTGAACATAAAAACACACTTTTCATACATATTTTTGGTCTACATTGGGCTCCACAAGGCTTCCCTCCAATCTCAAAAATATCTACCCACATAGAGGGTTTTTCTATTTGATACAATTATTATTCGACTGTGTGCGATGTTTGTTGCCCCCGCTCCCGCCTAAATCGCTCAAAACTATCTACCCGCCTGGAGGTTTTTTTTGTTTGATAGCACACAGTTATTACGTTTGGACCATGTGCGATCTTGTTTGCTTCCGCTCCAGCCTGCATCCCTCAAAAATATCTAGCCTCCTGGAGGTTTTTTTATTTGATAACACACGGTTATTATGTTTCGACCGTGTGTAATGTTTGTTGTTCCTGCGCCCGCCTGCATCCCTCAAAAATTTCTACCCGGCTTGAGGGTTTATCTGTTTGATAGCACACAGTTGTTATTTTAGGACCATGTGTGATGGTTTTTTCTCAATCCCTTCATTCAAATTTTCAACAGCCCCAGCATTTTACTCACGCCTAGTAAAATTTTCAGTAGCCACATTATTTCCTCAAACACCACCTTGCCCCCCTCCACACACACACCCCAAAAACTCCGCGCGCGCGCACACACACACATACACACCCCACTGCTCCTGTGCTCGAAAACCTAGCAAGGTCGCTGCCGCCACCACCGCCGCCCGAAGGCCTCCATTGTCAACATCTGCCGGTTTGACCGTGCAGCTTACCCACCGATCTCCATACCCTAGCCGCCGTAAGTTTCTTAGATGACGCCTGCCAAACACCTCCTTTCCCATAGATTCCCATCCCCATTCCCTACTCCAGAGCGTCGCAGCCTAAGCCCGGCTATGCTTCCCGTGGAGGTCAGGGAGTGAATGGCCCAAAAGAGGTTTATCACGGCCTCTTCGCCCAACGATGCCGAGGTGGCCGCCGAGGAAGCTGACGATGATTACTGGCCACAAGCTCTCAATCAGCAGGCTAGAGTATGCTGGTATGTCACGGACGCCGGTTACGGCATCGAGGTCGTCGACAGCGATGGCCTGACGCAGGCTATGTCATGGGTTAAGTGGCCCACCCCCAACCCCTCGGGTTCAACCGCCGTCGATCTCATCCATGGCCCCACTGCTTATCTCCTCTAGATCGCTGTCAAGAATTTGCCATCCTACATTGCCATCGAGCCCCTTTTGTCATTTCTGAAGGACACGTTTTGCGACGCTGGCTTGGGATCCTCAGCTGCCAAGTCAAACCTCATTGATGGCGACCATAAGGAGGGCACCCTCTCTAGCTCTTCCAAGGGGAAAGAGCCCATCTGCGACATCATGGAGGGCACCCTACAGCCATGCTCTTGCAATGGGAAGGTGCCCATTTTCAACAACAAGGAGGGCACCCAGAGACCGTGCTCTTCCCATGGGAATGAGCCCATCTGTGACAAGTGAGGGAAACCATGATTTGTTTTGCCGTGCCTCTTCACAGGGGGAAACCCATGATTTTGTTTTGTCGAGCCCCTTTTGTAGTGTAGTAAGAATATGTCCAGTTTTAGTTGCTATATTTGGTTGTTTACAATATGCCTTGTTTATTTCAGTTATTCACAATGTGATGCTCTATATGTGCAACTATTTACTGTGTAGTACAATTTCATCAATACCAGTTTCAACAATAACAATAGGAATGACTATATTTGCTTGCTGTTAAGCCTGTAGTAGCGAGCATATGCCTGTGTTAATGTTTTGTAGGTTGTTCGGTTGTTTGTAGTTAGCATATGTCCATTTTCAATTGATATCTTTGGTTGTTCATAGTATGCCTTGTTTATTTCAGTTATTCACAAAGTGATGTTCTATATGTGCAAGTATAAACTGTGCAGTTCAATTTCATCAATACTGGTTTCAACAATACAAATATAAATCACTATATTTGGTTGTTGTTAAGCCTGTTGTAGCGAGCATATGCCTCTTTAATGGTTTTATGTTGTTTGGTTGTTTGTAGTTAGCATATATCTAGTTTCAATTGCTATCTTTGGTTGTTCGTAGCACTACAAAAAAAATACACTTCCATGATGATACGTGTTTGTCACAGTAGGTCACGTTTTCTGTCATGCATGTACATCCATGACGATTTTATGACAGAATTAAGATAGTCATACCTGTGCTGTCGTAGAAGTGTTCCATGACAATACCAAAATTATCATCACGAAAGTGTCCACTTCCATGATGATAAATGGTGCGTCATGGAGGTGCTTTCATCAAGGGTAACCGACACGTGGCATCCACCGTAATTGGTTGTAGTTAAGCTATCGGGTTCCGGCTTGAATCCGATAACCCGTTGACAGCCCGGACCAATGGGGATTTTCCACGTGTAAAATTCTCAATGGCCAGAGGAACCACGTGTCGGCTCACCGTTGGGACAGATGTCATCCACTCATGGGACCGGAGGCGCCTATCATACGTCGACACATGGCACGGCCCAACAGAGGCCCATTCCGGTGAAAAGGCCAGCCCGTTTGACTTGGTCAAAAGGTAGCGGGCCGGCCCACGGAAAGCCTGTTAACAACCTGTTTGCATATAGCCCATTTACGGCCCGCTAACTCATGGCCCGTTATGGCCTATCCGAATTAGGCCTAGTAGCGTCATCTGGGCCGTCCAATATGATTCCAGCCCATTGTAACTTCTGGCCCATGTATGGCCCGTGACGTCTTTCGGCCCATACGAGGCCCTTTGTAACTCTGGGCCCATTAAAGGCCCGAGGTGAAACTGGACCATAATGAACAGTGTATCGCTTTATATTCATTAATGGCCAATTATTTCGTAGGCCATTTCTAGCCCATGTTAACTTTCGGCCTTCTAAGGGCCCATTTATTCTTGGGCACATTTCTAGAATTCGGTTACTTACGGTCCGTTACCGGCCTGTTCCACTTGTGGGCCAAATTCAGCCCGTGGTTACTGTCGGCCCAATTGTGGCCCGTTAAGACATTGGGCTATTTTCATAGCGTCATCAAATACGGCTTATTATCGGGCCATAAACAGACGATTTCCACTCTAGCCTGTTTACGGCCCATTTTGCGGATCGTTATTGGTCCACGAATAGTACGGCCCATGTTTGGCGAAACGATTATACGGCCCGTAGAAGGCCCATTGATTAGACGGCCCGTAGAAGGTCCATGGATCCTACGGCCCGTAGAAGGCCCATGGATCCTACGGCCCGTAGAAGGCCCATGGATCCTACGGCCCGTAGGAGGCCCATGGTCACTATAGCAGGTAGCAGGACCATGGTTACAACAGTCCGTGTGTTGCCATGGTTATTGTGGCCTAGTTATAAAAATAGGTTATTGTGGCTACTAGAGAAACGCAAAAAAAGAACTGCAGTGACTACAAGCAAACAACTAAACAAGATAATAAGGAAATAAATAAGCAAACAACTAACGCTAGGCTATTACGACTATTACACATATTACATCCACTGGGCATCAAAGTTCGCCACCAGTGCAAGTAGGGAACAAAGCAGCATATTACATACACTGGCAGTCTAAATTGGCCACCAGTGCAAATAAACGCGGTAGCAAAACAAGTCCATAACTGAAAAAACTTCAGAAGAGCTCAAGAAATGTTATCCTAGGTATCCACCATGCTGGCAATAAGCTTAGCAAGCTTATTAGCTTTCTCCTGTTTGGTGCTAAAATCCTCCAAAGCTTGCTGTCGCACCAGAAAGTATGCATCTGAATTCTCCAGGGACTTCCGCAGTCCTTCGGCTTCTTGTCGCAGCAGAGCTGATCGATGTCTTTCAGCTTGTAGTTGAGACTCAAGAAACCGAACTGATTCAGACAGTGAGTTTGAATAGCTTGTGCCTGCGGTAGTGGCCAGTAACTCGAACACTACACCAAGACAGGACTTTGGGGTTGTCTCACTATCTTCAAGATAGTTTTCCTTAGCTGTTTTATCAGCTTTGTTGGAGACCAACAAGGATGTCTCACTATCCTGAACCTTATCTGCATTACTTCCTTTACCATTGCTTAATAAGGCACTCTTCCCCAACAATCTCTTAGCATTCTAAAAGAAGAAACAAGCAGACACATAACAGGTTTAGCATGTACTAGTATATCAAACTCATTTCGGTGAAACCGTTCATTAGTAAGGTGGACAGGATTAAACGACCGCACCCTACCTCCACGGGATCGCCAGGAGCTCCTGAGCATGGCGGGGTACTCCTCTTCCGGAGACGTGCCTCCAGTCGCCGGCGAGGATCGCCGGAATCCTCCTCAGTCCCTGCCCTGGCGCGCGGGGGAGATGGGAGGCGGACCCGATGGGTGGGACCCGCCTGTCAGCCTCACAAGCCACAGGTCTCGCCGTTTAAGTGGAGACAGTTTCCACCGAATCCGTCTTCGCGCGCGAAAGACATAAACCAGGTAGTACGTGCGAAAGACATAATCCAGTGGCATCGCATGGCTGAGTAGCGCTCAAGGCGCATTCCTGTTCTTCTCCTTTTTTTCTTTTCCAGTCGTCTTCAAATATTTCTACAGTGGCCAATTCAGATCCAAATCTGGTGAATCAAATTTCTACATACTTCTAAAATCATTCTCTACTACTTAAAATATGATGAACATTTTTCCTAAACTCTTCCTCCACTGGATTTATTAAATAGTGCTTTTAAATCAATTATTCCAACTTGGAAAATTCATAGGTAATTCATATGAACTCCAAATAATTTGTTTCTTTTTCTGGTATTTCTAATTTTTCATCTAGTTTATTTTAGTACTTATTTCAAAAATATTTGATACACTTTTTCGTACTGTTTTTGAATTATGTGGTAATTGCTATACTCTTCAAAATAGGAAAAATGGAGGGAAGAAACTTTTCAAACTTTTGGAGTGCACCCAATATTTCTGCATACTCAAGGCAAGCATCTTGAACGCTTGATATGGTGAATGCATGGTAGTGTATTTGCTAGAATAATTTGATCATGACTAAGTTGAATTCAAATAAAACTGGCATATGGCTAATTTTGCATGTGTGTAGTGTTGGCATGTTTCATCGTACCGTGCATCGTGTGTGGCCATGACTAACTTGCAGGAGCAGGCATAAGAAAAATACCGTTACCGGCAGGAGGATGATCACGTTGGAGCGTGATCATGCCTTGTTTGTTGTGCATGTTGGTGCATGCAAGGGTTGTGGCCCTATTGGTATTGCTGTTGAAGGAATTCTTTGTTGTGCTAACTGTTGCAGGAAACTTAAGCCTCCTGAGTCGACCGTAGATCGAGTCTTGTTCCGGTAAACCCCATACTTGATTTGTGCTGCCACTTGTCCCTACCACAGTGTAACACCCCAAAAATTTAATAATGTTTTTACTTAATAAAAATTTGGCCAGAAAATAAATTTTGAATTATATTAAGTCTTTTGTTATTTTCAGAGTATTTTCTGCCCTCTGTTTTTCAAAATTCTTCCCTCCATAAAGAAATTTTTGAAAATAATATTGTGGCTTTGGGAGTTTTCTTAAACCATTTCATTACTACTTTAATAACAAATAGGAATTATTTTCAGAATAAAACTTGCCCCAAAACAATTCTTTTAATAGCTATTCCAATATTTTAAATGCCTATGTTGCACTACAACCATTTTAAATAATTATTTTATAATTACAGCAAAATTATGAGAGGTCATGTGATACCCACATATCACTTTGGTGCAAAAACCTAGCTTAGTATTTTGAAAATTTTGAGTGGAACAATCTCTTTTCATTTCTGGTCCAGATCCAATTTTTGTACTACAACCCTATTCTTCCTTGCTCCAATAATTCTGAAAATTTTCCCACTCATAGTACTTCCTACCAAACCCTTAAGTCCATAAGATCAGCTCCTATTACCTCATTTTAGTCCACCAAATAAATTCTCCAAATTTCTGTCCAGAAATGAATTTCAGTAAAACTTCCACTGACAAGTATTTCTTTTTGCCAAACCAACTCGACCACCCCATCTATCATCCAAGGAGTCATCATCCTGCAGATTTTCATAGTCAACAAAAGCTCCTAAATTGCCCTAGCATTCTGTCGAGCACATTGTGTGCATGACAGAAATTCTACCTCTTTCTCAACTACATTAGAGACTTGCTCTTTTGGCCAAACCAGCATGTCCAGTAGCCTTTCCATTATTGTCAGCATCACTCTACCAAAAATCACCTCAATTGGGCTAGCCTAGGATGCATTAGCATTTCATCGAGCACATTGTGTGCATGGCAGAAACTTGGCATCTCTCTGGACTGCATTGGGAGCTTGATCATCTGAGCAAACCAGCTTGTCCATTAGCTTTCCCATAACCAAGTGCATAATCCTGTTAAGTTTCATTTCTAGCAAACCCCTCTAGGACCCCTTGGCATTACATCGAGCAGGCCGCGTGCATGCACGCACGGCATGCCCAGGGCGCGCGTGTTGCACGCCAGAGCGGCATCCGAGCCCCTACACTGCAGTTGTGACCTCCCCGGCTCGCTCCTCTCTTTCCCCCGCACTCCACCTGCACTGGACGAGCCTCCCCCCGCACCTGGTTCCATCCCCTGGCACCGCCGTCCAGAGCCGCCACCGACTCCGCACGTCACTGTCACCTACCGGTCGAGCCGCCTGGCTCAACCAGAAGCTGCCACTTCGCCGGGAGCTTGAATGCTGACCACCGCCCCCTCACCGACCACGCCACCGCCCTTAACCACCTCCTACCGCCATCAATGGCCGACCGCCGTCGTGACTTCCTCGGGAAGCCACGGAACCGCCTTACCCCGAGCTATATAAGCTGCCTTGATCTCCCTATCGTCTTAAAAAAACTCCCCTAACCCCTCTAGGGACCACCTTGAGCAGCCAATCGAGCTGAAATGGCCACCCTCATCATCTCCAGCAACCTCAGCCGCCGCCACCGTCTGGATGTTTCCGATGCCATCCGGCCCTCCCTCTCCTGGATTTCTTCATCACTAGCCATATGGAGCTCCCACGAATCCATCCCGCCTCCCAATTTTGCTCGAGCTCAATCACGGGCGAAAGCCCCAAATCACCCCGCCGAAGCTTCTCGGGCGTCCTCGCCATCGGCGAGATAGGGCTCCTCGGAGATCGTGCCCTACCTCCACGGGATCGCCAGGAGCTCCTGAGTATGGCGGGGTACTCCTCTTCCGGAGACGTGGCTCCAGTCGCCGGCGAGGATCGCCGGAATCCTCCTCAGTCCCTGCCCTGGCGCGCGCGGGAGATGGGAGGCGGACCCGACGGGTGGGACCCGCCTGTCAGCCTCACAAGCCGCGGGTCTCGCCGTTTAAGTGGAGACAGTTTCCACCGAATCCGTCCTCACGCGGAGAAGACATAAACCAGGTAGTACGCCGTCGACGTCGGCTGGCTTTTCGCATGGCCGAGCGACTGGGCCGGCCCAGTGGCATCGCATGGCTGAGTAGCGCTCAAGGCGCGTTCCTGTTCTTCTTTTTTTTCTTTTCCAGCCGTCTTCAAATATTTCTACAGTGGCCAATTCAGATCCAAATCTGGTAAATCAAATTTCTACATACTTCTAAAATCATTCTCTATTACTTAAAATATGATGAACATTTTTCCTAAACTCTTCCTCCACTGGATTTATTAAATAGTGCTTTTAAATCAATTATTCCAACTTGGAAAATTCATAGGTAATTCATATGAATTCCAAATAATTTGTTTCTTTTTCTGTTATTTCTAATTTTTCATCTAGTTTATTTTAGTACTTATTTCAAAAATATTTGATACACTTTTTAGTACTGTTTTTGAATTATGTGGTAATTGCTATAATCTTCAAAATAGGAAAAATGGAGGAAAGAAACTTTTCAAACTTTTGGAGTGCACCCAATATTTCTGCATGCTCAAGGCAAGCATCTTGAACACTTGATATGGTGAATGCATGGTAGTTTATTTGCTAGAATAATTTGATCATGACTAAGTTGAATTCAAATAAAACTGGCATATGGCTAATTTTGCATGTGTGTAGTGTTGGCATGTTTCATCGTACCGTGCATCGTGTGTTGCCATGACTAACTTGCAGGAGCAGGCATAAGAAAAATACCGTTACCGGCAGCAGGATGATCACGTTGGAGCGTGATCATGCCTTGTTTGTTGTGCATGTTGGTGCATGCAAGGGTTGTGGCCCTGTTGGTATTGCTGTTGAAGGAATGCTTTGTTGTGCTAACCATTGCAGGAAACTTAAGCCTCCTGAGTCGACCGTAGATCGAGTCTTGTTCCGGTAACCCCCATACTTGATTCGTGCTGCCACTTGTCCCTACCACAGGTAGGGTGCGGTCTAGTAAGTTGCTAACCCCTTTCCGTGCACACACCGTAGAGAGGGCCACGATGAGGGTTTCCCAGGGATCCAGGACTAAATCCTGTCATCGGGTCAGGGGGCATGGGTGTTTCCAGTTGTGACTGAGAGGGGGGCACCCTTGGAATCCGCGCGTATTAATAGTGATCCCATGCAGGACGTTGGTCTCTTCGTCTCAGAGTTTTTCTTGAACGATGCTTTGGGTGATTCCGGGCATCCGGAAAGTTAATCTGGTGTGTGCTGGTCAGGTGTGTTTTCAACCCAAAGACCGTAATGGGAATTAGTCAGTGTCACGGTACTGACTAAAGAAATCCTTTACTTGTGGGTAAAGAGTACACCCTCTGTAGAGTTTAAACCTATTCGAATAGCCATGTCCGCGGTTAAGGGCTACAGTCTGGGTTGGTCAATTGTCGGTCTTAGTGTCGGTCTTCGGAGGAAAATAATTAAATTGAGCCTGAATTATTTTGCAGAATAATTATTGTCACCCTGTTGCTACCATGAATATTTTATGCTTGTTAAATATTATTATGGTTATGCATAATATTGAGGACTAACCTGTATCTTTTATTTTGAATTTTTCCTGAGTGTCTCAGGGGCTGGCTAGACTAGCCCGGGCACTCAATTTTATTTTCAAGACCTCTCATGGTGTCCCTCGAGTTAACAAGCGGTTTATCACGCCACTACTCTTGTGGACACTCGATTGGCATTTCTCTTCAAGTCCGACCGTGGCGTCACTTGACACCCGACTGGCATTTCTCTTCAAGACCTCTCGTGGCGTCTATCGAGTTTACAGGCGGTCCCGCCACTACTCTTTTAGACACCCGATTGGCATTTCTCTTCAAGACCTACCGTGGTGTCCCTTGACATCCGACCGGCATTTCTTTTATTTTATTTTCATTAAACTTTCCTTGTTTATCACTAACATTCCCATATATTCATTTATTTGCATATGCCATGATTTAATTCCTGTCAGTAGGCATTTAAGTCCATCATGAGCATACGCATAAAGTTTGGTTCATCATGATCTTATAATTTAATTGTTGCATTCGGTATATCTTTTGTTCATGATGTTTGTGAGTACATTCAAACGTACTCACAGGCTTGTCCCTGGCTATTTACTTGGCCAGGTCAGGATTTCTACAAGGAGTACCACAGCGATGTCCGTGCGGAGCCTAGGATGGCAGCCATGCGGGATAGGAATTATCCAGGTCAGCCGTTCCTGTGGGAATGGAGCCCCATCGACGTTGAAGAACCGCGAGACAATTCCGTCATCCACCACCAGAATCACTATTGTATCATTAGACCTTCATGGTCTTGTATCCAATTCTTGTAATAGCTTGGTAATCTGTAACAAGGACGTGTCTACCAGTAACGGTAAATCCTGGGCTGGTGATGACACTAGGGGTTAATTTCTGGGATTTTGTGTCCCGGCCCCGGCAGCCTTGGTATCAGAGCCAGGCTGACCATTGTCTAATCCTATCTTAGCCTGGTCGCTATCTCTAGGTTTCCACACCATCCACATCCCTTCCTGTCCACAGTCAAGCCAATCCTATCCGATAACCGCACAGTGGCCGGCCGACATCTTTTGATAGTCGGTGCCCAACCTATCAACCTAGCCCATAGGCCGTGTACCTGTGGCCGACACCTGCGTTGTCCCATCCGCAAGCGTGCGATGGAAGACTCCGCTGGCTTATAAGAGAAGCCTTGCCTCAAATCAGCACATCACAACCTCACTCCTAGTTCGATATCCAACCGCCAAGATGGCAGGCCCCATCGTGCACAACGAGACCACCGCAGCAGAGCTGGAAGGCTTTGTAGTCATCCTCGCCAATCTCACCCATCGTGCTCTCGGCATCGAAGAGCCGCCGGAGTATGTCGTGTACCAAGAGCACGCGAGTGATGCCATCCACCACTACTGGGCCACAGTGCACATCTATGGGAGGGGCATCACCGCAGAGCGCCCTTACCGGTTCACCGGGAGGACGACCACCGACGAGCCCCAAGCTATCCAACTTGCAGCCCGAGAAGCTGTAGTTCAACTCCGGCATCGGTCACCGAGGGTTAACTGTCGCTCCTTCTACTACTACCCTAGTCGTGAAGGCTATGGTAGGTCGACCCAAGTCGCTAACGGAGACCATGAGACGGATCCTGCCCTAGTGCATCTGGTGCGCTACCTGAGAGCGCAAGAGACACTGTTCGATCAGGTCACCAATGATCTGATTGAGACCCGCAGGACGCTTGCTCTCTTGACCCGGGTGAGAAGTGAAGCTGCACCCACCACCGACACCCCGATAGTACTGTTCGGGAGACCAATCGAGCCTGCGAGGTCTGCCCCTGTTGCTCACCCAGGCAATGCATTTGTTTCCCCGGATGAACTCCAACGTCTCTTTGGGATTTCCTCCAACGGGACTGTAGCCACTACACCCCGCGTGGGTCATCATCGCTACCCCAACCCTGCAGCTCCTCATAACACTCCAGTCAACTCCGACGTTGAAGCCCCCGGAGAAGCCTCGACGTCCGCGAGACACGCCCGTCTGGACATCGACGAAGTGGACTGAGACTGCCAGAGTAGTTGCCATGTCCCTAACAACCCTGTTGCCCTGTAAATTCCACCGTTATGCCATAGACGAATATGTGTATATTTCTAGCAGTGTGTAGTGTGTAGTGTTTGATTGAATGATGTGCCTGTGCATTATTGTCTTGTGCATGATTGCTTGTCTATTGTGATTTGCTTCTAATTCTTCCATCCTTAACAAATCTCGAGGACAAGATTTTCTTAAGGGGTGTAGAGTTTTCAAGGCTGCCGGGGCCGGGACACGAAATCCCAGAGACTAACCCCTCGTGTCATCACCAGCCCAGGATTACCGTTACTGGTGGACACGTCCTTGTTACAGATTACCAAGCTATTACAAGAATTGGATACAAGACCATACAGGTCTAATGATACAACAGTGACTCCGGTGGTGGATGACGGAAGCGACTCGTGGTTCTCCAACGTCGATGGGGCTCCATTCCCACAGGAACGGCTGACCTGGATAATTCCTATCCCGCGTGGTTGCCATCCTAGGCTCCGGACGGACATCGCTGTGGTACTCCTTGTAGAAATCCTAACCTAGCCAAGTAAATAGCCAGGGACAAGCCTGCGAGTACGTTTGAATGTACTCGCAAACATCATGAACAAAAGATATACCGAATGCAACAATTAAATTATATGATCATGATGAACCACACTATATGTGTATGCTCATGATGGATGATGAGGACATCAATACCATTGTTACACCCACAGCCCCTGCTATCGAAAGATCGGGACACCCCCGCCTCTATCAATAGACTTAAATGCCTACTGACAGGAATTAAATCATGGCATGATAAAATATTAGCATATGCAAATAAATGAATATATGGGAATGTTAGTGATAAACAAGGAAAGTTTAAGGAAAATAAAATAAAAGAAATGCAGGTCGGATGTCAAGTGACACCACGGTAGGTCTTGAAGAGAAATGCCAATCGGGTGTCTACACGAGTAGTGGCGGGACCGCCTGTAAACTCGAGAGACGCCATGAGAGGTCTTGAAGAGAAATGCCAGTCGGGTGTCAAGTGACGCCACGGTCGGACTTGAAGAGAAATGCCAATCGGGTGTCCACAAGAGTAGTGGCGTGATAAACCGCTTGTTAACTCGAGGGACGCCACGAGAGGTCTTGAAAATAAAATTGAGTGCCCGGGGTAGTCTAGCTAGCCCCTGAGACACTCAGGAAAAATTCAAAATAAGAGATACGGGTTAGTCCTCAATATTATGCATAACCATAATAATATTTAACAAGCATAAAATATTCATGGTAGCAACAGGGTGACAATAATTATTCCGCAAAATAATTCAGGCTCAATTTAATTATTTTCCTCCGAAGACCGACACTAAGACCGACACTTGACCAACCTAGACTATAGCCCTTAACTGCGGACACGGCTATTCGAATAGGTTTAAACTCTGCAGAGGGTGTGCTCTTTACCCACAAGTAAAGGATTTCTTTAGTCAGTACCGTGACACCGACTAATTCCCATTAAGGTCTTTGGGTTGTAAACACACCTTACCAGCACACACCAGATTAACTTTCCGGATGCCCGAAATCACCCAAAGCATCATTCAAGAAAAACTCTGACACGGAGAGACCAACGTCCTGCATGGGATCACTATTAATACGCGCGAATTCCAAGGGGTGCCCCCCTCTCAGTCACAACTGGAAACACCCATGCCTCCTGACCCGATGACAAGATTTAGTCCCGGATCCCTGGGAAACCCTCATCGTGGCCCTCTGTACGGTGTGTGCATGGAAAGGGGTTATCAACTTACTGAACCATACCCTACCTGTGGCAGGAACCTGTGGCAGCACGAAACAAGTATGGGGGTTACCAGAACAAGACTCGATCTATGGTCGACTCAGGAGGCATTAAGTTTCCTACAACGGTTAGCACAACAAGGTATTCCTTCAACAGCAATCCCAACAGGGCCACAACCCTTGCATGCTCCAACATGCACAACAATCAAGGCATGATCACACTCAAATGTGATCATCCTTCTGCCGGTAACGATATTTCACTTATGCCTGCTCCTGAAAGTTAGTCATGGCAACACACGATGCACGGTACGATGAAACATGCCAACACTACATGCATGAAAATTTTACTCGAATTCAAAGCATGCAAGCACTACTAGCAATATGCAATTTAGTTTGAATTTAACATAGTCATGTTTAAATTATTCTAGCAAATAATTCACCATGCTTTCACCATATCAAGTGTTCAAGATGCTTGCCTTGAGCATGCAGGGGTGTTGGTTGTACTCCAAAATTTTGAAAACTTTCTTCCCTCCATTTTTCCTATTTTGAAGATTATAGCAATTACCACATAATTCAAAAACAGTGTTAAAAGTTGTTTCAAATATTTTTGAAATAAATACTAAAATAAACTAGATGAAAAATAAAAAATAACAGAAAAAGAATCAATTTATTTGGAGTTAATATGAATTACTTATGGGATTTTCAATCTGTAATAAATGATTAAATGGACTATTTAATAAATCCAGTAAGAACAAAGCTTAGGAAAAATGTTCACCTAATCTAGATAAATAGAGCATGATTTTAGGAACCTAAATAAATTTGAATCATCAAATTTGAGTGTAAAATGACTGCTATGGAAATTATTTAAGTAACTGGATAAAAGAAAAGGGACAGGAAAATTCCCGCTGACAGAGGCGTGCACTGTACGAGGCACAGCAATACAGCGCTACTGGGCCGAGCCCAGAGGAGCGGCCGACTTGGCGTGACCCTCAGCCACTGACGGTGGGTCCTGCAGGCCCACCAGTCAGGTTTGACCTGTCAGCCTCGCACCTCCTCTCTCCTCGACAGAACAGGGAGCCTCGCCGACAGTGATTGCCGGAGAACGGCGGCTCCCCACAGGTATTTGAGGGCATGGTTGGCATCAGGGTGTCCTGGCGATCTCGGCGGGGTCCGGCACTCTCAACCTCGAGCTCTGCATCGCCGGCGGTGAGGTTCCCAGCGGATGGCGGCTCCGGCCAAAAGAGGGGTTCCCGCCATGGTTGATTATGTGCGGAATTAAGGTGGGGAATTGAAGCGCCATGGTTTGGCGATCCTGTTGGTGAAAGAAATCTGGGAGGGGGAGGGTTGGTCAGCTCGGAATCATCCAAGACAGAGCAACGGCTACCGTTGCCGGAATTGGAGAAGACGACCCTCTACGGGCCAGGCAGCTGTCTAGGGAGGCAGCTAGAGGTAGGAGGAGTCGTGCCCTTCAATGGGACAAGCCCGGGGTGGCCTTTTATAGTCCAGCGAGGTCGGTTCGACTGAGACCGTTCCAACCGTAATGGTGGCGCCATTATTGGCAGAACAGGATGGGGGCGAGGCCGTTGGGTAGGCGAGGTGGTCGGTGGTCTTGCAGCTTATCTCCAAGTGAGCTAGAGGGCTCTGGTGAGCGCTAGGTGGCCCGGACGGCGCCGTCCACAGCAGACTGCGGCGGTGGCCATTAATGGCGATCCGGGTCGGTGGCAAGGCCAGCGAGCATCGGATGAGCTCAGGTGGTTGGAACTTAAGTGCGCAATGTGCTGGTGGTCTTTGATTGATGCTGAGCACCTTGGACGGTGCCGTACCCGAGTCGACGACCGCGGGCAATGGCTCTGGTCGGCGGAGGGCGGCGCTAGCGGCCAAGGGAAGAGGTGTGGGCGTGGTGCGGGCAGCCTGCGATGCTTAACTAAGGGAGGTGGGAGCAGGGGAAGGCAGCATCGGGGTCGGCAGCTACAGTTCAGGCGCTCTGCTCGCGTCTAGTACATGCACATAGGCTGCTCGTCGAAATGCCAATGGCATCTACAGGAGCCTAAATGGGCTACAAATTAGCAGGGTGGTGCTTATGGGCATGAGAGAGGTGATGGACATGCTGGTTTGGGGAGAGGGGCTAGTTCTCAGTGCAAGTTCGAAAGGGTTGCAAGAATCTGTCATGCACATGAGATGTTCGACAGAATGCTAGGACCATCTACAAGGCTTTGTGGGATGTGCAATTTTGACAGGCTGATGTCTCCCTGGTTGATAGAGATGGTGGTGGTGTTGGTTTGGCAAAAAGAAATACTTGCTAGTGCAAGTTTTTCCAGAATTCATTTCTGGACAGAGACTACAGCGGAATATTTGGTAGATCTAAATGATGCAAATGAAGCTGATCTTCTGGACTTAAGGTTTTGGTTGGAAGGACTATGAGTGGGAAAAATTTCAGGATTTTTGGAGCAAGGAAAAATGGGGTTGTAGTAGAAACTCAAATAGAGGACATAATAGAAAAGAGGTTGTTTCACTCAAAATTCCGAAAAGATTTAGTTGGGTTTTGCATAAAAGTGATTTGTAGGCATCACATGACCTCTCATAATTTTTGTGGGATTTTAAAAGAATTATTTAAAATAGTTGTAGTGCAACAGAGGCATTTAAAGTGTTGTAAATGCTATTAAAAGAATTGTTTTGGGCAATTTTTATTATGAAAATAATTCTTACTGTTATTAAAATGTAATTGAAATGATTAGAGAAAACTACCAAAGCCACGATATTATTTCCAAAAATTTCTATATGGAGGGAAGAATTTTGAAAATCAGAAAAAGAAAATGGTTCTGAAATTAATAAAAGACCAAGTAAAAATTCAAAATTTTAATTCTGGCCAAATTTTATTTGGTAAAAACATGATTACATTTTTGCGGTGTTACAATAGGATTAAACTACCAAGTCTTCTATTGCCAAGTAGTACATAATAAAAGCATCAAACAAACATATATCTATGTCCTATGGTCACTGCAGTGTCTTGCCAAATCAAAATAGAGACACGGTTCAAATCATATCAGTTCAAGACAAAGCAACACTGAAAGGATACAAAACATGGGAAACTACACGGCACAACAAGATTTCAGATGGGTACCACGGGACTACATGTACAACAACACTATTGGCTCTGTTATGATGCTAGTAATGTGCATGATATGAGAAGTCAACTGTATACACCATTGAAATTGAAATCAACAGAGCTATTTATAAGAGCAAACCTGTTAAAGAAACATGTGTAAACATACCTGTTGTGCCATTGGAGTTTCAATTAGATCCTTCAATTTAAAAATAAGTTTGTATGAGTAAATACAGTGATACAAGAGCAAAGCAGTATGCACGATAGCAATGGAATCTTAAATGAGAATAGTTGTTCTTTAGGTTTAAGCACTTGTTCTACACGAACAGAGTAAAGTAAGACGCAGGCATATAGTACTTAAAACTAAAAAATGAGCTCATAGAACTTACCACATTCTTGGTTCGGGACCAGTACAGAACAAGGCGTTCCCAGTCATCATCTAGTAAATGTGTCTCAGGAGAAGGTAAGGGAATTTGATGAGTTTCTTTGACAGTGAAGTACGTTTTCTTCAGGTAATTCTGATACTGCCACCAAGCATTCTTGAAGATAGCAGAGGTATTAGCACAGGTTACCTCATCCTGAGTTTCCAAATCGGTCCTTCTCTATAGAGAAAAATGGGAAAGTTTGCTGTATTATAACCATCATGGAGGTAGAATGTATGGGACAAAGCAAAGTAATTGCCATGAATAACATTACTTACACATAACTCCTGGACGAACACCTGCAACTGGCATTTTCCTTCATCTTCAGTATAATATTTCCATGATGGGAAGATACGCACATAGGATTTAACAACATCAAATGCGATAGATGCTAAACTACGAATCGCTGGTTGTGCTTCCTCCACATGAATAGGTGTACTAACTGGTGGAGTTGGGGTTCGTCGTGGTAGTACTGGCGCTTTGGGCACTGGAGCTACCTTACTAACTGCTCTTGTTTGGGATCTCTGTGGTGGAGATGGTGCTCTGTCAACAGGAACTGGGTTACTATCTACTGGGGTTGGGGTTAGATTGGGTGAAGCTGGTTCTCTATCCATCGCAGTAGGGGTACAATCTGCGAGAGTCTGGGTTATGTGTGGGTGGGCTGGTTCTCTTGCATGTACAACCGGGGTGCTATCTCCAGCAAGAGGTAGCACTATTTTATTTGAAGACTGTGTTTTTACTCCGCTAGATACTGCCATGACCCGCTCCAATTCAAATGGCTGATAATCAGGAAACATAGTTGAATGTACAGACCTTGTATGAGAGACAGATGCAATAGATAGTGTGGAAAAAAGAAGGCATGAAATAGTTGACATGTATATTGTTTAACTAAAAAGGATAGCATGACATAATTTCACATATATGGTGTCTATCTAAACTGGATAGCATAGCATGACATAATTCAAAGATATGATGACTAACTAAACAGGATGGCATGAGATAATTATATGATGTCTTTAGTAAACAGGTTCGCATGACATAATTGACATACATGTTATCTAAGTAATCAGGATCGCATGATTTAATTCACATTTGTGATTTATATGCTAAGCAGAGGGCATTCGCATATATGATGTCTGAACTAAGAACATGGTGTTGAATATTGTGTATATGATGTCTAAACTATGCAATGCAAGACACCATATGCATGATATGAGCAGTATAACCATGCCAAGTTAGAGCATACACCTTGGTGAGGGAATAGGACTGGTCAACTGTCTCTGAATCCATCTCTGAGGAGCTATCGGGACCCAACAAGAGATCTGCTTCGACAGGTAGCACTATCTGCTCTAAAGACCTTGTTTTCACTCCAGATTTTTCCATCACCCACTCAAATGGCTGATTCACAGGAAGAGTTGTTTAATGTACAAACATTGTCGACAAATGGAAATGTAATGAAGAAAAGGATGGGAAAGATATCATTCAAATATATGATGCCTGGTTAAACAGGAAGGCATTGCATATTTCACATATATTATGGCTGGCTAAAAGAGATGAGACTACAAATTCCCATATATGATATAGAAACTAAATAGGTGGCATTACAGAACATGTCTAAACTAAGTAGATGACATATATGATGTCGAAAGTAGGCACTGCAAGGCAACATATGCATGATATGACCAACATCATCATGCCATGTTAGAGCAAACACCTTGGGGGGTAAATAGGAGTGGTCAGCTGCGTCTGAATCTGCCTCAGAACAGATATCTTCCTCTGGATTACAATCTGGAGAGGGGGGAGGGTTTGCCATTGAACCCACCATGGAGCGATGTCTGCATGACATTGTATTGCCGCACAAAACTCTTCTCTTTTTCTCTACATGTTCAACATGACTGTGTACAATATCTGACATGTATACGAAAAAAATATAGTGAGATTATGTAAGGAGAGCATGCAGAAATCTAGAATGATGGTAACAACCAGTGGATGGATCCAAAAATAATGATAGCAGGCTGATGATAGCTTTAATTCAATAAAAAGACAGATGATGACTGCTTTACTATTTCTTTCCCACCCAAGATGAACAACATAGGCATACCCTAGGTGAACCAGATAATAGACAGAGATACTATTCATTGTTGCCTCGATATATGCCCCACAAGTAATTTTAAAACTCATGTTTGAACATTAATTTGGACCTGACTTGGAGTCTAAGAGGTGAACAGGATGATAAAGTAGCAGGTAATATTAAGCAATGCATAACATAAGCAGAAACAAAAGAGTGCGAACTCTCTTGTGGACCCGTGTACTCCTTAGGTTCATCTGCTGAGTCGATGATGGTGATGCAGTTGTGGTGGGTGCCGGCGGCAGGGAAGGAGATCTAAGGTGGAGAAAGACGGTCAGGAGTCGTGATGTCTGGTTTGGTGGATGCTTCTATCGATGGAGCAGCTCAGGTGAGGTGGACGATGTCGCGGCAGGAGTTGGATAAACCGCACAAAGTTTTCTTCAACACCTACCTGTAACTGAAGTAATTCTGTAAGGGCTCCTTTGGCTCGCAGGATTCTGAAAACGCAGGGATAGGAAAAACACCGGAATAGGATAGGAATGCATGTGGGAAATAGAACATTTGTAAACACATGATTTCTGTCAACTTGGGTGTTTGGTTCACAGGAATTGGAAGAGCAAAGGAATGCAAAGAAACATGGCCAAATTAAAGTGAAACCATATGAAAGCGTGTACAGTTAGAATGTTATTCTGCCACTATTGCACTTGGTCTTGTTTTCATGCATAGGATTTTGAAATGTTGGTCCAGGTGGATGTTTTGCTCCATTCCTTTCAGCAAAATGCATGAATAATTGAATAGTAGAGTGCCATAGGAAAATTTCCTATTGCTATGTTTTTCCTTCACTTTTTCCTTTGAACCAAAATAGCCCTAATGGATCGACATGAATGTAGAGTAATAAGTGATGCGACAAGTGTACAACCTCTTTGCCGTAGCCATGTCGACCTCTGCATCATTGGGTTCGTCGCTGAAGAAGTTGCGGCAGAGGTGGCTAAGGGAGGTGTGCAGGAAGATCTGAGGAATCTGTAGATGGCGTCCAGGGCCCTGCTCTATTGTGATGGATGGTTCCGTCTTTGGAGCAGCTCTGGCGAGCCGTAAGATGTCGAGGCTGAAGCAGTACAAGACAGACATCATTAATCTCAAGTGGGATTCTAATAGCATCTCCAATAGATGATTTAAAATACATTACCAAAAAGTGATAGATGTAAAATTTACATCACCAAAAAACACCTGACTACAACAGATGAGGTAAAAACTGTTGACTCTGAACTTAACTGTCGAAACTGAAATTTACTGTGCAATCTGAATGTTACTGTCAAAACTGAACGCACTGGTAGCAGAGAGGCACTTCACATGTAGTGTAGGCCCCTCGAGCACTAGTAGTAGGGAAACAGTGATCTAAATCAGCAGGTGATCAATGGGGAACACAGTAGCAGATAGCAGCCATAGCAGCAGCGCCTGGAGGAGCAGCGCGAACTAGAGCCAGAGCAGCAACTCATGTAGCTGCAGCATTCCATGTACCAGCATCAGCAGCGAGAGCAAGAGCAGAGCAGCAGCACGAGCGAGCGGGAGAGCAGAGCAGCAGCGCGATCGAGCGAACAACAGAGCAGCAGCAGCGTGACCGAGCGAGAGCCGGAGCAGCAGCAGCGCGAGCGAGAGAGCGAGAGACGGAGCAGCAGCAGCAGCGCAAGTGAGCGAGTGAGAGCCGGAGCAGCAGCGGCAGTGCAAGCGAGTGAGCGAGAGCCGGAGCAGCAGCAGCAGATCCGGCTGGTATGGACACCGCCGCTGAAGGCGCCTCGCACTGGGGGAGAGCCGCCATGGAGATGTCGCCCGTGGCGCCGACTTCGAGGTAGCCGCGCCATTGGGGTGCGGGATGGAGCACCGTCGGCGCCGGGAGGTCGAGTTAAGGAGAAGGTGTGATCCGATGAGTGTACAACCTCTTTGGTGGCGCCGAGTAGGCCTCGGCTTCGTCCGAGGAGTCGGTGATGATGCTGCGGTTCCAGTGGAGCAGGTTAAGGCGGCGCTGTGGGGATGGATTAGCCGCGATAGACCAGGCGATCGCCGGAGCAGCTCCTTGGAGGTGGAGGACGGAGCGGCTGAACCGGCCAAAGGACGAGATCAATGATGGATCCTCATCCGGGGAGGTGGATGAGGGACGTCAGGCTGTTGCGATGGATGACGTCGTCGGGGAAGAGGCTCCGGCTGGGCAGCGATGGGACGGAGGAGGGTGGGGTTTCGCGGCTAGAGTAGAGAGGTTATGGCGGCTTGGGATTTTGAATGGCGAAAAGGACGTGATGGGAGGGGGGAACCATGACTTAGGGACGCGCTTGTCCAAAATGTAGGGTGTGTTCCAAAAGTACCACCACCGATTTGAACTAGCGGCCCTTTCGGCTCAAGGTTAGAAGGGGGATTTCGCGGGTCAGGATTTGACAGCTGGAGGGAGTTTTCGCGCGCATTGTAATTTCGGGATAGCAAGGCGCGGGTTGTGAAGGCGCGAGTTTTGGGAGCACGATATCTGAATTTTCGGGATATAACAAGGCAATTTTAGGGACAAGCCTAACGTGTAATATTGTACGTACCAAATCAATTCGCACTTCCCTCAACAAAAAAAATAAAAAAATAAAACTATTTGCATCACACAAAGAGAGAGTCTTGTCCCGTTTTACTGTACAAATGCTATTCAAAGCTATGAATCCATGTTATGTCCAATTAAATTTTTTCGCTGGCTGTATAATGGATGTAACCTACTCATACCAACATTTTAGTGCATTCCAAATGTCTATACTACCGCTAGAATTCAAACTAAATTTGAATTTGTTTCTCTATTTGAATAAGAATCTACAATCATGATTGTTGCCAACTTAAACCATCATTTGTGTATTATCTTAACAACACACCACATGATTACTATAGAGATAGATATGAACTATGTGTAATATATGAACTCGAATTCAAAATTTTGAATACACTTGATGTTGATTCCAAATAATAGTACATTTGATGTACTAACTAGATCTTCATAATCTAAACCATGTTCCATACGTACACCGTGTTTATCACACAAAGTATAGTGCCCCGCCCCCTGCATTATGACAAGTATTTAGCCCTGAGCTGCAAAACCCACACATTATCACAAATTATAATCAATGTTCTATATATTATATGTAGTATAACATGTTCATAACCGCACCATGCGTATCACCATTATATATATTCATTCATGCATGCGTCGGTTTAAAACACTATGATATCTTCTTCAAATATCTGAATCCACTTTTTTATAATGAATTATGATCTCTGTTTGTCTTTTACACCCACACAATCCTCTTCTCTTTGTAGCTAGCGCTAACTTTTTATCGTGCATGCACACGCCCGCCCCCCTCTCACCCTCCCTCAGCGTCCCCTCCATCGCGCACATTCGTTATTTCTCTTTAGGTCATTCACCCATGGTGTGTGTAGGCCCCTCGGCTCCTTCTTTCCCACACACACCGGTCGATATACCTCTCTAGCCAAGTGTGCCTACCACAAACACACACTTCCCCTCTTCTCTTATCACCGTCCATGCCCCCCTATGTACAATACGGTTACACATGGGTGCACACTCCCGCCCCTCTTTTCATCGATCTCATACTCGCACACTCCTCCGCCCTCAACAGAGTAGGCCTCTCGCACCAGCTCCTAGCCGCACCCCTCTCCCCCTGTCCGTCTCTCCGGACCTTATTTGCATCTAACACATGCATGCATGTATACCTACCGATCTCCCTACATATAGCTAGGTCAACTATAATTCTTTTTCCCCACGCACCGATCGACGTACCTCACTAGTTATGTCTCCCCCTTTCTCCGACACAAGACGATTGATCTTCCTATGTAGTTACGTCTGCTTACCACAACCATATCGTCCCCCCTCATCATCCTTGCATACCTCCCGACCCGTCTCTCACACGCACGTGCATAGACAGGCAAACATCCCCTCTCTTATTGATATTGCACTCGTACCCTCCATTTGTCTAGTAGGCCTCTCCTACCATTTGTGAGAAGCAACTCCACCACCAACCCTCCGACACTCTACCTTTGTCTCTCTCCCAACCTTATTCCTCTGCTACACATATGCATGGATGTTGATCGATCTCCCTCAATACATAGCTAGGTCTCTCTCCTTCTCCACACATATACCAGTCGATCTACCTCTCTATAGTTAGGTCTCTGCCCCCTCCCCCCCCACACACACCGATAGTCGAACGTTGTAGGTAGGTATCAATGCCACAGAGACAAACTGCACCTCTGCCCTCTCACATTCCAGTAGGCCAGCCGCCCTGTATCTTTGACGTGGGCAAACACAAATTCGAAGGCACGCTTTATCGATCACGCACCCACACACTTCATCCATGTTTTGAATTCTATCAATATCTCACGCCGATGATCCCCCCACTCTCTTCTCGTGGATCGCTCCCTCTATATATGATATATCCATGACTCTGTTTCACACACATTCCATATGTTACATTTTTTGTTTGAGATATCATCGACACATTGCCTCTCTTTCGCACAAACCATCTCTCTCACACCCACCCACGTACGTACCTGCACATAAAGAAGAGGTGCACACACGATGCACGTACTCATGTCTCATTCCTGGCCACACCCGCGTGGGTACACGGTGGAGTTCATTTCTGTATGAAAAGGCAGCCCACGTGATAATTTGACGCGTGTAGCGGTTGTTTACTCGAAGGAGGGTCGTGTACCACGCGTAGACGGAACAAAGTTCAACTTGATGCATTAGTATAAATAAAGTTATATTCCTCAATGGCATGTACAGAATATAAAATGATTGTCGTCAGGAAAAAAGAAATCCGCTCCACTATATACAATGGAGCCTACCTGCCGGGGTTTGTCTCTCGTCACACTATCTCACACAAGGTAGCGGTGGCCTCTCTCTCTCACCGTTGGTCACTGATCCGGCCGCATCCCATCCGCCGGTGGAAAGGGAGGATGTGCATCATTTCTCCATTCGACGGTGTTGAGGCAACACGTCCCGATCTGCGGTACCCGCCATTCTCTCTGCCCTAGCTCCGGCACGGTAGGGCCTTCGCCACTTGCTCGCTGCCGCAGTATGGGCAGGTCCCGGCCACCGGCGCCCTCCTAGTTACATCCCGACGACCCTCAGGTACAGCGTCCTCCAGCCTTGCTCCACTGCCCATCTTCCCACCTTGCTGCATGTGGAAAATCCTGCATGTGGATCTTCTTTAGTTCTTTGCTTAAAACGTATCTCAGCTGGCGTACTTTCCATCTTGCAATCTCGTCCTCAAACCGGTTTTGATAAACCACCATGATGCTATCTTTCCCTTATGACATGGAATAGGCTTCTTTTTTGTCGGCGTATGTGTCTTCAACTCCTGTTATTGGGCAGTAATTGTTTCCTTTCTACCTCTTTTTGTAAACAGGGCTATCCATTTCACCTCGTTGCTATTGCGACCTTTTGGTGAACTGCACAAATCACTTTTTTCTTAAGAGTGTTTTGTGCAGTTCCGCCAAAATGTCACACGGGCAACGTTTTTACATTTCTGTGGGACTGCAGAAAGGGAGATTTGTTTTGCTATCCTCCTCATCCA
Source organism: Thinopyrum elongatum (assembly GCA_011799875.1). NCBI lineage: Eukaryota > Viridiplantae > Streptophyta > Magnoliopsida > Poales > Poaceae > Thinopyrum > Thinopyrum elongatum. Next base: position 306,078,648 of record CM022302.1, on the reverse strand, counting down.
ACTCCGTGCCTAATCTTCTCCAACATGTAGTTAGTCCTAAAGAGAGATCGCAGAGGTGATTAGCTTCTATTTGTGTGTGTTATGTTTCATCATCAAGTTCCACTATTATTGTAATCACACTGACTGAATATCTTTGCAAACAAGGATGATCAGCTTGATTTTAGTGGAACTACACAAAATGATCGGATTGTGATGTCCTCCATACACCTCTTTCTTGGCTACAGAGTAGTGTGAAACTAGCTGCCAACCAATGAACACTGTGCCAAGGAAATGGAGCCATGCCTACGAACAACATTGATCAATTATATATTTTTCCTTATTTGTACACCTTCTCACAAATTTGTCTTCAGTTGTGATGTGAATATTGGCGCTGATCTGCGAACCATTGAGATGCATTAGCAGCCATGGTAGTTTCATTTGTATTTGATGGAATGTTGTAATGAGACAATCTTGAGGCAAGAGGACACATGAATCCTAAGTTGAAACCTTTTTTTTCAGCGGGAACCAAAATTGAAACCTTCATAGCATCAGAGTACAATTTCATTATGCTATAAAATTATGCGTACATATAAACAAATCCTGAAAGATTGATAGCAATGCCAGAAACAATTCAACTTCGTTTCGCCGACATGTGGGACATCCTTCATCCGGCTCCACCTGCCATGCAGTAATATTGAGTGCACAACTGCAGGGGAGATTCAGTAATAATGACTAGTGAGAAGTCAAATCACAGAGCTCCACCTTCGCCATAGTAAGTTGCTCGGACGAAGCAACCATCATTTCTCTCTTCGTTGAATCCGCTGGTACTCCAATATTCCCAGAGTAATAAGTTGCTCGGGCGAAGCAACCATCACTTCACCTTTCCCACAGTAAGTACTACCTCCTTTTTTTATTCTAGAAACAACCACACACGAATATTGGATGGTAGCAGCACAGCAACTGGATCAAAAATCGAATCCAAACAATGAACTACTACTAATGGTGAGCGTTTGCTAGTATCACGTACTCCGTCTGTCCATGTATATAGGGCTTAATACATTTTCCGAAACTAACTTTGGCCTTGTTTGGATCCATGGGTTAGAGTTAGTTTGAGCTAGTTGGGGCTCAAATAGCCCAAAAGTATCCAAACATGAGGGTTAAATTGGAGCAAGTTGCACCTAACCCACCAAAAAAACTATCCCACCCAAGAGGTGCTAATTGGAGCTAGTTCTCATTGGGCCCACTGAAAAATCACTTTTCTCTCTCTATCCCGCCAGCCAAGTGGTGCTAATTGGAGCTAGTTCTCGTGGGGCCCACTAAAAAATCACTTTTCTCTCTCCATCAAGTGCATTTATTGTCAATCTAACCATGTCATCCAAACACCTCTTTGGCTAGAGTTAGTTTAGGGTTAGTCATGAGTTAGTCTAACCTCTAGCTAAGTTAGAGTATCCAAATAGGAGCAGTATAGGACATGCAAGTTGCTCAAAGCATACCGTCAAATTACGTACGTGAAAGGATCTTCGAATGATATAATTTTCAAATTATATAAAATCTTATCAATAGTCAAAGGCAACCTCGAATAATACATTAGGCCCTATGTATACGTATGGATGAAGGGAGTAGTACTAATCGCAACACATGCATGCGTGTGGAGTACTACAGTACTAAACAAGAATGTTTTACATGCATTGGTTAATTATACCTTAGTTATGGCACTTAACAATTTAATGCACAAAACAACAACGATTGACGGGATTAGCAAAAAGCAAAGAGCCTTTTTAGCAGGGTTTTTCATCATTCTATGAAGGTGCAAAACCAAGTTTTACTACTACACCAAACAAGTTCAAAACAAGAAACTAGACCCACTCATGGCACGGCACGCCTGTCTCGTTTGGTCCGTCAGTCGAAGCGCTTCCTCTTCTTGGCATAACAATAGAGTACAATAATTTTTTAGAATGCTCTTGGCATGTCGCTAACATGTGGGAGCGAGTGATGAGTTAACCGACCTCAATAGATGGCAAAATCGCCAGCCCACCGCACTTTGAGAGAGACGAGGAGCGAGAAGCGATATGGGCTGGTGGATTATACTAGAGCTAGGTGTCGCACGGAGGCCAAGAAATATGGTGATAGCGTGGGTTGGCCATGTATGATGTAACTACACTGAGCTGCCGTGTTTCGGACTCTTCCGGTCTACTATGGAGAAGATTGGGTAGATTTTATATCGCTGAATAAAAATATTAAAGAGTCCAGACGCTCCACCGTGAGGTTTCTTGCTCCTTCTCGATTGTCGGAAAGCGTTCTTCTAAGTTTTGCCGATACGTGGGACATCCAGCATCCAGATCCATGTGTCATGCAAGAAAATGGAGTTAAGTATAGTAGGAGAGACTCACCAACGGTCACGAACATAGGTGGAGTACGTGCATGAAGACCCGAAAAAAAAGGAATACGAGCATGAAGAGAAGAGGTGCAGGCACCGATGCAGGTACTCTTTGCCTCTTTCCCTAATACTCATGCACGGGTACACGGTAAGCTCATTTCTGTACGAAGAGGCAGCTCACCTGATAATTTGGCGAGTGTAGTAGTTGTTCATGGGAACCACGCGTGGACGAATCAAAGTTTGATCATGATGCGGTGGTGCATTTTTTATAAATTAAGTTATTCTATTCGATGGCACGTACGCAACATTATTTTCTCAATGGAACATGAATCGTGCACGCACTGGATGACGGAGCACGGGATGGTATCCTTGTACATGGTCAGCCCTTTTTGGAGACTAATACACTACTTTTGATGTGTCCCATCAACTCACAAACGAGGAGAAGCTTTGCTTACTACTAGTACGACCTCTCCCTCGCTCACGCGCGTGTGGTGGCTTGCAGGACGAGGAGAAGCTTTTGCTTTACGATAGTGCGCTTAATACAGGCGGTGGACGTGCAACAGTTCATTCGGTGTCAGATTGCCAGAAGTATCTATACTATAGTACCATCATCATTGTTCGACTTCTGGAAGAGGTGAAGAGCCAAGCGCATGGTCACCTACTCACAGTATAACCGGCCGTGTTTGCACGAATTTTTTAACGTAGTACAATATGAGTGGATTGCTCCAGTGGTCATCACACGTGAGCCAATTGATTCGCACCCTTCCGCACTCCATTTTGTCTTGCATACCTTCCTCCACCCAGCACGCTGACAAGTGGGCCCCATGCTCATGTATGCCAACATGGTAGTCAATTATTTTGCCAGAGTCAGCTATCACACCCTTTCGATGCCACGTCAATGTACCCACTAGAAACAAGTTAGACTTGTTCGGTTCCATCGCCTCCCTAGGTGTTTGGAGAGGAATTGGTAGGCGTGAGGCAGTTCTATAGGTGGGTACGCAGCAAAAAACAGGGGAAAATGTGCGAACAAGCTAGACGAGGCATTGGCCATTGGGCGGCAACACGCGGTCATCCGGGTACGCAATAAAGGATGCGAAGAGGCTTCCTATATCGGCAAGGACCAGCGCCCTACCGATTGCTCACCCAATAGAACTCCCAAGTTAACTGTGCTGAGGCTGGAGTAGTCATCAGATGGGTGACCGAATGTGAAGTGGACTCGATGTTAAAACTAATGCGATGGGTTACTATAAACGTTTAATTGGCTTAAATGTATACAGTGATCCATCCTATTAGTTGAACCTCAAGGTCTTTGTTTTGTAATTTTTGACATTTTTTGTTTTTTGAACACATGTTAATCGAAGGTCTATCGCGTTACTTTTTGATAATTTTTGTTTTTTGAACACATGTTAATTGGCTTGAAAGAAGGTCTATCGTGTTACTTTACGACATCTTTCCAAAAAAAGTGATATGACTTTTGTCAACCTATAAGGCATGTCTATCAAATTAACCTCGAGGTACTTGTTCTCAAATTAACCTCTGGGTCTTGCAGGAGTACTTGATTTTTGAACACATATTAATCGAAGTTCTATCGTGAGGTCTTTGTTTTGTAATTTTTGAACACATGTTAATCGAAGGTCTATCGCATTACTTTCTGATAATTTTTGTTTTTTGAACACATGTTAATTGGCTTGAAAGAAGGTTTATCGTGTTACTTCATGACATCTTTCCAAAAAAAGTGATATGACTTTTGTCAACCTATAAGGCATGTCTGTCAAATTAACCTTGAGGTACTTGTTCTCGAATTAACCTCTAGGTCTTGCAGGAGTACTTGTTTTTTGAACACATGTTAATCGAAGTTCTATCGCGTTCCTTTTTGATATTTTTTTTTTTGAACACATGTTAATTAGCTTGAAAGAAGGTCTATCATGTTACTTCACGACATCTTTCCAAAAAAAAAGTGATATGAGTGATATGACTTTTGTCAACCTATAAGGCATGTCTGTCAAATTAACCTCGAGGTACTTGTTCTCAAATTAACCTCTGGGTCTTGGAGGAGTACTTGTTTTTTGAACACATGTTAATTGAAGTTCTATCGCATTCCTTTTTGATAATTTTTGTTTTTTGAACACATGTTAATTAGCTTGAAAGAAGGTCTATCGTTTTACTTCACGACATCTTTCCAAAAAAAGTGATATTACTTTTGTCAACCTATAAGGCATGTCTGTCAAATTAACCATGAGGTACATGTTCTCAAATTAACCTCTAGGTCTTGCAGGAGTACTTGTTTTTTGAACACATGTTAATAGAAGGTCTATCGCGTTCCTTATTGATATTTTTTGTTTTTTGAACACATGTTAATTGGCTTGAAAGAAGGTCTATCGTGTTACCTCACAACATCTTTCCAAAAAAAAAGTGATATGACTTTTGTCAACCTATATGGCATGTCTGTCAAATTAACCTCGTGGTACTTGTTCTCAAATTAACCTCTGGGTCTTGCAGGAGTACTTGTTTTTTGAACACATGTTAATTGAAGGTCTATCGCATTTCTTTTTGATAATTTTTGTTTTTTGAACACATGTTAATTGGTTTGAAAGAAGCTCTATCATGTTACTTCACGACATCTTTCCAAAAAAAGTGATATGACTTTTGTCAACCTATAAGGCATGTCTGTCAAATTAACCTCGAGGTACTTGTTCTCAAATTAACCTTTGGGTCTTGCAGGAGTACTTGTTTTTTGAACACATGTTTATTGAAGGTCTATCGCGTTACTTTTTGATAATTTTTGTTTTTTGAACACATGTTAATTGGCTTGAAAGAAGGTCTATTATGTTACTTCACGACATCTTTCCAAAAAAAGTGATATGACTTCTGTCAACCTATAAGGCATGTCTGTCAAATTAACCTCAAGGTACTTGTTCTCAAATTAACCTTTGGGACTTGTAGGAGTGCTGCAATGTGTCAGCGTCAATTGCAAGATGAGCCAGCAAGCTAGTAGTGGAGTTGCCAACATGCTCAAAGTGCACGCAACATTGAGTAGAAAGAAGCATGCCGAGGAAATTAATGCGTGCTTAGGGAGGCCTTTGCTCAAAGAGCAAGTGTATATAAGGTACAGTCGGCAGGCTATAAGGACGAGGAGCGAGAAGCGATACGGGCTACTGGATATACTATAACTAGGTGTCCCACGGAGGTAACATTCAAAGTTATTCTCACACCATAGAATGGTATAGGAATGTGGAGAGATTTGGTTGATTTTATATCGCTGAATAATATAAAATATTATGAGTGTAGACGCTCCACCACGAGGTTCCTTGCTCCTTCTCGGTCGTCGGGAATCTATGTTCTTCCACTCTTTTTTTTATGTGAGCTTTGTTCATCCTTTTGCCAACACGTGGGACATCTAGCATCAAGGTGCACGTGTCATGCAAGAAAATGGAGATAAGCAGTGCGTAGGTGAGTCGTGCACTTCGATGGCACGTACTACGCAATATTTTTTCTCCTCGATAGCATGTGAATAGTGCACGTACTCAATGACGGAGCACGGGATGGTAGCCATGGACATGGTCGGCCCTTTTTGGAGAGAGTACTAAATAACTTTGATGTGTCCCGTCAACTCACAGAACGACGAGAAGCTTGCTTACTACGCCTTCTTCCTCGCCCACGCGTGCGCGGTGGCTCGCAGCACGAGGAGAAACTTTTGCTTACAAGCGGTGGACGTGCAGCAGTTCATTTGGGTTAGATTGCCAGAAGTACTAATGTAGTACCATCATTATTGTTCGACTTCCGGAAGAGGCGAAGAGCCAAGCGCAAGGTCACCTACTAACCTAGTACAGTATACTATAGCCAAAGCTGGTCCACCTTTTTGGAGCATGGTTAATTAATATAGGCGGCTCTTGCAGCGGCACATCATTTAGAGCAAGTACTCTCTTCGTAGGAACTTAAAACATGGGAATAGGAAAAATAAAGGATTGGAGTGGCATGTCCACTTGAATCCCATAGCATTAACACAGTGTTTCCCTAAAAAAAACAGAGTGTTTGACACAGGAAAAAAAAGGAAGTGAAAAAAAGTTGGAGTGGATGCTAGATTGCCAATTAACACATGATTTCATAGGGAAAAAAATCCTATTGCATTGTATCCGATGAATCAAACGACCGATGTAGGAAAATTATGAGGGGGGGTCTCTCCAACAGTGTTCCTCGGCTCGCACCTAGCATCACGGTGGTCGAACTTGGAGTCATTCATCTGGTACACGTGGCATCTCAGATCTGGACACAAGGTGACGTACACCGTCAAGGTCCATTAGGCCTTGTTTGGTACTAGGGTTTTTGAGGGGATTGGTGGGGATAATCCCCATAGGGATTGGGTGAAACCCCAACCTTCACCCAATCCCTTCAAATCCCCATTTACCCCAATACACTAGGTAGGAGTAGTGTATTGGGTATTGAGAAAAATGCACTAGAGTTTGGGGATTTGTGGGGAAATGTGGGGATGAAACATGTCAAATACACTAGAACCAAATGGTGTTCTGGAATATGTGGGGATTTAGGGGTTTGACTAGGATAATCCCCACCAATTCGCTAAAATACACTAGTACCAAACAAGGCCTTAAGGATAATGTTGTCCTCAAAGCCGGACGTACACGGTCAAGGTCCATGGTCAAGGGGGTCAGGGCGGACGTGACCCCTCACTACGTCCGCCATTTGAAGTGGCGCACCGGCCGACGGCGCCGCCCACTGCACTCCCAGCTATACCCGCCTCCTCGCCGCACTCAAAAACCTACATTTAAACCCGTGTGGAATGCGAGAAACCCACTCCGGCCACACACATCCGTTCACGAGCAGGATGCCGGCCAAGCTCCTCCTTCCACCATTTTCTCCACTCCTTCGGCGGCATCCGACGAGCAGGAAGAGCAGTTCTCCAGCATAAAAGCCATCTGGGTGGCCCGCCGATACCGGCAGTTATGAGCGAGGCAGCTTGCTGCTCCACCTACCTCGCCTAGCTCGTCGGAGGCACTTGCCGCACTAAGCCATCGCGTGGTTCCACAGCTGGCCGCTCCAATACAGCTCGAGGAAGAGTGCCGACTTGCTCCACGCCGGCTTGTCAGGGAGCACGGCGGCACGGGCATCATCGCTGCCCTCGATGCCGCCGCCTCCAGTGCCTGCGACTGTGCCATCCGCTGTCGACGCGCTCGTAGCCGCGCCATGCAGGCAGAGAAAGAAGCCGCCGCGGATGTCGATGAGGTGACGCGGCTACGCGGATGTCGACGTGGTGACGGCCAACATGTCCCTGCCCACCGCCATCATCGAGGATAAGTAGAACACGGGAGGCCGCCACCGATTGTATCCCATGAAGGCCACCGCCGAGGTGACACTGGCGAAAACAACCGGTGTCTTGCACGATTCTTCTTGAGCCGGATGCTGGAGGAGGACAAAGAGATCGGGCGGCGACCATTTAGATTAGGTATATTAATTCTACCATGCTGGTTGTAATGGGAGTATCATAAGTAGTATCATGCTTGCCAACTAGGCAAATTTGATGAGGTGGCATAGAATTAAATGAAGAAAGAGAGGTTTGAGTATCATATTATGATACCGTATGGAATTAAGTTACTCCCACTGTGGTTAGTCTTAGGCCTTGTTTGGTTCAGCCTCCTCCCAAGCGGTTTGGAGAGGAATGGAGGGGAATTTGGCTTGTACATGATTTAATCCCCCACAATCCCTGTTAATCCCCGTTCAAACCCCTTGAACCGCACATTCCCTTAAGGTTAAAAATGACTGGGATTACAGAGGACAGGGTACAAACTTCAAGGATTTAAAGGTGAGGGTTTGTTTCCGACTAGCTCTACAACCTCAAGGTTTATAAGTCGGACTTCACTCTCCCCTCACGCACATGCCCAGGTACACTCACGATGGAGCGCATTTGCACACAAAATGGCAGGTAACGTGACAAATGAGACATCTAGTCGTCCACTTAATGTGGGGTCTGGGACCAAATGTCAGCCATACCAAGTGCGACCTGAACGCAGTAGCGCGGTTATTGATTGAGTTTCTTTTTACTAGTACATTAAATGAAAAAATATGGCTGCGCGCGTATTCAATTTAAAATGATCGCTACGGAGGGAAAACCAATTACTAGTCCACTAGTCCACTTCGGGACTTGCTTGCTAGGGTTGTTCTCTTCTTCTCACTCTCTTACCCTCTCCAGATCTAAACAAGACCGTGGTGTCCACTCTCTTTGTCTCTCTCTCTCTCTCTCTCTCTCTTCTCTCCGGTTGACAAAGATCCGGCCGGATACCTTCCGCTGGTGGTTGCCGGTGGCGAGGGAGGAAGCTAACGCACGCCGTCTTGTTTGACCTGGCGCCGGCGTGGGAGGTCCTCCTCACCCTTGCTCCCCGCTGTCGAGTTGGCAGATCCCACCGCCTGCCTCGCCACATCCCGCCGACCGGAGGTATAACTTTTTTTTAGAACTGGCCTTGTTCTAATGGCCTAGCTCCCCACATCGCTGCATCCCTTTTTTTCATCAAGTTAGGATTTCTCACCACATCGCTGCATCCTGCATGTAGATATTCTTCTAGTATTACAAAGCTCTCCATGTAGCTAGCTCCGTCGGCTTGTCGAACACTCGAACACCACCTAAATTTTTACTATTAGAGGAAAAAAGGTACTGTAGATACTGGCTAATGAACTGATCTCTTGGTTGGAAAGGGAAATAAAGATGCTGGCCTGACCGGTCTCTTGGTCGAAAAAGGAAAGAAAGTGGGGGGTATTGGGTCGACAATGCAACCAATAATGAGCACGTCTAGATTTCTTGTGGTCACATAGAAAAGGTCACTGACGAGAACAAAAAATGCAGAAATTCAGACATGCGTTGCATGTTTGCCGCACTCGGCAACACCTCTGCCTCACCACTTTATGCCTCGTGGATGTAAAACGTGCTTGTGCCTCCCCTGTCCCTATGCCCTTACTGCTGCTATTAATCTAACATCACAGGTAAAATGAAACAATGCCACTATTAATGTGATGTCACTGTTAAGTAATCCTGCTGTCAATCTATTGCCATTGATAAAATGAATCAATGCCACCACTGTTTTATGAAATGCTTCTGTCTTGCTTTATTTCTCATAAAGAGTGTTTTGGGCCGTTACACTAAACTCTGACACCGGTAACATAGCTGCATCTCCGTTGAACTGCACAAAATTTAATTGCACAATGGTTGACACGACGATGTGTTTCTCCTTTCTATATCACCCTTTGTTAGAACGATCGTTCCTGTTAACCGTGCACGTACGTACTGATCAAGTGCTACTCCCAATCTATCATCACATAGTCATAATGCAATTGTTATGCATGTTAATGGAAGCCCCCGTTAATCTAGTGCCAGTGTTGATTTGATGTGATGGCACTTCTTAGTTAATGGCACTTTTTCATAGTGTCACTGTAATACCATTGATAACATATGAGATGCTGTTGTTAATCATATGCCGCTGCAAAAAAAGACACTGCTTAAATAACCCTGTTACATATTTGTGCAAACAGGGTTGTCTATCTCCATATGGTGTCTATTTGTGCAAACGGAAGCACAAACCTCAATTTTAGTGGAACCTGCTGTCAGCTGACCACACGGTGCTCCAGGTATTCCTACATTCTTAACTTGGTAGAATGACCAACGCAAGATGAAATAAGCTTATTCGTACGTTGACTTGCTGTTTGAAGTGTGGAATGATCCTGTCATGTGTGGAGGAGAAAACAAGCACTGCAGCAGCTTCGTCAATGCAAGATAAAAGAGACCGAGTCATTGATGGCCTGGCCGGCGAGTAGGGTTCTTGCAAACAGCGGTGCTTTATTCTAGTGGAACTGCACAAAAAAGATATTGGGGTTAGTCGGACAAATTTTCTACAGCTACATGGAAGGAATTGCGCTCATCGATTGCATAGAATTTCCTCCGTGCCATCATAGGAGATCCCAAGGTGGAAATCAACTAACCACCTATAAAATTATGCATAATGTTCCACACGCAGGTCAGTATATCCTTCATCCAGATGATCGTGTTTTGTCATGCCGAGCTATTGATATCTGCTACTGTTTTGCGACGCCGTTTAAGTACAACGCTTTCCTATCTTTTCACATTCAGGACAATGAAGATGATTTTAGTGGAACTGCACAAAATGGTCTGATGTTGAGTGATCTCTATTACCTCCTCTGTTTGCTGCAATGTGTCAGCGTAAATTGCAAGATGAGCCATCATGCTAGCTGTGGAGTTGCTAACATGCAGAAAGAAGCATGCCTAGGAAATTAATGCGTGTGTAGGGAGGCCCTTTGCTTAGAGAAGCATCTATCATTTTTTCTTTATTTCTACACCTTCTCACAGCATTGTCTTGGTTATAGTCTTGTGAATCATTTAGATGCATAAACATGTTGAACTTAAGTGCTTGTGAATGTTAGCTAGTATGCATACCGTATCTTGTGAAGCTTAGTTTAGTGTGAATGTTAGCGTGTCAACCTTTACAATCTATGTATATTGTGGGCATGTTATTTAACCCCTCATTTTGCCACGCTACGACCAGTGTGAGTGTCTGCAGGCAGTACACCATCCTCTCATTTGGTGGATGCCAAGCCGACCCGAAAAGGAGCTATAACTTTTTTTCAAGTTGAAAAATGTTACCGATGAGGAGCCATAATTAAGCTGGAGGCGTCTCTTTTTTTCTTTCGAATGGGCAATAAGCTGGAGAGCTAGAGAGTGTCTCTAATGGGCTGCCTCTAGTGTTAAAGCCCTCCAGTACGAAACACAGGCAGCCGACTGGGTCGATACAAAAGCCTATCCATCTTAAAGCCCATTTGTTTTTGTTTTTTGCGAGTAAAAGCCCATATTTCTTCAAGAGGGGGCGATCCCAGAAAAACCCTCCTTCCACCTCGCTTCCACTTATACTGCAACTCGCTGGACTCTCCCGCTTTCGTCCCCCCCCAATTCCCCCTGCTCCCCATCTTCCTCACATGTACAGAAAACCCCCGCTCACCTTCTTCCTCACACATACAGAAAACGCCTGCTCCTCTTCTTCCACTCCTACAGAAAACCCCAGCCCTCCTTCTTCCCCACTCGCACTGCCACTAGGCTCATCTCTGGCTACTCTACTCAAACCCATGAGCTCGGCGCGACGCCCGCAAGGAAAATGGAGTCGGCTGGCCCCAGCGCCAAGAAGATGAGACTCCCGCCAACGGCGACGCCGATTGTAGACTACGCACCCGGCAGCGCGGGGAGAAGCGGCAGGCCCCCCACAGGATCTGAGGAACCCGTAGAATCTCGGGTGGACTGCATCAGCGATCTCCCGGACACCATCCTTGGGGAGATCATCTCGCTTCTCCCCACGAAGTATTGCTGCCGCACCCAAGTCCTCTCAACTCACTGGCACCCTCTATGGCACGCCACGCCCGTCAATCTTGACTGTCGTCAGCTATCTGTCGTTCATGATTTTGAACTCCTCAGAGCCATCATCTCCTCCCACCAGGGCTCCATTCAACGCCTCTACATCTCGACATGCTACATGCTATCCATACCCTGCACGGTGGATGCTTGGCTGACATCCCCTGAATTCAAAAAACTCCAGCAGTTTGAGTTCTACCATTACCACGAAAGTTTTATACCCTGAACCGAACACCAAGAATTTGTGCCCACACCACCGTTGTCCGTCTCGTGGTTTTCCTCCTCTCTCCACACCGCCACATTCGCCCGGTGTCGGTGTCAAAACTGCCAGATCTCGGGTAGGGGGTCCCAAGCTGTGTGTCTAAGGATCGATGGTAACAATGGATAAGGGGGACACGATGTTTACCCAGTTTTGGGCCCTCTTAAAGGAGGTAAAACCCTACATCCTGCTTGATTGTATTCGATGAGTATAGGGGTTACAAGAGTTGATCTACCTTGAGATCATAATGGCTAAACCCTAGCTGTCTAGCCTATGATTATTCTGATTGCCTCTACGGACTAAACCCTCCGGTTTATATACACACCGGAGGGGCCTAGGGTTGTACAGAGTCGGTTTACAGAAGAAGGAAATAATACATCCGGACACCAAACTTGCCGTCCACGCATATAGGAGTCCTACCTAGACGCGGGGGATAGTCTTCTGCTTCATCTTCACGGCCCATCAGTCCGGCCCATATCGAATAGACCGGACACCCGAGGACCCCCTAATCTAGGACTCCCTCAGTAGCCCCTGAACCAGTCTTCGATGACGATGAGTTCGGCACGTGGATTATCTTCGGCATTGCAAGGCAGGTTCCTTCCCCTGAAAATTTTAAGTTAGCTCCATGCATAAAGAAACTGTATCCGGCTCTGCACAATCAATACAACCCTTAGCCACGAAGGCAAGATGTCAAAATAGGAACAGTGTGTTTTACTAACAACTTTTTTGGCGAAGCGTCACACTTGACTCTTTAACATTTCGAATCGTTTTCACGCCTCCCGTTTAGCGTTTCGAGGTCTAGCCTTCATTGGCATGTCTTGTCAAAACAAAGACCATGCCCATCCATTACGGGATTCTCATCAATGTGGTTTGGGTAATCCAACCGCACCTTACTCATGATTTCGTTGGAAACAAGCGAGGTTTATGGCTTAGGAGGGGGGATGTTTGGTATTTTCACCATCTATAAAAGGGTAAAAACCCCTCCTTTTTCTTTACGCCTTCCTCTAGCTTCTGTCTCCCAATCTCCAAGCTCCAGCGCCCATAGCTCCAATCTCCTCCACCGCTGCCACCCACCCCAGCAATGGCCGGGTCCGGCTCCAAGGGCAAGTGGGAGGCCTCCACCGTCACTAAAAAGGACATCAAGGATCTCCGGAGCGTAGGCTATTTGTCCGCGGATATCGCGCATAGGATCCCTGACAAAGATCAGGTTATTCCTACTCCGGAGCCCGGTGAGAGGGTCGTCTTCATCCCCCATTTCCTCCGGGGGCTAGGGTTTCCCCTCCACCCCTTCGTCCGGGGTCTTATGTTCTACTACGGGCTAGATGTCCCTGATCTAGCTCCAAATTCCTTCCTTCACATATCAGCATTTATCGTCATGTGTGAGGCTCTTCTCCGCATCCCCCCACACTTCGGCCTATGGCTCAAGGTCTTCAATCTGAAGCCGAAGGTGGTCGACGGACTGCGGCGGGGCCATGGTGAGCAAGCTCCCCAACGCCATTTGGCCCGAAGGGGCATTCGTAGAGACGGTCAAGGTGTGGCAGCAGGAGTGGTTCTACATCACCGAACCCCGCGACGCCAACTGGGCGGGCATGCCTGACTTCAGATCCGGACCCCCCACGAGACTCACCTCATGGACCGCCAAGGGTCTTGATTGGGGGTCCAAACTGGAGGTGAAGGTGCTCCTAAAATGCATCTCCGACATGTTGGGTGAGAACACAGGTCTCACAAACGTGATTCAAGTGATGCTTTTCCGCCACATCCTTCCTTGCCAGCTCCGGGCCTCCCTCGTGTGGGAGTTCGATCCGGAGAAGGTATGGACCCTGAAGCGCTTCTTCGGCACCTCGCACGAAGATATATGGAAGCAGCTTTTCAAGGCTCAGAAAAAGTGGCCGAAGAAGAATGAAGACATCGGGCTCGACATCGAGAACCCAGCCACGGCAGTAAGCATAATTTTTTGGAAGACCTATCCGATCAATATTTCAGATATGATAGAAATTATACCGCCTGCTTTCTTCACAGGTCTGGACGGCAAAGGCGGAGCAGATCAACTATCCGGCACCACTGCTTGAGGATCCGGCCATACCCCATCTAACGGAGATGCTGGTCCCGGCGCCCTATCAGGCGCCGGAGAGGAAGACCAAGAAGAAGAAAGGCAAGGAGGCTAAGGGCGCCCCCCCGCCATAAAGGTCCCTCGGAAACAGTGTTCGGAGAGACCGAAGCCCTCTGCTCCCATGAAGGAGATGAGGAAGAAGAGGAGGAGGAGGTGGAGAGCGACTCCCCCCGTAAGGGGAGGAAGAAGAAGAGGGCGGCCTCCGAAGACCCGGAGGAGGAGACGCCCAAGAGAGGGAAGCTGGCCCTTCCGGATAGTTCGGACTCAAAGACCGAACTAGTCCCCAAGAAGCCACCCAGGGTGAAGCCCCTGGCCGAATCGTAAGTATTTGGAAACTTACTGTTTATCTTCGGTATGCCTGCTTCCATTATATAAGTTATTTTGTTATTTGCCTTTCAGCCCTCCCCGCGAGCTCCTGCAAACCCCATCATCGGAGGGGAACTCTCTGCCACCCGAAATGGCAGAGAGTGACATGCCGACGCGTGCCACATCACCTATGATCATGGAGGACACCGAGGTGTCGTCCCAAAGGACCTTTCTTGGCAGAGGGGGGGGGGGCGCACGAAGCCGCCGAGAAAGCGCCCGAGGTTCACACCTTCGTCGCCAAAAACCTAGGGGAGGCGACCCCTATGAAAACCGACGGTGGGGACCCCCAACAATCCGGCCCAGTCGGACACCATTCCAGAGACCAACACGGCTCCGGGATGGGATAAGCAGCCCTCTTCAAAGGAGGGGGAGGAGCATCAGCTCCATTGGCGACTTCCACTAATCCGGAGGCGCCCAACGCTCTGGAGGAAGCACTGCAGCGTGCTTCCATCGTGGCGGAGCACCGCACCAAGATGGGTGCGGTGGTGGAGAAGGTTCAGTCTGCTAAGAGCGGACTAAACGAAGCCTTCACCAGCCTACTGACAGGCTTTGAGGTATGCGACGTAATGTTCTAAAAACCTTTCATATAGAGGAATATACCTGAGTACAGACAGTAGCCCTGAGGCTCTGTTCTGTTAAAAGAAACCGGACAGAGGATCCATATAGTATTTGGGAGAGTTAACCAGTTGTGCTGTTATTGGAACAGACTTCCCTGTTGGCGGTGACCGCCCAGGCCGCAGAAGTTTTCGAACTCAATCAGAAGCTTCAAGTGGCCAATGAGGAAATCGACCGCATTAATAAGCGGTTCGATGAGACGCAAGGTGTGTGTATAATGTTAAAAGTTTATTTCGATATCAGAAGTGATATGTTGTGGCGCCCATCATGATTACCACTGTAGCCAGAGGGTCACCACGCATACCAGCCCAGGAAATCACTCTGGCATGCATGTTTACAACAAGTATCAAGAACACAGGCATTTCTATTAATGAATATATAAGTCTTACATGATAGTTTACTTGGGTGATAGCAGCGAAAAAGATCTATCTAAGGCAGCATGGTCCTGGTGCGGCTCCAATCCACAGGGATCTGACTGAGTTACTCTCCTAGCCCACGAACACTCTGGCTCCTCGTCGACGGGCGACAGATCCTTATGTGAACCTGGCCACGTTAAAGGCCGCTGAGTACTTTTGAATGTACTCGCAAGCAAACCAAACTAACATATACACCAAGCAAAGCAATCCATGACATTCAAGCATGCATTTGTTATTAGAGCAACATTAATTATCATGGCATAACATCCCTATCTAGCAATAATAATTACCATGTCATAACAGGGTTATTTAGCAAGATAACTACTGAAGTAAATGCAGTAAGGTAAAGCATATTAAGTAAACATTCCATACTCCGAACATTCTCATGATCCAATCCGATGTTGAACCAATTCCAATCCAAGTCTTTCGGTCATCCGACCATCTCTTTCATAGCCATCTCATGGCTAACATATCATTTTCCTGACATCATCCGATGTCTATGCATCTCCACTGTAAATCTGATAAACTTACTCTCTTCCGGGTTGCCTTACAATCCTCAGAATACTCATGGTCCACTGACTACTTCCGATCATAAGACGAGTTCTTCCATCATTATTATTACTGTTACAGTTTACCACCTAGTGAGGTTTGGATGGACTGTCCAATACCGTAGACGTGGCTATTCAAATAGATTTTGCACTCTACAGAGGTAGCACACTTTACCCACACCATGGAGCACCTGACCTCGTGATCCCATTCGGGTGGACCAAGGTTGCTCCAACGAAACCCGCCTGACCCGTGACTCCTCTACCGTACCACCAACAATCATACCCTCCTAGGGTCATGTCCTGGGTGTCCCCTGTGTCACCTCGTGACACCTGCCACCGTCGTGGCCAACTAAACTGTCCCAAACGGGGACGCCGGAAAATTTCTCAACTGGGCTCACAAGGTTATCGCCGCCTACCGAGCCAGGGCAGCGCGCACGCGTAACCTTCCCTAGTTGGTGGTACCGATAAAAGAGCACGCGATCAGACCAAGTCAAGGCCGTCCCATACCAGCAAATGTGCTCATATTCTTCTTCTAAATACGGGGCCAATGTTTCTCTGAACACAGTTATTCCCGTGTACGAGTGACTCGCATGAACTAATCCATTGGACTGCATGCTCACAACATATGCAGGTGTAGGATAAATCCTTTCATAACCACTGAGTTCTGAGGTGGATGGGTGTCCAGACTAGCTCGTGCTCCTGACAAGCTTGTTGTGGGCACAATGGTGTGTTGAAGAAGGCTGAATTCCTTATGCTCAAAGCTTTTGCCCAAGTAGCATGCTGAAGAAGGCTGGGTATCGTACCTCAGGAGATTTCCCTCATGTGTCTTGCTGGGGATGGTCAAGTGCCTTACGCCGGAAGTTTTTTGCGGTAGCACGCTGTGGAAGATGGGAGTCCCGTATCCCAGAAGATTTTTCTCACCAAGTGGCGTACCGAGGAAGATTTGCAGTCTGGTGGCTTGCGAAGGAAGGCTGGGTTACTTATACCAGAAGCCTTTCACTATGTACGCAGTCGGATCTATGGCCGATTCTGGCTTCCTTTTGAAGTATCCAGAATTTTACCCATAGCGGAGCCAAACTTGGTATAGGCCATACCTTGTCTAAAGATATTCCTATGGTCACGCACATCGCTTGTCCTTCTGCTGGTCTGGTCCTTGCTGCTATAAAGGTTGCATGACTGATGCAGACTTCATGTTGATAATTAATTTGGAATACCCTTTGCATTCAAACCAAGTGTTGCCGATAATAAGCAGTTGACGGATAATTCCATTCGGTTCAGCTGGGTTTCCAATCATGTTAAGTGCTGCATGATTCTGGATGCTTGGAAGCTCAGTGATTCTGGGTAACCGTGAACTCATCCATATTCCTTGCAAACCTTGTTCATAGTGCCCAGAAAATTTTGCATTTACACCGATGAACTTCAAGATTTGCTTTGCAATTTGCATCAACGTACCAGAGTTTTGTTGGTGCTCTTGGCACATTCACATTCTTGAAATATGTCTCCGGTGGGGAATAAATAATTCTTGGGTCCATTGAGAAAAGTCTCAGTTCACCTTACTGACTGAAATAATCCTTGTATCGCAGATGGAATAATTTGTCCTTACTTGTGTTCATTCTTGGTAGCTCATCTGACTGCTCCTTAGGTGTGATCTGTTCTGAGGCAAACTCTCTCAGGTAGGTTCTGGTCTTGTCTGTTGCACACATATTCTACTTCTGACCCATTATTCATTATTCTTGACACATCCGGTGTTGCTGTTCTGAATACCAGGCAGTTGGCTTGGGTTGACTCTTGCTGAATTGGGATTATTGGGTATTATCCCAGCTGTATACTGGTTTTCTTGATGGCACTTGCGGATGGATCTAGTCGGAGCAGAGAGACAGAACCGACAAAAGAAACAAGAACCACGAAAAACCAAAAAGCAAATAAAACACAAATTTTGCGGACCTTACACATGTGGCCAAAGATTCACTAATATAACTAGTATAGCGCACTCGATGCACCACTAAGGATTTAGAAGCGAAAACACACAATGCTCCTGGTAGCACTGGTTTCATGCTCCTACTACTTCCTTAGGGATCATCAAACTCGACGCACGACCATAGCCAATATGGCTTAGTCAACGATCCTAAGGTTGTCGGGGAAAGATGGAATTTATAAGCGTTTCCCAAAGGAAACTAGAGTTAAGAAGAGAACTGCCATGGCTAGCAAGTAGGGTAAGGATATCTGGTTTACCTAGGGGTCCAGGGCTCATGGGTCGTTGCCAGGTGCGAGCAATTCACACCGGAGGCAAAGGCCACGAGAGTTGGGGTCTGATGGAGCCAAAACCTAGGGGTTTGCCTTATGATCAATAGTAGCCATGCCAGGTTGGCAAAGATGGCTGAAATCCATCTTTGCTTTATACTGAACACAAGGCAATGAAGTCTGGCTAAGGGTAACCTACAGTCAGCCTGGCTGCTCTGATACCATCCGTTGTGGCGCCCCGCCTGATTACCACAGTAGCCAGACGGTCGCCACATATACCAGCCCAGGAAATCACTACGGCATGCGTGTTTACAACAAGTATCAACAACACAGGCATTTCTATTAATGAATATATAAGTCTTACATGATAGTTTATAGGGCTGAAGGCAGCGGAAAAGCTCTATCTAAGGCAGCATGGTCATGGTGCGGCTCCAATCCACAGGGAGCTGACTGGGTTACTCTCCTAGACCGCGAACGCTCTGGCTCCTCGTCGACGGACGACGGATCCTTATGTGAACCTGGCCATGTTAAAGGCCGCTGAGTACTTTTGAATGTACTCGCAAGCAAACCAAACTAACATATACACCAAGCAAAGCAATCCATGACATTCAAGCATGCATTTGTTATTAGAGCAACATTAATTATCAAGGCATAACATCCCTATCTAGCAATATTAATTACCATGTCATAACAGGGTTATTTAGCAAGATAACTACTAAAGTAAATGTAGTAAGGTAAAGCATATTAAGTAAACATTCCATACTCCGAACATTCTCATGATCCAATCCGATGTTGAACCAATTCCAATCCAAGTCTTTCGGTCATCTGACCATCTCTTTCATAGCCATCCCATGGCTAACATATGATTTTCCTGACATCATCCGATGTCTATGCATCTCCACTGTAAATCTGATAAACTTACTCTCTTCCGGGTTGCCTTACAATCCTCAGAATACTCACGGTCCACTAAGTACTTCCGATCATAAGACGAGTTCTTCCATCATTATTATTACTGTTACGGTTGACCACCTAGTGAGGCCTGGACGGGCTGTCCAATACCGTGGACGTGGCTATTCGAATAGATTGTACACTTTGCAGAGGTTGCGCACTTTACCCACACCATGGAGCACCTGACCTCGCGATCCCATTCGGGTGGACCAGGGTTGCTCCAACGAAACCCGCCTGACCCGTGACTCCTCTATCGTACCACCGACAATCATACCCTCCAAGGGTCATGTCCTGGGTGGCCCCTGTGTCACCTCGTGACACCTGCCACCGTCATGGCCAACTAAACTATCCCAAACGGGGACGCCGGCAAATATCTCAACTGGGCTCACAAGGTTATCGCTGCCTACCGGGCCAGGGCAGCGCGCACGCATAACCTTCCCTAGTTGGTGGTACCGATAAAATAGCACGCGATCAGACCAAGTCAAGGTCGTCCCATACCGACAAATGTGGATGCACGGATAAGTCCGGACAGGTGACTCTGGATCAACCGACTAGGTTTAGCTTTAGTCATCATTTAGCAAGCATAGTTATTTATCACAATAACTGGCGATGGCAGTAACTATGCATGATGACAACATAACAACATATCTCCCAACTGTCATATATGAGTCACTAGTGTGATAATACAATGAGCATTGACAAGTAATGTAAACTGTAAGTGCAACCTAGCAGAAGTTCAATCATCTCTATCACCAACATAATCATTAATTAAACATGCAAGAATAACACAGAGCAATGCTTTAGGGCATATATCAGATGGTCGGCTTGCCTGGGGGTCGAAGAATACTACAGGAAGAAGTGTGGAGAGTCCGCGGAAGAATTCACCAGAAAGATTCCCTCTCGGAGGGGCTGAATAAAGGATAGGGAAAAAATGGACATTTTTCAGAATGTGTAACCATTATGAAAATGATTCCATCGGAACGGGCTCGACGAGGCAAAGACGTGGGCGTTGGTTTCACCTGAATCGGAGTTACGGTTGCGGAGTTGTGGACGTTCGTCCGTTAGGAAGAATTTAAATAAAAAATATTCATTTTCTACTGCTAACGGTTGAACGTCCACTTTTTAACTGTTTCGGATGGCTGAGCTGAAAACGTATTTTGCAGAAGTACGCTTTCAGAACGAAGAAAGCGCATTTCTGCGCGCGGCCGCAGCAGAGTACGTCTTCCCACGGGGAAAGCGCATTCGGCCGAAGTCGTTTCCACTTAACCCGGTCAACGGGTCCACTTGGTCAGTGCCTGAGAGAATGACGAGCGGGGCACATGGCATCTCCTCTCTCCTCCTCCCTGTCTTCTTCTCCACGCGACTGAGGCAACAGAGGCGGGCTCGGCCGGCGACGCTGCTACCGCCTCACGGCTCACCAGGACCAACCGTCGAGCGCGGAGGACCCGCCGCTCTACGCCACGCTCGCAGGTGGCCGCGGCGTCGGCTGGGACGGCTTACAACACCGTCACCATGGATAGGCCACAGTGGCAGAAAAGCTTTGAGGGAAGGGCCGCGCCGGCGGGGCTACTTCGCTGGAGTTCGGGGCAGCTGCGGCGTGAGGGCCTCTAGAGGAGCTAAGGGCGCTGAGGAGAGGGAGGGGGAGGGCTATGGGCCGGAGATGGCCAAGGGGAACCGGCGACGGCCTTCGACCATGGGGAAGATGGGGAGCTCCAGGGCTCAGCTGAGGGGACTGGTGGGTTGCAGGAAGACTCAAGGTAAGCTTAAATAGCCGAGGAGGAGAGCTCGGGAAAGCAGGGGAGGGTGGCCGAAGTTCTAGGAGGATCGGCGACGCGGCGGTGCTCCGGTGGAGCATCTGATGTCGGCAGGCATGGCTAGGAGCTAGGAGACAAGGGGAGAAGGCTCCAGGCGGTGTACGTGTGTGGTGGGCAGCTTGCCGGCACTCCCGGACAAGCCGGAGCCCGCCAGAGAGTGGTCGCGAAGCCTCTGTTCACGCAGTGCACTGCAAGTGGTCACCGCGTGGCCATGGTGTTGCCATGCCGCACTCGCAGCCAAACCATGTCTGGGGTTATCTACACACTTCTCTGAGTTGACCTGACCTCACTAGAAAGAACAGGAAGCTTAGATATGACTGCACCTTGGTCAAATGACAGCTGGCAGCAAGGTGTTTGACAGGTGGTGTGGTCATCACAGTGCTCCTATTGGCCTGATCCTTGGCATAGGGTAATAATCTACCAAGGTGGTTATCTTGGCCAAAGTTTAGCACAAATGGACCAGTCTATCTGGCACCTCCTTTGTAACCATGCAATCTGGCTAGAAAGGAAGATGATGATGCTGGGGGAAAATGGCTACATGGAATGAGCTGAATTTTGGTGGAGGGAGGTTATTTGGGAGTATGGAGGTGCTAGTAAAATTTCAGCTTATTTGGAAATGCCAAAGTGGTACTTCCTTCACAGAGGTTCCAAATAGACAGAAACTTGACAAAAGTGATGTGGATGAATAGATAGATAGATTGAGCTGATTTTTGGTTCCCATGAGTGATTTGTCAATTTTAACCACCATGAAAAATTTCAGCTCAAATGGATCAAGGGTTCAAGCAGTTCCTTTGCAATTTGCCCAACTGGACAGAATTTGCAAATTGATGCTGTGGTCAAACTTTGGACTATGGAACTTGGGTTTTGATGGAAATGGTGAAGATATGGATAGGAGAAGCTCCACAAATTATTTGGGATTTTTCCTGGCTACCAAAATGGTAGTTCCTTTAGAAACTGCCCAAAATGCAATATCAGCATTAAATTGGAAAATGCAATTTCCCTTATTTAATTATGGCCAGTATTTTTGTGGGAGCTCAATATGATCACAAAGAATATCTCCACAAGTTTTCATGAACTTTGGAGATGGATAGATATTTTCCTTGATTTAATTCCTTTAACTGGCAGAAAAAGGAATTAATTATAAATGAAAAATATTGCAAATGACTTGGCAATATTTTTGCATATCCAGGGTTTACAAAGAAAGGATGATCACTGGGAAAAGTTTGGGAGGCAACAGATCAAAGGAAATTGGGGTTCCTTTGTAACTGCAAGAATTAGGGTTTCCCTTCCGGCAACTCGGAAGGTAGGGTTTCAGTGGAAAAGTCTTGAGAACATATCTTGGGTGGCAAGATTGGACTGGAGAGAAACTCTGGTTGGATAGGGAAGGCAAGGCTAAATGACCATCTACATATACCAAAGAGCTAGAGAAAATCCAATAACACCGAGAAAAAAGACGGAAGTCAAATCCCACGAAAGAAAAAAAAATAGGAGCGAAAACCAGGGTGTTACATATGTATATTTAGAGATTAACTTAGGGAATGCTTTGATTATAATCATAGCTGGCGCAGCCGAGGTCGAGACCCTCAAAAGGACCCTTGCCCAGGCCAAAAAGGAGGCGGAGGCGAATAAGGCAGCCGCTGACAAGGCGGCTGCCGTACTGAAGACCGAGCAAGATGCCCGCCGCCAACACGAAGCTCGGGTGGCTGAAGTAGAGTAGGAGCTGAAGGATGCCATCAGCAAATGCAAAGCTTTAGAGCAGAAGACTTCGGACCAGTCGACCGAGCTCGCCAAGGCTCTCCATGATGCCAAAGAGGTGCGGATCGAGTCCCGGAGTGCTCGTGAAGAGATCCATCAGGCGAGGCAGATAGCGGCTGGTAAGGCCTTTCTTTTGCAGAGTGTCTTTGGAGGTCAGAGGTATGCTTTGCTGACCCGAGTGTGGAGTTCTCCAGGCGCGTTTGCGGATCTGCCGAAGAGTGCCCAGGAGGGGAACTCCATCGAGAAACTGTTCTGGTCGCAATTTGTCGCACCGGAACACTCGATGCCTCTCCTAGGTGACCAACTGAAGCAGTTGTCTGAGCTGCATAGGGTAGCAGGTTTGGCCATGAAGGACTTGATAGTCCAGCTCTGGCCGGCCGAGCCAATCCCTAGTAGCTACTTCGGTTTGGTGAAGCGGCTTATCGACACGCGGCCTCGGATTGATGCATTTAAGCGCTCGGCCTGCATAGAGGGTGCCCGGATGGCCTTCGCCCGCGTCAAGATGCAATGGGCAAAGATGAAGGCCACCGAAGTGGCAACCGCAGGCCCGCCCAAAGGCAAAGATCACCAGAAGCCGAAAAGGTACTTCGATGACATCCTAGAAGGAGCCCGAGTGATCGCAGGTCAATGCTCTAAGGACGTAATATTTGATTGAGTGTGTTCGGGTTTGTACAAATAATGTGATGAACGCATGCTGTTTATATAGCTATGTTTGCGCCTTTTCTTTCAAGCGATTTTTCCTCCTCTGCGGCCGTTTATTGTTTTATTTCTGAAAGTTGCCAGTCATCGGCTTCAGCCCCCATGTAGATGCTACAGGGGTGTTCGGCGTAACACGTGACCACACTTTATCCAACGTCTTGGTCCGTAAAGGAGGTGTCAGCGCGGTGAACCAGGCAATCAGACTATTCGGCTTTATTACTTTGACTTAGCCATAGGAGTTTGACTGTGGGGCTAAGTACTAGCCCCTGGTGCGTGTGCGGCTATCCGGACTACGGTGCCTTTTCCACGCGGCTGGACGAAGACCAGCCCCTCGTATAACACGGAGTAAATCGGTAATGATTTGTAGTATAATACTAAGTCGCCGAATCGCTGACCAGCTCACGCTTATCATGACAGTCAGTTTTCGGCTTTCTCTACTGAGGTACTTGACCGGACGAACCAGAAATACAATCGCAGTAGTTCTCCCTTTACTACCTTAGCCGAACGGGCGGAACGTAAGGTGGTAAGCATAGGAGCCGGGCAACCTAACTATAGACCAAAGACATGATTTGGAGCCGATGCATATAATGCAATATCCGGGACGCCGAAGAGTACCCTATAGGTGTTCAGACTTTGAAACGTGCAGGACCGAATACAGCCCCCGGTGTTAAGGCCGGACTAAAGCACGTGTCGCAGTCTGAAGTAGGGAGGGCATACAGATAACAAAAATAAATGAGTGCCAAACAAAAGTGGTGATCAACTGCTTCCTTTATACCCTGATGACTACGTCGAGCCGTATTATTACAGATAATGCGATAAATATCGAGGCTATTTTACATGCCAAAAGTTTTACACAAGGAAAAAGGTTTACGCAGGGCCTAAAAGTAGTGGTTTGAAGGTCTCGATGGTGCCCTGCCGCACGTCTGCGCCATTTCTCCTTGGTGGGAAATCCTTTAAGAGGAGGAGGTGATGGTCGTCTGTAAGAAAGAGGGACCTGGAAAAGAGCCTCCGTAGATGAGGTAGCTTTTTTAACGAACCTATAGGGGAAAAAAGGTTGAGGTCCGAATAGGGTCAAACCGTACTATGGAGCTTTTCCGCAGTGTGCCTCCGGCGCTGCCCAAGGTATTTTAAGTGCGTAGTTATGTACGAGCGGTACGTATGCCGCAACCTTATGGGGCGGTCGGCGGAGGCTAAGCTGCTATTTAAGCTCTGGCTCCACCGGGCTATCGCGTTGTAGTGCGGATCTGACTCGCTTAGCAGAGTCGTGGGTCTTGATGACCGATGGGTTATCCGGCTTGATGAGGCTGCCTTGTACTTCGGCTGCTAGAGCCGCAGTATGCTCCTCAGTACGGAGGGAGCGCTCCATATTCCCATTTACTGTGATGATGCCTCGAGGTCCAGGCATTTTGAGCTTCAGATAAGCATAGTGCGGGACCGCATTGAAGCATGCGAAGGCCGTTCGTCCGAGCAGTGCATGATAACCACTACGAAAAGGGACGATGTCGAAGATCAAGTCTTCGCTTTGGAAGTTATCTGGAGAGCCGAATACGACTTCCAGTGTTAAGGAGCCCTTGCAGTGGGCCAACATGCCAGGTATCACTCCCTTAAACGTAGTGTTGCTAGGTTTGATTCTTGATGGGTCGATACCCATCTTACGGATAGTATCCTGGTAGAACAAGATAAGGCTGTCGCCGCCGTCCAAAAGTACTCTAGTAAGATGGTATCCGTCAATGATAGGATCAAGTACCTGGGCCGCCGAACCTCCGTGATGGATACTGGTTGGGTGTTCCCTACGATCAAAGGTGATCGGACAAGCCGACAATGGGTTGAATTTTGGGGCGACAGGCTCTATGGCGTAGACGTCCCTTAACACGCGATTGCACTCCCTCTTGGGGATGTGGGTGACGTAGATCATGTTCACCATTTTTACCTCGGGGGGAAACTGTTTCTGTCCCCCAGTGTGCGGTGGGCGAGGCTCATCATCGTCCTCGCTTGGAGGTTCTTTCCCCTTATGTTCGGTGTTTAATTTACCGGCCTGTTTGAAAACCCAACAGTTTCTACTGGTGTGGTTGGCAGGCTTGTCAGGGGTGCCATGAATCTGGCAGGGTCGATCCAGTATCTTGTCCAAGTTGGATGGACCGTCCCTAGTACCTCTGAATGGCTTCTTCTGCTGACCGGGTTTAGAGCCACTGAATCCGGCGTTTACCGCCGTATCCTCTATTTCTTCGTTGTTGTTCCGGCGCTTGTTTTTGCTGCGTCGTGGCCTTCCATTGCCATCCCTGGCCTCAGAGGTGCGGGGTTGCTAGTACTATTGCTTCTACAAGCCAGCCAGCTATCTTCGCCCGCGCAGAAGCGGGTCATGAGTGCAGTAAGAGCTGCCATAGTCTTTGGCTTTTCCTGACCAAGGTGTCGGGCAAGCCATTCATCACGGATGCTGTGCTTAAATGACGCTAGGGCTTCGGCGTCCGGATAGTCCATGATTTGGTTCTTTTTAATTAAGAACCGATTCCAAAGTTTGCGAGCTGACTCTCCAGGTTGCTGGACTATGTGACTCAAGTCATCAGCGTCCGGTGGCCGGACATAAGTGCCCTGAAAGTTGTCCCGAAAAGCATCCTCTAAATCTTCCCAACCTCCAATGGAGTTCTCTAGGAGGCTATTCAACCAGTGCCGTGCTGGTCCTTTCAGCTTTAGAGGGAGGTACTTAATGGCATGGAGATCATCTCCGCTAGCTATGTGAATGTGGAGAAGAAAATCTTCAATCCATACGGCGGGATCCGTCGTTCCATCATATTGCTAGATGTTCACGGGTTTAAACCCTTTCGGAAATTGGTGCTGCATTACTTCTTCGGTAAAGCACATGGGGTGTGCGGCACCTCTGTACCGGGCGACATCGTGATGGAGTTCGGATGACATCTGTGTCCGGTGCTGACCCCAGACTTGGTTAGGTTTGTCATGCCAGGCTTGATGGCCGTCATCTCGTGTGGGGGCACGTCCTCTTGATCCATAGATGGATCTGGTCTGGCTGGCTCTATTGATGAGGTCCTGACGTAGGTCGTACATGTAGCGCGGAGCCGCTGCTTCCTTGCCTCTGTTACGAGGGGGTGCGGGCTGGTGTTCGGCATAATTTGCCATTTTATCCCGTCCACGTGGTGGTCGGTCCGGCTGATCAGCATGATTGTATTTTGAGGGTATTGGCTCAAAGGCCTCCTCGTCGAATTGTGGCAGGAGCCTGCGCTTAGGATAGCTCTTGGCACTCATAGCCATATCCCTCTTCGGCGGCCAGGACCTTAGTCCATCTGTCGTTGAGCGTATCCTTTTCGGCTTGAATCTGCTGCTGTTTCCTTTTTAGGCTCCGTGCAGTGGCGATCAGCCGTCGCTTGAAGCGTTCTTGTTTGAGGTGTTCCTCTGGGACGATGAAATCTTCGTCACCGAGGCTAATATCCTCTTCAGAGACAGGTAAGTAGTTACTATCTTCCAAATCCCGATGATCGGCAAGTTCGTCGGGGTTGACTTGACCCTCTTCTCTCTCGTCCTGCTCGAACGTAGGCTCAGCGGGGTGGTCGGAGTCTTCGGCGTTGTGAGGAGTGTCATTATCTCCGGTGCCGGTATTACTTTCCCTTGCCCGACGCGATCGTTGGTGGCGCCGCTGACGCCGGCGCTTTGGTGGTTCGTCGACGGGCTTCTCCTCATCTGGATCTTAAGTGCCATCGTCGTCCTTCTTTTCAGGCCTGTCCACCATGTATACATCATAAGTAGAAGTGGCCGTCCAACGCCCAGTGATGAGCGGGATTTGGCCTGGTTCAACTTCGACATCGTCGTCCATGCTGTCGGTGTCTTCGGAGGCGTAATCTAGCATGTCGGTTAAATCCTCGACAGTGGCTATTAAGTGGGTGGTGGGTGGGATGCAAAATTCCCTACTCTCAGCCCCCAGTTCAAGCTGGTCGTAGTTCGGAGGTAATACTTCCGTGATGGCGAGAGATCGCATTAGGTCCAGTGTTTCATTTAAGAGCGAAAGCTGGACATGCGTCTGAGGATCTGCGGAGCTGGGTTCGGTAATAACCACTTGGCCGAGCCCGATAGACGTAGACCTCGAGAGTTCGGAGTTGACGTCCAGAGGTGAATCTGGCTTCCCGATGACGGGGAGAGTCCCGTTTGACTCTGGGTCCACCGACGGCTGGGTTGCATCTGGGTCTCTAGCTAGAAGCTCCGTAAAGGGAGAGAGTCCGGCGGGGTTCACCCTCCCATCTTCAGACGAAGTGTTCCGCTCCGGATCTAAGGCCAGGGCGGGCATGATAGTCGATCCCTGGACGGGATCTGATAGCGGATCCGATGGGCCTTATTTCTATGGGTGGGGAGCTGCAGCCGAGGCCGTGAACCCCTCGAAGATTAGATCTCCTCGGATATCGGCGATGTAGTTCAAACTTCCAAACCTGATCTGGTGACCAGGGGCGTAGCTATCGACCTGCTCAAGGTGGCCGGTTGAGTTGGCACGTAGCGTGAAGCCGCCAAACACAAAGAGTTGACCAGGGAGGAAAGTCTCCCCTGAAACAGCATCGTTATCGACAACGAGGCGAGCCATCGATTCTTCTATCGACAACACAATGGAACTCTCAATGAAAGCACCAATGTCGGTGTCAAAACCGACAGATCTCGGGTAGGGGGTCCCAAGCTGTGTGTCTAAGGATCGATGGTAACAATGGACAAGGGGGACACGATATTTACCCAGGTTTCGGCCCTCTTAAAGGTGGTAAAACCCTACGTCCTGCTTGATTGTATTCGATGAGTATAGGGGTTACAAGAGTTCATCTACCTCGAGATCGTAATGGCTAAACCCTAGCTGTCTAGCCTATGATTATTCTGATTGCCTCTACGGACTAAACCCTCCAGTTTATATACACACCGGAGGGGCCTAGGGTTGTACAGAGTCGGTTTACAGAAGAAGGAAATAATACATCCGGACACCAAACTTGCCGTCCACGCATATAGGAGTCCTACCCAGACACGGAGGATGGTCTTCTGCTTTATCTTCACGGCCCATCAGTCCAGCCCATATCGAATAGACCGGACACCCGAGGACCCCCTAATCCAGGACTCCCTCACCCGGTGCCATCTACCAGACGATCTGGTAAAAATGCTTCGACTCCCACTGCTAAAAAAACTTTCACTTGTGGTGGTTTATCTGTCGGAGGCCTCTCTGCACAGAATCATCGACTCCATGTGCCCTGCCCTGGAGCACTTGCTGATTGTTTTGGCAATAGAAATCTGTATCAGTTGTCTCCAAATAAAGTCGCCTCACCTTAAAAGCATTGGAATTTGTTTTGAAGGACAACAGCTCATCATCGAAGATGCCCCTTCACTTCAAAGGTTGGTCCTTCATTATTGTTATATACCTTCGCAAATAACTGTCGTCTCTGCACATTTGTAATCATAAGCTGCATTTTTCATTTGTGCGTATAATTTTATATCATCTTGGAGTACACTTTGGGTACTAATATTTTTTTATATGCTCAGTGAAGAGTTCGTCCAAGGATAGCCTATCAATTCTGCTGCATTTTGTCAAGATCTTATATATCAGAATGTTTAGTTATGATCTGAACATAATTATAGGCTTGCTATGATGCTTTCGATGTCTGGAGAATTTATATATAAAGGTGATGATTTCATGCACATTGAAATCCCATATATATTGTACTAGAATTAACCGTTCAGTTGTCGCTCTTTCGACATACTCTTTTTTTAGACCTTAACTATTTCCAGTCTTCATGTCTACTTCGGCACTAACACATGGAGAAAAACATATAACCAATCAGTGGCTTAATAAGCACCGGGATTTTCTTAGTTCTCATGACATTCGTTTGAGGACAATAACGATGGAAGGATATGCATCCAACTAGGCAAATAGAAGCTTTGTCACATTCTTCCTGTTGAATGCGAGGTTACTATTGTCCATGAGGCTTATGTTTTTCAACAAGAAATTTCTCACGGACGGACATGTTGAACAGCAAAAAAAGAAGTTTCAGGTGGACAAATGGGCTTCTGAACATGCTCAGCTTCTATTTACAACAACTTATGCATGCTCCAATAATTTTTTTGGCACAGGATGTTGATTTTATGGATCAGACCGATCCATTTGTTTGTGACTGCCAAAAACAGTGGTTGGGTTAGATGTTATTGCCATGTTCAATCTAGGTTTTGTCTAAATTTGATGAACAATTAATCCTTGGGATTTTGTACTGTTTGTAAGCTTGAGTTACATGTTGTTGCCCTCGTACTCCCCTCCACCTGCCACTACACTGCCACATCTTCCACGGCTCCTGTTTGTTCCCGTCCGAGGCCTCGCCGTCGTTCTCCGCCTTGGTTCGCTTGCTGTGCCCGCCGCCGTCTGGCGTTGTCAACATGGTCAACAACTAAGAGGAATCAGGAGATGAGTGTACGTGGAGAGGCTGATAGTAGGGACCCACCGGGGTCATGGCATTACGCAAGCAGGTGCCTCGTTATTACAAGCCAAAAAAATACTTCCTCCTAATTTTTTGACAACTAGGTCCCACACCATTGTCAATGTAGTCAATAAATGAGAAAATTACACAACGAGCGGCTAACACCAGGGACCCAGCAGCTTGCCCAGTTTTTTTAGAAGAAGCAGCTCGCCCAGTTGTTTTTTAGTTTTAGAGACGGAGCTCAACTGCGCGCTGTGCGGGGGCTGTGGCCCGTCTAGCCCACGCTTACGCTTTTATTTAAGCACATGACGAGCCTAGTTGATATCTTTTTTCTTTCTGAAAATGGTTAGCCTAGTTCTATTTTTTTGGAGAATACCCAACCGAGGCCTACTTGCTTTTCTCTGCCCTGCTGGGCTGGAAATCTTTCAAGACGACGAGGAGGGATGTATTCGGCTTCCCCAGAAAATGGGCTATAAGTAGTAAGAAATGGGCTGTAAATTTTTAAACCAAAGCTAACCGGCAATTACATTCAAACATCGTTTTTTTTTTTATTTCAAGATTTTAAATTTCCTTCTTTTTTTGCGGAGAAATTTTTTTGAATTTTATTTTTATATAATTTTTAAAAAATTATTTTTAACATGACTCGAAATTTCGTGATTAAAAGAGTTCGGACCCCACCGAAATATGCAAAATTTCATTGAATTTTTTTAGCAGTGCCCAGAATATGGTCTGTAATGCTAATAAAAAGAATATGGGCTTCAAAATATCCTTTAGAATTAGCAAATGGGCTATAAATTATTGAAAATAATGGCAAATGGGCTATATGCTATTTTCCACAGATTTGGAGGCTGACTTCTGGGCCTACTAGGTTGACGATGACACTGTCCAAAAAAAATTTGAAGCGTACGCAAGGCTTTGTCAACTTAGTCAACACAGAGCAGTGACTGTTGGATGTCCATCCAACGGCCGTCGTGCTTCTTTAATCTCTGATCTTCCTGCTGCAGCCGCCCAAACCAGCGCCGGCGGGACTGCCTGCTCCCTCCTCCCGTGGCCGGCTGTGCTGCCGCCAGGCCATCCCTCTACCCACCCGCACATCCTGTTATTTTCCGGCGACGTCAGCCTTACCCCACAGCAGACCAATCAGCCCTCGTACTCCCCTCAGTGTGGGCATCCACTGTTGTGGCTTCGCCGGCTCCAGGTCGTTCCCTTCCTGGGCCTCGCCCTCATCCACCGCGTTTGTGCTCTCGGCGCGGCGTGGTTAACAAACAACAGCCATCGGAAGAGGGATGTAAGTGGAGAGGCTGATAGTAGGGACACACACAAGCAAGTGCCTCCTTATTATGCGAAAAAATGATTGCTCCTACTGACAGCTGGGACCCACCGGCTGTATCTTCGCACGGAAGTTAGTGCCTCCTTGTTATGCAAAAAAAATTATTCCTCCCGATGACAACTGGGACACGGCAGATTTGGTGGCTGACTTGTGGGCCTAAAAAGCTGACGTGTATGCAGGGCTTTGTCAACTTAATCAACAAATGATTCTAGTAGCTGGATCGTTGGATGTTAATCCAACAGCCGTGTTGCTTCTTCAACCTCTGTTCTTGCTCCTGTCTCCCGTGGGTGGCAGTGCTGCCGCGCATCCGAACCAGTCAAGTTTGCCACTCCTCTCCATCTGTGACTCCACTGCCGCGTCTTCCCCATCTCCAGGTCATTCCTGTTTGGGGCCCCACCGTCGTCCACCGGCCTTGGTGCGCTCAGCACGGTATGGTCAACATGGTCAACAAACGAGAGTCATCGGAAGATGACTTTACGTGAGAGGCTGACAGTGGGGACGCACCACGCCCATGGACGCATGCATGCAACTACATCCTTTTTACCCTAAAAAATAATGTTTTCTCCCCCTGACAGCTGGGACCCACCAGCTACATCTTCACACGCAACGAAGTGCGTCCTTATTACGGGCAAAAACAATGAATTCCTTCCCCTGACAGCTGGGACCCATCAGCTATATCTTCGCACGCAAGGAAGTGCCTCCTTATCCTCCCTGAGAGCTGGGACCCACCAGGTCGAACTGTACGTAAGGTTGTCTCTCTGGTAGTGAACGTGTACGTACATACTGGTCGATCGGTCTCTCTGCAAGGATGAACAATGGCCGAGCAAGGTGCAGCACGTGTGACGTAGCAGTTGAGGCAGTCCTGTATAAATCATGTACATGTACGTACAGCCACGCTGCAAGAAAGTAAATACGGCTACATACATACATACGGGCGGGGTCTCGAACTTGTACGCGCACATACTTACAGCCAGGGCTCGTGTACAAGGAGAGGCAACGGACGGCAGCGATGTCGTCCTGTTCATTGACAGCTAACCGGCTTGGTCAGAACAGAGGAAACAGCGTCGTGTTCACCGGGAGCCAACTGAATGGGCCAGAACACGTCCTGTTCATCGAGAGCGAAGCCACTGGGTCAGAACGCGTCCTATTCATCAAGAACCAACTGGCTTGGATGGAATAGCCGGAACGGGGTCTGGCGTACCACAAAACGGAGGAAAACGGCCTTCTGTTCAACCGTGTACGGTCAAAACGGGGTCCTGTTCATCGGGAAGGGTCCGGCGTACCCCAGAATGGAGGAAACGGTCTTTTGTTTGAGTGCCTACGATCGAAACAGGGTGCTGTTGATTGGGAGGGGTGTGGCGTAATGCAAAACAGAGGAAACAGACTTGTGTCGGAGCGCCTACGGTCGAAACAGGGTCCTGTTCATCGGGAGGGGTGTGGCGTACCACAAAATGGGACTCCACGGGCTACTGTTCATCCACCGTCTACTGCCTCGCTCCAGCCTCCACCAGCTACTGTTCATCCACAGGATCCTGTTCATCCAGCCTCCATTGGCTACTATTCAACCAGCCCTCCACGGGGTCCTGTTCATCAACCCTCCACCGGCTACTGTTCATGGAGCCTCCATGTGGTCCTGTTCATCCACCCTCCACCGGCCTCCTCGATCGGGGTCCTGTTCATCCAGCGGCAATGGCCTAATGCTACCACGGGGGTCCTGTTCATCCAACCCCCAACAACAAACACTGTTCATCAAGAGGCAGCAGGTTCGATCAGCTTCAGTTAGCAGCAGTAGCGAAGGAATCGCTCGATCGGGTTCAATTAACAGCCAGGGATCGATCGATCGCTCGGGTTCAGTAACGCATAGCCAGTGCAATCGCTTGGGTTCAGTAAGCGAACGCCTCACTCAGGTTCAGTTAGAGCCCAACGCCTCGCACACACGCGCGTACGTGTACGAGAGAAACACGCAATCCCTCCGTGCATCGCTCGGCCCCGACCACCCACCGTAACCGGGAACTCCCCGATATTTTCCTCGCCCTCGCTTCTACCATGAGTTTTTCCATCATGGACCACCCAAAGAATGTCATGCAGCTGCGTCTCCAGCCCGCCCACGATGAAAAGCCCGTTTTCTGTCATAATTTTTGTCATAGAAGTAGGAGCCCACCACATCTATGATGATACCGGGTTTTATCACAATTATCGTCGTAGAAGTGTCATAAGCATGACAGAAAAAAAATTTGTTCGGCCCAAAATGTCACGGATGTGTCTTTTTTTTGTAGTGTAGTATGCCTTGTTTATTTCAGGTATTCACAATGTGATGTTCTATATGTGCAAGTATGAACTGTGCACTTCAATTTCATCAATACCAATTTCAAAAACACCACTATGAATGACTACATTTGGTTGCTGTTGAGCATATTGTAGTTAACACGCCTTTCCATTTTTATTTAACAATAACTGGAGTACTTAGACCTGCAAAATGCCAGTTTGAATGACTATATTTGCTTGTTGTCAAATGTTAGGCCTATTGCAGTTAACACACCTTCCACTTCTTGTTTTGCTTAACTAGCGTGCTTCAACCTGCATATGAAGCTATTATTTGGAGATTATGTTGTCTTCCATGGATATATTTGGTTGATGTTTAGCCTGTTGTGCTTAACATGCCTTTCGATATACTTACACATGACAATATTGGGAACGACTGATGTTTTCTATCGAGGTTAGTTTCAACCCATGGCTTATATATACTCACTATTTAGGATATCGGTAGCTGGTACAATATAGATCGAGGGTTGATAAGGGATTAATCGGTGAATCGGACATTTAACTGAATATATTTGTGACCCATTTATCGGTAGGATAACTAGGGCCATATCTAATATATCTGAGGCTACATAGCAACATGCATTGTACTGAATGTCTAA
This sequence comes from Thinopyrum elongatum, assembly GCA_011799875.1. Taxonomy (NCBI): domain Eukaryota; kingdom Viridiplantae; phylum Streptophyta; class Magnoliopsida; order Poales; family Poaceae; genus Thinopyrum; species Thinopyrum elongatum. Next base: position 306,044,418 of record CM022302.1, on the reverse strand, counting down.
ATATGCAATCCTAGACTACATATCAACAAGGAAGAGTGTTACCTTAATTTTCTGATGATGTCTAGATATACATAGAAGAGCAGCAACAACAACACAGCAACAGTTAACTGCTGTTAATCGGCCGATATTTATAACAATGTAATAAACTCCCTCCGCCGCATAATATAAGATGTTAATTCATCCAATATGTTAGTATATTGGATGTAATAAGATCTTATATAATGGGATGGAGGGAGTGTTGTACTACATCATTGTGCAATTGTTGTTTAGCTTCTAATATTAACTTGGTGCTTTTAGGTACATATGTCATTGGTAAAGGTCCGTGCTTCGGCCCTTTTTATGTATGGGGCAATCAGATATTCATGAACCAGCATCAAGTGAGGAAACTGATAAAGTTTGTTAGTAAAATGGGTCAAAATATGATAATTAAACTATTTTTTTACACTTTATGCAAGACAATAGTGAACTGCAGGATGGTAAGTAAGAACTCTGCAGCCTTCTTTTTACTGCCCATAATGAGTTGTGTTAGATGACAATGTCTGAATCTTTTTCCTTTGGAGTGTTTCCCAAGCAGTTTATTCAAGATTACCTCTCAAACTACATGATTGGTGGGCATGCGAAGGTTAAAGTATTTCTACTAGAACACGATGACTATCTAGATGTCCTAAGTGAAGGATGGGCAGGTGGCCATCACAAGGGGTTGGACTAGAGTCGTGCCTGCCTTCTGCATGGAGGAGGACACAATATGGGCATTTCGCTTCACCTTTTACAGCAACCAGAATGTCTTTGCCTCTTTCTTTACCGTTTTTAATAGTTCAAGTATACAACCCTGGTTCATCAATCTTTATTTGGTGCTTATGTAATTCTTTTTTATTTAATTCTTGAACATATGTACCTGTGAATCGAATAATGCATTGGTTGTTGAACCCGATGCATATGAATAAAGTTATAGCCTACTTTCAAATTCAAATTCATACAATTTTAAATAGCATCAATTAAATTATGGTGAAAATACACTTTGTAGGTCATTACGGTGCACACGGTCTGTAAAGCACAATGTGCGTGATATACATCATAATCCGACATGGTTCACAGAGAGGAAATGTGTGTAACCATGCACACAGTTACCGTTTGCAAAGCATGTGTGATTTCAGACAATATCACAAACGGTGCGAGCAAACTAAATGTTTGTGATAGTCGCCTTATCATACACGCTTTACAATCATGAACTGTTTTTGATGTCAGACGCATCGTAAAGGTTGCAGCACGGAATAGCGTGTCTGATAGTTATCCTGTACGACACTGGTACAACGGTTCGATGTTTCGTAATCCTATTCGACACTCATATGTTGATTGGCTAATCTTCTCAATTATATATCGCAAATGGTCTGGGAGAAATGAATGTGTGTGATTGTCTGCTTATCATACATGTTCTATAATCGTGAAGTTTTTGTGATGGGGCACGCATCATAAATGTAGCACCACAGTATACCAACTGTGATGATAATGCGAGCACAAATGAGTAGACATGATGGAGCATTTGGGATAATTGAGATATCACAAATAGTTGTTTGAAGACTCGCATTTGGTATATATGCCGGCATCACATACGCTTAGTTATGCAAAACGTATGCATTGCTACTCCCTATCCCCGACGGTTTCTGGGTTGTGTGGGAAGGACCCCCTATGGCACACATAGGCAAGCCGATGGTTTAAAATGCTGTCGTGGAAAGTGGTTAAGAACCGTTTGTATATCAGCTCGCTGTACCAGTGATAGCCAACCACTTCACACACCGGGGGCTCATCATCGGCCCCCACAGTCAAGCACCTACAACTAAGTGGAAGTCATAAAGCCATTATAGTGTGATTGCCTAGTTCTTATGAGCACGGACCTCCTTCGGGAACTAAGACGTCGGTTAAAGGTGATAACTGCCCAAAAAGAACACCCTCTGTATACTATACAAGGGGTCGAAGCCGACAAGTGGCCACTTTCAATTTAACATGGTCAAACAGGAGTCAAAAATGCAAACAACAAACACAATCACATGATGGAAAGTAAAGCCGCATTCATTAAAACAAAAGATAGTTTTTGTACATCCCATACACTCCGGCATTCCGAAGTACTATCTAAAAATTCAAAGTGTCCTTAGGACACTTGGCCTCGGTAATCCAGGCCCATTCTACTACTTCGGCGAGGAACTGCTTCCCAGTCCGTTCCTTCCCTTCGGGAGGTCCCGTGGCCACAACTGCTGCCTCAATATTCCGAAAATGTGTCTTCACGCAAGCATACTCTCGCTGAGCCCCCTCCAGACAAGCAGACCGCTTCCAGCGAACCACCTACGGGGCGGCTTCCTACAGTCGAGCTAGTAGCCTGAACAGGCTAGTCGGCAGCACATCCACATGCCACAGATTGATGCAGAGGTCCTGGAGCACCGACCTTACCATACGGAGAAGCTCCACCAGCTGCTTCATCTGATGATTCAGCAGCTTCGACTATGGGGATGCCTGGAACTGTTGCCAGAATGCCTTCCCTACCTCGTGACCCTCTCGCTCACCGAAGTGGTGGGCAGCGTCCGATGCACTCTTCGGGAGATCCGCGAAGACCTCTGTGGGGCACCACAGCTGGGTGACCTCGACGAACTCCTTTCTGCCAAACGCACATTGAAGTAAAAATGGCTTACCCATGGCAAACTGCTTAACTTGTTGGAGCACCTCACAGTCGGCCCGGGCCTAGGTCTTGAGCTCCTCACTTGCCTTCTCCTCCTTCACCTGAAGGGCATCACGTGCCTCGTACATACCCTTCAAGGTCTCCTCCACCTCCAGGACCCGCGCCAGATCCATGTCCTTAGACACCTTTTCGGCGGCTAAGTCCTTCTCAGCCTTGGCGGCTATAGCCTTCTATTGTTGGGCCTCCTGCCAAGATTTCGACAGCTCAGCCTTGAGTGCCTCAAGATCGGTCATAGCCGATGTCATTCAAACAGTTCGGCATTAGCTTATATATCAAAAAGCTATCCTTACCCAAAGTAAATTTGAAGGTAATTTGGATTTGTAGCTTACCCTGAGACTGCTCGATCTACTTGTTCATTAGACCAAGGTCCTTTTCAGACCTCTTGTGCCTCCGGTTCATCTCTGCAATCTCGTCGGAGGCGGAGCTTGGAGCCGAGGTCGAAACCTGCAAACAAACACTTTATAATTAGCCCCTGTTCCTGCTATCAATACTCTGGACACACATTTTATGGTGCCTGCCAGAATCTTGGGGGCTACTCATTTATAAATTTATAATACTCCACTTCGATCCCAACTCCAGTTTCTCAAAACTTGCCTTGGGCTCATTGGCTACTCACTAGCTATGTTGTCTAAGTACTATGTTGTAGTATAAGTGAAAACGTCTTCAGACAGATACATGGATTTGCAAATAAATCTAATCTGGGAGATTATTCCTCATACAAATACAGAAAAATACCTTGAATCTCATGACGAGGCCCTTGAAAACCTCATGCATTCTGGCCTCTTTGCAGATACATGTGGAGTGGAAGCCCTGGAGTGCCGCGCCGATCAACGCGCGGTGCTCTTCCTTGAGGGAGGAGCCCGTTAGGGCCACCTCCATCTCTTTGGTCCGCCCCACAGTAGCTCGCCCTAGGCGGGAGGCGGGGGTGGTAGGACCTCAGAACCCAGCACCGAAGCTGTAGGCTCGAGGGTCTCCGGCTGTGGCATTGGCACTGGAGTTGACTTCGGCTGGGCTGATGTTTGGCCCAGCCCTTCCATGATGACCTCGGAAACCCCGTCCCCTTGGCCCGGTTGGGCCGAGGCCTCGACCTCGGCCATGACAACTGACAGTTCGGCCCCTGTAGTGTTAACCAGAGGGGCCGGAATAGACGTCGCTTCCCCCAGCCCCTCTTGAGATGGAAGGGGAGTGACGGGATCGGGCGTCCCACTGGCAAGTGCCAGCCCGTTTGAGGTGTCGCCGCTGAGATACACCCTCGGCGGACCGAAGAAAATTGCTCATAAGAGTTTTATTGTCATAGCCCAAGATCTTTGTTTTGTAATTAGTTGCATAAGTGAGCATCATGCATCATATTTAAATTCAAAGAAATTTGAATTGAGGGAATTTTCAAAGCCTCAAAATAATTAATTTAAAAGAAGGGAAATAACCCTGAAAAATGCATTCAATGAAACCAAAATGTCCTTCATTGATGTTTTACAGTTTTGGTAAGGGTTTTGACTCAAACCAAAATTTAGGAACATTTTTAAAGAATATTTTGGGCTTGAATTTAAATCTCTATTGTATTTGAACTTGGACATTAAATTACTATAAATATTTAAATGCTCAAAATAATTCTGGAAATTTGTGTGTGGCTTTGGTTTTATTCCATTTAACCACATGATAATTTTCAGGAGGTACAAAATTGGTTTGGTTTGAAAAACAAAACCAAAAACAAATTATAGAAAATAGAAAATAATAAAAAGTAGAGAACTTACCTGGCCCAGTAGACAGCCGGCCCAGCCAGCCCACCAGGCCACCCTGGCGCCTCTTCAACCTCATGCCAGTAGGCACGAGGGCGTGTCGCCGGCGCACGATGCCACGTCCTACTTGCCACGGAGGTGCCTCCCCGAGCCTATCCCTGTGCCTGGAGATGCCCTGAACCCCCCTGCCTTTCCCCTCGCTCTCTAGTTCTCGCCCTCCTAGATCTCTATCCCGAGCCAAGAGCCGCCGCTCGCCGCCGTCCTTAGTCGTCGTGGGCACCGTGGATCTCTCGCCGCAGCACAATGTCTTGGAGATCCGCCTTGACTCGGCCCGCCTCCCCCCTTGATTGCTGCAACCGGAGGAGCACTACATGGCGGCCCTCGAGCTCGTCCACATCCTCTGCCTCGATGGACGTCGTCCCTTGATTTGCCAACCTTCGAGCGCCCCCGAGCGCACTGACATCCTCTGCTGCATCCATGTGAGGTCTTACACCTCCTCCCATGCTCGCCCCCTCTATTTCCGTCCGCTAACCGTAGCTCTGCCATGGCCGAGAACCTGCCGCCGCCACCGCCAAGCTTGTCGTTGCTAGTCACCCCTACCGACCAAGCCGAGCACAGGGACAAGCTCCTGACACCCCGTAGATGCTGCCCAGTCTTGCAGCTCGCTTGCACGCAAGCCGCACCACTGCGCCCGAGAAAGATCGAGCTCCGCCGCCGCTTATGCTCGCCGCACGCTGTCCCCAGCAGCTCCACGACCACCTTTGGACGCGTCGCGCTTCGGGCATTCCAGCAAGGCCACGCGTGAATCCAGCAGCCACCGGAAATGGTCGGCCAGTGAGCGCGGCCGTGCCGGATTAGAGCAAGTGATTAGCCGTCGGCTAATCCCGTCATTTGCCGCTAATTAACCCCCAACAGTCGCTACCATGTGGGCCTAGGGTCTGACTAATTCCTGGTTTAAGTTAAACCTAATTACTAATTAGCACTGACTCACTGACATGCGGGTCCCATGGGTCAGGTTTGACTAGACTATTTCCATTGACCCGCTGACACAGTGATGACACGGAGATGATGTCATAAATGATTTCTGGATTTTTATATATTCTAGAAAATTCTTTAAACTTCTAAAATTCATAGAAATTCAACCGTAACTCAGATGAAAATAATTTATATATGAAAAATGATCAGAAAGCGTGCAAGACGTACCTTGGGCAAGACGAAGTGCCTCCTCCTTGGTGGCAAGCTGCGCCTTTGCCTCACGATGCTTCTCCAAAAGCCGGTTGTGAATGCCGACTCAGAAACCATCCAGATACGTCAGGAAAGCAAGGGTTAGCAAGAAACCACAAAATTGCTTTAAGATTTGGCCCAACTACTTCATAGTTGGCCGAATCTCGGGGGCTACACCCAGTGGGTGCGCTGGCGCGCCCCCACTGACTAGCTGCAAAGACAAGACAAACGAGAACGCCTTACCACGACTGCGCGCTCCAAATCACGCGCCCGCTCCAGCTCGACTTGGGCAAAAACCTACAGACAACCCGCGCGCCCCCGGAGCTGCTAGCGCACGGCGTCCATCGCCACTTCTTCCTGGGCGCGCGGCCCGAAAGTGACTTCGCCGGCTCCAGCTCGAGGCTGCTACGACCCGGCGGCAGAGCCGCTCCCTGACGCTCGCCCCGTGTTCACGGCGGCCTGCGGCAGCATGATCGCTAGGGCGTGCTCGCCTCCCGCCGGCTCCTCCACGGCCGGCGTCGCCTGCGGCGCTCCGTCCGGGGCGTCGTCCTCCGCGCCCCCCTCCTTCGACCTCCACCTGCTCGACCACGTCGTTCCAAGGCGGGGTGTCCACGACTGCCTCCTCGACCTCTGGGTTATCAATGGCCGCCTCCCCCGGCTCGTCTGGGCCGCGCCCCTCGTCCGTCTTCGCCTCGAAGATGGTGTCTGTCGGCACCGCGCTCTCCACCCACTCCGGCCAGGCTAAGTCTGTAGAGGCCTGCCCCTCCGCCTCGGCGGCCCTCACCCATGCCTGGGCCGAGGCCTTCCTCGCCGCCTCCTCCTCCAGAGCCTTGTTTCGGTCCTGCCAGGCGCAGCGCTCTGCGTCCTCCGGGTCGAGACCAAGGTTGTCCTCGGGTGAATTCTCCACCCGGTCAATGGTGCTGCTCCGGGGCTTCCGGAACACAAAATCGCCACCAGACGCAGCTGCCGTGGCCGCCAGCGCCAAGTCGAGGGGCATCCTATGCACCAAGAAGATAAAATGAGAAAATACAACCAAGGCAACAAGCAGAGGCCAGCGAAAAGCACTTACCCAATCACCGTCGGAACGGCCTACCTTGACGACACGACCAGGGCGGCTTGGCGCGCTTTCTTGGCGGCCGTCTTACCTCGTGCCGGCGGCGCTTCGGCCGTGCGCTTCAGGGCCGGGTTTGGTGCCACCGAGTCATTCCCGAGCGGCCATCGCGATGCCACTGGCACGCTGGACGACCTGGCCTCGGCCGTCTTCTTTGGCCATCTCGGGTGGTCGACATTGCCATCTCCTCCCATGGTTGGCACTGCACTGTCAACGCCCATCAAGATCTCCTCGTCGTCATCCGGCCAGTCTCGCAAGAGGTCTGGGTGCGGAGTCTTACCCACATTGCACACTGCGCTAGCTTTGTTGCCAGCCGGCTGCATCTTAGCCGGCTCCGTGTTCTCGGCGAAGGACTCCTCCCCATCCGAGCCGGCTTGCTCGGCGGCCAAGACCTGCGCCCTCGGCCCGTCACAAGTTTGTTCGATTGCGAGCAGCAGCCTCTCCCTTGTCACGTCAGGACGGAAGAAGAGCTCAGACATAGCAAAAAGTGGAGACCAGGGCCTTACCACTGGTGGCGAGAGCTCCTTGTGGGATGGCGCCTTCCCGAAGCACCACTCGGCGGTCATCCCGGCCTTGGAGATGGCGTTCACCCGGTCGGCGACCTACTTCAACGTCAGCTCCCGAGCTGACATCCGGGTGGGATCCTAGGGACATTCAATCTCGGCAATGGTGTGGACCCGGCGCTGCAGCGGAAGGACCGTTGCTTGATGAAGGCGGTGATGAGGTCCGTCCTGGTCAACCCCTCATGCGCCGTCATCTCGGGGATTCGGCTGCAGATATTCAACACCACCTGCGGCGGGTTCTTGGGGTCATAACTCCAATTCATCTTGGCGAGCGACTGCTCGTTGATGAATGGAGGAAGGTTGATGCGGTCCACGCAGACATTGCGCACGTAGATGGAGTTCTGCCACTTCTTGGCACAATCCTCCAAGCGCATCCTGGGGAACGGGCCGTGCGGCCGGCCCGAGACGACGGCGGCCTCACAGTCGGACATGGCTCTGGCCCCGGCCCCTGCTGCTTGAGGAAGAACAGGCGGGCCCACAGGTCTATGTGCGGCTCCACTGCCAAGTACCCCTCGCAGAGGGTGGTGATGCCGGCGAGCTACATCATGGCATTGGCACCAAGATGGTGCGGCTGTAGCCTGAAGAAATTGAGGAAAGCTCGGAAGAAGTCGATCGCGGGAAGACCGAACCCGCGCTTGAAGTGGCTAGCGAAGACCACACGTTGGCCCTCCCACGGCTGCGGCTTGGTCTCGCCGGTCGGCGCACGCGGTGCCACCATCGTCGCCGGCGGCAGCCGCCTGGTGTCACGAAGATACCGAATCTCCTCCTCGTCGGTCAAGGACCCCGCCCAAGAGCCCTTGGGCTGTGACATTGGCAGAACCTTTTGGAGGCGCGGTACGCAGCTGCGAGGAGGAGGCTGGAGCGGTCGCTAGACACTACAGGCGGAGTCTAAGTGCCGCGGCGAAGGTGCGCTCGTGACTGGAGGACGATGAGAGGAGCAAGACGAAGGGAGAACGAGGGGAGCGTGCGTGAGCGTTTCCGCCGCCCTCCTCCCTCCATTTTATAACCGCGGCAAGACGTGGGGAAGTGGGATCGACTGCACCCACGATTCCACTTTCCCGCATTATGTGGGCACGTTTCCCCCCATGACTTAACTACATGGAGAAGAGCAACCATCCGCGGCGGCCACAATAAATCCCCGTGGGTGTGCCGAGGGCATGGCGTGGCGGGGCCCGGCCCGCTGTTGTGTCCCATCGCGCGCGTGGCCTGGCACGGCCTTGCTGGCCATTGTTCACCATGTGGCGGCGCCTCGGGGCCGCGGAAGGTGTGTCCTATCACTTCAAGACTCGGCTAACTCTTCGGTTTCCCTCTCATGCCGGGGTGCCGTGATCCGGCTTTCGGAAGACGGCACACAGTGAGCATTACCGGGACCCGGCGGCCGTAATCTTCATCAGCCCAGCAGCCTCCTCTGGTGGTGAAACTGCGAAGGCCCTCCTGCTTGAAGCTGGCGAGCCTTCACAGCTTTGGGGACTACTGTCGGTGGGATGGACGCCGGGCAGGCAACGGAACCCGGATCTCTTTCAAAAACATCGGGGCAGGCAAAGCCCCTCAATCAGTCTCGCCCTTGGCCGGCTCCACGGTATGAGCCGGCCGGTTGCCTTGACCCAGCCAGCCGGCTAGCGCATGCCGGGCATCCACGAGAAGTCAATCCTAGCGACAAGCATGTATGGCTACAGTGCCCCCTCCTTTACGCCGACTCCGGCGGGCGCGGCAACAGCGCTCCCACGTCCCCGCCCGGGGCGGGCGGTGTCCTAGGGGCACGGCCCTGTAGCAAAGCGGCGCTAACTGTCCCATGACGCCTGGCAAGGCATGCCACAGTACCCAGCAGTCGGCCGTACCCACGCCCGGCGGCCCCGGTACGGCCCGCACCCGGCGGACCAGGCGACACCCGCGCCCGGCGGACCCGGCAGACCCGGAGGCCCCCACTGCCGGCTCCTAGACGCTGACACCAGGGCCCCGCGCCCATGTAACATTACCATTGTAACCCCAGGGGGCTAGCCTATAAGACCCCCCGGAGCCCCTCCATGCAAAGGGTCAACTCTAGTAAAACTCACATCCACATACACACACGGAGAGGGAGCAAGCCTATGCACTGTCCTGTCTTCCTTCCTCCTCAGAACAGCTCAAGGAGCAAGCTTGTATCCACTTCGTATAAACCACACTCGGCAGGACTAGGGTTGTTATCTCTCTGGAGAGCCCCGAAACTGGGTACATCTTGCATCCCCCGCTCGCTCGTACCAACCTCGCCTCTGGAGCCCACCGGTGCCCTCATGCCTGTTCCTCTGTTTAGCCATCCCATGGCATATGCCGTGAGCTCACCATGACAAAAGTATCAACTAGATAAGCATAACGATATCATTCATGGAATACACAAATCAGATGATAAATTTCTTTCATAGCAGTAGTGTTTCAGTTAACCAACTATGAGGATGTAAGGTACAATCATAGCGATGCTTTCACGGTTGTGGTAATGCAAGATTCACTACTGGAACCAGAGAATTTGCCATTAGTCAGATCTTTGCCGTCTGCTAGCGGACGGCAAAGAAGGTCTTTGTCGTCCGCTTCCAAAAAATGGACGGCAAACAATGGACTGACAGCAAAGACCCTGTTTGCCATCAGCCAATTTTTGCCGTCCGCTGGCGGACGGCAAAAGATTTTTTTGCCGTCCGCTAGCGGACGACAAAGAGGTGGGTAGGGCCCAGTGGAGGTCCAAACCCTGACGGCCCACCAGCCCCACCTCTTTGCCGTCCGCCAGCGGACGGCAAAGATTGAACTATGTAACGGCAATTCCCCCGCCTCCTCTCTCTGTCTTCTCTCTCCCTAACCCCCACCGAGCGCCACCAGTCTGATCGCCCCCGACCCCCTACCGCACACCGCCGCCCCGCACCCCGCCGCCGGCCCCCGTCGACCACACGCCGCCCTTCCCGCCGCCCGCTGCCACCGCCGCTCCTGCCCCCCCCACGCCGCCGCCCAGCCCCACGGAGGCCCCGGAAGCCCGCGCGGAAAACAGCTACGGACGCCGCCCGGATCGCCCCGACGCCACGCACTCCGGGCCGCTCGACGGCCCCCCCCCCCGCCCCGGCCCCCTGACGCCCCGCCGCCCCGGCCCCCCCAACGCCCCGCTGCCTCGACCCGCCGGCATCGGCCTCCTCCACCTCCCCCACTCTGGTGAGCCCCCTCCCCCTCTTTTTTTTTCAGTTTAGTGTAGTTTTTAGTTTAGATTTAGTTTAGGTTTTTTTTCTTCTGTTTTTAGGTTTAGGTTTAGATTTAGTTTAGTTTAGTTTAGTTTAGTTTAAGTTTAGTTTAGATTTAGTTTGGTTTAGGTTTAGGTCTCTGTTTTTTAGGTTTAGGTTTATATTTAGTTTCGTTTAGGTTTAGTTAATAAGAAAGATGAAAAAAAAGAAAATATGAAGTAGAACTAGAGGAAGAAGAAGAAGAAGAAGAAGAAGAAGAAGAAGAAGAAGAAGAAGAAGAAGAAGAAGAAGAAGAAGAAGAAGAAGAGGAGGAGGAGGAGGTTTGGGGTGCATCGGCGTCGACGGAACCGGGTCGAGGTTAGGGGTGCGTCGGCGCCGACGGAACCTGGTCGAGGATCGAGGCCCATACTACCCCGTTCAAGAAGGCCAAGACATTCTCTGTGTCTGACCTCGATCATCCAGAGAACTTCACCAACATCTCCTCCCACAACAAGCTCGTGAAGTACAGAGATGAGGGGAAGACGAGGAAAGGGGAGGACTTTAACCCGAGCGGGCCGTTTGATCCGGAGCTGGTGATGATATCTGGTGTTGGGAGGTCCCATGGCTCGATAGCCATTGGACATGGACTTATCCGTTGTCCTCGCACTCTCCCGGAGATTAAGGCATGCCAAACGAGCTCAGATCCTGAGATAAGGCCTCATCCATGGCCAATCGAGCTCGCCTTCCAGGTTAGTTATACGGACTCAGATTTCTTTCAAGCATTACATTGTGTGTGCAGCCCTTGATGATTACAATGCTAACGAGGAGTGGTGTTGCAGGCTGCTCTTCAGACTGAGAGAGATAGAACCCAGGCGCTTCTGGCGGAGAGGAAGCATGGAATGACATGCAGAACCGGGCCATGTACGAGCTCCTCGTGGTAAGTTTCTTCTGCATATTAGCCAAATCATGCACGTAATGTTTGTTTCATTACTAACTAGTATGACTCACCCGTGAAAACCAAATGTGCAGTCTGTGTGCCAGAAGGCCGGTCAGACCCCTCCGCCGATGCCAGAGATTGCTCCGGGGACCATGGTGCGTTTAATTTGAATGGTCATTAGTTACTAGTATTAACATTTCAGTGTCGTCATGTTAACGAGACATTGCAAATGATCTTTGGTGCAGCGTGCCTCCAGACAAGAATCACACGATCCTTCTCCAGGTGATGGTACCGGCATGAGCCACGGCGGTCCTTCACCTCCGTGATGACGGTAAGTTTTCTCTAGTGTTTTGCTTATGAAATGCATAAAGACCTAGACTTAGCTTTATTTCCTCCAAAATGCTTAACATAATGACCTAGACTTAGCTTATCTTCCTCCAAAATGACATAATTAGCTTACTTAGCTCCAAAATTATCTATACTTAGCTTTGTTTCGTCCGAAATGATCTAAGTTAGCTCTAATATGCTAAGTTATCTCTAATATGCTTAGTTACCTAGGTTTGCTCAATAATGACATACACTTAGCTTACTTATGTAAAATATGGCATAATTAGCTTACTTAGGTTTGAAATGGCATAACAATCTTGGTAACCTCATATATGTCATATAGTTAGCTTATTTTCCTCGAAAATGACATAATAAGCCTAATTAGCTCCAAAATGATCAATTTTACCTAAGTTAGCTCCAAAATGACCTAAGTTAGCTCTAAAATGCTAAATTAGCTCTAATATCCTTAGTTACCTAGTTTAGCTCAATAAAGACCTATACTTAGCTTACTTATGTCAAAAATGGCATAATATGCTTAGTTAACTCAAAAATGGCATAATTAGCTAGGTTAGCTCCAAAATGACCCATTTTACCTAGGTTAGCTCCAATATGATCCATTTTACCTTGGTTAGCTCCAAAATGACGAAGTTTACCTAGGTTAGCTCCAATATGATCCATTTTACCTAGGTTAGCTCCAAAATGACCAAGTTTACCTAGGTTAGCTCCAATATGATCCATTTTTGCTAGGTTAGCTCCAAAATGATCCATTTTACCTATGTTAGCTAAAAAATGGCATAATTACTTATGTTAGCACAAAAATCACATATACTTACCTTTTTTCCCTTCAAATTGACATAATAAGCTTAGTTAGCTCAAAAATGGCATAATTACCTATGTAAGCTCTAAAATGACACAAATAAGGAATAAGAAGAAGAAAAACAAGAAAGAGGAGAAAAAGAAGAAGAATGAGAAGGAAAAGGGTAAAAACCTTCTTCTTCTTCTTCTAGACTTCTTCTTCATCTAGTCTTCTTCTTCTTCTTCTTCTAGTCTTCTTCTTCTGTTAGTCTTCTTCTTCTTCTTCTTCTTCTTCTTCTTCTTCTTCTTCTTCTTCTTCTTCTTCTTCTTCTCCAAGATGACCTAAGTTAGCTCTAATATGCTTTGTTACCTAGGTTAGCTCAATAATGACCTATACTAAGCTGCTTTATATAAAAATGGCATAATATGCTTAGTTCACTCAAAAATGGCATAATTAGCTAGGTTAGCTCCATTTTACCTAAGTATGCTTACTTCTTCTTCTTCTTCATTTTCTTCTTCTTCTTCTTCTTCTCCTAACTTTCTTATTTGCCATTTTGCAGATTTCATTCACTTGACGAAAGCTTGCATTGATGGAGTGCTTCTTATCCCTTTCTCTGTTTCTTTTGTATCATTGAACTATGCATGTATCGTTGGACGAAACTATTGTAATATATATGGTTGGATGCCTCTATGTTGGACTTGCTATGTATGATGGAACTATGCATGGAACTTGGTATGGTTGGATGGAACTATGCATGTATGATGAGGTTATGTGTTGGATATCTTATATGTTTGCTCTGTAATTGCCCTGTGAAATATATATATATATATATATACATATATATCATCTATTTGCTTTGAAAATGCTTGGATATAAGAAAAAATAGAAAAAAAAGAGAAAATGCAGCCTCTTTGCCGTCTGCCATCGACGGCAAAGGGTTCTTTGTCGTCTGTCACCGACGGCAAAGATGCCACGTGGCAGCAACCTATGCAACCTGGGAGCTGACCATTTGGTTACTTTGCCGTCCGCCACTGACGGCAAAGGTTCTTTGCCGTCCTCTTTGGTGAAGCAGTCGGCAAAGAACCTCTTTACCGTAGCCCTCTTTGCCGGACAGATTTGCCGTCGGTGGCAGATGGCAAAGCACTTTGCCGTCCGCTTTTGGTGCCTTTGCCGTCTGCCGTGGCAGACGGCAAATAAGCTGATTCCTATAGTGATTGTTCTGTAGGTGAGTAACTTCTGCAATAATATGTCACTTGTCATCTTCAAAATTAGTGTTGTCATTTAAGGGAGCTATCAAGAAAGGCAAAAGTATTTACATTAATCCTGTTGTTGACACACGAACACGTCACGTGTACCCTCGACGCCGGGGGTGATGCACTGCAGCTCACGTCGAAGGAGACCCGACCGACAGCGCGATACGCAAGACAGTCGGCGGGCGCTTTTGGAGACCCGAAACCCCACACGCCCGGGAGGGACCCCGTCAGGGCGCGCGGCGGCAATGGGCTGCCCTAGGTCAATTCGCTCGCCCCTAGAGCCTCGGGATTCGCAGCTTTCAAACTCGAGGAATAGCGAAGAACGAGGAAGAAAAACGATGGAGAGATAAAACGTAGATAAAAAGTAGTCTATTGATTTGTTCGATTGTGTGTTGTTCAATCGGCCGTCACCCCCAACATATATAAGAGGCGGCTGGACTTCCCGTACAAGAAAAGGATTCAATCTAGGCTTTCCTTACAAGAAAAGGATTCAATCTAGGCTTTCATTACAAGAAAATTACATCAATTCACGTCCTAGAGTCCTAGTTCTGGTCCCACTCGGATCCATCCCGAATCTGGTCGAATCTTCTGTCTTCCTTGCGTGGGCCGTGGAATCTGCATATGACTTCCGATGGAGACGATCCAAATATCAATTTTGTGCGTTTCGACGAGGCCGACAATCCGTATGTTGATCACTTTCCCAAATAAGGCCATCTTGAATACTCCACGGGGTCATCTTTAATTTTGGGTCGGACTCGTTCATGTAGCTGACTGGACTGCCTGACTCTTGTAGCATCTCTGCAGGTCGTATACTACGTCGGATGATGATGACTCCAAAAGCAAAGTTGACCGTTTCGACGTTACGAACAACTTTCATGTTGAACACTTTTTTATCCGAGGCAATGTAGATAAGTATTTAAGCCCATCTTCAGCATCTGGTCGGATTGGCCTTGACAGTTTCTATTGTTCCCGGCAAGATTTCTCCGGCAAGGTGTGGCACCCCGGCTCAGAGGAAACCGGAACGCCCCGTATTCCAGTCCCAGGGACAAGTCCACTGGAATACGGCAGTGTTGGCATAGAACAAATCAGCTCTTTATTGCTATAAATATGGTTACAAAGATTACATCAACACGGCGACACTACGCCTGCTCAAAATAGCTCTATGCTAACAGCGGATCGACCTGAGGAGGCGGAGTATCTCTCGGCAGCGGAATAGCGTCGGCGGTGATGGACTCCACTCCGCAGGGACTCTGGCTAGAACACGTATCCTAGCTCGTGCAATCAACATTTTCGACAAACAAGCCGTCATGGCATGACCTGCAAACTGGCATGACACACCAGGTGAGTACTTTGAATGTACTCGCAAGCTCACAACAAACATCAGCATTAAGGCAAGACAACATCATAGTAATCAAGATTAAGTTAAGATTTATTGTTACCGAAGGAATGGTTGAAATGAGCAATAACAGGCTACTCTTCCTGCATTCTGGTGACCAACTCATGATCACTCCAAGAACATCCAACGATCATCCTCGAGATCGTTACCAATACTTGCCCATGGCATACTGTCCAACTGTTACCAAACTCACATGAGTTCTCCCATCATTACTGTCATTATAATAGTTGATCTCCTATAGAGGTCTGGACGGGCTGTCCAATACCGTGGACACGCCTATTCGAATAGATTTTACACTCTGCCGAGGTTGTACACTTTACCCACACCACGGAACTCATGGCCTCGTGCTCCCATTCGGGCGACGTTCCGACGAAACCCGCCTGACCCGTGACTCTTCCATCGTACGACCGGCAATCATACTCCCTCTTGGAGTCAAGCCCTGGGTGGCCCAGTGTCCTCAAGACACCTGCCAGCGTCCTGGCCAAACAAACTGTCCCAAACGGGGACCTGGATCCAATAACTCAACTGGGCTCACAGGGTTATCGCCGCCTACCGGGCCAGGGTAGCGTGCGCGCATAACCCTCCCTCTTTGGAGGTACCGGTGGAAGAGCACTCTGTCAGACCAAGTCAAGGCCGTCCCATACCGGCAAATGTGGCTGCACGAATAAGCCCGGACAGCTGACTCTCGATCAACCAACTAAGTTCACTTATTACCAGGTTGTTTCATCAAGTTAACTTAGTTGGTCAAATTAGGCATCTTATCCTCGAACAATCTTTCTGTCACAGCTGACACTCCGGTATCATAGTAATCCAATAACCGGCATGCTTAGGCTACTGCTACTAGTTCATATCCACAAATGCCGGATGGAATCCCAAAATAATCATAGACGGTAATCTCAACATCATAACCTCAACGAGTGGGTAAACTACTAGTCATTAACAATCCGGTATTCAACATCTACTCATGCATGTCATAATCCAATCCATGCTACAGATAACATTCTTGCTATTAAAGTAATTAATTAAACTATGATATTGCATTGCAATTATGCAGATGAGGGTTGTGGCTTGCCTGGAGATGAAGGAGTCATCGGAATGAAGTGCGGAAATGTCGCGGGGACGAATGCCGGAAACAGTTCTCTCTCGGAGGGGCTGTTTACGGCAAGTGCAAAATGGTCATTTCTGCTATGTCAACACAGCATGAGAATGACACCATCAGAACGGGCTCAATGAGACGAAGACGTGGGCGTTGGATTCACCTCGATCGGAGTTTCGAGGAAAAAGTTGTGAAGGTTTTTCTCCCGAGGACCTATCTGCAAATAAAGTCTTTACAAACGGGTCCTCAGCAGTTTTTGAAAAAAGAACTGCGCGCCCGGGGCTGCCTTGGGCCGAAAATGGCCAAGGCCTGGGGTTAGCTGGGCAGCGCAGCGGCTGCTGCAGCTGGGCCGGCCCACGGCTTCCCCCCTTTTAAAAAAAGGGCCCGGCCTGGCCGATCGTCGTCTTCTACCTCGCTCCCCTGGCCAAAACAGAGGAGGCAGGGGAGGGGCTCGGCCGGCGACGCCCCCCGACGGCTCCGGCAGTCCCCGGATCCGGCGAGGCCATCGGAGGGACCAGGGAGGCGCGCCACGCCCGTCCAGAGAGGGGGCAGGCGCCGGGGAGGGCGGAACGACGGCGTGCCATGGAGGCAGGACACGGCGGTGGTCGGATTTTGGGCACGCAGCCACGGCCACTCCGGCGAGGGGGCCAGGAGGTGGGAAGGGCCGCCGGAACAAGGGGAATCCACAGGTGGAGGTAGAAGGGGGAGAGGGGGCTTGGCTCAAGCGAATTTGAGAGGAGGGCCGGGTCGGCCATGGCGGCCATCGGTGGCGAGGAGAGGTCCTGGAGCCTCGAGGAGGGGTCGGGGAGGAGTAGTGGTGCGAGGGGAGCTCGGTGGTGAAGGCAGAGGGGCCTCGGGGGCTTAAATAGCCGGCGGCGAGGGGGGGGAGAACGTGGCCGTGGCGCCACGTACGCCAGTTCCCGGTGCTTCCCGAGCTCTCTTGGACGAGGGGGAGGACTCCAGGAGGATCCAGGAGGGACGGGGAGAACCCAGGCAAGGCCGAGGAGGTTCGGGAGGAATCGAGGAGAAGGGGACAGAGGAAAACGACGGCGCATGTCACGTGCCGAACAGTGCAGAGCTCGTCGTGGCGTAGGGGAGAAGAAATCGGAGGGTAAGAGAGTTCCAGAGTGAAGAATGGACCAAGGAGAAGCTGCTGGACATGAAGAAATATCGAGGGAGAGAAGGAATCGGACGAGTACAGTGCCGAGACCTCTAGAGCGCGCTGTTGGCTGATTTGACCTGTGGTCACCGCGTGAACGAGGCGATTCCACGTGTACTAGTTGACCAAACTATGTCAGGTTGATCAGTCATTCACCGAATAGGGTCAAGGAGGAAAGAAACAATCACAGTGGCGCCTGAGTTGACCTCAGCTGGCAGTGCTTATCTGGAATAGCAAACTGCTTGATGTGAACTGAGAGAGCTTGAGCAGGAGAGAAACTCTGATGTTTCGCACCGGGTGATCAAACACTAAGATGACCATCTCTGCCAATTTTCAGCTCATTTGGATGAGTAGAAATAGCACTTGCTGTACAAATGCCTCTACTGACCAGATTGACAAGTCTTGAAGTGGCACTCACATGAAGTGGCTACTTGAGCTGAAAATGGGCATAGGTGGATGATTTGTTCATATGAGGTTGCCATAAAAATTTCATGCCATTTGGACAAGCCAAAGTGGCACTTCCTTCATAATGGTCCTCTCTGACCAGAATCTAAGAAAAGAAACTGAGGAAAAATGGCTAGATAGATTGAGCCCAAACTTTGTGGAGATGGATAATATGGATAGGAGGATGTCCTGGTAAATTTTCAGATTAAATGAAGCAATATAAAATATAGTTGCTTCACAACTGAAAAATATGACCAGAATCTAAGATTTGATGTTCTGCTCACATAGATGACTATATAGGGTTGAAACTTGGTGGAGAGTCATTATTTGAGCATATGAATATGCTTGTAAAATTTCAACTCATTTGGATAGTCCTAACTAGTACTTCCTTCACAAAGATTCTAGTTGCCCAGAAACTTTGGAAATTAGCCAAGGGAGTTTTAATATCCAAATAAAGTTGCATTTTGGCATGTGGCAATGATATGGATAAGAAAGAGTGCACAAAAAGTTTGAGAGCAAGCAAGCAAATATAAATGGTACTTGCTTCACAAACTGCCAGCTGGGGCAGAATCAGAAAAGGAATATTTGTGAAATATTTTTGGACATGGCAAGGAATATTTTGACATATCTGGATAAGATATGTCCCAAAGGATTTATGAGAATTATTTGGGAATTTTGGGAATGATAGAAATATGAGTTGCTTCACAACTCAGAGATGACAGGGTTATTCCTTTAATAGAAAAGGAATATTCCCAAGAAAAGAATATTGGGATTGGTCCAAGATGGAAATGACAAGGTCTTGGGATGATTTTGAGGTTGGCAAGCCACTTGGGAGAGGAATCAAGGGTGATCTCTCCAGGTTTCAGGACTACTAAGCCACACAAAAGCAAATCCAGATCAAAATAAAAAGGAAAAAGAAATGGGCAAAATCCAGGGTGTCACAAACCTACCCCCCTTAAAGAAATCTCGTCCTCGAGATTTGGTTGCTCCGGGGTTAAACCTGAATATTCCCCTTTGAGGAAACCGTTTCCCACTCGGGTTTCCTTTATACCTTTGTATTCTGCTCCCGCTGGTTACTCGGACTGACAGCCTGGCCCTGATGTGATTCGTTTCACTGGATCCTTATTCTGACAGGTCTTTCCTCATATATTATTCTGACTTTAATCCTTTTATGTCCAATGGCCTGCCTAGGTGCAATGAATTATCCTGACTACAATACCCGTCCTTCTCGCAAGCCCGAGAGTTGTTCCTTATGGACGTGTTGTGATGAAGTCCAATACGGATGATCGTCCATTGACTCGTGAACAGATCCTCTTGAGGGACATGAAATCTTTTACTCATCGTGCTTGGGTGTCCTCAAAGGGCTGTATGTCCTCCAAGTTTGAAACAGTACTGTGATTCATATCGTTCTCCTTCTCGCATGGTTTACTGAATCATCTTTGGTATCTGTACTATCTCAGGTATCACATTCGCACCGAAGATTTAATTGTCACCTGTCGAGACCAGCATAAAGGTGTACGGTGATATTATCCATAGACTTGACTGACAGTGGTCCTGGCAGCAGAATCTTGTTCACGGCAGGTTATTCTTTATCTGCTTCCCATATGTGAGGACATGTGCTGCGAGACTGTTGCTCATCCTTCTGAGTGCTCAGTCTGACAGGCTTGACTATTCTCTTCTGATGATTCTGGGAATATTTAGTTGGCTGAGCGGGTTGACTCGATATGGGGTCCTTGCAAATAGATTAGACCCCGTGGTGTGTATCCCCATGGTGACCGCTACTCCTTCATTATGGTTTTCTTTACCTGGATCCTTAGCTGAAAGAGCTTGGCCTTATGTATTCTCGATTCTTCGGGTGACCATGGGTACTGCCAGATGCAACGTTCCGGCAGGCATATTACTTTACAAGTTGTAGCTGTAGGGTAACGACTGTCTGAACCCTTGGATGAAATCGGCAAATAAACCAGTAGCCACCAGAACGGTCTTTACAACTCAGATCTGGGACATTACTAGAGTAACTCAACCCCGACTCAAGACGGCTGAAAAGCAGCTCAGAGCATGAGACGGTGTCGATAAGAAGAAAGTAGCAGCTCCCTAAGACGGCCGAGAAACAGCTCAGAGCATAGGGTCACCGCTACGGAAAGAAATTCAACAACTGTCCGAGACGGCCGAAAAGCAGCTCAGAACACGGGCCAATTGCTGACAAAAGAAAAAAAATCAGCATCCACCCCGGACGGCCGTAAAACAGCTCGGAACACAGGCGTGGTGCCGTTACTAAAGAAAGGCAGGCAAGGGTTCAGTAGCATCCCATATAGCTCGCTACTACGCAGACAAGCACAGGTATGATAATTGAAACCAGGCTGACATCATGGTCTGAGTAACTCATGTAACCTTGGGAGCATGTTCATCATTTCCATAAAAACATGTGTAGCTGGCACTTGATTTCTGAGGCAGGCTTGTGTCCTGACTGGTTCTTGCATTCCGACCAACGGTTGCGGACCTGACTCTTGGGATGCATTGTCATATGCTGCCAACTGTCTGGGGAGTATCTTGTACTCTGAGGCTTCCTTTTTGCCACATACGGACTGAGTGCATATATCTATTCCTTAATGTTTCTGCTGTGAAGGTTGCAATGATGCATACTGGATGCTAATAATCAATCCAAAATACCATTGGTAGTCAGGCTAGGTATTTCCCGATATCAGGCAGTCAGCGGAAAATTCCATATTGTTGAGCTGAGCCTCCAACTAACTGTCTCTTCACTGATTTTTTTGAGTCCGGTGTCGGGGAGCAACTTCCATATGGGGAAATAAGGTAACACCAAGGACCCGACGAAAGAAGCAAAAGAAACGACTAAACAAAAGCACACAAAGCACTAAGATCACACACAAGCAATATATTACAGCTACTCACAGCAATAATATGCATGCCTACCTAAGCACACAAATCTCGCAGAGACTCTGGTATTACGGTCTAACATGCTGTGGCGATGTGCACGAAAGGAAGTCAAGGTGTGGAAGGAGTTGGTGTAAACAAAGGTACACCAAACACGGCTTAACACTGGTTGCATCTAGAAGGATACTGAGGCGAGGACGGACTTGATGATCGTGGATCGGAACACGGAGGTCACGACCACATCATCATCAAGCGTACGGAAGAAACCGTACTTGTCCTGGGAACGGATAGCGATGAAAAGAAAGGCTTGCTGGCATTGCCCTTTTCTGATAACCAAGATCAGTAAGGGTTGCCAAGGCGGCTAGAGGGATGGCACGATCCGGGATAGAGACATGTCTATCACCGAGCCATAGGGGTGGCTGAAAAGGATGCAATGGTGTGGTACCGGTGTATCAATCCTGCAAGGGATCGACATTGCCAACTACCTTGGCACCTCTCTGCTGGGACAGAGATGACACCACACACCGAGGAACAATATGCAACTGGAGGGTACAGGTAGTGGATTGCTACCTATACTCACCAGATCAATCGTTAGTGATAACTAGTCTATATGCATGCTATGCAGCAAACAAATGCGACAAACAAGTGCAGCAAACCAACTAGACTCTATACTACCGGTTCTAACGCTCGCGCCTAGACTGCGCGTCCTATAGCCAGACCTGCTCTGATACCAACTCCTGTGGCACCCCGGCTCAGAGGAAACCGGAACGCCCCGTATTCCAGTCCCAGGGACAAGTCCACTGGAATACGGCACTGTTGGCATAGAACAAATCAGCTCTTTATTGCTATAAATATGGTTACAAAGATTACATCAACACGGCGACACTACGCCTGCTCAAAATAGCACTATGCTAACAGCGGATCGACCTGAGGAGGCGGAGTATCTCTCGGCAGCGGAATAGCGTCGGCGGTGATGGACTCCACTCCGCAGGGACTCTGGCTAGAACACGTATCCTAGCTCGTGCAATCAACATTTTCGACAAACAAGCAGTCATGGCATGACCTGCAAACTGGCATGACACACCAGGTAAGTACTTTGAATGTACTCGCAAGCTCACAACAAACATCAGCATTAAGGCAAGACAACATCATAGTAATCAAGATTAAGTTAAGATTTATTGTTACCGAAGGAATGGTTGAAATGAGCAATAACAGGCTACTCTTCCTGCATTCTGGTGACCAACTCATGATCACTCCAAGAACATCCAACGATCATCCTCGAGATCGTTACCAATACTTGCCCATGGCATACTGTCCAACTGTTACCAAACTCACATGAGTTCTCCCATCATTACTGTCATTATAACAGTTGATCTCCTATAGAGGTCTGGACGGGCTGTCCAATACCGTGGACACGGCTATTCGAATAGATTTTACACTCTGCCGAGGTTGTACACTTTACCCACACCACGGAACTCATGGCCTCGTGCTCCCATTCGGGCGACGTTCCGACGAAACCCGCCTGACCCGTGACTCTTCCATCGTACGACCGGCAATCATACTCCCTCTTGGAGTCAAGCCCTGGGTGGCCCCGTGTCCTCAAGACACCTGCCAGCGTCCTGGCCAAACAAACTGTCCCAAACGGGGACCTGGATCCAATAACTCAACTGGGCTCATAGGGTTATCGCCGCCTACCAGGCCAGGGTAGCGCGCGCGCATAACCCTCCCTCTTTGGAGGTACCGGTGGAAGAGCACGCGGTCAGACCAAGTCAAGGCCGTCCCATACCGGCAAATGTGGCTGCACGAATAAGCCCGGACAGGTGACTCTCGATCAACCAACTAAGTTCACTTATTACCAGGTTGTTTCATCAAGTTAACTTAGTTGGTCAAATTAGGCATCTTATCCTCGAACAATCTTTCTGTCACAGCTGACACTCCGGTATCATAGTAATCCAATAACCGGCATGCTTAGGCTACTGCTACTAGTTCATATCCACAAATGCCGGATGGAACACCAAAATAATCATAGACGGTAATCTCAACATCATAACCTCAACGAGTGGGTAAACTACTAGTCATTAACAATCCGGTATTCAACATCTACTCATGCATGTCATAATCCAATCCATGCTACAGATAACATTCTTGCTATTAAAGTAATTAATTAAACTATGATATTGCATTGCAATTATGCAGATGAGGGTTGTGGCTTGCCTGGAGATGAAGGAGTCATCGGAATGAAGTGCGGAAATGTCGCGGGGACGAATGCCGGAAACAGTTCTCTCTCGGAGGGGCTGTTTACGGCAAGAGCAAAATGGTCATTTCTGCTGTGTCAACACAGCATGAGAATGACACCATCGGAACGGGCTCGATGAGACGAAGACGTGGGCGTTGGATTCACCTCGATCGGAGTTTCGAGGAAAAAGTTGTGAAGGTTTTTCTCCTGAGCACCTATCTGCAAATAAAGTCTTTACAAACAGGTCCTCAGCAGTTTTTGAAAAAAGAACTACGCGCCCGGGGCTGCCTTGGGCCGAAAGTGGCCAAGGCCTAGGGTTAGCTGGGCCGCGCAGCGGCTGCTGCAGCTGGGCCGGCCCACGGCTTCCCCCCTTTTAAAAAAAAGGGCCCGGCCTAGCTGATCGTCGTCTTCTCCGTCGCTCCCCTGGCCAAAACAGAGGAGGCAGGGGAGGGGCTCGGCCGGCGACGCCCCGCGACAGCTCCGGCAGTCCCCGGATCCGGCGAGGCCACCGGAGGGACCAGGGAGGCGCGCCACGCCCGTCCAGAGAGGGGGCAGGCGCCGGGGAGGGCGGAACGACGGCGTGCCACGGAGGCAGGACACGGCGGTGGTCGGATTTTGGGCACGCAGCCACGGCCACGCCGGCGAGGGGGCCAAGAGGTGGGAAGGGCCGCCGGAACAAGGGGAATCCACAGGTGGAGGTAGAAGGGGGAGAGGGGGCTTGGCTCAAGCGAATTTGAGAGGAGGGCCGGGTCGGCCATGGCGGCCATCGGCGGCGAGGAGAGGTCCTGGAGCCTCGGGGAGGGGTCGGGGAGGAGTAGTGGTGCGAGGGGAGCTCGGTGGTTAAGGCAGAGGGGCCTCGGGGGCTTAAATAGCCGGCGGCGAGGGGGGGGGAGAACGTGGCCGTGGCGCCATGTACGCCAGTTCCCGGTGCTTCCCGAGCTCTCTTGCAGGAGGGGGAGGACTCCAGGAGGATCCAGGAGGGACGGGGAGAACCCAGGCGAGGCCGAGGAGGTTCGGGAGGAATCGAGGAGAAGGGGACAGAGGAAAACGACGGCGCATGTCACGTGCCGAACAGTGCAGAGCTCGTCGTGGCGTAGGGGAGAAGAAATCGGAGGGTAAGAGAGTTCCAGAGTGAAGAATGGACCAAGGAGAAGCTGCTGGACATGAAGAAATATCGAGGGAGAGAAGGAATCGGACGAGTACAGCGCCGAGACCTCTAGAGCGCGCTGTTGGCTGATTTGACCCGTGGTCACCGCGTGAACGAGGCGATTCCACGTGTACTAGTTGACCAAACTATGTCAGGTTGATCAGTCATTCACCAAATAGGGTCAAGGAAGAAAGAAACAATCACAGTGGCGCCTGAGTTGACCTCAGCTGGCAGTGCTTATCTGGAACAGCAAACTGCTTGATGTGAACTGAGAGAGCTTGAGCAGGAGAGAAACTCTGATGTTTCGCACCGGGTGATCAAACACTAAGATGACCATCTCTGCCAATTTTCAGCTCATTTGGATGAGTAGAAATAGCACTTGCTGTACAAATGCCTCTACTGACCAGATTGACAAGTCTTGAAGTGGCACTCACATGAAGTGGCTACTTGAGCTGAAAATGGGCATAGGTGGATGATTTGTTCATATGAGGTTGCCATAAAAATTTCATGCCATTTGGACAAGCCAAAGTGGCACTTCATAATGGTCCTCTTTGACCAGAATCTAAGAAAAGAAACTGAGGAAAAATGGCTAGATAGATTGAGCCCAAACTTTGTGGAGATGAATAATATGGATAGGAGGATGTCCTGGTAAATTTTCAGATTAAATGAGGCAATATAAAATATAGTTGCTTCACAACTGAAAAATATGACCAGAATCTAAGATTTGATGTTCTGCTCACATAGATGACTATATAGGGTTGAAACTTGGTGGAGAGTCATTATTGGAGCATATGAATATGCTTGTAAAATTTCAACTCATTTGGATACTCCTAACTAGTACTTCCTTCACAAAGATTCCAGTTGCCCAGAAACTTTGGAAATTAGCCAAGGGAGTTTTAATATCTAAATAAAGTTGCATTTTGGCATGTGGCAATGATATGGATAAGAAAGAGTGCACAAAAAGTTTGAGAGCAAGCAAGCAAATATAAATGGTACTTGCTTCACAAACTGCCAGCTGGGGCAGAATCAGAAAAGGAATATTTGTGAAATATTTTTGGACATGGCAAGGAATATTTTGACATATCTGGATAAGATATGTCCCAAAGGATTTATGAGAATTATTTGAGAATTTTGGGAATGATAGAAATATGAGTTGCTTCACAACTCAGAGCTGACAGGGTTATTCCTTTAATAGAAAAGGAATATTCCCAAGAAAAGAATATTGGGATTGGTCCAAGATGGAAATGACAAGGTCTTGGGATGATTTTGAGGTTGGCAAGCCACTTGGGAGAGGAATCAAGGGTGATCTCTCCAGGTTTCAGGACTACTAAGCCACAGAAAAGCAAGTCAAGACCAAAATAAATAGGAAAAAGAAATGGGCAAAATCCAGGGTGTCACACAAGGTTTCCATCCTGGCAGTTTTCTCACCCCGACAAGGTTACTGTTCCCGGCAAGATTTCCCCGGTAAGGTTTCCATCCCGTCAAGTTTTCTCACCCCGGCAAGGTTACTGTTCCCGGCAAGATTTCCCCGGCAAGGTTTCCATCCCGTCAAGTTTTCTCACCCCGCCAAGATTACTGTTCCCGGCAAGATTTCTCCGGCAAGGTTTCCATCCCAGCAAGTTTTCTGGCAGCACCTTTCGGGTCTTTTTTGAGGAAGTAAACGACCTCGGATGAAAATGTGCCCAAAAGTAAAGTTGACCATTTCGACGAGACGAACAACTTTGATGTTGAACGTTTTTCGATTGGAGGCCATCTTAAAGGGCTAATTTCTCACGCATTGCATCAGACACCCATCAGACATGTGTCTGATGGGGCGCGCCATATTTTGCCTCTTGACTGGGCTGCATTCAGATAGCTCTAACTTTTACATACGAACTCGGATTGAGACGATTTTTATATGAAAATCAACCGATTCAACGAGACGAAGACAACTCATGTAGAGCATTCCTTCATCCGAGATTGTCTTGGAGGCGTAATTGACCAAAAAGCACTCAAAACACCTAAACATGA
The DNA here is from genome assembly GCA_011799875.1 of Thinopyrum elongatum. Lineage (NCBI taxonomy): Eukaryota > Viridiplantae > Streptophyta > Magnoliopsida > Poales > Poaceae > Thinopyrum > Thinopyrum elongatum. The sequence goes on along the minus strand of CM022302.1, from coordinate 306,018,187 downwards.
CAATCCGAGTGTAGTTTTGGTCTTTGATATAATGCCGAATGATTATGGTCCAAACATCAAAGTCGTTCCACTCAGCAATGTGAAGTTTCTCATGTAGAATATCTTGTCATTTGAGGCCATCTCTATTGCATTCTGCATTGTGCCAAAATCAGGTGTCAACACATGCCCCCCTGTTTTTCGGCAAAGCCTGCTTGTCCAAAAATAATTTGCACCATGCTTGTTCTAAGGATGATGTCAACACTCCATCGACCATCTATATTTCTCAGGGCGATAATTATGTATCGGTCGTGTTTATTCTAAGGGCGATAATCATGTATCGGCCATTGCCTAATCAAGCTTCTTGCCACACACTCGGGTGGTACTTCTTCAGATATCTGCCATTGAGAGCTCGAGGTAATAACACTCCTTGCATGGATTCCACCAAATATGAATTTCCAGGAACTATCCTTGCAATCCTAAAAGGACCTTCCCAGTTTGGAGACCACTTCCCGAATTTTCTATCTCTAGAACCAATCGGCAGAATCACTTTCCACACAAGATTGCCAACCTGAAAATTCTTCAACTTGACCTTTTTATTGTAAGCTCTTGCTACCCTCAGCTTGTCCCTCTCTATGGCCTTCAAAGTAGCCAAATGTTTATCGGCAACTTCATCAATGTTATCCATCATCAAATTATAAAAGTCTACTGCCGATAAATCATTTTGTTTGGCTATTCTCAAAGCACTCAAATTCACTTCCACTGGTAAAACAGCCTCTTGACCGTATACTAGCTCATATGGAGTTACCTTGGTAGCACCATGCCTTGAGATTCTATGTGCCCATAAAGCTTCAGACAATAACTCATGCCATTTTCTTGGATTATCCTTTATCTTCTTTTTGATGAGCTTGATCAATATCTTATTGCTAGACTCAGCTTGTCCATTAGCTTGGGCATAATATGGAGATGAATTGAGCAACTTTATGTTATATGATTCGGCAAATTCTCTAACTTCATGTGACATGAAAGACGAACCTTGATCAATAGTCAATGTCTGAGGAACACCGAATCTATGAATAATGTGCTCTGTCATGAATTGAATTACCTTCGTATGTGTCATGTTCTTGAGAGGTACTGCTTCAGACCACTTGGTGAAATAATCGGTTGCCACCAACACGAACCGATGCCCCTTCGAGGAAGATGGATGAATTTGCCCAATGAAATCTAAACCCCATCCTCTAAAAGGCCACGGCTTGATAATAGGATGTAACATAGCAGCAGGAGCCAATTGAATATCACCAAATTTTTGACAAGCTTCACACCCTTTATAGTACCTGAAGCAATCATTGATCATAGTCGGCCAATAAAATCCAGCACGTCGCAATAACCACTTCATCTTGGGAGCCGACTGATGAGTACCACAAATGCCTTCATGTACTTCTCCCATAGCAACTCTAGCTTGGTCCTTGTCCAAGCACTTCAAAAGAACATCTTCAACCGTTCGGCGATAAAGACCACCATCTCTTATTGTATATTTGAAAGCCATACGCCGAATAGTCCTGTCCACCCTTTCACTCGGATCGCGCAAGTAATCCATAATGGGCTTCCTCCAGTCATGATTTTCACCTGCACTAGATTTTTTGTTAGTGGCCGAATCAGTGGGCTCTGGTTCGGCCTCTCCCATATTTGGAAGACAAGACATCGGCTTCTGAGAAATATGAAACATGCCATGATCAACATGATAGCCGGATGCTTGTTGTGCCAACTCATTTGCTCTCCAATTGTCATGTCTAGATATATGAGCAATGCTAAAATAATCCAAAGTAGAAATTATATCTAGACATTTATCAAGATAAACATTAAGTGATTCGTCAAAACATTGAAAGACTTTGGATATTTGTTGCACTACTAATAACGAATCACCAAAAGCCTCAATATGTGTAGCACCTATGGCAAGCAACATCTCCAGGCCGAATAACAATGCCTCATATTCGGCTTGATTGTTTGTGCAAAAATATTCTAAGCGGCATGAGGCTTCAAAAACAGCACCATGAGGAGATATATAAACGATACCAACACCTTGGCCACTGCTACAAACTGAACCATCAAAATATAAACTCCATGGTACTAATGAGACAAGGTTTATATCAACATCATGCTTGTCATTAATCCGATGCTCAACAATAAAATTAGCAACGATTTGGCCTTTGATGGATTTCAGAGATTCATAAGCCAAATCATATTCAATCAAAGCATAAGCCCACATGCCAATTCTACCACTAAGAATTGGCCTATGCAACATGTATTTAATGACATCAGTTTGACAAGCTACTATGCATTCACTCGGCACCAAATAATGTCTTAATTTTGTGCAAGCATAATATAAGCATAGGCATAGTTTTTCAATAAATGTATACCTTGTCTCGGCGTCCAATAAACGCCTGCTCAAATATGTAATAGCATGCTCTTTTCCTTCGGTTTCTTGAGTCAAAACAGCACCAATAACACCTTCTTCTGCTGCAATGTAAAGCTTAAAGGGTTCCCTATGCTTGGGCGCTTTCATCACTGGAGGCGTGCACAAATAGTTCTTGATCATATCAAATGCTTCTTGCTGTTTTGCCCCCCAAGTGAAATCAACATCATTCTTTAACCGAAGGATAGGAGTAAATGCATCAACTTTCCCTGACAGATTAGCTATGAACCTTCTCAAATAATTGACCTTGCCAAGGAACTTTTGCATATCTCTCTTGCATGTTGGAGCCTCCACTTTCTGTATAGCCTCTATCTTTTTGGGATCAATCTCTATGCCATCTTCATGAATAATGAAACCCAAAAACTTCCCAGCCGACACGCCAAATGCACACTTCAAATGATTCATCTTCAGTCCATATTTTTTCATTATTTCAAAAGCTAAGCGCAAATCGGCTAGATGAGATTCGAAAGCATCCGATTTGACAACAATATCATCAATATAAACCTCAAGTATAACACCAAGTAAATCATGAAAAAATAAATTCATAGCCCTTTGATACGTGGCACCGGCATTCTTTAATCCAAAGGTCATCACTGTCGACTCAAATAAACCAAGGAAACCAGGACATCGAAAAGCTATTTTGGACATGTCCTCTTCGGCCATAAAAATCTGGTTATACCCCGCATTACCATCAAGAAAGCTACTGACCTTATGTCCAGAAGCATCATTAATAAGCATATCAGCTATTGGCATGGGATACTCATCTTTAGGTGTAGCTCTATTCAAATCCCTGAAATCAATGCACACCCTCAACTTGCCGGAGCCTTTCTTCTCTACGGGTACAATGTTAGAAATCCACTCGGCATACCTGCAAGGTCTAATAAAATTAGCTTTAAGCAAACGACCAATCTCTTCCTTGATCCGGTCATATGTTTTTGGGTTAAACTTTCTGGCCGATTGTTTGTGCGGTCTAAAACCAGCCTTTATAGGTAACCGATGCTCCACTAGCTCTCGGTTTAAACTTGGCATCTCCTGATATTCCCATGCAAAGCAACAAACATATTCTTTCAATAGCTCGACCAACTTAGCTTTATGATCGGCTCTTAAATTTTTGTTTACAAATGTCGGCCTAGGAATTGAACCATCTCCTATGTCTATCTCTTCTAATGGATCGGCCGACGTAAAACCTTGTCCTAATTTATCCATATCATCTAACTCCTCTATTGACTTATACATATCGTTCTCATTGGACCGATATTCAACAAGACACTTTTGCAACCAATCTGAGTTAGAATCCATTTAAATACATCATACCTTGGAGCCGATTACCACCAACCGGCTTTAAAGAAACGGGCACGAAACCACTTTTTGTGGCGCTAAGAAAATCAAATTCTGATAAGCCGCGCCCCGTCAAGCAAGTAGCATTGGGATGTTGCCAATCCACTGATGCATCGGCCAAAGCAACACAAGCCGAATTATCCGCATGAATGACTTCTACTTCATCATCAACCCATTGAATTAAAAACTAGTGCATAGTAGATGGCACACATTGGTTTGCATGAACCCAATCGCGGCCTAATATCACATTGTAGTTACCTTGCACCTCGGCGACAAAGAATGCGGTAGCCAAAGTTTTGCTTCCCACCATAAGCTCCACATATATTACACCTTTGGCTGCAGTTTTCTCTTTGCCTTCAAATCCATTAAGCACCATGTTGGTCTTTATTAACTCTTCATCACGCAGCCCCAATTTTTTGAAAACCGAATATGGCATAAGATTCACCACAGCACCACCGTCGACAAGCATTCTAGCCACCGACGATCCATTAATATGACCTTTAAGGAACAATGGCTTCAAGTGCGTCGCCGGTTCTTTTGGCTTTTCGAATATAGCATTTTTAGGACCAAAATCTAGCTGAGCCACTTCCCCTTCTTCATCTATAGCACGAAATTCAGCGGGTAAGTAATACACCATATTAATAACCATACCTTCATGAACCGGTGTAGACTCATAATCAAGCATTTCATCTCCTTCCGCAAGCATGTCCACTGACTCCGAAATATCTCCAAGGGAAGAGGAAGCAGCAGGCAAAGTGGATGATGGAATAGTAGCTGCATCGTCCTCCGTTGGTGGTGTAGGTGTTGCTATGATCAATGCAGAAGCTGCTATGTTTTCCTTTTGCTTTGGCCTCCACACTTGTTTTGGGGGTACCAAGGGCCGAATGTCTTTGAACAATTTATCTCTTTGCTTCTCGGCCTCCTATTCTGCCATCTCTTGACTCCTCATGCGCTGCAGTCTCCTTTTTTGTGCCTTGGTCAGACCGGAAGGACACCACTTAGGCTGAGTATATTTTGGATCCCTCGACTTAGCCTTGCTTGTGCTAGCTTCATGATCATTAGCCATGGGACCCTGCTGGACAACAGCCACATCTTTACTGGAACCAGCCGGTTTTTCAACAATAATCGGCTCTTTGATTGTCAATTCTTTAGTGCCTATAATAATAGTTTCAGCACTAGTATTCTCCTCCTTTTGCTTGCTAGGCTCTGAAATTTCTGCACTTGGTGATTTAGCACGCCACACTTGCTTGCCAACCCTTTTTTGATTATCTTGCATTGGCCGATTGACACCATTGTTCAAACGGCCTCGTGTGGGAAAAGAAAGTCTCTCATGAACGGGCCTCCTTGGTTCTGCCCAACCCGGATGAAAAGCATAAGGGGCCATTGGGGGCTGCCACCATCCTCCATTGAAGTCTCCCATGTAGTATTGCGCATAGGGGGGTGGTGGCATCCATGGTCCCGGTGCCCACGACCCATATGGCCTTGTATGATGCTGAAATTCTTCCCGAGGAGGTGACCTTGAGCGCTTCAAATTTGATGACCGGTTAGAGCTAGAACCGGCCGCTTGACTGGCATATTTGGACAACAACATATCAAAAGTTGGCTTGATCTTCTTGCGCTGCACTTTAGCTTCATTCGTCTTCCACTTGCCAACCTCTAGACTCTTGGGCTTAACAAATTTAACACGAGTATTTTCTTGCACTTGCGGTTGCCCCCCGAGTGCAGGATTCTTGATGGTGATCTTGATTATTTCCTTGCCACCGGGTTGCTTGTCAAGCACGACTTGTCTCCCCAAGACCTTGTCGCTCTCCTTATCTTTCCTGGGCTGACCAACAATGACATTAGCTTTATTAGCAGATTCGGCTACCTCCGGCCGAATGAGCAGCTTCTTCCCTTCCAAATCCATGGTATTCATTGGAAAGGGCTGTTTATCAACTTGCATCTCAGAAAAGTTCAATCGTCCATCATTAATGGCCGATTGTATCTGTCGTCGAAAAACATTGCAATCGTTAGTAGCATGAGAAAAAGAATTATGATACTTGCAATAAGTGCGCCATTTCAGCTCTTCAAACGGCGGTAAAGTATGAGATATTCTAATAATTTTGGCTTGCAGCAAAGCATCAAATATTTTATCACACTTGGCAATGTTAAAAGTAAACTTCATCTCTTCATCACGATTCTTATGAATCGGTTTCACATCATTGCAAGTGAAGGGTTTGGCCTTAGATGGCCAAACAAATTCAGTAGCATAAATATCACCCTCATCGTCCGAGTGATCACTATCATATTCAACCATGTTCATCTTAGGACGATCAGCTTTATATCTATGCACTTCTTTGAGCTCTTTGCTTCGGCTTTCTTGAGCCAAAGCCCTTTGTAAGACTTGGTTGACATTTAAAAACTCAGATCCCTCTAGCTTTTCTCTAATGGGAATTTTCAAACCACTAAGCACAAGATCAGCCAAATCTCTCTCGGTTATCACCAAACTATAGCACCGGTTTTTTGTATCTCTAAATCTTTTGACGTAATCGGAGACCGATTCATCATGCTTTTGTCTAACTGATATAAGATGTGATAACTTAAGCTCGTTATCGCCGCTATAAAAGTGATCATGAAACTTCTGCTCTAGCTGCGACCAAACTCGAATGGAACCATGTGGTAAAGAAGAAAACCATGAAAATGCGGTACCAGTTAATGATAAAGGAAATAAACGCACTTTCAATTCATTTAGTGAGCCTGCTTCACCTAATTGTGCCAAGTATTGACTAACATGCTCCCATGTGGTTTTTGTACCCTCTCCATTAAACTTAACAAAATCTGGAATTTTATATCCCTAAGGGCATTGAATGGCATCAAAGTATTCTGGATATGGCTTTTGGTAAATACGGTTCCTTGGCAACTCAACTCCAAAATTCTCTCGGAGCATCTTAGTCATCTCCTCTCTAAGATTAGCTAGAGCATCATCTGTAGTAGACGATGAAGCTTGTTGCAGTGGCATAGGAGCAGTATGACTACTAGCTGTAGGTAGGAATTGTGGCATGTATGCCGAACCATAGTTTGGTAGTGGCCGAGTGGTTGTACCTGTAGGTAGGGTTTGGTTCGGCATTGCCACCAAACCTGGCATGTTCATGATAGGATTAATGGGTGCAGCCACAATCTGATTGGTTTGGGTAGGATAATAAGTTATCGGCACGGGAGGCGCCGATGAAATAAGTAAAGCCAGATTAGGGTTTTGCACATTAGCAGCTATACCACCATTACCACTAGATGATTGAGATATATTCTTCTGAGCATTAGTATTTTCTAGGAAAGTTTGATAAACCAGATTGTTACCATCAGCAATACGACTCTCAATCTCAGCCCACTGCTCAGGAGAAAAGGTAGTACTTACAGAGGATTTAACCTGCTCGGCTTGAAGAGGAGGGAACTTGATTTCTTCAATCGGAGTGATGTTGCCTTGGCGATCCTTATTGAACTTTGCAAGGAATTCCTGCAAGTCCTTCTCCTTGCATGCCTTCTTGTACTCCTCATAGACTTGGCGATGATCGGCTGATATCTCATCAAGACTGGGCTTAATGATGTTATCGGCGTCTACCTCAGATGACTTGGAAAGATCGGACATGGTGGATGATGATGATTGATCTTCGTCCCCAACGGAGTCGCCAAAAAGTGTGTTGACACACGAACACGTCACGTGTACCCTCGATGCCGGGGGTGATGCACCGCAGCTCACGTCGAAGGAGACCCGACCGACAGCGCGATACGCAGGACAGTCGGCGGGCACTTTTGGAGACCCGAAACCCCACACGCCCGGGAGGGATCCCGTCAGGGTGCGCGGCGGCAATGGGCTGCCCTAGGTCGATTCGCTCGCCCCTAGAACCTCGGGATTCGCAGCTTTCAAACTCGAGGAAACAGCGAAGAACAAGGAAGAAAAACGATGGAGAGATAAAACATAGATAAAAAGTAGTCTATTGATTTGTTCGATTGTGTGTTGTTCAATCGGCCGTCACCCCCAACATGTATAAGAGGCGGATGGACTTCCCGAACAAGCAAAGGATTCAATCTAGGCTTTCCTTACAAGAAAATTACATCAATTCACGTCCTATAGTCCTAGTTCTGGTCCCACTCGGATCCATCCCGAATCTGGTCCAATCTTCTGTCTTCCTTGCGTGGGCCGTGGAATCTGCATATGACTTCCGATGGAGACGGTCCAAATATCAATTTTGTGCGTTTGACGAGGCCAACAATCCTTATGTTGATCACTTTCCCAAATAAGGCCATCTTGAATACTCCACGTGGTCATATTTAATTTTGGGTCGGACTCGTTCATGTAGCTGACTGGACCGTCTGACTCTTGTAGCGTCTCTGCAGGTCGTATACTACGTCGGATGATGATGACTCCAAAAGCAAAGTTGACCGTTTCGACGTTACGAACAACTTTCATGTTGAATAATTTTCCATCCGAGGCCATCGAGATAAGTATTTAAGCCCATCTTCAGCATCTGGTCGGATTGGCCTTGACAGTTTCTACTGTTCCCGGCAAGATTTCTCCGGCAAGGTTTCCATCCTGGTAGTTTTCTCACCCCGAGAAGGTTACTGTTCCCGGCAAGATTTCCCTGGCAAGGTTTCCATCCCGTCAAGTTTTCTCACCCCGGCAAGGTTACTGTTCCCGGCAACATTTCCCCGGCAAGGTTTCCATCCCGTCAAGTTTTCTCACCCCGGCAAGATTACTGTTCCCGGCAAGATTTCTCCGGCAAGGTTTCCATCCCGGCAAGTTTTCTGGCAGCACCTTGCGGGTCTTTTTTGAGGCAGTAAATGACCTCGGATGAAAATGTGCGCAAAAGCAAAGTTGACCGTTTCGACGAGGCGAACAACTTTTATGTTGAACATTTTTCTATTAGAGGCCATCTTGAAGGGCTAATTACTCACGCATTGCATCAGAAACCCATCAGACATGTGTCTGATGGGGCACGCCATATTTTGCCTCTTGACAGGGCTGCATTCAGATAGTTCTTACTTTTACATACGAACTCGGATTGAGACGATTTTTATATGAAAATCAACCGATTCGACGAGACGAAGACAACTCATGTAGAGCATTCCTTCATCCGAGATTGTCTTGGAGGCGTAATCGACCAAAAAGCACTCAGAACACCTAAACATGACAATCCGAGTGTAGTTTTGGTCTTTGATATGATGCCGAATGATTATGGTCCAAACATCAAAGTCGTTCCACTCAGCAATGTGAAGTTTCTCATGTAGAATATCTTTTCATTTGAGGCCATCTCTATTGCATTCTGCATTGTGCCAAAATCAGGTGTCAACACCTGTCACGCTATCTAAAGGCGTATATAAGTGCTCGGACATATTTTGGCATTGAACCAATGATGTCACTCAAAATGAAGATTGTTGTTTTGAAGAAAATATAAAATTTAAAAAATCTAGATTACGCATACACCTATAGGTGCACAAATGAGTGAAGGTGCTCCAGTGTAGAAACATCTGGCAAACAACATTGTAAAGTAAAAAAATCAATCCAATATAAGTGTATAACAAAAGATCATACAAATAGGGTTATTGTATAGTTACCTCATTTGAAAAAAGGTATAGTTACCAATCTAGCATCGCTAGCTCCTAGCTGCAAGTCAACTAGATAGAAAGTTATAAAGATAATCCCCTTGATAATCCATGGAAGTATTTAAAGAACCAAATTGAATTCTGGCGTGCATCCAATATACTGGAATAAGAAAATTGCTATGCTTTCCGTTGCATGCAAATAGATGAACACACGGGCAAAAAGGTATGAAAACCAGAACCTCTTTTAGTGAAGCAGAAAATTGGTACATGTAATATTGGGTCGTACCCTAGTATTGGCCGTGGCACTCATGCTCAGGGTCGCCCACCCAGAGTAGGCGTACCTGGAGCCGGCAACCACGTGCTGGTTCGTGAGCACCACCATGAGGGAGCCTTCCTTGGGAGTGCATCGGGCACAGGCTAGAAGATCTCGACCAGGATCAACGACTTGCCGAGAAAGTACTGCTCATGGAAGACAAAACCGGCCAGAAGGTCTTGAATCATCTTGTTCGAGGAGGCGGCGCTGCTCGCCGCAGCATTCGACTGCAGATGTGAACAAATCAGTGGCACAAACAATCAAGTATTATGGCAGCAATGAGTTGGTCTTCGATGACAATGAACCCTTGAAGGCTTTGTCCGGCAGCGGCATAGTATGGAGAGAGAGAGAGAGGGAGGGTTGAGATATGGGGAAGATGAGAAGAGTTGGTCAGGATTTTGTAGGGAATCGGTGGAGATTTAATCCTCCAAGGGAGATGAAGGAGTATTAATATCGTATAATCAAAGTGGTTTGTCGGTTCACATCCCGTGTTAATAGCTAGCTAGATGTATTTGTGATCCCATCTTGGTGGCTTTTAGTGGAAGCGCTGCATGTAGTACTTATAGCCGTTTATTAGGCATGGCTAGCGATGGATGCTTCATGCTTGCATGCAGAGTCTACCGATAAGCATTTTTATTTTGGTAATTATCTGTTGCACCAGGAGGCTACCTAAGATGCATGTCTCAGTGCTAGTTGGGTGGAGAATTGCTAACATGACAGGTTGCTGATGTGGAGGCCGCATGTCAAAAGACATAACATAGTGGGGATGTACTATTTAGGTATTTTAAATTCCGCTACAAAAATCCATAGCATTATTTTTTAATTTATTTACATGTGGGACTTGCAAAGCCAACTGGCGGTTCAATCACTACTGCAGGATGCTCCTAACGCAACACTACAATCAAAGACCCTTCGAGGAAACTGTGTGTGATGCATTAATCGCAAATGGTGGTGTAAGAAAACCATCAAAAATGATATGAAACGTTTGCGAAGGCAGAGATATCAAACACGTTTCAGATTATAGGTGTATGTGCGATACGTGGCTCACAGTTCACTTGCGTAAACTGTTTGCGATGAGCATAACAATAGAAATGGTCAACCAGATGAATGTGTGTGCAATATACGGCATACAGTTCACTCGGATGAACTGTTTGTGATTAGGCAACACAACAAAAATGGTCGAACTTAACAAGATGTGTGTGATACGCTGCAAACAGGCTAGTAATCAAAAATGTGTGGGAAGACAGATAACAAGACAGACGATTCTTGTTAAGAAGCCGTGTGTGTTGTCAAAAAATGATTGCTGGTATGCAATTGTGTGCGATTGATGAAATCATCACCGACGGGTTCCATTGTTTAGTCCATGTGCGATGTGATTTGCTCTGTCCGCACAACATCTACATTCTGTCTACAGAACATCAACATATATACTTATAAGAATAGCAATGCATAACCAAATTAAGCATAAAATTACATAAGTGACTACACACATAACATTTGTACACACCAAAGTAAGCAATTACATGCATACTAAACTAGGAGAAATGAGCTTATAATCATCTACTTCTTGTTGTGATGACGCTTGCCATTCCTCTGCTTCCGGCTGGATCCCTGGCCATTTGGGGGAAGGAGGCACTTTCTTGTAGCTCGTGTACGCCTCCTTGGCCGCGTACACGATGTGAGCTTTGTCGAGTTTCTCCATCCAGGCCGAGTGCCCGGCACACTTGTCCTTGTTGCAGGAATCCTTCATGTCTCTGTAGTAGGGGTCCATGATAGCCTCAGCGAGTGTCGGTGCAACAAACATGTGTGTTTGCCGACCTAACTTATGGACCGGCGTACGGCCGATCATGCATCAAGTACCAATGCATGGCACAAGATAAGCAAGAGAAACCGCTCTTCGTAAGATCAAGGAGTGCATTAAGGAGACCAAAGTGACCAGAGAATCACCCAGGAAGGTCTCCCATGCCGGGCAGGCGAGCCCCAGCAGGGTCAAAACTACACCTGGAGCAAGGCCCAGGCCGACCCAACTGGGTTCCCGGGGCCGCCAAGATCAGAGCTCGGTAGGCTCCATGCCGGAAAGCCTTCACCAGAACGCCTCCGCTCCACCTCATCATACGCTAGTCACTAATCAGCGTGGTGTCGAGCTCCCAAGTGGCTAGGTGGATCATGTCGGGTACGTGGTAGCCGGCTGGAGAAGAGATTAACTTTATTGACACCCGTCTTGATGGCGTGTCACGCTAATAAAAGGTAGTAGGGTAAGTGGCACGGTAGTCTTGCCAGGCTTCAACCTTCGCATGACACCTAGGAGTGCATTTAATGCACTTTGTCCTAACTGCCAGAGTTAGGTATGATAACACTGTTAGCTATCTAATCATGTTGTAATGACTATTTTTCCACTGAGGCAACCTAGCAAGGGGTTCGAACTTTTGATCCCTCAACACTTGTACGTGCGTAGTCGCTCTCCCCGAGGCACCATTGCCGGGCGTGAGCGCTCCATGTCTTCGTGTTCCTCTAGATCAATCTGTAGGAACGAAGTATGTCTACCAGAGGGGGGTGAATGGGATTTTAAATTTTCTTCGGAAAACTTAAATCTCTCAGAACGCAGCAGCGGAATGAATGAAAAACAAACTATGGTGAACTAAAACAGGGTGGCGAACGATAACTAAGACATGCATCGAAGTAAGTCATACGAATGAAAATGCATCAAAAGTAAACATGAGTGACAGAGATAACCGATGATGCTCGATGGCGACAAGGAATTTGTTCGACCAGCTCGTCCTTCTGCACAAGGACTATGTCTGGTTGCAGGGGATGTGACTTAACAAGAAAGATAAACTCTCTTCACCCTATTCTCCTCGACAATCGATTCGTCAACTGATGCCGATCACTCGTGGTAGATACTTGAAGGCGATCTCCGAACCTTTACAGACTTCTTCTTCGAGAACCACAATCACTCTTGGTCTTTGAAGAAATTGACACCTAACCATCTAGGGAGTTTACAACACTCAAGAGTAATAGGCGGAGCGTACTAAACTTAGATTCCAGTGATGCTGAACAACTATCTAATTCTTCGGCTCTAGGGTTTTTCTCTCGGTGGATTTTAAACTCAAATCACTCAGAGAGTGGGTTGCTCAACAAACTTCTCAGAATCAAATAGAGCAGCCACCGGACAAAGCCAGCGCGGGGTGGCTATTTATAGCCGCAGCCTTCCCAGATGGGAAATGACCATTTTGGACACGAGGTCCAGCCAATGGCCAACCAACACATTCACAACGGTCAGATTTTGGAGCAACGGTAATATTCCTTGAGGAACAAGTAATGCTGACTCCTCGCTCCGAGACAAATCTCTCGCAACAAAGAAGATCACAGTCTCTTGCTAGCAAGTATTTGCTCGAAGCACAAAGAGATTTCTCTCACAGATTTCATAGGTTTGGGTTTAGCATCAGAGAATCAAAGCTTCAAACGCTACACCCCTCTTAATAGTACGGTGGTCCTATGACTCAATGAAAGAAGAAGAACAATGAAATAAATGCTATGTCTTCACTTCGTCTTCATTCTTCCTCGAGCGCAGTCATTTGCTTCGAACATGCACCGAACCAATTGCTTAATCTTTAGCAATTTTAGGGGTCACTCTTGTTAGCTTTATCTTCGGTGATAACCTTCGCTGGCGCGCAGGGAGATTATCTTCGTCGTTTGCATCAAACTCCTCGATACTCTAGGGACCTTTTACTCTGTATGCACTAGCAAACACATAAGTCCCATACTGTTTATGTCAACAAACTCCAAAACATAAGGGGCCTATCATTGCACCAATAATCTCCCCCTTTTTGGACGATTGTTGACAAAATAGATAATCATCGAAGTGAAGATAGATAAGTGAAATGTAAATTGAACAAGCGTGAACTTGCGTTACTCAACTCGATGATGAAATATACTCCCCCTAGATGTATGCAGGGTCAATTGATATACAATTAAGTTCCTTGCAATTCATTTGAGTGTGTGGAGGATTTTCAATCATACGAGGTAATGATTCGCACTGATGATAGGTAATCCAACAAGAATATAGTGCAATCATTCATGACTTCTGACAATAATTCCACCTGCAAAACAAATACTTCGAGAGAAAATAGTGCAGTAGGTGGGGTTATTAATATTACAGCCCATATCAGAAGTTTTACATCAGAGCATAAAGACTAGCTTAAATTGTCTTAGAAATTCACAGCCCAAAAGCCTCGAAAATAGAGCGAATAAACAAGAAAACCAAATCCAATAGAGCAAATCTATCAAAACTCTCGATGTAATTCTCCCCCCTTTTGTCAACTAGTGTCAAAAAGGTGATGAAAAACACGAGTGCAAAATAAGGTGAATTTGATTCACTCTGAGGCATCGCCCGAAGAACTTCCCGAAGAGGTTTCTGACTCGGAGGTAGCTGGGAGATCTTCAACATCATCATCAGCAGCAGATCCTTCAATACTGGCTTGAGGCTGAGAAGTGGAAGGCACATTGGGATCAGCCTCGTGAGTCTTGCGAGATAGAGGATTTTCTTCAACAGGTTTCTCAGTGGGCGAGGTTGCTTCTAACTCGTCGAGTAATTTGCGCAGCTGAATCCGAAGTAAATTTGGTTGTTGGTTCACGAGCTGGTAGAGGCAGAGTAATGTGATCTTGAAAGTCTTCAGCAATAAATCCTTGATCAATGTACTCATAGAGTTCTTGAAGGTGAGAGTGACTTAGTTGCTTCTTTGAGAAAAAATTCCGAAGCAATTTCCATAAACGCTTCTTGTTTTCTGCTGTGATCGTGTGCACAACTTTTGTTCGGTTGTGAATAGCATTAAGTTCGGTTGCCAGATGCTCTTTGTCGGTGTACTAGAATAGGGGTACCCTAGTACCCCGTACTTGTGCACGGGCAGTAGTAGCATCCCGCGGCCAGGCTTGCGGGAGGACAGCCAGAGAGAAGCTCAAGATTATTAAGCCATTCAAGAACAAAGTATACAAAGCAAGAGTTAAGGCCCCGGAGAGAGGAGCTTGCCGGGAGGGACAGCTGAGGCCCAGCCTGGGCATTGCTGAAGCAGAGTACTTGCCGCGGCAAGGTACTTGCCCCGGCAAGTCATTGGCTGCGGCAAGGTATTGGCTGTGGCAAGATAGCGGCTGCGGCAAGGTACTTGCCCCGGCAAGTTACCTTGCGCGGCAAACTATGGGTTGCGCCAAGCTGTCAGGTGCGGCAAGGTCTTGCTGCGGCAAGCGTTACTGTACCACTGTGCTACTGTGCTGCTCCGGTGCCTCTGCCAGCGTGGCGCTCTGGGTCCTTCCAAGCGTGCGTGGCAGGGCACTGTGTAGACGGCGGTGCAGCAGCAGGTGGGATAGGCTTTTCCCACGTCCAAGACGTCCGGGTACATGTATGTGGACAGCAAAGGCATGGGCATTTAATGCCCTTGTCCCCTGCCGTCAGTGGTAGGTAGGACATGTCATCCTGGTAATAGTGGCCTTACTGTAGCAACTTTCCACCTCTACCTTTACTGTTTGCCACCTGTTGGTGACCCCTTTGTGCATATAAAAGGAGGCCCATAGGCAACGTGAAAAGGGAGAGGAACTGGAAAAGGGAGAACTCCAGTATTGTACGCAGCTACTCGGTACTGTAGCGCTCCTGGAGTTAGAACAATCATACAGATAATAAACCAAAAAGCAGGAGTAGGGTTTTACGCATCCGTGCGGCCCGAACCTGGGTAAATCTCTCTCGTGCACTGTCGTGTTCTTCGCTAGATTTGCTCTTCGTGCGACCGTCTCTCCCTACCGAACGTAAAGGGGTCCTTCCCTGGGTCCCATAGGTGATCGCGGATTCATCCCCGACATCTTTGGCGCGCCAGGTAGGGGCGCAGGAGGTTCTGTGAACCTAATCTAGCGATTTGCGCGCTAGTTTTTGGGCCATCCTCTGTCTTATGGCTCCAAAAAAGAAGACTTCAGCCATCGGTGCGTCCACGTCCAACCCGCCTACTCTCATGCAGGAGGGTGCCGACGTGATTGCGGCTGCTGGGGGGACTGGAGAGCGAGAGCTCCTATTACCTCCACCTGTCCAAAACCGGGCCAGCAACGCCAATCTTGGCGCTGCTGGGTCTGGGAACGCAGCGCTGCTCGCTGCTGCTAGCCCTGCAAGCTCCAGAAACGGTGCTGCGCGTTCTGGAATGCCTGCGCCGGTTCAGACGCCGCGGCCTTCGCAAGAAGCCCGTGACAGGCAGCGTCCTGACGCCCCAGGTGCCAGGCGCTCCCTGGATAATGAACTTGCGCATCGATCTCGAGATGCGCGAGGTCACCATACGCAACAACACGTTGGCGGGGTCGAGGTGCGGTCGCCTGGGCGTGGAGATGCTCCTTCTAACACTGTTAGGAGTAAGAGCATCCCACAGTCCTTACGCCACTCGATACCTCCCTCACCAGCAGAAGCGTTGGCGCGTGCGCAGCTGCTCCTGAACTTCCCTCCACCAGCAGATAAGCTTGACGAGTGGAGGGCAACCATTCAGAGCCTTCTCAGCTTCGCTGATGCCGACCCGGTGCGCGCGGCCGACAAGAGAACTGGTGACAATGCTGTCACCAATAAGAACGGCGAGGGGGCAACAACCGTACACTCCCCACCCAGACGGCCTCGGTCGCCGACACGTCGAAACGACGCCCGTGGCGATGATTCCACGGCGTCGTCTGACCCGCGAGCTCGTCGTGACCAGCGCCTCAATCTTCAGGAACGCAGAGGAGAAGACGCTCGTACCACTATCGAGCGAAGGAGAGAAGCGCATCGTCAGTCCGACAGACGCGCAGGGCCTGCTATTGACATGCATGCGCCAGGGGATCCTGGCGACTTGCCGTACGCGGTAAGTTGTCCAGCGTTCACCCGTGAGCTGCGGCAGGTCCAGTGGCCCAATCGCAAGGCTTTCAAGCCTGACGTGCCGGAGAAGTATGATGGCAAGACATACCCGTCGGAGTTCCTCAGCATTTACACCATTGCGGTGCAAGCTGCCGGGGGACGAGACGACAAGATTCTTGCTAACTACTTCCCGCTCGTGTTAAAGCGCAACGTCATCTCATGGCTCATGCACTTGCCGGAGAACTCCATTTCTTCATGGGCGGACCTGTGCCATCAGTTTGTTGGTTCCTTTACTGGCGGTCATCAACCTCATGGCCAGGAGAGTGATCTTCATCTCATCCCCCAGAAGGAAGGAGAGCCCCTGCGCAAATACATTCAAAGGTTCAGCTGCGTATAGTACAACATCCCAGATGTTCACCCCGCTACGGTTATTAGCGCGTTCCATCAGAACGTGCGTAACCGCAAGATGCGGGAGGAAATGGCGATGACCAAGGTCAGAGACATTGGCCAGCTATATGCTCTTGCCGACAAGTGTGCGCGCGCTGAAGAGGGAAGGAAACTTCCCGGTTAAGGTGTTGGCCCAGGGGGGAGCTCTGACAGCGAAGGTACCGCCCCGGCAAAGAAGGGCCGGCGGCGGAACAACAGGAAGAAAAAGGGCAAAGCTGTGCTTGCCGTCGAGCAGTCCAGCGGCAACGGCAGCGCCGACAAGGCCAAAGTCGAGGGCTCCGGCAAGGAGATTGCCGCGTGCGCCAACTGTCAGGCCTTGGCGGCTGCCGACAAGCAGGACGGCTCCGACAAGCAATATTGCAAGATCCACCGCACCAAGGGACACGATCTCCAGAACTGTCGACGAGTCGAGCAGCTTGTCGAACAGCAGAAAGCTGAGTATGAGAGGCGCGACAAGGAGAAGGCCCCAGAAGGTGCTGGTGGGTCCGGCAAGAAGCGCACTGCCCGAGGAGGGCGTCGCGGCAAGGCCAAGCAGCAGCAGAGAGACAGGCCTCCTCGTGGCCGCGACAAAGATGATGATGATGATGATCTAGATGATGAAGAATCCAGTGAGCACGAATTTCAGAAAGCCGCAGAAGTCTTGTGTATTGACGGTGGTGCTTCGTTGCATTCTTCTCACCACCAACTTAAACAGTGGGCACGAGAGATCAATGCGGCGGAACCATCTGTTGACGCCAGAAAGCTTCTGAAGTGGTCCGACACGCCTATCGTCTTTGACATTGAGGACCACCCTGACCGCACAACGGCGGTCGGGTGCTTGCCGATGTTGGTTTCACCAACGATCCGCAACCTCAAGGTCACGAAGATGTTAGTTGACGGTGGGGCCGGCTTGAATCTGATTTCGCCTGCTGTGCTCCGGAAACTTCAAATCTCTGACGGCGAGCTTGAGGAAACTGGTACTTTCCAAGGAGTCAATCCAGGAAGGAGCAAGCCGAAAGGGAAGATCCCGCTGCTAGTGACATTTGGCGGCGAGCTGAACTACCGGACCGAGAAGGTCACCTTTGATGTTGCCGATATTCCATTGCCTTATAATGGGATACTTGGCCGTCCAGCGCTCGCCAAGTTCATGGCAGCCTCTCATTATGCCTACAACGTGTTGAAAATGCCAGGTCCAGTAGGTGTTATCACAGTTCCCTGTGACAAGAAGGATGCGCTTATTTGCGCCGACAAGATATACCGGGAAGCAGCTGCCGCAACTACCGCCAAGGCACTTGCCGCTGAAGCTCTCGGGCGGGAGAACAAGAGGAAGTCCGGCAAGAGCTCCTGTGCCCACTCCGGCAAGCGCACCTCTTCGGAGTGCTGCGCTGCCGTCGAGGACGCACCAGAGAGCTCCACCGGCAAGTGTAAGAAGAACAAAGCCGCTCCACCGGCGACAAAGAAGGTGCCCGCCAAGGAGGATGGCACTGGTGGTTCCTTCACCATCAGTGCCACACTTGACAACAAATAGGAAAACGCGCTCGTTGCTTTCCTGCGGGCGAATGTCGACGTATTTGCATGGCAACCGTCCGACATCCCCGGTGTTCCCAGGAAAGTAATTGAGCACCACCTTGCCGTTTGTCCCCACGCGAGGCCCGTCAAACAGAAAGCCAGAAAGCAAGCTGTGGAGCGGCAAGAGTTTATTGCGGAAGAAATCAAGAAGTTGGAAGCAGCAGGCCTCGTCAGAGGAGTGCTCCATCCTACGTGGTTGGCCAATCCTGTTGTCGTGCGCAAAGCGAATGGAAAATGGAGGCTTTGTATTGATTTCACTGATGTCAATAAAGCTTGTCCCAAAGACCCATTTCCTTTGCCCCGCATAGATCAGATTGTTGACTCCACGGCAGGATGTGATTTGCTTTCATTTCTTGACGCATATTCAGGGTATCATCAAATCTTCATGGCTGAGGAAGATGAGGAAAAGACCGCATTTATCACACCCTGTGGCACATACTGTTTCGTATGTATGCCATTTGGTTTGAAAAATGCTGGTTCGACATTTGCAAGAGCCATCCAGATTGCTTTTGTGCCTCAGCTGCACAGAAAAGTGGAAGCCTATATGGATGATATAGTGGTCAAAAGCAAAGACAGGGCTACTTTGGTTCAAGATCTAGAAGAAACTTTTGTAAATCTGTGCAAGATCAACCTGAAGCTCAACCCCGAGAAGTGCGTGTTTGGAGTTCCCTCCGGCAAGCTTCTCGGGTTCTTTGTGTCTCAACGTGGAATTGAAGCCAATCCTGACAAGATCAAAGCCATTGAGCAAATTGAAGCACCGAAGCGCGTCAAGGATGTACGACGACTTGCCGGCTGTGTTGCTGCCCTCAGTAGGTTTATCTCCAAGTCAGCTGAGCGCGCCCTGCCATTTTTCAAAATCTTAAAAAAGGCAGGTCTGTTGAAATGGACTCCGGAGGCGGAGGCAGCGCTGCAAGACTTGAAGAGATACCTCTCCTCTCCTCCAATACTTGTCGCGCCTAAACCACAAGAGAAGTTGTTGCTGTATCTAGCGGCAACCAATCAAGTGGTTAGTGCTGCGCTGGTTGCGGAGAGAGAGGTGGATGAGGAGGCAGTAACTGCGGCAAGCACGACCAGCGACAAGTTGGGGGCTCCCCCGACAAGTTTTGCTGCCGACAAAGATTCATCTGCGCAGTCAGGCGAAGTGATACAAAAGAAGAAAATGGTGCAGCGCCCGGTCTACTTTGTGAGCTCTCTTCTGCAGGGAGCTAGGTCAAGGTATTCTGGTGTGCAGAAGCTGCTTTTCGGCCTTCTCATGGCCTCGAGAAAGCTGCGCCATTACTTTCAAGCACATGAAGTTACCGTCGTCACTCGCTTCCCGCTGAAAAGGATTTTGCAAAATCCAGAAGCGACAGGCAGGATTGTCGAGTGGGCGTTGGAGTTGTCGAGCTTTGGTCTCAAGTTTGAGAGTACATCAACCATACAGAGCCGAGTTTTGGCAGAGTTTGTCGCAGAATGGACACCAACGCCAGACGAAGAAATCCCAGAGATGACTCTCCCCGGCAAGGAGACAAGCAAAGAGTGGCTTATGTACTTTGATGGTGCCTTTTCGCTGCAAGGCGCCGGTGCTGGCGTACTGCTTGTCGCACCCACCGGAGAGCACCTCAAGTACGTGGTCCAAATGCACTTTCCCAAGGAACAGGCGACGAACAATACTGCAGAATATGAGGGGTTGCTTGCCGGTCTCAGGATCGCGGCAGACCTTGGGATCAAGAAGCTTATTGTCAGGGGAGATTCGCAGCTTGTCGTCAGGCAAGTGAACAAGAACTACCAATGCCCATTGAGGGAAGCTTATGTAGATGAGCTGAGGAAGTTGGAGGAACGCTTTGACGGCCTACAAATGGAGCACGTCCCACGTGCTGAAAATGACATTGTCGATGGTTTGTCAAAGCGCGCCGCACTCAAATTGCCTGTGGAACCAGGCACTTTTGTGCTCCAACTAACTCAGCCATCCGTGACGCCATCAGTAGGGCAAGGCAGGAAGAGGAAGTTGGCTTCTGGCGACTACTTCCCGGCAGAGCTCCCCGAAGCCGCCGGCAAGAAGGCTGCCAAAGCCAGCGCCAAAGATGCAGAGGGGCAACTTGCTCCGACAAGGCCTCACGCTCTTGTCGTTGAAGCGGGTGCTCCTAGGCAAGAGGCCGAGGGGCAACTTGCTCCGACAAGACTTCGGGTCCTTTTCTTGAAGCAGGCACTCCTGATCGAAGCGCTGAGGAGCAAGATGCTCCGACGAGGCCTTGGGCTTCCGTCGTTGAAGCAACTGCTCCCGACAAGCTTGTTGAAGGATAGCACGCTCCAGCAGGGCCCCAGGCTCTTGTCGTTGAAGCGGCTGTTCCCGCCAAGCTCGTCGGGGAACGGCTGGCTCTGGTAGAGCGACGAGCTCTTGCCGTAGGGCTTGATGTTCCCGCAGCAGAAGAAATGCCTTTAGTCCTCGTTGTCGAGCCACATGCTCCAGCGTGGGCGCAGCAGATCGTCCGTTTCCTTCAGACAGGAGAACTTCCCGAAGAGCAGGAAGAAGCGGAGAAAGTAGCCCGACGGTCCAATATGTATCAATTTGTCGATGACATGCTGTGCAGAAAAAGACCAAACGGTGTGAAATTGAAGTGTATTCCCCGGGAAGAAGGACAGGAGCTGTTGGCGGAGATTCATGGAGGCATATGTGGGCACCACGTAGGGTCAAGAGCCCTTGCTGGAAAGGCTTTCCGGCAAGGTTTCTTTTGGCCCACCGCCCTCCAGGATGCAACTGCACTAGTAACCAAGTGTGAAGCGTGCCAGTTTCATTCCAAGCAGATTCATCAGCCAGCTCAAGCTCTCCAGACAATCCCTCTCTCCTGGCCATTTTTGGCCTGGGGGCTCGACATCCTCGGCCCCTTTCCCCGTGCCACCGGGGGCTTCGAGTACTTGTATGTGGCCATCGACAAGTTTACGAAGTGGCCAGAAGTGGAAGCAGTGAGGAAGGTGACAGCACAATCAGCCATCAAGTTCTTCAAGGGAATTGTTTGTCGCTTTGGTGTTCCTAACAGGATCATCACCGACAACGGTACCCAGTTCACGAGCCACGCCTTCATGCAGTATGTCGAAGACCTTGGCGCCAAGGTCTGTTTCGCTTCTGTTGCTCACCCCCGAAGCAATGGTCAAGCTGAAAGGGCAAATGCTGAAGTGCTGCGTGGGCTCAAGACGAGAACTTTCGACAGGCTGCGCAAGTGCGGCAAAAACTGGATCGAGGAGCTGCCAGTGGTTCTTTGGTCGATCAGGACGACGCCAAATCGAGCTACTGGCCAGACGCCTTTTGCTCTAGTTTATGGAGCAGAGGCAGTTCTCCCCACGGAACTCGTATACGGGTCACCTCAAGAGCTCGCTTACGATGAGCTTGAGCAAGAGCAACTGCGGCAAGATGACGCTGTGCTCCTCGAGGAGGATCGTCTTCAGGCTGCTGTGAGAGCTGCTCGCTACCAGCAAGCTTTGCGTTGCTACCAAAGCCGCAAAGTTAATGCCAGAAGTCTCGAGGAAGGCGACCTTGTTCTTCGGCGCGTTCAGTCGGCCAAGAATTCAAACAAGTTGACGCCGAAGTGGGAAGGCCCTTATCGGGTGAAACGAGTCACCAGGCCCGGCGTTGTCCGCCTGGAGACCGGGGATGGCATTCCAGTGATCAATTCCTGGAACATTGAGCATCTCCGTAAGTTTTTTCCATAAGGCGCGGTTGCCGGGCCCTTCCCCGGCAACCACCTTTTGTACAAGTCTTGCCGCTGTTGCATGTAATCCTTTGTACAAAGCCAGGCGCAGACTCTGTGCATAAATAAAGCTTTTGTATTTCGCAGTTTTTGACGATTTCATGTTTACTTTTATTTTGCATGATTATCTGACATACTGTGCAGTACAGCCTCCCCGGTAAGCATTAACGAGCCGCCAAGCTCCTATATCTTTATTTTCTCTTCTTTCTTTTTCTCAAAAAGACAGAAGCTTCCCTCGCGCACAAGTTTGCCGGGGGGATGGGATAATGATATGGACCAGGCGTCGTTCAAAGAAACTTTGCCTTGCCGGGAAGAAGGTAGCGGCAAGCAGTGACAAGACCTTGCCGCGGAGAGATCAGCGACAAAGCTAAGTGCCAAAGTTTGAATAACCAAATTCTTTTTTATTTTCAAGGTTATTTTCCTTGAACGATACTACTCTTTGTATGGAAAACCTGTGCGCGACGGAACCTAAGCGTAATCGGTTGCGCCCTTACCTTGTTTCGAGTCCGCTCAACAACCTAAGTGGCTGCACTGAGCGCGACAAGGTTGCTTGCCGGCAGCGGCACCGCCAGCAGGCTGCTGGAGTCCCGCACCCAGCGCTCGCGGTGATGGTGCGCACACCGGCAAGTTCCCTATAAGCGTAGGGCAAGTACACAAAAAGAAAGAAATTGCTCAAGGGAGATGACATGCATTAACTTCAAAATATTGCATGTTATATTACAAGATAAGTTGCCGCGGCTTAAACAGATTGTTCTTTAACATGTCTAGCGGCAACAAGGAGGGAGAAGAATGGGCTCTCTAATTGCGGTGCTCGCCTTCGACTCTCTGGATTTGGTCCACCCTCTCCACGATGGGCGCGACAAGGGCCTCTAGTGGCGCGGGGTCGTATCCCTTCGGCAAGCTTTTGAAGATGTTGCTGAAGTCGACGCCCGGGTTTCTGTATGCTATCTTCACCAACAACCTCCGGAGAACTCCCCGGCAAAGCCTGCGTGACTCGTTGGCCAGTTGAGCTTTGTGATTGACTTGGAGCTGTTGGAGTGCTTCTACTACTCCGTCGAAGAACTCGGCTAGCTTGACGCTAGTTTGCGTGTTCTTGTCGGTGGAGTACCCGAAGTCCGGCACCTTCAGGGCAGTCGGCTCCTTGTCGATGTCCTCGGCGGCGCTGGCAAGCCTGTCTGTGAAGATCCCCACGTTATCCCTGAACTTCTTGTGGGTTGCAATAGCGTCTTGAAGCAGACCCTTTTCTTTCTGGAGCTCTATCATTAGAAGCCCTTCGCGCTTTTTAGTGGTGTCGAGCGTCTCCTTCAGCGTGGTCAGCTTCAGCTTCAGGTCTGCTCTGGAGTCATTGGCGGCGGCAAGCAGATTGTTCTTCTTGGCTATGGTAACTTGCATCTCCGCCAAAGTGTGGGTCACCTTTGCCCTTTCACTTTCAAGCGTTGAGAGCTTGTCACCGTTTGCCTTGAGGGCGGCCTCTAGTTTTGCCACTTTCTCCTCCGTTTCCTTCCTGTTCACTTCTGCAGCAGTGACAGCGTTGGTGGCCTCCACCAACTTGCTGGCGTACTCTTGGGCCAAGGCTTCGATTTCCTTCTGGTGTTTTTGTCCCTGCCCCTGGGTCCGCTCTGCGACAAGTCTTGCCACCTCCTCGTCTTTCTGTCGGAGGGTTTCGGCAAGTTTCCTCTTGCGCTCGGCAAGTTCTTCTTCGTGGGCATCAAGGTCCACTTTCCGCTGGTTCAGATCACCGGCCCGAGCAGACAACTCCTTGGCGGTCTCCTCCTGTTTTTGTTCAATGTCTTGCTTCATCAGGAGGAGGGCCTGCCGTTCTTCAGCCAGCTGTGCCCGCTTGGCCTCTAACGCATTAAGAGATCGCGCGCGGACGTCCGCCAAGATCTCCGCGCGCCTCAACATGTCAGCTTCGGCCTTCTTGATGAGCGCCTCCCTGGAAGCTAGCTTCTCCCGTCCGGCGCGATGAAGATTCAGCAGCTTTTGAAGCAGTTGCTCCTCTTCAGACGTGCTGCTACTGCTGGCGCCTGGCACATCCACAAGCTGGAGCCCGGCAGTGGCAAGGATCTCCTCGTCCACAACATCCTCCTCGGTTGGCGCTCTGGAGCCCACCGTCCAGGGGAAGCTGACGTAGACGTTCTCGCCGACCCGGATGTATTTGCTTGGCGGAGGCGAGTTGGGCGCTGCCGCCTCGTCAGTGGTTGAAGGACCCGTGGTCGGAGTAGCGCCTGGCGCTCCTGTGGCTTCAGGGCCGTCAGTACGACCACCGGCTCCCTCGCCGGCCTCCTCAGCAGCCTTCTGGGCGGCCTCAGCTTCAGCAGCCTTGGCGGCTTCATCGGTGGGCGCCTTGGCGGTATTATCCTCGGCGGTCTTGCCGGCCTCTTCGGCAGCATTGGCAGTTTCTTCGTCGGCAAGCTTGTCGGCTGCCAGCTTGTCGGCCTTGGCAGCGGCGGCCTTGGCGGCCTCGTCGTCGACGGCCCCTGTGGTGTTCTCCTCGGCAGAAGAGTCAATGTTCATTGGCTCCACCGAGGAGGGCTCTGCCAACCCGAGAAGTAAGGCAAAAAGAGCTTCAGGAAGAAATTCAAGAAGACAAAAGAAAGAAAGCAGAAAGAGTTTTGCCGCAAGTGGGTTTACCCGTGTTGAGCTCAGGAGCGGTGGGCTCCCCTCCCCCGTCAACGTTTGTCATTGGGGTGGGGTCGCCAGCGCTGGTGCTTGGCACTTCGGCGCTTGCCGGCTCCTCTTCGTGGCTCGGCTCGCTAGTGGGAGCCCTTACCGGAGATCTTCTCCTTGGCGGTGTGGTCGAGGGGGGTGGTACTTCTGGAGCACCTTCAGATGGCTCCACTTGCTGCTCCTCTCCTACACGCCCAAAGATGTCAGTAACAAAATGCTTGTTCCTCAGCGACCGCCAGCGAAAGGTAGTTGAAATACTTACGCTGGGGGCTGCGCTGGGGGCTGCAACGAGGGCTGGGCTCCGAGCTGGTCGGGATGGTCTCAGACGCTCTCCCAGTGGTTGCCGTGGGCTCATCTTCGACGACCACCACGGTCTTGCTAGTCGAGACCTTAGCTCTCTTCCTTGTCCTCTCCGCCAAGGTTTCCTCCCTACGGAAGCAAGGCCGGAGCGCGACAAGTGAGGACAAAAACAAAACCTTACAAAGATTGAGGGTCGCGGCAAGGGAACTTACTCTTCCTCGTCATCCTCTTCGCTGAGAGCGGAAAAATCAAAGTCCGCCTCCATGTGAGGAGGGGAAGGAGGGGGAGCTGGGCTCCTTGGCCGCTTGGCGGGGGTAGTAGCAGCGGTCTTTGATGACCCTGCTCCAGTTGCCGGGGCCGCGTGAGACACTCCCGCAGCACCAGCCCTTGCCGCGGTCGAGCGCGTCGAACGGCGCTCCGGCGGTTATTGAACTTCTTGCCGCTCAGCCACTTTGCCAAGCCTGCGAAGGCGTTTCCTCCTCAGAGGGGCTGGGGACTCTGACTGCGGTGGGCTTTCGGTGCCCTCCTCGGAAGAGGAGCCCTCATCCTCCGAGTTGCCTGACTCGTCGGCAGGCTGGCTTGGCCCGACATCCTTGCCGGGTGCGGCGAGCTCGCCCTTCCCGGCAAGCATCCCCTGCTCGGCAAGGCTCTCCTTTTGTGCCTCGTCGAGCTCCGCCAAAGTATAACCAAAATCGCCAGCTTCCCTGGCGAGCCTGTCCTCCTCCACTCTTCGAGCAATGAATTCTATTTCTTGCTCAGTGGTGTTGCGGATGAGCCACTCTTCCACCCGGACCTGCTTTTCGACCGTGGAGTCAAAGAATCGCCGCACGTCTTCTTCGAGCGGCACGTCCCAAGTTGCTTCAACGCTGTGCGCATTGCAGGGTGGCATCATAGCGATGATTGCACTCAATGCGGAGTTGTTGCAAAGGGGCACGATGTGCTTCGGCAGCGTGAACGTCTTGTCGCGCTTCTCTGGATCTGTCTCTTGCTTGAACAGTTCTCGCATGAAAAATTCGTGCTGCAGAACTGTGAAGTTGTTGATCAGTCCAGTGCGCAGCCGCATGATATCGGCTGGGTTCTTCCAATCAGAGGCCGGCCTTCCTCTCTGCTGCAGAGGAGCAATGCGGCGGCGGAGGAAGCCTGCGCCAACCATCCCTATGGTGAGCCCGGCCTCCCTGAGCCGTATGATCCTGGTAGCGGCAATCTCCAGCTTTTTGTCCTGGGGATCCAGATCGCTCCAGTCCGTGCCACGCGCTGCTGGGGTCTTGCGAAGCTCACAGTATGGTGGCGGCTCGTCGTCAATGATCCAACACCATTCAGACCGGATTTCTCCCCATCTTGGGCGGAGATCCCCCTTCAGATAATGCTCCTTGGCGCCTCATCTTGAAACGAACGAGACGCCAACAGTGAGAGGCACCCCCTTTTCAGCACGGGGAGTGAAGTAATGCCTGAACAGCGCGGTGTTGGGTGCCACGCCGACGAAGTTGTCGCACAGATGCGCAAATATTGGCATGGTGGATACGGCATTCGGTGTGAGATCCAGCAGACGGAGATTGAAGGTGTACATGACGTCGCTGAAGAAATCCGAGTACGGTGGGCAGAGCTCGCACCAAAAGTAGCAAGCAAAGAAGGGGTACTTGCTCACTTCGCTCTCGTCGGTGGCTGGGCGAACGCGGGTGGCCGGATGCGCCTTGGTCCTCGCAGCCCACATGCCTTGGAACTTGGCCTTCAGATCCGCCACTGTGAGCGTCGGAGCGAAGAGCGCGTACTTCTGCCTCTTCATCTGCGCCTGGGTCTCCGTCCTTGAGGACTTCCCCGTCTTCCCCTTTTCTCCTTTGGGAGGCATGGCGAAGGCGGAGCTGAGGACCGAGGGAGATGCGGACGCGCGCGGTGGCGGAGGATTGGGAAACCGCTTTGTTTTAGAGAGGAGGAAGAAGAAGGCGGAGATTTGGAGATCGAGAATGGTGAGAGGGGTGTGTGAGTGCTTCTGCAGGTCCCTCCTTTTATGGGGAAAGATGCGGAACCATCCGCCCCTTCGTCATTCGAGATGGCTGCGCACGCTTCCCACGCTCCGCATTCAACGCGCGATGCGTGGGAGAGCGTGCAATTAAACAGCATAGGGACATTTGGGCTTATCCCAGCCATGCGTGCCCGTGCACTGTTTGGGCCTGGCCCAACAACGCCCGGCACATTGTGTGGCCCAGGCCCGGGGGCTCCTGTCGGTGTACTAGAATAGGGGTACCCTAGTACCCCGTACTTGTGCACGGGCAGTAGTAGCATCCCGCGGCCAGGCTTGCGGGAGGACAGCCAGAGAGAAGCTCAAGATTATTAAGCCATTCAAGAACAAAGTATACAAAGCAAGAGTTAAGGCCCCGGCAAGAGGAGCTTGCCGGGAGGGACAGCTGAGGCCAAGCCTGGGCATTGCTGAAGCAGAGTACTTGCCGCGGCAAGGTACTTGCCCCGGCAAGTCATTGGCTGCGGCAAGGTATTGGCTGCGGCAAGATAGCGGCTGCGGCAAGGTACTTGCCCCGGCAAGTTACCTTGCGCGGCAAACTATGGGTTGCGCCAAGCTGTCAGGTGCGGCAAGATCTTGCCGCGGCA
Source organism: Thinopyrum elongatum (assembly GCA_011799875.1). Taxonomy (NCBI): domain Eukaryota; kingdom Viridiplantae; phylum Streptophyta; class Magnoliopsida; order Poales; family Poaceae; genus Thinopyrum; species Thinopyrum elongatum. Next base: position 305,990,369 of record CM022302.1, on the reverse strand, counting down.
AGCGTTACTGTACCACTGTGCTACTGTGCTGCTCCGGTGCCTCTGCCAGCGTGGCGCTCTGGGTCCTTCCAAGCGTGCGTGGCAGGGCACTGTATAGACGGCGGTGCACTATAGATAGCGGTGCAGCAGCAGGTGGGATAGGCTTTTCCCACGTCCAAGACGTCCGGGTACATGTATGTGGACAGCAAAGGCATGGGCATTTAATGCCCTTGTCCCCTGCTGTCAGTGGTAGGTTGGACATGTCATCCTGGTAATAGTGGCCTTACTGTAGCAACTTTCCACCTCTACCTTTACTGTTTGCCACCTGTTGGTGACCCCTTTGTGCATATAAAAGGAGGCCCATAGGCAACGTGAAAAGGGAGAGGAACTGGAAAAGGGAGAACTCCAGTATTGTACGCAGCTACTCGGTACTGTAGGGCTCCTGGAGTTAGAACAATCATACAGATAATAAACCAAAAAGCAGGAGTAGGGTTTTACGCATCCGTGCGGCCCGAACCTAGGTAAATCTCTCTCGTGCACTGTCGTGTTCTTCGCTAGATTTGCTCTTCGTGCGACCGTCTCTCCCTGCCGAACGTAAAGGGGTCCTTCCCTGGGTCCCATAGGTGATCACGGATTCGTCTCCGACACTCTTTCTCTTGACGGTCTTCGGCCATATGCTTCAACAGTAGCTATTGAGTGCGCATGCTCACTTCAAGATGTGAAGGAGGTTGAGTGTTCGACAGACGATCACGCTTAGGTAGCTTTGGTCCATTGAAGGTATTATGATAATCAGAAGGGCTTGACACTGGTGCTTTGCCCGAAGAGAAATCTTCCATTACTTTCAGCGTATCACGCACAGGAGGAATGAAGCTTTTGTGACTAACTTTGGCAAGATATTCGGTTTTCATTGCATAGTCAACCACTTTCTGAATCCAGGGCGCAAATACCTTGATAGTTTTTGGACACTGAGCTGAATCCATTAGTATGCGCAAGAACATGTCTTCGACATCGAAGATATAACCTTGTGAGATGGCATGAATGGTGTTGCTAAGAACATCAGATATCATGTTGTCAGTGTTCATTCCAGCCAGCGGACAGAGGGTGTAAGTGAGAATATGATATAGAGTCTGATTATTGAATGTCAAGTGCTCAGGCAGGGGAGGATCATTGTAGGCATGAATTTTATCTTCATCCATTGTGCATCGGAAATCTTCATCAGTGATTGCATCAATGTTATGAACCCGAATCTCAGTTTTGCCATGTTCAAACCGAGGGAAATGAAAGTGAGATACAAAGTCCATGGCAGAGCATTTGATTCGTTTTCCTTTAGTCATCCCTTCCATAATCCACTTTGTGCTATCTGATTCATCTCCGGAGATATATAATGTTGCATAGAATTGAAGAATAACCTCCCTGTTCCATGGATGCTGATAGCCAAATACATGTGTGAGACCAAACTTTTCGATGTCTTGCAGTATTTGGTTGAAACAACCGATGTTCTTCATAGCAGCAATATCTGGGAACTCATGAGGGAAAATGTTGAGGCTGTCATAAAGAATCCGTGAATAGTATACTCCATGTTCCTGAGTCCAGAACCAAGGAGATTCAGATGTACGGAGCTTGCTGTATGGACTCTCTTGAAAGAAAAGCGGACGAGTGTTCCGATTGAAAAGAGGCCCTTTGACACCGACGCCGATGAAAACAATGGTAGTCGCTCGCGAGGATAAGGGTACTTGAGTTCATCTTCAACATAAATCACTTCATCGCCATAGATAACAAAATTTGAATGATGAGCTGACGCTGATTTTTGTGCAGAAGGATCAACATCTGAGGTTCGCAGTGTAGTGTTGAGTGAAATTCTCAGAGGAGATGGATTAGACACTTGTTCAGGTGCAGAATCAGGCATCGAAGTTCTGTCAGCCACTGTGGACCGGTGAGGATTTGCTTCAGGAGTTGTTTGAGGAGCATAGGGAGGAACCGAATCATTTGGTTCAACATGAGCTAGAGAGGCCTGACGTTGAGACTGAGGAATTTCAGCTTTTTCAGACACTTGGTATTGAGACGGATTTTCTGCAGGAGCTGGGGATGCCACAAGCACTGGTTTAGTTGGCCTTGGCGAAGGAGATACATCTGAGGCTGGTTCAAGAGTTGGCGAAGGAATTTCTCATTCCGGAGACATTTCTCTCTGTGTATCAGTTTCTGGAGGTGGAGCATTTTTCTTCGCTATCTTTTTCTTCTTCTTCTGCTTGGACGAATCTATGTGCCCTTTGACCAGATCATTATAATGAGTCACTTTGGCTTTGTGATCGAGGCAAATTTTTGGAACAATTTGATCCAGATCCAAATGAAATCACAATCATCTGTGCCGAAGGATAGTCATAGCCTTATTGACATCCACATAAGATTCTTCAAGTTGCTTGATGACAAACTTGGATTTCGTATTTTGCATACGGTCATTAAGCTCCTGGAGTTGAGCAATGAGGTCATTGATCTCAACTGAGTCATTTCTCCTGTCGTTGATCAGATCAGAAGCTTGAGTAATTACTGCAGAGGGAATGGGCAAAGATGCCACTTCTCCAGCAAATAGGTTTTCCACAAATCTGTCAAGTTGTTCCATGATGAACACTTGATTGAAATAGTGTGGTGCAGCAGAATCATCTTGAGGTTGTGCAGCTGGAGCATCTTGTGCTACATTTTGTTCGGTTGGATGCACCGAAGCCAAAGGTTGTGTCAGCTTAGGAGCAAACTGCGCAGCCTTTTCCTTCACAATATCAACACTTGGAACATTTTTCTTAGCAGCTGGGGCTTTGATTTGCTTCAACTTTTCTTTCGGAAGCTTTCCCCTGGCTTAGCTGAGCCAACAGAGGCTTCAACCACCAAATCTTGCAAGTTTATTGCATCCGGATGAGGTTCTGTATTCACTTTGTCAAGCATGGTGACAGTGGTTGCAGGGGTCTTTCTCTTCAATGGGTTTTTCTTCGGAGGTGCAATTGGGACTGTGCTCACTCAAAGATCAGGCAGAACAGGGGATGTAGTTACATTCACTTGTTCGGAGAGAGTTGCACTAATTTCTTCTCGGGTGAGCGGAGGGTCATCTTGATCAGAGGAATCACTTTCAGGTTCAGCTGGCTTAGCAGGCCTTTTCCTCGGTGCACTCTTTTTCTTGAGAGCAGCAGATTTTGGATCATGTTTGTTCTTCGTTCGGCGTTCTGCTTTTCCTTCTGCCTTTTTCTTCTCGACATCTGAATTGATGAGACGACGGTTTTCTTCTTCCTTGGCCTGTTCTTTTGCGACCTTCTTGGCTCGCTTTTCAGCATTCTTGAGGCGCTTAGCCTTTTCTTCAGGATAAGAGTCTGGAGTCTTGGTGGACGACTCATGAGCGTTAGGAGGTGGTGGAGGCCTTTGCTGGGGTTCACCTGTCCGTATGAGTCCAATTTCGCGACAGTCGCCCCATGGGGGATGGAAAGCAAAGTTCTTGGCATACCGAGGATGAACCATATTGTAGTTAAACCACTTCCATACCTAGTGACGCCGAATCTTTTGCACACGTCCTTTTCTCTGAGTAGAATCTTCTCCAGGTACTGTGTTGTAATCATCATGAGAGATATACTGAGTTGTATTTGTGAGTGGTTGCCTGCCATTCTTCTTCTTCGGAGCATCTGCTTCTTCCTCATTTGCATTTGGTTCGGCTCTTTTCCTTTTGCTAGAGGACGGGCCTACCGTTGGGCCCTTTGCATTTGGCGCTTTTGATTCGTCAGTTGTGCCCATGAATGCCTCTTCATCATCAGCCATACTGTGTGGCTTAGCAGAATCTTTAACAGACTGCATTCACCTGTGAAAGAGAATAGGTACGAGGGAAAATGGGGACAGGGTCACAAATGCTCAGAGCGAAAGATTTTTTCTGAACAAAAGGCATTTTGAGGAAGAACCAGATACAGACTTTGAGAGATGTTTTGAATGAATGAAACATATAGATCGAGCTAGTAAGTCCGAAGAATAATACTAGACAGCGAGCTAGGCATATCATTCGAGCAAAACATAACACAAACCCTAGATCTGACAGATTTGGATGCCAGGAAAAACTATAAACCACATCCGAACTAGAAAGGTAAAACCCTAGATCTAAGATAAGCGGTAAAATCAGAGAAAATTAACCACGGATGAACTCGAATCATGAGAGATGGAGGCCCGAGTTCGTACTACACGTACCCTAGCTCGGTGACGTGTAGCAGCTACGACGGCGCAGGGAAGAAGATGTCCCGCGGCGGCGTGGAATGACTCCAGTGACCTCTTTCCGGCAGTTAAGCGGTGAAGGGTTCATCGGCGTCGAGCTCAAGGTGGAGCACTGCGATGAGGGTTTCGGTGGAGAGAGTGTGAGGAGAAAGAGAGTAAGGTGGAACAAGGGAGCTGTGCGGTTTATATAGGTGAATGGAAATAACCACACGCTGAGGTTATTGATCGGATGGTCGCTAGACAGAGACGATTGCGATTCAACGGAAAGGATGGACTGGCAGTTGATATGTTGCACGTGGCAACCGTCAAAGATCATGGCCCTGACTTGAGCGGGAAATCCCAAATTTTGGAAAGCTTTCGCCAAAACAAATTAATGTTCAGACCGAATCTTAATCGTGGTCAAGAACACCAGATAAGTTTTGTTCCAGATAAATTTGAGCATTTGCTACGGAACAGCATAGACTAGAAGAGATAGATCAGACGGAAAACAGGGTCCTAGGCATTTCACTCAGGCAGAAACACAAGCACACGAGCAAATAGCTACGAGAGAAATGCATTCAGACATAAACCAAATCCATCGAATGAAGATAAAAACAACGAAGGGAAAATTATGGTGGCATAACCCACCGTATAAGAACTGTATGACCCCAAGCGTCGCACAATTATCGTGGCACCTGGTTAGCCTAGTTCTTCATTAATGCACTCACTCTCAGAAAGAAAATTTCACTTTGTCAAAATTCTCAAACTCTTCGAGTGTTATGCACCCATTCCTTCAAAGATGTGAAAGTGTTAGCACGGGTGCCGAGTCCAGCTTACTGGACGTTTGCGAAGTCCAGGATATTTATCTCACACCATAACGCACAGAGTCTTTTCTCGTCGAGAGGCTTGGTGAATATATCAGCGAGATTGTCTTCAGTCTTGACGTGATTGATGATAATATCCTCTCAAGCCACAGGATCACGAATGAAATGTTGTCGGATGGCAATGTGCTTCATGCGAGAATGCTGCACGTGATTGTGTGCAATTTTGATGGCACTCTCATTATCACAATATAGAGGAATGTGCTTGACCTTGATGCCATAATCCTTCAATGTCTGCTTCATCCACAACACCTGAGTGCAACAGGCGCCAGCAGCAATATATTTGGCTTCAGCCGTAGAGAGAGATACACAATTTTGCTTCCTTGATGACCAGCAAACCAATGATCAACCGAGGAAATGACATGTCCCTGAGGTAAATTTCCTATCAACCAAGTCACCAGCCCAATCTGAGTCTGAATAACCAACAAGATCAAACTGTGCTCCCTTAGGATACCATAAACCTAAGGTGGGGTTGTGCGCCAAATATCTCAGAATGCGCTTGACTGCTTGCTGATGCGATTCTTTCGGTGCAGCTTGATAGCGGGCACACATGCAAACACTCAACATAATGTCAGGTCTGGATGCACATAGGTAAAGAAGAGATCCTATCATCTAACGATAGGCTTTCTGATCGTAATCCTTACCATACACATCTGCATCTAGCTTACCAATCGTGGGAATTGGAGTCTTATACCCCTTCATTTTGGAATCTTGCATTTTGAACTTCTTCAGGCACTCTTTCAAATATTTCTCCTAAGAAATGAATATGCCATTTGCTTGTTGACGAATTTGCAGTCTGAGAAAGAATTTGAGTTCACACATCATGGACATTTGATATTTATCAGACATCATTTTCCAGAATTCTAAGCTGCAAGCATTGTTAGTACAGCCAAAGATAATATCATCCACATAGATTTGACAAATGAATAAATCATTGTCAACAGTACGAGTGAAAAGTGTGGGATCTGTGGATCCTGGCTTGAACCCTTTGTCGAGCAAAAACTTCTTCAGGGTGTCATACCATGCTCGAGGGGCTTGCTTTAGCCCATACTTTCTTCAACCTGAAAACTTTGTTAGGAAACTCAGGGTGTTCAAAGCCAGGTGGCTATCTAACATAAACTTCCTCATCAATTTCACCATTTAGGAAAGCACTTTTCACATCCATTTGGTAAAGCAGAATATCATTGTAATTTGCATAAGCGAGAAGAATGCGAATTGCCTCAAGGTATGCAACAAGAGCATATGTTTCACCGAAATCAATACCTTCTACCTGTGTGTACCCTTGAGCAACAAGTTGTGCTTTGTTTCTTACCACAATACCATTTTCATCTTGCTTGTTGCGGAAAATCAATTTTGTGCCGATGATATTGTGCTTCTTGGGATTCGGTTTGTCTACCAGTTCCCATACATCATTCAATTCAAATTGCACCCAGTCCTCTTGCATGGCATTCGTCCAATCTGGATCATTCATGGCTTATTCATACTTGGTAGGTTCTGCCAATGAAACCAAGGAGAAACTTCCGCAGCCTAAGGCATAGCCTAGTGGTGGGAAGGGGTTGATGCCTTCCCACCCACCCAGGTTCAAGGCACGGTACTTGCAATTTGGGTTTGTTGCACCAATTATACTGTAGGGGGTTCCCTTACAGTCTTTCTGTCAAAAAAAAAGGAGAAACTTCCACAGTAGTTAGCCAAACGAGTGCGAGAATGAGTTGCAGGTCGATAACCTGGATTCTCAATTTCATCAAGAATTAGTGAAGGATCAACTCGATTCACCACATCAGGATGAGCATTTTCTTTGTGAAGGTCATTATCACCAGCATCAGTATTTGTGTCATCATTCCCTTCAGGATTGTCATTTTGATTAGCATTTGGATTTTGATTGCTATTTCCATTCGGAGAAGCATTTGCTTCAGAAGTGGCTTGACGAGTTCTGCTTCGAGTCATAGGAGCATCATCATCAGAGGACTCAGGTACATTTCCTTCAACAGGCTTGAAGCTCCCAATGGCCATTTGCCGAATAGCATCCGATATCAATGGTTCATCTATCACATTTGGCAGGTGCTCCTTTTGAGAGCCGTTAGATTCATCAAACCGCACATTTGCCATTTCTGTAACTTTCAAGTGGTGAGAGTTATAGACACGATATGTATGTGAGTTTTAGCCATAACCAAGCAGAAAGCCTTCATGTGCCTTAGGTGCAAACTTGGATGAATGATTCATAGCAAGAATGTAACAAGGTGCACCAAAAACACGTAGATAAGAAACATTTAGTTTCTTGCCAGTGATAAGCTCATATGAAGTTTTCTTAAGGAACTTGTGAAGATAAACATTATTGACAACATGACAAGCAGTGTTAATAGCATTAGCCCAAAAGCGAATGGGAGTTTTGTACTCACTTAGCATAGTTCTTGACATTTCAATGAGAGTTCTGTTCTTTCGTTCAACAACTCCATTCTGTTGGGGAGTGTATGTAGCAGAGAACTCATGAGTGATAGCATGATCATCGAGAAATTCAGCAATGTGAGTATTTTTCAACTCAGTTCCATTGTCACTTCTGACATGCTTAATTCGCACGTCATATTCATTCTGGGCCTTCTTAGCGAAGCTTTTGAAGATATCTTGAGTACAAGTCTTGTCTTCAAGAAAGAATACCCAAGTGTATCAAGAGAAATCATCAACAATAACCAGACTACAGTGACTACTACCGAAGCTTGCATAGTTTTGAGGACCGAATAAATCCATATGAGAAATTTCTAGTGGTCTTGTTGTGGTCATAACTGTCTTGGATGAATGATGCTTCTTAGCCAATTTACCAGCCTCACAGGCAGCACAGAGATGATTCTTGTCGAATTTTACATCAGGAATCCCACTGAGATGATTTTTCTTCACCAGAGTCTGCAAATTTCTCATACTTGCGTGACCAAGTCTATGGGACCATAGCCAACCTTCGGTTGCTTTCGCAAGCAAACAAGTTTGGACTGAGGGACCCTTAGAAAAATCCACAATATAAAGATCACCCTTTCTAATTCCCTCAAAGATGAAGGAATTGCCAGAGGCCATGAAGACATTTCATTTGGTGACAGAGAATAAGACTAGCATGCCTAAATCACATAGCTTGCCAACTGACATAAGATTGAATCCAAGGGATTGAACAAGTAGCACATCATCAATAGATTTGTCTTTGGATATAGCAATTTTACCTAGCCCAATTACCTTTCCTTTGTTGTTGTTGCCAAAAGTGATATACTTCAGAAGAGAAGCAGTTAAGTAGGGGTCGGCAAACAACGACTTGTCTTCGGTTATATGACTAGCGCATCCACTGTCCATAATTCATTCAGTGCACCCAGAGAAATAGTCCTGCAGAAGAATTAGGCTTTCTTAACCGCCCACATCTTTGCTGGTGGCTTTGAAACAAATGAACGAGCAGGATATGATTTCTTTCGATAAGCATTGTTGTTACTCGATGAGGAGCGAGCATAATTGAAAGAGTAAGCATTAAAATTCTTTCCAGACGCATGAGCATAGTGATTATATCCAGTATGCATATAATCATTTTGTCGAATTCTTTGTGCCTGCATGGTCAGTTGAGCAGAAACAGGCAACGCATCAACAGTTTTCTTAGGCACCCAAATTGCTTTCTTAGGGGGGCATTACTGTTGTTTGGTCCAACATAGCGAGCAATAGTCTCACCATGTTGATTCTTGAACAACTTATAGTTGTCCAGGGAATCATCATCAGGATATTCAGGAATAGGAGAGTTGTATCCCAAAAGTAATGCTGGATTGAGCGTTTTGCTCTTTGCAGGAACCCACACAGTTTGATGATATTGATGTGGTTCCCAGTAAGAACCATCTTCATTCAGTTTCCTTTCGAAACCGATACCTTCCTTTCTGGGATTTTTGTGAAGGATAGATTTCTTCATAACATCACATAGGGTTTGATGCCCTTTGAGAGATTTGAACATTCCTGTTTGAAGAAGATCCTTTAACCTAGCATTTTCATCAGAAACAGAACCATTTTCCTCGATGGAGGGGTTAGCCTTCACAGATGATTCAGCATTAGTTTGTTCAAGGCATTTTAAACATGGTGGCTCAAACACTTCAGGTTTCTCTTTAAGTTGTTGGGTGAGAAGAGAATTTTCTCTCATCAAATCCTCATGAGCCTCTCTCAGCGCCTCGAGTTAATGTTTCCTTTTCAGGTAATCATAGGTCAATCTTTCGTGGTCTGCTAAGAGAAAATCATGACGAGTTGAGAGTTCATCCATTCTTGACTTGAGAGTGGAATACTCTTCGGTCAGCGGATGGTTTTTCTCCATCTCCTCAACCAACAACCCTTCAGATTTCCTGAGGGTTTTCTCAATTTTCTCAAGAGAATTTTGTTGAATATTATCAATTTTGATCAACTTAGCATGACCATCCTCATCAGAAGAATATTGATCACTGGAGTGAACCTTTTGATGTTTCGAGGATACCTTCTCTTTCGAAGCCTTGGCCATGAAGCAGTAGGCAGGAGATTCATCGTCGCTTGAAGGACTCCCGAAGAAGTTTGTCGTAGCAGAGGAGGCACACGCGATGCCCGCCATGCCGGAGTCGGAATCTTCATTGGATTCTTCTTCTTCTTCGTAACCTGACGATTCTTCATCAAAAACCATTTCCTTGCTGATGTATGCCTTGGCCTTGCGAGAGGTATTCTTGCAGTTGGAGGAGGACTTGGAAGGATTTCTTGACGAGGATGTTGACGTGGAGTTGTCCTTCTTCTTGAAGAATTTCTTCATTTTCTTCTCATCATCAGAGTCGTAGTTCTTGCTCTTGCTTTTCCCTCGATAGTTGCCTGAATCATATCTCCCACTAGCATGGATTTCAGCTTCCCAGAGAGGGCAGTCCGAAATGAAGTGTCTAGTCTTTTTACAGTTGAAACAGGTGTATTCTCTAGCAAGTTTTGAAGATTTTGAACCCCCAGAGTTGCTTGAACTTCTTTTCTGGAACTGGCTCTTCTTGTGGAAATGTTGGAATCGTTTCGTGATCAGTGCGAGATCTTTGCTGAGTCGTTCTAGATCATCTGAATCTTCTTCGGCATTTCCATCTGAGGAGGAATTAGCCACAGCCTTGAGAGCATGATTTTTGCGTTGAGTTGAGCCATACAGATATCTTTTCTCTTCTTCTTGTTCCTCGTGAGTGTTCAGTCTTTCCATGACATCAGCAGAGTTGAGGCTTTGAAAATCAGGACGCTCTCGAATCATCAGAACCAGCGTGTCAAATGAACTATCAAGAGAGTGAAGCAGTTTCTTCACAACTTAATGGTCAGTGATGTCTTTGGCGCCGAGTCCTTGAAGTTCATTTGCTATGTCACTGACGCGATCGAAGGTTTGCTGACAGCTTTCATTTCCAATGCACTTCAAGCGATTGGACTTCGCCCGAAGAGTATCAATTCGAGCTTCTTTCTGAGTTGAAACTCCTTCATTGATCTTTTCCAGGACATCCCACAGTTCATTTGCAGTTTCACACTGGCGGTACCGAAGGAATTGTGCTCGGGAGAGATGGCCACCAATTTCATCTTTGGCTTGAGCATCTAGTTGAATGAGCTTCTTTTCTTCATTGATAGGAGCTTGAGGAATAACAACTATGAACCCGATATGCACCACATTCCACATATCATCATGTATTGCTCTAAGACGGATCTTCATCTTCTCCTTCCAGAAGGGATAGTCCGTCCCATCGAATATGGTAATCTTGAGATGCGACTTTGTCGGTGCAACAAACCCTGGGTATGTTGCCCAGACCATGCACAGGCCCAAGATCAAGATTGCAACATCCAAGACAAGGCCAAGGTAACGAGATAAGCTGTTTGACAAATCAAAGGGCAAGTTGAGAAGACCAAGTCAAGCCAAGAAGCAAGACACCGCTAAAGGAAAAACCTCCCTTGTGGGCCAGGAGAGCCTGGCAAGGTCAAGGTTGCCCTGGAAGCGAGCCTCAGGATCGGCCTGGCAGGCCTGCCGGGGCATACGAAGGCAAAACGCCCCGCCAAGGCTTCACCGCCCCACCTCACGATGACGCAAGTCACTGATCAGTGTGGTGTCAAGCCCCAAGATGACAAAGTGGCTGCCTTTTGCCACATAGCAGCCAGTTCCAACAGGAATCGCCTCCAGATGACACCCGTCCTGCGACGTGTCATGCAGACAGGAGAGAAGGTGGCCAAACAGCCTGGCAAGGCGTGCCGGGCAGGCCATGATGTGACACTAAGCGGCGCATTTAATGCGTACTGCTCTGTCTGCAGAGGAGATATGATAGCACTATTCGCTATCTAATCAGTACACAATGACTGATTTGCCACTTTGGTGACCCCTTAATCTATAAAAGAAGGCCCATGGCAACCATAGAAAGGATTCGGACCCCTGTACACCCATACGCGCGTAGCTGCTCTCGCCCCGAGGCAACCCTGCCGGGCAAGAGCGTTGCGTTTCCACCACCATCCACAATTAATCCACCAAAGCAGGAGTATGGTTTTACGCCTCGCGGCGGCCCGAACCTGGGTAAAAACTGCTCGTGTGATCTCTGCCGTGCTATGCTGCGCTCCTTCACTCTTTTTGCAATGCGCCCAGTCCCCCTGCCGAACCAAAAGGGGCCTTTGGCCCCATAGGTGGCCATGGTTTCCCATGACATCTTTGGCGCGCCAGGTAGGGGGTTGCGCTTCCGTGAACCCGAGAAGTGTACGGAGCGCGTCATCTTCACCACCATCTTCTTCGTTAATGGCTCAATCGTCCATGGCACCCAAGAAGAAGCCCGGCACCGCAGCTCATCCATCCACCTCGAAGGCCCCGCCACACGCGCCCGCCGACGCCACGGGGGCTACGGGGACACCTGGAAGTGCAGACACTGCGGGGGACGTGGTCGGCGCGGGCGGCGTCATTACCACCTCCCCTGCGGCCGAAGCAGGAGCAGGAGGCACCGGAGAAGGACAACACCAACTACATTCTAGCGGCCACGTCCCACGAGGTATGAGAGGAGTGATCATTCCATCTGCACCTCCTCGTCCGGCAGAAGGGCATGGCTGCAGCGGGGGTACTCGCTCTGGGGGGAATCGCAACTCCCCGAGCGCTCCCGCCACGGGAGCGGCCGTAGAACATGCGCCACCCATGGAACGAGCTGACCCAGCGGCTACGCCAAACAGAGCCGCTGGCCCTCAGGCGCCTCCACCTCGTCCACACGCCATCCAGGCGGTTGGCTCACGACGACGAGAGCACAACGTGACCGCTACCGGCACCCTCAGGAGCCGGGCAACGTTACGATCTTCATCAACATCCATGCCGAGCACCGCTTCGGAGGCCATGGCGCGAGCCTAGCTACTGTTGAAATTTCCACAGGCAGCCGATCAGATGGATGAGTGGAGAGCCACCATTCAGAGTCTGATTGGCTTCGCCGAGGTGGGAGGATCGCAGCTGGCTGGCCCGCCACGGTCTCCCCGGGCAGCGGCAATGGCCCACGCTGCTGGCCATGCGGATGGGGCCACTCCTACGGTGCAGTCCCCTCCACGGCAACCGCCGCGAGAGCCGCCCCACCAAGAACCTAACGACGTCTCGATGGCTTCGTCCAACCCTCGAGCGCGTCAAGGCCCACGGCGAGTCCTGGAGGACAGGCATAGGGAAGGTGCGCGTGTCGACACCGAGCGACACCGCGACGCCCACCGCCAGTCCGACAGGTGCGATGACCCCAACGTCGACGAGCTCGCACTCGCTGACGGCGGGTACCTGCCTTTTGAGGCTGGGTGCCCTACCTTCACCCGCGAGCTGCGGCAAGTCTGTTGGCCGTCCACTAACATGTTCAAGCCAGAGATACCAGAGAAGTATGACAGAAGACTGAACCTGGCAGAGTTCTTGAGCATCTACACCATTGCTGTTCAAGCTGCCGGGGGAAGAGATGAGAAGGTATTCGCCAACTTTTTCCCTTTGTCACTCAAGCCAAATGTGAGGGCTTGGCTAATGCACCTACCGGAGAACTCCATTTCGACCTAGGCTGACCTGTGCCATGAGTTCATTGGCGCCTTCATGGGCGGCCATCAAGAACCAGGGCGGCCCAGCGACTTACAGCTCCTCCCGCAGAAGGAAGGCGAGAGCCTGCGGAAATACATGCAGAGATTCAGCAGAGTCCATAGGAATATTCCAGACATCCACCTGGCAGCTGTGATAGCTGCGTTCGAGTCCAACATGCACAATCTTCAGATATGTTCCAAGATGAATGTTTGATTGCCCAAGACTGTGAAGAAGCTTTACACTCTGGTGGATAAGTCCGCTCGGATTGAGAAAGGGAGGTACCTCCCCGGAGAGGAGGATGGCGTCAACATCGATTCAGAAGATGATGACGAGGCCACCAGTCAAAAGAAGAAGAACAAGACGCGCAACAAAAGGCGCAAGGATAAGGCAGTGATGACCGTTGAGGGATCGGGCCTGCCTAGTACCGGCAAGAAGCCAAGGCTGAGATACTCGGCAAGGAGGTTGGTGCATGCACTGACTGCTGGGAAGATGCGGCTACTGAGAAGGCTGGGAAAGGCGATGGGCCGTATTGCAAGATCCATCGGACCAAGGGCCATGATCTCCAGGAGTGTCATTAGGTTGAGCAGCTTGTCAAGAAGCAGAGGGCTGAATATGAGAAGTGAGATAAAGAGAAAGGTCAGAATGGCGCTGGCAGAAAGGGCCAGGGTGGCGGAGCAAGCCGCCCTAGCAAGGCTCCTCAGAATCAAGGGAAACCTGCCAGAGGCTGTGAGAAGGGGGATTGCAATAATGAGAGTGATGGAGGAGATGAGGAGGAGACCAGCGAGCAGGAATTCCAGAAAGCCACTGACGCATTGTGCATTGACGAGGGTGCATCTTTGCACTCCTCTCACCGTCAACTTAAATAGTGGGCACGTGAAGTCAATGCCATGGAGCCAGCGGCAGACTCTCGAAGGCCGCTCAAGTGGTCCCGCATGCCCATCATCTTCGATGAAGAGGACCACCCTGACCGCACCACCGCGGTAGGGTGCTTGCCGTTGTTGGTATCACCAACAATCCACAACCTCAGAGTCACAAAAATGCTGGTTGACGGTGGGGCCGGGTTGAATCTGATTTCTTCAAAGGTCATCAGCAAACTTCAGATAGCAGAAGAAGAGCTCAAAGTTACATGTACGTTTCAAGGGATCAACCCCGGTAGGAGTCGTCCTAAGGGGAAAATCACGTTACCAGTGACATTTGGGGGAGAGTTGAACTACCGGACTGAGAAGATCGTGTTTGATGTGGTTGACCTCCCCCTGCCATACAATGGAATCCTTGGTCGCCCAGCTTTGGCCAAGTTCATGGCGGCATCCCACTATGCCTACAACACCTTCAAAATGCCAGGGCCGGTGGGCGTCATTTCCATTCCATCAGACGAGAAGGACGCAATTATTTGCGTGGACAAGATGTACCAGGATGCAGTCACGGCAAAGGCCACTGAAGCTGCAATCCCTGCCAAGGAAAGTAATGGAAAGAAGGAGGCTAATAGGAATGCCGACAAGGAATCCGGGAAGCGTACCTCTTCGGGGTATGCTGCTCCTGTTGATGACTCGCTGGAGAATTCCAATAGCAAGAGATCCAAGGCTTCTGCACCCGCTGCGAAACAGGTCCCGACAGGGCTCGCTGGCGCCGGTGGTACTTTCACCATTAGCGCCACTCTCGATGAAAAATAGGAAAGCGCGCTCGTTGCCTTCCTGCGGGCGAATGTCGATGTGTTTGCCTGGCAACCATCTGACATCCCCGGTATTCCCAGGAAGGTAATCGAGCACCACCTTGTTGTCTGCCCACATGCCCGACCCTTCAAGCAGAAGGTCCGGAAGCAAGCTTTGGAGCGGCAACAATTTATTGCCGAGGAGATCAAGAAACTTGAGGCAGCTAGTTTGGTTAGAGGTGTGTTACATCCAATGTGTTTGGCAAATCCAGTGGTGGTACGCAAGGCCAATGGGAAGTGGAGGCTGTGCATAGATTTTACGGATCTGAACAAGGCATGCCCAAAGGACCCATTCCCCTTGCTGCGCATCGACCAGATCGTGGATTCCACCTCCGGGTGCGACCTGCTTTCCTTCCTGGATGCCTACTCTGGATATCATCAGATCTTCATGTCCAAGGAAGATGAAGAGAAGACCGCGTTCATCACCCCATGTGGCACACACTGCTTCATGCGGATGCCTTTTGGGTTGAAGAGCGCCGGGTCTACTTTCGCAAGAGTAGTGCAGATTGGTTTTGAGTCACAGTTGCATAGGAACATTGAGGCCTACATGGACGATATTGTGGTCAAGACCAAGGACAGATCAACCCTCGTCCAGGATTTGGAAGAAACGTTTGCTAATCTGTGCAAGATCAACTTGAAGCTAAATCCGGAGAAGTGTGTGATTGGCGTTCCTTCCGGCAAGCTACTTGGCTTCTTTGTGTCCCACTAAGGGATAGAGGCCAACCCCGAAAAGATCAAGGCTATCGAGCAGATTCAAGCACCCAAGACAGTCAAGGATGTGAGGCATTTGACTGGGTGTGTTGCCGCGCTCGGCAGGTTCATTTCCAAGTCTGCCGAGCGTGCCTTGCCGTTATTCAAGGTTTTGAAAAAGGCAGGGCCCATGGAGTGGACCCCCGAGGCAGACACCGCACTACAAGATTTGAAGGCCTACCTTTCCTCTGTGACCACTTTGGTTGTTCCAAAACCTCAAGAGCCGTTGCTGCTATATTTGACGGCAACAAATCAAGTGGCTAGCACAGCACTGGTGGTGCAGAGAGAAGTGGATGAAGCAGTAGACGCAGCAGGTGTCCCTTCCGGGGAGGGAAGCGAACACACCCCGGTAGGGTCAGGTGCAGATCAAGGTAGAGAAAAGCAGGACAGCGGAAGCAGTTCTCTGGTCATGGCAAAGAAGAAAGTGGTGCAGCGCCCAGTATACTTCGTAAGCTCCCTGTTGCAGGGGGCTAGGTCCAGGTACTCTGGCGTGCAAAAATTGATCTTTGGCCTTATCATGGCCTCAAGGAAACTACGCCACTACTTCCAAGCCCATGAGATCATAGTTGTCACCCGTTTCCCTTTGCAATGGATACTCCAAAACCCTGAGGCTACCAGCAAGATAGTGGAGTGGGCTTTGGAGTTATCCAGCTTTGGTTTGAAGTTTGAGAGCACATCAACCATTCAGAGCAGAGCATTGGCAGAGTTTATTGCAGAATGGATGCCAACTCCTGATGAAGAGGTATTGGAGATAGTTATCCCCGGCAAGGAAGCACCCCAAGAATGGATCTTGTATTTCGATGGTGCATTCTCCCTACAAGGTGCAGGGGCTGGCGTGCTTCTCGTTACTCCTACCGGAGAGCACCTGAAGCACGTCGTCCAGATGCATTTTCCCCGGGAGGAAGCTACCAACAATACATCAGAGTTTGAAGGGCTCCTTGCCGGGCTCAGGATTGCACCAGAATTGGGGATCAAGAAGCTGATCATCCGCGGAGATTCACAACTTGTGGTGAGACAAGTCAACAAGGATTACCAAATTCCATTGATGGAGGCATACGTTAAGGAAGTGAGAAAGTTGGAGGAGCGCTTTGATGGATTGCAAACAAAGCACGTACCCCGTGCAGAAAACAACATCGCTGATCATCTGTCAAAGTGCGCTACGCAGAAGCACCCTGTGGAGCCAGGAACTTTTGTTCTCCATCTGACTCAGCCCTCCGTATCCCCGGCAACAATGGCCAGAAAGAGGAGGAAACTGGACTCCGGCAAGCCTCTCCCGGTAGAACCCCTCGAGGATCCTGGCAGAAAGCTTGTCGGGCACAACTCCCCTTTGG
The DNA here is from genome assembly GCA_011799875.1 of Thinopyrum elongatum. NCBI lineage: Eukaryota > Viridiplantae > Streptophyta > Magnoliopsida > Poales > Poaceae > Thinopyrum > Thinopyrum elongatum. Next base: position 305,973,482 of record CM022302.1, on the reverse strand, counting down.
TTACTAAGCTACATCCTCCCGCCAGGCCACCAGTCCCCGCGGTCGAGGATCGCACTCTCATGAATGGGGAGGTGCCGTTAGTCCTTGTTACCGAGCAACAGGCTCCGCCTTGGGTACTATACATAGTCCATTTCCTCCAAACTGGAGAACTTCTCGAAGAGCAAGAAGAAGCTGAAAGAGTAGCCCGGAGGGCCAGTATGTATCAGTTCGTTGATGACACACTGTACAGAAGGAGGCCCAACGGTGTGAAATTGAAGTGCATTTGCTGGGAAGGAGGACGGGAACTGCTGGCGGAGATACACAATGGTATGTGCGGCTCCCACATTGGATCAAGGGTGTTGGTTGGGAAAGCTTTCCGGCAAGGATTCTACTGGCCCACCGCCCTCCAAGATGCGGTCGAGCTTGTCACCAAGTGTGAAGCCTGCAAGTTCCATTCCAAGAACATCCACCTGCCTGCCCAAGGTCTTCAGGCAATCCCTTTGTCATGGACGTTTTCGGTCTGGGGGCTCAATATCCTCGGCCCTTTCTCCCGTGTTGCCGGGGGCTTTGAATTCTTGTTCGTTGCAATCAACAAGTTTACAAAGTGGCCAGAAGTAGAGCCCGTGAGAAAGGTGACTGCTCTGTCAGCTATCAAGTTCTTGAAAGGATTGGTGTGCCGCTTCGGAGTTCCTGCCCAGATCATCACTGACAACGGCACCCAGTTCACGAGTCGCACCTTCATGCAATACGTTCATGCCCTTGGAAGCAAAATCTCGTTTGCCTCTGTGGCCCATCAAAGGAGCAACGGGCAAGCTGAGAGGGCGAACACTGAAGTGTTGTGAGGACTCAAGACGAGAACTTTAGATAGGCTGCAGAAGTGCGGCAGGCGGTGGATTAATGAGCTGCCGGTGGTTCTTTGGTCCCTCAGAACGACACCAAATCGAGCTACCGGGCAGACTCCCTTCTCCCTAGTCTATGCGACAGAAGCAGTTATCCCCACATAACTCATTTACGGGTCACCTCGAGTGCTTGCCTACGATGAAGTAGCGCAAGATCAGCACCAGCGTGACGATGCTGTGCTACTCGAGGAGAACCGTCTCCGGGCTGCTACACGTGCCACATGCTATCAGCAGGCCCTGCATCGCTATCACAGCCGCAGGGTTCGTGCCCGGTGTTTTGAGGAAGGCGACCTTGTCCTTAGGTGCGTTCAGTCCGCCAAGGGTGCAAACAAGTTGACGCCGAAGTGGGAAGGCCCTTACCGGGTAGTACAAGTCACCCGACCTTGCGCATTCCGCCTGGAGACCAGAGATGGCATTCAGTTGCAAAACTCATGGAACATTGAGCATCTCTGCAAGTTCTACCCGTAAGGCGCGGCTGTCGGGCCCTGCCCGGCAGCCACCCTTTTGTACAGGCCTTGCCTATGTTGCATGTGACCCCTTGTACAAAGCCAGGCGCAGACCCTGAGCAACAGAGAAATAAATGAAGCGCTGGGGGGCCCGCGATAGATTGCATGCATGCATAAGCATATCATGAGCATTGCATGTTCATGTAGATAAGATCACATGAGGCATCATTTTCATCTGCATCATACTACAGGATCCTACCATGGATTCGGTCCCAAAAAAGGAGAAGAGAAGACAAGCCTACATTGCGATCCCCGACAAGCCCAAACAGATAAGTTCTCTCTCTTATCCATACAAGTTCTGTAAGTAAAGCTTGTGCATAGGAAAACCTTACCGCTTTCGAGACTTAGGTGCTCCCGTCCCTTGACTTGAACGTTGCTTCGGTCAGGGAGGTTGTAGTGGCTTTGGCGAGGAAGTTGGTGGGGGCTGGTCCCTCTTCATGATTTGTGCCCGGCAGGCCCAGCCCTGCGGCAGCAACTAGAGGGTACTGGCAGGATAGCCTACCGGGGAAAAACTTGTTTACTTGAGCGTAAAGAGGCATTCTCCCTCTGCCTATACATGTTCCATGCACAAGTGCCTGGCAAGCTTTATCTTTTTCATTAATATGCTGATGAACAAGTACAGACCTTACAGAACACAAACATGGATAAAAGAGATTACATAATTTGAACTAAAGTTTGGCAAGTGCCTACATATTTTAGGTTGAAAAAAGATAAGTGCCCCGTAATTCCTTTCTTGTCCACCTCCTCCTAGGCACTGTGGTGGAAGAGAAGGAGGGCAAAAGGGGTGCCTGGGCAAGACGACCCACTCAACCCCGCCAGGAAAAGAGCGAGAGTGGCAAGGCTACGAAGGTGGGAGACAGAAGGAGCAGCTCGATGGTGCCTCGATCACCACCTCCAGGGCGAACCAGAAGTTCCAGCAAAAGGCACCGGTGAGGAGAACCACCGAGGCCCAGCTGGAAGTCTGCTGGAGGAGGCGAAGGCACCAAGAGAGCGGCCCTCTCCCGGCAACCAAGAGGCCGGTGATGATGGTGTCGGGGAGGGAGGGGAAGAGCGGAAAGACGAGGCAGCAGGTCGGCAATACAAGACGAAGGCGTCGGTGCCATCATAATCCGACCTGACGCCCTGCCACCCACCTTCTCCGTCTTCCCTCAATCTTTCTCCATCACCGCCGCTCCAGAGGAACGCTGGCTCTATGAGCCATTGCCTCCCCTGGAGAAGCTGCGGGCGAAAGCGATGTCCAAGGCGCGTGAGGAGCATCGCTCCCAACCTTGGCGGGCAAGAAGATGCCGCCGTCTTCAACATTTGCCCTGACTTCACCAAGGGGGCGGTACCGGGATTACCATGGAACCTGAGCACTGCGCCCCTGATGGACACCGGAGCCGCCGAGAACTTCAGCACCCAGGAGGAAGGAACAACACGCCCCCGCGGGAGAAAGTCTCGGCGCCTCCCGCGCCGCGGGTGGCATATCCGCCACGCCCCTTTTTACTTTGGACCAGGCTCACTCTCCGAGCCCCTTCACAAGCTTCCAATGTCGCCAACCTCAAGCTCGAGTCCGGGGCTCGGCCCCGGTCTCTTTCTCTCAGCATTGCGAGAAGAAAGAAGAAGGGCATGGATGAACACTCCCGCTTCCCCCCTGCCACTCCTTTTTATAGGCAAGCTGGGTGCTGGGGGCTGATTCATCGATGGGTAACCACCGTCCCCCTCCACCAATCCATGAAAACCAGGGCCCTGCCTTAACGCTCCCCCGCACAATGCGCCTCTATTACCTACCCCGCTCGATGCATGCAGCATACGTGGCTGGGGATAAGGGCGTGGTGGGAAGAGTGAATTGGCAGTTACTCGCCCTTACGTTAAAGTCATTCATGGGCCATTACAAGAGTGGCCCCACTGCAGTTGGCATTACGCGACGGGCGAAAGAACCGAAAACTGATCCGAGCGCGGATTAATGAAGAAGCAAAGAAGATCTCAAAGGGTGAGCGGCTATTTCCCCCTCACCTGTGCACAAGTTAGGGCCTACCCCGACGATGCCCGGCAACTCGTTCGGGCCAGGCCCGGTGGCTCCTGTCGGTGCAACAAATCCTGGGTCTGTTGTCTAGACCATGCATAGGCCCAAGATCAAGATTGCAACATCCAAGACAAGGCCAAGGTAAAGAGATAAGCTCTTTGACAAATTAAAGGGCAAGTTGAGAAGACCAAGTCAAGCCAAGAAGCAAGAAACCGCTAAATGAAAAACCTCCCTTGCCGGGTAGGAGAGCCTGGCGAGGTCCAGGTTGCCCCGGAAGCAAGCCTCAGGATCACCCTGGCAGGCCTGCCGGGGCATACGAAGGGAAAACGCCCCGCCAAGGCTTCACCGCCCAACCTCACGATGACGCAAGTCACTGATCGGTGTGGTGCTAAGCCCTGAGATGACTAAGTGGCTGCCTTTTGCCACATGGCAGCCATTTCCTACAAGAATCATCTCCAGATGACACTCGTCCTGCGACGTGTCATGTAGATAGGAGAGAAGGTGGTCAAATAGCCCGGCAAGGCGTGCCAGGCAGGCCATGATGTGACACTGAGCGACGCACGTAATGCGTACTGCTCTGTCTGTAGAGGAGATATGATAGCACTGTTCGCTATCTAATCAGTACACAATGACTGATTTGCCACTGTGGTGACCCCTTAATCTATAAAAGGAGGCCCATGGAAACCGTAGAAAGGATTCGGACCCCTGTACACCCATACACGCATAGCTGCTCTTGCCCCAAGGGAACCCTGCTGGGCAAGAGTGTTGCATTTCCACCACCATCCACCATCAATCCACCAATGCACGAGTAGGGTTTTACACCGCGCGGTGGTGCGAACCTGGGTAAAAACTGCCAGTGTGATCTCTGCCGTGTTACGCTATGCTCCTCCTCTCTTTGTGCAATGCGCTCAGTCCCCCTGCCGAACCAAAAGGGGCCCTTGGCCCCATAGGTGGCCGTGGTTTCCCACGACAAACTTGTAGTTCCTGAAGACATACTTAAACTCCAAAGTCGTTAGACAAAAATGAGCAGTCAAGGAATACCTTGCTCTGATACCAATTGTAGGAACAAAGTGTCTATCAGAGGGGGGGTGAATGGGAGTTTTAAATTTTCTTCGGAAAACATAAATCTCTCAGAACCGAGCAGCGGAATGAATGAAAAACAAACTATGGTGAACTAAAACAGGGTAGCGAACCAAAACTAAGACATGCATCAAAGTAAATCATACGAATGAAAACTCATCGAAAGTAAACATGAGTGACAGAGATAACCGATGATGCTCGATGGCGACAAGGAATTTGTTCGACCAGTTCGTCCTTCTGCACAAGGAATACGTCTGGTTGGAGGGGCTGTGACTTAAGACGGAAGATAAACTCTCTTCACCCTATTCTCCTCGACAATCGATTCGTCAACCGATGCCGATCACTCATGGTAGATACTTGAAGGCGATGTCTGAACCTTTACAGACTTCTTCTTCGATAACCACAATCACTCTTGGTCTCTGAAGAAATTGACACCTAACCATCTAGAGAGTTTGCAGCTCTCAAGAGTAACAGCCGGAGTGTACTAAACTTAGATTCCAGTGATGCTGAACCACTATCTAATTCTTTGGCTCTAGGTTTTTCTCTCGGTGGATTTGAAACTCAAATCGCTCAGAAAGTGGGTTGCTCAACAAACTTCTCAGAATCAAACAGAGCAGCCACCGGAAAAAGCCGGCGCGGGATGGCTATTTATAGCCCCAGCCTTCCCAAATGGGAAATGACCATTTTGGACACGAGGTCCAGCCAATGGCCAATCGACACGTTCACAATGATTGGATTTTGGAGCAACGGTAACATTACTTCAGGAACAAGTAATGCTAACTCCTTGGTCCGAGACAAATCTCTCGAAGTGAACAAGATCACAGTCTCTTGCTGGCAAATATTTGCTCGGAGCACAAAGAGATTTCTCTCACAGATTTCATAGGTTTGGGTTTAGCTTCAGAGAATCAAAGCTTCGAATGCTACACCCCTCTTAATAGTATGGTGGTCCTATGACTCAATGAAATAAGAAGAACAATGAAATAAATGCTACATCTTCACCTCGTCTTCATTCTTCCTCGAGCGCAGTCATTTGCTTCGAACATGCACCGAACAAATTGCTTAAACTTCAGCAATTTTTAGGGGTCACTCTTGTTAGCTTTATGTTCGGTGATAACCTTCGCTGATGTGCAGGGAGATTATCTTCGTCGTTTGCATCAAACTCCTCGATACTCCAGGTACCTGTTACTCTGTGTGCACTAGCAAACACATAAGTCCCATACTATTTATGTCAACAAAATCCAAAACATAAGGGGCCTATCATTGCACCAGCACAATCCACCCAAGTAGGCGTAGGGTTTTACGCTGCAAAGCGGCCCGAACCTGGGTTAAAGGGAGTTGTCCCTCGCCGCGCTGCCCTGTTGTTTCTGCTCTTTGTGCAATATGATCATCCCCTCACCGAACCACAAAGGGGCAACCCTGCCCCATAGGTGTTCGTGCTTCCTCCATGACACCTTTGGCGCGCCAGGTAGGGGGAGTCACTTGTGCAAATCTGAGAAAACAGCCAGCGCGTCAATCTTCCTCATCATCAATGGCTCCCAAGAAGAAGAGTGGTGCGGCGGCGCACCCTTACGCCTTGAAGGCCCCTTCACCCGCGGTTGCGGGTGCTACGGGCACCGCAGCCATGATAGGTAGAGTGGGCACCATGAGAGGCGCAACCGCTGCAGGCGGTGCGGCCATCGCTCCCACCGCAGCTGGAACAAGGACCGAGGCCGTGGGGGTGGCCCAGCTCCCTCAATCTTCTGGCGAGCATGCTCAGGCCGGTGCGGGTCAGGGAGATGCTCAGCTTACGGCTCCCCGCCGCACCAGAGAGCACAATCATCACAGTGGTGACGCTCGCTTTGGCGCAAGCCAAGACTTTCTGGCTGGGCCGACCAGAGGGGCGATGTCAAGACACATGCTCCGTCCCACACAGGGCGAGCATGATAAGACCCTGAGCGGCAGTGCGACCCACAACGACCGCGCCCACATGGAAAGTGCCTAGCTGATCAGGAGCTTGGCCACCAAGGACAGCCGCAGCCATGGTAGACCGCCCTCATGATTGGCCCAAGGCGACAAGAGCACAACAACGCTCCTTCTGGCTCGTCCAGGAGTCGAGCGGCGTCGCGCTCTGCCTTCCACGCCATGCCAGAGACGGTGGTAGAAGCAATGGCCAGGGCTTAGTTGCTGCTGAATTTTCCTCCAGCAGCAGACAAGATGGACGAGTGGATGGCCACCATCCAAAGCCTCATCGGGTTTGCTGAGGCCACGACAACCTACCCAAGGGCGGCCACGGCAAGCTTAGCAACCCCAGGATGTCGATGAGCCTGATGAGGCGTTGATGGCATCATCCGACCCGCATGCCCAGCAAGATCAGCACCAAGTGTTGAGGAACAGGAAGAAGGAAGACACACGTGTCACCATTGAACAGTGCTGCGAGGCATGCCATCAATCCAACAGGCGTAATGGCCCAAACATTGACGAACCCGCGCCCAGTGCTGGTGGGTACTTACCTTACGAGGTAGGGTGACCCGCCTTCACTCGCAAGCTGGGACAAGTCCGTTGGCCATCATCCCGCACCTTCAAGCCTGACATGCTAGAGAAATACGATGAAAAGTTGAACCCGGCAGAGTTTTTGGGCATCTATACTATTGCTGTTCAAGCTTCTGGGGGAAGGGATGAAAAGGTGCTCACCAACTACTTTCCATTGGCACTCAAAGCCAATGTGATGTCTTGGCTGATGCACCTACCTGAGGAATCCATCTCTTCATGGGAAGATCTATGCAATGAGTTCATTGGCGCCTTTACAGGCGGCCATCAAGAGCCCGGGTAGCACAGTGACCTGCAAGCCCTCTTGCAAAAGGAGGGAGAGAGCTTGCAGAAGTATTTGCAAAGGTTCAGTCGGGTACACCGCAACATCCCGAGGATACATCCAGTAGCAGTGATTGCCGCATTCCACACGAATGTGCGCAATCATAGGATACATGCCAAGATGAATGTTGGGCTACCAAAGAACGTCAACGAACTCTATACGTTGGCAAATAAGTGTGCTCATGCTGAGGAGGGGAGAATACTTCCAGGGGAGGATATTGGTGTTGAGGTCGATACGGAGGATGACGACGACGCCACCGCCCCAAGGAAGAAGAACAGAAAGCGCAACAAGAAGCATAAAAGGAAAAGAAGTAATGGCCGTTGAGAGCTCCAGCGATCCCAGCGCCAGCAACAAAGCAAAGACCGAAGCACCCGACAAAGAAGTTGCTACATGCGCTAATTTTTGGGAGGCTGTGGCAGCTAAGAAAACTGGCAAATCCGATGGGCCGTACTGCAAGATCCATCGAACCAAGTGCCATGATGTCCAAAAATGCAGACAGGTCATACAGCTTGTTGAAATACAGAAGACTAAGTATGAGAAGCGTGATAAGGAGAAAGGCCAGGATGGCGCTGGCGGGAAAGGCCATGGTGGCCGTGGAGGTCGCCGTGGAAAAACCAATCAGCAGAAGGAAAATCCCGCCAGGGGCCGTGAGAGAAAAGAAGGTGAAGATGATAGTGAAGAAGAGGATGATGATGAGTCCACTGAATAGGAATTTTAGAAGGCTACCAAGGTAATGTTCATTGATAGAGGCGTTTCTTTGCACTCCTCTCACCGCCAAATCAAGCAGTGTGCACATGAGGTCAATGCGGCAGAACCAGTAGCAAACTCATGGGAACCACTCAAATGGCCCCGCACGCCCATCATCTTTGATGTTGAGGACCACCCAGATCGCACCACTGTGGTCGGATGCTTGCCATTGTTGGTTTCACCAACAATTCACAACCTCAAGGTCACAAAGATGCTAGTTGATGGCGGGGCAGGGTTGAATTTGATTTCCCCTGACATGATCGAGAAACTCCAAATTCTTGACGAAGACCTCAAAAGGACCAGAACATTCCAAGGGATCAACCAAGGAAGAAGCCAACCTAAGGGGAAGATTACATTGCCAGTGATGTTTGGCGGGGAGCTGAACTACAGGACTGAGAAAGTCGTATTTGATGTTGTCCAGCTTCCCCTACCATTCAACGAGATCCTTGGTCGTCCAGGTTTGGCAAAGTTCATGGCGGCGTCCCATTACACATATAACACCTTAAAGATGCCGGGGCCAATGGGAGTCATTTACATCCTGTTGGATAAGAAGGATGTTTTATAAGTGTCGATAAGATGTACAGAGATGTGGTAGCAGCAGAGGCCATCAAGGCCTCAGCTCCCACCAAGGAAGGAAAGAAGAGTAAGAAAGCCTGCAAGGACACTGACAGGGACCCTGGGAAGCGCGCCTCTTCGGAGTGCGCCGCGCCCGGCGGCGACTTGCCGGAATGTTCAGCTAGTAAGAAACCCAAGGCTGCTCCCCCTGTAACGAAGAAGGTTTTGGCGAGGTAGGATGGCACTGATGGTACCTTCACCATTAGTGCCACCCTTGATGACAAATAGGAAAGCGCGCTCGTTGCCTTCCTGCGGGCGAACATCGATGTGTTTGCATGGCAACCATCTGACATCCCCGGTGTTCCCAGGGAGGTAATCGAGCACCACCTTGCTGTCTGCCCTCATGCCTGTCCCGTCAAACAGAAGGTTAGAAAGCAAGCCTTGTAGCGGCAGCATTTCATGGCCGAAGAGATCAAGAAACTTGAAGCAACGGGTTTGGTCAGAGGAGTGTTGCATCCCACATGGTTAGCAAATCCAGTGGTGGTGCGCAAGGCAAAAGGGAAGTGGAGACTTTGTATTGACTTCACTGACTTGAACAAAGCATGTCCAAAGGATCCCTTGCCCTTGCCACGCATCTATCAGATTGTCAATTCCACTTCAGGATGTGATTTGCTCTCTTTCCTTTATGCATACCCCGGCTACCACCAGATCTTCATGGCCAAAGAGGACAAAGAGAAAACCACATTTATAACCCCATGTGGCATGTACTACTTTGCACGCATGCCTTTAGGGCTAAAAAGCACCGGTTCCACGTTCGCGAGGGCTGTGTAGATTGGTTTTGAACCTCAGCTACACTAAAACATCAAAGCCTATATGGATGATATCGTGGTCAAGACCAGAGACAAGTGCACACTTATCAAAGACCTGGAAGAAACATTTGCAAATCTGCGCAAGATCAACTAGAAGCTCAACCCCGAGAAGTGTGTGTTTGGCTTTCCATCCGGCAAGCTTCTTGGATTTTTTGTGTCTTAGTGAGGGATAGAAGCAAACCCCGACAAGATTAAAGAGATAGAGCAGATCTAGGCCCCGAAACCCATCAAGGATGTGAGACGTCTAGCTGGCTGCATTGCCGCACTAATCAGGTTCATTTTGAAGTCTGCTGAGCACGCCTTGCCGTTCTTCAAAATTTTGAAGAAGGCAGGCCCAATGAAATGGACCCCAAAGGCAGAGGCTGCAATACAGGATTTAAAAACCTACCTTTCCTCTGCACCAACCTTGGTCACGCCTAGACCACAAGAGCCACTGCTGCTATACTTAGTAGCAATGAATCAAGTGGTTAGTGTTGCGTTGGTGGTGCAAGGGGAAGTGGGTAGCAAAGAAGCCGAAGCAGCAGAGTCGCCTAGTAATGAGCCAAACCTATCCCCGGCAAGGCCTGTCATTGACAAGGAAGGGGGGACGCAAGTAGATGCTGATGATCAGAAGCTGTTGGCAAGGAAGAAAATGGTGCAGTGACCAGTTTACTTTGTTAGCTCCCTCCTACAGGGGGCTAGGTCCAGGTATTCTGGGGTGCAAAAGTTGATTTTTGGCCTCCTCATGGCCTCAAGGAAACTGCGCCATTACTTCCAAGCCCACGAGATCACAGTTGTCACTCGGCTCCCACTTCAGCGCATTCTGATGAATCCCGAGGCTACCGACAGGATAGTGGAGTGGGTATTGGAACTATCAAGTTTTGCTTTGAAGTTTGAAAGCACGGCAACTATCCAAAGTAGAGCACTGGCAGAATTCATTGCATAATGGACGCCAACGCCTGATGAAGAGGTGCCGGAAACAACCCTCCCCGGCAAAGAAACCCCCAAGGAGTGGGTAATGTACTTTGATGGTGGCTTTTCGCTACAAGGCGCTGGGGCTGGAGTGTTGCTTGTCGCACCCACCGGAGAGCACCTCAAGTATGTTATCCAGATGCATTTCCCCAAGGAAGATGCTACCAATAACACAGTATGAGGGGCTCCTTTCTGGGCTCAGGATTGCAATAGAATTGGGGATAAAGAAGCTAGTCATCCGTGTTGATTCTCAGCTTGTTGTGAAGCAAGTGAATAAGGATTACCAGAGCCCGCTGATGGAGGCATATGTGGAATAAGTGAGAAGGTTTGAAGAGCACTTTGATGGGCTGCAAACAGAGCACGTGCCCCATGTGGAGAACAGCATTGCTGCCCACCTGTCAAAGTGCACTGCTCAGAACTTCCCTGTGGAACCAGGAACTTTTGTACTCCACCTAACTCAACCATCAGTTTCCCCATCAGCGTTGGCCAAAAAGAGAAGAAAGCTGAACACCGGCAAGCATTTCCCGGCAGAGCTCCCTAGAGCCGCTGGTGAGAAAGCTAGCAGGAGGAACCCTATGTTGATTGGTGAGCTTTATCCTCCAATAGAACCCCAAGTTCTCGCTGTTGAAGCTAGCGCTCCCACAGCAGAGGAGATGCCTTTAGTCCTTGTCGTCGAGCCACAAGCTCCGACATGGGCACAACATATACACTACTGCAGGATGCTACTAACGCGACACTACGATCAGAGACCCTTCGCCAAAACTGTGTGTGATGCATTAATCGCAAACGGTGATATAAAAAAACCATCAAAAATTATGCAAAACGTTTGCGATGGTGGATACATCAAACACGGTTAAGATTTTAGTTGCATGTGCGTTGCGGGGCATACGGTTCAGTTCAATGAACTGTTTGTGATGAGGCAGAACAAAAGAAATAGGCGGCCAGATGGAGGCGTGTGCGGTATACGGCATACAGTTCACACGGATAAACTGTTTGTGATGAGGCGGAACAACAGAAACGGGCAGCCAGATGAAGGTGTGTGCGATATACGACATACAGTTCACTCGGATGAACTGTTTGTGATTAGTCAACACAAAAGAAACGGTCAGCCCGATGAATGTGTGTGCGATATACGGCATACAGTTCACTTGGATGAACAGAACAATATTCTTTACTATGAATAGTGTGCTCTGTTGGGCACACAAGTATATGGATCAAAGCCTTGGGCGTGCAATGTGCCCGCACGCGTCATGCTAGCTCGATGTTCCTTCTATGCGAAGATTCCACTAATTGATGGTGCTTTATGAACACGCCACTGTTTCTCGCCATTTCCTGACCAGTTTCCTGCCGCCACCCAGCGATATTGCGCGCGGCGCGCGACGCACTGAGGCAACAAGCGCAGCCTATAGCACATCCACCTTTTCCAAACATGCCAAGCCACCAAAGCGCTGCCTGTGCCATCAACCTCCTCGACGAGGAAAATGAGAAGGTGCCATGGCTCGTCGAGGCCGAGGTGCTCTCCGACAACGTGATGGATGACACAGTGATGCGCGTCATCGCTAGGGTTGAGCAGACCCTTGGCGCATGGTGCTTCAGTGCCGCGGATCAAGATAGGCATGTCAGCGTCGAGAGGCCGCAGCTCGCCGCACAACATGATCGATGGCGCGCCGCAGAGCAGGCTAGGTGCATCCGCACTGATAGGCTGCGGCTCACCGCACACCGAGACTGTTGGAGCGCCGCAGAGCGAGAGGCGTGGCGCGCCGCACAGTAAGAGCGGATCCATCGGCGCTTGCCTATTGTCGACACGGCGTCGCAGCTTGGTACACGTCCTGTCAGTACCCCCATTCCTCGCCAGGTGTAGGCAGAGGCCGTCTGCGCCATACTTGCACCAGAGGTCCCGCGCCATACTTGCACTGGACGCCCGCCATGCTGTTCGCATGGATCGCGCCGTTCGCCTTGTCCGCGGCCCGCTCAATGCCAACGCGCTGGTTGCTAGGCTCGACCGCCTCCTTGGCCCAGGTGTCCACCTGGGTGCAGTAGAGGAACATGGCCATCGCATCCTCTAGCTGGTGATCTCTGATGAAATAGCCAACTTGGAGCACAAGATCGCGCTCCAGATGTACCGCGAGCGTGTCGACCGCTTGGACGAACGCCTGCACGAGTTCAGGCAGAGCCAAGAGCTACCGTAGGCAAGGGCTGCTGGTCATGGTCTCATGGATGCATTTTATTTTGTTGAGTCGTTTCGATGTGGATCGCTATGTATTCACAACAATCATAATATTGCTCTGTTTCAATGTGTGTAATCTGTGTTCCATTCTTATATGTTCTGTTTCAATGTGTGTGTATATGCTTTCCATTCTGTATATGTGGATGATAACAGCTAGATACAAATTAGTATATGAAAATAGATAGAAAATGGAATTCATAATATATATTAATTGTTTATTAGTTCATCACAGAATATATATATTATCATCACATATACGTGATGATACTTTACTACTAGGTACAATGCATAAATTTGAAAACGAACTATACTAAAACTAATAATCCCTCCTAGGGGCAGTATTCCGGCAGCCCCTCGCCAGCAGCTCCCTGGTGCGTGGCGTCTTCCCAGCGTGGAGGCAGTACTCCGCCTCGCAGCGCATGACATGCCGATTTGCTTCTTGCTGGTGGACAAGTGCGAATGATATTGCCATTTCGTTGGGCGCCCACTGGAGCTCCTTGTCGGTGGCACACTGGACCTTATCGGCCCACCTCCATGCAGCGATGAGCCACTTAGCACCTTTGACCTTCCTCGCGAAGTACCCGTCTTCGTACACCTCCTCTGCACGACGACGAGCCCGCCCCCAAAGCTCCACCGCCTCCTTTTTCCAGGCGGCATCACGGGCTTCACAGGCCGCCTAGTACATGGCTTCCTCCTCCGCCATCTCCTTCTTGAATGCCACTTGCCTGGCTTTCTCAGCCGGCGGCAACAACTTCCACAGACAAAGATTGTACTAGCCCCAAAACCACTCCAAAGTTGGGGGGTCCGGCGCAACCTTGTCCGGCGGCGCGTAGGGGTCCTCCTCGTCGCTCCTCTTCGACTGAGCGTCCTCGGGGGGCAGCACCTCCTCGTCGGCGCGTGGGCAGATCGGCGGCACCATGGCAGAGATTTGAGAGAGAGAGAGAGAGAGAGAGGATGAGGGGAGGATGTAGATGAGAATGCAGGCGGGACGACGTGAGGAAGGTAGTATTTATTGGCGGCTGGAATCTAGATCGACGGGAACACTACACACGCTGGTCGCCGGAATTTACGAGTACTGTAGTTTAAATTACACACGATTCCCACAGCAAAATCTGTGTGTGAACATAATAGCTGACAGTTTCCAATATAGAACCGTGTCTGATTAATAGCCCGCTCCACTCACCTTCCAAACCTCGAGGCACGAAATACAGTGCCAATCATGAGGGGCCTGGTTGTCTTGCTAGATCTTTACATTTTCTTTTTTGAACACCAGATATTTACATCGTCTGATCATTTTTTAATTTTTTGGAATTTAAATGCCATGGCACTCCATGCATGTGTCCAAGCTGTGACACCAATATGCTTGAAAATTCATTCAAATTTACAGCACATAGTATTAAATCGCACATAAGTACACAAATATGATTTTTCAAACCGTTATGGTTAGCCGCTGCATGTAGATGTAGTTCAAATTTGGATTACGGTCATTAAATAGCAAGAAAATCACATAAATGTCTTAAAAAGGTCAAATGACCCCTAAAATTTTCCAAATTTTTACATGACAGTTGTATTAGTGCACGTTAATTATAGAATTTTTTTGAAGCCCATAAGATGAAGCTATCGTCGATTCGTCATAAAACATGCATTGTTTCCTCTCAAAAGCATGAGCCTTGTAGTGAGTTGCTCCGGTTTGTGAGGGGTGTCTGTCCAACCTTTCGTCAAACAGGCCAATTTTTTTACCACATCATCTTGGTGGCATGGCATTACATCAAGCAAGGTTTCATATGTTTCTGATCATTTTTTAATTTTTTGGAATTTAAATGGCATGGCACTCCATGCATGTGTCCAGGCCATGATACAATATGTTTGAAAATTCCTTCCAATTTACTGCACATGGAATTAACTCGCACACAAGTACACAAAAATATGATTTTTAAAACCTTTATGGTTAGCTGTTGCATGTAGATGTGATTCAAATTTGAATTATGGTCATTAAATGGCTAGAAAATCACTTAAATGTCTTAAAAAGGTCAAATAACCCCTAGAATTTTCCAATTTTTCACATGACAGTTTTATTAGTGCATGTTAAATGTAGAAAAAATTTGAAGGCCGTAAGAGGAAGCTATCTCCCGTTCGTCATCAAACATGCATTGTTCCCTCTCGGAACCACGAGCCTTCTAGTGAGTTGCTCCGGTTTGTGAGGGGTATGTGTCCAAACTTTAGTCAAACATGCCAAATTTTTTACCACATCATCTTGGTGGCATGACATTACATCAAGCAAGGTTTCATGTGTTTCTGATCATTTTTTAATTTTTTGGAATTTAAATGGCATGGCACTCCATGCATGTGTCCAGGCCGTGATCCAATATGTTTGAAAATTCCTTCCAATTTACTGCACATGGCATTAAATTGCACACAAGTACACAAAAATATGATTTTTCAAACCGTTATGGTTAGCTATTCCATGTAGATATAGTTCAAATTTGAATTATGGTCATTAAATGGCTAGAAAATAACTTAAATGTCTTGAAAAGGTCAAATAACCCCTAGAATTTTCCAGTTTTTAACATGACAGTTGTATTAGTGCATGTCAAATGTAGAAAAAATTTGAAGGCCGTAAGAGAAAGCTATCTCCCGTTCATCATCAAACATGTGTTGTTCCCTCTCGGAACCACGAGCCTTCTAGTGAGTTGCTCCGGTTTTTGAGGGGTGTGTGTCCAAACTTTATTCAAACATGCCAAAATTTCCACCACATCATCTAGTTGGCATGACATTACATCAAGCAAGGTTTCATGTGTTTCTGATCATTTTTTAATTTTTTTGAATTTAAATGCCATGGCACTCCATGCATGTGTCCAGGCCGTGACACCAATATGTTCGAAAATTGCTTCCAATTTACTACACATGGAATTAACTATCACACAAGTACACAAATATGATTTTTCAAACCGTTATGGTTAGACGTTGCATGTAGATGTAGTTCAAATTTGTATTATGGTCATTAAATGGCTAGAAAATCACTTAAATATCTTTGAAAGGTCAAATGACCCCTAGAATTTTCCAATTTTTCACATGACAGTTGTATTAGCGCACATGAAATGTAGAAACAATTTGAAGCCCGTAAGAGGAATCTATCTCCCGTTCGTCATCAAACATGCATTGTTCCCTCTCGGAACCACGAGCCTTCTAGTGAGTTGCTCCGGTTTGTGAGGGGTGTGTGTCCAAACTTTAGTCAAACATGCCAAATTTTTTACAACATCATCTTGGTGGCATGACATTACATCAAGCAAGGTTTCATGTGTTTCTGATCATTTTTTAATTTTTTGGAATTTAAATGCCATGGCACTCCATGCATGTGTCCAAGCCGTGACACCAATATGCTTGAAAATTCATTCAAATTTACTGCACATGGTATTAAATCGCACATAAGTACACAAATATGATTTTTCAAACCGTTATGGTTAGCCGCTGCATGTAGATGTAGTTCAAATTTGGATTACGGTCATTAAATGGCTAGAAAATCACATAAATGTCTTAAAAAGGTCAAATGACCCCTAAAATTTTCCAAATTTTTACATGACAGTTGTATTAGTGCATGTTAATTGTAGAATTTTTTTGAAGCCCATAAGATGAAGCTATTGTCGATTCGTCATAAAACATGCATTGTTTCCTCTCAAAAGCATGAGCCTTGTAGTGAGTTGCTCCGGTTTGTGAGGGGTGTCTGTCCAACCTTTCGCCAAACAGGCCAGTTTTTTTACCACATCATCTTGGTGGCATGGCATTACGTCAAGCAAGGTTTCATATGTTTCTGGGCATTTTTTAATTTTTTGGAATTTAAATGGCATGGCACTCACTGCATGTGTCCAGGCCGTGATACAATATGTTTGAAAATTCCTTCCAATTTACTGCACATGGAATTAACTCGCACACAAGTACACAAGAATATGATTATTCAAACCGTTATGGTTAGCTGTTGCATGTAGATGTCGTTCAAATTTGAATTATGGTCATTAAATGGCTAGAAAATCACTTAAATGTCTTAAAAAGGTCAAATAACCCCGAGAATTTTCCAATTTTTCACATGACAGTTGTATTAGTGCACGTTAAATGTAGAAAAAAATTGAAGGCCGTAATAGGAAGCTATCTCCCGTTCGTCATCAAACATGCATTGTTCCCTCTAGGAACCACGAGCCTTCTAGTGAGTTGCTCCGGTTTGTGAGGGGTATGTGTCCAGACTTTAGTCAAACATGCCAAATTTTTTACCACATCATCTTGGTGGCATGACATTACATCAAGCAAGGTTTCATGTGTTTTGGATCATTTTTTAATTTTTTGGAATTTAAATGGCATGGCACTCCATGCATGTGTCCAGGCCGTGATCCAATATGTTTGAAAATTCCTTCCAATTTACTGCACATGGAATTAACTCGCACACAAGTACACAAAAATATGATTTTTAAAACCTTTATGGTTAGCTGTTGCATGTAGATGTGATTCAAATTTGAATTATGGTCATTAAATGGCTAGAAAATCAATTAAATGTCTTAAAAAGGTCAAATAACCCCTAGAATTTTCCAATTTTTCACATGACAGTTTTATTAGTGCATGTTAAATGTAGAAAAAATTTGAAGGCCGTAAGAGGAAGCTATCTCCCGTTCGTCATCAAACATGCATTGTTCTCTCTCGGAACCACGAGCCTTCTAGTGAGTTGCTCCGGTTTGTGAGGGGTATGTGTCCAAACTTTAGTCAAACATGCCAAATTTTTTACCACATCATCTTGGTGGCATGACATTACATCAAGCAAGGTTTCATGTGTTTCTGATCATTTTTTAATTTTTTGGAATTTAAATGGCATGGCACTCCATGCATGTGTCCAGGCCGTGATCCAATATGTTTGAAAATTCCTTCCAATTTACTGCACATGGCATTAAATTGCACACAAGTACACAAAAATATGATTTTTCAAACCGTTATGGTTAGCTATTCCATGTAGATATAGTTCAAATTTGAATTGTGGTCATTAAATGGCTAGAAAATAACTTAAATGTCTTAAAAAGGTCAAATAACCCCTAGAATTTTCTAGTTTGTAACTTGACAGTTGTATTAGTGCATGTCAAATGTAGAAAAAATTTGAAGGCCGTAAGAGGAAACTATCTCCCATTCGTCATCGAACATGCATTGTTCCCTCTCGGAACCACGAGCCTTCTAGTGAGTTGTTTCGGTTTGTGAGGGGTGTGTGTCCAAACTTTTGTCAAACATGCCAAATTTTTTACCACATCATCTTGGTGGTATGACATTACATCAAGCAAGGTTTCATGTGTTTCTGATCATTTTTTAATTTTTTTGGAATTTAAATGCCATGGCACTCCATGCATATCCAGGCCGTGACACCAATATGTTTGAAAATTCCTTCCAATTTACTGCACAAGGAATTAACTCGCACAGAAGTACACAAATATGATTTTTCGAACTGTTCTGGTTAGCCGTTGCATGTAGATGTAGTTCAAATTTGAATTACGGTCATTAAATGGCTAGAAAATTACTTAAATGTCTTAAAAAGGTCAAATGACCCCTAGAATTTTCCAAATTTTCACATGACAGTTGTATTAGTGCACCTTAAATGTAGAAAAGTTTGAAGGCCGTAAGAGGAAGCTATCTCCCGTTCGTCATCAAACATGCATTGTTCCCTCTCGGAACAACAAGCCTTCTAGTGAGTTGCTCCGGTTTGTGTGGGTTGTGTGTCCAAACTTTTGTTAAACATGCCAAATTTTTTACCACGTCATCTTGGTGGCATGACATTACATCAAGCAAGGTTTCATGTGTTTCTGATCATTTTTTAATTTTTTTGGAATTTAAATGCCATGGCACTCCATGCATATCCAGGCCGTGACACCTATATGTTTGAAAATTCCTTCCAATTTACGGCACATGGAATTAACTCGCACAGATGTGCACCAATATGATTTTTCAAACTGTTATGGTTAGCCGTTGCATGTAGATGTAGTTCAAATTTGAATTACGGTCATTAAATGGCTAGAAAATCACTTAAATGTCTTAAAAAGGTCAAATGACCCCTAGAATTTTCGAATTTTTCACATGACAGTTCCATTAGTGCACCTTAAATGTAGCAAAAATTGAAGGCCGTAAGAGGAAGCTATCTCCCGTTCGTCATCAAACATGCATTGTTCCCTCTCAGAACCACGAGCCTTCTAGTGAGTTGCTCCGGTTTGTGAGGGGTGTGTGTCCGAACTTTAGTCAAACAAGCCAAATTTTTTACCACATCTTCTTGGTGGCATGACATTACATCAAGCAAGGTTTCATGTGTTTTTGATCATTTTTTAATTTTTTGGAATTTAAATGGCATGGCACTCCATGCATGTGTCCAGGCAGTGATCCAATATGTTTGAAAATTCCTTCCAATTTACTGCACATGGAATTAACTCGCACACAAGTACACAAAAATATGATTTTTGAAACCGTTATGGTTAGCTATTGCATGTAGATGTAGTTCAAATTTGAATTATGGTCATTAAATGGCTAGAAAATCACTTAAATGTCTTAAAAAGGTCAAATAACCCATATAATTTTCCAATTTTTCACATGACAGTTGTATTAGTGTACGTTAAATGTAGAAAAAATTTGAAGGCCGTAAGAGGAAGCTATCTCCCGTTCGTCATCAAACATGCATTGTTCCCTCTCGGAACCATGAGCCTTCTAGTGATTTGCTCCGGTTTGTGAGGGGTGTGTGTCCAAGCTTTAGTCAAACATGCCAAATTTTTTACCACATCATCTTGGTGGCATGATATTACATCAAGCAAGGTTTCATGTGTTTCTTATCATTTTTTAATTTTTTGGAATTTAAATGCCATGGCACTCCATGCATGTGTCCAGGCCGTGACACCAATATGTTTGAAAATTCCGTCCAATTTACTACATATGGAATTAACTTGCACACAAGTACACAAATATGATTTTTCAAACCGTTATGGTTAGCCTTTGCATGTAGATGTAGTTCAAATTTGTATTATTGTCATTAAATGGCTATAAAATAACTTAAATATCTTTGAAAGGTCAAATGTCCCCTAGAATTTTCCAATTTTTCACATGATAGTTGTATTAGTGCACATTAAATGTAGAAACAATTTGAAGGCCGTAAGAGGAATCTATCTCCCGTTCGTCATCAAACATGCATTGTTCCCTCTCGGAACCATGAGCCTTCTAGTGAGTTGCTCCGGTTTGTGAGGGGTGTGTGTCCAAACTTTCGTCAAACATGCCAAAATTTTTGCCACATCATCTTGGTGGCATGACATTACATCAAGCAACGGTTCATATGTTTCTGATCATTTTTTTTTTATTTTTTTGGAATTTAAATGCCATGGTACTCCATGCACACTACTAGGAAAAGGCCTGCTAGTGGCGCACCAGTTTTGCCTACTAATGGCGCACTACTGGTGCGCCACTCGCACCACGCCATTAGAATTAAATACTAATGGCTCACCCCTGGCGCACCATTAGTATCTGGTATACTAATGGCGCACTAGCCCACCGTGCGCCATTAGTATGCCTCCGAGGGGGCCATATGTACCCATGTGCTTTGGCATACTAATGGCGCACTAGTGGGTGATGCGCCATTAGTGTCATTTTTGCAGTGCGCCATTAGTGTGCTGAGTGGTGCGCCACTAGTATGAATATTAGGGATTATTTTTTTTTCTTTTCTGATATTTTCACAGGTTACAAAATATATTATTGGACAGAATATAGACAGCACCACACAGCAACAGCAGGTTCATCGAATACAATAGAAGATTAGTCTCCGAATACAATTCATCATATTAGTCTCCGAATTCAAAAGACCGAACAAAGATAGAACATTACAAGTCTCGAGACCGCGAGTAGCGAGTTTGTCTTCACATTACAAGTCGATATCGATCATCTAAACTACCATCACATAGAAGAGAGCTGCGGTCATCACGATGAGCATAATCGCGATGAAACTGGTCTTCATCCGGTTCCTCCAGCGCGCGTATCTAGATTCCGCCTCCGCCCTAGTGGTGTACCCTTTGTAACTGTTACCGTTGAAACGGTGAACCTGTCTCCGACACTCCTCCCAGTCGTCGTAGACTCCGAGAACCTTACCCTTGTACACGACATACGACGGCATCTCTATGCACTAGCCAAACAAAACGTTAGTAGCAATTCACAGACAATACATAAGCAATATATAAGTATGCAACAAAAGGATCGGAAGAGAAAAGCAAGACATTAATAGCATCGATTACATCTAAGTTGAACGACTGTCCAAACCAAAGAGACATACAAGTTCATTAAAGTTTTATTACAACATGAGCCAATCGATGTTTCAGAACTACACATAGCATCACTACTTTCGACTCGACTCAAGGGACCGGAGCGTGGATGAAGCCGCCGTCTCTCGTGATGGTCATGAAATCGCGGGCGTTGTCAGCCTGCATTTGTAGCGTTGTGTCTATCTCACTGTTGGACGGTTGATTTCTGAGGTTGAACTGCCCCGAGGTATGAAGGACATCTTGATGGATGATTTCCGCAAACTCCGACTGGATGCGAAAGAATTCTTGTCTGATGTCCTCGTCCTGGATTGCCGACAAGCTCGCGGCCCAATCTTTGAGATTATTTGGTAGCAGAAGGTGATTATGGTCCCGTACGATCGCCCGCATGTGATGGAGGGCGTAGTAGGCATCCTTCTGACCGCCAGGCGGCTACTTGACGCAGCAGAACGTCGTATTGTGGGCGAACACGTGCTTGCCGTACTTACGAACTGGCCTGGTGAAGGTGCCTCCAGATTTGGCGTAGCCGGGGAGAACATCATCAAGAACTTTCTTGATATTTGTGTAGTCTTTCTTCGACTGACGGTCCGAGTCGAAATACGTGGCCGTGGAATATTTCAGGCTTAAGAGGATGAGTGTGCAATGTGTGTCACTACACAAAACACGGAATGTTAAAAAAAACGATCAAAATCTAAGAAATCATATGTTACGGGGCGGTTGATGGGACGACTTACTCGGGAAAGTAAGGCACGAGGAAGTTATCCTTATCTGGGTTTGCCAGAATGACGCCTTCGAGGTAAGAACTCGCGACTTGCCGGTCCCCAGCGCTGCCCAAGATCTTGGCACGCATGTAGAAGGGGTCGACTATCACGATGTCTGGGGTCTTGTCTCTAATGATCCGCATCTCCATACTCAGCAAAAATAGCCGAACGAAGGTGTAGTGCAGCGGATGAAGGTTAAACATAGCGAAGATGTCATCAAACCGCAGGATGGTCGTACCTCCGATGGCGCTATCCACAAAGCCCTTGCCCTCTGGCACCTTGGCCACGAAAACCGGGTATGCCACATCATTCTCTCTGAGACGCCGCTTCTCCAAAGAAAGAACACTGTCATGCAGACTCCGCATAGCACCGGTTACAGCATTGAGCATATTAGTCGGTAGCATCGGCCTACCCGCCACATGCACCCTCCTCGAGATATCCTTAGGTGAAGGTGGCCCGTCCTGAGCATGGATCGTACTCGGTGCCGGCTGGCTCGCACCCTTGTTACTCTTTCTTTTCCGTCCCTTCTTCTTCTGCTGTAATGGGACCGAGTTTTGCTCACAGACCGCCTTCTTGAGTGTGTTGGGGCTGATAATATTTCGCACCTCGGCTATCTGAGGCTCGGTGAAGTCGGCAGCTGGAGGCGTCTCCTGAGAACTGAACGCCAGACGACGCCTGTTGCAATTGGGTTTCTCCACGGTACTAGCTAGATCGCGATCGTCTTTTGTAGGGTTGGGTTCTTGAGAAGGAGACCCCAAGAATTCGTCATCGTACCCATGTTCGGCAAAGTACTTATCGACGTTGGTAAATGTACCGTCGTCGTTGTCGTCGTTGTCCGGATCCTGTGCCATATGCATGTTCGGATCCTGTGCCATAGGGATGTCCGGCATGTCCGGTAGCGTTGCGGCGGTCTTGCCATGGCTTGGCGCCGGCACGACTGGTGGTGTTGTCTTTGGGGTGGTGTCCCCCGCCACCAAACGAATCTGGCTCTTCGGCCAAAGCAGGGGCCAGCTTAGGCAGGCGCTGAGGGTCATCACATCATCTTCGTCGGCCCCGGCGGGTCGAATCGGAGGTAACAACTCGTCGCAGCCTGGCAGCACCCGAACCAGTTGAACCCTATACACGGTGGGTGGCATCGGATTACCGTGGAACACGGGGTTGCCCGGTTGAACAATTCTGCCCTTGGCGACATCTACCAACTCGTCGTTCACGAAGTGCAGGAGAGTGCATGGAACGTCGGCGGCGCCCTGCGAAAACATGTAGGGCGTCAGGGATGCCCAGTCAAAGGCAAGGAGATGAAGTCCTCGGCCGAGAGGCTTAATTAGTTACCGTGATGATGGCGTCGAGCTCGGCTAATGTCGAGGCACCGCCAACGGCGGGCGTGCAATTGACGGAGGGGCCGCTTGCTGCCGAGGTGCCGGCCGGCGTACACCCGGGTGCATTAAGCTCCAATGCCCGTGCCGGCGTCGGAGACACCAATACCACCTCTACCGGAGACACCAATGGCGCCGCCTGCGCGTTGTGCAAGTTGCTGGCCGTGAAGCTGGGAATCGGGGGCGGCCCTTGTTGGCCGCCCGCAATCCACGTCGTCAGCCCATGAATCAAGGTAGGCATAATGCCGGTGAGCGTCGATCCCAGTTGTTGTTGCACTTGCTCTTGGACAATCTCCGGAATCCGCGCCACATGTGCCTTGAGTTCTTGAACCTCGCGTGACTGGCTTTCCGAGCTGGTCTTTCTCTCCTTTCGCCCACCAGCGTTATAGTATGACGACCATTTTGTGGACAAGCCTTTGCCGGCCACACAACCAGCTGACGACGGCTTACTGAGCTTATCCTTGTTTTTCATTACGTTCAACGCCCTATTTAGAGTGCTATCCCAAGGGGTGCTCTGAGCCGACCCCGCGCTACTGCTTTCAGTCTCCTGCGGAAGGAATGTGAACCATTTAGAAATTTGGCTTCATTAATTAGAATGCAACCATATGGAGCTAATTACGTGGGGGTGTATTCCTTACCAGAACAAGCTCAAGCACCATGGTCTTCGGATTCGTGGTAAGCTCTTTTGTTACCGGGTCCTCCTTGTACCGGGCCCTGACATAGTTCCTGGTCTGCTTGTCACGGTATTTCTTGAAGCGGGGCGGTAGGCCTTGCTCGGCACGCTCCGCGTCCTCCTTGTCCCATATAGGCTCCGCCACTCTGTAACCGCCGGGACCGAGTTTGTGTTCCCCTAAGTTCAAATCCCGCATTTCTTTCCCCCACTGACTTGATTCGGAGGTTGCGCTGCTCTCGCACTTGATCTTGAACTCCTTGTAGTCATCTTCGCTGATCGAAGGATTTTTCGCCTTGATCTTCTCATAACTATCACCTTTGTCAATCATTCTCTTCACCGCGCTTCTCCAAGTAGACAGGGCCGTCCTCATCCTCGTGAGGGCGGCACTGTTCACTTTATTCCCTGAGAGGCGTGTGTTTTCAAATTCAGCGGGGAACTTGTATCGTTCGTGCAGCTTCGTGAAGAGGAGGGTGCGCAAATTCCCTCGGTCCTTATGCCTTAGGTTCTCGGTGTTGATCGAGACGGTGCTCCGGAGAATGCACCCGAGCTGAACCGAGTACCCCTTGATTATTTGTTTGGGCGCCGTTGGATGCCCGTCGGAGTTCACTTCAGTAAATTCCTCCTTGACGGTGCGGAGCACGTTCGGGCGCCGGTCCTTCCGTTGCCTCTTTGGTTGGCTGCCATCTGTGCGTGCGCTGCCATCATCAGTGGTGGCATCCTCGGCGGCACCATCAGTGGTGGCATCCTCGGCGGCACCATCAGTGGTGTCATCCCCGACGCCACTAGGGGTTGTGTAGTCAGGATCGGTATCTTCCGCGGTGTCCTCATAGCAGTGAGGTTCTTCCTCCATCTCCTGGGACAGCTCCCAGAATGCCTTGCCGCCCAAACCGCCGGCCTCATCGTTGTGGGCCATGTTTCCCTCTAAATAGGAAAAAAGTTTGGTCAAAAAGTTGGTTATTGTCAAGGAACAAAATCTCATCATTTAGGGTTTGTGAGGAATTATCATGGTCTCATCATTTAGGGTTTGTCGACATCGAGGCATCCTAAAAGCTAAGGTTTTATCATTTAGGGTTTGTCAACGCCGAGGCACCCTAAAAGCCTAAGCTTTCATCATTTAGGTTCTTATCGACACCGAGGCACCCTAAAAGCCAAGGTTTTATCATTTAGGGCCTAATCACTTGGCTCTATTGCCACCTATGGTAGTTGCTTTTTCGTCTGTCCACACATGAATTCATCATATGTGTTTAATGCAGCAAGAATAAAGGGGCAGTTGATCCTACTTAATTAAGTACTAAGATACCCCGGCCCATGCATTAGTCGCAAGTACCCCATATGTCCTATTTTTAGCAAAGTCATGCTAAAATTCATGGAAAATTTCAGCATGACCTTTGCTGAAAATAGGACATATGGAGTACCCGAATTTGCCGGAACAGAAGTTAATCGACATTCCGGCAAACTCAAGTGCCTCTCGGGGTACAGCAGCAGCATCACAAGTTGACAAAATTCCCAAGTAGTACAGCAGCAGCATCACAAGTAGTACCAATGAACATATAGTCCAGCAAGTTGAAAAAGCTGAAGTTCTCAGCATGAAGAATCACACAACACAGCACCTACATTATGATGATACATTTGGATCTTCATAGGAGCATACAACAATGCAGGCAAAAAGAAGGAGAGATAGGTCAGATTACACAAATAGGTTCCATATTCTGAGAAAAGAACAAGTGATAAAATGTATAGCTGGAGCTTTTAAGAAAAAGTTGCAGAAGCTTGTAAAACTATACTTTGAAGTTGAAGCTTTTAAGAAGAAGAAAATCCAGTCGCGCTAACTAACTGTAAGGTAATGACTACTCATATTGATGTTCAGAATAACTGATCCACTCTCCAAGAAGATGGTAGATAATGATTTCCTCCTTAAATGCAACTAAGCATTAAAACATGGATTTAGTTCTACTGATATGCAAATGGGCAATATAATTATTTATTCCACTACAAGAATAGCAACTTGTATTTCATAATCTTGGCAATAAGTCCATAAGCATATATGGCATGAACTACAAATCCATGATACTGCAAATCCATAAGATCATTGGTTTGAATCCCAGTCCCCCAATCTTTTGTGTATGCAGTTTTGGCAACAAAAAATCAGTTTTCGTCACTATTAGGCATCAGTTTGTTCTGGAGATGTTATATGCAGTTTTTCACAGTATATGCAGTTTCACATGATGGTTTTGGGGACGTGGGAGTTGATGTTATATGCAGTTTAACATGATGTTATATGCAGTATATGCAGGACTAGATTCCTAGAGCAGAAGAGAAACTTCCCAGGGGTGAGCTCTTATGGAGATAGATTTACAATAATTTTTCTGGCCCTACCTACAACAATGGTGCTGTGGGAGTGGGATGGGCAATTCCTCTTCGACTGGAAATTTCAGTTCTAGTAATGGTTGTGGATCCAATAACCAGGGAGGGTTGAATGTTTGGAAAGAGAAGGTAGGGCAGATAGAGATTAGTTGATCTTTGAGAGGAGATCAGTGGGTGGCAGAGAAGGAAGTGCATAATAATAAATTAAATGTTCTTCAATGTACTGGCATTGTCTATAAAGATATTTCTTTTCTCCAATCTTTGACATTGTTTGCTCGCCGGGGTTTTAGCATGTTGCACTCACTCCAACTTATTCACCAATGTCTACATAGTCATGGTGAGAGAGAAAAATATTATATGGTTTTTGGTAGGGTTAACTTGGGCTCAAATCAAACACATAATTTCTTCTTGGGTCTTTTTTAAAACAAAAGGTTTTCATCTCATTTATCCTACTTTTTATTTTTAGTCCCACTATGATTACGTAGAAAATTGATTTGTTTTTAATAGAAAAGTATGGTACTTTGGCATCAAGGTGTGTTCGGAATTTAGTGTTCAAGAATTGTAACAAGCCCGTATTATAAGGTCCAGAATAATAGTAGAAATACCCCCCGGCCCCTCCACATACATGTACCGTAAATACACTTGTTTTCATTACTAATAAATACTTATATTTTGTGCAGCCCAAAAACTGAAACAAATGTGTGATCTAAAATAATGAACGTTTATATATTAGTATTTAGTATAGATGATATAAGTAACCGTGAAAAATCAGAGATAATAGTCTTTCTCCCCGCTTAAACCCGGCATTCATTGGTATTTTTCAGATACATAATAGGTACATATACAGAGAGAGCACCTCTTCAATGCTTTATGCGCCGCTAGCGTGAACTGGCGCTTACGCAGCTTCCATAGTGGGCTGGCCCAACTAGCAGACGAGCGCAGCTCGTGATGCGTGGTTTTTTTCGGTTCTCTGGCCTCCTGGTTCACAGTTCACTGGTTCGCGGTTCATCATTCCACCGTTGACAGGTTGACCGGTGATTTTTTGATAAAAATGATTTATGAAAAAGGAATTTAAGAAAATTGTTCACAAAAAGTATGAAACTTCATTTTAAAACTAAATCCATGGCTGATGCATCATGTTAAACATCATGTTAAACTGGATATAACATCATCACAATAATTTCACATGATAGTTTGGTGGTTTGGGAGGGTGGTTTTGGGGACGTGGGAGTTGATGTGAAACATCATGTTAAAACCTATGTCTTTGGACATGAAAAAATGGCTGTAGCTTTGTCTTTTGGACAGGTGAAGATGATGTCAAACATCTAGTGGCTGTAGCTATCTTTTGGACATGTTAAACTTTAGTTTATGTTTTAGAATATGTCAAAATCAGTCTGACTAACTAGAAAGACTCTAGTGCATATTATATAATCTTTTGTATATGATGGATGTTGTTCTGAAAGCCAAGTTCATTGCTTCATGTTGTTGTGGCGTATGGCAGAATTATTTTTTTTGCTGTCAAACTAAAAACACACATACAGACTGATTTCAGACAGACAAACACTTGCATTTTTCAGATAATATTCAGACAAATTATCACTGATAAAATAGTTACATGGAGAGGGCAGACAGTAGCGAAGACAAGTAAGTTGTTGGGGACATGGAGAGGGCCTCTCACCTGGCGTCCCGGCCTCGACGACGACGATGTGGAGGTTGTGGTGGCTGCGGGGCAGGTCGACAACGAGTGGCACGCGTCGAGGCGCTGAAGCTCCGGCCGCGGCTAGGCGTTGAAGATCCGGTGGCATGCGTCGAGGAGGCGGCGGGCTCCTCCTCTCCTCTCGCCTGTCTCTGTGTCTCCTCCGATCTGTTCCGCGCGGGTGCCGGGGAAGATGCAGTGGGCGGCGTGGAGACGGAGACGTGTCGGGGTGGGGTCGACGGGGGAGGAAGGGGAGGATGGGGAGAGGGAGGCGGCGGGGGCGCGTGGGCGGCTGCGGCGCAGTGGGTCGGGGCAGCGGTGGCGGCGGCGCAGTGGGTCGGACGAACTTGGTGGGGAGTGGATCTGGCGAGGGAGGGACGAAGGGATCGGGCGACTAGCTATAGGGGGGAAGATTACTAATGGTGCACCCCCTGGCGGTGCACCATTAGAATGTTTTTTTTGATAGCAATGGCGCACCACCGGGACCATGCGCCATAAGTAATCTTTTTTTTAGATAGCAATGGCGCACCAGCCAGCGGTGCGCCATAAGTAATTTATTATTATTATTATTTTTTGTTGCATCTAATATTTTTTTAGAAAATGAATATGAATATGAAACAGTAATAAATTTTTATAAAAACAGTAATAATTTTTAGTTGCATTCATTTGTGACGGTGGAGCAGGGGAGGGTGCGGGGGTCGTCGGCGGTGG
The DNA here is from genome assembly GCA_011799875.1 of Thinopyrum elongatum. Taxonomy (NCBI): domain Eukaryota; kingdom Viridiplantae; phylum Streptophyta; class Magnoliopsida; order Poales; family Poaceae; genus Thinopyrum; species Thinopyrum elongatum. The sequence continues at coordinate 305,944,935 of CM022302.1, read as the reverse complement.
TGGAGCGGGGGAGGGTGCGGGGGGTGCTCGGCGGCGAGGGCGATCTGGCGAGGGGGGATAGCGATCGAGATGGAGGGGGATCGAGATCGAGTGTCCACATGAATATTCAATATTTTTTCATGAATTCAAAAAGTGCCCATGAAATTTAAAAATATTCATGAGTTCAAAAAGTGCCCATGAATTTAGAAATATTCATGAGTTCAAAAAGTGCCCATGAAATACAATCGAGAAATGAAGGCTACAATTTAAATACAATCGATCTTAGCTAGCTAGCTATCTGTTCACAATCTTCTTGCCCTTCTTTTTCACAAATGGAGTTCTTCTGTGGAACGGACGTCCTTTAGGTAGGGTGGTCCTGCTTCTTCTTGTGGTGTATGCTGCTAGTTCATCGTCGTCGTCATGTTCCATCTTCGGGTCGCCGTACATGTCGAAGTCTTGCTCATTGGCGACTCCATCCATTCCGATGATCTTCCTTTTGCCTCTCCTCACAACAACATGACTGGGCTTTGACGGGTCGGTAATGAAGAAGCATTGGTCCACTTGGGAAGCTAGTACCCATGGCTCATTTTTCGCGGTCACGTTTGCGCCCGCGGTCTTGGATTTGGCTTCGGGTATAACCATGGTGGTGAAATACCGGTCTTCTTTTAGGATGCTCTTGGCCCATCTGACACGAAACATCGGGACCTTCTCTCCAGCGTAGCTCAGCTCCCAGATCTCCTCGATCCTTCCGTAGTATCTGTCCTTGTCGTTACCGGTGTAGGATTCCATCGTTACCCCGGAGTTCTGATAACCATCGCTCTTCATGTCCTTGTCCTCGGTGTAGAATGTGTAGCCCTTGATATCGTACGCCTCATAGGTCATCAGGTTGTGCTCGGCGCCCTGTGACAAGGCGAATATGAGTTGTTCTTCCGCGGAAGAATCCTCATGTAAAGGGTACGACAGAAGCTTCTGCTTGAACCAACGCGTGAAACATGAGTTGTGCTCTTTGATTATATCTTCGTCCGTCCTCTATTGGCCTCGGTCATTGTACGTCTTCTCAATAAAGGTTTTGTGCTCTACCACCCAAGGATCGACCACGTCTATGTGTTGTAGCGCGACTAGGTTTGCTCTTTCAAAGTCGGCGAGTCGACCCTTGAAGTCGACATGCATTTCGCGGCGACCCTCGCGGTGACCCCATCCAGCGAGCCTGCCGAGGTGCCTGTTGACGGGCAGACCAATGGGGTTCTTGATGCCTAGATAATTCGTGCAGTAGGAGATGCACTCTTCGGTCAGAAAGCCCCTGGCTATGCTTCCCTCTGGACGTGACATGTTGCGAACGTATCCTTTGATGACACCATTCATCCTTTCGAACGGCATCATGCTGTGCAGGAACGTCGGCCCGAGTTGGATGATATCCTCCACGATATGGACCAGAAGATGCACCATAACATCGAAGAATGCAGGCAGGAAGTACATCTCAAGCTCTCATAGTATCACCACGATCTCTTCCTGTAGCCTTCTGAGTTGCCTCACGCCAACCGACTTCCGAGAGATGACGTCGAAAAAGTTGCATAGGCCAAATAGCGTTTCACGGACGTGCGCGTCCATGATCCCACGGATTGCAACTGGAAGTATCTGCGTCATCAGCACGTGACAGTCATGAGACTTCATCCCGCTGAACTTCTGCTTCGCTGGGTCTAGGTATCTGCTTATCTTCCCCGCGTAACCATAAGGAAGTTTTACTCCTACGAGGCAGGTGAAAAACTGCTCGATCTCCTCCTGACTTAGAGTGAAGCACGCGGGAGGGTAGTCATTTCCGGTCTTCTTGGCCTTTTTGCCTTTGCGACGACTTTCTGTGTCCTTCTTCGCCTCATCATCATCATCATTAGCGTGAACCTCCTCCCTGATGCCCATTGATTTCAAGTCTGCCCTTGCTTTCGGCCCATCTTTGGTCCTCTCTGGCATGTTGAGCAGGGTACCAAGCAGACTCTCGCACATGTTCTTCGTGATATGCATGACATCAAGGCTGTGAGGCACACGGTGGATCTTCCAGTACGGCAAGTCCCAGAAAACAGACCTCGTTTTCCATACCTTCAGCAGCGGCTCTGGCGCCTTTCGCTTCTTTCCCGGCTCTGGCGCCTTTTGCTTCTTTCCCGGCAGTGGGCAATCTTTCCAATTTTTCAACAGCTCGTTTATTTCCTCGCCGCTCCTCATACGCGGGCGTCTTCGGGGTTCGGTTTCACCATCGAACAGATCCTTGCGTTTTCTCCACGGGTCATCGTCGCGAAGCCACCTTCGATGTCCCATGAACATGGTTTTCGAAGACCTGGGATCTCTATCTAGCTGGCGATACGTTGTGTCATCCATGCACCTGACGCATCCAGAAAATCCGTGGACCACCTGCCCCGCGAGATATCCGTAACCGAGATAGTCGTGCACCGTCGTGAGCAGTGCGGCTCTCATAGGGAAATATTCTTTCTCTGCGGCGTCCCACGTATTGGCTGGCGTTTTCCAAAGCGTGTCTAGCTCCTCTTTCAGCAGCCCTAGATACAGATTGATGTCGTTCCCTGGTTGTTTCGGCCCTTCAATTAGCATACTCATGTGAATGTACTTCCTCTTCATGCACAACCAGGGGGGAAGGTTGTACATCCACACAAACACAGGCCAGGTGCTATGTGTGCTTCTCTGGCTGCCAAACGGATTGACTCCATCGGTGCTCGCGCCCAGCACGATGTTCCTTGGATCGTTCCCAAATTCTGGGTCTTCGAAGTTCAACGCTTGCCACTGGCTCGCATCCTTAGGGTGACTCAGCATCTTGTCTTTTTTATTTATCTCCGGATCATTTCCGTCATCTTCTCGCTTCTTCTCCTCCCTATCCGCGTGCCAACGCAGGAGCTTTGCTACCTTAGGGTCCGCGAAATACCGCGGCAGACGAGGAGTGATCGGAAAGTACCACACCACTTTTCGAGGAGCTTTCTTCCTCTTCTTGTATCGAGTGACGCCGCACACCGGACATATGGTAGACTCCGCGTGCTCGTCCCGATAAATGATGCAATTGTTCATGCACACATGGTATTTCACGTGCGGTAAATCCAGAGGACTCACGATTTTCTTCGCCTCCTCGAAACTGGTCGGGCACTTGTTCCCCTTGGGAAGACGTTCATGCCAGAATGACATGTTCTCGTCGAAGCATGCGTCGGTCATTTTGTGTTTTACCTTCATCTCCAGAGCCATGAGCGTTACTTTCAGGCGGGTATCCTCGGGCCTGCATCCTTCATACAATGGAGTAACCGCGTCTATCTCCAGTTGATCCAGCTTGGCTTTCTCTTGGGCGGCAGCTCTTGCGTTATCCGTCTGCTTGAGAAGCAGCTCTTGAATATGAGGGTCCTGCACCCAGCCTCCATCGTCGTCTGCTCCGGCATCTTCATCTTCATGATCATGCCCTTTGTCTTGATCTTCCTCATCATCATGTCCAGCATCTTCTACATGATGATTGTGTACAGCATCACCGTCGTGATCATGTCCTGGAGATTCTTCGTCTTCTCGCCCGCCCTCGCCGCGGTGGTTGTCTTGCTGCCCTTCCTCATTTCTTGCCCGGCCCCCATGGACGACTTCATAGTCATCTTCATCACCTTGCCACTGATAGCCATCCATGAAACCACGCAAGAGCAGGTGGTCCCGCACCTGCCCGGAATCCGGGTCTGCAATAAGGCTCTTCAGCTTGCATCTTCGACACGGACATCTTATCTCCGTCTCGTTCTTTTGAAGCATCTCGGCCTTCGCGGAGCTCAAAAACCTATTCACGATGCCTTCGGTCATCGTGCAGACCATGGACGCCTGCGGGGTAGAGCAAAACGATATTTTAGAACAAAGAAAAAATTTGGCATGACTTTCCCTAAAAATAGGACCAGAAAGAATGCATAGTGCCAAAATTCTCGCCGAAACGGAAATGAATCAACATTCTGGCAAAATATTGGCAACTATCGCATTTCAAATACCGGGACCTGCAAACACAAACATATATGCAACACCACAAACATACATAGATCTAGCTAGGCCATAAAAAGTGCATGTGCATGTTGTTGGAGGGAGAAAAAAAGTAGATCTAGCTACAACATAAAGATAGCTTTCCCCTTACTTACCTATCAAAAAAAGGTAATTTAACCACTTAATTTTGACAAATCTATGGTGCAAATGAGGTGAGGAGGAGGAGGCAGCCGACACAAGCTTGGAGGAGGAAGTGGAGAGAATGAAGTGGGGAAAGTGAGTGTGTAGGTGTGGCTGTCCAAAATATCTAGCTGGTCCCAGGTTACTAATGGCGCACCACCTACAAATGCGCCATTAGTAACCCTGGTTACTAATGGCGCACCAGCTGGTGGTGCGCCATTAGTAGTTTTGGGAAAAAAAATATAGTAGTGGCGCACTGTGTGGCTGGTGCGCCATTACTAGTTAAAACTAGTAATGGCGCACTCTGCCCTGGTGCGCCATTAGTATTTTTGGAAAAAAAAAATTATTACTAGTGGCGCACTCTGTGGCTGGTGCGCCATTACTAGTTAAAACTAGTAATGGCGCACTCTGGCATGGTGCGCCATTAGTATTTTTGGAAGAAAAAAATTTATTACTAGTGGCGCACCATGGGTCTGGTGCGCCATTAGTGTCTTTCACACTAATGGCGCACCAACACATGGTGCGCCACTGCTATATAGTAGTGGCGCACCATATGTCTGGTGCGCCATTAGTGGCCATATCATCTATAGCCCTTTTCCTAGTAGTGGTGCATATCCAGGCCGTGACACCAATATGTTTGAAAATTCCTTCCAATTTACGGCACATGGAATTAACTCGCACAGAAGTGCACAAATATGATTTTTCAAACTGTTATGGTTAGCCGTTGCATGTAGATGTAGTTCAAATTTGAATTACGGTCATTAAATGGCAAGAAAATTACTTAAATGTCTTTAAAAGGTCAAATGACCCCTAGAATTTTCCAATTTTTCACATGACAGTTGCATTAGTACACCTTAAATGTAGAAAAAATTGAAGGCCGTAAGAGGAAGCTATCTCCCGTTCGTCATCAAACATGCATTGTTCCCTCTCAGAACCAGGAGCCTTCTAGTGAGTTGCTCCGGTTTGTGTGGGGTGTGTGTCCGAACTTTAGTCAAACATGCCAAATTTTTTACCACATCTTCTTGGTGGCATGACATTACATCAAGCAAGGTTTCATGTGTTTCTGATCATTTTTTAATTTTTTGGAATTTAAATGGCATGGCACTCCATGCATGTGTCCAGGCAGTGATCCAATATGTTTGAAAATTCCTTCCAATTTACTGCACATGGAATTAACTAGCACACAAGTACACAAAAATATGATTTTTCAAACCGTTATGGTTAGCTATTGCATGTAGATGTAGTTCAAATTTGAATTATGGTCATTAAATGGCTAGAAAATCACTTAAATGTCTTAAAAAGGTCAAATAACCCATAGAATTTTCCAATTTTTCACATGACAGTTGTATTAGTGTACGTTAAATGTAGAAAAAATTTGAAGGCCGTAAGAGGAAGCTATCTCCCGTTTGTCATCAAACATGCATTGTTCCCTCTCGGAACCATGAGCCTTCTTGTGATTTGCTCCGGTTTGTGAGGGGTGTGTGTCCAAACTTTAGTCAAACATGCCAAATTTTTTACCACATCATCTTGGTGGCATGATATTACATCAAGCAAGGTTTCATGTGTTTCTGATCATTTTTAATTTTTTGGAATTTAAATGCCATGCCACTCCATGCATGTGTCCAGGCCATGACACCAGTATGTTTGAAAATTCCGTCCAATTTACTATATATGGAATTAACTTGCACACAAGTACACAAATATGATTTTTCAAACCGTTATGGTTAGCCTTTGCATGTAGATGTACTTCAAATTTGTATTATGGTCATTAAATGGCTAGAAAATCACTTAAATATCTTTGAAAGGTCAAATGACCCCTAGAATTTTCCAATTTTTCACATGATAGTTGTATTAGTGCACATTAAATGTAGAAACAATTTGAAGGCCGTAAGAGGAATCTATCTCCCATTCGTCATCAAACATGCATTGTTCCCTCTCGGAACCACGAGCCTTCTAGTGAGTTGCTCCGGTTTGTGAGGGGTGTGTGTCCAAACTTTCATCAAACATGCCAAATTTTGTGCCACATCATCTTGTTGGCATGACATTACATCAAGCAACGGTTCATATGTTTCTGATCATTTTTTTTCATTTTTTGGAATTTAAATGGCATGGCACTCCATGCATATCCAGGCCGTGACACCAATATGTTTGAAAATACCTTCCACTTTACTGCACATGGAATTAACTCGCACAGAAGTACACAAATATGATTTTTCAAACTATTATAGTTAGCTGTTGCATGTAGATGTAGTTCAAATTTGAATTACGGTCATTAAATGGCTAGAAATTTGCTTAAATGTCTTAAAAAGATCAAATGACCCCTAGAATTTTCCAAATTTTCACATGACAGTTGTATTAGTGCACCTTAAATGTAGAAAAATTTGAAAGCCGTAAGAGGAAGCTATCTCCTGTTCGTCATCAAACATGCATTGTTCCCTCTCGGAACCACGAGCCTTCTAGTGAGTTGCTCGGTTTGTGAGGGGTGTGTGTCCAAACTTTAGTCAAACATGCCAAAATTTTTACCACATCATCTTGGTGGCATGACATTACATCAAGCAAGGTTTCATGTGTTTCTGATCATTTTTTATTTTTTTGGAATTTAAATGCCATGGCACTCCATGCATGTGTCCAGGCCGTGACAACAATATGTTTGAAAATTCCTTCCAATTTACTACACATGGAATTAACTTGCACACAAGTACACAAATATGATTTTTCAAACCGTTATGGTTGGCTGTTGCATGTAGATGTAGTTCAAATTTGTATGATGGTCATTAAATGGCTAGAAAATCAATTAAATATCTTTGAAAGGTCAAATGACCCCTAGAATTTTCCAATTTTTCACATCACAGTTGTATTAGTGCGCGTTAAATGTAGAAACAATTTGAAGGCCGTAAGAGGAATCAATCTCCCGTTCGTCATTAAACATGCATTGTTCCCTCTCGGAACCACGAGCCTTCTAGTGAGTTTCTCCGGTTTGTGAGGGGTGTATGTCCAAACTTTTGTCAAACATGCCAAATTTTTTACGACATCATCTTGGTGGCATGACAATACATCAAGCAAGGTTTCATTTGTTTCTGATCATTTTTAAATTTTTTTGGAATTTAAATGCCATGGCACTCCATGCATATCCAGGCCGTGACACCAATATGTTTGAAAATTCTTTCAATTTACTGCACATGGAATTAACTCACACACAAGTACACAAATATGATTTTTCAAACTGTTATGGTTAGTCGTTGCATGTAGATGTAGTTCAAATTTGAATTACGATCATTAAATGGCTAGAAAATTACTTAAATGTCTTAAAAAGGTCAAATGACCCCTAGAATTTTCCAAATTTTCACATGAAAGTTGTATTAGTGCACCTTAAATGTAGAAAAATTTGAAGGCCATAAGAGGAAGCTATCTTCCGTTCATCATCAAACATGCATTGTTCCCTCTCGGAACCACGAGCCTTCTAGTGAGTTGCTCCGGTTTGTGTGGGGTGTGCGTCCAAACTTTCGTCAAACATGCCAAATTTTTTACCACATCATCTTGGTGGCATGACATTACATCAAGCAAGGTTTCATGTGTTTCTGATCATTTTTTTAATTTTTTTGGAATTTAAATGCCATGGCACTCCATGCATATCCAGGCCGTGACACCAATATGTTTGAAAATTCCTTCCAATTTACTGCACATGGAATTAACTCGCACACAAGTTCACAAATATGATTTTTCAAACTGTTATGGTTAGCCGTTGCATGTAGATGTAGTTCAAATTTGAAATACGGTCATTAAATGGCTAGAAAATTACTTAAATGTCTTAAAAAGGTCAAATGACCCCTAGAATTTTCCAAATTTTCACATGACAGTTGCATTAGTGCACCTTAAATGTAGAAAAAAATTGAAGGCCGTAAGAGGAAGCTATCTCCCGTTCGTCATCAAACATGCATTGTTCCCTCTCGGAACCATGAGCCTTCTAGTGAGTTGCTCCGGTTTGTGTGGGGTGTGTGTCCAAACTTTCGTCAAACATGCCAAATTTTTTACCAAATCATCTTGGTGGCATGACATTACATCAAGCAAGGTTTCATGTGTTTCTGATCATTTTTTAATTTTTTGGAATTAAAATGCCATGGCACTCCATGCATGTGTCCAGGCTATGACACCAATATATTTGAAAATTCCTTCCAATTTACTGCACATGGAATTAACTCACACACAAGTACACACATATGTTTTTTCAAACCATTATGGTTAGCCGTTGCATGTAGATGTAGTTCAAATTTGAATTACTGTCATTAAATGGCTAGATAATCACTTGAAATGTCTTAAAAGGTCAAATGACCCCTGAAATTTTACAATTTTTGACATGACAGTTGTATTAGTGCTACAAATTCTCCCGTACATTTAAAACACCATCCGTTGCCACTTTACTCCAAAGTCGTCTTTCACAGCTAATAAAAAATATCAACAACATCATACACAGTTTTTTTGTAGGAACCGTTTGCGATGAAAATTTGTTGGTCTATTTAAGTCTGCCTCCTTAAGCTTCGCCGGCCCGTCTGCACCAGTGCCGGCAACCCCCGAATCCACGAATCCCGATGACACCATGGAAACGATTCGTGAGGGCCCGTATGGTGGATGCGTCCTCCCCGAGCGCCACCGCTTGCGCCGAGAGCATGGCCGCCTACGCCGAGAGTGCCGCCGCATCCGCATTGAGTGTGGCCACATCCGCCGAGAGGGCATCTGTAGCAGCCGAGACGGCTGCAGCAGCAGCTGCGACATCGGCTGCAAATGCCGAGAGCACTCGAGCTGCCGTCCATGCCGCTGATGTCGCCCTGGCTCGGGTCGAGGCCATCCACACCAAGATCGAGGATGCACACGCCAAGATATTCCAGGCCACCTCGGAATCCAGCATGCAACCCACGTCTGAAAAGGCGGTGGTGGCCATGGAGTACCTGCTTCCTCATGAGATCACCAAGCGGGAGCTGGAGATGCAGGAGGCGGCGGAGATCGAGGAGCACCGGGAGGAGGAGTTGCGCGTGGCCGAGGTTGAGGTAGAGAAGAGTCTGTCCGTCGAGGAATCGGCGGTGGAGTACCAACGCGAGCTCTGGCACAGCCACTGCTACGAGTACTACAACCTTGAGGGCGGCGCCGAGGACGAGGATGAGGACGCGGTCGACTTCAGCAGGGGGGACGCGGAGTCCACCAACGGCGGCATGTCGCCAGGACAAGTCATCAACGTCTCATCTCACACCGGCGATGCATAGGCTGGCGCGGCGGCGGCTTTGTTAAAATTATGCGTACTTAGGCTTTGTTTTTAATGCTGGTCTTTTGTTAGAGCAATGTTTAGGTCAACTGGCTCTGTTTAATTACTAAAATTGCTCGATTCAATAAGTGTGGTCTGTGTGCTGTACGCTCTTTTGTGTGCCCAAATTAGCAAGCGATGTTAAATTATGCAATGGCGTGGATGAGCACAGTACCCAGGGAAATTTCCACCAAAATTTGAATTATCAAACTCATCCCATGTGCGTAAAGCAGAAAAATCGTTTGCGATGCACACAATCGTTCAAAGTGAATGGTGTCCGGCGGCACCGCGCGCAAAGTTTCCCTCCACATTTTGAAATTTTTTGCCTACCGCCAAAATATCTACCCCCCTCCCCACCCCCTTTTCTCCCCGACCACAAGTCACATTTCCCCTGTTTCCTCCTTCCTTCCTTCCGAAGCTATAGCCGCTTCCTCGCTTGCTTCCTCGCTCTCGCCGTCTCGCATCCTACCGCCGGGGTCGCCATGGTCTTCTTCAATGACCTCTCCAGCGGTTTCTCCTCCGACGACAAATTTTTCAGCACCTGGGTATGCCTCTCTTCTCTCTCTCGGGTTATGACTTGGAATGAAGGATTTTAACCCGGCGGTCGATTTGAGTCATTTCTTCCTCTTGTAGCTCCCTAGGACCATCAGTTGCAACGAATGGAGTGGGGTGGATGAAGATCTTCCTGCTCGTTGTCACCATCAATCTCCATGCGTGAAACTAGTTGCGTTTGAATCTGTGGACAGTGGGAGGAAGTTTCTGGCATGTGCAAAGAAGGTTAGCCCCACTTTTGTTGTTAAAAATCATTTGTTAGATGTGATTCAGACACTGTCACTGTTCTATGTCATTCTGTATTTTAAGACAGTGTCACAGTTTGTACGTAGTATCTAAAAATGTTTCCATCTCATCAGCGGTGCCATTAGAAAATTATTTGGCACCGCTTCAGCAGTTTGTGCAGCCAACTTTGGTCCACACATCTGAGTAGTCAAGCAGTAAAATACTAAATCTTTATGGCATGAAGGAACTGGGCATCAGAGCAACTAGGTGCTCCGGAGTCCAGGTCCCAGATTTTTTCCCGCTGCATTGGCTCGCCAGTGCAGGGCACCGGTGCCAAATGTAGCAACTGTTGTCTTTACACCGGTTTTGGCATACATAGTGGACGGCCTTAGTGCTATTAGTTCTATGTTACTAAATTTGTGCATGTACACACCTGTTAGTATCAATTTGCTGTCATCCAAACACTGTCGCTACAGTGTTGCAGTTATATTTAGCTTCCTCATAAAATGTTCAATTTGTTATTTATAGTACATGACTAAGAACTTGTAGCGTTGTTGTAGTTAATTATAGCTTCTGATGTTTCAGAATTTGGTTGTTGTCTCAGTAGCAATTAATTCATTTGCACATTGATCTTTTTGACAAGATATGTCATAATTAACCTGTTTCTTCAGTTTTTCATAATATGTATTTGGTGATTTTCTATGTTGCTAGAAACCCATTTCCCCTACAATTGTTACTGATATAGTTTTAAATATTATAGGATGAATGGAAGTGTTCTTACCTGGAGTGGGTTGATCAAGAGTGGCCAAAGTCTTTGAAGATGTGCCTAGCAAAGCTCTGGAGCATGTATGAGGAAGAGAGCAGAGGTAGGCTTAGAGAAAGTGTTGTCAACACTGAAGAATATTTGAAGATGCAGGATAAAAAGAGGAAGCTGGAGAATGAGCTCAAATTTTTTAAATTATACTTTGCTAAGATGGTGTTGGCGAAGGAGGAGGCACTTTCCCAGTTGGCCAGTGCAAAACAGGTTCTTACTGAACTGAAAGCAGAGGTGGATAAGACGAGCCTGGATGATCTCGATTAGGGAAATGAATATATTGTTCTAATATTGTTCTTATGGAGGTGAACTAGCTATATGTTGTATTGTTCTGTTTTCAGGTAGCTATCGTACTGTGATGTTAAAATATATTTATGTGCCTGATATGAAATCGGCAAACAGATGTTCGATATGAAATGTGAATTTGCGTAATACTGGAATTATTAATTGTAAACTAATAAACCTGCTAAATGGGTCATGGAACTTTGCAAACAGTTCTAGCAGTAAAAGCGCTTGTGATGGATAGCCCAATGCCATACAGTTTTCTTCATCAAATCGTGTGTGATGTAGTTGAATAAAAGAAAAACGGTTAACCGAGGCAGAGCGTGTGTGATAGTTACACCTATCACACACGAGGCTATACATAAAACTGTGTGGGATGTATATACGAACGGAAACGTTTTCCCTGGATTGACTGTGTGGGATGTACATACGAACGAAAATGTTTTCCCTGGATTGACTATGTGGGATGTACATAAGAACGGAATCATATTCCTTGGATTGACTATGTGGAATGTACATAACAAACGGAAACGTTTGTTTGGGACTGCCTGTGTGGGATGTACTTACGACCGGAACCGATTGGACCTGTATAACCATATTTGATCGCTCGCCGTTCACGCACGACCTCATTTTGCCGAGCGTGTGTGACTAGAGGGCCTATCCCCGATGGTTTCTGGGTCGTGTGGGAAGGACCCCCCTATCGCAGTCACTCACTAGGCGACGGTTCAAAACGGCGTCGCGGAAAGGGGTTAAAAACCGTTTGTATAGCACCTCACTGTACCAGTGATAGTACAATTCCTGCAAATAGGAGAGCTTCCCTATGGCCCAGAGGAATCTAAAAAGGTGGCTTGGCAATCGAGTATATATCAGTTTGTGGATGACACTCTGTATAGAAAGAGGCCGAATGGTGTGAAGCTGAAATGTATCAGCCGGGAAGATGGACTAGTGTTATTGGCAGAAATACATGGAGGTGTGTGTGGCTCACATCTAGGATCAAGAGCACTTGTTGGGAAAGCTTTCCAGCAAGGATTCTATTGGCCCACCGCCCTCTGGGATGCAACTGAGCTCGTCACTAAGTGAAGCCTGTCAGTTTCATTCCAAGAACATTCATCAACCTCCTTAGGCCCTTCAAACAATCCCTTTATCCCGGCCTTTTGCGGTCTGGGGGCTCGACATCTTGGGCCCATTTCCCCATCCTTCCAGAGGCTTTGAATTCTTGGACATAGCAATCGGCATGTTTACAAAGTGGCCCGAGGTGGAGCCAGTGAGGAAGGTGACTGCGCAATTGGCTATCAAGTTCTTTAAAGGATTGGTGTGTCATTTTAGAATACCCAACAGGGTAATCACCGACAATGGCACTCAATTCACAAGCCGCGCCTTCATGCAGTACATTCAGAGCCTTGGAAGCAAGGTCTCTTTTGCTTCTGTTACCAATCCTAGGAACAACGGACAGGCTGAAAGGATGAACGCTAAAGTGCTGCATGGGCTCAAGACAAGAACTTTTGATAAGTTGCGAAAATGCGGCAGGCGCTGGCTTGATGAGTTGCCAGTGGTTCTTTGCTCAATCAGAATGACACCAAATCGAGCTACTGGCCAGACTCCCTTCTCCCTAGTATATGGTGTAGAAGCAGTACTCCCCACGGAACTCACATACGGGTCACCTCGAGTACTTGCCTATGATGAAGTAGTGAAAGAGTAGTTGCGGCATGACGATGCCACGCTCCTCGAGGAGGATTGTCTCCTGGCAACTGTGTGTGTTGGACGCTACCAGCAAGCCCTGCGCCGCTACCATAGCCACAGGGTTCATGCCCAGAGCCTTGAGGAAGGCGACCTTGTCCTTAGGCGCGTTCAGTCCGCCAAGGGTGCAAACAAGTTGACATCGAGGTGGGAAGGCCCTTAGCGGGTAGTACGTGTCACCAGACCTGGCGCAGTCCGTCTGGAGACCAAGGATGGCAGCCCAAAGCAAAACTCATGGAATATTGAGCATCTTCGCAAGTTCTACCTGTAAGGCGCGGTTACCGGGCCTTGCCCCGGCAATTTGTTTTGTACAAGGGAAGTCCCCGGGTCTTGTAACCCTTTGTACAAAGCTAGGCGCATGCCCTGTGCATAGCTGAATAAAACAAAGTGTTTTCACAAAAACTTGCATGCATGATTTCTTGTTTTCTTAAGTATGATCTTATTGTGATTACACTAGTTTTTAGATAAGAGGACTGACATGTTGTAAAGGGCCATGTGCTATTCCCCTTTCTCTTTTTCTTTTGATGAAAACAGAAGGATTTCCTCACCAGCAATTTCCCCGGGAGGAGGATAGAAGCAAGCAATCCCATTTGGTTCTCGGCAACCCAAACTTATCTAAGACGACAAGAAGAAGAACAAAGAGAGATAAGTTCACTTTTTTATATCCCATCATTCCATGTTATACCTATGTACGAGGAATTTGCACGTGAGGAAACCTCGCTGCATCTATCATTCGCGCTCCTATCCTTGACTTGAGTCCACTTGACAAGGTCGGTTGTAGCTGCGTTTGGAGAGATTGGTGAGGGACCGACCTTTATTCGCGCTCCTAACCAGTTTTTGAGCTCACTAAACGAGGTTTGATAGCAGCCACGTTAAAGGCCGGCAAGAGGCCTTGCAGGAAACTTTGCTTACAACAGAGTATTGAGGGCTCGTCCTTCAATACGACTAAGTACATGTATGAGTATCCTGCAATCTCTTTTTTCAAAATTACGTGGACAATTAAGTAAAAATCATATGAGTATCAACATGGATGAAGGATTACATAAATTTGATTCAAATTTGGCAAATACCTACATTTTTTGATTTAAAAAGATAAGTGCTCCGTAATGCCTTTCTTGTCCCTCTCCTCCTAGGAGTTACATTGAGAAGGAAAAATGGCAAAAGCAGCGTCTGGGCAGAAGCCCAGCCTGACCCCGTCAGGACCAGCGGGACGCAGCCTGACAAGATCGAGAGGGCGCCTCCCCGACAATGAACAAGAGGCGGGAGATGGATGGAGCGGCTAGGCGATGCCCTGGTCACCCCCGCCAGGACCAGAGGGATGCGGCTCAGCAGGGACACCAGCAAGGAAGACGAAGCTGGAGTCCACGAGCCTGCCGGGGTCCAGCTGGAGGAAGCGGTGATGTCCAGGCGAAGAACCCCCGGCAAATCGCTCTGCCGGGGTCCAGCTGCAAATGATGGTGCTGCCGGTGCCTAGCTAACGATGACGGTGTGGCCGATGTTCAGCTGGAGTCCGAGTCGTCATCTTCATTCTTGACGACCGGGGGCTCCTCATTGCCATCTTCGCCATCAATGTCCTCCTCGTCGCTTTCGCTCAAAGAGGATCTTTCGTCATCGCTTGAGCTTTCCATGGAACACCCTAGGTGAGCACTTGAACGCCCGAAGACCTTGATGGAGAGCATATTGGACTCCACCAACTTGAAGCGGAGGACATGCCCTTCCGCAAGGTAGTGGGCACGGGCAACAGTCTTCCAACCGCACCTAAGAAGCACGACGGGAGGCACGGGGAACTCGACATTCACCCACACGGCGCCATTGCAGCAGCCACTCATGTGCAACCATAGCCCGAGCAGCTGATCGACATCCATCTGCCCTGGCGAAGTGGCGAGAGAGCCGCAGGCGGCTACATGGAGGATCGCGCATCTTGACGATGAACTCTAGCGCCGTGTCCCCCGCATGGCCTTCGATCAGTGTTGGAGCAGTTGGAGGAGGAACGTCGAGCGCATCGCTCCATCCACCTCGACCACGGGTGCTGCGTCGACCCCGTCCGTGCCCCGCAAGTCCACCATGTGCATTGGATCCAGCCTCTACAGCTTCAGCGGAGGCAGGAGCAGGGTGTCGAAGAGAAGCCCTCGTCGCCGCGGCCGAAGCACGAGCGCGGCCTCTCCCTCTTGCCATGGTGGAAGAAGCAGTAAAGTTGGAGAAGGGAGGAAAGGTGGATGAGTAACGCCTCTCCCCCAGCCCTCCTTTTAAAATGGGGGCGAGGGGGGCTGGCTCTCCGCTACTCCGGGGCAACCACCCCACTCTCCAAATCCAGCCCTCTGCGCCCCTGGATGGCGTCCAGATTCATCGGCCGCCCCACTACACCAATCCAGGACACTGCGTATTCTGCCAACGCACACATTCCAGCGCCCTGCGCGCCCACCACCAACTTCGCACAATGCATGCGGTGCGCGTGGCGGAAACGGCAGGTGTAGTGGGTGAGCTTAAGGTAAAATAGCAGTTACCTCAGTTCACGCGCGAACACCTTAATGGATTCCCATAGACGTGGGTACCCCTGGTTTACAACATGAATGATGCATGCTGTCTGAATGTGAAGATACCATGGGACCCCTGGGAGCTGACTTAAGTCCAGGTTAATGAAGAAGCAGAGAAAATTTCGAAAACACAAGCGCCAGCCCCAGCAAGGTCAGTATGTACGCCTGTGCATTGGTTGGACCTACCCCAACGATGCCCAGTGGCACGTGTGGGCCAGGCCCGGGGGCTCCTGTTAGTGCAACAAACATGTTTGTTTACCGACCTGACTTATGCACCGGCGTACGGCTGATCATACATCAAGTACCAATGCATGGCACAAGATAAGCCAGAGAAACCACTCTTCGTAAGATCAAGGAGCGCATTAAGAAGACCAAAGTGACCAGAGAATCCCCTAGGAAGTTCTCCCTTGCCGGGCAGGCAAGCCCAGCAGGGTCGAGACTACACCTGGAGCCAGGCCCAGGCCGCCCTAACAGGGTTCCCGGGGCCGCCAAGATCAGAGCCAAGCAGGCTCCATGCCAGCAAGCCTTCGCCAGAATGCCACCCCTCCACCTCATCATACGCCAGTCACTAATAAGTGTGGTCTCGAGCTCTCAAGTGGCTAGGTGGATCATGCTGGGTACGTGGCATCCTGCTGGAGAAGAGATTAACTTTATTGACACACGTCTTGATGGCGTGTCACGCTAATAAGAGGTAGTTTGGTAAGCAGCGCAACAGTCTTGCCGGGCTTCAACCTCCGCATGACACCTGGCAGTGCATTTAATGCACTTCGTCCAAACTGCTAGAGTTAGGTATGATAACACTGTTAGCTATCAATGACTATTTTGCCACTCTGGTCGCCCCTTAAAGCTATAAAAGGAGGCCCGAGGCAACCTAGCAAGGGGTTCGAACTTTTGATCCCCCAACACTTGTACGCGCGTAGTCACTCTCCCCGAGGCACCCTTGCCAGGCTTGAGCGCTCGGTGTCCTCGTGTTCCTTTAGATCAATCCACCCAAGCAGAAGTAGGGTTTTACGATGTAAAGCGGCCCTAACCTGGGTAAAAGAGAGTTGTCCCTCGCCGCGCCGCCTTGTTGTTTCTACTCTTTGTGCAATGTGATCATCCCCTCGTCGAACCACAAATGGGAAACCCTGCCCCATATGTGTGCGTGTTTCCTCCACGATAGTGAGGTGAACCAGTGAGTCCTTCTCATGCTTCTTGCTGCCCCAGATCTTGTATTAGCCCTGGATGTCGACAATATTCTGGCAGGCAATGCCTGCATTCTTGAGCACATTTACATCGTTGGTGATGTCCACCGTAGCGAACATGTAGTGGGGGCTGTTGACAAACCTGGCGAAACGGTCACAAGGCCTTGTGGCCAGGTAGTAGTGGTAGACCAGGACATGATTGCACACGCACATCTGGGCGACGGCGACCTTGGGACGAGACACGACATGAGCACGGATGTGCTCGAGGTCGAACCCGACCACCTTATACTTCTCCTTAGCAAGCAACAGCTCCATGATGTGGATGGAGTGCTCCACCAAGACTGGGTTGTTGGTGTACACCACCGAGAGCTCCCTGAACCTTCTGTGGGTGTCCACCACGGCATGCATGGTGAACTTTTGCTCATCGTCAACAGCCGCTCGGAGCGCCATTGGAGCCGCGTAGGATACCCTCTAAGAATTTGTCATGGTGGATGTGCTTCTTCCAATACTGGGGCGCGATCGAAACGTTGAAAAGACACAAGGGTTAAATTGCCGCTGTAATAAATGGGGCCCGGCCAGCCTGTAATCGTCACGTCTTTTCACTGCGTTCATAGCGGAGGATTCCACTGCACGCTTGAGCACCCCACACGCGTTTTGTTTGACCACGCGTGGGCTCGAAGAGGCGCCAAATGTATCATTGGTGAGCCTGTTCTCGCACAACCATGTAGTTTACCGCGCGCAACCATGCAAGCTTCCCGCCTGCCTAATTTATCCACGTGTCGGCTAGAAGAGGGGCAAATCATGGGCGTTTATTGGCAAAAAGCTTTGCAAAAATGAAGTGTGTGGAATGACTTCGATCATAAGTTTACCCATGGGTGACGAGGTCAAAGTTACACAGAAGGGTGATGATGGAAACTCGAGTGTGATAATTAATTCTGCGCTCTATAGGGCACATGGTTGAAGAAACCAATTGTGTGCAATAATGTCGAAGATCGCAGTCGAGAAATCTATACAGATCATTTGCGACGATATCGGCAAGGGAAACACATTCGAGAATGGTTAATAAATCTAAGTCCATTGCATATTAAGGTTAAAATAGTACTACCAATGTACGAGTCTCATACAATGCCATTTCAATGATTGTACGACAAAAGCCCAAAATATTACAAGGTTCAAATTACAGAGTTATATGGCTCAAATACGAAGATTACAAGGTTCAAACTGATATTAGAAATGAAATTTAGCTCATTCAGCTGCAAACGCCAGCGCTGATGAGCTGAACATGGATATAAGAGAGGTTCAAACTAATATTACCACTTGTAATGCTGGTTTCAAAACCTCGTCATTTTTGCAAATGGATCAGCCACCGACAAGTCATGTATGGGGTTGACATAATGCTTCCGATTACTCTATCATCTGAAGTTCCAAAATGAAATTCAGCTTTTTCGGAGCCTTTTCAATTCTGCCACAGCTGCTGGTGCTGATCAACAAACAATTCATTTTTGCAATATAAATGTAGGGCAAACCTCATTACCTTCAGCACCCTTGCTCTGACAAGAAAGAACCTGGCGAATACAATCTCCGGTAAGGTCCCTCGGTAGTAGTTCAAAGTAATTTCTTAGAGATGCAGATCTAGGCATTCTATGTGATTTTTATATTGTATCACATGATCCACCATCGGACCTAATCTTGTCTGCAAAATAAGAGAACGTGTTAGTGCCTATATGCAGTTTTGAACACTACTACAGGCCTATTTGGTTTGCAGGATTTGTAAAATGCACTAACGTGCCATCTTCGATCCAACATGATTAACATGGGCATTTGATTACAATCCAGAAAAATGTAGCCTTGTTCACAAGAGGTTGGAGTGAATGAAAAATTCCCTAAGAAAACTAGTATAGATGAATCCAAAGGAGAAATGCTTATGGATTGTAACCATATGAATCAAGCAACCAATATGGGGGGGGACATGTATGTACTGAAATCCTTCAAAATTCCTTCAGAAATCGTAGTACATTGCCATTGTAAACTTGGGAAAAGGTGCCAAAAATTGAACTCGCTTATGGTTAACATTTAACCGGAAAGGAACATCACCTTGATATATAGCTTCTCCAGGCACGAAAAGCATCTCAGGAAACTGACAACTTGTTCCAGGTTGGGGCCGATAGATTCTAGTGCCAAGACCATCACTGTGTGCAGATTCGGGGTCAAGCTTGTCGGAATCATTTTCTGGATGACAGACTATACATCTTCAAAATTAGAAATAATGTTAATATCAATAAGGAGAGGTAGAAGGCGACTGTTGTACCTGAACGTGTGTGTGGATCCAATAACAAGTTTGGAGTATTTGACAGACGAGAAGCCCACCACAGTCAATTTCGGCGAAGAAATGACATTGATTCTTGTTTGACCTTATTGATCAACTACAAGTAATCTCTCAAGTGAAGGTGTGTCCTCAATGACCATATTGTGGTACACCTTTTGTGATCTCTTGTTGCAGCACCAGCAACACACATAAATAGTCCGAAGAGTAATGGAAGTGATGTGGAAGCTACTCAACCCATTGATCGCCTAAAGACGAAGGTACTCGAGTGCAGTACAGCCGCAGAGCAGGCGCTCCATGTCATCCTTTCGGATGCAGATGGCAACGAGCTTGAGGTGCTTCACTCGTGGTAGAAAAAGAGCGGGCGCGTCATTAAAGGGGGGATGGCAGTTCATGAACTTGGTGAGGCGCAGCGTGGGCGCGAGGCGGAGCGCGGACGTTGGCATCGAGCGCATATGCCCATCATTAAAACTAAGCTCATCGAGCTAATCTAGGGCGGGGGATCGGAACCACTCGTCATGCTTGGCTTGGTCCTTGCCGTTGTAATGGAACTAGCCCGTGCTAAGGCCTCTGATTGGGCCATGGTGACTGCCGAGGATCTGGGACAACACATCCAAACTTTTGCGATAGCCATGGTAGAGCTTGTGGGCGTCAATGAGGTCTAGAGGGGTGGAGTGCCATAGGGGGCGCCATCGCCGGGAAAGGACGGTTGTCCGGGCCCCGTATTTTATTGGGACGAGGGAGATGATGACTATCAACATATCATCGGGGAGGCTGCTGATGAAGTCTAGGCCTGCAGGAGTCGCTTGCGGTTCTTGCTTGACCTGCCTCTGCTTGTTGGCAGCCTCGTTCTCCACCTCCAGAATCTCCTCGTCAGCAGCGCTTTCCAATAGAAGTGGTAGCACAAGGAATATTTAGTTAAAACAGGGCAAAAGAAAAGTGTACTAGTAACTAGAAGTTAGTATGGAGGAATAGAGTAAGAAAATGGAATAACAATTGGTTGCTTAAATACTACACAATTCCTTTGATATTGCTGGGTAAGTCAACATGTAGATACTTGAAAAGAAGACTTACTTCAAACAAAGTCTGGACGGATGATATCATCGAGGAGGTTAGCATATATCTCATGACTAGGCTTTCTTATGTGTAGTGCAATTTTAGTGCCAGCTTTCAGTATGTAAAACTTAGAAATTTCTGTCCAAAGGCCTGTGCCAAAATAGGAGTGACCACGTTCATCAAGTCTTACAGAAGCAACGATTGTAAATCTATGGTTTGTGTTTAGTATGACATCTCTTCAGCCTTGAGTTATGTAACGGGAAAGATTGTGTACTACAGATGCTGTTGCATAGCAACGGATGTGTTGTAGAAAATGGTAGGATTGTTAAAGAATATGGTAACATGCAAATATGGGTGAAATTGAAAGAACAGGAGGACAGTTGAAATCAAAGGAAAAAATATATAATTAAACAGATAGTGTAACCATGATGTCATTGAAATATGAGAGTAATCGAAAGAATAATACATCATTAATTTGCCTAATATAGGAACAAGAGGAAAAAAAATCCCTTTGACGTATATGCTACATGTGGCACCTTTTATCCAAATGTAGCAATATATAGTATATGTTCAAGAAAGTAGGCCATGCCAACCGATGTAGGGTGATATTAAACATACCGTGCGCATCCTGATGTCATTTGGTATGGTGAGATGGAACTCCATGGATGTCTGGCCAAGGCCACAAAGTCCTGATGTATCCGTGCACTGTACACTCTATGAATTAAAGAAAACCCTCAAATCAGCTCGAATAAAAATGAATTCACGGCGATTTCTGCCGGGTGATTAAAGGAGGCAGATGAACTGGGATAAGAGATGATAGAATATCTTAGTAATTTAGTTACCTTGTTGTCTATGAGAAAAAACCTCAATACCATGGATTCTCCAATTGGGCGGAGTTGGGTCGACGGCAAGCAGCATTGAGAAAGTCAATGGCGATAGGTGGCGACAAGCGGAAGTGGCGAAATGCGGTGGGGTTTGCCGGCAGCCTGGTGGCGGCGACAGGCGACGAGCTAAGTGGTTGCCGTGGCGATAGGCGGTGCCATGCAGATTTGCGGAGGAGCTTGTGCAGGTGTGAATGGGGACCGGAGGGGGTGGCGGGCGGGGTGAGGGTTTTTGTGACGAGGGGATCGTGATGGTTTTATTTTTTCCTTTTCGAATTGGGTTGTGAGGGTTTTCTGTCCCACAAAGAGTTTTGGAGGCAACGGTTTGCTAGAGCCAACCGTGTGTGATTGACGTATGGGAAAATGAAAGTCATTGCACACGGTTTCAATTTGGGAAAATAACCATGTTTCATGATGGTTCCACTTTTCCTTCGTCGGTTGAATCTGAAAGTTTTACCCACGCTAAACATTCACCCTAATATGCATAAAATTCCATCAACCGAACTGATTCCATCCATATCCCACATTTAGACATAAGTACACATAGATTAAACATACTCAGGCATAGATAATAAGCGTACACAAGCATAGTTCAACCATCATTAAGCATACTCAAGCACATTTATAATAAAGACACTACATAGCCATCCATAGTTCAATCCCACATATCATCTCATCTGCCGGCACGATCATGAAGCTTCTCCAAGTACTTAGTGTACGCGGCGTGCGCCACCCTTCGAGAATACTTCTGCTTGAAGGAGCCAACCGCTCGTCCTCTTGCATGCGCCAGAACACATCGAGACGCGTCATGAAGCTTTTGGTTGCAAAATGGGCATCGAAAACCCCCGTTCCAGGTCCTAATACGCTTGTTATGAATTCCTGCATAAAGCTCCCCGAGGATTTGCCTCTTGTATCTCCTCTGGTCATCTTCATCCTCGATGTCGACATCGTCAGATAACACCTATACATATAGTAAAAAATGTGGCATCAAATTTGGAATACAAACTAATCTCTAGCGAACATTTGGCAGTTGCAAATTTGGCATCAAATCAACTTTTATTTGCCGTAAAGTAGGATTAGTAATTTATGGATTTTATGGCTATTTTTTTAGACACATCCAAAGATTATGGTTCGATTTTTAAGCACAATCGTCTATGTACAGACCAATCTTGAAAAAAATGGAACAAACATATATGTAGGTCATTCAAAATCAATTGTCAAGACCTTGCTAGGAATTATTAGCACGAACACTAACCCTAGTCGAATTATTATCAGAAATCATTTGTAGATATGAAACAACTAATCACTTATCATTTGTACCATTCAAACAATCAATACAGTACATGGATCTAACGAAACTTACTCAGATTTCATGGATCGAGAGAACATAACCATAGGATTTCTATTCCAAAAAGTGTAGGCAGGAGTAACCAGAGAAACCCTAGGATATATTTGACACATAAATGGGTATAGATGACTAACCGGTTGTCTGTCGTCATCGGAGTCGTCGCCGGAGTGGTCGCCGGAGTGGTCGTCGGAGTCGTCGCCAGAGTCATCGCCAGAGTCGTCGCCGGAGTCTTCACCGGAGTCGTCGTCAGAGTCGGTGTGGACCTCTGGCTCCGGCTGTGGAAGCACGACGCCGTCGAGGACGTCAAGGTGTAGTGAGACCTCGTCGGTGGTGACGGCAACCTCTGTCTCCATCTTCACGCCGTGCTTTGGTGATTCAGCTGCCTCGGCATCGCCACTCCTTCCGATGGGGTGCTTCGGTGGCATCCTCATACACTGACGGTGGTGAGGACTCAGAGCGGCGTCCAGGATGCAGGCGGAGAGAGAGGATTGTGTGTGTGGCGAGGATGGGTGGTGCGACCGCTCGGGCGTGCAATTAATATGGAGTAGTGGGAGAGAGGCGTACGCCGGTCAAATCGCGGGCTCGCCTCCCGGTGAGCCTGCGCAGCGGACTGTTGGCATGCCAACCGTCATTTCACACAGCTACTCGCACGCCTCCCGATGACACTGCGCAACGAGCACGCCTACCATCAATTCACACACCTGCACGCATGCCTCCCGGTCTGCCTGCGCGGCAGACTGCTCGCATGCATCCCGTCAACTCACGCCTGCTCGAACGGCACACGGGACGCGTGGCGGCGCGTATATTGTTTTTCTATTTTGATGATTAATGTTGCCGCTTTATTGCTTAACCGAAGGAAGGCACGTACCCATTGTTTGTCTAACGCCCATGGTTTGAATAAATAATCCGTTTGTGATATTGGTTCCCAATTATTAATGATCTCCTATTCGTAAGAAGATAAAAATTACATCAAAACTTGTCTCAAATTTGACAAAAAAGTACAATACCACGGTGTATTGGTGTCCATATGACAACACGTTAAGTTTCATGAACTTCAACTAAGTTTTGGATGTACTAGATTTTAAAAATCAAGATTCCCAATGTTTGAAATTTCTTGCATGGGGAGTAAACATGCACCCAGTGACACACATGTGTTTTTCCAATCCATTTAGGTGCAATGTCACGTGTGCATGTAGTTCAAATTCGATATTTGCACATTATACCCCTATAAAATCAATCAATGTATTAAACATCTTAATGATCTCTGTTTTTTTTTCAAAATTAAAACGTCCCTCCTCTGGTAACATATGTTCACCGCGGAAATATTTAACATGCATGTAGTTGTGTGTGTGCGTCTGGGGGTGTCTGGCAGTACACTACGAGTCATGAGCCACCGTGTGGGATTGGCGGTTTTGTGAGGCAGGTGGCACATCAAAGTCGTGAATTCATTATTTAAAACATTACACACCCTTCCATACATACATGTTTTGGGCACATGCAGTCGGTGGTTGTCCTACACGACACTCACTCGCGTGTGACACTTTCTGTGGACCCGCGAGGTCGTCGTCCATCACTTCGACCTACAGCCGGCAGAGAGGTTAATTTGACCAGCAAAGTTGATTCTTTTTTGTTTGTGTTACGGTGGGAGTATATAGTACGCGTCGAACAGATGGGAGGGGACCAGCGTATATACTACATACGCGTCCATGAACACACCTAACCCAGTGTGGGGACTTTTTGGTTTCCGAGGCACATGCCACATCATAGTTGTTGATTGGCTATTCAAACATCACACAACAGCTCTTTGGACCACATGCAGCAGGCGGTGGTTATCCTAGGACACTCATGTGTGACGCTTCCATTTGTGGGCCCGCGTGGTCGTCGTACATGCATGCATCACTTTGACCTACATCGGTAGAGGTTAATTAATTTCACTATAAAGGAGGATTCTTTTTGGTTTGTATTACAGTAGGAGCATATAGTATGCGTCGAAGAGGGGGAAGGGGACCAGCATATATACAACGCTTCATGAACCTCACTCTGTGAGGGGACTTTACGGTTTTCGAGGCATGTGCCACATCAAAGTTGTGCATTTTGGGTATTCAAACATCACAACCACACACACCTCCATACATATGTTTAGCCCACATGCAAAGTGATGACGGTTGTCCTCTGGCACCCGCTCACGCAGTTATCAGCAATATCGATGCTTTCCATCTGTGGGCCCGCTTGGTCCATCACTACTTTGATCGACAGCGAGAGAGGTTAATTAATTTGACTTAGGAGGTGATTATTTTTTGGTTTGTATTACATTATATAGGTCATGCTCTGGGATGACATGATATAGTTTGAGCACATGCATGTGTACGCATGAATCCCTCCCGCCGAGTCGAAGTGGGCAGCAGGGGGAGGGGCAGCACCACGACACGTCATGAACCGATCTCGCTCTGTGTGGGAACTGTACAATTTTCGACGCACGCGCCACATCAGTGTTGTGCATGGTATTCAAACATGCACGCATCACCTCCATACATACATATGAATGCAGTGGTTGTCTTCGAATGGTACTCTCCCTCACGTGGTTATCGGCGGCAAGCCTATATATTCCTGGGCCTGCGTGGACATCCATGATCACTTTGACCGACAACAAGATAGGTTACCATGGTGGATTCTTTTTCTTTGGTTTGTGTTATCGTAGTAGGTCATGGTGAGATTCCAGACCTAAGTTTGAGCACATAAGTACATATGCATGCATGAATCCCCATAACGGCTCGAAGTGTGGTGTGACATACATATATACAACGCGTCGTCAACTAATTAACCCTCGCTCCGTGTGGGGATTTCTGGTTCCATAGAACAGTGCCACATCAAAGTTGTTCCATTGGGTATTCAAACATCAACAATCCATACAAATGTTTGGGCCACATGAAGGTAGTGGTTGTCTTTGGGCACTGGCCACTTGCATGATTATTTGCGAGCTAGCCCATCTCTGGGGTCGCGTGGACGTCCATCTCTCTGACCAACAACAAGAGAGAGGTTGTACGACCAAGGTGGATTATTCTTGGTCCGTTTTATGATACATCTTGGTCAGATGCCCCCTCCCGCCGACTGAAAGTGTGTGTGTGTGTGTGTGTATGTTTGAGGGGGGGACCGCTACTTCACACTTTGCTAGGTGAACCTCCGTGTGGTCGGGGATGTCCGGTTAATTTGCGAGGCATGTGCCGCATCAAAGTTGTGAATTGGGTATTTAAATATCACACCACCTTTTTCATACTTATAGTTGGGCTACCCGCAGGTGGTTCGTATGTGGTCTCGCCCCAGCTCGCGCCAGGAGCACACATTTGTGGGCCCGCACACAGTCCACCTTAATTTCACTGTAAACGAAAGGGGGGCGGGGTTTGACCATGATGGACTCCCATAGGTTTAGTGTTACGGTAGGGTGATATGTTAGACCTAGCTATTTGGGGGCATGCGTTCATAGCTAGGATTTCCCTCCTTCCGACACAAGAGGGGGGGGGGGGGGGAGGACAAGCAATACCGTGCGCTTTGTGAGACAGGTGCCACATCAAAGTTGTGCACTTGGTCTTTGAACATCAAACCACCCTTTTCATACATATTTTTCGTCCACTTTCAAGTGTGTTCGTGTTCTTACCCTTTCCCATGTTATTTTCGCCAAATTTATGAACATTAGACAAGTCGGATGACGCAACAGACACAGTTCACTCACACTACCCATGTGCCACACCGGTGCTCCTATCACTCACATCAGCACGGTGGTGACGCTCAAAAGTGGCACAATCATTGTCGGTGTACTAAGTATTGGGCCACTAGTACCCCGTACTTGTGCACGGGCAGTTGTAGCCATCCTCGCGGCAAGGCTTGCCGGGAACAGCTCGAGGTCGATTCAAGCCATCAAGGAAATCATCAAGTCAGAGATCTGAGGATCAGTAGATAAGCAAAGCTGGAATTCGAAGGCCAGCTTCCCCGGCAAGATCCTTGCCGGGATGGCCTATGGAGCCCGGCAAGGCTTGGTTCCCAGCAAGCCCTGGCGCCCGGCAGGGCTTGGCGCCCAGCAAGGTTTGGTGCCCGGCAAGGACTCGGCGCCTGGCGAGATTCTGCCACTGTGCCACCGCTTCGGCACAGTAACAAGTTTGACATTCTGGGTCCTTCCCTGGATGCGTGGCAACGTGCCAGTGGAGGAGAGCTTAAGCGGTGCTGATGGGATGGCTCCTTTTTCCATCCCCAAGAAAGTGAGGACACCTAAACGGACACCTCACGGTTCATTAAATGCGCTTGTCCTAATCCGTCAGGGGTTAGGTATGGTACCCTGTAGCTACTTTACACCTCAATGTATGTACATTTTGCCACTGTGGAGACCCCTTTGAGCATATAAAAGGAGGCCCAAGGCAACTGCTACAGAGGAGGAGAACTTCTGGCCCATTCTGCATGCGTAGCTGCTCTTTGAACGTACTGTTCATTGCGAGCGCTCCTGAAGGCTGGGCTCAAGAACATCAATAAGAACACAAATTAGGAGTAGGGTTTTACGCTGATCAGCGGCCCGAACCTGGGTAAAAACTTCCTGCGTCGATCACTGGTTCTGCTCTTTGCGTATACCTCTCCCCCCGCCGAATCGTAAAGGGGTCTCTCGGGATCCCATAGGTGTCGCACCCCGACAATCATAGAGAGTAGCTTGAAGTTATATCAAGACTAATTCAAACTTATGATTGGAGGTCATCTCCGGATGGCTCTCTTTAAGAAGATCGAGATGGATATGAACATGGTCTAAAACGGAGCTCTTATGCAATAGTTATGACAAGTTCAGAGATGCTCATGTTGACATTAGATTAAAGAATGGCATGAAACTCAATTAAGATTACCTCTGATGGAAAACGTTTCAACATGAAAGTTGTGCGTCCCGTCGAAACGGTCGATTGTGATATAAAAACTGTCCCAATCAGAGTTCGTATGCAAAAGTTAGAGCCATCAGAATACAGCCCTGCCAGGAGGCAAAATATGGCGCGCCCCACCAGACACGTGTCTGATGGGTAGCGCCACCAATCGGCTATTTTGCGTGAGAGATTCGGCCCTCAAGATTGTTGGGGAACATAGTAATTTCAAAAAAATTCCTACGCACACGCAGGATCATGGTGATGCATAGCAACGAGAGGGGAGAGTGTGTCCACGTACCCTCGTAGAACGAAAGCGGAAGCGTTATGACAACGCGGTTGATGTAGTCGTACGTCTTCACGATCCGACCGATCCAAGTACCGAATGCATGGCACCTCCGAGTTCAGCACACGTTCAGCTCGATGACGTCCCACGAACTCCGATCCAGCAGAGCTTCGAGGGAGAGTTCCGTCAGCAAGACGTCGTGATGACGGTGATGATGATGCTACCGACGCAGGGCTTCGCCTAAGAACCGCTACGATATGACCGAGGTGGATTATGGTGGAGGGGGGCACCGCACACGGCTAAGAGAGATCAATGATCAACTTGTGTCTATGGCGTGCCCCCTGGCCACGTATATAAAGGAGTGGAGGAGGGGAGGGGCCGGCCCTCTCTATGGCACGCCCTGGGGTGTCCTACTCCCACCGGGAGTAGGATTCCCCCCCCTTCCATGTAGTAGGAGTAGGAGAGAAGGAAAGGGAAAAGAGAAGAGAAGGAAGGAGGGGGCGCCGCCCCTCCCCCTAGTCCAATTCGGACTAAGCCTTGGGGGGCGCGCAGCCTCCCCTCTCTCTTTCCCCTAGAGCCCAATAAGGCCCATATACTCCCCGGCGAATTCCCGTAACTCTCCGGTACTCCGAAAAATACCCGAATCACTCGGAACCTTTCCGAAGTCCGAATATAGTCGTCCAATATATCGATCTTTACGTCTCGACCATTTTGATACTCCTCGTCATGTCTCCGATCTCATCCGGGACTCCGAACTACTTTTGGTACATCAAAACACATAAACTCATAATACCGATCGTCACCGAACGTTAAGCGTGCGGACCCTACGGGTTCGAGAACTATGTAGACATGACCGAGACACGTTTCCGGTCAATAACCAATAGCGGAACCTGGTGCTCATATTGGCTCCCACATATTCTACGAAGATCTTTATCGGTCAAACCACATAACAACATACGTTGTTCCCTTTGTCATCAGTATGTTACTTGCCCGAGATTCGATCGTCGGCATCTCAATACCTAGTTCAATCTCGTTACCGGCAAGTCTCTTTACTCGTTCCGTAATACATCATTCCGCAACTAACTCATTAGTTACAATGCTTGCAAGGCTTATAGTGATGTGTATTACCGAGTGGGCCCAGAGATATCTCTCGGACAATCGGAGTGACAAATCCTAATCTCGATATACGCCAACTCAACAAGTACCTTCGGAGACACCTGTAGAGCACCTTTATAATCACCCATTTACGTTGTGACGTTTGGTAGCACACAAAGTGTTCCTCCGGTAAATGGGAGTTGCATAATCTCATAGTCATAGGAACATGTATAAGTCATGAAGAAAGCAATAGCAACATACTAAACGATCAAGTGCTAAGCTAACGGAATGGGTCAAGTCAATCGTATCATTCTCCTAATGATGTGATCCCATTAATCAAATGACAACTCATGTCTATGGTTAGGAAACATAACCATCTTTAATTAACGAGCTAGTCAAGTAGAGGCATACTAGTGACACACTGTTTGTCTATGTATTCACACATGTATTATGTTTCCGATTAATACAATTCTAGCATGAATAATGAACATTTATCAT
This sequence comes from Thinopyrum elongatum, assembly GCA_011799875.1. Lineage (NCBI taxonomy): Eukaryota > Viridiplantae > Streptophyta > Magnoliopsida > Poales > Poaceae > Thinopyrum > Thinopyrum elongatum. The sequence goes on along the minus strand of CM022302.1, from coordinate 305,915,795 downwards.
GAAATAAGGAAATAAATAATAACTTTATTATTGCCTCTAGGGCATATTTCCTTCAAAGAATGCTTCAAATCGAAAAACATTCAGCACAAAAGTTGTTCGTCTCGTCGAAACGTCAAATTTGATTTTGGGCTCATCTTCATTCGAGGTCGTTTGTTGCATGTGGGACCTAAAAACCGAACTGATGTTCCAGACTTACCAAAATCTGAGTTCGGTTAATTTTGGAAAGATTTGGACGTGATTTGGAGTCCTTTTCTTGTACAGGAAGTCCATCTGCCTCTTATATACCTAACGGGTGACGGCCGATTGAACAACACACAAGCAACAAATCAATCTATCATATTTTATGTTTACCTTTACCTTCTCCCTTTGTTCTTCTTCTTCTTTTCTTCGTTCATTCCTCGTTTGCAGGGCGGCAAACCTCGAGGCCCTAGGGTGATGAGGTCGACCTAGGGCAGCCCACAGCCACCGCCCCCCTGACGGGGTCGCTCCCGGGCCTGTGGGGTTTCGGGTCTCCAAAAGCGCCCGTCGGATTGCTTGTGTACCGCGCTTTCGGCTGGGTCTCCTTCGACATGAGCTGCGGTGCATCACCCCCGGCATCGAGGGTACACGGTGACGTGTTCGTGTGCGAACACACTTTTTGGCAACTCCGCTGGGGACGAAGCTTCGAACGGTCTGCAACCCGTTCTTGCTACGAAGAGATCGTCATCTAGGGTTTGCAATCTACGAAGGTAATATGAATACACAATTCACTTATGTAGATGCAAATAATGCATATGTTGTTGCTAAATCGTTCAATGAGCATAATGTGTCGGCTAGCCCTAGTTTTATCAATTATGCATCTAATTATGTGCAACAGCCGATTCAGAATAATCTTCATGCTTCAACTTCATATAATTTTAGCAACATGCAACATATGTATCCCAACTCCCATGCATCGGCAACCCAACAAATCTATATGCCGATGAACAACATGATGAGTTCGGTTAATCAAGTTGAGACACCCCATGTAGGAACTTCCAATAGTATGCAACAAAGTGTTTCAACTTTTTATTCATCGGCAAATAACTTTTAGTATGTTAATCCAAACGTGTCGGTGGATAGGGGAATTGGCCATGCTACTACTAGTTATTCGGCCAATTACGCTCAAACATCATATGCTACACCTCATGCTACTAATTTTTTGGCACCATACGCAATTGTCGATGTTCATAATTCGGCTCCGCACCTTCATGCTCATGGCCAAATAAGAGAGAATTGTACCAGAGCGCGTGTGTCTTTACCTAGTAACATTGCATATCATGTTGCCCCTGCATAATTACAGAATTTCGGCAGCACACCATTGCCGAAAGCATCTAAAAGGATTGGGGGGCAATCCGATGAAGATTGGGCTGAAATTGGGCGAAAAAAGCTTAAAGATTGCCTAGCTGCAATGTTTGCTGAATTTAGACAAGAACAAGTAACCTTGCGAATGAAAGAAAGAAAGAGTGGTGATTCGGATAACAAAGTTAGTTCAGTTATTGAAAAGACGGAATCAAATATTATGTATGCCGAATCTATTCTAGAAAAAGAGGATGACAAGGTGTTGGGGAGCTATTTGAAGGAGGAACAAGATATCGTTCAAGTAACTCAACCATCATGCTCTCCCAACGTATTCGAAGAGGTATCTCTAGCAAGTGATTTACCTATCTTCCGATTTGGTCGCAACTTTATTGTTGATGCTTCTATAAGGAAAATTCTAATAAGTAATTTTGTAAGACCAATGAAGAAGGGTAATTTGCTTGTTAGCAATAAAATTGTTATAGAACATATCGGTCAACCAATTGTGCCATTTATAAAGACCGATTGTGACTTATTATTGCAGCCAAAGTTTTCCCCATTGCTTTATCAAAATTTCATATCTAATTGGGTAGCTTTGCTTGTTTCATACTTGGCTTGCATTTGGTCTCAATTGAGACATGTGTGTTCTAACTATTTTTGTTTCAGATAATTAAAGCCAAGGTTAAATTCTTTTTAGAAAACTGATGCTAGTATAATATCTTACCCAATATCTTCGAGAAAAGAATGTGAAAGAAAATTTATAGCCGAATGGAAAGATGCCAAATCAGAACCATTCATGTGCTTAGTTCCAAAGCCATTCTCACAACAAGATCGGCTAGAAAATAAAAAGTTTACCTTCAAATCAAGCATGTCTGATCAAATATTTGAGTTGTTACTGAAAAATAATTACATTAGAATTCTTGATCACCACGTCAAGCCATCAATCCAAGGACAAATGTATTGTAGGTTGCATCATTCGTTCAAACATAATTTTGAGGATTGCAATATGTTTTGTCAAATAGTTAAATCGGCCATTTAAAAGGACAATTGAAATTTGTTGAAACACCAAGGGATGACCAGTCTATTCCAATTGGTCCTGATGGCAAAAAGTTTTTGAATTGGCTGCTTCAAGATGATTCCTTTAAGGATGAGAAGGTAAAAACTATAGGTGATGAGATCAAGCTTTCAAGTAAAGAAGTTGTTCAAGAGCACAATGAAAATATTCTTGAAGGCATGAGTTCTATCGAAGTTACAGTGAAGACGCCAAGGACTGGGGGGCAGCAAGAAAATCCTATGATCAATGAAAGCAAACAAAAAGAAAAAAAAGGCCGAAATAAGCGCAAGGGTAAGAGATCAAAAATCACATTCGCTGAATTATTAGATCAATATCAAAAGAAGAGTGAAGAGAAAAGTGCTTATCGGTCAAGTAGTTCAGAAGCATCAAGATCACCCCCTAGGCGTAAATCCGAGGATCGGTATTGGCAAAGTGAGAATATCAATGCAGCATATTCATTTCCTTACTTTGGGCCACCAGTGCCAATGTTGTGGATACCTCCGTATGCTCATGTAAATCCATATCCATCATGGGATAGGTATGATACAAGGGCACATTCTCCATCTTATTTTAGACCATCTCACCAATACTATGCAGCTCCAAGAAGATCAACATTTGAACAATCACACGTCACATTTGAACAATCACGCGTCAAAGACCGTTTCAATCATAAAGAATCGTTCCAGAGCTCAAGGAAGAAGAAAGAGGTGGTCAAGCAAGTTTATTGCGTGAAAAGAGATGGTTGTAAGTGTGCTACTTCAGATTTGATCTCAAATAACAAAGAGCCAATTAAAGTGTTTACATTGGCTACAAAAGGCAAAGAAGTGAAGCAATCAATTGATAAAAATTAGAGTGCCAAATCTAAAGAAAAGAAGTTGAGGGTGCACAAGGTCCAAAAAGAGTTGCCATTGGTTGAAAAAAAATCACAGTCGAGGTGCTCACTCGGATTATCATATTGGCAAAAGAAGGAGCTACAAAAGGTTAGTGCACAAGAGCTGAGAAACAAGAACATGGCATGGGTTCCCAAGAGGAAAAGTGAAAATAAAAATGATGCATGTCCTTCTATTGCACCAAGTGTTACAAAAGTGAAGAAAGGGAAGGATGGAAGCGGAAAACAATTAAGCCGAAGGTGTGCATCATCCCATGAAAATCTTCGGTTAGCACATCATCCATATTCGTCAAACATGCCATTGATGTCTTTGCCATGAAATTCATCCCCAGGTATGATTGGTTACCCTCCATGGGCTTATTTTGATCCATGGATGAAATATAATTTTTTATATCATGAAAGGGTATTACCAAATCACTATACATTTGATTAGCTACAAGTTTGTTGCTGATCCAGAGGGCCGAAATACTTGATTTGTTATTTCACTTATTTATTTTCGGCTATACGTGCTTTGGTGGATGAGGTTTACATGGACCTTATGTTAATGGCCGATACTTAACTATTGCCCTAAGAAACTATCTAATCATGGCCGGTGTGGAATTCTAACATCGTCGTTAGTTTGATTGGAGAGTGAGACAAGTACTATGGAGATTATGTTTTGATGGTTGAATTCATAACAATGGCCACGATGTTGGTGTTATTTATATATCTCGATATAGTGTTGTCCTGTGAAGCCTCGTATGCCTCTTAAAATATTTAATGCACAATAATCAAAGCCGAATATGCAATGTTATCTAGTTTGGAGCTTTTAGTTGCCATAGGTGCTACACATATTGAGGCTTTCTATGATTTGTTATGAATAGTGCAACAAATATCAAAAGTTATCAATGTCTCAACGAATCGCTTATAGTTTATCTTGAGGCATGTTTAGATGTAATATTCTCCATGGGTGGCTTTCAAATTGTTCATATATCTAGACATGACAATTGGAAATAATTGGCACCGCGAGCATTTGGCTACGATGTTGATCATGGTGTATTGCATATCTATCAATAGCCAATGCTTAGTCTCATCGAAATAGGTAAGGCTGAACTGAAGCCCACCGCTTCGGCCACTAATGAAACTTTTATGTAAGCGAAGCAAGGATTGGAGAAAATTCATTCGTGATTATCTGCAAAATCCTATCAAAAGGATGAACAATATGGTTCGGAGGATGGCTTTGAGATACATATCTATGGAACTTTATCACCGGATTGTTATACAAGTTGAGAAGTTTTCACCCAAGTTTGCATCAAGGATTCAAACAAGCAATGGTCGATATATACTTATCTCCCTAAGCACATGCAAAATGGCCGATGGAGTGTTGACATCGTCCTTTGAACCAGCATGGTAGAAGTTATTTTTTGGCATGCTAGCTTTGCGGAAAAATGAGGGGGCATGAAAAAGTGTGTTCGCACAAGAACACATCACCGTGTACCCTCGCCGGGGGTGATGCACCGCAGCTCACGTCGAAGGAGACCCAGCCGAAAGCGCGGTACGCAAGCAATTCGGCGGGCGCTTTTGTAGACCCGAAAGCCCACACGTCCGGGAGGGACCCCGTCAGGGTGCGCGGTGGCTATGGGCTGCCCTAGGTCGACCTGATCGCCCCTAGGGCCTCGAGGTTCGCCGCCCTGCAAACGAAGAATGAACGAAGAACAAGAAGAAGAAGAACAAAGGGAGAAGGTAAAGGTAAAGATAAAATATGATAGATTGATTTCTTGATTGTGTGTTGTTCAATCGGCCATCACCCCTTAGGTATATAAGAGGCGGATGGACTTCCCATACAAGAACAGGACTCCAAATCACGTCCAAATCTTTCCAAAATTAACCGAACTCGGATTTAGGTAAGTCTGGAACATCAGTTCAATTTTTAGGCCCCACAGGGCACAAACGACCTCGGATGAAGATGAGCCCAAAAGCAAATTTGACCATTTCGACCAGACGAAAAACTTTCATGTTGAACATTTTTCAATTTGAATCCATATTGAGGGCCGAATCTCTCACGCAAAACAGCCGATTGGTGGTGCTACCCATCACACACGTGTCTTGTGGTGCGCGCCATATTTTGCCTCCTGGCAGGGCTGTATTCTGATGGCTCTAACTTTTGGATCCGAACTCGGACTGGGACGATTTTTATATCAAAATCGACCGTTTCGACGAGACACACAACTTTCGTGTTGAAACGTTTTGCATCAGATGCCATCTTAATTGAGTTTCATGCCATTTTTTAATCTGATGTCAACATGAGCATCTCTGAACTTGTCATAACTATTGCATAAGAGCTCCGTTTTAGACCATGTTCATATCCATCTCGATCTTCTTAAAGAAAGTCATCCGAAGGTGACCTCCAATCATAAGTTTGAAATAGTCTTGATATAACTTAAAGCTACTCTCTATGATTGTGCCACTTTTGAGCGTCAACACACGGTACATTGGGCTCCACAAGGCTTCCCTCGCAATCTCAAAAACATCTACCCGCCTGCAGGGTTTTTCTGTTTGATAACACATGGTTATTATGTTTCGACCATGTCTGATGTTTGTTGTTCCCGCTCCCGCCTGCATCGCTCGAAAATATCTTCCCGACTCGAGGGTTTTTTTGTTTGATAACACACAGTTGTTATTTCGGGACCGTGTGCGATGCATCATCCAAATTTTCAATAGTCGCGGCATTTTACTACCGCGTAGTAAAATTTTCGGTAGCTGCATCATTTCCTCAAACACCCTCGTCCACACACACCCCAAAAACTCCACGCGCGCAGGCACACACACACACACACCACAACCCCTCCCTCACTCGAAACCCAAGCATGGTCGCCGCCGCCGCCGCAAGGCCTCCATTGTCAACATCTGCCGCTTTGCCCGTTTAGCTTACCCACCGATCTCCAAACCCTAGCCGCCCTGAATTTCTTAGATGTGCCTACCAAATGCCCCCTTTCCCACATATCCCCATCCCCATCCCCCACTCCAGAGCATCACAGCCTAAGCCCGGCTACGCTTCCCGTGGAGCTCGAGGAGCGACTGGCTCAAAAGAGGTGTATCGCGGCATCTTTTGCTGACGTCGTCGAGGAAGCTAATGACCATTACTAGCCGCAATCTCTCAATGAGCGGGCTAGTGTATGCTGGTATGTCACGGACGTCGGCTACGACATCGAGGTCATCGACAGCGATGACCTGACGCGGGCTATGTCACAGGTTAAGTGCCCCCCCAACCCCTCGGGTTCAACCACCGTCGATCTCATCCATGGCCCCACCGCTGTTCTCCTCTGGCTCGCTGTCAAGAATTTGCTATCCTACATCGCCATCGAGCCACTTTTGTCATTTCTGAAGGACATGTTCTGCGACACTGGCTTGGGATCCACAGCTGCCAAGTCAGACCTCATCGATGGTGACCATGAGGAGGGCACCCTCTCCGGCTCTTCCAAGGGGAAAGATCCCATCTACGACATCAGGGAGGGCACCCTACAGCCGTGCTCTTCCAAGTGGAAGGAGCCCATCTGCGACAACATGGAGCGCACGCAAGGTCCATGCTCTTCCCACGGGAACGAGCCCATCTGTGACAAGTGAGGAAACCCATTATTTGTTTTGCCGTGCCTATTCATAGGGGGGAACCCATGATTTCTTTTGTCGAGTCCCTTTTGTAGTGTAGTGAGAATATGTCCAATTTTAATTGCTATATTTGGTTGTTTGCAGTATGCCTTGTTTATTTCAGTTGTTCACAATGTGATGCTCCATATGTGCAACTATTTACTATGCAGTACATTTTCATCAATGCCAGTTTTAAACATACCGATAGGAATGCATATATTTGCTTGTTGTTAAGCCTGTTATAGCTAGCATATGCCTCTTTTAAAGTTTTGTTGTTGTTCCGTTGTTTGTAGTTAGCATATGTCCAGTTTCAAATGATATCTTTGGTTGTTCGTAGTATGCCTTGTTTATTCCAGTTATTCACAAGGTGATGTTCTCATGTGCAAGTATGAACTGTGCAGTTCAATTTCATCAATGCCAGTTTCAACAACACCACTATGAATTACTACATTTGGTTGCTGTTAAGCATGTTGTAGTTAACACGCCTTTCCATTTTTATTTAACAATAAACAGTGTACTTAGACCGACACAATACCAGTTTGAATGACTATATTTGCTTGTTGTTAAATGTTAGGCCTACTGCAGTTAACACACCTTTCCACTCCTTGTTTTGCTTAACTAGCGTGCTTAAACCTGCACACTGAAGCTATCGTTTGGAGATTATTTTGTCTACCATGGATATACTTGGTTGATGTTTAGCCTATTGTGCTTAACATGCCTCTCGATGTACTTACACGGGAAAATTTTGGGAATGACTGTTGTTTTCCATCGAGGTTAGTTTCATCCCATGGCTTATATATACTCACTATTCTGGATATCGGTAGCTGGTACCATATAGGCCAGGGGCTGATAAGGGATTAATCGGTGAATTGGACTTTTAACTGAATATATCTGTAACCCATTTATTGGTAGGTTAACGAGGGCCATATCTAATATATCTGAGGCTACATAGCAACATGCACTGTACTGAATGCCTAAATATGCAATCCTAGGCTACATAGCAACAAGAAAGAGTGTTACCTTAATGTTCTGATGATGTCTAGATATACGTAGAAGAGCAGCAACAACAACAACAACAACAATAACAACACAGCAGCAGTTAACTGTAGTTAATCGGCCGATAATTTGTAGAAATGCAATAAACTCCCTCCGGCCCATAATATAAGATGTTAACTCATCCAATATGTGAGTATATTTAATGTTATAAGATATTATATAATGGGACGGAGGTAGTGTTGTACTACATCATTGTGGAATTGTTGTTTATCTTCTAATATTAACTTGGTGCTTTTTGGTACATATGTCATTGATACGTCTCCATCATATCTATAATTTTTGGTTGTTCCATGCCAATATTATACAACTTTTACATACTTCTGGCAACAATTTATATTGTTTATTGGACTAACCTATTGACCCAGTACCCAGTGCAAGTTCCTGTTTTTTGCATGTTTTTTGTTTCGCAGAATATCCATATCAAACGAAGTCAAAATGCAATAAAAATTTACGAAGAATTATTTTGGAATATATGTAAATTTTGGGAAGTGGAATCAACGCAAATGGTGGCCCACAGCCACCACAAGACACCTGGGCGTGCCAGGCAGCCCAGGCGCATGGTGGTGGGTTGTGCCCTCCTCATACGTCGGTTAGAGCTCTACTTCGGTGCAAAGAAGCTTATATCCAGAAAAAATTCATGTTAAAGTCTCAGCACGATCGGAGTTACGGATCTTTGGGAATATAAGAAACGGTTTTCGGCTAGAAAACAGGAACGCAAAATAGAACAGAACAGAACAGAGAGATAGATCCAATCTAGGAGGGGCTCCTGCCCCTCCGCCGCCATGGAGGCCATGGACCAGAGGGGGATTTGTCCTCCCATCTAGGGGGATGCCAAGGAAGAAGAAGAAGGAGGGAGGCTCTCTCCCCCTCTCTCCTGTTGGCTCCAGAGCGCCGCTGGGGCAATCATCGTGACGACGATCTACACCAACAATCTTGCTACCGTCAACACCAACTTTCTCCCCCTCTATGCAGCGGTGTAACACCCCTTCTCCCTGCTATAATATGTACTTAAACATGGTGCTCAACACTATATATTATTTCCCAATGATATGTGGTTATCCTATGATGTTTGAGTAGATTTGTTTTGTCCTATGGGCTAATTGATGATTGTGGTTGGTTTGAGTGTTATTTTATTATGGTGCTGTCCTACGGTTCCCTCTATCTCTTGCAAACATGAGGTGTCCCCGCTGTAGGGTGTTGCAATACGTTCATAATTTGCTTGTTGTCGGTTGCCGGAGTGACAGGAGCCTGAACACGGACAAGTGGGTTGTTGTGTATGGGAGTAAAGAGGACTTGATACTTAATGCTATGGTTGGGTTTTACGACCTTAATGATCTTTAGTAGTTGCGGATGCTTGCAAGAGTTACAATCATAAGTGCATATGGTCCAAGTAGATAAAGTATGTTAGCTCATGCCTCGCCCTCATATAAAATTGCAAGAATGATTACCGGTCTAGTTATCAATTGCCTAGGGACAAATGACTTTCTTGTTGACAAAAGCTATCTACTTTTGTTTTCTTGCATTTTATTCATAGTTTTATTCTCACAAAGTACTCGTAGTTTTATTCTTGCAAAATAGTTTCATACTTGTTTTAGGTAAAGCAAACGTCAAGTGTGCGTAGAGTTGTATCGGTGGTCGATAGAACTTGAGGGAATATTTGTTCTACCTTTAGCTCCTCGTTGGGTAAGACACTCTTATTTATCGAAAAAGGCCACAAACGATACCCTATACTTGTGGGTAATCAAGACCTTTTTCTGGCACCACTGCCGGGGAGCAATAGCATGGGGTGAATATTCTCGTGTGTGCTTGTTTGCTTTATCACTAAGTAATTTTTATTTTCTGTTCTAAGTTGTTCTCTATCTTTAGTTATGGATATGGAACACGAGACACCAAAAAAATTAGTTGTACTTGCTACTCATGGAGATGGGGAACCTCCTAAAACCCTCGATTCTCGTTATGTGAAAAATATTAAACACTACTTTGATAATCCTGAGAAAACCCCATTCAACATGATAATGGGAGACACATTGGATCAATGTGAATACTTTAGGGATTATCGCTTGACACAAAAAGGGAAACTATTATGGGATCAAATTGATATGTTGCATTGGTATGCTCGGAATTTACGCTTGAGATATGATTATACTTGTTGCTCTAGGATGAAGACTCCACACCTTCCCTTTTCATGAAAATTTAATGAAAATGAAACCTTAGCTTCTTATGCTAATGGTAGATATGATTACTATGATGTGGAATGAATTGAAAAATTCGTTGCTTTTAAGGGTGCTTATGAAATTGCTTCTTTGATTGAAAAGTATGATGCTACTCTTTACAAATCTGAAAATTTTGCCATACTTAAATATTGCTATGAAAATTATTCTTCTAATGCTTATATTAATCCATATATTGTGGACTTCTCCGCTGTACAAGAAGAGACTAATATTTTGCATGAGTCTATGGAAGAAGAAATTGATGAAACTGTAAGCTCATTGGATGAAAAAGATGATGAGGAGAGCAAAGAACAAAAGGAGGAAGAGCAGATTGATCACCCGTGCCCACCTTCTAATGAGAGTAACTCTTCAACTCGTACATTGTTTAATGTCCCTTTGTTCTTACCGAAGGATGAATGCTATGATAATTGCTATAGTCCCATTGATTCATTTGAAATATCCCTTTTTGATGAAATTGATGCTTGGTATGCTTGTGGCCAAGATGCCAATATGAATTATGCTTATGGAGATGAACTTGCTATATTTCCTTATGTTAAGAATGAAATTGTTGATATTGCACCCACACATGATAGTCCTATTATCTTTTTGAATTTTTCAAACTACACTATATCAGAGAAGTTTGCTCTTATTAAGGATTATATTAATGGGTTGCCTTTTACCATTGCACATGATGATTTTGATGAATATAATATGCATGTGCTTGCTGCTCCTACTTGCAATTATTATGAGAGATGAACTACATCTCCGCCTCTCTATGTTTCCAACACGATAAAATTGCAAGAAACTGCTTATGCTATGTGTTGGCCTTTACTTGATGTGCATGAATTGTTCTTTTATGACATGCCAATGCATAGGAAGAGAGTTAGACTTTGTTATTGCATGATATATGTTACTTTGAGCTCACTACTAAATGCCAAATCATTGTTAATTAAAATTGGCTTTGATATACCTTGGGATCCGGGTGGATCCATCACTTGAGCACTTTATGCCTAGCTTAATGGATTTAAAGAAAGCGCTTCCAGGGAGACAACCCGGAAGTTTTAGAGAGTCATTTTATTCTGTTGAGTGCTTTTATAAAGTTTAAAAACAAAAAAAATATAGAGGGGAACTTAAAACTTAACAAAAGTGAAAGTGAGAAGGACGAGTACCGTGGAAGCGGGAGCATGCCTTGAACTTTGTTCAATCCCATGGAAACTTTGTGAATCTTGAATTACAGAAACTTTTCAACAAAAATAATTATCCCCTTGTACAAATCCATTGTATTATAAAAATAATGTGCCAAGATTTGCCTTTAGGATGATTAGATTGCTTGTTGGTATGTGTGGTGCAAAAACAGAAACTTTTGCTGTAGTGCGTGATTTTACATTTTTTACTAGAATGTCAAAAGTTTCTGAAACTTTTTTCACAGTATTGATATACAATTTTTTTATTTTTTCCTAATTGTTCAGAATTTTTGGAGTTACAAAAGGATGGTCAAAGTTCAGATTACTACAGACTGTCCTGTTTAAGACAAATTCTGTTTTTGATGCATTGTTTTGCTTGTTTTGATGAAACTATCGATTTTATCAGTGGTATAATCCATGGAGAAGTTATAATACATAAGGTATAATACAAAAACAAAATATGAATTGGTTTGCAACAGTACATAAAGTAGTAATTTGCTTTATTATGCTAATGGATCTCACCAGTATTCTACTAAGTTTTGTGTGGATGAAGTGTTCAAAGATCGAGTAGGTCTCGGTATGAGGAGAAGGAGGAGAGGAAAGAGCTCAAGCTTGGGGATTCCCAAGGTACCCCAAGTAAATATCCAAGGAGACTAAAGCGTCTAAGCTTGGGGATGCCCCGGAAGGCATCCCATCTTTCTTCAACAAGTATCGGTATGTTTTCGTTTTCATTTCGTTCATGTGATATGTGTAAATCTTGGAGCGTCTTTTTTGTTTAGTTTTCATTTTTCTTTTATGCACCATGCTGGTATGAGATAGTGCATGGTTAATTTATAGAATACTCATTTCACTTCACTTACATCTTTTGAGTATGGCTTTATAGAATGCTTCATGTACTTCACTTATATCATTTGAAGTTTGGATTGCCTGTTTCTCTTCACATAGAAAACCGTTATTTGAAGAATGCTCTTTTGCTTTACTTTTATTTGTTAGAGCATGGTATTTTGTAGAAAGAATTAAACTCTCATGCTTCACTTATATCTAATTAGAGAGTCAATAGGAATTGGTCATTTGCATGGTTAGTCATAAAATCCTACATAAAACTTGTGGATCACTGAATATGATATGTTTCATTCCTTGCAATAGTTTTGCGATATAGAGATGATAATGTGGGAGGTACTAGTAAACGGTTGTGGTTAGTAAGATATCGGTGTTAAGGTTTGTGATTCCCGAAGCATGCACGTATAGTCTCTCGTTATGCTATGAAGTTGGAGCATGATTTATTACTGATTGTCTTCCTGATGAGTGGTGGTCGGGGACGAGTGATGGTCTTTTCCTACCAATCTATCCCCCTAGGGGCATGCATAGTAGTACTTTTCTTCGAGGGTTAATAAACTTTTGCAATAGGTATATGAGTTCTTTATGACTAATGTGAGTCCATGGATTATACGCACTCTTACCTTTCCGCAATTTGCTATCCTCTACGGTACCGTGCATTGCCCTTTCTCACCTCGAGAGTCGGTGCAAACTTCGCCGGTGCATCCAAACCACGTGATATGATACACTCTATCACACATAAGCCTTATTATATCTTCCTCAAAACAGCCACCATACCTACCTATTATGGCCTTTCCATAGCCATTCCAAGATATATTGCCATGCAACTTCCACCGCTTCCGTTTTGATGACTTGAGCATTCATTGCCATATTGCTTTGCATGATCGTAAGATAGATAGCATGCTATTTCCATGGCTTGTCCATTTTTTGATATCATTGTTATGCTAGATCATTGCACATCCTGGTACACTGCCAGAGGCATTCATATAGAGTCATATTTTGTTATAGGTATCGAGTTGTAATATTGAGTTGTAAGTAAATAGAAGTGTGATGATCATCATTATTCATTATTAGAGCATTGTCCCAATGAGGAATGGATTATGGAGACTAACGTTCCCCCACAAGTCGGGATGAGTCTCCGGATCAAAAGAAAAAAAAGAAAAAAAAGGAAATAGAAAAAAAAACAAAGAGAGAACGGGCATGCTAGTTCCACACTTATGCTTCAAAGTAGCACCATGTTTTTCATATAGAGAGTCTCCTATGTTGTCACTTTCATATACTAGTGGGAATTTTTCATTATAGAGTTTGGTGCACACCCACTTAGTTTTCATGTTGAGCTTTTATACACTTATAGCTCTTAGTGCATTCTATGCATGGCAATCCCTACTCTTCGCATTGATATCAATTGATGGGCATCTCCAAAGCCCGTTGGTTAGCCGCATCGATGTGAGACTTTCTTACTTTTTTGTCTTGTCTATATGTCGGTGCAAAAAACCCCAGGTGTGTTGCCCAGACTGTACACAAGCTCGAGAACAAGGTTGCAGCATCCAAGACTAGACAAAGCAGAAGAGATCAACTCTTTGAGAAACCAAAGGGCAGATCAAGAAGACCAAGACCAACCAAAGGAGCAAGATACCACTAAGGAAAAACCTCCCTTGCCGGGAAGGCGAGCCTGGCGGGGACGAGGTTGCCCCGAAGACAAGTCTCAAGATTGCCCCAGCAGGCTTGACGGGAACGCTGATGGCGGATTACCCGGCCAAGGCTCCACCGCTCCACCTCAGAGCAACGCAAGTCATCGATCGGTGCGGTGTCTTGCCCCCAAGTGCCTAAGTGGCCGTTACTTGGCACGTGGCAGCCACTTCCGGAGGAAATCACCTCCAAATGACACCCGCCCAGGGACGTGTCACGCAAGCAGGCAAGATGGTGGTCGAAGGGCATGGCAAGGCTTGCCGGGCTACGCTACGATGTGACACTAAGCGGCGCATTTAATGCGCTTTGTCCTGTCTGCAGTGTTAGGTATGATAGCACTGTTCGCTATCTAATCAGTACGCAATGACTGATTTTCCATTGTGGTGACCCCTTGATCTTTAAAAGGAGGGCCATGTCAAACTTACAAAGGATTCGGACCCTTGTTCACTCATACGCGCGTAGCTGCTCTCGGCCCGAGGCGACCTTGCCGGGCTAGAGCACTGTGTCTCCAACACGGTCCTCTCAGCAATCCACTAAAGCAGGAGTAGGGTTTTACGCCTTGTGGCGGCCCGAACCTGGGTAAAAACTGCCCGTGTGATCGCTGTCACGCTGCCCCGCGCCCTCCGCTCTTTGTGCAATGCGTCCTTCCCCCTGCCAAACGACAAGGGGCCGATGGCCCCATAGGTGGCCGTGTTTTCCCACGACATCTTTGGCGCGCCAGGTAGGGGGAAGCGCTTGCGCGAACCCGAGAGTGTACATAGCGCGTCATCTTCATCATCATTTTCCTCATCGATGACTTCATCATCCATGGCGCCCAAGAAGAAATCCGGTGCCGCAGCTCACCCGTCCACCTCGAAGGCCCCTTCGCACGCGGCCGCCGACGCCGTAGGGGCTACGGGGACGTGGACAATGCGGGGGACGTGGTAGGCACAGGCAGCGTCGTCGCCACCTCCCCTGTGGCCGAAACGGGAGCGGGAGGCACCGGAGAAGGACAGCGCCAACAACATCCCAGCGGCCATGCTCCACAAGGGGCGGGAGGAGAGATCATCCCGTCTGCGCCTCTCCACCCCACCGAAGGATGCAGCCACAGTGGTGGCGCTCACCCTGGGGCGAACCATGATCCTCTGGCCGTCCCCGCTGCGGTTGCGGCCGCAGGGCACGCGCCACCCCCGGGACGGGCTGGCCAAGCCGAAGCGCCGAACGGAGCCGCCGATCCCCAAGCACATCCACCTCGTCACCATGCCGCCCTGGCGATTGACTCACGGCGACGAGAGCACGGCATTACCACTACATGCACCGTCAGAAGCCAGGCGACATTGCGGTCTACGTTGTCGTCCATGCCGAGCACTGCTTCGGTGGCCAGGGTGCGGGCCCAACTCCTGTTGAGATCTCTGCTGGTGGCCGATCAGATGGATGAGTGGAGAGCCACCATTCAGAGCCTGATTGGTTTCGCCGAGGCGGGAGGATCACAGTGAGAGGGCCCGTCACGGCCTCTGTAGGCGGCGACAATGGCCCGGGCCGCTGGCCGTACCGAAGGGGCCACCCCCATGGTGCAATCCCCTCCGCGGCAGCCAGCGCAGGGGCCGTAGCCAAAGCCACGCGACCAAGAACCTGACGATGTATCGATGGCTTCGTCCGATCCTCGAGCACGACGAGACCCGTGACGAGTCCTGGAAGACAGGCGGAGGGAAGGCGTGCGCGTCACCATCTAACGTCACCGCGAAACCCAACACCAGTCTGATAGGCGCAATGGCCCCGACGTCGATGAGCCCTCGCCCGGTGAAGGTGGGTACCTACCTTTCGAGGTTGGGTGCCCCGCCTTCACTCGCGAGCTGCGGCAAGTCCGTTGGCCATCTGCTCTCACGTTCAAGCCAGAAAATACCAGAGAAGTACGATGGAAGATTGAAACGTCAGATTTCTTGAGCATCTACACCATCGCTGTTCAAGCTGCCAGGGGAAGAGACGAGATGGTGTTCGCCAACTACTTCCCTTTGGCACTCAAGCCAAATGTGAGGTCTTGGCTAATGCACTTGCCAGAGAATTCCATCTCGACCTGAGCTGACCTGTGCCATGAGTTTGTTAGTGCCTTCACGGGCGGCCATCAAGAACCAGGGCGGCCCAGCGACTTGCAGCTACTCCTACAGAAGGAAGGAGAGAGTCTGCGGAAGTACATGCAGAGGTTCAGCCGGGTGCACAGGAAAATTCCAGACATCCACTCGGCAGCTGTGATAGCCGCGTTCCAGTCCAACATGCGCAACCGCCGGATACGTTCTAAAATGAACGTTCGGTTGCCCTAGACTGTGAATGATCTATACACTCTGGTGGATAAGTGTGGCCGAGTAGAAGAGGGGAGACGACTCCCCAGTGAAGAATATGGTGTCGACACCGACTCAGAGGACGACGACGACGCCACCAACCAGAACAAGAAGAACAAGAAGCACAAGGATAAAGCGGTGATGACCGTTGAAGGATCGAGTGTACCTAGTACTGGCAAGAAGGCCAAGAGCGAGGTTCCCGGCAAGGAGGCTGCCGCGTGCACTGATTGCTGGGAAGCCACGGCTGCCGAGAAGGCTAGGAAGGGTGATGGGCCGTACTGCAAGATCCATCGGACAAAGGGCCACGATCTTCAGGAGTGTCATCAGGTTGAGCAACTCGTCAAGAAGCAGAGGGCTGAGTACGAGAAGTGTGATAAGGAGAAAGACCAAGATGGCACTGGCGGGAAGGGCCGAGGCGGCAGAACAGGTCGCCCCGGCAAAGCTCCTCAGTATCAAGGAAAGCCCACCAAAGGCCGTGAGAAGAAGGATTGTGAGGACGAGAGCGATGAAGAAGATGAAGAGGAAACCAGTGAGCAGGAGTTCCAGAAAGCCACTGACGCCCTATGCATTGACGGGGGTGCATCTTTGCACTCCTCTCACCGCCAACTTAAAAAGTGGGCGCGTGAGGTCAATGCCGTGGAGCCAGCGGCAGATTCTTGGAAGCCGCTCAAGTGCTCCTGCACGCCCATCATCTTTGATGAGGAGGATCACCCAGACCGCACTACCGCCGTAGGGTGTTTGCCGTTGTTGGTTTCACCAACGATCCGCAACCTCAAGGTCACAAAGATGTTGGTTGACGGCGGGGCCGGGTTGAATCTGATTTCTCCGAAGGTCATCAGCAAACTCCAGATAGCAGATGAAGAGCTCAAGGTTACTGGTACGTTCCAAGGGATCAACCCGGCAGGAGTCGTCCTAAGGGAAGGGGAAGATCACACTGCCGGTAACATTCGGGGGGGGGGGGGAGGGATTTAAACTACCGGACTGAGAAGATCGTGTTTGATGTGGTTGACCTCCCACTGCCGTACAATGGAATCCTTGGTCGCCCTGCCTTGGCCAAATTCATGGTAGCATCCCACTACGCCTACAACACTTTGAAGATGCCAGGGCCAATGGGCGTCATTTCTATTCCATCAGACAAGAAAGACACAATCATATGCATGGACAAGATGTACCGGGTAGCAGTCACTGCAGAGGCCACGAAAGCCACTACTCCCACCAAGGAAGGCAAGAAAAAGAAGAAAGCCAGCAAGGATGCCAGCAAGGAGTCCGGGAAGCGTACCTCTTCGGAGTGCGCTGCACCTATTGATGACTTGCCGGAGAGTTCCAATAGCAAGAGATCCAAGGCTGCTGCACCTGCTTTGAAGAAGGTCCTGGCAGGGCTGGCTGGCGCTGATGGTACGTTTACCATCAGTGCCACCCTCGATGACAAATAGGAAAGCGCGCTCGTTGCCTTCCTGAGGGCGAATGTTGATGTGTTTGCTTGGCAACCATCTGACATCCCCGGTGTTCCTAGGGAGGTAATTGAGCACCACCTTGTTGTCTGCCCACATGCCCGGCCCATCAAGCACAAGGTCCGGAAGAAAGCTTTGGAGCGGCAGTAGTTTATTGCCGAGGAGATCAGGAAACTTGAGGTAGCTGGTTTGGTCACAGGAGTATTACATCCAACATGGTTAGCAAACCCAGTGGTAGTGCGCAAGGTGAATGGGAAATGGAGGCTTTGCATAGATTTCACAGATCTGAACAAAGCATGCCTGAAGGACCCATTCCCCTTGCCACGCATCGACCAAATTTTGGATTCCACACTACTGCAGGATGCTGCTAACGCGACACTACGATCAGAGACCCTTTGACAAAACTATGTGCGATGCATTAATCGTAAACAGTGATGTAAAATAACCATAAAAAAAGATGCAAAACGTTTGCGATGAAGGATACATCAAACATGGTTTAGATTTTAGTTGCGTGTGCGATGAGGGGCATTGCAGTTCAATGAACTGTTTGCGATGAGGTAGAACAAAAGAAACGGGCAGCCAGATGAAAGCGTGTGCGATATACGGCATACAGTTCACTCGGATAAATTGTTTGTGATGAGGTGGAACAACAGAAACTGGCAGCCAGATGAAGGTGTGTGCGATATACGGCATACAGTTCACTCGGATGAACTGTTTGCGTTGAGCCAAGAGAATAGAAATGGTTCAACTTAACAAGGTGTGTGTGATACCGGCAAACAGGTCTGCAATCGGAAACTTGTGGGAAGACCGATAACAACACAGATGATTCCTGTTAACAAGCCGTGTGTTGTGAGCAAACGATTGCTGGTATACAATTGCCAGTGATTGATGAAATCATCAACGACGGGTTCCATTGTTTAGTCTGTGTGTGATGTGATTTTCTCTGTCTACAGAGCATCAACATATATACTTAAAAAGAAAGCATTGCAAAACCAAATTAAGCATACAATTACACAAGTGACTACACACATAACATTTCCACACACCAAAGTAAGCAATTACATGCATACTAAACTTGGAGAAATGAGCATCTAATCATATACTTATTGTTGTGATGATGCTTGCCATTGCTCTGCTTCCGGCTGGATCCCTGGCCGTTTTGGGGAACGAGGCACTTCCTCATGTCAACGATCCGCTTGTACATCTCGTAGCTCATGTACGCCTCCTTGGCCGCGTACACGATGTGAGATTTGTCGAGTTTCTCCATCCAGGCCGAGTGCCAGGCACGCTTGTCCTTGTTGTAGGAATCCTTCATGTCTCTGTAGTAGGGATCGATGATGGCCTCGGCGAGGTGAACCAGTGAGTCCTTCTCATGCTCGTTGCTGCCCCAGATCTTGTATTGGCCCTGGATGTCGACATGATTCTGGCAGGCGATGCCCGAATTCTTGAGCACCTTTATATCGTTGGTGATTTCCACCGTAGCGAACCTGTAGTGGGGGCTGTTGAAAAACCTGGCGAAAGGATCGCAAGGCCTTGTGGCCAGGCAGTAGTGGTAGACGAGGACGTGATCGCGCACGCACATCTGGGCGACGGCGACCTTGGGACGAGACCCGGCACGTGCGCGGGTGTACTCGAGGTCGAACCCGACCTCCTTGTACTTCTCCTCAGCAAGCAACAGCTCCATGATGAGGATGGAGTGCTCCACCCAGACCGGGTTGTTGGTGTACACCACCGAGAGGTTAATTTGACATACATGACTTATAAGTTGACAGAAGTCATATCACTTTTTTTGAAACATGTCATAAAGTAACGCGATAGACCTTAGATTAACATGTGTTAAAAAATGGCTCATCTTGAAATTGATGCTGACACATTGCAGCACTCCTACAAGGCCCGGAGGTTAATTTGAGAACAAGTACACAGAGGTTAATTTCACATACATGACTTATAAGTTTCACAGAAATCATATCACTTTTTTGGTAGGGAAGATGGTCCTTGCTACTGTAGGATCCGTCTTTGCATCCTTTATTGTGCACTCGGATGACTGACTATTGCCGCCCAATGGTCAATTCCACGTCCCCCACGAATGTAGAAGCTTCCCTCCCTTGGATGAGTGGCAAATGGTTAATCCAGAAGAACTGTTTGCGATGAAGCAGAACAACAGAAATGGGCAGCCAGATGAGGGTGTGTGCGATATACGGCATACAGTTCACTAGCATGAACTGTGTGTGATTAGGAAACAGAATAGAAACAGTTCAACTGAACAAGATGTGTGTGATATGCGGCAAACAGGTCCGTAATCAGAAATGTGTGCGAAGACCAATAATAACACAGCCGATTGCTGCTAATAAGCCGTGTGATTTGCTCTGTCTACAGAAGAATAACATATATATATATATATATATATAACTGAAATAAACATCCAATTACATAAGTGACTATACAGATCATTCACACACACCTCAATAAACAATTGCATGCATTCTAAACTAGGAGAAACTATCGTTTAGTCATCTACTTTTTGTGACGCTCCCGCCACTGCTCTGTGGCTCGATCCCTCTTCTGGGGCAGGAAGAAGACACTCCCTCATGTCAATGATCCGCATGTACATCTCGTAGCTTGTGTATGCGTCCTTGGCCGCGTACTTGACGTGTTGTTCATCCAGTCTCTCATGCCAGACACTGTGCCAGGCGTTCTTGTCCTTCTCGCTCTCATCCTTCATCTTCATGTAGTAGGGGTCGATGATGGCCGAGGCGAGGTCAACCAGGGAGTTCTATTTGTTGTTGTCGCTGCCCCAGACCTTGTAGTGGTCCTGGATGTTGACAAGATTCTTGCATTTCAAGCCCGAAACCTTGAGCGCTTTTAGATCGTTGATGGTGTCCACCGTAGCGAAACTGTAGTCGGAGCTGTTGATAAAACTGGAGAAACGCTCGCAAGGCCTTGTGGCCAGGTGGTAGTGGTAGACGAGGACATCATGTCACAAGAACAACTGGGCGACGG
Source organism: Thinopyrum elongatum (assembly GCA_011799875.1). Classification (NCBI taxonomy): domain Eukaryota; kingdom Viridiplantae; phylum Streptophyta; class Magnoliopsida; order Poales; family Poaceae; genus Thinopyrum; species Thinopyrum elongatum. The sequence goes on along the minus strand of CM022302.1, from coordinate 305,895,169 downwards.
CAACCTTCTGATCCTGCCCGGCACGACTGATGGTGTACTCGAGGTCGAAGCCGACCACTTGGTACTTGTCCTCGGCAAGCAACTGCTCCATAGTTTGGATGGAGCTCTCCACCGAGACCGGATCATTCGTGTACACCACCGAGAGGGCCTTCCCCCTCATGTGGGTGTCCACTACGTGATGCGTGGTGAACTCCCCGCCGTTGTCGTCGTCGGCCGCTGGGAGCGCCATTGGAGCCACGGGGAGCGCCATTGGAACCCCTGGATGTCCTCTCTGTATGTGTCATGGTGGGTGTGCTTATTGTGTCATGTGGCGCGAGAGATAAAGGTAAATGGCCGCAGGAATAAATGGGGGCCGGGCGGCCTGGATTCTCGGCACGTCCACATGGCAGTTTTTGCAGTGGGTAACTGCATCATCACGCCGTGCCCGACGCAACCGCATGCACACGATCATGCGTGATCATGCACTGGCCCCAAACACTGGCACCGCGCGTGGAGGGACGAGGGCAGAGCACCCAGAGGGACACGAGAGCAGAGCGCGCGCAGCGGGACGCGAGCAGAGCGCGCCGCGGCCGCCTCAACCGCAAGCAACCACATGCATAGAGCAGTTGAACACGTAGGAAATGGTCGTCTACAAGTTGGCCGACAGTTGCGTCACTGCGTAGAGAGCAGCCATTTGCTACTACCACCGTCTTGGTCTATTAGTCCCCTTTATATTCTGTGCCATATTTTGACCTTAAATTTAACCAACAAAATGTTAATGCATGTTACAAAAATTATATAATTGGAAACTATGTTCAAATACGAATCCAACGATATAATCTTTGTCGACATGCATTCGTATTTTATTAGTTAAATCCTACTTATAAACCAGGACGGGGGTATAGTAGGTAATTAAATCACAAATGTTTTTTTATTAACCGTATGTGTACGTGTCCTTTCGTCCTCCTCTCGCATGTCATGTTACCCCGCTGCCGTAGACGACTTCGAGCGCAAGCTTGAGCAGCGCGTGCGGGCGTTCTATTGGCTAAACGGTGGTGAGCCCGTTCCCGCGAAACCACGCAGGTTCCCGCAGAAGCTTCCCGCCCGACTCGGTGAAATCCCCCAAAATACCAATGCTTACCAGCCAACTACATAAACACTCACGGCCGGCGAGTCCTGCGTCGCAAATTCCCCTCCCTCCTTGTAGCTTATCTCGTCTGCTTCTCCCACAATCGCCAATGGTACCGGTCCATCGTCGTTGCTCAACCACTCTGCTGTCATCAGAGGACAGCTCCAGCTGGGAGGCTACACGGCGGTGGCGGCGCAGTCCCTGGCGTAGTGTAGTGCGCATGGCGTCCCTGTTGGGTGTGTGCGGAACACCCACCACACACTCCGCGGCCGCTGCCCGTCGGCAGCTGTTGCCGGCCGCCGTTGCCGCCACACCACCGTCAAAAGCCAGGGCCATCGCCCGCTCCGCCGCCACGGCCCGAAGGCGGGAGGTGGCCGTCGTGGCCGCCACCCCACTGCCGGCCACCATGGCCATCACCCGCTCCGCCACCGCGGCCCAAAGGCTGGAGGTGGTGATCATGGCCGCAACCCCATCGTCGGCCGCCGTGGCCGCTAGCCCACCGTCGACCGCCGGGATCATCACCCGCTCCACCACCGCCGCCCGAGGGCGGGAGGTGGAGGGCCGCACATGCGTCAGCGACCTTGCGTGCTACATCGAGTTCCTGCGGGAGGTGGAGGAGCGCCTCGTCGAGCACGCAAAGAGCCTGACCATAGCTGTGGCTGCAACACACGCCAACGCGGAGGCGAGGTATCAGGAGATCTACAAGCAGTCCCGCCACTTCGAGAGGGGTCGTCTGGAGCGGCAGAGGGCGTTCGAGGTGAGCGTCGCTGAAGGTGCAGCAGCGGCAGGCACCGTATTGTAGTTGTCCAGCTCATCGGTAGGCTCCTCCTCCTCTTCCTCTTACTGAGCACGCTCGGCAGAGGAGAGGCTGCCGGAAGTAGTACAAAGCCCCTCCGTAGTAGTAGTATTTAGTGGCTATTTTGTTCAGTTCATCTGACTATAGATGTGGTGGAACTGTACAACGTACTTAAAATTAGCTAGTATATATAGTTGAACTAGGTATTTCAGTACATGGTTGGAAACAATTGGGGAAAAGTTTAGTCGGTTCAGCTGTCGAGTTGAACTATTTGTATAAAGAATGACTACTTAATCTATGAATGAAATCTATGCTTAATTCCTGAATTTTAGTTGCAAAAATTAGATAGTGCTAGTAATTTTTAGCTTCATATTTTGACAAATCGCAGTGTTACAAGGTTGACAAATGGCAATGTTACTAGATCAACAAATGTCAATCTTTCCAGTTTGACAAATGGTAGTATACCCAATATGACAGATGCAAATCTTACCAAATTGTCTGTACGTGGTTGCACACGGTTCATCCGAAAAAAGCGTTTGCGTTGAAGGGACGTACAAATCCTGCTTGCCAGATTTTCTCTTGGCTTAGCACCGAAGTCTCGCTTTGCATACCTTATTCAATCTGAACCGTTTGTGTTGAAGAGATGCACAAATCCTGCGCGGCGAATTTTCCCTTGGCTTACTGCGGAAGACCATAGCTCTCACTTTGCATACAGGTGTTCTATCTAAAACTTTTGCGATGAAGAGCTGCACAAATCCTGCTCGGCACATTTTCCCTTGGCTTACTGGGGAAGCTGTCGGTTTACATATGGGTGTTCTATCTAAAACATTTGCGATCAATAGCTGCACAAATCCTGCTCGGCACACTTTCGCTAGGCTTCCTGGGGAAGCTGTCGGTTTGCATACGGGTGTTCTAACTAAAATGTTTACGATGAGGGTTTTATATTTAAAAACCGTCCATCCTAGTTAATGTATAAAAATGTCCAAACGAACCCCGAAAAATTCCAAAATTTAACACAACACTCCTGTTGTTCTATGTTGGCACTAGAAAATTTTTGAAAGCAATAAGAGGCAACGGATATCATTTCGTCCCCAAAGGTGGCATGTTCCCTACCAAACCATCAGGCTTGTTATGAGAAGCTCTGGTTTGTGAGAAGCTTATACCCAAACCTGCCCCAAATGGGACAAAAATTTTACCATGGCATGTTGATGCCGCTCCATGATAGCATGCCAAGTTTCATGAATTTCAGACGAGTTTTGGATTTACTAGAATTTAAAAACCATGTATCTCAATGTTTGCGGCCGAGTGACGGTGGCAGGGTGTTTGACATTCATTCCCGTTTCTTGCATGGGACCTAAGCATGCAACCAAGGACACAGATTTGAATTTTCACCAAATTTATATGCATTAGAGCATGTGCCTGTAGTTCAAATTTGAATTATGGACATAAATGCATTGAAAACTCAATTAATGTATAAAAATGTCCAAACGAACCCCGAAAAATTCCAAAATTTAACACAACACTCTTGTTGTTCTATGTTGACACGAGAGAAAAAATTGAAATCAAGAAGAGGCAACGGATATCGTTTCGTCCAGAAAGGTGAAACGTTCCCTACCGTAACCATGAGGCTTGTTGCGAGAAGCTCTGGTTTGTGAGAAGCTTATACCCCAACCTGCCCCAAATGGGACAATATTTTTTACCACTGCATGTTGATGCCGTTCCATGATAGCATGTCAAGTTTCATGAATTTCAGACGAGTTTTCCATTTACTAGAATTTTAAAACCATGTATCTCAATGTTAGCGGGCGAGCGACGGTGGCCAAGGTGTTTGACATTCATTCCCATTTCTTGCATGGGACCTAAGCTTGCAACAAAAGGCACACATTTGATTTTTCAACCCGTTTATATGCACTGGAGCATGTGCATGTAGTTCAAATTTGAATTCTGCACATAAACGCATAGAAAACTCAGTCAATGTATAAAAATGTCGAAGCAAACCACAAAAAATCCCAAAAAATGACACAACATTCGTGTTGTTCTATGTTGACACTAGAAATGTTTTGAAAGCAAGAAGAGGCAACGGATATCGTTTCGTCCACAAAGGTGACATGTTTCCCTACCGAAACCATGAGGCTTCTATGAGAAGCTCTTGTTTGTGAGAAGCTTATACCATAACCTACCCCAAATGGGACAATATTTTTTACCCCAGCATGTTGATGCCATTCCATGATAGCATGCCAAGGTTCATGAATTTTAGACATGTTTTGGATTTACGAGAATTACAAAAGCAAGCACCTCAACGTTTGCCACAGAGCCACGGTGCCGTGGTGTTTGGAATTCATCCCCATTTCTTGCATGGGACATAAGCATCAACCCATGGACACATATATCATTTTACAACCCATTTTGGTGCACCAAAGCATGTGCATGTAGTTTAATTTTGAATTATGCACCTGAAATGCCTAGAAAACCAAGTTAATGTATAAAAATGTCCAAACGAACCCTAAATAATTCCAATTTTTTTGACGACACACCTATATTTGCATGTTCACTGCAGATAAAAGTTATAGCAATTCAAACACCATCCTTTGCAGCTGTGACCCCATTATGTAATTCGAATCGAGACAAAAAATCAAGTAGATCACACATAGTTTATTATCACCAACCGTGTGAGATGCAGCACAAAATATCTTGGAGCACCGTCATCGTATAGTACGCATACGGCTTATGCGAGAAGGTGCGTCGGCTACAGCCCACAGCCGGCGTGTCAAGCACACTAGATCGCTCCCCAAATATCATTCCACTGTTCAATCATCACCGGTGAAGATGGGGACGTGGACCCGCTTCATGAGGGCAACTTCGATGGCCCACTCCGGTGAGAGCGCGGCCGCAGCTGCTAGGCGCGTGCTAACATGCTTCGTGAGCCTGGCCGCATTCTGCGACCGGGCGGCCAAGGCAGCCCAAACGGCCGCTGTTGCTTCTCAGGTGGCGGCAGCAACATCTGCCTCAGGGATAGCAACTGGCGAGAGCGGCACAGCAGCTGTCCGTTCCGTAGCGGCGGCCTTAGGCCTGATGGAGGCCGCCCACGACCATGTCGAGGCACCACACACCCAGCTTCTCCGACAATGGTCGGCCACCCACGGCCGAAGAGTTGGCAATCGCCGAGAGCATTCGAGCAGCCGTCCGTTCCTGCGCGACATACCTTGCCACGACGGAGCCCGCTCAAGCCCAGATCGCGGCCGCCCACGCCCAGCTCGTGGTGGCCTATTCCAAAGATATGGCGAATGTGGATGGCGAGATGCTTGCCGAGAATGGTGCGATGGATTCCATGGAGCCCCTTCCCCAGGAGCTCGCCGGGCGCGAGCTGGACATGGAGGAGGTGGCGGAGATTGTCGAGCACCAGCCGTAGTAGTACTCTTTGTTTTGTTTAATTAAGAGCGCCGATCTTTAATTTGTTAGATTAATGTTTAGGTCAGCTAGCTCTGTTTAATTGCTGAAATTGCTCGATTAAGAAGTGTGGGTGTGCTGTAGTCTCCTTTGTGTACCCAAATTATGCAATGACGTGGATGACTACTGTAACCAGGGAAATTCGAACCAAAAATTTTCATGTTCAAACTCATCACACACGGGTTAAGCTATATGAATCGTTTGTAAAGTTCACATATCGTACACAGTGCTGAATAAGGGACCGTGTCTGATGACACTTTGCGCGCTAGTTTTTTCGCTGAACCGATTCAAAATTTTAGGCTTCCGCGGAAATATCTACCTCCCCGCCCCCTCCCCCTTACCAAAAGCCACATTTCCCCTGTTTCCGCCTTCCTTTCCAAGTTGAAACCTTCACTCCTTGCTTGTAGCACCGCCTCCTCGCCGGCGACCCTCCTTCACGCTGCTCGGCCTCATCTATCCAGGCGGGTAATCCACACCCGACCCCTATCCTCCTCCTCCTTCCACATCTGACATGCCCCGACCACCGGCGTGACACCTTCCACCCAAATCACCGACCCCTCCACCAAATAAGCGCCGCCCTAAGCCATGGTGCACGCAGTATTGCTAGGAGCTCAAGGAGCATTTGGCAGCGGAGAAGCAAATCGCGGCCGCACGCGCGGATGAGGTGGCGATGGCTGCCATTCGTGCCAACCCCCAGATCTTGGAGGAGCACCTCGCCGTCGAGGCCACCGTCGATGCCTCGCGCGCCGACGCCGCGATGCAGTGGGCTGCTTTAAATGACAGTTCATAGCGTTTTCTTGAGGCCACCCTCGGTGCCTTCAACGAAGACTACGAGGTGTTTTCTCAGCGTGCAGGTGCTTACCTCAACTCGAGAGCCAGCAGGTTGGTGCCTGGAGCGGCCTAGGCAACTCACCACTACGACGAGGGCACCCACGATGCGGAGGCCTCGCCCTCTTCCATGTCCAAGGAGCCAATCATCATCGATATCTCCGACGATGAGGAGTAGCTTGTCTTATTAGCTCACTATAAGGACCCATGTTCTGTTTGCTAGCTACGTCGGTTAAGCATGCTCGGTTTACCCATTGCATGTGCTGCTCCTTCCTTTCCTTAACAAATTCTAGTGAATTCTGCTATCTACTTTTACCATGCTATCTGTTGCTCTAGTGTATATGTTCTATATGTCGTGCAATGTGGTGCTCACTTATTAACTGTTTGGTTAATTAGTTGTCGTGTTCAGTTAACTGTTTGGTTCAATTTTGCAAATGTGATGTTCAATTTTTTAGGGTGCAATTTTGTATTGTCTTCCATGTGAGAAATAAATCGAATTTATCTTTACAAAATACATGAGAAACAAATACAATTGCTATATTTCCAAGTTGTCAAGCATGCTTGGTTTGGTTAACTATCTGATCTTCTAGTATGTTATACATTGTGCAATGTGGTGCTCAGTTAACGTTTGGTTCACTTGTTGTGGTGTTTAGTTAACTGTTTGGTTCAATTCTGCAATGCGATGTTCAATTGTTGTGGGTGCATTCTGTTATTGTGTACCATGTGAGAAATAAATCGAATTTGGCTGTACTAAATACATGAGAAACAAATACAATTGCTATATTTCCAATTTGTTAAGCATGCTTGGTTTGGTTAACTGTCTGATCTTCTCTTATTAGTATGTTATATTATGCAATGTGGTGCTCAGTTAATGTTTGGTTCATTTGTTGTGGTGTTTAGTTAACTGCTTGGTTCAATTCTGCAATGCGATGTCCAATTGTCGTGGGTAGAATTTTGTATTGTTGTGCATGTGAGGAATATATCAAATTTGGCTGCACTTAATACATGAGAAACATATACAATTGCTATATTTCCTAGTTCTTAATCATGCTTTGTTTGGATAAATGGGTTTTGCATGTGGTTTGAATTAATCTGATGAATCTGCAATGTGCTTATTTTTCATCAACATATTTTACTAATAGCATGCGAACCCTCACTTAACCTGATCTCTAACTACCTTATATGTGTTGTAGGGAAACAATAGGAAGCACTGAGGTTTACAATCGAGGTTTGCACATGCATGGTCCTTTGTCTAATAGCACATTATTGTGCAATTGCAGGAACCATTCTAATATTTAGGTTTTTAACAATTTGGTCTTGCACATGTAGGTCCTACTGTCAGAGGTTTTGACCCACTGTTCAACCCTTTTTGCATGTGGGGAAATGAGTTGTCCATGAATATCAGTCAAGTCAAGAAACTCAGAAAGATTGTTAGGATAAAGAAATTAGCGACAAAAAACAACAAGATCTTTGTCTGCACAATGAAGAAGACATCAGTTCACTATAGGATGGTACTAACTATTATACCTTGCCTTTTTTATTCCTTTGCCCCATTTCCAATATAGAGAAGATATTTATGCACATCCTTGTTTTCAGGCCTTTCCAAAGCAGTTCACTGATGATTTCCTCTCAAACCACCTGTATGGTAAGGAGGCGAGGAAAGTATTCATACAACACCCACGGTTCAATATTGACGTGTTCCTGAAGAGGACGAAGGATGGACGGTCAATCATCCACAGGCACTGGCCTAAAGTTGCAAAGACCTTCAACATCAATGAAGGCTCAATATTTGCCTTCCGCTTCTGCAGTTTTCCAGATGAGATTCATCTGTCTATGTACCATCTATGATGCTAATTTTGAAAGGTTATAGATGTTGCATGTGGAACTTGGTACTGGTGCAGTTGTGTAATGTGGTAGCTGAGTGCTGAAGCTATATGATGTTGTACTCTGATGTATTTCAATTATGAAATCCTGCTTCCTTAATATGAAAATGAAATATATTGTGTGCTTAATATGAAATGTCAATTATATTAATAAATGGATTATTAATAATAGGATAATTAGCCTGCTAATGGCCTATTAGCCTGCTAATTGAGTTTTTCTATTGCAAACGATTATTGAGAAAACACCGTGGGAGATGACCTCAGGCAACGCACATAGTTTCTAGGAATAAACCGTATTGGATTAATGAACAATCACACACGACATCCTCTTGAAAATTGTTTGCGTTAGGCCACCTTGCACAAATGTTTACCACATAAAAAGTGTGTGTGATGGACAGCCTTTGCCACACAGTTTTTTCTATGCACTGTGTGTGATGCATTCAATAACGCAAACGATAAAATTGTTAATATCGTGTGCAATGGCAACGCTATCACAAACGATTTAATGGGGAAAATTGTGTGTGATGTACCTGCGAACGGAAACGTTTTCCTTGGAGCGACTGTGTGGGATGTATATACGAACGGAAACGTACCTCTTGGATTAACTGTGTGGGATGTACATACTAACGAAAATGTATTCCTTGGATTGGCTGTGTGGAATGTACATACGAATGGCAACGTTTAGTGGGGACTGTCTATGTGGGATGTACTTACGACCAGAAACGATTTCTCCTGTATAATTGTATTTTTTTAGCACTACTGTACGTATAAACGTATTTGATCGCTCGCCGGTCGCACATGACCTCATTTTGCCGAGCGTGTGTGCCAGGAGGGCATATCCCCGACGGTTTCTGGGTCGTGTGGGAAGGACCCCCCTATCGTAGTCACTCACTAGGCGACGGTTCAGAACGCCGTCATAGAAAGGGGTTAAAAACCGTTTGTATAGCACCTCGCTGTACCAGTGCCACCTCCGGGTGTGACCTGCTTTCCTTCTTGGATGCCTACTCTGGATACCACCAGATCTTCATGTCCAAGGAAGACGAAGGGAAGACCGCGTTCATAACCCCATGTGGCACGTACTATTTTGTATGGATGCCCTTCGGGTTGAAGAGCGCTGGATCCACTTTTGCAAGAGCAGTACAGGTTGGCTTTGAGTCCCATTTGCATAGAAATATTGAAGCCTACATGGATGATATAGTGGTCAAAACCGAGGACAGAGTGACTCTCATTCAGGATTTGGAAGAGACCTTTGCAAATCTGTGTAGGATCAACTTGAAGCTGAACCTAGAGAAGTGTGTGTTTGGCGTTCCTTCTGGCAAGCTACTTGGCTTCTTCGTGTCCCATCGGGGGATTGAGGCCAATCCCGACAAGATCAAGGTTATCGAGCAGATACAAGCACCCAAGACAGTTAAAGACGTGAGGTGTTTGACTGGATGTGTTGCCGCACAGAGCAGGTTCATTTCCATGTCCGCTGAACACGCCTTGCCGTTCTTCAAAATCTTGAAGAAGGCATGACCCATGGAGTGGACCCCGGAGGCAGACGCTGCGCTACAAGATTTGAAGACCTACCTTTCCTCTGTTCCCACCTTAGTCGCTCCTAAACCACAAGAGCCGTTGCTCCTATATTTAGAAGCGACCAATCAAGTGGTTAGCGCAGCGCTAGTGGCACAGCGGGAGGTAGATGAATCAGCAGTCGCCGCCGCCGTCCCCTCTGGATAGGAAAGTGAACCCATCCCGGCAAGGTCAGATGCAGTTCAAGACAAGGAAGAGCAAGCCAGTGGAGACAATTCCAAGATCACGACAAGGAAGGTGGTGCAGCACCCAGTGTACTTCGTCAGCTCCCTACTGCAGGGGGCTAGGTCGAGGTACTCTGGCGTGCAAAAGTTTATTTTTGGCCTCATCATGGCCTCAAGGAAACTGTGCCACTACTTCCAAGCCCACGAGATCACGGTGGTCACCCGCTTCCCCTTGCAATGCATACTCCGAAACCCCGAGGCCATTGGCAGGATCGTGGAATGGGCTTTGGAGTTATCCAGCTTCGGTTTAAAGTTTGAAAGCACGTCAACTATTCAGAGCAGAGCACTGGCAGAATTCATTGCAGAGTGGATGCCAACCCTTGATGAAGAAGTACTGGAGCCAATCATCCCCGACAAGGAATCGCCCCAAGAATTGATTATGTATTTTGATGGTGCCTTCTCCCTACAAGGTGCAGGAGCTGGTGTGCTTTTTGTCGCTCCGACTGGGGAGCACCTTAAGTAGGTCGTTCAAATGCATTTTCCCCGGGAGAAGGCTACCAACAATACTGCAGAGCATGAAGGGCTCCTTGTCGGGCTCAGGATTGCAACAGAACTGGGAATCAAGAAGCTGATCATCCACGGAGATTTGCAACTTGTGGTGAGGCAAGTCAACAAGGATTATCAAAGCCCATTGATGGAGGCATACGTCGAGGAAGTGAGAAAGTTGGAGGAGCGCTTTGACGGATTGCAAACAGAGCACATACCGCGTGCAGAAAACAGCATTGCTGATCATCTGTCAAAGTGCGCTGCGCAAAAACTCCGTGTGGAACTAGGGACTTTTGTTCTCCATCTGACTCAACCCTCCGTATCCCCAGCAACAATGGCCAGCAAGAGGAGGAAATTGAACTCCAGCAAGCCTCTCCCGGCAGAGCTTCCCGAAGCCCCTGGCAGAGAGCTTGGCGGGAACAACTCCCCTTCGATCAGTGAGCTGTACCCTCCCGCCAAACTACTAGTCCTTACGGTCAAGGCATGCGCTCCCATCGAAGAGGAGGTGCCGCTAGTCCTTGTTGCCGAGCCCCAGGCTCCAACTTGGGCACGGCACATTGTTCATTTCCTCCAAACAGGAGAACTTCCCGAAGAACAAGAAGAAGCTGAAAGAGTAGCCCGGATGGCCAGTATGTATCAGTTTGTTGATGACACGCTATACAGAAGAAGGCCCAACGGTGTGAAATTGAAGTGCATCTACCGGGAAGAAGGAATGGAACTACTGGCAGAGATACACAAGGGTATGTGTGGCTCCCACATCGGATAAAGGCCCTTGGTTGGGAAAGCTTTCCGGCAAGGTTTCTACTGTCCCACAGCCCTCCAAGACACAATTGAGATAGTCACCAAGTGTGATGCCTGCCAGTTCCACTCCAAGAATATCCATCAGCCTGCTCAAGCTCTCCAAACCATCCCTTTGTCATGGCCATTTTCGGTCTAGGGGCTCGACATCTTGGGCCCCTTCCCCGTGCTACCGGGGGCTTTGAATTCTTGTTCGTTGCAATTGACAAGTTTACAAAGTGGCCGGAAGTGGAGCCCGTGAGAAAGGTGATCGCATAGTCAGCTATCAAGTTCTTGAAAGGATTGGCGTGCCGCTTCAAGGTACCTGCCCGAATCATCACCGACAATGGCACCAAATTCACAAGCCGCGCCTTCATGCAATACGTTCATGCCCTCGGAACCAAGGTCTCATTTGCCTCTGTGGCTCATCCCAGAAAAAACGGGCAAGCTGAGAGGGCGAACGCTGAAGTGCTGCGAGGTCTCAAGACAAGAACTTTTGATAGGCTGCAAAAGTGCGGTAGGCGATGGATCGACGAGCTGCCAGTGGTTCTTTGGTCCCTCCGTACCACACCAAATCGAGCTACCGGGAAGACTCCCTTCTCCCTAGTCTATGGGGCAGAAGCAGCTATCCCTACAAAACTCATATTCGGGTCTCCTCGAGTGCTTGCCTACAATGAAGTATCATAGGAACAGCACCGGAGTGACGACGCTGTGCTACTTGAGGAGAACCGTCTCCGGGCTGCTATGCGTGCTGCATGCTACCACCAAGCCCTGTGTCGCTATCACAACCACAGGGTTCATGCCTGGAGTTTTGAGGAAGGCGACCTTGTCCTTAGGCGTGTTCAGTCGCCAAGGGTGCAAAGAAGTTGACGTCAAAGTGGGAAGGCCCTTACAGGGTAGTACGAGTCACCAGACCTGGCATAGTCCGTCTGGAGACCAGAGATGGCATTCAATTGCAAAACTCATGGAACATTGAGCATCTCCGTAAGTTCTACCCGTAAGGCGCGGCTGTTAGGCCCTGCCCGACAGCCACCCTTTTGTACAAGCTTTGCTGAAGTTGCATGTAACCCTTTAAACAAAGCCAGGCGTAGACCCTGAGCAACAGAGAAATAAACGAAGCGCTGCCCCCCCCCCCCCCCCCGAAACTTGCATGCATGCATAAGCATATCATGAGCATAGTATGATCATGTAGATGAGGTCGCATGTGGCATTGTTTTCATCTGCATTAAGCTGCAGGGTTCTTACCATGGACTTGGTCCCGAAGAGAAGAAATGAAGACAAGCCTACGTGACGATCCCCGGCAAGCCAAACAGATAAGTTCCTTCTTATCCATACTTGTTCTATAATTTCAAAACTTGTGCATATGAAAACCCCGCTACCTTTGAAACATAGGTGCTCCTACCCTTTGCTGGTCCTTTTTTACGGATTTGTGCCCGGCTAGCCTAACCCCCCGGCAGCAAACTAAGGGTACCAGCAGGATAGCCTGCCGGGGAAACTTGTTTACTTAAATGTATCGAGGCATTTCACTTCTGCATGGATATGATACATGCACAAGTGCCCGGCAAAGCTTGTCTTTTTCATTAATATGCTGATAAGCAAGTACAGATCTTACAGAACACAAAACATGGATAAATAAGTTTACATTATTTAGACTAAAGTTTGGCCGATGCCTACACATTTTAAACTGAAAAAGATAAGTGCCCCGTAATCCCTTTCTTGTCCCTCTCCTCCTAGGCACTACGGTGGAAAGAGAAGAGGGCAAAAGGAATGCCTGCGCGAAAGCCCAGCCCGATCCCGTTAGGGCTTGCCGGATGCAGCCTGACAAGATCGAGAGTGGCGAGGCTGCAAAGGAGAGGGGCGGAAGGAGCAGCTTGGCGGGGCCCTGGTCACCACCTCCAGGACCAGCAAGAAGCCCCAGCACAAGCACCGGCAGGGGAAACTGCCGGAGCTCAGCTGGAAGACTGCTAGAGGAGGCGAAGGCATCAAGAGAGTGACCCCCTCCTCGGCAACCAACCTAAAGAGGCCGGTGATGATGGTGCCAGGGAGGGAGGCGAAGAGCGAAAAGACGAGGCAGCGGGCCGGCAATACGAGGCGAAGGCATCGGTGCCGTCGTACTCCGACCTGACGGCCTGCCACCCGCCTTCTCCATCTTTCCTTGTTCTTTCTTCATCACCACCACACCGGGAGGACGCCAGCCCCTTGGGCCGTCACCTCCCCTAGAGAAACAGCAGGCGGTGGCGATGTCCGAGGCGTGCAAGAGGCACTGCTCCCCACCTTGGAGGGCAGGAAGGTGCCGCCATCTTCAGCGTTCGCCCCGACTCTGCCGAAAGGAACAACACTGGGATTACCGAGGATCCCGAGTGCTGCACCCTAGACAGGCGCCGGAAAGGGCCCCGTCGACAGGGCAACGAGCCTCAGCGACACGCAATGAGGGCTAGCGTTCCTCACCGGACAGCCGGCTCATGTGAGGGAGACGAGCGTTTCACCATTTTGGAGAAGCGCGACACCTCCCACACTGCGGGCGACTCGACACCCACATCCTCGACCACTGCATCCCCTTCGGCCCCGGACCAGACTCGCTCTCTGGGCGCCTACACAAGCGTTCGGCATCATCGACCCTAAGATGGAGCCCAGGGCCTGGCCCCAGACTCTCCACCTCAACATAACAGAGAAGGAAGCAGAGAATGGGGAGGAGAGGTGAGTGGATGAGCACTTTCGCTCCTCCTCGCCCCCTTTTATAGGAGAGCTGGGCTGGGGGCTTATCCCTTGGCGGGTAACCACCGTCCCTCTCCACAAACCCAAGAAGACCGGGCCCCTGCCATGACGCTCTCTCCCGCACCATGCTCCTTCGTTACCTACCCCACTCAATGCATGCAGCATACGTGGCGAGGGATAAGAACGTGGTGGGAAGAGTGGATTGGCAGTTACTCACCCGTGCGTTAAATTCATTCACGGGCCATTACAGGGATGGCCCCACTACAATTGGCATTATGCGACATGCGGGAAAACCGGAAACTGACTCAAGCTCAGATTAATGAAGAAGCAAAAAAGATCTCAAAGGGTGAGCTACCGTAGCCTCCCCGCCTGTGTATTGGACAGGGCCTACTCTGACGACACTTGGCAACATGTTCAGGCCAGGCCCGAGGGCTCCTGTCGGTGCAACAAACCCCAGGTGTGTTGCCCAGACTGTACACAGGCTCGAGAACAAGGTTGCAGCATCCAAGACCAGACCAAGCAAAAGAGATCAGCTCGTTGAGAAATCAAAGGGTGGATAAAGAAGACCAAGACCAACCAAAGGAGCAAGATACCACTAAGTAAAAACCTCCCTTGCCGGGAAGGCGAGCCTGGCGGGGACGAGGTTGCCCCGAAGACAAGTCTCAAGATTTCCTTGACAGGCTTACCGGGAACAATGAGGGGGGATTACCCCGCCAAGGCTCCACCGGTCCACCTCCGAGCAACGCAAGTCATCGATCGGTGCGGTGTTGAGCCCCCAAGTGGCTTAGTGGCCGTTACTTGGCACGTGGCAGCCACTTCCGGAGGAAATAACCTCCAAATGACACCCGTCCAAGGACGTGTCATGCAGGCAGGCGAGAAGGTGGCCGAACAGCACGACAAGGCTTGCCGGGCTACGCTACGATGTGACACTAAGCGGCGCATTTAATGCGCTCTGTCCTGTCTGCAGAGTTAGGTATGATAGCACTGTTCACTATCTAATCAGTACGCAATGACTGATTTGCCATTGTGGTGACCCCTTGATCTATAAAAGCAGGGCCATGGCAACCTTAGAAAGGATTCGGACCCTTGTTCGCTCATATGCGCGTAGCTGCTCTCGCCCCGAGGCGACGTTGCCGGGCTAGAGCACTGCGTCTTCACCACGGTCCTCTCATCAATCCACCAAAGCAGGAGTAGGGTTTTACGCCTCGTTGCGACCTGAACCTGGGTAAAAACTACTCGTGTGATCGCTGTCGCGCTGCCCCGCACCCTCCGCTCTTTGTGCAATGCGTCCTTCCCCCGTGCCGAACCACAAGGGGCCGATGGCCCCATAGGTGGCCGTGTTTTCCCACGACACTATATTTACCCCTATCATCATACTCTATTCCACCCATAGTGCTATATCCATGGCTTGCACTCATGTATTGCGTGAGGGTTGAAAAAGCTGAAGTGCATTAAAAGATATGAACCAATTGCTCGGCTTGTCATCGGGGTTGTGCATGATAAATACTTTGTGTTAAGAAGACAGAGCATGACAAGACTATATGATTTTTTAGGGATAGCTTTCTTTAGCGTTGATATTTTGAAAGACATGATTGTTTGTTGGGATGCCTGAGTATTGATGTCTTTATGTCAAATTATAGACTATTGCTTTGAATCACTTGTCTCTTAATATTCATGCCATGACTAGATATATGATCAAGTTTATGCTAGGTAGCATTCCACAATTTTTTTTATCTTTTTTATCATTTACCTACTCGAGGACGAGCAGGAATTAAGCTTGGAGATGCTAATACGTCTCCATCGTATCTATAATTTTTTATTGTTCTGTGCCAATATTATACAACTTTTACATACTTTTGCAACAATTTATATGATTTATTGGACTAACCTATTGATCCAGTGCCCAGTGTCAGTTCCTGTTTTTTGCATGTTTTTTGTTTCGCAGAATATCCATATCAAACGAAGTCCAAATGCAATAAAAATTCATGGACAATTATGCTGGAATATATGTGAATTTTGGGAGGTGGAATCAACACAAACAGGGGCCCACAGCCACCACAAGACACCTGGGCGCACCAGGCAGCCCAGGCGCGTGGTGGTGGGTTGTGCCCTCCTTGTGTGTCGGTTGGAGCTCTACTTCGGGCGCAAGAAAGCATATATTCGGAAAAAAAAATCGTGTTAAAATCTCAGCGCAATCAGAGTTAAGGATCTCTGGGAATATAAGAAACGGTTTTCGGCCAGAAAACAGGAACGCGAAACAGAAGAGAACAGAGAGATAGATCCAATCTAGGAGGGGATCCTGCCCCTTCGTCGCCTTGGAGGCCATGGACCAGAGGGGGAACTCTCCTCCCATCTAGGGGGAGGCCAAGGAAGAAGAAGAAGGAGGGGAGCTCTCTCCGCCTCTCTCCCGGTGGCGCCGGAGCGCCGCCGGGGCAATCATCGTGACGGCGATCTACACCAACAATCTTGCTACCGTCAACACCAACTTTCTCTCCCTCTATACAGCGGTTTAACACCCCTTCTCCCTGCTGTAATCTCTACTTAAACATGGTGCTCAACACTATATATTATTTCCGAATGATATGTGGTTATCCTATGATGTTTGAGTAGATCCGTTTTGTCATTTGGGCTAATTGATGATCGTGGTTGGTTTGAGTGTATATTTTATTATGGTGCTGTCCTACGGTGCCCTCCTTCTCACGCAAATGTGAGGGGTCCCCGCTGTAGGGTGTCACAATACGTTCATAATTTGCTAGTTGTCGGTTGGCGGAGTGACAGAAGCCTGAACACGGACAAGTGGGTTGTTGCGTATGGGAGTAAAGATGATCTTTAGTAGGGTCGGATGCTTGCTAGAGTTCCAACCTTAAGTAAGTACAGAAAGTATGTTAGCTCATGCCTCTTCCTCATATAAAATTGCGAGAATGATTACCGGTCTAGTTATCAATTGCCTAGGGACAAATGACTTTCTTGTTGACAAAAGCTATCTACTTTTATTGTCTTGCATTTTATTCATAGTTTTATTCTCGCAAAGTACTCGTAGTTTTATTCTTGCAAAATTGTTTCATACTTGTTTTAGGTAAAGCAAATGTCAAGTGTGCGTAGAGTTGTATCGGTGGTCGATAGAACTTGAGGGAATATTTGTTCTACCTTTTGCTCCTCGTTGGATTCGACACTCTTATTTATCGAAAAAGGCTACAAATGATCCCCTATACTTGTGGGTTATCAGTCATTGGTAAAGATTCATGCTTCAACCCTTTCTGCGTATGGGGCAATGAGATATTGATGAACCAGCATCAAGTGAGGAAGCTAATAAAGATTGTTAGTAAAATGGGTCAAAATATGGCAATTAAACTATTTTTTTATCCAAGACAACATCGAAGTGCAGGGTGGTAAGTAAGAACTTTGCAGCCTTGTTTTTAATGCCCATAATGAGTTGTGTTAGATGACAATGTCTGAATCTTTTTCCTTTGCATTCGTTCCAAAGCAGTTTACTCAATATTACTTCTCAAACTACATGATTGGTGGGCATGCAAAGGCTAAAGTGTTTCTACCAGAACACGATGACTATCTAGATGTGTTCATGAAGACAGTGAAGGATGGGCAGTCGACCATCACAAGGGGTTGGACTAGAGTCGTGCGTGCCTTCTGCATGGAGGAGGGCACAATATGGGCTTTTCGCTTCACCTTGTTCAGCAACCAGAATGTCTTTCGCCTCTTTCTTTACCGTCTTTAATAGTACAAATATACAATTGTGGTTCATCATTCTTTATTTGGTGCTTATGTAATTCTTGAACATATGTACCTATGAATCAAATAATGCATTGGTTGTTTGAACCTGATGGATATGAATAAAGCTATAGCATACTTTCAAATTCAAATTCAGTACAATTTTAAATAGCAGCAATTAAATTAGGGTGAAATTACGCTCTGCAGGTCATTACAGCGCACATGGTCAGTAAAACACAAACGTGTGTGATATACACCATAATCCGACACGGTTCATAGAGAGGAAACGTGTGTGCGCATGCACACAGTTGCCATTTGCAAAACGTGTGTGATGTAGGACAATATCACAAATGGTGAGAGCAAACTAAATGTTTGTGATAGTTGCCTAATCGGACACGATTTACAATCATGAATTGTTTCTGATGTGGTACGCATCGTAAACGTTGCACCACAGAATAGCGTGGGTGATAGTTATCCTTTACGACATTGTTACGACGGTCTAACATTTCATAATCATATCCGACACTCGTACGATGATTAGCTAATCTTCTTAATTAGTTATCGCATACGGTTCGGGATAAGTGAATGTGTGTGATTGTGTGCTTATCATACACGTCCTATAATCATGAACTGTTTGTGATGGGCCGCGCATCGTAAACATAGCACCACAGAATACCGACTGTGATGATAATGCCAACACACACGAGTAGCAAGGATGGAGCGTTTGGGATATTATATATATCCCAAACAGCTGTGTGAAGAATCACGTTTGGGATAGGTGTGAGCATTGCATACGCTTTGTTCTGGAAAATGTGAGCATTCCTACTCCCTATCCTCGACGGTTTCTAGGTCGTGTGGGAAGGACCCCTCTATCGCCCACACTAGCAAGGCGATGGTTTAAAATGCCATCGCAGAAAGGGGTTAAAAACCGTTTGTATAGCAGATCGCTACACCAGTGAATATATATCTAGTATAAAATACGACGAAAACTTTCACAACATCTCAGTTGGCCGATTGGTTATTCGGAACTCCTAGTCAGCGCCTTAAGCGCCATGGCGCTCGTAGCAGTCCCTCGTGCGCCGGCCCAGGAAATGCTACACAGACGCGAAGACTATTTAATAGCGCAAAAAATTACCAAGAAAAGTAGCCTCTTACCGGAATCAAACTCGCACACTTATTGTAGTTTTTGTGTTAGACTAACTAATAGACCTACTTAGCGCTAGTGACTGAATACGTCGCGAATTTTGTAAGAACATTGCAGCCGCACTATTTATTGCACAGAAAAATTGTAAGGTTAACTTTATAGCTTAGATTCTCGAATTTCTTGAACATTGTAAGTTTTACTTTATAGCTTGAATAAAATTTCATTAAATCTGAAAAAAAGTTCATCAAAATTGAAAAAAGTTCATCGAATGTGGAAAAACTTCATCGATTTTGTAAAAAGTTCATCCAGTTTTTTTAAAAAAGTTCATCGCATTTGAAAAAAGTTTATCATATTTGAAAAAAAGTTCACAAATTTTTAAAAAGCTCATCTAATTTGAAAAAAGTTCATCAAATTTGAAAAAAGTTCATCCAATTTAAAAGAAGTTCATTGAATTTGAAATTAAGTTGATCGATTCTGAAAAAGTTCATCGAATTTAAAAAACCGCGCACCAAAGAAAACAAAGAAAGATGAGAAAAAAATAAAAACCAAAAAGAATAAAAAAAGAAACTGAACTGAAAAAGGAAGTAAAAAAGAGGAAAACGAGCTTACTATTCACTCACGGGCGGGTGCCCCTGGTGGCTATAGCCGTGTGCTTGCAATAAAGTGGTCGCGTGTTCGAATCCCACTTGCCCCATTATTTTTTTAAATTTCTAGCACCTCGCATGACACATGAGAAGCTAACTGGGCTTCTAAAGGCCCATGAAACCAGCTGGCATAGCACCAAGCCTAGGAATTTTTACATATGCTGAACGAAACAACGGAACTTTCTTTACGTAATTATTAGTACCACGTCTAATAGAAAATTTTTAAAAGAAAATTATGGGCGGACGGACCAAAAACGGACAAAATTACGGTGGTAAGATGCAGTCCGTGCTTTATTATTAGGTAGAGATTTATTGGTCTCCATGTTGTTGTAACTGGAATGCCTACAAGTGAACTATGATGTGTGAAATCAATACTCCTAGCAACCCCGTTGCTTGGTAGTTAATGGACAATATTCTCATTCTTGGCGTGTTAGTTATTGAATCATCATCCTAAGATTGACCGTGCTACCTAGTCCATTTTTCCTGGTGCACTCTTCGATCGATGAGTTAGGATTGTGCCAATCCCTTGCTTATTTGATCACATCATCTTGCCTTAAAAGCAAGATTGTTCTCAAGTTTTATAACATATCAGTGGTTCGTGATTTTTCGAATAACTTCTCGGAAGTATCACCAGGCTGTCCCCTGGCCGCTATGTTGAGTTCGTGATCAATTTGGTTTCCTATGAATCACCCCTTCTCCAAGAATTTGTGCTGGATACCCCTGAACTAGTTGGTTAAGCTAAACAACAACTTGGAGAGTTGGAAGGTAAAAGCTTTGCCTAACTTAGTTCGTTCTAAAGGGATATCTTTATGTTGGTGTGTGTACTGAAGAAAGATGATATATTCATCGATTGATCTTCGTGTTCAGTTGTTGGATCTATTGTATCATCAAACCTTTGATTTGAGTGTGGGCTATCATCAAATCAAATGAGAACCAACGATTTTCATAATGTTGTTTTACTCACGGTTGTTATATCGAGCATACATCATTATATCTTTTGGTCTGACCAATACTATCACCTTGTTCACATAGTTCTAGAATTCCTTCTTCATGGGAATTTTGCTCAATTGTTGTTGAGCCCATTGGCAGCATCCTTATCTTCTCCATGATTTGTGTTGAACACTAAGCTAGTGTTGGAAACTTGTGTCAGCATTTCTTCATGTCCCATTCATGAAGCATATGTTTGGATGAAAGAAATGACTTCCACTAGTTCACGTGTATCTGATGTAAGTTGCCGTCGTGAATTCAATAAAGCTTGTTTTTGTTTCCTATGGAATCATCCCAAGTCAATCATGCATGTGCGAAGTATTCTGTGGTTTGATAGACTGACCATCTCCACTCCATATGTAATCCCTAGCACACCAAGCTACTGATTGACTTGTTTAAGGAGAAGAGGTTCCTTCTTAAGAGCATGCCTTATGCAAGAACTTTGATACCCTCGATGATGGTTCCCAACTCGAGCTCAGTAGTGTTTTGTCGTAAGACTGGTATGTGGTCATGCTTGTCTTGGATAGTGTGTTCATGTGTCTCTTGCGAACCAGCTCATGTTTTGGAGCTTGTTGCCGTAGTTCATTTCCTGAGAATCTCGCAACATTATCTCATCGATTTGTGTTGCAACCTTTATTTTTCAGACATGCTAAGTCTGAGTATCCTGACACCAAATAGATCTGAATCTCAGGCAGGTGTGATGGTTGGAATGTGTCGGAATCAGGGCTCCGCAGACCTAAACAAGGTTCAAACTCTAGGGCGTGTGCGAAGGATTCTGCCTAGCTACAGCTCGCTGCTCACCGCCCCACGGCTTGGCTCCGTCGAGCTCGAACGAGCGGGGATAAGAAGTGGACACAATGATTTACCCAGGTTCGGGCTACCTTGCGGTGTAAAACCCTACTCCTGCTTCGTGGTGGATTGCCTCGCGAGGAGGATGAGTATGAACTAATACAAGTGTGAGCTGTCTCGCGAGAGCTTAATGGTGGTAGGATTCGATCGGATCTCCTCACTCTCTATGGTGGAAACTAGCCTATATTTATGATGGCCTTGGTCCTCTTCCCTCATAGCTTAGGCGGGAAGGGAGACCACAACGGCCAATTTTGAAGGGGGACAAGAGTACACCCTATCCCGAGTAAAGGTAGTCTTTGTCTGCAAAGCTTCTGGTTGTGACGCGGTGGTGGACTCGGTGATGACCTCTGTCCTGCCGAGCCTGTGGTCTCGGTCTTGTTGCACTGGAATGGAAACCTTTGGGGGATTCCTCGGGAACCCACATACGTCCTTGCCTCCTTAGCACCAAAGAGGAAACTGTCCTAGACGGCGCCCGCTGGCGCCCTCCTGGCCTTGGTCGTCATGGCTCACATCACCGCGCGCCTCGCGAGGTGGAATGCCTGCCTAGAGATATCTGCTCCTCGGGAGGCAACCTCAGGAGGCCTTGATGTCGTTTGCCTCGCGAGGCGGGAGGCCCTCGTGAGAGTCTTGCGTGTGAAGCCTTGGAGTTGGGCCGTGCTGGGCCTTTGATGGCGCCGCGCACTGGGCCGCAGGAAGACGAGTCTATGTACCCCCAGTACCAGAACGCCGATTGTAGCCCCCGGGCCCACAGCGCGCTCGGCCTGGCTTTGAGGCGAAGGTAAAGAGGGGAGGGCGAAGCGACGCGGGCCCTAACCGCCTACGGGCCAGGCTCGACGCGTGGTGCACGATGGGACGCGGACGCCCCCACTTCCCCAGATCGCCTCGGCAACTGCAGAGGCTAACCAAAGCCTGGCGCGTCCCGCAGAGCCATCATTACTCGAAGGTGGAAGGGCGGCAGCTGGCCTTCTGTGATCGCCTATAAGAGGGTGAAGGGGCAGAGCCCCCAACCCATCTTTGTCTTCTCATCAGTTCGCCTCCAACCTTTGTCGCAGCAGCCATGGCGCTCGTAAGAAGGTTCATCCCTGCCAAGAAGGGCAAGGCTCCGAAGGAGGGGTCGGAGCTGCCGCCGCCCCCGCAAGTCTGACGCCACAACCGTGGCGCCTCACCGAGGACGTGAGTGCCCTCCATTGGCAGTCTGCGCCGGCTCCGGCAGCTGCGCGAAGAGCTCCATTCGTGGGCGGGGCCACGGGAAGCGGCACATCGACGAACGCTGGGGGCGGAACGGCGTCGTCGCCCGGCCACCTCAGGCGTGGGCGCACTCCGCTGAGTTGGCCCACGAGTTCGTCGTGTGGATGGAGAGCCCACCGCGGACGTCGATCCAGCTCCCAGGCTGCTTTGCGGGGGGCTGGTGGCGGACCGCCCCGTCAGGCTATGTCTGCAGCCCGACGGCTGCTACACAAAATCCTCCTGGGCAGAGGTCGAAGTCACCCCCTCCGGCTTCGTGTACTTGACCCGGGGGTCTCAGTCATTCGCCTACGCCCATGACCTGAAGGGGAGGCACACCCTCCACTTCAAGTTCGACGGGGCAGCGACGCTCTTCGTGAAGATCTTCGGGGAGACGGGTGCCGCCTCAGATGCCATCCGGAGGGCGACAGCGTCCCATGACAACCGCAGCAGCGGCGGTGGCGTCCTCGGCGGTGAACTCGCCCTTGGCGATGGCCGTGGCACCTCCAACGGCGACGGCACCTCCTCCGGGGAAAGCTGGAGCAATGATGACTATGGCTAGGCAGAGGCGGAGGAGGACTCCGACTAGGCGTCGCGATGTCAAAGTCAGCGGCTCAGGAGCCACGGCCTCCGGGAGGCTGTTTCTTTTGTTTCTTTATTTCCTACACCAAAACCATGACAGGCCCCGTGGGGGTGTGCAAGGAACCGCGGTGCTCGCGCCTTTATCTTAATGCTTTCGGCTTGTGCTCAACTTATTATCGCGCCCCTCGTTTGAGTTTAACTCTTTTTCTTTCTGATCGCTTTGTGCTCTGCGTCGTCAGGACCCAGTCCCAGGCAAGCTTCTGCCATCACTGGTATGCCAGGTCACGATGCCGTGTGCAAGGCCAGGAGGTGAGCGACCCGAGGTCCGGTAAGAGCTCCTGAGGCATGATGCTCAAGAGGTCCCCCTAGATGCGCAAGCGGCTTTTGAGAGAAAAATGGGTTCTTCATCAAAACGAGGTCGCGAGAGTCGCGGTACGACATTAATAGTAAAGCTCACGCTAGGCGCAGATTATACGACTTAGCTTGGGATGCTCATGGCCCACTAGGGATTCCTGCATCAAGAGGGTGCGCCTCCATAGAGTTTTGATCCTCTGTACGCTTCCTGTTCCGTAATGAGTCAACACAAGTCCCACTAGGGGTGCATGAAAAGATTGGCGTCCTTTATATTTCAAGTGATGCCTGCATTGCTGGACTGCGCCCCTCTTCCCGTATTCCCTTGTGAGGTTTACCTCTCATTTCCTTGCTCACCAAGGTGCTCTACATCCTCAGGACCCGGCCCTCGAGCAGAGCTCAGCCGTCGCTGGTATGTCAGGTCACGATTCCTGGGACAAGGCCAGGGGGTGAGGGCCCGAGATCCCCCCCTTTTAACGTGCAAGCGGCTTGCGTGAAAAGGAGTATTTCACCTTGTGGGGGTTGCAAGGAAAGGGGCTTTGGCCGGCAATACACGGCAGATGAAGTGATTTTACTTAGCCTTCTGCGGATCAAACCGCTGCCTGATCAAGGCGGTCCCTCCTGAGGTGCCAGGGTGTCGTCAAGGAGCCGCTCGAACGCCTGTCTCCTGAGGTTCCTGCGCATTTGACAGATCACAAAATACAGAGGGTGGCACGCGCTTGCAGATCTGCTCATGATTGTTCCGTGAGAAGATGAAGGCACTAAGAACCTAGTGAGGTGACGTGCATGGGGCCGGCCCACGAGCCAGAGCTCAGTCACTTAGATTTATCAGCGCTACAGGGATGGACCCAAGCACGGGTGCCGTGCCGGTAGCCCCCTCTCATGGGACATTCAGGAGGAGAGCTGGCAACACATGAAGCCTGTGGGGTGGCGACTCTAGAAGCGACGTGACATCAAGCACAAGGTTAACAGCCACAGTAACTCATGAAAGCATAACTGGTCCGAGGTACCTGAACGGAATGATGCAACTCCACGGGCGGACCCTTACAGCCTGAGGATAATGCAGTCCGTGGGGCGCCCTCAATTGAACAAACCAAAAAGTCACCTGGCAATGATGCTGCAGAGACGTCAGGGTAGTCGATGAAGTGCGTCGCAGAGGCTCACTCCTCATGAGCGAGACGGATCCGTAGGCTCGGGAGGCTCGCGAGGCCCAGGGGGCTCGCGAGGGTCCAGGGCCTCCTAGGACGCCACCGCCGAGCGTCGGGCCTTGTGAGACACCATTGCGCACTGCGCCAGGCGCTGGTACATGGAGAAAATGTTCAGCAGGCCGAACAACATGCAGAAGTAGTTGTAGGGGAAGCCCCAGCTCCGGCCGACGCGTGACGTCCAGAAGAGGTCCTGAGAAGCTGCCCTGTTGAGGCCCGGGATGTTGACGTAGACGCGCGGCTCACCACCCGTGTCGGGGGCAGCAGCCGCGCGCGGCAACGCTCGCCGCGCATGGCTTGCGCTTCCTGAAGTTCCTCGATCACCTTGGTGATGAATTCCCGTGCTCCTGGCGCCTCGCGCCTCGTTCCTTGCTTGTGGGGGCGCGCGTCAAGGCACGCCTCCAAGTGGTGCCCGAGCACCTCCCTCGTCGCACTGGTTAGGTCAGAAGCTCTCCGGATGGAAGCCCCCGAGCCCGTCCTGAGGGAGTCACTGGGCGCGCCTTCCTATGCGGGAGGAATAGGCGCTCCGACAACACGTGCGGATCCTGAGGCGTCGCTGGCGGATTTCTTGGCCTCCGGACGGCTCTTGGGGAGGAGCTGCTTCTTCTTCGCAGCGGCAGCCTTAGGGGGCGCAGTGTCACCCTCGACATCTATGTTTTTAGCTGTCGTGGCCCGGTAGGCATGCTCGTGGTAGCAGACTGCCTCCTTCTCATCACAGGCGACAGTGATGATGCCGCTGCACCCTGGCATCTTGAGGACGTTGTAGCCGTGATGAGTGGCAGCCATGAACTTGGGGAGGGCTGGATATCCCAGGATGGTGTTGTACAGGAGGCCAATGTGGGCCATGTCAAAGTCAATGAGCTCAGTGTGGTAGTTGTCGTGCTTGCCGAAGGTGACAGGAAGGCGCACCTTCCCCAGGGGAGTGGTGGAGCCATCGGTCACCCCAGAGAATGGCTTGGTGGGCATGAGTTGGTCGTAAGGCACTTGAAGTTTCTCGAATATCTCCATGGAAAGGAAGCTGAGGCCAACGCCGCCATCGATGAGGGTCTTGGTGACTGAGATGTTGCTGATGGTGGGCGTGCACAGCATGGGCAGCATGCTAGAAGTAACCGAACACCTGAGGTGGTCCTTGGAGTCGAAGGTGATGGCGTACTGTGACCACTTGAGGGGGCGTGCAGCTTCAATCCTCGGGAGAGCTGCATTCACCTCGCGAGAGAACTGCTTGAAGATGCGGTTCGAGGTGGGTGCCTGAGCTCCGCCAAGGATGCAGGCAATCGCGCGAGGCTCCTGGTAGCCCCTGACCCCTTCATCTTGTTGGTTGTCGTTGTTTCTCCTGGGTGGCGGCGGCAGAGGCGGAAGGCCGTCGTTGCTGGGCACGGTCTTGGCGCCCATGCGCGATAGATTCTAGAGCGGCCCGATCTTGGTGTTGGCGCAGCGGCGTCAGGAGTGCAAGCGCGTCATATTGCGGCTGCTGCACGACTTGACAGCTGGCCTCATCCCGGGGCGGCGCCGGCGCCCCGCGCGGCGGGTTGTGCGAACACGCGTCGCGCCTTGGCTCGACGTCGGCGTGGCACAGAGGAGGAGGCGGAGGCGCGCCGTTAGCCACGTCGCCCGCGCGAGACGGTTGGGGACGGAGGGAGAGGGAAGGCGCCGGGGCCTCTCCGACGGTGTTGACAAGCTCGGTGATGCGGCCTAACCAGGCGTCGTAGCCTTTGTTGGCGGGGCGGGAGCGCAGCAGCTCGCACGCCATGAGCAGCGCAGCCTGTGCGTTCGCCGGCCCGTGACGGGCATGGGAGAACGATGCTGTGGCGGGAGTGATGGAAGGCCTAGCGGTGCGGCCGTCACGCTGCATGGAGGGCGGCAGCGAAGAGTCCTGCTGCTCGTGGGCGGCATGGTCGGTGGCAGCGTTGGCTGCAGGAGAAGCAGAGCGTTGGGGGGCACCGTGGCGCACCGGTGCCGTCTTGGCGACGTGGGAAGCCTGGCGCTTGGTGCAGACCCGACGAGCGTCAGCCATGGGAGTGGCGAAGCAAGGACGGAGCGAAGCGGAAGGAAGAACTTTGACATGCCCCTACCTGGCATGCCAAATGTCGGAATCGGGGCTCCGCAGACCCAAACAAGGTTCGAACACTGGGGCATGTGCGGAGGATCCTGCCTAGCTACAGCTCGCTGATCACCGCCCCATGGCTTGGCTCCGTCGAGCTCGAACGAGCGGGGAGAAGAAGTGGGCACAGTGATTTACCCAGGTTCGGGCCACCTTGCGGTGTAAAACCCTACTCCTGCTTTGTGGTGGATTGCCTCGCGAGGAGGATGAGTATGAACTAGTACAAGTGTGAGCTATCTCGGGAAATCTCAATGGCGGAAGAATTCGATCGGATCTCCTCCCTCTCTACGGTGGAGACTAGCCTATATTTATAATGGCCTTGGTCCTCTTCCCTCATAGCTTAGGCCAGAAGGGATACCACAACGACCAATTTTGAAGCGGGACAGGAGTACACCCTATCCTGACTAAAGGTGGTCTTCGTTTGCAAAGCTTCTGGTCGTGACGCGTACACCCTTGCCTCCTTAGCACCAAAGAGGAAACTGTCCTGGACGGCACCCGATGGCGCCCTGCTGGCCTTGGTCGTCATGGCTCACGTCACCGCGTGCCTCATGAGGTGGGATGCCTGCCTAGAGATGGCCGCTCCTCGGGAGGCCGCTCCTCCGGAGGCCTCGATGTCGTTCGCCTCGCGAGGCGGGAGGCCCTCGAGAGGGTCTTGCTCGTGAAGCCTTTGAGTTGGGCTGTGTGATACGTCTCCAATGTATCTATAATTTTTGATTGTTCCATGCTATTATATTCTCTGTTTTGGATGTTTTATATGCATTAATATGCTATTTTATATTATTTTTGGGACTAACCTATTAACCTAGAGCCCAGTGCCAGTTTCTATTTTTTCCTTGTTTTTGACTTTTACAGAAAAGTAATATCAAATGGAGTCCAAATGGAATAAAACTTTACAATGATTTTCCTTCGACCAGAAGACACCCAGGAGACTTGGAGAGAGGGCCAGAAGAGTCCCGAGGAGGCCACAAGCCCTCAGGGCGCGCCCCAGGGGGGCGCCCCTAGATTGTGGGCCCCTCGGGAGTCCCCTAACCCTAATTCCAGCTCTATATATTCTCAAATATTCCCCAAATATCAGAAGCGTCCACCAAAATACTTTTCCGCCGCCGAAAGCCTCTGTTCCTGTGAGATCCCATCTTGGGGCCTTTTTCGGCACTCTGCCGGATGGGAATTCGATCATGGAGGGCCTCTACATCAACCTTGCTGCCCTTCCGATGAAGCGTGAGTAGTTTACCACAGACCTAAGGGTCCATAGCTAGTAGCTAGATGGCTTCTTCTCTCTCTTTGATCCTCAATACCATGTTCTCCTTGTTGTTCTTGGAGTTCCATCCGATGTACTCTTATTTTGCGGTGCGTTTGTTGAGATTCGATGAATTGTGGATTTATGATTAGATTATTTATGAATATTATTTGAGTCTTCTCTGAACTCTTTTATGCATGATTAAGATATCTTTGTATTTCTCTTTGAACTATCAGTTTGGTTTGGCCAACTAGATTGTTTTTTCTTGCAATGGGAGAGGTGCTTAGTTTTGGGTTCAATCTTGTTGTGTCCTCACCCAGTGACAGAAGGGGTAGCGAGGCACGTATTGTATTGTTGCCATGAAGGAAAAAAGATGGGCTTTATGTCATATTGCTTGAGTTTATCCCTCTATATCTTGTCATCTTACTTAAAGCGTTGCTCTATTCTTATGAACTTAATACTCTAGATGCAGGCAGGAGTCGGTCGATGTGTGGAGTAATAGTAGTAGATGCAGAATCATTTCGGTCTACTTGTCACGGACGTGATGCCTATATTCATGATCATTGCCTTATATATCATCATAACTATGCGCTTTTCTATCAATTGCTCAACAGTAATTTGTTTACCCACCGTATGTTTTCTTTCAAGATAGAAGCCTCTAGTGAAACCTATGGCCCCCTGGTCTATTTTCCATCATATATTTTCAGATATATAAACAAAAAAACCCAAAAATACCTTGCTGCAATTTATTTATATTTACTTTAGTTTGCTAATTTATTTATCTTTTTATACCTATCTCTATTAGATCTCACTCTTGTTCGTGACCGTGAAGGCATAGACAACCCCTTTTTCGTGTTGTGTGCAAGTGTTTGTTAGTTTGTGCAGGTGCATATATTGGAGACTTGCTTGTGCCTTCTACTGGATTGATACCTTGGTTGTTAATTGAGGGAAATAGTTATCTCTACTTTGCTATATCACCCTTTCCTTTACAAGGGAAAAATCAATGCAAGCTCAAGAAGTAGCAGGAAGAATTCTAGTGCCGTCACCGGGGAGGTTCTACATCAAGCCTGCCAAGTACCCATCATAAACACTCATCTCTTACACTTTCATTATTTTCCATTTGCCTCTCGTTTTCCTCTCCCCCACTTGTAAAACATTTTCAGAAAAACACAAAAATATTTGCCTTTTTTTCGCCTTCTTTCGTTCATCTTTTTTGTTTGCTTTCCATTTGCTTATGTGCTAGATTGCTTGGTTTGTCGCGATGTCTCAAGAAAATACCAAGTTGTGTGACTTTTCCAACACGAATAATAATTATTTTATTCGTACTCTGATCGCTCCCGCCACTTGTGCGGAATCTTATGAAATTAATGCCGCTTTGTTGAATCTTGTTATGAAAGAAAAATTTTCCGGTAGTCCTAATGAAGATGCCGCATCCCATCTAAATACTTTCGTTGAGTTGTGTGATATGCAAAATAAAAAAGATGTGGATAATGATATTTTTAAATTGAAGCTATTTCCGTTCTCCCTACGAGCTCGTGCTAAAACTTGGTTTTCATCTTTGCCTACAAATAGTATTGATTCATGGAATAAGTATAAAGATGCTTTTATTTCCAAGTATTTTCCTCCTGCTAAGATCATCTCCCGAAGGAACGATATAATGAATTTTAAACAACTTGATCATGAACATATTGCACAATCTTGGGAGAGGATGAAATTGATGATAAGAAATTGCCCTACTCATGGTTTAAGTTTATGGATGACCATACAATTTTTTTATGGCGGATTGAATTTTGCATCTAGAAATCTTTTAGATTCCGCCGTGGGAGGTACTTTTATGGAAATTACATTAGGAGAAGCTACAAACTGCTAGATAATATTATGGCAAATTACTCTCAATGGCATACCGAAAGATCTTCCACTAGTAAAAAAGTGCATGCGATTGAAGAAATCAATACTTTGAGTGGAAAGATGGATGAACTTATGAAATTGTTTCCTAGTAGGAGTGCTCCTATTGATCATAATGATATGCCTTTGGCCACCTTGATTGAGAATAATAATGAATCTATGGATGTGAATTTTGTTGGTAGGAACAATTTTGGTAATAATGCATATAAAGGTAATTTCAACCCTAGGCCATTTCCTAGTAATTCCTTTAATAACTATCATAATTCCTACACCAATTCTTATGGAAATTATAATAAAATACCCTCTTATCTTGAGAATAATATTAAAGATTTCGTTTATTCTCAAAAGAATTTCAATGCTATGGTAGAAGAAAAATTGCTTAAGATTGATGATTTGGCTAGAAACGTTAATAGAATTTATCATGAGATTGATTATTTTAAGATTAGATCTATGCCACCTAAGATTGATATTAATGAGTCTCTGAAAGCTATTAAAATTTCTATCGATGAATGTAAAGAGAGAACCGCTAGGATGCGTGCTAAGAGAGATTGGCTAGAAAAAGCATGTTCTATAATATAAATCTTAAAGTGATTGGTGTGACTCCTATTGAATCTTTGTTTTATAATATAAATCTTGATAAATATGGGAATGGAGATGAGTCAACTTTACCTAGAAGGCATCCCAATAATTTGAGGGTGAAGATTTTAATGAAAAAATTGATAAAAGTGGGATTGGAGAGGTCAAAACTTTAAGTAGCGATGAACCCACTCTTTTGGATTTCAAGGACCTTAATTATAATAATTGTTCTTTGATAGGTTGTATTTCCTTGTTGCAATCCATGCTTAATTCACCTCATGCTTACAGTCAAAATAAAGCTTTTACTAAACATATCGTTGATGGTATGATGAAATCATTTGAAGAAAAACTTGAGCTGGAAGTTTCTATCCCTAGAAAGCTTTATGATGAGTGGTAACCTACTATTAAGATTAAAATTAAATATTATGAGTGTAATGCTTTGTGTGATTTGGGTGCTAGAGTTTCCACTATTCCGAAAACTTTATGTGATGTGCTAGGTTTCCATAAACTTGATGATTGTTTTTTTGAATTTGCATCTAGCGGATTCCACTATTAAGAAACCTATGGGAAGGATTAATGATGTTCTTATTGTTGCAAATAGGAATTATGTGCCCGTAGATTTTATTGTGCTTGATATAGATTGCAATCCTACATATCCTATTATTCTTGGTAGACCTTTTCTTAGAACGATTGGTGCAATTATTGATATGAAAGAAGGAAACATTAGATTTCAATTTATGTTAAGGAAGGGCATGGAAAACTTCCCAAGAAATAAAATTAAGTTTCCATATGAATCTATTATGAGGGCTACTTATGGTTTGCATACCAAAGATGACAATACCTAGATCTATGTTTTGTGCCTAGCTAGGGGCGTTAAACAATAACGCTTGTTGGGAGGCAACCCAATTTTTATTTTTGTGTTTTTTGTTTCTGGTTCTGTTTTTAAATAAATATACATTATTACCTCTGTAATAATTGTGTTTTGGTGTTTTAATTAATGTTTGAGCAAAGTAAGACCTTTGGGATGGTTTATGGTGATAGTTGATTTGATCTTGCAGAAAAACAGAAACTTTTGTGCTCATTACCAGAAATTTAGAAAATCACATAGACGTGGTTTTCATCTGAATTTTTTACAAAAAATTGATATACAAATTTTCTAAATTATCCTAATTTTTCAGAATTTTTGGAGTTACAGAAGTATACGAAATTGGCAGATTACTACAGACTGTTCTGTTTTTGACAGATTCTGTTTTCTATGTGTTGTTTGCTTATTTTGATGAATCTATGGGTAGTATCGAGGGGTATGAACCATGGAGAAGTTGGAATAAAGTAGACATAACACCAATATAAATTTATAATGAGTTTATAACAGTACCTAAAGTGGTGATTTATTTTATTATACTAACGGATCTTACGAGTTTTCTGATGAGTTTTGTGTTGTGAAGTTTTCAAGTTTTGGGTAAAGATTTGATGGAGTATGGAATAAGGATTGGCAAGAGCCGAAGATTGGGGATGCCCAAGGAACCCCAAGGTAATATTCAAGGACAACCAAGCATCCAAGCTTGGAATGCCCTAGATGGCATCCCCTCTTTCGTCTTCCATCCATTGGTAAATTTACTTGAGGCTATATTTTTATTCACCACATGATATGTGTTTTGCGTGGAGCGTCTTGTATGATATGAGTCTTTGCTTTTTCATTTGCCACAACCATCCTTCATGTACACACCTTTTGAGAGGGACACGCTTTAATCGTGAATTTATTAGAATACTCTATGTGCTTCACTTATATCTTTTGAGCTAGGCAGTTTGCTCTAGTGTTTCACTTATATCTTTTTAGAGCACGGCGGTGGCTTTATTTTATATAAATTTTGGAACTCTCATGCTTCACTTATATTATTTTGAGAGTCTTAAAAAGCATGGTAATTTTCTTTGGTTATGAATTAAGTCCTAATATGATGGGCATCCAAGAGGGATATAATAAAAACTTTCATATAAAGAGCATTGAATATATGAGAAGTTTGATTCCTTGCATTTGTTTTGAGATATAAATATGGTGATATTAGGGTCATGCTAGTGAGTAATTGTGGATTGGCATAAATATTTGTGTTAAAGTTTGTGATTCCCATAGCATGCACGTATGGCGAACCGTTATGTGATGAAGTCGGAGCATGATTTATTCTTTGATTGTCTTCCTTATGAGTGGCGGTCGGGGACGAGCGATGGTCTTTTCCTACCAATCTATCCCCATAGGAGCATGCGTGTATTACTTTATTTTGATGGATAATAAATTTTTGCAATAAGTATGTGAGTTCTTTATGACTAATGTTGAGTCCATGGATTATACGCACTCTCACCCTTCCACCATTGCTAGCCTCTCTAGTTCCGCACAACTTTCGCCGGTGCATTAAACCCACCATATACCCTTCCTCATAACAGCCACCATACCTACCTATTGTGGCATTTCCATAGCCATTCTGAGATATATTGCCATGCAACTTCCACCGTTTCATTTTATTATGACACATACCATCATTGTCATATTGCTTTGCATGATCATGTAGTTGGCATAGTATTTGTGGCTTGCCCACCATTCATATTTTTTTATACATGTCACTCTTGCTCATTGCACATCCCGGTATACCACCAGAGGCATTCATATAGAGTCATATTTTGTTCTAGTATCGAGTTGTAATTCTTGAGTTGTAAGTAGATAAAATTGTGATGATCATCATTATTAGAGCATTGTCTCATGTGAGGAAAGGATGATGGAAGCTATGATTCCCTCACAAGTTGGGATGAGTCTCCGGACTTTAAAAATAATAAAAGAGGCCAAATAATCCCAAATAAAAAAAGGGCCAAAGAAGCCCAAACAAAAAGAGAGAGAAAAAGAGATAAGGGACAATGTTACTATCCTTTTTCCACACTTGTGCTTATAAATAGCACCATGTTGTTCATGATGGAGAGTCTCCTATTTTGTCACTTTCATATACTAGTGGTAATTTTTCATTATAGAACTTGTCTTGTATATTCCAATGATGGGCTTCCTCAAAGTGCCATAGGTCTTCATGAGAAAGCAAGTTGGATGCACACCCACGTAGTTTCTTTTTGAGCTTTCATACACTTATAGCTCTAGTGCATCCGTTGCATGGCAATCCCTACTCACTTGCATCGATATCAATTGATGGGCATCTCCATAGCCCATTAATTTTCCTAGTTGATGTGAGACTTTCTACATCCTTTTTGTCTTCTCCACAACAACCATATTGTATTCCACCTATAGAGCTATATCCATGGCACACGCTCATGTATTGCGTGAAAGTTGAAAATTTTTGAGAACACCAAAAGTATGAAACAATTGCTTGGCTTGTCATCGGGGTTGTGCATGATGAAATACTTTGTGTAATGAAGATGGAGCATAGCCATACTATATGATTTTGTAGGGATAACTTTCTTTGGCCATGTTATTTTGAGAAGACATGATTGCTTTATTAGTATGCTTGAAGTATTATTGTTTTTATGTCAATATTAAACTTTTGTTTTGAATCTTATGGATCTGAATATTCTTGCCAAAATAAAGAAAATTGCATTGATAAATATGTTAGGTAGCATTTCACATAAAAAATTCTGTTTTTATCATTTACCTACTTGAGGACGAGCAGGAATTAAGCTTGGGGATGCTTGATACGTCTCCAACATATCTATGATTTTTGATTGTTCCATGCTATTATATTATCTGTTTTGGATGTTTTATATGCATTAATATGCTATTTTATATTATTTTTGGGACTAACCTATTAACCTAGAGCCCAGTGCTAGTTTCTGTTTTTTCCTTGTTTTTGACTTTTACAGAAAAGGAATATAAAATGGAGTCCAAACGGAATAAAACTTTACGATGATTTTTCTTCGACCAGAAGACACGCAGGAGACTTGGAGAGAGGGCCAGAAGAGTTCCAAGGAGGCCACAAGCCCTTAGGGCGCGCCCCTGGCTTGTGGGCCCCTCGGGAGTCCCCTAACCCTAATTTCAGCTATATATATTCACAAATATTCCCCTAACATCAGAAGCATCCACCAAAATACTTTTTGGCCGCCGCAAGCCTCTGTTCCCGTGAGATCCCATCTTGGGGCCCTTTCCGACACTCTGCCGGAGGGGGATTCAATCACGGAGGGCCTATACATCAACCTTGCTGCCCTTCCGATGAAGCGTGAGTAGTTGACCATAGACCTAAGGGTCCGTAGCTAGTAGCTAGATGGCTTTTTCCCTCTCTTTGATCTTCGATACCATGTTCTCCTCGATGTTCTTGGAGTTCTATCCGATGTAATCTTCTTTTGCGGTGCGTTTGTTGAGATCTGATGAATTGTGGATTTGTGATTAGATTATTTATGAATATTATTTGAGTCTTCTCTGAACTCTTTTATGCATGACTAAGATATCTTTGTATTTCTCTTCGAACTATTGGTTTGGTTTGGCCAACTAGATTGGTTTTTCTTACAATGGAAGAGGTGCTTAGTTTTGGGTTCAATCTTGCGGTGTCCTCACCCAGTGACAGAAGGGGTAGCGAGGCACGTATTGTATTGTTGCCATCAAGGATAAAAAGATGGGGTTTATGTCATATTGCTTGAGTTTATCCCTCTACATCATGTCATCTTACTTAAAGCGTTGCTCTGTTCTTATGAACTTAATACTCTAGATGCAGGCAGGAGTCGGTCGATGTGTGGAGTAATAGTAGTAGATGCAAAATCTTTTCGGTCTACTTGTCACAGACGTGATGCCTATATTCATGATCATTGCCATAGATATCGTCATAACTGTGTGCTTTTCTATCAATTGCTCATCAGTAATTTGTTCACCCACCATATGTTTTCTTTTAGGAGAGAAGCCTCTAGTGCAACCTATGGCCCCCCGGTCTATTTTCCATCATATATTTTCAGATCTATAAACCAAAAAAACACAAAAATACCTTGCTGCAATTTATTTATATTTACTTTAGTTTGCTCTTTTATTCATCTTTTATACCTATCGCTATTAGATCTCACTCTTGTTCATGACCATGAAGGGATTGACAACCCCTTTTTCGTGTTGTGTGCAAGTGTTTGTTAGTTTGTGCAGGTGCATATATTGGGGACTTGCTTGTGCCTCCTACTGGATTGATACCTTGGTTGTTAACTGAGGGAAATACTTATCTCTACTTTGTTGTATCACCCTTTCCTCTTCAAGTGAAAAATCAACACAAGCTCAAGAAGTAGAACCGTGCTGGGCCTTTGACGGTGCCGCGCACTGGGCCGCAGGTAGACGGGTCTGGGTACCCCCGGTCCGAGGACGCCGACAGAATGTTTCCCAAGTATAATAATATTGGCCTCTTTGTAAACCGGTAAAGTGATGTTGTGGTCAACACACCTAGACGGAAGACCATTATTGTAGTATCTAGACTGAGCAATTTGGCCACTCCCCATGAGGATTTGACTCATTCTAGAATTTGTTCCTTATGGATCCTTTGTGTTTCCAAAGTCCGACCTTTACTTGATGTTCTAGAGACCAAACTACCTATAATAAGTTATGCTAGTACATCAAGGAGAACATTCAAAGCGGAGTGCTAAATGTCTCCTTGTCGATCATCCGGATTTTGTTTCCTTGGCCTCGCTAAGGTGAAATCTGAGAAAGTGTTTGTCTTCCTTTGCGTCTGCATCCTCTATAACTGTTCATCATGGTAGTATGATGTGCTGCTAGGATCCTTGGCATAGATGCTGGTAAAACCCTGATGAATATGGAAATGCTCAAGTTCTTGAAAGCACGCTCAGTTGCTAGGTTATATCCTCGATATCAATTGGAATGTGCATTCCATTTGCCGAGTTGCTCCATAACTCAAGTATCCTTTCCAAATGATTATGCCATTCAGTCGAATTCCTTCAAACGATCTTTTGTGAATTTGCATGGGTCTGGTATATAAGTTTCAATGATCTCTGTATCAAAAGTAATTCTTTTTGCCTGACTAAGGAGATGATTCTACGAGTCACCTCCTCTAAGGTGCCCCGTTTTGGTATTAAGGGAAATTAACTCCTCGCTACATTGACAATCATTCACCGTCTTCTTGAGCATGGAAATGTTGATGTGTGTTGACTAAGGAGATGATTCTACCAAATTGACCCTTCATCATCTGTTTCCTTCCCTCGTTCCTGATGTGTGTTTTGCATCTCTGTCGACGTTCTGGGATCGGGGGTACCCAGACCTGCCTTCCTGCAGCCCAGCGCGTGGCCCCCTCAACGGCTCGGTGTGGCCCAGCTACAAGACTCTGCGAGCAAGACCCTCGCGAGGCCCCCCGGCCTCGCGAGGCGAACGACACCAAGACCTACCGAGGGGCAGCTCCCCGAGCCTGCCTCCCAAGGAGCGGAGATCTCTATGCAAGCCTCCCACCTCGCGAGGTGCGTGATGACGTGAGCCATGACGACCAAGGCCAGGCGGGCGCCAGTGGGCGCAGAGGAGGACAGTTTCCTCTTTGGTGCTAAGGAGGCAAGGACCAGCGCGGGTTCCCGAGGGATCCCCCAAAGGTTTCCATTCTGGTGCAAAAAGAACAGGACCATGAGCTCGGCAGGACATACGTCATCACCGAGCCCACCACTGCGTCACAGCCAGGAGCACTGCAGGCGAAGACCACCTTCTGTCAGGATAAGATGTACCTCTTGTCCCCTTTCGAATTGGCCGTTGTGGAATCCCTTCCCGCCTAAGTTATGAGGGAAGAGGACCAAGGCCACTATAAATATAGGCTAGCCTCCACCATCCCCTGAACCCTCGTGAGGCAGCTCACCCACTGTATTAGTTCATCCTCAACCTCCTCGTGAGGCCAATCCACCACAAAGCAGGAGTACGGTCTTACACCGCAAGGTGGCATGAACCTGGGTAAACTGCCATGTTCTTCCATTCCCCGCTCGCATGAACTCGACGAGGCCAAGCCATGGACTGATGAGCTTCAGACTATGGCTAGGCTAGGTCTTCGCACACGCCCTAGAGTTCGAACCTTAATGGGTCTGTAGAGCCCCGATTCTGACATTTGGCGTGCCAGGTAGGGGCGTGTCGAAACTCCCTCCCGTTTCGTTTCATCTCCGCTCCGTCGCTCCCAGGGCAAACGCCCGCCAAGTTCGCGCCGAGCACCGGGCTGCCCGCGTTGCCCAGACGGCGCTCGTGGGCCGCGGTGTTCCTCGCCGCCCCGTTTCTCCGCAACTAACGCGGCCATCGACCCCACTACTCATGAGCAGCGGGACTCTTCGTCGTCACTCATCGCGTGGCATGGCGGCCGCGCCGCCACACCTACCTTCACCACCACCACGGTGTTGCCTTGTCGTGCCTATCGAGGACTGATGGACGCACAGGCCATGCACCTTATCGCGTGTGAGTTGCTACGCTATCGACCGGCCAACCACGACTATGACGCTAGGCTCGACCGTATGGCCGAGCTTCTCGACACCTCTTGCAGGGGCATGGGTCATTTTCGCTCTTCGCCTGTGTCGCGGCCCTTGCCAGAGCCCCATACTTGCCCCTGCTGCATTTGTTTGTCCTTCCGCGGTGGCGAAGCTAGGAGTAGGGCTTCTCCTACAGCTCAGGAGGCGCCCCCCCAGTCTCTGGTCGGGGTAATACACGGTAACCCTCCCCCATGAGGGCTACCGCATTGGGCCGCCTCTTGGAAGCCGCTATCAGGTGGGAGCGGCGCCGGTCAGCATGGCGATGGACCTAGGAGCTGATCTCGGACACTGGCCCACGGCTGTCGCTCCGATCGGCTCCCCTTCAAATCCTCCAACGAGGGTTGCAAGTCAAGGAATGAGCACATGGCAATGCACCCATAGAGAAAGGCTTTTCAGGACGTCTGCTGAGGCTCCTCAGGCGTCAATCCCCGATGTCAGGAACCGTGCTGCCTTAGGAGGGACCGCCTCCCCATCCACCCGCGGGCGCTCCAGCCCGTAACCCGGCTTCAGGAGCTTGCTTGCTTATGGCTCGGGCGCCTCAGGAGGACCGCTGGACCCAGGAATTCAAGGCACACCTGCCCCATGGCACCTCGCCTAAAGGAGGAGCAGGACACGGGGTGTGGCCTGCCGGGCCACCGCTCACTGTCTACAGGATGGCAAGCGGTGCTATAAGTGCCCTGGTAACATCTCGTCAAGGCGCGTTCTGGAAGGCCAAGGACCAGAATTGTTGACGAACACCCGTGGGGAAGATTGCGGGCGCCACCCTTCATCGCGCGCCCTCGCGAGCGAGATGGCCCGCAGCGGGCCCTGCTGACCCACGGCATGGCGCGACACCACCAAGACAGTTCAACCTCATGGGGCCCGCCATCTCCGTGCCAAGAGAACTCATCAATGGGCGTAGGGGCTTCGGGCGATTCGACCCCCGTTGCCCCTTGGGGTCCGGAGGCTAGACATATCAAGGCCTTTTTCTTCACGCAGCTGGCGGCTGCTGCTACTTTCATGAAGCCATCGACAAGTTCACTAGGTGGGCAGAAGTGGAACCTGTGCGCACCATCCCCGCAAGATTGGCCATCAGGTTCATCGAGAGCCTCGTGAGCCGATTCGGTGTCCCCAACCGCATCATCATGATAGCATGGTGCCATCCATCATCAAAGACAATGGCTCCCAGTTTACAAGCAATCTCCTCAGTTCATATTGTGCTAAGCTTGGAAAGCAGATATATTACGCTTCGGTGTCGCGCCCGCGGAGCAACGGCCAAGCTGAGCACGCCGGCGCAGAGGCCTTGAGGGGCCGCAAGACAAGGGGCTTAAAGAAGAAGCTAGAGGCCTGCAACAGGGGTGGCTCTATGAGCTTCAGTCCGTGTTGTGGTCCGTCCGCACCACTGCGACTAAGCCCACCGGTGCGACCCCACTCTTCCTCATCTATGGGGCTGAGGCGGTCCTCCCGCACGAAGTCAAGCATCGTTCCCAGCGAATCTCGGCTTTCGATGAGGCGCGTCAGGATGCCTCGCGGGGAAGTGATCTTGTGCTCGGAGAGGAGGCCCACCGCCAAGCTTCTCTCCACGCCGCGAGGCACTAGCAGGTGCCGTGGCGCTACCACTGCCGCAACATCCGCCCCCGGACCCTCGAAGTCGAGGACCTCGTCCTAAGGCGGGTCCTCTCCAGGGAGGGCCTCCACAAGCTCTCGCCCATGTGGGAGGGCCCGTTCAAGGTCGCCTGCGTCTCTAGGCCCGGTGCCGCACGCCTGGAGACGGAGGATGGGGTCCCCGTCTAGAATGCTTGGAACATCCAGCATCTCCGCAAGTTCTACTCGTGACACTCTCAAGTAATAATGAATGGAGTTGTACCCACCCCTGAGTCTCCCGATGCGCCACCCCACGGCCTCACGGGAGCTCCTGCCCACGCCCAAGTGGAAGCCCCATGCTCCATGCTGGCGGACGAAATGGTCGAACAACGACTATGCCCATGCCCAAGTGGAAGCCCCATGCTCCGCGCTCGTGGGAAGACTAGGCTAGGTGCTGGACACGGCTGTTTCTTTCGCTTTGTGTAAACCATTTGTGATTCCTTTGAGTAAAGCTTGGAGTTTTTATGTGCTTTTGGAAAAAGGGGGTGAGGGTTTTTCTTGCGGTGTTTTCGTTTCTTAGATTTTCTTAAAAACAGCAATGGCTGCCGGCCGCCCGCCTCCCGATCGTCGAGCGAGCGAGGGCTGGGCCAATGCATGCGTCTAGGCCAGCCCGAGGACCCCGGCCTCGCCGGTCCCGGTCCTGCCCCTGCGCACACCTCACCAAGGCTTGGTGCCTGAGTCCTCGGGAGACACCCTCGGGTGAGCCAGCAGGCACGCGCTGCTCCACATCCCCCTCCTCAGGAGCGCTCATCTCTGACCTCGACTGGGCATCATGCCCCAGCATACCAGCAATGATCGGCCTATGCTCGGGGGCTGCGGGTGTGGAGTTAGCAAAAGGGGCGGTTCAGCGCACCCAAAAGAGTGCAGCGTTACTCTATTCATCATAAGGGGGTCTCATTCAAGTACCTTTACATCCCCGCGGGGTTACATTCAAAATAGCAGCAGGAAAACATGTGGAAAGCACCCTAAGCAGAGGCTTCATCATCATCGCTGGTGGCAGCTCCACTTTCATCGGCTTCATGCTAATCTTTGGGACCATCGGGAGCAAGCCGCGCAACCAAATCAACTACTTGATCCTCCACCCACTCCCCCAGCGCGTCGCGATCACCCTGGGGACTGGGTCGATCAGGGTCTCAAAGTCGAAGTCAGGGTCGGAACGAAGGAGATGACTGAAAACACGAGTCGACGCCCGCGTGAGGAGGTCACGACTCTCTTCATCGACAAGTTTGCGCACCTTCTCTGTGCCCCCTT
Source organism: Thinopyrum elongatum (assembly GCA_011799875.1). NCBI lineage: Eukaryota > Viridiplantae > Streptophyta > Magnoliopsida > Poales > Poaceae > Thinopyrum > Thinopyrum elongatum. The sequence continues at coordinate 305,854,476 of CM022302.1, read as the reverse complement.
CAAGCCGCTCCATGACCTTGGTGAAGAAGGCGAGGTAGTCAGCAACGTTCGCTTTGAGTGGACTGGAAAGGCTCTTCCCAAAGATGGAGCGTAGGGCGTGATTGGCCCCGCACTCGAGGTCTTGAAACATCACGAATCGTGTGTGTTCCAGACCCCGAGCCCGATTGGCCTTGTCGGTTGCCCGCTCAACCAGGGAGGCGACGTCCCCCACTTGTTGATAGAGGGAAGCCAGCTCGATCTCGGCTGCGGCTTGGGCGTCGAGGGCAGCCTTCTGGTGTTTCTCCGCCCCGGCCAGTTGCTTCTTGAGGCCGTCAGTCTCGGCCTTCAGCTCGGTGCGCTGGGTGCAGAAGCAACCCTCCTGAAGCTTCAGTTTCTTGCGATAGTCCCTGGCAAGGGCTCGGCGGGCTCCCGCGACCCCCTCATCGATTGCCGCCTGAACTTTCTCCTCCCGAGAGCCCAGGGCGGCCTCGGCTGTCATCACTTGGCACTCCATCACCTCCAGCCGATCGCACTCCATGTTCTGCTCCAACGCAGCCAGCTCCAGCGACTCTTCCAGGGCGTGAAGCCCTGCCTCACGAATCGATAGCTCCCCTGCGGGAATGGGCGCGATCGCTTCATGCTCCCGAACTCGCCGTTCTAGGGTGGCGACGGAAGCCAGGAGCTCCTGCTCGTGCCTTTCGGCGGCCTCACGCCATCGGTCCGCGGCCTCGTGCCGTCGGTCCTCGGCCTTAGCCTCCTCGAAGGCACGGTCGCGGGCTGCTTTAGCCACAACAAGAGACTCCTCGTCCTTCGAGCGAGCAGCTTTGTGCTGAAGGCGGCTGAAGTTGACAGCCACTTTGAGCTGGCACCACCCGCGCACCAGGCGCTGGTGCTCAGCTTTGAGGTGCGTGTCAACATCGCCAAGCTCCACCTCGAGCTGATCCAGCGCGCCCCTGGCGTTCTAAAGAAGGCCATGCTGGATGGCGCTTCAGTCGCGGCGAGCTCCAAAGCCCGGCCAAAGCCCTGTTCCATGCCACCGGCCACGGCAGAAGCCTCATAGGGCCGGCCGTGCTGGGCGGAGCCCCGGAGATGGATGGCCCGGCGCCTGCTTCCCTGGCCCGAGGCACGGCCCTGCGCGAGCTGGATGTTAGGCCGACCATCGGCTTGCGGCGGACCCAATCGTCTCCTGGGGAAAGCGGGACAAACGACGGTACCATCCATGTGAGCCCGACACTACTCCCGTCAGACGGCGCCGAAGCCCAGGGGCCGCGGACCGCTAGGGGCCGCCTTGGCAGGAATACAGCTTCTCTAGTGTGCGTGGGCTCGGCCGCCGGGCCTACGGAGCGCAGAACCGTTGGGCGCTTCGACGCTCCGGGAGGTGACAACGGGGGTGTCCTTGCCCCTTCGCCTAACGGAGACCTGAGAAATAAAGGCTCAGCAAGGCTTCACGAGCAGAGGTCAAGGAAGGCAGAAGACTTACTCGTTGGTGGCGACCCACTTCCTCGTCTTCAAGGTCTCCGAGGGCAAGCCGGCGCCACCCTTGGGCCGCCTCTTCCTTGAAGAAGCGTGGACCCTAGGGGCCGGTGCCATGAGGGGCTCCCGGCCTTCCCGCAGGCTTGATACGGTGGCCACGTCCCCATCCAGAGGACCGGCACCACTACCCGGAGGCGCAGGGGAGAGGCGGCCTGTGCTGGGCGGTTCGGCGCGCCCATCAGTCTTCACCAAGTGTGCCTCGCCCGCGAGGCCCTCGGGGGCTGGGGCAACCAGGAGGGGGTTGTCACGAGGCCCCTTGTAGCCCACGGGAGGCAGCCCCCACTCATCGAAGCGAGGCATTCCCCTGGAGAAGTCTCTCCCATTCGTATAATCGTACAGGGGCGTCCGCCTTCAGGGAGCGCGCCGGCTCCCCCGCCGGTCAGGAGGCGGAGTATCCCATTCAGCGCACTAGGGGGCAGGGAGGCCACCTGGAGCCTCATTGGGTCGTCGCGGTCGGTGAACGTCGACTTCGGGCGTGAGTGGCACTGGAGTGGAGCAATCCGCCGCCGGACGAACTCCCTTACCACCATCATCGCCGTTAGGCCTACCGCCTTCAGGTCGGCCCGCCTCGCCGAAACCCGCGCGAACCTCGGGTCAACGAGCCTGTCATGCGCCCACCCCGAGCATGGCACTGTCGGGGAGGACGGGATTTGGAACAGGGGGCTGTACTGGGATACGTCGACGTACACCCATTGCCTTCGGAAGATTTCCACGTCCAGGCAGATCTTCATGCGGATGCCTTCGCCCACCGTCGCGCTCACTGCGTGAAGGGACACTCGCCCAGAGCACTGTGTGTCGATGGTTTATTGAAGGGAGAAGAAGTGGCGGAGCAGCACCACCGAGGGAGCGATGCCGACGAAGGCCTCGCATAGGAAAGCAAAGGCAGAAAGGAGGGTGATGGATTCCGGATCAAGGTGCAGTGCATGGACCTGGTAGTGCGACAGGACGGCATTGAAGAAATTTGAAAATGGAGGCAACAAACCAGAGAAGAGGGCGTGAAGATGAAGGGCAATGGTGGTGGCCTCCTGTTAGGAGGAAGGCAAGGAGGCGGGCTAGATCTTCGTCACCTTCCACTTATTGGAATTGGCCGCGACCGCGGGTAAGACCTTATCCAGTCCCTCTAGATTGATCACGGTGGACCGGCCTAGGGTAGGCTCCGGCGCCACCGGACGGCCCGCCGCCGTTGCTGCTCCGCCCCCCTTGTTTTCGCGGGCCATGGCGGGATGATAAGTCCGGGGCAGCGCAAGATCTAGTGGGCGAGGCGCGAGCTCGCTGAAGGAAGAAAGGGCAGAGGCCGGGCGCGGTGAACAGTGATGGCCCTGTGACATGCGCTGGTCTTCTGTCAGTCTAGGCAGTTGCCGAGGTGATGTGTGGAAATGGAGGTGCCCGCGTCCCGTCGTGTGCCACACGTCAAGCCTGGCCCACAGGCGGTGAGGGCCTGCGTTGCCTCGTCCTTCGCCTCTTTGCCTTCGCTTCAAAGCCAGGGCGAGTGCGCCTTGGGCCCGGGGGCTACTGTTGGCATTCTGGGATGGGGGGTACCCAGACCTGCCTGCCTGCGGCCCAGCGCATGGCCCCCTTAACGGCCCGGTGTGGACCAGCTACAAGACTCCATGAGCAAGACCCTCACGAGCCGCCTGGCCTCGTGAGGTGAACGACACCAAGACCTCCCGAGGGGCAGCTCCTCGAGCCTACCTCCCGAGGAGCGGAGATCTCTATGCAAGCCTCCCACCTCGTGAGGCATGTGATGACGTGAGCCATGATGACCAAGGCCAGGCGGGCACTAGCGAGCGCATAGGAGGACAGTTTCCTCTTTGGTGCTAAGGAGGCAAGGACCAGCGCGGGTTCCCGAGGGATCCCCAAAGGTTTCCATTTCGATGCAACAAGACGAAGACCACGAGCTCGGCAAGACAGACGTCATCACCGAGCACGCCACTGCGTCATGGCCAGGTGCTTTGTAGGCGAAGACCACCTTTCATCAGGATAAGATGTACCTCTTGTCCCCTTTCGAATTGGCCATTGCGGAATCCCTTCCCGCGTAAGTTGTGAGGGAAGAGGACCAAGGTCACTATAAATATAGGCTAGCCTCCACCGTAGAGAGAGAGAGAGAGCTGATTCTGGTCTTCTCTAGGAGACTCATTCTCATCCCCTGATCCCTCACGAGGCAGCTCACCCACTGTACTAGTTCATCCTCAACCTCCTCATGAGGCCAATCAACCACAAAGAAGGAGTAGGGTCTTACACCGCAAGTTGGCCAACCTGGGTAAACTGCCGTGTTCTTCCTTTCCCCGCTCGCATGAACTCGACGAGGCCAAGCCATGGAGTGATGAGCTTAAGACTGCGACTAGGCTAGGTCTTCGCACAAGCCCCAGAGTTGTAACCTTATTGGGTCCGCGGAGCCCCGATTCCGAAAGTCTCAAACTCGGGAGTTATTCTTATGTCCCCTCCCACGAGTTGATCCTGAGTTGCTTGATCCTTGAGAAGATTGATTCCTGTAGAATTTCTTTCTGTCATCGTGTTGGATGAAGATCTCGAAAGCAAAGATATCAAGATCAACATGATGCAATGAATCAACATCTTCGAGAAGGGCAGTTGGATCATGAAGATTGTGTTAGTTGGTGTCCCCATTTCCTGTTACCCTACACCTTGAATCTCGGGACGAGATTCTTGTTTAGTGGGGGTGAGTGGTCACAACCCTATATATTTGCTTTGTAATTAGTTGCATAAGTGTGCATCATACATCATATTTAAATTCAAAGAAATTTGAATTGAGGGAATTTTCAAAGCCTCAAAAGAATTAATTTAAAAGAAGGGCAAGAACCCTGAAAATTGCATTCAATGAAACCAAAATGTCCTTCATTGATGTTTTACAATTTTGGCATGGGTTTTGACTCAAACCAAAATTTAGGAACATTTTTAAGGAATATTTTAGGCTTCAATTTAAATCCCTAATGTATTTAAATTTGGAAATTTAATTACTATAAATATTATAAATGCTCAAAATAATTCTGGATATTTGTGTGTGGCTTTGGTTTTATTCCATTTAACCACATGATAATTTTCAGAAGGTATAAAATTGGTTTGGTTTGAAAACCAAAAACAAATTATAGAAAATAAAAAAGAGAAAAATAATAAAAAGCAAAGAACTTACCTGGCCCAATAGACAGCCAGCCCACCAGGCCACCCTGGCGTCTCTTAAACCTCGTGCCAGTAGGCACGAGGGCGTGTCGCCCGCGCACGCGCACGGCGCCACCTCCTGCTTGCCACAGAGGTGCCTCCCTGAGCATATCCCTATGCCTATAGATGCCCTGAACCCCCTCTGCATTTCCCCTCACTCTCTAGATCTCACCCCTTATTAGCTCTCTATTCCGAGCCACCAGAGAGCCGCCGCTCGCCGCCGTCCTTAGTTGTCGTGGCCACCGTGGATCTGTCGATGCAACACAATGTCCTGGAGGTCCACCTCGACTCCACCCGCCCTGCCCTCGATTGCTGCAACCGAAGTAGCACTACATGGCAGCCCTCGAACTCGTCCCCATCCTCTGCCCGACAAACGCCGTCGCTCGATTCACCAACCTCCGAGCGCCCCCTAGCCCGCTAACCTTCTCTGCCGCATCCATGTGAGCTCCTACACATCCTCCCATGCTCGCCCCCTCTATTTCCATCCACTAACCACAGCTCCGCCATGGCCGAGAACTCACCACCACCACCACAAAGCTCGCCGTTGCTAGTCACTCCTGCCGACCAAGCCGAGCACATGGACGAGCTCCTAACGCCCCGTTGATGCTGCCCAGTCTCTCAGCTCACTCGCACGCAAGCCGCAGCAATACGCCCGAGGCAGACCGAGCTCCGCCGCCGCTTGTGCTCACCGCCGTCGCCGATGCACGCTGTCCCCAACAGCTCCGTGGCCACCTTTGGACGCGTCGCGCTGCGGGCGTTCCGGCAAGCCCACGCGTGCATCCAGTAGCCACCGGAAACGGCCAGACGGCGAGCGCCGTCGGCTAATCCCGTCATTAGCCGCTAATTAACCCCCAACAGTCACTGGACACTGGGCTCTGGGCCTAACTAATTCTTGGTTTATGTTAAACCTAATTACTAATTAGCCCTAACTCACAGACACTGGGGTCCCACGGGTCAGGTTTGACCTGGACCGTTTCTGGTGACCCGCTGACACAGTGATGACGCAGAGATGATGCCATAAGTGATTTCTGGATTTTTATATATTCTAGAAAAATGTTTAAACTTCTAAAATTCATAATAATTCTACCTTAACCTAGATGAAAATAATTTATATATGAAAAATGATCAGAAAAATATGAATAATCTGTTTTTGCCATGTTCATGGATGTTTGAGCAAGTTCACATCACCAACTAGGACAATTCATGATTATGGAATATATGGTAATTAGTTTTGGAGTTGGAATTTTCTATATGTTTTGAATTCCACTTCAATTAAGATGACTAACTATTGCATTAGGTGAATTCAGTACCTTAACATGTCATGATCATACATCATGTTTGTCGCATTGCATTGATTGTGCTCCTTGTTTGTCGATGTTGTGCCCTCTTGGTAGCTGACGATTCCGACGTTGTGATCGTCGACACCGATGAAGAACAATATTATCTTCAGAAGTGCTAGGCAAGCAAACCCCCCTTGATCACTCCCATACAGTCCCACTCTCTCGCTCTTGTGCTCTTATACTGCATTACGACAACAACGATTCAACTATTACATGTTGCGGTAGTTGAACCCATTCCTCTGCATGACCTGTCTTTGCCATAGTAATTAGTAAAACCCACCAACATGAGTAGGAGTTGTTTGAGTTATGATGTTCCTACTCATTCATGGTTGCTTGTTATGCCTGCTATGCTTAGAGTTGTGTCAGGTCTAATTCATCTAGGATGGATTGGAATGGTGGTGAACATGTCCTACTGTTGAGAGCTAAGTGTGTGAACATGATTTGGTAAAGGTAGGAATCAGAGGCCATACAGGAGTACATGGTGGGTTGTCTCATTGGGACCGTCCTTAGGAACTGAGTTCTGTGTTTGTGATCCAAGACAGTTACTACCACACATTGGGCTCCGGGCACTCCAAGCTCTCTCGACGTATTAATCGCCTTGATCTCTGTCCAGGAGTTGCAACTAGTTTTTGGTGTTTGTTGGTTGTGTTAGTAGTCTACCAAGTGGCACCTGGTATAGGTGGGCTTGGGACAGACTAGGCACCGTGCCCCGGTTTACCAAGTGGCACCCCAATGGTGGACTTGGGAACCCTGCACACATCGTTTGGGGCTGTGATGGAAACTTCAGCCGGATTTCCATTGCGGGTTCAGCCTCAGATAGGTGATAAACCTGGACTAGAGTCTTGCGTGGTTAGTTAGGTTGTGGTAGACACCCTCGCCAGGCTTCCTCTTGAAGGTTGCCCAGATACATGACATGTACATGGTGGTAAGTGGGGCAAGCGTGTGTGAAGAAGTACACCCCTACAAGGTAATATGATCTATTCGAATAGCCGCGTCCGTGGATATGGACTACTTGGAAAGCTTACATTGTTCATAGACAACTTGAAGTGGATACTCTAAAATGCACAAGATAAGCGTTAGTGCTATGGATGGCCTTCTCGTAGTGAGACGGGAGTAGATCCATAGTGGTGTATTGATAGGGTGATATGTGGACTCATGTGCGCTTCCTCACCTCAAAGAAATTGCTGGTAGTCGTAGTACAGGATAGCCACTGAGTCAAAGCTGTCTTGCTACAGTTAAACTCCACACCCCCCTTCTTGATAGTGATGCATATGTAGTTAGTTCTGATGTAAGTCTTGTTGAGTACATTTGTACTCACGTTTGCTTAATTTATGTTTTTGTAGCGGTTGACTTCAGTCTCATTAGTAGTTCCACGTGGGCTTAGATGAGTAGCTTGGGAATCCCAGACAGAGTTCTGGTTCCTATGGAGGGTCTTGTAGATACACAAGTTTCTTTTTACCTTCTTTCTTTTCAGCTATCTGTACTCAGACAGGTTTATGCTTCCGCTTGTTGCTTGTATGACTATGTATGTTGGGTCATGAAACCCATGTCTGTAATATCATGCTATGTATGGCCCTCTCGAGCCTTATCTATACTTGAGTTGTAGAGTTATGCTGTGATGCCATGTTGTACTGACACATACTTGCATGTTGTGTGTATGTATGATATGTATTGCTATGTGTTGGGTCACGACATTTATCTTCATGGAAGGACTTGTTAAAAACGGACATAATGATGATGACATACCTCCGGGGGGCAAGTTTCTCCTTCCCCATCTCGAGGGGGTCATCGTCTGACTCGTCGAAGAAGGTGATCTTCTCTGGCAGAGTGGGCCTGCTGGCGGGCTCGTAGGGGCCATGCGCGCCCTCTTTTGACCCTTTGGCCACACCTCTGCCTCGGCGTCCTCGGACGCCCCCTCTTCCTCTTGAGGGAAGGATTCTCTCCTCCCATGCCCTCCTCCACGTTGTCTTCATGGGTGGAGGAGGCATGGGTCTCCTTGGATTGGGTGACCGAGGTCTCCCGCGTCCGAAGGCCCACCTTGCCCTTCTGGGGTTTTGACCCCGTAGGGATCACTACGTGTGCCTCCTCAACTAGGAGGGCCGTGAGCAGTGGTGGCCTCTCCCCCTCAGGTTGTAGCGCCGGACACAGCATTTGCTCTGCCTTGGAGATCCACTTCTGCGAATATAAGACCAGTTGATTAGTCCAGGTCTGTCGCACTCAAAGAAACAAACAGTACAAACATGTATATTGAAAGTCTACTTCGGGGGCGTCGTAGCCGGCTTCAACAACGAGGTCGCGCCCTTCTCAAGGAAAGTCATCCTCGGACGACCTGAACACCTGCGTACACATTCCGCCCAAGGTGGAGCGGAAGAAGTTATGGACGGGCCTGGCGTCTTTGAAATTGTGCGCCCACATCGGGCTAGCCCGAAGTTGGAGTGGGAGGTGCGGCGGTGGAGCATGGCATTTACCACATCCGCAAGTTGGACGTTTTTCTGATCAGACCACCACTGGATCTTTTTGATAAGCTCCTCCGCCTCCTTTGGGTGCCCCCATGCGATCCCCTTTTTCTTCCAAGACAAGAGCTTCTTTGGAGGCCCGACCAAAAACACCGAGACCTCGGCCTTGCCAGCTGCAAGCGGCTCTGTGATGTAGAACCACTTGCGCTGCCACTCTTTGGTGGTCCCTATCACTAGTGCAGAAAAGCCTAGCTATGGCATACCAAAAACAACCTTGGTGGCGTGGACACCCGACGCCACCAATATGGCACCATTGTTAAAAATTAGTGCTGGCGATGTACCCTATGCCAGCAGTATTTTGGACGGTAATGGCATGCCACGTGGACAATGCCAGCACTAATATTCAATAGTTGTGACATTCCATGTAGTCGCGGCACCAGTAATTTGATTTTCAGATTTGAAATAAAAGTTGTACAGCAGCGATCACAACCAAAATGACAGCATAATCCAGTTGAAGAACCGTAAATAAATCAACTATAAATAGACCCAATAACTGCATTTAAGTTCAATAATACACTTATTGATAGAGTTCAACAAAGTAGGCAAAGTAACATACATGAATGTACAAGTTCAAATAAATAGAGGTGATAATAACATGAGATCTTCCATGCATGCCAACTAGATAACTAGGGATTTCGGCGGGCGGAGTCAGGGTCATATTCCGGAGTAAGTAAACCATCAGCATTGCCAGCAGGCCTGTAGTAGACCATGATATCTTCACGATCGTAGTTGAGGTAGAAGGTGGCTCTCTCCCCAGCTTCCATCTCGTAAGCAGTTGCAAGGGCTTTCTAACCAGGGCAGCCGAAATAGGTGCGTTTTGCCTTATTGGTGACAAGGCAATTGAATTGTTGGGCCGTCAGCATTTTCATGAGGGTGCACTAGAATGTGATGGTGGCATCTACTGGAACTAGAAACTTCTCTAAGAAGTCACGCCTTCCCCGCAAGGGTTGACTTGAGCAAAATTGAAATAAAGAACTAGCTAGTTAGACAATTTTGGGCACAACCGTATACATCACATATGAAACTCAACCAGAACATGTTGAACTTAAACATTCCATCCTAGTGAGGAAGTCATTTAGCAGATCTATGAAGAACTTCTTATCCCTTTGTCATCTCACTGAAACACAGGTCTCACATGGGGCATCCATTTATTGCTTTCATCAAGTTGAGAAAAATAAGCATATATAACAGATGCATATAGATATAATGCAACATAAGCAGTTAGTATGAACTAGCGTTATCCGGCCATCTAGATATTAACACATACTTGTAACTAAATAGTTCTACAAACCATGCGTAGTTCAAACATAAAGCATGCATAAAGTTAAATAGTTCATACGAAATAGGTAGCGTGTGCTAAGCTACTAACCAGAGGAACTGGCCTCGTGGTCGTGCCTAGTGGACCTACGACGATACCCCTGCTGACCCACCTCCTTACGCTCCAAGGCATCCTAGTCTATGGGATCCTCCTCCACGCTCTTCCTGGCTGCATACTAAAGTAGCATCATCTTGTTGGTGTCCACGAGTGTGTCAACTCTCACAAGCTCGCTCACCAATGGGTTAAAGAACTGCATCCTGGCCTATTTGTTCCCCTTCTCCTCAGTCCTAATGCATATCCTCTTCACTACAAAAAAAAAGACACATCCGTGACATTATGGGCCGAACAAATTTTTTTCTGTCATGCTTATGACACTTCTATGATGATAATTGTGACAAAAACACGTATCATCATAGATGTGACGGGCTCTTACTTCTATGACAAAAAATCATGACAGAAAATGGGCTTTTCATCCTGGGCGGGCCGGGAACGCACCTGCATGACATCCTTTGGGTCGACCATGACGGAAAAAATTGTGGTCGAACCGAGGGCGAGGAAAATTTCGGGGAGTTCCCGGCTACGGTGGGTGGTCGGGGCCGAGCGATGCACGGAGGTTTGCGCGTTTCTCTTGTACATGTACGCGCATGTGTGCGAGGCGTTGGGCTCTAACTGTACCCGAGCGAGGCGTTCGCTTAATGAACCTGAGCGATTGCACTAGCTATGTTACTAAACCCGAGTGATCGATCCCTCGGCTATTAACTGAACCCGAGCGATTCCTTTGCTACTACTGCTAACTAAAGCCAATCGAACTGCCTCTTCATGAACAGGGACCGTTGTTGGGGCTTGGATGAATAGTTCCCGGTTGGGGTTGGATGAATAGGACCCCGTGGTAGTAGTAGGTCGTTCCTGCTGGACGAACAGGAGCCCGAGGAGGCCGCCACACCCGAGCCGGTTGGGGGTGGATGAACAGGACCCCGTGGAGGGCTGGTTGAATAGTAGCCGGTGGAGGCTGGATGAATAGTAGCTCGTGGATGAACAGCAGCTGGTGGAAGTAGGAGGAAGGTTGCGGTGGATGAACAGTAGCAGGTGGAGGCTCGAGGAAGTCGATGGTGGATGAACAAAAGCCCGTGGAGGCTGGAGCGAGGCAGTAGACGGTGGATGAACAGTAACCCGTGGGGTCCCGTTTTGCAGTACGCCACACCTTCCCGATGAACAGGACACGTTAAGCTTGTTGTCCCGGTTTTTTTTAGTTTTTTGTTGTTGTTTCTTAATAGCATTTCTAGTAATATAGTAAAACGGGACATGGCTCTCTCTAGTGGGGTGCGAATTGTCCTTTGTTTTGTTTTTTGTACATGTTAAGCTTGTTCTCCCGAATTTTCAAGCCGCACCTTGTTATGCCGAAATTTCAAGCTATCATCTCTTTCTATTGTGCTGCGAAACTGCCGCCTCTTCAACCCGCGCATTGTTATCCCGAAATTTTAAGATATCTCTTTGTCTCGTTGTGCTCCAAAACTCCCTCCATCTCAACCCGCGCCTTGCTATCCCAAAATTACAACACGCACAAAAACTCCCACCTCCTGCGAAATCCCGACACGTGAAATTCCCGTGATACCCCTGAACTGAAAGAACCACCTAGGTCAAATCGATGGGGGTACTTTCGTAACTTACCCCACATTTCAGACAAGTGTGTCCCTAAGCCATGGTCCCCCCTCCCATCCCCTCCGCCTCCTCCATTCGTCAACCGAGGCCGTGAAAACCCGCGAAGCCCCACACCCTCCTCCGTCCGCCACCCAGCCGAAGCCTCTTCCCCGAGGACATCGTCTACCGCAACAGCTCGACGTCCCTCATCCACCGCACCGGATGAGGATCCGTCTTCGATTTCATCGTCCCGCCAGTTCAGCCACCCCGTTCTCCACCTCCAAGGAGCTTCCCCGATGTTCGCCTCATCTATCGCGCCACCTCCATTCCCACAGCCCGTCTTCACCTGGACCACCGGAAGAGCAGCACCATCACCGATTCCTCAGATGAAGCTGAGGCCTAATCGGTGCCACCAAAGAGGTTCTTCCATAAACACTGCATTTTCATCTTGATTCGATCTCATGGTGCTGCCGGTGCTCGCTCCCGAGCCGCCATGGTGCGGCTCCATCTACGGCAGCATCGCCGGCCACTTCCTTTATGGCGTCGCTCCCTCGACGACGACTTCCACATCAGTAGGACCTGCTGTTGCTTCGGCTCTCGCTCGCGCTGCTGCTCTGCTCTTGCTCTCGGTCCCCTGCCTAGTCTGCTCTTGCTCTTGCTTGCGCTGCTGCTCTTGCTCTTGCTCTTGCTTGCGGTGTTGCTCTACTCTTGCTCGCCCTGATGCTGCACGAGCAGCAGATCCGGCTCTCGCCCCTGCAGCTGCTACCCAAGATGCCGCTACACGACCAGCTGCGACCAGCTGCCCCGGCTCTCGCACGCGCTGCTGCTCCGAGCGCTACTGCTACTGCTTTTCTGTTATTAGTGCGTTCAATTTCAACAGTAAAATTCAGTTTCGATAGCAACATTCAGTTTCGACAGTAAAATTCAGTTTCGATAGTTAAATTCAGTTTCGATAGTTAAGTTCAGAGATTAGCGGCTGATGTATTCCACACCTAGCACTTTGTGGTTATGTATTTTACATCATGTATTGGAGATGCTATTAGAATTCCACTTAGGTTAACGTTGTCTCTCTTGTCCTGCTTCAGCCTCACCATCGTACAACTCACCGGAGCTGCTCCAATGACGAAACCCTCCATCACAGCAGAGCAGTACCCTCGGCTCCATCTCCAGATGCCTAAGATCTTCTTTCCCTCCTCCGACAGCCACATCAGCCGAGCATCCTCACCGACCAACCCAATGATGCTGAGATCGACATGGCTTCGCCAAGGAGGTTGTATACTTGTTGCATCGCTTTTTTACTCTATATGTTATATATACTGTCCACTAAGCACGCGTAGTAACATGAAATACGATTAGTTTCTCCTACTATATGACAAGCAGTGAGGTACCAGGCAACTTAGCTATATATGATGGACTCACCGAAAGCCATCATTATTTATTTCTGCGCGATTGAGCTGTGCATTTGTAGATGGGCCTGGGAGTTGAGCTAGTAGGGCTGTGGCCTAGGTCCAAAGTAGTAGAAGTAGCACAAAAACATTTTTGGAGTGTAGGATTTTGCCTGTTCAAGCATGCCTACTAGAATCGCCAGTGCTTGAAAGGAAAAGTGAAGAAAAAACATAGGAATTGGAAAGTTTCCTATGGTACTACTATTCCTGCATTTGGTTCAAAGGAATGGGGCAAAGGAAAACTATAGGATTTGTTCCTTTAGTATCTCCTTGAAACAAAAACCGTAGGAATTTTAATATCCATTTGGCCTCCTTTTCAAATTCCTATTCATGAAGCACAAGACTAAGAGATAGTAGCATAATAGCATTATAACTGTACATTTTCTTGTGGTTTGACTTAATTTCACCATGCTTCTTTGCATTCCCATGATCTTCCAATTCTTGTGAACCAAACACCCAGATTGACAGAAATCATGTGTTTTTCAATTCTCTGTTTTGCACGTGCATTCCTATCCTATTCATGTGTATTTCCTATCCCTGCATTGTTCGAATCCTCCAATTCAAACAAGCCCTTACAGAATTACTTCTGTTACAGATATGTGTCAAAGAAAACCTTGTGTGGTTTTTCCCGCTCCTGCTACGTTGTGGTCCACCCCAGCTCAGCTGCTCGAACGACGGAAGGGTTCACCATAGCAGGGATCCACCGTTGAGACTGACTTTCGCCACCTCAGATCTTCTTCCCCACCGCCGGCAGCCTCGACAACTGTCTTACCATCATCAACTGAGCAGATGACCTTGAGGACTACACGGGTCCACAAGAGAGGTCACACTCTTTCGTGTCTGCTTACGTTATGCATCGCTTAATATGATGACATGCTACTTTATCGTCATGTTCACCGATTAGAGACTCCGAGTCAGGTCCAAACTAATGCTCAAACTTGAGTTTTTAAATGGTTGTGGGGTACATATTGGGGCAGTAATCGATATTATATGTCTACTATCTGGTTAAGCTCGGGTGTCTACAATGAGTTTCATGTTGGGTGGAAACAAACATTAAAGGAGCCATTATCTATATTTTTTAACTGAAGCTATTATTGTTTTTGGGTCTATCCACAGTTCGCTACCATCACTCTAGATTTGTGCATCCACGCCTCACATAATCTCACTATGTTTTATTCCTATGCATGTTAGTTATTGTACAGAATGGTACTGAACATGTAGAGAAAAAGAGACGAGCCTTGCGTGGCAATAAAATTTCATGCAGACATCGCTCCATGGTGGGCGCAAAAGCAACCCCCCTCCCCCCATTCCAGACTATAATCAAGAGGAAGAGAACTGTTCAGAGGGGGATTTAGAGGGAGTGGACCACTCCTATTTACCCCCATGCGGTCTTTTGCTCTAACTTGCATGCTGATGTTGGTCATATCATGCATATGGTGCCTTGCATTGCTTACTTTATACATAAAATATGTCATCTACTTAGTTTAGACATGCATTGTGTGAATGCCATCTATTTAGTTTTTATATCAGATATGTGAATCATGCAATGCCATCTTGTTTAGCCAGGCATAATATACGTGAATTTTGCAATACCATCCTGGTTAGCCAGTCATCTTATATGTGAATTATATCATGCCATCCTTTTTTTATTACATATTAAATTTGTCAACAATGTTAGTACATTCAATTACGCTTCCTATGCATCAGCTATTCAACACGGTCATGGAAAAATCTGGAGTGAAAACAAGGTCTTCAGCACAGACAACGCTATCTAATGAAGCACATGTCTTGTTGGTTACAGATAGCTCCTCAGAGGAGGATTCAGAGACAGATGACCAGTCCTATTTCTCCCCGAGGTGCATGCTCTCACTTGGCAGGGTTATATTGCTCATATCGTGCATATGTTGTCGTGCATTGCCATGTCATTTGCTTAGTTTAGAAATGCTTTGTGTGAATGTCCCCTGTTTAGTGTCTAATTACCATGTATATGAATTATGCAATGCCATCCTGTTGCAAGACATTATATATGTGAATTATGCAATGCTATCTTGTTGCAAGGCATTATATATGTGAATTATGCAATGCCATGCTGTTTAGCCAAGCATCATATATGTGAATTATATCATGCCATCCTTTTTTTGTATTACGTATTCCATTTGTCGACAATGTTTGTATATTCAACTACTCTTCTTGTGCATCAGCCATTTGAATTGGTGATGGAAAATCTGGAGTGAAAACAAGGTCTTCAGAGCAGACAATGCTACCTGCTGAAGCAGATATCTTGCTGGTTACAGATAACTCCTCAGAGGAGGATTCAGAGATAGATAACCAGTCCTATTTCCCCCCTGTGGTGTATGCTCAAACTTGGCAGGGTTATATTACTCATATCATGCATATGTTGTCTTGCAATGCTTAGTTTTTACATCATATACATAATATTGAATGCCATCTGCTTAGTTTACACATCATATATGTGATTGCCCTCTGCTCACTTGCTTAGTATATAAACCATATATTTGAATTGTATCATGTCATGATGTTTACATAGATAGCATGTATCTGAATTATGGCATGCCAACCCATTTTCTAAAGACATAATATAGTTATATCATCTCATTCTGTTTACATAGCCATCATATTTTGAATTATTTCATTCTATCCGTGATTTATATCGTGCCATCATGTTTCCATCGAGGACATGTATGTGAATTATGGCATGCCAACCACCTTAATAGACACATCGTATAGTTGTATCATGTCATCCTGTTTACATATTTTGATGTATGTCATTCTATCATGTTTAGTTAGCCATCATACATGTGAAGTTGTGTCATGCTATCCTGTTTAATTAGCCATAATATATGTGAAATTGTGTCATGCTATCCTGTTTGGTTAGACAACATAAATGTGAATTATTTCATGCCCTGTTTTCTTCCCTAATATCCATTGCACCTGTGTATCACACAATTTCTGTATATTCAATTACTTTTCTTGTTTATCAGCCTTTGAATTGGAGCGGGTGATGGCAGTATCTATGCGAGTAAAAACACGGTCTTCAGAAAAGATCGTGCTACCCGTCGATGTAGATAGAACCACTGTTGTACTTGCCCAAGAACCAGCCCCACCACACATAACCTAGACTCACGCAGATTGTACCCCTACCTAGTTGGACAGAGAACCAGCTACACCCCTTCTAACCCCAACCCCAGCAGATAGTAACCCAGTTCCTGTTGACACAGCACCGTCTGCACCACAGAGCACCCAAACATGAGCAGTTAGTAAGGCAACAACAGTGCTCAAAGCACGAGGACCACCACTCCAAAACCCAAGTCAATGCTTAAAGTAGAAGAAGAATTGTTCTCAGGTCAGGTTCCGTAGCTATGGTTCATACTCATTTGCTCTTGTATCATTGTATTTACTCATACCAACTAATTTCAAATTTGAAGGATGCAATTGAAACTGCAATGGCGCAACTAGTATGTTTTAAACTTGTTATGTTCTCATGCCATGCACATTACAAGTGTTGTTTGTGCTATGTAGTATCCCACACTTATACTCTATCTATGCTGCTTTGTCTTAAACAGATATGATTTGAACCATCTCTATCTTGATTTGGCAACATAAACTAGAATGATATACACCATACAGTGACCATACTACATAGATATATGTTTGTTTCATGCTGTTATCCTGTCCACCTTAGTACTGAACTGGTTTACCAAAATGAGTTTCATATACAACATGGTAAACCTGTGATGTGTCTGCTTGTTTCTCTTTTAGAATGCGGACAAA
Source organism: Thinopyrum elongatum (assembly GCA_011799875.1). Lineage (NCBI taxonomy): Eukaryota > Viridiplantae > Streptophyta > Magnoliopsida > Poales > Poaceae > Thinopyrum > Thinopyrum elongatum. The sequence goes on along the minus strand of CM022302.1, from coordinate 305,837,741 downwards.
ATATTGGAGAAGAGTACCCCGTTATGCAATGGTAATGGAAGTAATGCAGATAAGGTTCAAGATAGTGAGACTTCCCTGTTGGTCTCCAAGAAAGCTGATAAAAACTATCTTGAAGACAGTGAGACAACTCTAAAGTCCTGTCTTGATGTAGTGTTCGAGTTACTGGCCACTACTGCTGGCACAAGCTCTTCGAACTCGCTGCCTGAATCAGTTCGGCTTCTTGAGTCGCAACTTCAAGTTGAAAGACATCGATCAGATGTGCTGCGACAGGAAGCTGAAGGACTAAGGAAGTCCCTGCAGAATTCAGATGCATACTTTCTGGTGCAACAGCAAGCCCTCGAGGATTTAAGCGCCAAACAAGACAAAGCTAAGAAGCTTGCTAAGCTTCTTGCCAGCATGGTGGATACCCAGGATATTGTTTCTTGAGCTCTTGTAAAGTGGTTTCAGTTTTGGATTTGTTTTGTTGCGGAGTTTATTTGCACTGGTCGCCAACATTGACAACCAGTGTAGGTAATATGCTGCCTTGTTCCCCATATTTGCACTGGTGGCGAACTTTGATACACAGTGGATGTAATAAGTGTAATAGCCGTAATACCCTAGCTTAAGTTGCTTGCTTATTTATTTCCTTGTTGTCTTGTTTATTTGTTTGCTTGTAGTCAGTGAAGTTCTTTTTCCGCGGTTTGCTAGTGGCCGCAATAACCTATTTTTTAAAACTAGGCCACAATAACCATGGGCTATATACAGACCGTTGCCACCATGGTCCTGCTATCTGCAGTAGTGACCATGGGCCTCCTACGGGCCTTCTACGGGATGTATGATTGATTGGCCAAACATGGGCCAATAACGAACCGCATTATGGGCCATAAACGGGCTAGAGTGGGAATCGTCCTTTCATGGGACGACCATAATGGGCCGTAAATAGGCCGATGAGTATAACGGGCTTGATTCTATCGACAGGCATAACGGGTCATTAATGGGCCGTATTTGATGACGCTATGAAAACGGCCCAACGGATTAACAAGCCACAAACGGGCCGACTTTAACCACAGGCTTAATTTTGCACACAACTGGAACAGGCCAGTAACATATCGTAAGTAATCGAATGCTGCAAATCAGCCCAAGAATAAATGGGCCCTTAGAAGGCCGAAAGATAACATGGGTTGGAAATGGCCCAATGGAATAATGGGCCGTTAATGGGTATAAAGCGATATACTGTTCATTATGGGCCAGTTTCACCACAGGCCATTAATGGGCCAAGAGTTACAAAGGGCCTCATATGGGCCGAAAGACGTCATGGGCCATACATGGGCCAGAAGTTACAACGGGCTAGAATCATATTGGATGGCCCAGATGACGCTACTAGGCCTAATTCGGATGGGCCATAATGGGCTGTGAGTTAGCGGGTTGTAAATGGGCTATATGCGAACAGGCCGCTAACAGGCTTTCAGTGGGCCGGGTCGTTACCTTTTGACTAGGTCAAACGGGCCGGCCTTTTAACCTGAATGGGCCATAGTTGGGCCGAGCCACGTGTTGACGTATCATAGGCGCGTCCCGTCCATTCGCTGGATGACATCTGTCCCAACGCTGAGCCGACATGTGGATCTGCCGGTGAATGAGAATTTTACACGTGAAAAATCCCCATTGGTCCGGGCTGTTAACGGGTTATCGGATCCAAACCGGAACCCGATAGCTTAACAGCGACCCATTACGGTGGATGCCACGTGTCGGTTACCCTTGACAAAAGCACTTCCATGACGCTCCATTTATCGTCATGGAAGTGGACACTTCCGTGATGATAATTTTGGTATTATCATGGAACACTTCTATGACAGCACAGGTATTGTCGGATTCAGGGCTCCGGAGACCCAAGAAAGGTTCGAACTCTGGGGCGTGTGCGAAGAACTCAACCTATCCAGCCTACCAGCCCGTCGCCCCATGGCCTAGCTCGATTCACACGAACAAGGAAGAAGATGGACACGGTAGTTTACCCAGGTTCAGGCCACCTTGCGGTGTAAGACCCTACTCCTGCTTTGTGGTGGATGGGCCTCACGAGGGGCTGAGGATGAACTAGTACAAGTGATGAACAACCTCGCGAGGTTCGGGGGTGAGAGAATGAGTCGACCGGGGGATCGGATCCCTTCTACGGTGGTGGCTAACCTATACTTATAGTGGCCTCGGTCCTCTTCCCCCAAAACGTAGGCGGGAAGGGATCCCACAGTGGCCAATTTGAAAGGGGACAAGTGGTACATCTTATCCTGACAAAAGGTGGTCTTCGCCTGCAAAGCTTCTAGTCGTGACGCAACGGTGGGCTCGGCGAGGAGATCCATCCTACCGCGCTGGCGGTCTTGGTCTCGTTGCACCGGAATGGAAACCTTTGTCAGATTCCTCACGAATCCACGCCTGTCCTGTCCTCCTTAGCACCAAAGAGGAAACTGCCTTCTCTGCGCCCACTCGCGCTCGCCTGCCTTGGTCGTCATGGTAGCCTAATGAGGCTGGGTACCTGCATAGAAATCTCCGCTCGTCGGGAGGCCACCTAGGGAGGCCACTCCCTCGGGAGGTCTTGGTGTCGTCCACCGCATGAGGCTTTTCCCCTCGCGAGGGTCTTGCAGATGGGTCATACCAGGCCGTCGATGGACTCATGCCGTGGGCCGCAGGCAGGCAAGTCTAGGTACCCTGATTCCCAGAACACCGACAGGTATGACTATCTTGATTCTGTCATAAAATCGTCATGGATGTACATGAATGATAGAAAACATGACCTACTATGACAAACACATACCATCACAGAAGTGTTTTTTTTGTAGTGCTTGCCGTTTGGCGCGAGGAACTTTGTGTACTCACGGCACTCAGGGAAGTTCAGAGTTGCTCCTTCCTGAAAGAACTCTACCACCATGGCATCATAGGCGCGCGCCGCTAACCCTAGGGTGTCCCAATGCCCAAGCTCATGGACGACATTGTCCTTCCTAATGGTGACATAGTACTTATTTCCCTTCGGTCGCACACCCCGAAACTTTGGAGCCATCTGTGACGGTGCATATATAACTAACAAGTTAGTAAAAAACGGGCATATTAACAAGCAAGGTTGTCAGAATCGTGATTTTGAATCTGCAAAACCTACAATCTACAATGTAATAAAACATACACTACAACTAGACTAAAATCGTAGTCTACAACTACACTATATTTTGTCACTACAAGTACACTACATAGAACTACAATAAAAGCACACTAGCTAGAATCTTACACTAAAATTTTACACTACCTTTACACACAAAACTCTACATTATTCTTACACTAAAAATTCTACACTACAACTACACAAAAATCTTACACTACAACTACACAAAAATCTACACTACGAATTCTGCAATACTATTATTACAATAAGAATTCTACACTACAACTACACAAAAATCTACACTACTACTATTACAATAAGAATTCTACACTACAACTACACAAAAATCTACAGTATGAATTCTACACTACTACTATTACACTAAGAATTCTAAACTACTCCTATTACACTACACTACACTACATTATGTAGAACTCACTAGCGGCGGCCGGAGACGCCGATGGGGGCGTTGTGGAGTGGAGACGACAGGGGCAGCGGGGCGGAGACGGAGGCGACAACGACGGGTGCGGGGGCGGCAGGGTGGAGGCGGAGGCGAAGACGACGGGCACACCGGCGGTTGAGGCGGAGACGATTGGGCGGCGGCGTGATGGAGGCGGCGGGGTGACGGGTTGGAGATGGAGGAGACGGGGGCGACGGGGTGGAGGCAGAGCCGACGGTCACGGGGGCGACGACGGTGGAGGCGGCGATTTGGGTCGGGTGGGGATAGAATGAGAAAGGTGTGTGTGGGGGCGTTAATTTTAATCTGACCGGGGGCGGCGACGGTGGAGGCGGCGATTTGGGGAGGGTGGGGATAGAATGAGAGAGGTGTGTGTGGGGGCGTTAAATTTTAATCCGGCCGTGGCCGGCGGAGTAATTGCTGGCGTTGGCCTACATTGCCAACGCCATTGCTATTATTTTTTAAATTTTTATTAATTTTTCTTTTTATAGTTTTATGTGTTACAGAGATTGTTTTTTATATTCATATAGGTGTTAGTTTACTATTTTATTGTTTTATTTTCTTACTATTTATTATATTGTTAATTTTATATTTTATTTCATTAATTATTTTGTGTAATATGTAAACATACAAGACCAATAATTAGAACACAACATCGATCTCATTAATCTGGCCTAGATACATAATAGTTGAAGGATGAAAATAATAACGAATATATATAACTTATACTACTACTCTTGATCTAGACTAAGAACATCATCAACGTAATGGCTCTCACGAGAAAAAATGCTACCACTGAATCAGCTGGGAGAACGTGGCCATGCATAACTCTAGCTAAAAGAGCGTATCGCAGCATCTTGAATTTTTGGATTTGGCCGCGCATCACATCAATCTTGAGTTGCATCTCATCTATCTAATGTCTTAGTGGTCCAATGGAGTACTCGAGCAAATTGCTCACATACTTCTGCAAGGGATCAACCCATATCCATGTGTAGCAATACTTTGTCCCTGACGCCTGTGGATCACAATATAAACACACATATTCATGTGAGCGACACTAACTAGACGATATATAGAGTTGAATTTTGCAAATTAGCAGAAATAGATCAAGGGGTATTTTCTGTGTTATTACCTTTGCACGGTTAGTGCAGATGTAGGACTCCCGCTCTGGATTCCATTCCGTGTGCGATATATGCTTATCAGCATGGCGTCGACAACCACAAAGCAGCACAGGTGCCCTCGCTCGATTCCCGACAGCTTCGGCGCCGATGGCATAGTTGCCGGATCGAATGGACATCGTGCTGCAGCGGGATGATTCGCCAGATAGGGCCGGCTGCATTGGCTATGGCGAGCTCATGTCGTAGCCAACGGGGCCAGAAGAGAGCTCGGCCAAGGCCGCAGAGTCCCAAACCTTCAACACGCCATGCCAAGGTGGGCTCGCACGCGGGGCTGGTGCCGATTCGACAAGCTCTGGTGGGTCCGTTGTCACCCAAGCAGCTAACTAAGAGGGTGTAGAATTTTGTGGAGAGTGGAAGTGAATGTATTTGAGAAACAAGGGCTGCCAACACTTCTATATAGGCAAAACTTAGTGCTGGCATTCCAAAAGGTGGCACGACAGCATTGGTTACGTATCTATGGCATTTCTATAAATCGCACACCAGCAATATCTTGCAACTGGTCACGACAGTTGGGCCCACATAGTAGTGACCTTAGCACAAATATCCACGCCAACAATACCAAATTATAGCTGACGTGCTAGTTTGGCCGACACCAGCACTATTTGAAAAAAATAGTGCTAGTGTTGATGGAAAATGGCGCGCCACCAACAAAAGTTGTGGCTAGCCATTTTTCCACTAGTGTATGAAAGTGCCTTTGAACCTACTGACCTTCTTGTTCTTACTGATCATCACACCTCCACAGTCTGCCAAATCAGAGCCGCTACACTTTGTCTTGACGCCGAAATCTTCAGCCATAGGACGAAGTGTGGCTCGACATGGAGGAAGGCCTCGCAGACCATAATGAAGGAGGAGAGGTTGGTGATGGATTTTGGGGCCAGATGATGAAAATCCAGCCCATAGTAGAACATGACCCCACGCACAAAGGGGTGTAGCAGGAATCCCAGACCTCTGACAAGGTGGGGAACAAAGAGTACCCTCTCCCCTTGGCTGGGAGCGGGTGCCTGTTGGTTGGCGTCTGGCATGCGGGTGGCGACCTCCTACGGGATGTACCGCGCACTGCACAGCTCTAGGATGGTGCCCTCTATAACAGAGGAACCAGTCCAATGCCCCGTGAGGGTGGCGTCGGCCATTGCTGGGAATGGGAGCTAGGATCGCTGTGAAGGAGTGTGAGATTGGATCTGGGCGCTATAGCTTGAGAGGCAGCAGGCGAGGGAAATGAGAGTGTGTTTCTTTCCTTTGCTATCTTTTTACTCTTATAGGCTGGTGAAAGGCCAAGAGTCCTTCTCCCGCGCCGGTGAAATCTCCACTCTCCGCAAAAGATGCCATTATGCGTACGGGGGGAAACAAAATCTTAATGATATCTCTAAGAAAACAGGCACGATCTCCACCTCGATGGGATGCGCCAGTAAAAAGGTTGCCTCAGGCCACGATTTGGGTGAGGAGTAACTTCTTGACCCGTCGTAGGTAGTGCCGCTTCGATAAAGTTGTCAGGCTAGAAAGCACTATTCACACGTATGCAGCCGGCCTTCGAGGCTAAGTGACCCCGCGTCTTCGGGCGCTAGGTGAGGTCGGCTAAGCCGTGCTTTAAGGATGCTATTCCTTTTGGAGGTGGCTTATAGTATCCTTTAAAGTGAAGGAATCTTGAATTACCAAAGAAGGGGAACTCGTCTGTCAAGCCAAGGACTTCGGATCTGAAGTCATTTACTTCAAAAAGGTTGTCCTCGGCATACAAGATTAGTTCGAGGGCTACTGACGGTGTCCTGGACTAGGGGCATACAAACCTAGTCAGCCCATAGTCATCGGGCTGGGCCAGCGGGACCATATTCTCACCAAGGAGGACTCCCGAAGCTACACATCTGGGCGTGATCAAGACTATACCTGTCGAAGACTTGACGTATACTCCCAGACATCGCCTACCGCCTTCATGTGATCTCCCTGAATACCGATCATGTAACTGTAGATACCCTACCTGGTTTAGCACGTAGGAGGGACGGAATCACAATTACACTCACCTAGCCCTAGGGTTAGAACACAACTTACGATCTCGAGGTAGATCGAGCTTGTACTCGATACATGTCCATCAATATAAACAAGAGCAGGACATAGGGTTTTACCTCCATCAAGAGAGCCCGAACCTAGGTAAATACTGTCTCACTTGTTCTTGTTACCATCTGTCCGAGATTCACAGCTCGGGACCCCCTACCTTAAGGTCCACTGGTTTTCACACCGACATTCCCCCAAGAGCTTTGTCGGCAGGAGCATTTGCCTTGGTAGCAGATGCTGCAACTGCTTCCCGGTAGAGTTGATCGGCGTAGATAACTACAACTTTCTTGTCCGAGTGGATGGTGATGATGCTCATTGGCACTGGCATCTTGAGCATTTAGTCGGATGCCGCCATGAACTTGGCTAGGGCTGGGCGACTAAGAAGCCCATTATAAGGCAACGAAATCTTGACGACGTCGAAGACAATCTTCTCCGTCCTATAGTTCAGCTCGCCACCAAAGTCACCGGCAGAGTGATCTTCCCCATTGGTTGGCTCCTTCCCTAATTGATCCCTTGAAACATTCCCATTTTCTTGAGATCTTCATCGGAAATTTGGAGCCTCTTGATCACATCTGGCGAGATCAACTTCAAGCCAGCCCCACCATCAACCAGCATCTTTGTGACCTTGAGGTTGCGAATTGTTGGTGAGACCAACAATGGCAAGCACCCGACCATGGTTGTGCGATCAGGGTGGTCCTCAGCATCAAAGATGATGGGTGTGTTTGACCACTTGAGTGGCTTCTGAGCTTCTACTGCCGGCTTTGGTGCATGGATCTCACGCGCCCACTGCTTGAGCTGGCGGTGAGAGGACTGCAAAGATGCACCTCCGTCAATGCACATAGTTGCGGTTGCTTTCTAGAACTCTTGTTCGCTGGACACCTCTTCATCCTTGTCCTCATCATCATCTTCATCTTCCTCTGTATTGCGGCCTCAAGCAGGCTTTTCCTTCTGCTGCTTGGCCTTGCCGCAGCGACCTCCGCGGCTACTACGACCCTTCTTGCCGGACCCACCAACATCGTCTTGGCCCTTCTCATTGCCGCGCTTCTCGTACTCAGATTTTTGCTTCTCGGCAAGCTGCTCTACTTGTTGGCATTCCTGGAGATCATGGCCCTTGGTGCGGTGGATCTTGCAATATGGCTTGCCAGATCCCTCCATCTTCTCGCCCGCCACAACCTCTTGACAACTAGCGCATCCGGCAACTTCCTTGCCGGAGCTCTTTGTCTTCGGCTTCTTGGTGGCAGTGGAGTCACCGAAACCCTCGACTGCCATTACGGCATTGCCCTTGTAATTCCTGTTCGCTTGTGGCCTTTCTTCTTCGGGGCCGATGCGCCGTCATCTTCAGAACCGACTTTGGCGCCAACTCCTTCCCCGGGAAGTCTCCTCCCATATTCAGCATGCGCACACTTGTCGGACAGAGCGTAAAGCTTGGCGACATCCCTCACCTTATTCATGGCCATTTCCTCCTGCATCTTGCAATTATGCACATTCATGTGTAATGCAACAATCACAGCAGCAGGGTGGATGTCGGGAATGTTGCGTTGCACGCGACTGAATCTCCGGATATACTTGCGGAGATACTCACCATGTCTCTACGGGAGCACATGTAGGTCGCTGGGCTGGCCGGGAACCTTGTGGCCCCTAGTGAAAGCGCCAACGAACTCATGGCAAAACTCTGACCAAGAAGAAATGGAGTTCTTCGGCAAGTTTATCAACCACAACCTCATGTTGGACTTGAGTGCCAACGGGAAGTAGTTGGCGAGGATCTTGTAGTCACGTCCCCCGGCAGCCTGCACCACAACGGTGTAGATGCCGAGGAACTCCGCCGGGTTGATCTTGTCGTCATATTTTTCCTGCACCTCCGGCCTGAAGCTATGGGATGAGGGCCATCGGACTTGCCGCAGCTCACAGGTAAACACTGGGCAAACTACCTCATAAGGTAAGCACCTAGTGAACCCTGATGCTGGCTCATCAATGATAGGTCCACCATGCGCGTTGGATTGACGGCGTGCTTCCCGGCGTTGCTCGATGGTGGTTCGAGCGTCTTCTCCGCGCCGTTCCTGAAGGACTTGGCGCTGATCATGGTGAGCTCGCGGATCGGATAATGCCATAGACATGTCATCATGGGCGTCGACCTGCTGACTCTGCCACTGTTGTTGTCGTGGAGGGGATTGCATCATAGGTGCGCCACCTCAGGTCTGCTTGCCAGCAGCATGCACCGGTGCAGTGGGCTGCTGCTGCGAGGGCCCCGCCTGTTGCGGCTTGTCATTGTTGACGAAGCTTATGAGACTTTGGATGGTGGCTCTCTACTCCTCCATCTTGTCCTCAACAGGAGGGAAATCATGGAGCAAATATGATCGTGCCAGGGCTTCTGTCGGCGTACTTTGCAAGGAGCGGTGCGAAGAGCGAGAGTTGTTCTTACTTCTAACAGAGTTTGAAGGAGCTTCATCTCCATCCTGCAGTTGTGGCCTATTTTTGCCAGCATACTGGCGTGCTTGCTGGCCCTGCACATCTTGGGAGTGATGCACAGACACTACAAAAAAACACTTCCATGATGATACGTGATTGTCACAGTAGGTCACGTTTTCTGTCATGCATGTACATCTATGACGATTTTATGACAGAATCAAGATAGTCATACATGTGTTGTCGTAGAAGTGTTCTGTGACAATAATGAAATTATCATCACGGAAGTGTCCATGTCCATGATGATAAATGCCGCATCATGGAAGTGTTTTCATCAAGGGGAACCGACACATGGCATCCACCGTAATGGGTCATCATTAAGCTATCAGGTCCGGTTTTGGATCGGGTAACCTGTTAACAGCCACGACCAATGGCGATTTACCATACGTAAAATTCTCAATGGCCGAAGGAACCACGTGTCAGCTCGGCGTTGGGACATATGTCAACCGTCCAATGGACAGGAGTCGCCAATGAAACGTCGACATGTGGAATGGCACAATTGAGGCCCTTATAGGTTAAAAAGCCGGCCCAGTAAAAGTCCCACAAGATTACGTCAGATACTAATGTGTTGGCCCATTAACACCCTACCATTTTCTGGCCAAATTATGGCCCACATCAGATAGGGCCAGTTAAAACCATACCATATTTTGGGCCAATTTACGGCTCATATCATATCCAACCCATTAACAGTCTGCAATAGTTTGGGACAAATTATGACCCATATCTAATCCGCTCCATTAATGGCCTATCATATTTTGGGCCAAATTACGGCCCATAACAGAGACAACCGTGAACATCTACTGTGCCTTTGGGCCCATTGGGGGCCCAATTTGCTCTTCGACCTCATAATGGCCCATTTAACAGTTCGACCATATATTAGTTTTGGTCTTTAGTTGCCCTGTGTACATATGGCCCGCTGTCGGCCCGGTTTCACTTTCGGCCATTTAACAGCCCGAGCTGCATCTATGCCTAATTCTGGTCCGTAGTGACCTTCAGCCTCTTAACGACCCATAGTCTTCGTGGATACATTTTAGCACAACCTGCCTAATTTTGGCCCGCTAAATTGGGCCTGCTATGCATCCGGCCTACTTCCAGCCCATCATGTGATTGGGCCAACCAAGGCCCAACTACATTTCGACATGTTAATGGCCTATCATATCATTGGGCCAATCGTATGCCGATGTATATTTCAGCCTGCTGTCGACCCATGATTTGTTCGGCACATTTCAGGCCCAATCTACTTCTTGGCCTGTTAAAAGCCCATTTTATTTTCTGGCCAAACTAAGGCAAGCGCTTTACTTGGCCTTTTAAAGGTCCGAAACTAATAGTGGTCCAGATTAAGTCTAGGCCTGCTAATGGCCCAAGATGATTGCAGGCCCATGTTTCGGCCCATTTATAGCGATTGGCGGGCCAGCCAGTTTTAGTACCGAATTCTTTATATAAACTTAACGTATTGGCCCATTGCGCTCCGATCGAAGCTTACGACTGTCAGATTTCGAGTTCCGCAAACCCTTGAGAGGTTCGAACTCTGGGGTGCGTGCGAAGAACTCGTCCTCCCCAGTCTGCCTACTCGCTAATCTCACAGCCTAGCTCGATGAACTGTAAGGAAAAAAGACACAACAGTTTACCCAGGTTCGGGCCACCTTGCGGTGTAAAACCCTACTCCTGCTTTGTGGTGGATTGGCCTTGAGGGGCTGAGGATGAACTAGTACAGTGGCGAACAGCCTCAGGAGGAGAGGTGTTCTCGAGCTCGAGTGAGCTGGAGAGTGTGTGGGTGATCTGAATGATCCTTTCATCCCCCTCTCTACGGAGGTGGCTAAGTCCTATTTATAGTGGCATTGGTCTTCTTCACAAATGAAAGGCGGGAAGGGATCCCACACCGGCCAAATTCGAAGGGAGACAACTAGTACATGCTATCCTAACAAAAGTAGTCTTCGCCTGCAAAAGCCTCTGGTCGTGACGCCGTGGTGGGCTCGGTGATGACCTCCGTCCTTCCATCCTGGCGGTCTTGGTCTTGTTGCACGGGAATGGAAACCTTTGGCTGATTCCTCGGGACTGCGCGCCTGCGCTTGCCTCTTTAGCACCAAAGAGGAAACTGGTACACTGCACCCACTTGCGCCCGCCTGGCCTTGGTCATCATGGCTCACGTCATCCGGACCTCACGAGGTGAGGCTTGCATAGAGATCTCCGCTCCTCGGGAGCCAGCCTAAGGAGGCCGCTCCTCGTGGAGGTCTTGGTGTCATCCGCCTCACGGGGCTTGGCCCCTCGTGAGGGTCTTGAGTTGTTGTCGCTGAAGCTGGGCCGTACCAGGCCGCCGATGGAGCCACGCCATGGGCCACAGGCAGGCAAGTCTGGGTACCCCCATTTCCAGAACGCCGACAGTAGCCCCCAGGCCCAAGGCGCGCTTGAACTTGGCTTCGAGGCGAAGCCAAGGGGCAAGTGCGGAGCGCCGTGGGCCCTAACCGCCTGCGGCCTTGGTCAACGCGTGGCAATTGATGGGACGTGGGCGTCTTGGATTCCCCGCGTGGCCTCGATAACCGCCAGACTTGACGGCTACCTGTTGTACGCGCAGTTTCGCCATTGCCACCCGCCGTGCTCACCCTTGACTCCCCCTCCTTTCTTTGAACTCGCGGCTCTTCTCCTGGATCCAGCGCCGCACCAATCCTCCCTTGACGCCATGGCCCCGAGGTCGAAGAAGAAGAGCAAGGCCTGCGCTCCTGCCGAATCCCGTCCGGTCCTGGAGCCTGCTCTCGATCGGTCGACAGTGGTCAAGCAGGAATGGTTGGATAAGGTCCAGCCAGCCCTTGCCACTGATTTCAATGAGTGGAAGGCGATGACGGTCTGGCCTGCTTCTTGAGCTTTGATTGACATGGAGGCCACCGAGATCCCCATCCATCTTCATGCTCTCTCGGCCGGCTTGGTCCCCCCTTCTCCGATTTCTTCAATGCCATACTCTCGCATTACCAGATCCAAGTGCTGCAACTAGACCCTCGGTCCATCATCCTCCTTGTTGTCTTCGCCTTCCTGTGCGAAGCCATGGTGGGCATTGCCCCGTCTGTCGCCTTGTTCCGCCATTTCTTCTCGCTCCAGATGGTCGATGACCGCCAGTGCTCGGGGTGCGTGGCCTTCCAGGTCATGGCAGCGACAGCTGGATCGGGCATCGACTTCACACTCCGCCCGGACGCGAGGGGATTCCGGAAGCAAGGGGTGTTCGTGGATGTCGGCGTGCGCAACTCCTTGCTTCTGCTCTTGTGAGCGCCGGCGGTGCCCAGCTCCGGTTGGGGGCACGTGAGGCTCACCGACGGTCAACTCGCCCATGTTTGATCCAGGCTGACCAGGTTGAAGAAGGTCGGGGTGATGGCGCCGATGGTGGTGAGGGAGTTCGTTCGGTGGCTCATTGCCCCGCTCCAGTACCATTCTCACCCAATGTGGGCCTTCACCGGCATCAAGGACCGCATGAGGCTCTAGGTGCCTTCTCTTCCTTCCAAGATATTGCCCACGATGCTTGAGCTCCTGACGGGCGACCCAGTGCCGGCCGTGTTTCCTGAGGAGGGCTGCCTATTGTACCAATGCTCGAACGCGGAGGACTTCGTGAGGCAGATGCCCCCCTTTGACGAGTGGGGGCTGCGCTCGAAGGGCCTTGAAGGGCCCTGCGAGAATCCCATCTTGGTGGCTCCCTTGCTTGTTGACCCTGCAGCGGGCACCCCAGATGTGGATGCAGGGGCCGAGCACCACCGGGTACTGCTGGGGCGACTGCTGGGGAGCGGGTGTCACCAGGTGCTCCCGATTTGTTAGCTTCCGAGGTTTCGGTAAGCGCTCTTGGGGAGGTCACCGGAGAGCTGGTGCGACCCGATGCTCCTGACGATGCTACCCTCGCAGCTTGGGCGAGCGGTCCTGAGGTAGCGGCTGGTGGGCAGGCGCGGCCTGGTGCCCATGAGGCCACTGACGCAGTAGCCTCGCTAGGCCCCTCGGCTGCTGAGAGTTGCGCCCTGAATCTCGGCCAGCTTCACCTGAACCTTGAAGCTCTCCGTAGGAGGAAGGGGCCACCGAGCTGCAGTGGTGACGCCTACCGGCCGCTGAAGCAGAGGAAGTACATAGCTGTAGACGAGTAAGTACCTTATCTTCGTGATTTCCTGCCAATCGCGTTCTTTCCTGACAATGGTTTCTCAGGATCCCTTCAGCTAAGGTGATGAAACCTCTTGAGAAGCGACCTCCAGAAGTCCTTGGCCCGCCCTCGACTCCGGGTCATCCAGGGCAATCTGGCGGAATGGGTGGACATTCATGTCGATGACCTGGTCGCAGAGTTTGCTCCTGAGGATGACGCGGCCGTGATCGCGGCCGAAGAAGGCGATGCGGATGACGATGATGAAGACGACGCCAGTGACAGTGCTGGTGGCGCGGATGAAGGTGGCGAGGACGACGCTGAAGGCAGCGCCTCTGGCTAGGCCTGCCTTTCCCTTTGCCTTAACCTGTATGCAAAAAACCTTCGGGCATAGCCCTGCGGGGCGTAAAAGCATTTTTGAAGGGGGGCCCCTTATGATGTATGAAATGATGATACGCCTTTTGAAAATAGGACTTGGAATGTGCCGTCGCGAACCCGCGGGCTCCCGAGCGGGGTAGTTGTTGCAACTAATCTTGGCTCCGTAGGTCTTGAGCGAGTCCTGAGGTTGCGGACGCACCTTCCTCCTGAGGCGAGCCCGTGGAGGCTCGCGAGGTTTTAAGTCTCCCGGGGAGCCTGCTGGCCCGCGCAAGAGGGCCTCGCGAGGAGCCGCTTGCCGGAGCACGGCAAGGTGTGCGCGTGACGATCCTGTGGCGATCACGCTCCAGCCCCCTGGGGGGCCTTGGCATCTCTGGAGCCAGCCCCGGCGTGCTTGGACGCGCGCATACCACGCCCAGCCCCTGCTCGTGTTGCGCTCGCAGGGAGGGTTAGCAGGCGCGAGCCTCACTCTTAAAACACAAAGCCAGAAAGCAAGAAATCGCCACGAGACAAGAAAAATTCCCCCTGTTTTTATTTTAATAAACACACGAAATTACAAATCTCATTCCAAAAGGCGGCAAGACGAGATACAGAAAGAAAGGCGGAATCAAATGGCCGCGTCCGGCACCTAGATAGTCTTCTTGTCTTCTCACCAGCGCGGAGCATGGTGCTTCCACTTGGACGTGGGTGGGAGCCCCCGTGAGGCCCGAGGGCGGCACTCAGGAGACTCTGGGGCATGTACAGCCCCACTCATTATTACGTGAGAGTGTCACGAGCGGAGACCTTCACAGGCGCGGGGCCTTGCTTCACATCGCCTGACGAGGGCCCCGCCTTGCGCCTCCCCCGACCACCGTTGGGGCGTCCGGAACCCAGGACGAGACCAAGGGGCATGGGGGACGCTAGCGGCGCCCTCGGCGACCGCAGGCCCTCTGCCGCGGGGAAGGGATCGCCGGCGCCTTCCCCGGAGGAGGACCTACCTCCGTGCCGCGCTTTGCTCCATGCGGTGCAGGGGAGGCCCTGGCCCCGGACTCCCCCCACGCAGCCCCCAGTGTGCTTCGCCCGCCGGCAGCGGGGCCATCGCCCTGGGGTCCCTGGCCACTGCTGTGGCTTGGTTCACCTGCGGTCCATGGTTAGCGGAATCGTGCTCCTGAGATATCAGCTGTACCAAGTGGCTGTCGTCATTGAAGGTGTCGGTGAAGTTCCGGGGCGGCTCGCGGAGAGCCTCGGCTTCATGTGCCCCGACGCCCAGCCTGATGAGGGGAACCCGCCGGGGCATGCTCTTGACCCGTACTGTAGATCCATCATGGGGGGTACGTAGGCATCTGGGACTGCCGTGCCAGGGTCGTTGTTTGGGTGCCCCGCGCTATTGGCCACCGGACTCGGTGCCAGGCTCTGATGGCCGCAAGGTGGCGCCCCGGTGCGGCCCCAGGAGGGACCGCCAGAGCTCGCCTCGCCCGTGGGTAGCGTTCTCGAGAAAGGACGATCAGCGCTGCGGGCCGGGTTGGTGCCGCTAGGTCCTTCAGGTGCTCCAGGGAGGGGCGCGCGGGCGCGGCGGTGGCCCCCACGCACCCCTGTCACAGCTTGCAACATAGGCAGGGTGCAGAAAGGCACCGCGCCCCTACAGGCGGCGTCAAGAAGCTTGGCGACCCGCTCCAGCAAGGCATCGTGGCTGCCTTCCGCCAACCAGCACCGCAGCAGCTCCCGTGCCACGATGAGCGCGGCTCGCATGTTCGCCTGCTCCCGGCGAGAGTGTGGCGCCATCGCCGTGGCGTAGCTCGAAGATCGCGTGGTGGCGCGGATGAGGCGTGGCGCGAGGGCAGGCGATGACGGCACCCGCCGCCCACGACCGATAGCACCGGGCAGCGAGCGGGCGGCGAGGAGCGTGGAGTGGATATCTTCTTGGGCTGATGGCACTGCTCGGGTAGGCCGAACAACCCAGTGCTCAACATGCGCCCTCGGGGCATCGGCCATGAGAACTATTGGGTGGTGGCGAATCTGTTGGCGGAAGAGAGTCTCCGACGCACCCCTACCTGGCGCGCCAAATGTCGGATTTCGGGTTCCGCAAACCCTTGAGAGGTTCGAACTCTGGGGTGCGTGCGAAGAACTCATCCTCCCCAGTCTGCCTACTTGCTAATCTCACAGCGTAGCTTGACAAACAGTAAGTTAAAGAGACACAGCAGTTTACCCAGGTTTGGGCCACCTTGCGGTGTAAAACCCTACTCCTGCTTTGTGGTGGATTGACTTCGAGGGGCTGAGGATGAACTAGTAGAGTGGCGAACAGCCTCAGGAGGAGAGGTGTTCTTGAGCTCGAGTGAGCTGGTGAGTGTGTGGGTGATCTGAATGATCCATTCATCCCCCTCTCTACGGTGGTGGCTAAGTCCTATTTGGTCCTCTTCCCAAATGAAAGGCGGGAAGGGATCCCACAACGGCCAAATTCAAAGGGAGACAACTAGTACATGCTATCCTGACAAAAGTAGTCTTCGCCTGCAAAAGCCTCTGGTCGTGACGCCGTGGTGGGCTCGGTGATGACCTCCGTCCTGCCATCCTGGCGGTCTTGGTCTTGATGCACGGGAATGGAAACCTTTGGCTGATTCCTTGGGACTCCGCGCCTGCGATTGCCTCTTTAGCACCGAAGAGGAAACAGGTACACTGCGCCCGCTGGCACCCGCCTGGCCTTGGTCGTCATGGCTCACGTCATCCGGACCTCACAAGGTGAGGCTTGCATAGAGATCTCCGCTCCTCAGGAGCCAGCCTGAGGAGGCCGCTCCTCGTGGAGGTCTTGGTGCCATCCGCGTCGCGAGGCTTGGCCCCTCGCGAGGGTCTTGAGTTGTTGTCGCTGAAGCTGGGCCGTACCAGGCCACCGATGGAGCCACGCCATGTGCCGCAGGCAGGCAAGTCTGGGTACCCCCGTTACCAGAACGCCGACAATGACCTTGTCATAGAGCAATGACAACATATACAGTAAATAAATTACAGCATCGTGACGAAGAATAAACCTAGACTATACAACAAAGAAATTACAGCATATTACATCCACTGGGCATCAAAGTTCGCCGCCAGTGATAATAAAGGGCAACCAGCCAGCAGATTAGATACACTGGGCATGCATCAAAGCTCGCCACCAGTGCAAATAAACACGCCGACAAAATAATAGACAGCACTTGAACACAGTTCAAGAAAGGTTAGCCCTGCCGAGGAGCTGTAGCGCAAGCAGCTTAGCAACCTGATGAGATTGTGCTTGTTTGACGCTTATATCCACCAACTCAACCTGCATTGCATTAATAGACGTCATGTACTTATGGTTAATCTTGCATAGAGATTGGAGTTCTAGTCGGGTTTGGGCTGAAGCATGTCTTTCTGCTTGAATTTGAGACTGAAGAAGTTGAATAGATTCAGGTGGCGACTTCATCGAGCTTGTGTCACTGCTATTAGCGAGTAACTTCGACACTACATCAAGACATGACTTTGGGGTCGTATTGTTATCCTCAAGATGTGTTACCGTCTTCTCTGCAATATATGTTAGGGGGACAAGCAATGGGTTCGTCTCACTATCATTGTGGCAGTTCTTCCTAGCGTCAGTGATGTCACCCTGAAAGACAAACAAGTAGATAGATAACAAGATTTGCACGTATAAGCATCAGTGTTGTCAATTCATCCCATTTCTTAGTCAGAAATAAAGAGACATGGTTTAAAATGGCATTAACATAATAGGCATTGTTCATAGTTAAGATGGCAGGAAATGGCATTGTGCAGGAGCAGCCAGCTTCACCACACCACTAGATTACAGATCAAGAACATAAGCATACTTGTAGTGCTAAACAACGTATAAGCATGAATGGTAAGTTAACTGTCAATTTATCCCATTTCAGATTGGTAAATAAAGAGAATGATTTAAATAAGATTAACATAATATGGCATTGTCCATAGTTAACACATAGCAGGATATGACATTGTGCTGGAGTTGGTAGTTTCACCACACCACTGGATTACAATCAAGAAGAAAAGCATACATGCAGTACTAAAGAAGATAACTTGCTATATTTAGTTTAATTTACATGGTATAAATAAGGAACTAGGTTGTACAACTAAAAACTAAAATTGAGAAGGACAAAATTATGTTTACGTACTTCTTCCTAATAAACTTTGAATATGCAACTTGATGCAAACGGCAAAAATAAACATCATTTGCAGTCATAGCTATCCAAATATACACAACAAAGTTTGAAGGTTCGAGGAGGACAAACTTACGTTAGTAGTGAAGACCGTCTCTATAAATCCCTTGTCCATATTGATGGGGGGCAATTCAAGAAGTTTACTATAGAGTCTTCTTCATGAGCATTGCCTTTATTCTACATTTTGTTAAGAGTAAATATAGATGTGATAATATAGGAACAAATGGAGATTATTTAAGCTAAGTTGTAGACTATAAATGTAAGTACAGCATACAACATTGGTTTTCTTCAACATTTTGGCAAGAGTAAATATAGATCTGATGTAGAAAATGGAGGGCAAGGTAAAATAAGATGCAAAGTGATGGTACATGAACAACTAGCTGACAATATAAGTACAGTGATGAAGGACAACAGATACTTACAAGAACAATGCATAGCTAAACTTCTTCATAAGCATTGGGTTTATTCTACATTAATGTAAGCATTAATATAGCTCTGATAATTTGGAGAGAATAGTGGATAAGCAAGCTATAATGCACAATGATGTCACATAATCCACTAGGTATGAATGTAAGTACAGCAATACAGGACAACAGGTACTAACAAGAGCAAAGCAGTGAGCTGCATAGTTGCATTATCCTAGGTTTTGTGGCGCTGGTTCTATCACCAATACAAGTGGGGTGCTATCTGAATTCTCCAGTCCCACAACCTTTTTCAAGGACTTTGCTTGTACTATTTCAGGTTTTGCAATCACCCTCTTCCTTTTGGATGTCTGATACACAAGAACATCATTTGAATGGAAAAAACATGGTATTACGACAAATGGAATAGGCATTGATCATGGATGGGAATGGCATCTTCACATATATGATGAGTAAACTAAGCAGATGTCGGTGTAACGAAGCAGAAGAAATGCAAGACACCTTATGCAAGATACGTGTAACCAATAGAACCTTGCCAAAGTAGAACATGCACCTTATTGGGTGAACATGATAGGCCATTGATACGTCTCTCTCGTATCTATAATTTTTTATTGTTTCATGCCAATATTATACAACTTTCACATACTTTTGGCAACATTTTATATGATTTATTGGACTAACATATTGATCCAGTGCCCAGTGCTAGTTCCTGTTTGTTGCATGTTTTTTTTTCACAGAATATCCATATCAAACAAAGTCCAAATGCGATAAAAATTTATGGAGAATTATTTTGGAATATTTGTGATTTTTGGGAGGTGGAATCATCGCAAACGGGGGCCCATGGCCACCACAAGACACCTGGGCGCGCCAGGCAGCCCAAGCGCGTGGTGGTGGGTTGTGCCCTCCTCATAAATCGGTTGGAGCTCTACTTCGGGTGCAAGGAAACTTATATCCAGAAAAAAATCATTTTAAAATCTTAGCGTTATCGGAGTTACGAATCTCCGGGAATATAAGAAATGGTTTTTGGCCAGAAAACAGGAACACATAACAGAAGAGAACAGAGGGATAGGTCCAATCTAGGAGGGGCTCCTGCCCGTCCACCGCTATGGCAACCATGGACCAGAGGGGAACTCTCCTCCCATCTAGGGGGGAGGCCAAGGAAGAAGAATAAGAAGGAGGGGGCTCTCTCCCCCTCTCTCCCGGTGGCGCCGGAACGCCGCCGGGGCAATCATCGTGTGACGGCGATCTACTCGAACAACTCCGTCATCTTCACCAACATCTTCATCACTGTCCCCCATCTATATTTAGTGGTCCACTCTCCCGCAACCCGCTGTACCCTCTAGTTCAACATGGTGCCTTATGCTTCATACTATTATCCAATGATATGTTGCCATCCTATGATGTCTGAGTAGATTCTTTTTGTCCTACCGGTAATTGGTGAATTGCTATGGTTGGTTTAATTTTCTTGTGGTTATGTTGCTGTCCTTTGGTGCCCATCATATGGGTGCGTGTGTGGATCACACCAGAGGTTAGTTGTATGTTGATAGGACTATGCATTGCAGGGCAAGGGTGACAGCAGGTTCAGCCTAAACATAGAAATTGATACGTACGGGATTGAAGGGGGACCAATATATATATATTAATGCTATGGTTGGGTTTTACCTTAAAGAATGTTAGTAGTTGCGGATGCTTGCTAATAGTTGCAATCATAAGTGCATAGAATTCCAAGTAAGGGACGACATGCAAGCAGTGGCCTCTCCCACATAAAAACTTGCTATCGCTATAGTAACATAGTCAATTGCTAAGGGACAATTCCGCAAATCCTACCACCACTAATCCACACTTGTTTTACTAAACTTAATTGTTCTTTATTTAAACAACACCTAACTTTTATTTTCACGTTCTTTATTATCTTGCAAACCTATCCACACCTACAAAGTACTTCTAGTTTTATTCTTGTTCTAGGTAAAGCAAACGTTAAGTGTGTGTAGAGTTGTATCGGTGTTCGATAGAACTTGAGGGAATATTTGTTCTTCCTTTAGATCCTCGTTGGGTTCGAAACTCTTATTAATAAAAAAAGGCTGCAAACAATCCCCTATACTTGTGGGTTATCAGCCATCTGTCTTTGACTCCTTGAGCTCAGAATAGTCATTAGGATCATATTCTGAAAACGAATATGTAGGTCGGCAACAAGTGGGTTTCATTGCATCCAGAATGGACCTTGATTCCTTGATGCCAAGTTTGTTACCCATTGAACTATTCTGCAATATTCTTCTGATCTGCGCATTCTCATATTCATTGTGATTACGTACAATATCTGAGATGCATGAAAACATATATAGTAGTGAGATTATGTTTGTAATGCAGAGGATACATTAATATAATAGGGGCTTCCTGTAAACCCTTGTGTGCTATCACTGGATTATGATGAGAGAGCCCATGTGTGCTATAATATGGTGCGTACATTAATATAATCTGGCACAACTACACAAAAAATAGGCTCCCTGTTGGGACCTCCAGAAGTAAGCATAGTTGGCAGATGATAGGTTCATAATAAACTGTATAGAAAGTTTATTTCCAAACCATGATAAGGAGAGTGCACAGAGAAATAGTATTCCAACATGTCTATATGTTGCGCACATGCATTTCAAAACCCACGTAGTAACATTAGCTGACCAATTAAATGTAAGCTTTAGAAATATGAGTGGCATGTAGTTTAGCTTAAAGGATGGAGTGTTGCTAGTACGAGACAAAGCCACTAGGCAGATAGTAGTGTCGATAAAAGGGGGACACCATAAGCATCATAAATAAATCAGGGAAGTGGAACTGGATGGAAAATATGGGGTTGTATTGCCGCTACTAATCGAAAGCCTATCGATCACCTATAGGTCAGCTCTATCCACCTGAAGGCGCACTACTTTTACTATCAGTCTAGGCTCTCAAAGGCCGCACAGCTCCCAACATTTCCTGGATATTATGGCAGACCAACTCGAATTGCTGAAACCAACTAGCAGAAGCGTCCAAATAGACATGTCGAATGCAGATGTCCCTGCTTGCCTTCCTAACAAGGAACATTCTATACTTATTAAAGAAGAATAGAAGAGATACATGTTAAAGAATATAAGAGGAAGCGTATTATGGAGATTCTGTTTATTTTTATACAATGTTGGTTGCCCACCCATGATGAATCAGAGCACCCAAAGAAATGCATTTCCATGTTGTCTCTCTCTATGTGGCCACAGGTATTTGGAAACTCAAGTGGGAGCATTAGCTGACCAATTAAGTGTGTGTATGTTAACTAATATCTGTATCATATCACATTCGTATTGGAACAACTAAGCTTGGGAATTATGATTGGTGTGTTGTTTAGCTTTAAGGGTGGACTGCTGCTAGTACGACACAAAGCACCTGGTCGATCATAATGTAGATATAATGGGAAAACCCAAAGCATCACAAGTAAAATCGGGAAAGTGGAGCTGACTGGAAAATATGGGCAAGTATTGCCGGTACAGCTAGAAAACCTTCGGATACCAGCTCTCTTCAACTGAAGGCGCAGTACTGTTACTATCAGTCTAACTCCCAAAGGTGACACAGCTCCCAGTATTTCTTGGATATTATGGCAGACCAACACAAAGAGTTGAAAGCGTCCATGACAAGTGACTGAATAGACCTGTACACTACAAATGTTTCTGCTCCTCTTCACTAAAAGGAACATATTGTACTACTATTATACTCCCCCCATTCCTAAATATAAGTCTTTGTAGATATTCCACTATGGATCACATATGGATGTATATAGATACATTTTAGAGTGTAGATTCACTCATTTTGCTCCGTATGTAGTCCATGGAGGAATCTCTACAAAGATTTATATTTAGGAACGGAGAGAGTGCTTATTAAAGAAGAACAGAAGAGGAACATGCTAAAGAAGAGCAATCAGATTTTGGATAATAAAATGTTCGTTGCCCACACATGATGAACCAGAGTGCATATAGAATGCAAATCCCTGCTATCTCCCTATATGTGGCACACGTGCTTTTTGAAAGTAAAGTAGGAACATTAGCTGACCAATTAAACATTTTTTGTTTTACTAATATTAGCATCATATCAGATTCGTATTTGAGAAACTAAGTTTGGAATTATGAGTGGCATGTTGTTTAGCTTGATGGGATGAGGAGCAGTGCTAGCACGTCTCGAAGCACCTAGGATGGGTGTACTGAATATAGAGAGAATGTCTACATGCAAGTCGTCTGATTCGTCATTTGGGTCAGTCGACCATTTCAGGCGGTTGGATGAAGATCCTACGTCTCCTAACCCTTCTTCTTCCTCATCTCTTATTGTTCCCCTACAGACCACCGCAAGGGCTGCCGGCCGAACCACCGGCCCCCGTCCCCCACCCTCCCTTGAACCACCAACCACCACCGGTCTTTCGCCGCCCCCGTCCATCCCTCTAGCCCCTCCCCCCCACCCGCGTCCAGTTTTTCCACCGGCGAGGCCCCACCACAACCCGACGACCGCCCCCCACAACCACCGTCCCCACCCGAAACCCTAAGATAGATAATGGAGCAGCCCTCCATCGAGCCCCTTCCTTCCCTCTGGCGAACTCTCAAAACTTGACTGAGCCCAAAGTGAAATTCAGTCGACTCTCATTTAGCTAATCTGAATATAAAAGGGGAAAACCATAAGCATTGTGAGTATAGTGTTGAGCGTGCCATGGTGGATCTAAAGGTGCAAACCAGACAAAGGCAACTTCGCAACCAATGTTTGCTTTCAACTAACAAGTAAGATTCTATGTGATGGACAAGAAATCACAGTAAAGCAGTGGGAATCTATTTTGTTGCTCCGATAAATAACTTGACAAGATACATAAGAGTACAGCCTCTGGTGCAGCGCCGTGTAAGCATCTGTAGAGACGTTGCGGGTGCTGTGGCAGCAATGGCTATTGGCGGCGTGGAAGCAAATCTAGGAGGGCAGACAGTGGTGGCGGGGGAAATATCCTGGCGCGATGGACGAGATGGTCGTATGAGCGGCCCCAGCAAGGTGGACGACGGTGCAGATGAAGCGAGAGGACACGATGCAAGGATCCTGGTCCGAAGCGATGGATGAGAGAGGTCGACCTCTTCTAATGGACGACGGTGTCGGGGTATCAGCTCCAGCATGGTGGAGGAAGACGGCGGTGTATGTGGTGGCGGACAGAGGAGGCTGGGGGTGGAGAGGTGTTCTGGCGCCCACGGAGTACGAATGGGGAAATGGAGGGAGAGAGGTAGGGGGAACCATGTCTTTCGGATGCACTTGTCTCAAATGCGAGGGAAGTTACAAACTTAGCCCCCATTTAAAATTTCAGACATCACAGCAATATTGGTCGGTTGGGGATAGGACGGTAATCTCGTATACACTGAATATTTTCCAAGGGATATATAGGCCGAGGAGAGTTTGTTTTGGCGCCCACCATATATGAATCAGGGTGAGAGGCGATTTCGACCGAGTAAACACTGTGTTTTGGCACCCACCATGTATGAATCCGGGTGAGAGGCGGTTATGTCATGTTTGAGTGAAATTACAAACCTGTCTGTATCTACACCTATACAAATTGAGACGACAGGTTTTGCTTGTGATTGCTTGTATCTGTCTTGGTATTTCCCCGAAGAGGACAGGATGATGTAGCACAGCAACAATAAGTATTTCCCTTAGTTATGAAACCAAGGTTATCAATCCAGTAGGAGGATCTATTCACACTATGTAAACAACACCTGCACACAAATAACAAATACTTGCAACCCAACGCGTTAGAGGGGTTGTCAATCCCTTCTCGGTATTGAGATAGATTAAATTGTATGAGATTGGATAAATAGATCTAACAAAAACACAAAATAAAATAAATAAAGAAAAATTGCAGCAAGGTAATTTTTGGGTTTTAATATGATAGGAGATAGTCCCCGGGGCCGTAGATTTCACTAGAGGCTTCTCTCAAGAAAATAGCATATGGTGGGTAGACAAATTACTGTTGGGCAATTGACAGAAAAGCAAATAATCATGACAATATCCAAGGCAATGATCATGTATATAGGCAACACATCCAAGATTAGTAGACCGACTCCTACCTGCATCTACTACTATTACTCCACACATCGACCGCTATCCAGCATGCATCCAGTGTATTAAGTTCATGAAGAAACGGACTAATGCAATAAGAATTATGACATGATGTAGACAAGATCTATTCATATAGGAATAGACCCCATCTTTTTATCCTTAATGGCAACGATACATGCGTGTCATGTCTCCTTCTGTCACTGAGATTGAGCACCGCAAGATGGAACCCATCACAAAGACCTCTTCCCATGGCAAGAAAATTCAATCTAGTTGGCCAAACCAAACCAAAGTTTCGGAAAAGAAATGCGAGGCTATTAAGATCATGCATAAAAGAGTTCAGAAAAGACTCAAATAATATTCATAGATAGAACTGATCATAAACTCACAATTCATTGGATCCCAACAAACACACCGCAAAAAGTCATTACATCAAATAGATCTCCAAGACATCGAGGAGAACATTGTATTGAAGACCAAAAAGAGAGAAGAATCCATCTAGCTACTACCTACAGACCCGTAGGTCTGTAGTAAACTACTCACGCATAATCGGAGGGGCAAGGGTGTTGATGAAGAACCCCTCCGGCAGAGTGTCGGAGAAGGCCTCTAGATTGGATCCCATGGTTCTGAACTTGCGGTGGCGGAAGCTGTTTTCTCTCGACTCCCCTAGTGTTTTTGGGATTTTAGAGTATTTATAGAGCTGATAGTCGGCCGAGAAGCCTCCCGTGGACCCAACTACCCACCAGGGCGCGCCAGGGGCTGCGCCCTAGAGCCTAGTGGGCCCCACGGGCCTCCTCTGGTGCACTTCCTTGGCCTCCTGGGTGTCTTCTGGACCGGACAAATTCTCCAAAAAAAATTGTGGTATTTGGACTCCATTTGGTATTGATTTTCTGCGAAGTAAAAAACAAGCAAAAAACAACAATAGGCACTGGGCACTATGTCAATAGGTTAGTCCCAAAAAATGATATAAAGTTGATAGTAAATGAATATAAAACATCGAGAATTGATAATATAACAGCATGGAACAATCAAAAAATTATAGATACGTTGCATACGTATCAGCATCCCCAAGCTTAATCCTGCTTGTCCTCGAGTAGGTAAATGATAAAACCAGAATTTTTGATGTGGAATGCTGCCTAACATGTTCATCACATATTCTTTTCGTCTGTAGCATGGGCATTTGGACTTTTAGATGACTCAAAGCAATAGTCTATATTTGACATGAGGACATCAATACTCAAGCATATCAACAAGCAACCATGTCTTTCAAATATCAACACTAAAGAAAGCTATCCCTAGCCCATTATGCTCAATCATTGATCCATTCATGAAACGCACTCGAATATTAACTATGCCCAATGCATTAGTATGATAATAGTGTTCCCTAGTTGGTGATTTATAAGAGAATATGGAGACTCAATAAAAATAAAAAATGCATAAGAGTAAATAGATAGGCCCTTCGCAGAGGGAAGCACAGATTTGTAGAGGTGCCAGAGCTCAAAGCTTAAATTGAGAGATAAATTTGTTTTGAGAGGCATGCTTTTCCTGTCAACGAAAATGACCGAGAATTCCCAATACTTTCCATGCTAGATAGATCATAGGAGGTTCCCAAACATAAAATAAATTTTATTCCTTTTTCCACCATTCTTTCAGAATCCATGGCTAGCCGTATCCACGGGTGCCTTCCACACCAACACTTCCTGAGGAATTTATTATTTGACAACATACAATATTTTTTTTCATTTTGGGACTGGGCATCCCTATTACCTTGCCACACTCTCGTGAAATGACAAGTGAATAAAGACTCATCTTGAGAATAAAATATCAATCATGGAAAATATTGGCCACCCCCTGCCGCTTCATGAGTGGTACAGGCACACAAAGAGGAAATTTGTTTTGAAAATTAGAGTTGGCACATACAAATTTACCTGGAACGGCATGGAAATACCGCATATAGGTAGGTATGGTGGACTCATTTGGCACGACTTGGTTTAAGGAGTTTGGATGCACAAGTAGTATTCCCACTTAGTACAAGGAAAGGCTAGCAAATAGATTGAGAAGCAACCAACACAAAAACGAAAACGATCATAAAGGAGCATTAAACATAACTAACACCGAATAATGCACCACTAGTAGGATGTAATTTCATTGCATAACTATTAACTTTCATGCTTGCATAGGGAATCAAAAACCTTAACACCAATATTCTTACTAAAGCATAATTACTCACCAACATGACTCACATATTACTATCTCCATATCTCAAAACTATTACAAGGAGTCAAGTTTATAATATCCAATGATCTTCATGAAATTTTTATTATATCCCTCTTGAATATCTATCACTTTGGGACTAATTTCATATTTTACCATTGCTACTAACAAAGCTCTCAAATAAATTTAAGTGAAGGATGAGAGCACATATTTCTTCAAAACAATTTTCATCTCTCAAAATAATATAAGTGAAGCATTAAGATGATATTTCTTTAAATTTTTACTAACTCTTAAAATAATCTAAGTGAAGCATCAAAGTATATTTCTTCAAAATTAAAGCACCACCGTGCCCAAAAAGATATAAGTGAAGCACTAGAGCAATTCCATAGCTCAAAAAATTTAAGTGAAGCACATAGAGCAATTCTAATAAATCATAGCATAATTATGGCTCTCTCAAATAGGTGTGTCCATCAGGGATGATTGGTACAAACTAAAAAGCAAAGACTAAAATAATACAAGACGCTCCAAGAAAAACTCATCATATGTGACGAATAAAAATATAGCTCCAAGTAAAATTATGGATGGTCGTTAGAAGAAAGAGGGGATGCCTTCTGGGGCATCCCCAAGCTTAGTTGCTTGCTTCTCCTTGAATATTACCTTGGGGTTCCATGGGCATCCCCAAGATTAGGCTCTTTTCACTCCTTATTCCTTCATCCATCGTGATCTCACCCAAAACTTGAAAACTTCAATCTTAGAAAACTTAACAAAAACCATCGTGAGATCCGTTAGTATAATAAAGCAAATCACCACTTTAAGTAGCATTGCAAACCCATTCATATTTTGTTATTGCATTATACCTACTATATTCTAGCTTTACCATGGCTTATACCCTCCGATACAATCCATAGAATCATCAAAATAAGCACACAATGCAACGAAAGCAAAATCTGTCAAAAACAAAACAATCTATAGTAATCTGTACTATAACCATACTTCTGTAACTCCAAAAAAATGTTAAAACTTAGGGCAATGTAGGGAATTTGTATATCAATCTTGTGTAAAAAATTCAGATTTTTTCGTTGCTTCTGTGATTTTTTAAAATTCTGCTACTAGACGTAAAAGTTTTTGTTTTTCAACAAGATCAAATCAACTATCACCCAACATGATCCTAAAGGCTTTACTTGGCACAAACACTAACTAAAACATAAAAACACAATCATAACAGTATCATAATTGTGCACACACAAGAAAACAAAAAAATAACTATTGGGTTGTCTCCCAACAAGCTCTTCTTTTATAGCCATTAAGATAGGCTTTGAGATTTCAATGATGCTCACATGAAAGATAGTAATTGAAGCACAAAGAAAGCATCATGTAGCATGTGAAAAACAAATTCAAATCTAACATACTTCCTATGCATAGGAATTTTATAAGCAAACAAATTATCAATACAAGAAACATCTAGCATATTCAAAGGAGAAAAGTAAAACATTGACAATCTCAACATAACAAGACGTAATTTAGTAACATGAAAATTTCCACGACAACATTTTCCTCTCTCATAATAATTACATGTAGGATCATAATCAAATTCAACAATATAGCTATCATATAAATTTTTCTCTTCATGATCCACATGAATAAAAGTCTTATAATCTTCCAAGATAGTGGGATTAATATCAACTAGAGTCATGACCACTCCAAACCCACTTTTATCAAAAAATTCATAAGATTGAACACTCTCCAAATATGTGGGATTATTTTTATCTAACATTGACGTTCTTCCAAACCCACTTTCAATATTATTGCAAACATTATTATCAATATCATATTCATTATGAGGCTTAAATAAATTTTCAAGATCATAAGAAACATTATCACCCCAATCATGATCATTGCAACAAGTAGTAGACCTAAAAAAATTATCATCCCTAAGCTTGTAGTTTTGCATATTAATAACATAATTGACATTAATAGAATTTATAATAACATCATTGCAAACATGCTTTTCATTCAAGGAGCTATCATGAATCACTTTATAAATTTCTTCGTTTAACACTTCATCACAATTTTCAGATTCATGATTTTCAAGCAAAACTTCATAGAGATAATCAAGTGCACTCAATTCACTAGCAATTGGTTCATCATAATTTGTTCTTTTGAAAATATTAGCAAGTGGATGAGGATCCATATACATAGATTTTTAGCAAGCAAAGATGCAAGCAAATAGAAGGCACATGGCAACACAAGCAAAGATAGAAAACAAGCAAAAAGGCAAACAGAAAATATTTTTGTAAAAACTTTTTAGAAGTTGGGGAGATGAAAATGAGAGGCAAATGGCAAATAAAGTAATTGCAAGGACATGAGAGTTTATGCATAGGTACTTGATAGATGTTAATGATGTCTCCCCGGCAACGGCGCCAGAGATTGACACGTAAACGGAAGACTTGATCCTCCCCGGCAACGGCGCCAGAAATTCTTCCTGATTGCTTGTATCTGCGTTGGTATTTCCCTAAAGAGGAGAGGATGATGCAGCACAGCAATGGTAAATATTTCCCTCAGTTATGAAACCAAGGTTATCAATCCAGTAGGAGGATCCACCCACACTATGTAAACAGCACCTGCACACAAATAACAAATATTTGCAAGCCAACGCGTTAGAGGGGTTGCCAATCCCTCCTCGGTATTGAGATAGATTAAATTGTATGAGATTGGATAAATAGATCTAACAAAAACATAAAAAAATAAAGACAAATTGTAGCAAGGTATTTTTGGGTTTCAATATGATAGGAAATAGACTCGGGGGCCGTAGATTTCACTAGAGGCTTCTCTCGAGAAAATAGCGTACGGTGGGTAGACAAATTACTGTTGGGCAATTGACAGAAAAGCAAATAATTATGACGATATCCAAGGCAATGATCATGTATATAGGCATCACGTCCAAGATTAGTAGATGGACTCCTGCGTGCATCTACTACTATTACACCACACATCGACCGCTATCCATCATGTATCTAGTGTATTAAGTTCATGAAGAAACGAAGTAATCCAATAAGAACGATGACATGATGTAGACAAGATCTATTCATATAGGAATAGACCCCATCTTTTTAAACTTAATGGCAACGATACATGCGTGTCATGTCTCCTTCTATCACTGAGATTGAGCACCGCAAGATCGAACCCATCACAAAGCACCTCTTCCCATGGCAAGACAAATCAATCTAGTTGGCCAAACCAAATGAAAGTTTCGGAGAAGAAATAAGAGGCTATAAAGATCATGCATAAAAGAGTTCAGAAAAGACTCAAATAATATTCATAGATAGAACAGATCATAAACTCACAATTCATCGGATCCCAACAAACACACCGCAAAAAGTTGTTACATCAAATAGATTTCCAAGAACATCGAGGAGAACATTGTATTGAAGATCAAAAAGAGAGAAGAAGCCATCTAGCTACTACTTACGGACCCGTAGGTCTGTAGTAAACTACTGGCGCTTCATCGGAGAGGCAAGGGTGTTGATGAAGAACCCCTCCGTGATCGTTGATCCCTCCGGCTGAGTGCCGGAGAAGGCCTCTAGATTGGATCTCGTGGTTCTGGAACTTGGGGTGGCGGAAACTATTTTCTCTCGAGTCCCCTATGGTTTTTGGGATTTTATAGTATTTATAGAGCTGATAGTCGGTGGAGAAGCCTCCCGCGGGCCTAACTACCCACCAGGGAGCGCCAGGGGCCTCTGGCGCCCCTGGTGCCTAATGCGCCTCACGGGCCTCCTCCGGTGCACTTCCTTGCCCTCTTGGGTGTCTTCTGGGCAGAAAAAATTCTCCAAAAAGTTTTTTGGTATTTGGACTCCATTTGGTATTGATTTCCTGCGAAGTAAAAAACAAGCAAAAAACAGCAACTGGCACTGGGCACTATGTTAATAGGTTAGTCCCAAAAAATGATATAAATTTGCTAGTAAATAAATATAAAACATCCAAGATTGATAATATAACAGCATGGAATAATAAAAGATTATAGATACATTGGAGACGTATCAGCTTGTCACTGATAGGCAGTAATTTCCATCTCCCAAAATTTGGTTTCGGGTGGTTACGGCCGAGCAGGTAGTGCGGGTTTCGCCGCTTCGTTCAGATTTTTGGAGAAAAAGCTTGCATGTTTACCATGCCAACTCAATTCGAATCCATTTTGTATTCTTTTTTTAGGGCAGGATCCATTTTGTATTCAAATACGAATCTATATACATCACTCATATGTACATATACTTTCAAAAGCACAACACCCTTTATATGTAAATATGGTTTACAAATGCCATGATCTCATATTCATAAGGCTGAATCCATCTTAATTTGAATTCAAAAATTTGAAACCACTTTATGTTGAAATCCAATATATGCGTTGCTCACTAACTAGGTCCAATTAATGTGTGTTTCACGCGGGTTTTTTTAACTTGTCAAACACGTATAATGTGTTTGACACAAGCAACATATAGTGTAGTCCCATTTAGACATGAATTGCATATAAGCGATGCATTTTCTCTAATTAAAAATTCTATGGATCACTAATATTGATAAACTAAATAACATTACATATGTCCCCAAATTCAAATTAATATGCATGTTTGATAGCCCAATTTTCATTATGATATTATTGATGTCTTGATCTCCAATTTAAATATTTGAATCCCCTTTAATCCAGATATTTTGTCTTATATAGCTATCACTCACGCCCTTATATATCTATCTAGACCTGTACACCTTCACCATATCTTGGGTATATCTTGTGCTACTTGTATGTTGATAGCAGTCTTTTTTTCTTCGTAACACTCTAACAGTACTCGCTCCCACGACCTTCACTCTATCTCTCTCTGAGTATATCTCGCTCCCTGCTATGTCTCCCTAACTATGATTCTCCCTGTGAAATCTCTTTCTCTCACACAAACACAAACTTCGTCTCCCAGGATCTCATTTCTCTCTGCTATTCCCGTGTATGCCGCTCACACATTATACGACTCTCCCTCTTAAATATCTATCTATCATACTCAAACACAAACTCCGTCTCCCAGGATCTCATTTCTCTCCACCATTCCCCTATATGCCGCTCACACACACCCTCTATCCCTAGGGATATCTCGCATTCCCTATGTCTTTCTAGCTATGACTCTCCCTGTGAAATGTCTCTCTTGCGCGCAAACACGAACTCCGTCTCTCAGGGTCTCATTTCTCTCAAATATTTGTTTGTATGTCACTCACACGCGCACTCTCTCTATCTCTCTCTCTCTCACACACACATAACTCATTCTTCTGATCCACTCGACTATTATCTCTAACAAATGCACTAGCCGATCTCCCTCTGGCTAGCATCTCTATCTCTTTATTTCTGTGTTTCTCCATCAACCTTCTTTCTCGGCTGCATTCTTGCTTCCTATCATGCACACTATATATATATTTGTTTCTCTCTACATGCACCCTCTCTCTCTCATGCACACATAACTCACCCTTCTAATCCATTCGACTCTTATCTCTAACACCCACACTAGCCGATCTCCCTCTAGCTAACATCTCTATCTCTCTATTTCTCTCCATCAACCTTCTTTCTTGGACACACTCTTGCTTCCTATCATGTACACTATATTTGTTTCTATCTACATGCATCTATAGGCCGATCTCTTTTGCACACACATTGTGTCTCGCTCTCTCTCTACTCGCCATATATGCATGCTCCACCCCATGACACTCTCTCTTGAAGACAAAATCACACGCTCCATCATCGGGCCATCTTCCCTCCACTCTCACATGGATGCATATTGTCATATTGATCCATCTCTCCCATCCTGTTGATCTTATGACTTATGTCTCCTCTCTTTTTATCTCCATCATGCGCGCGTGCACACACACCCCACATATATTTGTATACATCTTGCACATGCATGTTCAAGGTCTCATCTCTCTCCATACCTGGTTAATAACCCCCAGCCCCCACCCCACATCGAATCTTTCTGTTCTTGTGTGCACATGGCTTCCGTCTAGATGGGTCTCTTCTCGAAAACACACACTCACACTTAACCATCTCCTTCTGGCTACCCTCTCTCTCACTCCCTCCCTCTATCCTTGAAACCAATAAGCCTATCCCTTCGTTTAATTCCGGCCTATATGCACCATCGATAGTAGTCTTCCTTGGTGTCTCTCGAACAAACGTGTTATCTCGATGTCCACTCCTCTCACGCGCACACGCCTTTCTTCCCTATTTGCGGCCTCTTCTCTCTCGCGCCCCCGCCCCCCTCGTTGGAGGCCTCTGCCATACACATCACCTCTCGATGATGAAGCCATACACACTTAGTTACTTACAGTGGCGAAGACTCCATTTCACACACGCACACACACACACTCCCTCTCTCTCTACATCTATCTCACCCTTCTCTCTTTCACATGCACGGTCTCTCTATACAACCACACACACATGCTCTAGGTGGAGTATTTGTACCTACCACCATTCGTCCAACCTTACCCGTATGATAATCCATCACATTAATTTACTTATAACATGAACAAATTCCACTTTATTTTACTAGTTAGCAAACTTCTCATAATTATATAATGCAAATCACGAGCAGGAAGTGACATTTTTTTACACAATGACGTTAATACGGCCAGGTAAATTACAAGCTAAGGTACCATTATACTTATATCCTAATGAAAAAGGTGGAGTACATGTTCGAAGCATAGAGGTGCACAGACACACACTCCCTACCAAACACATCCTTTGTGCACGCGCAAGCGAGTTATGTGACGCACGCTAAGCAGACTCGTCTGCCTAAAATTTGTGCACACACGGGTACACGTGATGGAGCGCATTTATTTAAGCCGGACAGTGAACCCAAACAGTAGCAACATTCATTCCACTCCTGCTGCGTCTTCTCCACTCGCCGTCGCCTGATAGCCATGGCCCGGCCGAAGGTAACTACATACGCCATGCTCCCGCAGAAGCAGCGCTTTGAGCTGCTTTCAGAGATCTGGAGGCGGCATGAAGCCCGGATCGCAGCCGTCCTGCCTCCGGACTAGCTGAAGTCGGAGGAGGAGGCGGTGGAGGCAGAGCCGCATGCGGTCACGGAGGACGCGGAGCTGAAATAGGAGAAGGATGACGCGGGCGAAGCGGAGCTGGAGGAGGAGGACGATGATGCGGGTGAGGTAGAGCCGGCGCCACTGGCTGCATGCTTCTCCATGCCCGACGCCATGGCGGAGTTGACCCAAGAGGAGGGGGCGGCGGAACAGTAGGCCATCCTCGATTCCATCCAGTTGGAGACCGAGGTGGAGGCCAACCGCCACTTCTCCACCAGCGGGAATTGGGGATCAACGAGATGTTTGGCAAACTAGAGGAGGAGGAGGGGAGCCGGAGTTGCAGCAGGCGACCGCCTACCCATCTGTCGGCGTACGACACCTATGGGATCCGAAGGACCCCTTTATGATTCGGCAGGGAGAGAGGTATGCACAAAGAGCTGAACCAAAGATCAACACAGGAGGATTTTTACCCAGGTTCGGGCCGCTGATCAGCGTAAAACCCTACTCCTGCTTTAGTCTATTATTAGTGTATTCGTCCCAGTTCTTGGAGCGCTTGCAATGAACAGTGTGTTCGTGCAGCAGCTACGCATGCAGAATGGGCCGAGAGTGTTTTTTTTTGTAGCAGTTGCCTTGGGCCTCCTTTTATATGCTTAAAGGGGTCACCACAGTGTCAAACTGTTCATACGCGAGGTGTAAAGTAGCTACAGGGTTATCATACCTAACCACCGGCGGTTTAGGACAAATGCACTTAATGCACCGTGAGGTGTCCGTTTAGGTGTCCCTAGTTTCTTGGGGATGGAAAAAGAGGCCATCCCATCAGCACCGCTTAAGCTCGCCTCCACTAGCGCCTTGCCACGCATCCAAAGATGGGGCCAGAATGCCAGGCTGGTCGCTGTGCTAGAGCGGTGGCACAGTGGCGGAACCTTGCCGGGGTGCGAATCTTGACGGGTTCCGCGGGCTACCCCGGCAAGATCTTGCCGGGCTCCGCAGGCTACCCCGGTAAGATCTTGCCGGGGGCCGAGCCCCTGATCTCCAGTTCTCCTTATCTTCTAGTCCCTGGCTTGAATGTCTCTTTGATAATCTTGGATTAATCTTCAGCTGTTCCCCGACAAGCCTTGCCGCAGGTATGGCTACAACTGCCCATGCACAAGTATGGCGTACTAAAGGCCCAATACTTAGTACACCGACAGGAGCCCCCAGGCCTAGGCCACACATGAGTGCGAGGCGTTGTTGGGCTAGGCCCAAACAGTGCACAGGCAAGTGTGGCAGGGGTTAACTGCTTGTAATTATTCCGCTTACTGCGCTTCCCCACTACGCGCGTTGAATACGCGACATGGGAAGCGTGCGCTGAACGGCCGCGGCCTCAGCGCGCTTGTATAGGCACGTTCACATTGCGCAGTAAAAGAGGCAGCCTCGCTCCTTCCCCGTAAAAAGGAATCCACAGAGGCGCCGCCCATTTACCCCCCTCTTCTTTCTAATCTGGAATCCGCCATTACATTCTTTCCCCCGAGCTCAGAACAGAACTTCTCCTCATCCGCTCACCGCCTCCGCACCCGCTCTATCCTCGGCTTCCGCCTTCGCAACTGCCATGCCGCCCAAGGCTAGCAAGGGCAAAGGCAAGAGCAAGGAGACGAAAGCCGATGTCCCGGAGAGCGAGCTGGCGAAGATGCGGAAGAAGTACGTCGTCTTTGCTCCGATGCTCGACACGAAAGCCTTGAATAACCGGTACCAGTGCATGTGGGCGAGGGAGACGCAGGCTCACCCCGCAACTCGCGTGGCCCCAGGTTCTTCTTCCAAAGGCGGACCAGATAAATATCCCTTCTTTGTCGCTTACTTTTATTGCGGGCTCTGTCCTCCATTCTTCGATTTCTTTATTGACATCATGTACACATATGGCTTCCGTCTTCTTGATTTCACGCTGAATGGCGTAACATGCATGTCTATCTTTGCTCATCTTTGCAAAAACTTTGCCGGAGTAGTTCCCAACACTGCCCTCTTCTGCCATTACTTTGTTCCTCGCATCCAAAAAGGGGACGCCCTTTCCGGTTCTATCGCCTGGATCCCAAGGGCGTGGAACAAGGAGATATATCCAGATGGGGTTTACCGCGAGAAGTGGGAAGAATGGCGGTCTGAGTGGTGCTGGATCAAGGAAGAAGATCCCCATTCATTCTGTTCACCCCGACGGCAGAAAGTGGTCCGTGGCGAGGACTGGAGTAATCTTGATGCTCAAGACGACAAGCTCACGATCGCCACCACCAGGATTCTTCGTCTGAAAGCTGCCGGGCTCACAATAGAGATGATTGGGTCTGACTTCCTTCGCCGCCGCATCGCCCCTCTACAGAATAAGGGGAGACCAGCTTGGGAGTTCTAGAACACGGCAGACATCATGAGGCTACGCCCCGGATTAAATAGTAACTTAACAATCATGCAGCTTGCCGCTCTCCGCCAGAGGGTATTTCAGCGTGATGATAAGCATAAGTTGCCAGCGAGAATTATCCCTTTGTGCAACAACTCCGCCCTGGGGTCGATCATTGCCACGATGCCAATGTTCAACGCCCATGGCCTTGACGCCACTTGGGTCGAGCCATCTGAGGAGCAGGTGCAAAAGTTCTTCGACAACTTGTCGGAGAGGGCCGTCCGGGAAGAAACAAGACTCGTCCGCGCCACCACCGATGAGGAAGTGGCGTATATTGCCACTAGAGTAGAAGAGGCGAACCTTGCCGTGGAGGCCGGCGACATCGGCTTCACGGAATGGGAAACCAGCGACGCAGAGGTCGTTTTGGAAGAAAATCCTACCTGGGAGGATAAAGCTGCCGGGGAGCAGAGTGGCACAGCCGCCGAAAGTTCGTACGATGAGGACGCAGCCGAAGAACAGCTACAAGAGGAGCCCCCAGCTCCAAAGATGGCCAAGCGTGTCCTTCAGAAAGCTGTCTCTGATGCCCAGCAAATCAACCTTCTTCGAGCAGTGATGCTCCCGGCAAGAAGGCCCGACAAGGCTACACCGCGGCAAGGAGTTCGATAGCAACCCGTGCGGTGCACGAGACACACACCTGCGGCAACCACTAGGGTGGCAGGGGCGTCTCACACAACAGCACCAGAGGTTGAGGTGGCAGAGTCACGCCAACCCCCTGCACCTGCTGCAGCCAAGCGACCCAGGACCCCTCCTCTGCCTCCCCATACGGACGCCGCAACTGAGGTCGATTTCGACATCTCCGGTTTCAGCCCGGAACGAGAAGAGGAAGAGTAAATATCCTGTCACAACCTTTATCTACCAAATTCTGAATTCGATTGATCTCATTGTCTTGCTTTGTCTTGTCTCTGCAGTGACGCAGGAACTTTGGCGGAAAGGATGGCGAAGAGGGCGAAGACTTCCACAGGTGACGAGCCCCCGACAGGCTTTGCGAGCGTGACAGCAACTATCATCATCAGCCCAGAGCTTAGCCCTCAACGCAGCCCCCAACGCAGCCCCCAGCGTGAGTTCACTACTCATTTTCCGCTGGCGGGTGCTGAGGTTTCTACCTTTGCCGCTAATATCTTTGGGCTTGTAGGGGAAGGACAGTAATAGGGAGAGTCATTGGAGGACGCCCCCGTCGTGCCGCCTCCATCAACCACGCCGCCCGCAAGCGCATCTCCGGCAAGAGCTCCTTCCGATGAGCCTACCTTGGAAGAGGAGGAGCCGGCAAACATGGGCACCGGCAACCTTTCCCCGGCAACCAATGTTGCCGGGAGGGATGAAGCCACCCCTCAATAGCTCGACGCAGGTGACTGCTTGCCTCAGAGCACTTGTCATTCTTTTCTTTATCTTTCTCTCAATTGTCTTCTTGAACTTCAATCTTGATCTTATTTTGTTTCCTTCCTTCGTCTTCCAGAGTTCCCTGTGATGGAACACATGGACGTCGACATTGTCATCGAGGAGACCACCAAAGATGCTGCTGCCGAAGCTGAAAAGATCGCTGCTTGCGAGGCCGCCAAAGACGCCACTGTTGAAGTCAGCGAAGCTGCTGTCGAGGAAGCCGCCAAGGAATCTGCCGAGAGGGCCGGTGAGGAGACTGATGAGCATACTAACGGCGTTCCTGCCGTAGGAGCGCTAGGCGCTACATCGGCCACAGAGCCCCCAGCCACCGGTGAGACGATCGTCGAGGATCAACCATCGACATCCGAGGCTCCCTCATCGAGCAAATATCTCAAGGTTGGCGACAACTTATTTATCAACCTGCCGGGCATGGCAAGTATTGGAGCGCTGACCGAAGGGGAAACCTTTGATGAAGAAATCATCACCGCTGCCGGGCTCGAAATCATCAATGAACCAAGCGTCAGCAGCGGCAAATCTGAAGAAGATCAGCTCCTTCAGGCTATGGGCGATAATTTCCGCAAGCTCCAAGCACTCCACCATGCTCGAAAGGAGAAGGCAGATTCCAGAGTTGCAGTTGTCGAAGCAGCTGAGGCAGATTTCTAGAAGCGCGTTGAGCAGATGCAGATCTGGTACGCCGAGGCCCTTCAGGAGTTGACTGCCAGCCAGGAACAAGTGAGCCAAAGCTGGACGGAGCTCCTCCTGAGGCAATCCGACATAGAGAAGGCGCAAGAGGAAAATTCGCAAAGGATTGCCACTGAGGAAGCCCTCTTGACGGAGCGACGCATTGGGCTTGATGCTCATGAAGAAGATCTTGCCGCGTGCGAGCAGGCACTTGCTGCCAAACTCCGCAGCAATGACGAAGAGATTGAAAAGCTTGTCGCGCAGCGGACCCAGGAGCTGGAGCAGAAACACAAAGAGGCGCTCGAAGCTTCAACTGCAGATCACGCCAGCAAGCTCAAGGAAACCATCGATGCCGCCGAGGCTGCAGAGGCTGCCAAGAATGAGCTGAGCAACAAAGTGAAGAAGTTGGAGGTGGATCTTGAGGAACACAGCAAGGAGCTCTCGACGCTCAAAGGTGACAGGGAGAAAACTCTCCACAGCCTGGCGGAGATGCAAATTGCTATATCCGACAAGACCAAGCAGCTCTCTTCAGCCAACGATGCCATTGCCGATCTAAGGCTGAAGCTAACCACGCTGGAAAAGCCTCTTGAGGATGGCAGGGCCCGTGAGAAGGCCCTGAGCAAAGACCTCCAGGATGAGAAGAACTTTCTTAAGAGGGCTGCCGCCACCCAAATTGACTATGAGAAGGGTGTGAAAATCTGGACTGATCGCCTTGTCGACACCGCGGAAAGGCTCACAGCACAATTGTCAACCATGGGCCAGGATGGCCTGCAAAACTTCAGGTACTCCTCTGAAGAAAGGATATCCTTGAGCGCTAGGCTGACCATGTTCTTCGAAAGCATCATTGATGCTCTGAAGCTACTATAGTCCAACCGAGCGACCCAACTGGCCAATGAATCCCGCAAACTTTGCCGGGCCGTCCTCCGCAAGGTACTTGTCAAGGTGGTGCATAAGAACCCTGGCGTTGATCTCACCAACGTGCTCGACCGCCTGCCGAAGGATGCAGATCTCAAGGCACTTGAGGAGCTTGTCGCGCCCATCCTTGAGAAGGTGGATTCAATCAAGAGGGTTGAAGGCCAGTGCAGGAACTAGTTGTCTTACTTTTCCTTGCCACCACCATTCCATGCCAAAGACAATTTAGTCTTAAGTTAGAACTACGGCAACTATTGATGTAATATAACTTGCTATAATTGAATACATGCATGCTATTTCTCCTGTCCAATTTCTTCCCGTATGGTATACGCCCTACGCTTACTGCAAACTTGCTGGCGCGCAACTTATCGCGAGCGTTGGGTGCGGGACTTCAGCAGCCAGCTGGAGGTGCAGCAGCCGGCAAGATACCTTGGCGCTCTTGGTGCAGCCACTTAAACTGTTGAGCGGACTTGAAACAAAATAAGGGCGCAACCAATTACAACAAGGGTTCCTTCGCGTGCAGGTTTTCCATACAAGGTCCGGAATCATCTAAAGAAAATAGCCTGATCGTAAAATTTGAAAAACTTGCTCAAAGTTTCGCAACTTAGCTTTCTGTCGCTGTACTCCTTCCGGCAAGACATCAATTCCACTACTAGGAAAAGGGCTATAGATGATATGGCCACTAATGGCGCACCAGACATGTGGTGCGCCACTACTATATAGTAGTGGCGCACCATGTGTTGGTGCGCCATTAGTGTGAAAGACACTAATGGCGCACCAGACCCATGGTGCGCCACTAGTAATAATTTTTTTTTAATTTTTCCAAAAATACTAATGGCGCACCATGCCAGAGTGCGCCATTACTAGTTTTAACTAGTAATGGCGCACCAGCCACAGAGTGTGCCACTAGTAACAAATTTTTTTTTTTATTATTTTTCCAAAAATACTAATGGCGCACAAGGGCAGAGTGCGCCATTACTAGTTTTAACTAGTAATGGCGCACCAGCCACACAGTGCGCCACTACTATATTTTTTTTTAATTATTTTTTTGCAAAACTACTAATGGCGCACCTCCAGCTGGTGCGCCATTAGTAACTAGGGTTACTAATGGCGCATTTGCAGGTGGTGCGCCATTAGTAACCTGGGACCAGCTAGATATTTTGGACAGCCACACCTACACACTCACTTTCCCCACTTCATTCTCTCCACCTCCTCCTCCAAGCTTGTGTCAGCTGCCTCCTCCTGCTCACCTCATTTGCACCATAGATTCATCAAAATTAAAGTGGTTAAATTACCTTTTTTTGATAGGTAAGTAAGGGGAAAGCTATCTTTATGTTGTAGCTAGATCTACTTTTTTTCTCCCTCCAACAACATGCACATGCACTTTTTATGGCCTAGCTAGATCTATGTATGTTTGTGGTGTTGCATATGTTTGTGGTGTTGCATATATGTTTGTGTTTGCAGGTACTGGTATTTGAAATGCGATAGTTGCCAATATTTTGCCGGAATGTTGATTCATTTCCGTTTCGGCGAGAATTTTGGCACTATGCATTCTTTTTGGTCCTATTTTTAGGGAAAGTCATGCCAAATTTTTTCTTGGTTCTAAAATATCGTTTTGCTCTACCCCGCAGGCGACCATGGTCCGCTCGATGACCGAAGGCATCGTGAATAGGTTTTTGAGCTCCGCGAAGGCCGAGATGCTTCAAAAGAACGAGACGGAGATAAGATGTCCGTGTCGAAGATGCAAGCTGAAGAGCCTTATTGCGGACGTGGATTCCGGGCAGGTGCGGGACCACCTGCTCTTGCGTGGTTTCATGGATGGCTATCGGTGGCAAGGTGATGAAGATGACTACGAAGTCGTCCATGGGGGCCGGGCAAGAAATGAGGAAGGGCAGCAAGACAACCACCGCGGCGAGGGCGGGCGAGAAGACGAAGAATCTCCAGGACATGATCACGACGGTGATGCTATACACAGTCATCATGTAGAAGATGCCGGACATGATGATGAGGAAGATCAAGACGAAGGGCATGATCATGAAGATGAAGATGCCGGAGCAGACGACGATGGAGGCTGGGTGCAGGACCCTCATATTCAAGAGCTGCTTCTCAAGCAGACGGATAACGCAAGAGCTGCCGCCCGAGAGAAAGCCAAGCTGGATCAACTGGAGATAGACGCGGTTACTCCATTGTATGAAGGATGCAGGCCCGAGGATACCCGCCTGAAAGTAACGCTCATGGCTCTAGAGATGAAGGTAAAACACAAAATGACCGACGCATGCTTCGACGAGAACATGTCATTCTGGCACGAACGTCTTCCAAAGGGGACAAGTGCCCGACCAATTTCGAGGAGGTGAAGAAAATCGTGTGTCCTCTGGATTTACCGCACGTGAAATACCATGTGTGCATGAACAATTGCATCATTTATTGGGACGAGCACGCGGAGTCTACCATATGTCCGGTGTGCGGTGTCACTCGATACAAGGAGAGGAAGAAAGCTCCTCGAAAAGTGGTGTGGTACTTTCCGATCACTCCTCGTCTGTAGCGGGATTTCGCGGACCCTAAGGTAGCAAAGCTCCTGCGTTGGCACGCGGATAGGGAGGAGAAGAAGCGAGAAGATGACGGAAATGATCCGGAGATAAATAAAAAAGACAAGATGCTGAGTCACCCTAAGGATGAGAGCCAGTGGCAAGCGTTGAACTTCGAAGACCCAGAATTTGGGAACGATCCAAGGAACATCGTGCTCGGCGTGAGCACCGATGGAGTCAATCCGTTTGGCAGCCAGAGAAGCACACATAGCACCTGGCCTGTGTTTGTGTGGATGTACAACCTTCCCCCCTGGTTGTGCATGAAGAGGAAGTACATTCACATGAGTATGCTAATTGAAGGGCCGAAACAACCAGGGAACGACATCAATCTGTATCTGGGGCTGCTGAAAGAGGAGCTAGACACGCTGTGGAAAATGCCAGCCAATACGTGGGACGCCGCAGAGAAAGAATATTTCCCTATGAGAGCCGCACTGCTCACGACGGTGCACGACTATCTCGGTTACGGATATCTCGCGGGGCAGGTGGTCCATGGATTTTCTGGATGCGTCAGGTGCATGGATGACACAACGTATCGCCAGCTAGATAGAGATCCCGGGTCTTCGAAAACCGTGTTCATGGGACATCGAAGGTGGCTTCGCGACGATGACCCGTGGAGAAAACGCAAGGATCTGTTCGATGGTGAAACCGAACCCCGAAGACGCCCGCGTACGAGGAGCGGCGAGGAAATAGACGAGCTGTTGAAAAACTGGAAAGATTGCCCACTGCCGGGAAAGAAGCAAAAGGCGCCAGAGCCGGGAAAGAAGCGAAAGGCGCCAGAGCCGCTGTTGAAGGTATGGAAAACGAGGTCTGTTTTCTGGGACTTACCGTACTGGAAGATCCACCGTGTGCCTCAAGGCCTTGATGTCATGCATATCATGAAGAACATGTGCGAGAGTCTGCTTGGTACCCTGCTCAACATGCCAGAGAGGACCAAAGATGGGCCGAAAGCAAGGGCAGACTTGAAATCAATGGGCATCAGGGAGGAGCTTCACGTTAATGATGATGATGATGAGGCGAAGCAGGACACAGAAAGTCGTCGCAAAGGCAAAAAGGCCAAGAAGACTGGAAATGACTACCCTCCCACGTGCTTCACTCTAAGTTAGGAGGAGATCGAGCAGTTTTTCACCTGCCTCGTAGGAGTAAAACTTCCTTATGGTTACGCGGGGAAGATAAGCACATACCTAGACCCAGCGAAGCAGAAGTTCAGCGGGATGAAGTCTCACGACTGTCACGTGCTGATGACGCAGATACTTCCAGTTGCAATCCGTGGGATCATGGATGCGCACGTCCGTGAAATGCTATTTGGCCTATGCAACTTTTTCGACGTCATCTCTCAGAAGTCGGTTGGCGTGAGGCAACTCAGAAGGCTATAGGAAGAGATCATGGTGATACTATGCGAGCTTGAGATGTACTTCCCGCCCGCATTCTTCGACGTTATGGTGCATCTTCTGGTCCATATCGTGAAGGATATCATCCAACTCGGGCCGATGTTCCTGCACAGCATGATGCCGTTCGAAAGGATGAATGGTGTCATCAAAGGATACGTTCGCAACATGTCACGTCCAGAGGGAAGCATAGCCAGGGGATTTCTGACCGAAGAGTGCATCTCCTACTGCACGAATTATCTAGGCATCGAGAACCCCGTTGGTCTGCCCATCAACAGGCACCTCGGAAGGCTCGCTGGATGGGGTCACCGCGAGGGTCGCCGGGAAATGCATGTCGACTTCGAGGGTCGACTCGCCGACTTTGAAAGAGCAAACCTAGTCGCGCTACAACACATAGACATGGTTGATCCTTGGGTGGTAGAGCACAAAACCTTTATTGAGAAGACGTACAATGACCGAGGCCAACAGAGGACGGACGGAGATATAATCAAAGAGCACAACTCATGTTTCACGCGTTGGTTCAAGCAGAAGCTTCTGTCGTAC
This sequence comes from Thinopyrum elongatum, assembly GCA_011799875.1. NCBI lineage: Eukaryota > Viridiplantae > Streptophyta > Magnoliopsida > Poales > Poaceae > Thinopyrum > Thinopyrum elongatum. Next base: position 305,794,149 of record CM022302.1, on the reverse strand, counting down.
CCTTTACATGAGGATTCTTCCGCGGAAGAACAACTCATATTCGCCTTGTCACAGGGTGCCGAGCACAACCTGATGACCTATGAGGCGTACGATATCAACGGCTACACATTCTACACCGAGGACAAGGACATGAAGACCGATGGTTATCAGAACTCTGAGGTAACGATGGAATCCTACACCGGTAACGACAAGGATAGATACTACGGAAGGATCGAGGAGATCTGGGAGCTGAGCTACGCTGGAGAGAAGGTCCCGATGTTCCGTGTCAGATGGGCCAAGAGCGTCCTAAAAGAAGACCGGTATTTCACCACCATGGTTATACCCGAAGCCAAATCCAAGACCGCAGGCGCAAACGTCACCGCGAAAAATGAGCCATGGTACTGGCTTCCCAAGTGGACCAATGCTTCTTCATTACCGACCCGTCAAAGCCCAGTCATGTTGTGGTGAGGAGAGGCAAAAGGAAGATCATCGGAATGGATGGAGTCGCCAATGAGCAAGACTTTGACATGTACGGTGACCCGAAGATGGAACATGACGACGACGATGAAGTAGCAGCATACACCACAAGGAGAAGTAGGACCACCCTACCTAAAGGACGTCCGTTCCACAGAAGAACTCCATTTGCGAAAAAGAAGGGCAAGAAGATTGTGAACAGATAGCTAGCTAGCTAAGATCGATTGTATTTAAATTGTAGCCTATTGTATTTCATGGGCACTTTTTGAACTCATGAATATTTTTAAATTTCATGGGCACTTTTTGAACTCTTGAATATTTTTAAATTTCATGGTCACTTTTTGAATTCATGAAAAAATATTGAATATTCATGAGGACACTCGATCTGGATTCCCCTCCATCTCGATCGCTATCCCCCCTCGCCAGATCACTCATGAATATTTATTACTGTTTCATATTCATATTCATTTTCTAAAAAATTATTAGATGCAACAAAAAATAAGTAATAATAAAAAATTACTTATGGCGCACCGCTGGCTGGGTCTAATCCGATGCCACCCACCGTGTATAGGGTTCAACTGGTTCGGGTGCTGCCAGGCTGCGATGAGTTGTTACCTCCGATTCGACCCGCCGGGGCCGACGAAGATGATGTGATGACCCTCAGCGCCTACCTAAGCTGGCCCCTGCTTTGGCCGAAGAGCCAGATTCGTTTGGGGGCGGGGGACACCACCCCAAAGACAACACCGCCAGTCGTGCCGGCGCCAAGCCATGGCAAGACTGCTGCAACGCTACCGGACATGCCGGACATCCCTATGGCACAGGATCCGAACATGCATATGGCACAGGATCCGGACGACAACGACGACGGTACATTTACCAACGTCGATAAGTACTTTGCCGAACATGGGTACGATGACGAATTCTTGGGGCCTCCTTCTCAAGAACCCAACCCTAAAAAGACGATCGCGATCTAGCTGGTACCACGGAGAAACCCAATTGCAACAGGCGTCGTCTGGCGTTCAGTTCTCAGGAGACGCCTCCTGCTGCCGACTTCACCGAGCCTCAGATAGCCGAGGTGCAAAATATTATCGGCCCCAACACACTCAAGAAGGCGGTCTGTGAGCAGAACTCGGTCCCATTATAGTAGAAGAAGAAGGGACGGAAAAGAAAGAGTAACAAGGGTGCGAGCCAGCTGGCACCGAGTACGATCCGTGCTCAGGACGGGCCACCTTCACCTAAGGATATCTCGAGGAGGGTGCATGTGGCGGGTAGGCCGATGCTACCGACTAATATGCTCAATGCTGCAACCGGTGCTATGCGGAGTCTGCATGACAGTGTTCTTTCTTTGGAGAAGCGGCGTCTCAGAGAGAATGATGTGGCATACCCGGTTTTCGTGGCCAAGGTGCCAGAGGGCAAGGGCTTTGTGGATAACTCCATCGGGGGTACGATCGTCCTGCGGTTTGATGACATCTTCGCTATGTTTAACCTTCATCCGCTGCACTACACCTTCGTTCGGCTATTTTCGCTGAGTATGGAGATGCGGATCATTAGAGACAAGACCCCGGACATCGTGATAGTCGACCCCTTCTACATGCGTGCCAAGATCTTGGGCGGCGCTGGGGACCGGCAAGTCGCGAGTTCTTACCTCGAAGGCGTCATTCTAGCAAACCCAGATAAGGATAACTTCCTCGTGCCTTACTTTCCCGAGTAAGTCGTCCCCTCAACCGCCCCGTAACATATGATTTCTTAGATTTCGATCATTTTTTTAACATTCCGTGTTTTGTGCAGTGACACACATTGCACACTCATCCTCTTAAGCCTGAAATATTCCATGGCCACGTATTTCGACTCGGACCGTCAGTCGAAGAAAGACTACACAAATATCAAGAAAGTTCTTGATGATGTTCTCCCCGGCTACGCCATATCTGGAGGCACCTTCATCAGGCCAGTTCGTAAGTACGGCAAGCACGTGTTCGCCCACAATACGACGTTCTGCTGCGTCAAGCAGCCACCTGGCGGTCAGAAGGATGCCTACTACGCCCTCCATCACATGCGGGCGATCGTACGGGACCATAATCACCTTCTGCTACCAAATAATCTCAAAGATTGGGCCGCGAGCTTGTCGGCAATCCAGGACGCGGACATCAGACAAGAATTCTTTCGCATCCAGTCGGAGTTTGCGGAAATCATCCATCAAGATGTCCTTCGTACCTCGGGGCAGTTCAACCTCAGAAATCAACCGTCCAACAGTGAGATAGACACAACGCTACAAATGCAGGCTGACAACGCCCGCGATTTCATGACCATCACGAGAGACGGCGGCTTCATCCACGCTCCGGTCCCTTGAGTCGAGTCGAAAGTAGTGATGCGATGTGTAGTTCTGAAACATCGATTGGCTCATGTTGTAATTAAACTTTAATGAACTTGTATGTCTCTTTGGTTTGGACAGTCGTTCAACTTAGATGTAATCGATGCTATTAATGTCTTGCTTTTCTCTTCCGATCCTTTTGTTGCATACTTATATATTGCTTATGTATTGTCTATGAATTGCTACTAACGTTTTGTTTGGCTAGTGCATAGAGATGCCGTCGTATGTCGTGTACAAGGGTAAGGTTCCCGGAGTCTACGACGACTGGGAGGAGTGTCGGAGACAGGTTCACCGTTTCAGCGGTAACAGTTACAAAGGGTACACCACTAGGGCGGAGGCGGAATCTAGATACACGCGCTATCTAGCGGGAGAGAGGAGGGAGCGTTGGAGGAACCGGATGAAGACCAGTTTCATCGCGATTATGCTCATCGTGATGACCGCAGCTCTCTTCTATGTGATGGTAGTTTAGATGATCGATATCGACTTGTAATGTGAAGACAAACTCGCTACTCGTGGTCTCGAGACTTGTAATGTTCTATATTTGTTCGGTCTTTTGAATTTGGAGACTAATATGATGAATTGTATTCGGAGACTAATCTTCTATTGTATTCGATGAATCTGCTGTTGCTGTGTGGTGCTGTCTATATTCTGTCCAATAATATATTTTGTAACCTGTGAAAATATCAGAAAAGAAAAAAAAATAATCCCTAATATTCATACTAGTGGCGCACCACTCAGCACACTAATCTCTGGATAAACTTGCACAGGGGTTCACCCTCCTTTTCAGGGAGGAGATGCAAATCACTCTCTTGACCAGGAGCTTGGTTGCCTCCAACAAAGGCGCCAACATACTGATGGCACAGATCTGACCAAGAAGAAATGGAATTCTCCGGCAGATGCATCAACCATGACCTGACGTTGGGTTTGAGCACCATCGGGAAGTAGTTGGCAAGTATCTTGTCATCTCGGCCCCCGGCAGCCTGCACCGCAATGGTGTAAATGCTCAAGAACTACGAGGGGTGAGTCTTGCCATCATATTTCTCCGGGACCTCTGGTTTGAAAGTTCGGGAGTTGGGCCACTGGACTCACCGCAGCTCACGGGTAAACGCTTGACAACCTACCTCATAGGGTAAGTCACCTACATGCCCTGGCGCAGGCTTGTCGACAGTAGGCCCTACGCATTGATCGTACTGATGACACGCCTCCCGTCGCCGCTCGATGGTAGTTCGAGCGTCTTCTTTGCTTCATTCCTGAAGAACTTGGCGCTGATCGTGGCGCATCCGTGGATCAGATGACGCCGTGGAATCGTCATCATGGCCGTCAGTCCACCGGGTTGACGACCGCTGCTGCTGTCGTGGAGGGGAGTGTACCGTGGTCACACCGCCTCCAGTCTTCTCACCATCGGCTCGTGTCGGGTTGATAGACCGCTGCCGTGAGGGCCCCGCAGGCTGCAGCCCATCCTTGTTGATGAAGCCGCTGAGGCTCTGGATAGTAGATCGCCACTCCTCCATCTTCTCCGGAGCAGGAGGGAAATCGAGGAGCAGCTGCGCACGTGCCAAGGCTTCTGCTGGTGTAGGTGGCGGCGACAGGTGCGAGGTACGTGAGGTGCTCTGACTCCTAACAGTGTTAGAAGGAGCACCGTCACGATCACGCGACTGCGCGCCACCTCCATCGGCAGTTTGGCGTGCATGCTGGGCCTACACACCTTGGGATCGATATGCAGAAGTCTTTCCATGGGGATGTTCAGACCCACCAATGCCACGGCGCTGCTCGTCGCGTGCGACCTGAGAAGGCCTCAACGCTTGCGCCAACGTGAGAGTCTTAGAAGGCGTCCTCCGATCTATGGAGTTTGCTGCGCCGCCCGTAGGCAGCATGGCTCCATCTCTGGATCTAGCGGCATGTGGGTTGTCGTCGCCGCTGCGAATGACGCCGCTCGCCTGGCTCGGATCACCAGAACGCTGTGGGGGCTCTAAACCTCCATCTCCTGCATCCATGCAGTCACCTGTCCGAGTAGGCACGGGCAAGACGGACGTAGACGGAACAACCGCTACCGCACCCTTCTTCTTGGGAGGCATGGTGACGAAGACGGTGAAGAAACTGACACCCTGATCACTGGATCAGGTTCGCGCAACCTCGATCCCCCTACCTGGCGCGCCAAAGATGTCGGCGTACGACACCTATGGGATCCGAAGGACCCCTTTACGATTCGGCAGGGAGAGAGGTATGCACAAAGAGCAGAACCAAAGATCAACGCGGGAGGATTTTTACCCAGGTTCGGGCTGCTGATCAGCGTAAAACCCTACTCCTGCTTTAGTCTATTATCAGTGTATTCGTCAAAGTTCTTGGAGCGCTTGCAATGAACAGTGTGTTCGTGCAGCAGCTATGCATGCAGAATGGGCCGAGAGTGTTTTTTGGTAGCTGTTGCCTTGGGCCTCCTTTTATATGCTTAAAGGGGTCACCACAGTGGCAAACTGTTCATACGCGAGGTGTAAAGTAGCTACAGGGTTATCATACCTAACCACCGGCGGTTTAGGACAAATGCACTTAATGCACCGTGAGGTGTCCGTTTAGGTGTCCCTACTTTCTTGGGGATGGAAAAAGGGGCCATCCCATCAGCACCGCTTAAGCTCGCCTCCACTAGCGCCTTGCCACGCATCCAGAGATGGGGCCAGAATGCCAGGCTGGTCGCTGCGCTGGAGCGGTGGCACAGTGGCAGAACCTTGCCGGGGTGCGAATCTTGCCGGGCTCCGCGGGCTACCCCGGCAAGATCTTGCCGGGCTCCGCAGGCTACCCCAGTAAGATCTTGCCGCGGGCCGAGCCCCTGATTTCCAGTTCTCCTTATCTTGTGGTCCTTGGCTTGAATATCTCTTTGATAATCTTGCATTAATCTTCAGCTGTTCCCCGACAAGCCTTGCCGCAGGTATGGCTACAACTGCCCGTGCACAAGTACGGGGTACTAAAGGCCCAATACTTAGTACACCGACACCATCTCCGATGATGAGTATGTGGTCTAGCTTAGGTTATGTGCATAGTACTAGTTACTACTCCTATAGCATGGTTTGTATGGATTTGAGGTATGTAATACGTACTCCTCATTGTAAACTGCTTTTAAGATGAATGAATGGAATCTTGGTGCCTGTGAGCGCCTCTTGTTTGATAAAAAAAGATATCTAATATATGTGGAACGTGGTACTCCCTCCTTTCTGGTTTAAAGGGCTCATCTAAAATAATAGGTTTCCATTATATTATGCTCATGTTGGTCCAAGTTAAATTTCTTTGAATCTCACGCCACATTTATTTCATAGAGATAAAGAGAAAGGAAATTAGACTAGCCACAGTGGGAGTAACATAGGTGGTAACATCACACTTATCTAGACAAAATAGATGACATGGCCAGTAATTAATTATTGAAGAGATACATGTAGTGTAACATACAGTAGTAGAGCAAGTACAATAAGATGACGTAGGCGGGCTATCTCCACTTAAAAGAACGTAAGGTTACCATTTCACCTTTCTTCCCACCACCCCCTCGTCCAACCTTCCATGTATATAATAATAAGTCACCTTAATTTACTTACCTTCTGAACCAATTCCACATTAATTTACTTACCAAACTCCTAATCAAAATATAGGGTAATTCATGGTCAGAATTTGATGAATATTTATTTACACAATCGCATTATTCTTGACAGGTAAATCACAAGCTAACATAGTAGAATATATATATACTGTTGCAACGCACGGGCATTGTTCTACTATATTTGTCTTGAGTTGGAAGAGAGAGAAGAGACAAGAGAAGACAGGCGGGCTACAAGCTAACGGCCGGCTGTAGCACGTGCTCCTAGAGACTTTGTGAGAGAGGAAGGTGGGCCTTACATCTAACTATTATACTTGCCGACAATATACTTGGCCATAGTTGACGTGGCAACATCATATAGCCAGCAGCTAGCTATACTATTAACCGTGCTCGTAGCTAGTTACTACTGTAAATGAGTGACATCAAACATACCAAGACATGTAGTACGAGTATACAACCTAATAAATGAAGATTGCATGACACCACATATGTTACTCCCCACTATAGACACTACTGCAGGATGCTGCTAACGTGACACTACAATCAGAGACCCTTCGACGAAACTGTGTGCGATGCATTCATCGCAAACGGTGCTGTAATAAAACCGTAAAAAATGATATGAAATGATTGCAATGATGGAGACATCAAACATGATTCAGATTATACTTGTGTGTGCGATGTGTGGCATATAGTTCATTGGAATGAATTGTTTGTGATGGGGCAGCACAACAGAAATGATCAGCCAGATCAAAGTGTGTGCAATAGAGGGCATACTGTTCACTTGGATGAACTGCTTGTGATTAGGCAACACAATAGAAATGGTCAGCCAGATCAAGGTGTGTGCGATATACGACATACAGTTCACAGGAATGAACTGTTTGCGATGGGGCAGCGCAATAGAAATGGTCAGCGAGATCAAGATGTGTGTGATAGAGGGCATACAATTCATTCCAATGAACTGTTTGCGTTAAGCAAAGAGAACAGAAACGGTTCAACTTAACAAGATGTGTGTGATACGCGGCAAACAGGTCCGTAATCAGAAATGCGTGCGAAGACCGATAATAACATAGACGGTTGCTGCTAATAAGCCATGTGTGTTGTGGGAAAATGCTTGCTGGTATACAATTGTCAGCGATTGATGAAATCATCACCGACGGGTTCCCTAGATTAGTCCATGTGCGATGTGATTGCATACAGAACAACAACATATGTACTTAATTATAAGTATATGATTGCATAACGAAACTAAACATCCAATTACATAGGTGGCTAGCACACACATGACATTTGCACACACCAAAGTAAACTATTACATGCATAATTAACTAGGATAAACGATCGTGTGATCATCGTCTACTGCTTCTTGTGACACTTGCCGCCACTGCTCTGTTGGTAACTCGATCCCTCGTCAATTAAGGTAAGGAAGGAATCCCTCATGTCAATGATCCGCCTGTGCATCTCATAGCAGGTGTACATGCTCTTGGTAGCGAACTTGAGGTGAGCTTCAGTCAGTTTCCGCATCCAGGCCCGGTACTAGGATGCGGAATTTTCTCTATTGGCATCCTCCCTCATCTTTTCGTAGTAGGGGTCGATGATGGCTGAGGCAAGTTCAACCAGGGAGTCCTTCTCCTTCTTGCTGCCCTAGATCTTGTAGTGGCCACAGATTTCAACAAGGTTCTTGCAGGACAAGGCCGTAACCTTGAGCGCTTTTACATCGTTGGTGGTTTCCACCGTAGCGAACTTGTAGTCGGTGTTGTTGACAAACCTGGCGAAGCGCTCACAAGGCATCGTAGCCATGTAGTAGTGGTAGAGGAGGACTTGATGGCACACGCACAACTGGGCGACGGCAACCTTCTGATCTTTCCCGAGATGACTGCCGGTGTACTGGAGGTCGATGCTGACCACTTTCTACTTTTCCCGAGCAAGCAAGTGCTCCACGGTGTTGATGTAGTGCTCCACCACGGCCGGGTCGATGGTGTACACCACTGAGAGATCAGTCTTCCTCGCATGGGTCTCCAGTTGATGTGCTTGTTGGACCGCCGCTAGATATCCTCTCTGTATGTGTCATCGTTGGTGTGCTTGTTGTACGTTGTGGGGCGCGGTCGAAAGGTTGAAGAGACTAATGTTATAATGGCCGCAGGAATTAATGGGGAAGCCGGACGACCTGGAATATCGGCACGCCCAGATGGCAGTTTTAATTTGCAGCACGTAACTCCATCGTGCCGCACGTAACTGCATCGTGGCAACGCGTGTGGTGCAATCGCATGCATATGGGGCCCCCAGCGTGATCGTGCGCCGGCCCCAACCACTGGCAGAGTGCACGCAGAGGGACGCAAGAGCAGAGCGCACGGAGGGACATGAGAGTAGAGCGCTCCACGGCTGCCCCAACGGCGCATGGAAAGGTCGAGCGCATTTAGGGATGCGAGCAGAGGCCGGCACGGTGATACGTGGGAAATAAGACAAACTATGCATGCGATGGCGTAGACATCAAGCATGATTCAGATACATGGCATACAGTTGATCCGTACAAGCTGTTTGTGATGATATAAGCCATGTGTGTTGTGGGCAAACGCTTGCTGGTATACAATTGTCAGTGATTGATGAAATCATCACCGACGGGTTCCCTAGTTTAGCCCATGTGCGATGTGATATGCTCTGTCTGCACAACATCTATGGTTTGTCTACAAAAGAACAACATATATACTTGTAACAGGACATGATTGCATAAACAAATTAAACATCCAATTACCTTATATAACAAATACCATAAATATTGTAAGGTTCAAATTCTAGAATTACAAGGGCTAATTTCAAAGATGACAAGGTTGAAACTATTCTGCAAATAAAATTCATCTTCTTTAGAATCTTTTTCATGCATTATTTTTGCGAAAGGATCAGCCACCAAGAAGTCATATAGCGGCCTGATACAGGGACTTCCGAATAATCTGTCATATGAAGTTACAAACTAAAATTCAGCTTCTTCAGAGCCTTTTCCTTCATGTGTAGACGCATGCGCTCTTTAGCAAACCATTCACTTCTGCGCACAAAATATAGGGCAAACCTCATTACCTTGAGCACCCTTGCTTTCTGAACAAAGAACCTGGTGAATTTAATTTCTGGTGTGGTGCCTCGGTACTTGTTAAAAGTAATTTCTGTGAGATGAAAATCAAGGCATTCAATGGGATTGTTATTTTGCCCAACATTTTCCACTTTTGGGCATGCTTCTATCTGTAAACAAAGATGACGTATTAGTGCCTAGCTGCAAATTTGAACACTTATTTAGGCCACATTGATTTGCAGGATTTCTAAAATACATGAAAAGAGTGGCATGCCACCTTCAATCTATCATGATTAACATCTCAAAAATATATGTATTGAAAACCTCCAAATTTCCTTTAGAAACTATACTACATTTGTCATTGTAATCTTGGGTAAAAGTAACAAAAAATTGAATTCGCTTGTGGTTAACAATTAATAGGAAAGGAGCATCACCTCAATGTATAGCTTCTCCATGCACGAAAAGCATCTAAGGAATCTAACAACTTCATCCAGATCGGGGGCGACAGATTGTAGTGCCAAGATCTTCATTGTGCGCAGAGATGGGGTCAAGCTTGTGGGAATCATTTTTTGGATGACAGGTGAACATAGATCAACAAAAAATTAGAGAAAATGTGTTGTCCAATAATAAGGAGAAGAAGAAGACTATTGTACCTGAATGGATAATGATCCGGTAACAAGTTCGTTGAATTCAGCACACGAATAGCCCAACACTGTCAATTTCAATGCGTGAATGACCCTAATTCTTGTTGGACCTAATTGTGATTGATTATAATATTTCTGTCTTAAATAAAGAAATGGCAAGCCATTGGCCCAGTATGAAACAAAATATGGGTTAAAGCCAAGTTGAAAAGGGCAACAATATCTAACTCCATCTTACAAACGGTCCAAAAGCATGAGGATTAATATTTCATCAGGTTTAGACAAAACCCAGATTGAACAGGGCAATAAAATCTAACTACACCAAAGTTTTGGGCAGTCACAATCAAATGGATCGTTCTGATCCATAAAATCAAGATCTCGGTACAAAAAATCTACTGGTCCATGATGACGACAAATTGTTGTAAATAGAAGCCGAGCACGATCAAAATCCCTTAGGTCCACCTGAAACTTCTTTTATGTTGTTAAACATGTCCATCTATGAGAAATTTCTTGTTGAAAAACTTAATCCTCACGGACAATAGTGCCCTTGCATTCAACATGAAGAATGTGACAAGGCTAGTGTTTGCATGGTTGGATGCATATCCTTCCACTGTTATAGTCTTCAAATGAATGTCTTGAGATCTAAGAAAATCCTTGTGCTTCCTCAGCCGTCGATTTGTTATACTTTTTTCTCGAAGACCTAGTACCTAAATAGACATGAAGATTGAAAACAATTAATGTCTAAAATAGAATATGTCGACGAAGCGACATTTGAACGGTTAATTCTAGTACATTATATATGGGCTTTCAATGTGTGTGAAATCTTCACCTTTATATACAAATTCTCCACACATGGAAAACATCGCAGCAAGCCAATACTAGTGTTCAGATCAAGACACCTTATATAAATATATAAGGTCTTGACAGAATCCAGCACCCCTGATAGGCCATCCTTGGACAAGCTCTTCATTCAGCATAGAACATAATATTAGCACCGAAAGTGTACTCCAAGATAATATTTAACTTATGCGCACAAATGAAAAATGCAGATTACAAAAGTGTACATGGATAATATACAGTACCTAAATAAGTGTGGAGCCAAACAGCATCTTGAACGATCTAAACAGATCACGAATTGCACCCAAGGTCTCCAGTTTAGGTGTACAGACCACAGTTATTTGCGAAGGTGCATAACAACAATCAAGGAGTAACCTTTGAAGTGAAGGGGCATCTTCGATGATGAGCTCCTGTCCTTCAAAACGGACTCCAATGCTTACAAGGTGAGGCGACTTTATTTTGAGACAAGGGATATGGATTCCTTTTCCAAAAACAAGCACCAAGCGCTCCAGGGCAGGGCAGCTAGAGTGGATGATGTTGTGCAGTGAGGCTTCCGACAGATCAACCAACACAAGCGCAAGTTTTTTCAGCAATGGGAGTCGAAGCATTTGTACCAGATTGGCTGCTAGATGGCACCGGGTCAAGGTGGTGGTGTGGAGAGAGGAGGAAAACCATCAGATGGACATCGGTGGTGAGGGCACAGATGCAGCGATTGGTGGTAACCTATTTTCATAGTAATGGTAGAAGTCAAGCTGCTGGAGTTTTTTGAATTGATGGGATGTCAGCCAGGCACCCACCATGCAGGGTATGTCCAGCAAGTAGCATGCCGGGATGCAGATGCGTTGAACGGAGCCCTGGTGGGAGGAGATGATCGCTCCGGGGAGTTCAGAATCATCATCGACAGATAGCTGACGACAGTCGAGATTAAGAGGCGCGGCGCGCCACTGAGTGCGCCACCGAGATTCGACGACTTGTGTGTGACAACCATCCTTGGTGGGGAGAAGGGAGATGATCTCCCCAAGGATGGCGTCCGGGAGATCACTAATGCGGCAAGCCAGAGATTCTACGGGTTCCTCAGATCCAGGGGGCCGTGGCCGCTTCTGCCCGTGCTGCCGGGTGCAGGATCTACAACCGGGGGCGCTGCTGGCCGGAGCCTCATCTCTGTACATACCAATGTGAAAAATATGGTAGAAACATACATGTAGGACGTTCAAAATCAATTCTCAAGGTTTGGAAGAAAAAAGCACAAGCACATATGTAGGACATTCAAAATCATTTCTCAAGATCTGTCTACGAATTATTAGCACGAACTCTAACCCTAGTCGGATTATTAGCAAAAATCATTTATACAGAACAAACAATTAATCACTAACCCTATACAGTTACCATTCAAACAATCAATACACTACACGCATCTAACGGATCTTACTCTAATTTCATCGACTGAGAGAACACAACCATAGGATTTGTATTCCAAAAAAATGAGAGGGGGGCGGGGCAGGAGTAACTAGAAAACACACACGATATGTTTGCCACACAAGGCACAAATGGGTAAAGATGAGTAACCCGTTTTCTATCGGAGTCATTGTCGGAGTAATGGTGGACCTCTGGCTCCGGCTGGGGAGGCACGACGGCGCCAATGTAGTCAAGGTCGTGCTGGTGCCCGCGTGAGACCTCGTCAGTGGCGACGGCAACCTCTATGCCCAGCTTCACGCATTGCGCGGGTGCTTCAGCAGCCCCGGCGTCGCCACTCCCTCTGATTGTGTGCTCTGGTGGAATCCTCATACACTCCAGACGGCGGTGACCACTGTGGATGGGGGGTGCGGCCAGCGGCTCGGGCGCGCCATTAATATGGAGCAGTGGGAGCAAGGCGGGCTGCGGTTAAAAGCTGGCTCACCTCCCGGTAAGCCTGTGCAGCAGACTTCTGGCATGCCTACTATCATTTCACACAGCTACTCGCACGCCTCCCGGTGACACTGCATAGAGAATACGCCTCCCGTCAATTCACAAACCTGCACACACCCCGCCCGGTCTGCCTGTGCGGCGGACTGCTCGCATGCATCCTGTCAACTCATGCCTGCTCGCACGACACACGGGACGCGTGGCGGCACATATATTGTTTTTATTTTTTGATTATTAATTCTGCTGCTTTATTGCTTAACCGAAGCATGACACGTATACATTTGTTGGTCTAATGCCCACGGTTCGAATAAATAATCCGTTTGCGATATTGCTTGCCAATTATTAACAATCTCCCGTTTGTAAGAAGATTATATCAAAACATGTCTCAAATTTGACGAAAAAATACAATATCACAGTCTACTGGTGTCCATATGACACCACGATAAGTTTCAGGAATTTCAACTAAGTTTTGGATTTACTGAATTTTAAAAATCAAGAATGACAATGTTTTGAAATTTCTTGCATGGGGAAACATGCACCCAGGGACACATATATGATTTTGAAATCCATTTTGGTGCACTGTAGCTCAAATTTGATTTTTGCACATTAAATCTGTAGGAAATCAATCAATGTATAAAAACGGTCAAATGATCTCTGGCTTTTTTTTTTCAAATTTTAACACGACACTCCTTTGGTCACATGTTCACTGCAGAAAAAGTTTGACATGCCTCAAAGTGGCGGTGGTGGTGCGGGATGTGTGTGTGTGGGGGGGGAGGGGGTTGGTCCGGCAGTACACTACGAGTTGTGAGCCTTCGTGTGGGATTGATCATTTTGTGAGTCATATATGCAACATCAAAGTAGTGAATTGGTTATTTAAAACATTCAACAGCCCTTTCATTCATACTTGTCTGGTCCACATGCATGCATTGGTGGTCCTCGGACACTCCCTCTTGTGGTTATCAGCGATTTTCCCATTCAGTAGCCTCTTTGGGGCACATGCGAAGGTTATCAGCTTCCACCGACAACGAGAGGCATTTGACCAAAGGTGGATTCATCTTGGCATGTGTTACGGTGTGGATCATGGTGAGATTCCATATCAAAGTTCGGGCACGTGCGTACACATGAGTCCCTCCCACCGGCTCGAAGTGGGGCTACGCGTCGTGAACCTCTGTGTAGTGCGTTTCCAGTTTGCGAAGCATGCGCCACATCAAAGTTGTGCATTCGGTATTCAAACATCACACAACACCTCTTTGGGGCACATGCACATGGTGGTTGCCCTATGACACTCACTCGCGTGTGACGCTCTTTGTGGGCCCGCAAGGTCATCATCGATCAGTTGAACCTACAGTGAGAGAGAGATTAATTTGACCAACAAAGGATGGTTCTTTTTTTGGTTTGTGTTACGTATATGCACGGTAGGAGTATGTAGTACATGTCAAAGAGGGGGCAACATATATATACTATGCATCATGAACCTTGCTCCATGTGGGGACTTTCTAGTTCCCGAGGCAGGTGCCACATGAAAGTTGTGCATTGGTATTCAAACATCACACAACACCATGCAGGCGGTGGTTGCCCTATATTGGAACTCACTCATGTGCGACGCTTCCATCTGTGGGCCCGCGAGGTTGTCCATCATCAGTTTGACCCAACGAGAGAGGTTAATTTGACCATCAAGGATGATTCTTTTTGGTTTGTGCCATGGTAGGAATATATACCATGTGTCGAAGGGGGGGCAGTACATACCACACATCATGAACCTTGCTCTTTGTGGGGACTCTTCAGTTTCTGAGGTATAGGTGACACATCAAAATTGTGCATTGCTATTAACATCACACAAACACCTCTTTGGGCGACATGCAGATGGTGGTTGTCTTATATAGGATGCTCACTCGCGTGTGATGTATGCTTCACTCCCGTGGGCCTGCGAGGTCGTCGTCCATCACTTTGACCCAGCGAGTGAGAGGTTAGTTTGATGAACAAGGAGGGTTAATTATTTTAGGGTTGTGTTACAGTAGGAGTATATAGTACGCGTCGAAGGGGGGATGGGACCAGGATATACTAGGCGTCATGAACCTCAATCCATTTGGGGTGCTTACGGATTTCGAGGTAGATGCCACATCAAAGTTGTGCATTAGGTATTCAAAACATCACAACCACACACCTCTCCATGCATATGTTTGGCAGACATGCAAGCGATGGTGGTTGTCCTCTGGCACTCACTCACGTGGGTATCGGCGATGCTTCCATCTGTGAGCCCGCTTGGTCCATCACTTTCACCGACAGTGAGAGAGATTAATTTGACTTAGGAGGGGATTAATTTTTTGTTTGTCTCACGGTATAGGTCATGATGTGAGATTACAAAATAGCACATGTGTACACATGAATACATCCCGCTAGATCGGAGTGGGGGGAGCACACAACACATCATGAACCTCTTGCTCCGTGTAGGGATTGTGCGATTTTCAACGCATGCACCACACATCCATGTTGTGCATTGGATATTCAACACATATACATGCATCACACTCCTCCATAAATATTTTTGGGACACATGCATGCAATGATTGTCTTTTTGGACACACTCACTCGCTTGGTTATTGGCGGCAAGCCTATATATTGTGGGCCCGCGTGGACGTCCATCATTTCGACCGACAACAAGAAAGGACCAGGGTGGATTCTTCTTCTTTGGTTCGTGTTACCGTATATATATAGGTCGATCATGGTGAGATTCCAGACCTAATTAAGTTTGAGTGCATGCTACACATCGTGAACCCTTGCTCATTGTGGGGATTTTACGGTTCCAAAGCATGGTGCCACATCAAAGTTGCGCATTGGGTATTCAAACACCACACACCACTTCCATATACATGTGTTTGGGCACATGCACACAGTGGTTTTGTCTGCACGCACTCCCTCGCGTGGTTATCGGCGAGAAGCTAGCCCATTTTGCGGGGCCGTGTGGACGCCCATCACTTTGACCAACAACGAGCAAGAGAGGTTATACGATCAAGCTGGATTATGCTTGGTCCATGTTACAGTACGTCTTGGTGAGATGCCCTCTCCCACCGACTCAATGTGTGTGTGGGGGGGTGCTACTTCGCACTTCCTGCAACCTCCCTGGGGTCGGGGAAGTCCTGTTAATTTGCAAGGCACATGTGCCACATCAAAATTGTGAATTGGGTATATAAATATCACACCACACCCTTTTCATACATATAGTAGGGCCAACTGCAAGTGGTTCGTATGTGGTCTCACCCATCTCGCGCCACAAGCACACATTTGTGGGCCGGCACACGGTCCACCTTTGTTCTGAAGCGAAAGGGGGGTCTCACCATAATGGAATTCTATAGGTTTTATGTTACGATAGGGTGAGATTTCAGACCTAGCTATTTGGGGGCATGCATTCATAGGTAGGATTCTCTTACGGCCGACATGAAGTGGGGTTCGCATGGGGTGGCGGACTAGGAATACTGTGTTCTTTATGCGACAGGTGCCACATTCAAAGTTGTGCATTGGGTATTTGAAAATCAAACCACCCTTTCCATACATATATTTGGTTCACATGCAAGTGTGTTCGTGTTCTGACCCTTTCCCGTGTTATTTTTTTGCCAAATTTATAAATAGAAGATGAGTTGGATGCAGCAACCGACTGCGATTGGGGACGCAACAGACAAAGTTTGGTCAGACTACCCGTGTGCCACACCCATGCCCCTGTCACTCACATCAGCACAGTAGATTGGGCTCCAAGAGGCTTCCCTCAATCTCTCGAAAATATCTACTACCTTGCAATCTCAAAAATATCTACCACATGGAAGGTTTTTCTGTTTGATAGCTGAAAGGATCGAGAAGAGGAGTCTAGAGGGGGGATTAGACCCTCAACAAATAAAGGTGGCAATTTTTAAGTTCTTCAAGTTAAGGTGGAGTTTTAGCATAAGTTTAAAAATTCACAATACGTATCAAGCAAGCATGGCAAGAGTATATGAGCAGCGGAAAGTAAAGCATGCAACTTGCAAGAATGTAAAGGGATGGGATTGGAGTGTGCAAACGCAATTGGAGACAAGGAGATTTTTGGCATGGTTCCGATAGGTGGTGCTATCGTACGTCCACGTTGATGGAGACTTCAACCCACGAAGGGTAACAGTTGCGCGAGTCCACGGAGGGCTCCACCCACGAAGGGTCCACGAAGAAGCAACCTTGTCTATCCCACCATGGCCATCGCCCACGAAGGACTTGCCTCACTAGGGTAGATCTTCAAGAAGTAGGCGATCTCCTTGCCCTTACAAACTCCATGGTTCAACTCCACAATCTTGAAGGAGGCTCCCAAGTGACACCTAACCAATCTAGGAGACACCACTCTCCAAAAGGTAATAGATGGTGTGTTGATGATGAACTCCTTGCTCTTGTGCTTCAAATGATAGTCTCCCCAACACTCAACTCTCTCTCACAGATTTGGATTTGGTGGAAATATGATATGAGTGGAAAGCAACTTGGGGAAGGCTAGAGATCAAGAGTCTTATGGTTGGATTGGAATGTCTTGGTCTCAACACATAAGTAGGTGGTTCTCTCTCAGAAAATGAATGCGGGAAGTGTAGGCATGTTCTGATGGCTTTCCTCACGAATGGAGGAAGGGTGGAGGGGTATATATAGCCTCCACACAAAATCTAACCGTTACGCACAATTTACCAAACTCGGTGGGACCGAATAGTGAAACTCGGTCAGACCAATTTAGTTCAAAATGTGAACGTTAGGATTTTCGGTGGGACCGATATGATCAACTCGGTGGGACCGATGTGCTAGGGTTAGGGTAAAACCTCATCTCTGTTTGACCGATTACACAAACTCGGTGAGACCGATTTTAGTAATAAGCAAACAGAGAGTTGGCCAATCAAACTCGGTGGGGCCGACTACCTATTTCGGTGAGACTGAAATAATTGCAGTAGGCAACAAAGAGTTTGCAAGCCCATCTCGGTGAGACCGAGATCCCATCGGTGAGACCGAACTGATTAGGGTTTCTGGCAATGGCTATGTCAAGTGAACTCGGTGGCGCCGGATAGATCAAATCGGTGGGGCCGAGTTTGACTTTAGGTTTAGGACATTTGTGGATATGAGAAAGTGGTTGTGGGCTTTAGGAGCATATCACTAAGCACTTTGAGCAAGCAAGCCATTAAGCAACACCTCATCCCCTTTTAATAGTATTGGCTTTCCTATGGACTCAATGTGATCTTGGATCACTAAAATGAAAAGAGTAGAGTCTTGAGCTTGAGCCAATATGTGTCCTTAGCATCTTGAAGGGGTTCCACATCCTCTTGTCCTGCCACTCCACTGTTGAACTTCTCTGAAATATACTAGATAAAAGTATTAGTCCAACAAGAGATATGTTGACATTAATTACCAAAATCACCCAGGGAGCACTTGTGCTTTCAACTCCCCCTTTTTGGTAATTGATGACAACATACATCAAAGCTTTAGATAAAGATACAAGGAATAGCAAGTAAAGCTTTTGAAAGACATGTAACATGCATAGGCTCCCCCTACATGTATGCAATCATGTGAAGATAGAATATAATACCATGTGAATGCATAAGCATGACAGAGCAGGCAATGAGTTACATGTATCTTGGCTATATGCATCAGAGCAAATGGTGTGAATATAGGAAGTGTACCTCAATGTTCATGATTCCTTCTTGCAAACAATATGTACATCAGCAAGAGATCATCATGCACATGAGTGTGATCCATATACTTACCTTGCGGTCTTGAGCTGTCTTTGGAAGAGATGAACCTGAGTAAACAAGGTTAGATAACACAGGAATATCTACTAAGCAGAGCAAGAACAGGAAACCACAAGAGTACCAAGATTGGGATGACATGTAGTGAGTGAGTACTTAGTACTCTATTTGGATATTGACATGTCCCCAAAGAGTAAAGATATGCAATGAATTCCAAAGATTTTCTTCCCTTAGAAATGAGCTCCCTCTCCCCCTGAATCTTATATATTAGATAATGGGAGAAGAAAGGGAAAAGAAAATCAGAGCAAAAACAAAATCAGAGTAAAACAATCATAATAAACATAACACATACTAACATGACTTTCCCCTCTTGAAGACATGTGACTTCTCTCCTCTATGGAAAATAAGCATCTGGAGAAGCTTAAGGTGTGCATTCTCTCTTATGTGATAAGCTTTGATGTGCTCTCTCTCCCCTTTTGACATCAATTTCCAAGAAGGGATCTTCTGGAGCATGAGTCAAGTAGGTTTGGTCCTTGAGTCACAGTACAAAGCAACATGTAATATAAGATGCTGGTAGAGGACAAGAATCATCGAATGGAGCTGGAACAAATATGCAGGATGCAAATGGCAAAGTTGTAGCGACCCGACCCGGATGGATCGAATCTCTGTGTTCAAGTGTCATCCCTGGATCGGTAATGCTGACACACACAGTACTCGAAGGATTTATAACAGAGTGCAATCACACACTTATTACATCGAATGTCTCCAAAGAGAACTTATTACAATAAATATGGCTTACGGCCATCTAAATAAGATAACAGCGGAAGGCTTGGAAGATAAAGTGAGTCCATCAACTCCAACGGCATAGCTGAGTGCACGACAACGACCTAGCGCACCTTACTCTTCCTCTGAAAAGTCGGCAACATGATTTGTTGCAGCCCGAAAAGGGTCAGCACATGGAATATGCTGGCAATATACACAGTAGAGCAAAGAACAGATGAAAGCTATCACTACATGCATATATGGCTGGTGGAAAAGCTCTAGGGTTATATTGTTTTGCGAAAAGCCAATTTTTCCCTACATAAAAGGAATATGTTTTATTTTAACTATCGTGGTAGTTGAAACATTGAGAAGGTAAAACCCCATCTCAATCCCAATTAAAAGTAATCATTAAACCCAACAAATTAATTTAGAGTGATGAGATCAAATCAATAATTCAAGTACCAGATACTCAAGATGTCCATAACCGGGGACACGGCTAACCATGATTAGTTTATACAGTCTGCAGAGGTTGCGCACTTTTCCCCACAAGACTCGACCGCATCCATGATCGGAAGCTCGAGACATAGTCTTTCTGAAGCATTAACTCTCTACTCCGGGTAGACCGGTACACCTACTTTCCCCTACATCTGCTAGTCTACCTCTTCGAGAGCTCACACAACTTACTCAACTATGCTAGAGCCCATAATGGCTTGTGGCGGCACACGGAAGTTTCCAGACATGAAATATCATATGATCCCTTTGAGCCTGGGTGGCGGACCTAGGGTAATCACACGGGTATTCCGGGATTCCCATGGGCAAGCACTGGTTTCTCCAGGTGCCCCAAGCAATCCACCCAGATGTGTATTAAAGTTGCCACCTTAATGTTGTCCAAAATTATCATCTCTCACAACTTCCATGTACATCATGATCCAAACCCCGTCTACGAGCATGGCTAAGCAATTCATGAGCATAACGTATATATATCTCCCATGGTTTGATAATAAAGGGCAATAGGTTCTACCTCATCATCTACTTCCCAATACCCACAAGTTAATCACATCCTAATCATGCAGTGTTTGAGGATTGTAACTAATGCATAAAAACTAGGTAATAAAGGGTATGATCAAAGTGTAACTTGCCTTCCTGACGATCCGCAAAACCTAGAGACTCGTAGTAGCACGCTTCGCACTCCGGGAATTCTATCGCAAACAAAGAATAGCATACATAAGCAATCAAGCGAAGATGCACGGGTAAATCCCAAATAAGAAGATCTAACCAGAAAGTCCAACTGAAAAACTACGGTTGCAAAAAGAATCAAAACAAACGGAGCAACGAAACTCAAACTGCGAAAGAAACAGGATCCGATTTACTAATCTGGACTAAAGTCAAATTTTACAGTACCAAATCTTGTTCAAGTTGGTTAAACAGAAAGAGGGTTTCGAGACGAAGATCTAGGCGCTTTTTTCACCTGATTTGGATAAACGAGCGAAAAGATAAACTAAAATGAAAATTGGGTGAGAAATCGCGAACGAAAAAAAAACCCTGGAAAAAGAAAAACTGACGAACAGGCTAACGAACGAACGTTCGCTGTCTGTGACTAACGGGTGAACGGCGTTTGTTAAAACGACCGTACGGACGAACGTCCGCTAAATAACTAAACCGAGAAGACCGAACGAACCGATAAAATAAAAAAAACGAATCTAGGGTTTCTAAAAAAAACCGATCGGTTTTTACCTAAACCGAAAAAAAAACCGGGCGTCGGATTGGATCGGAACGGCGGCGGCTCCGGCGAGGCGAGGCACTGAGGGGCGGCAGCGGGGTGCGGCGCGGCGGCACGGGCGGCGTGCGGCGGGGGGTATTGCGCGGCGCAGCGCGGGGCGGCGGCGGCCCAGGCGGCGGCGGCGGCTGCGGGCTGCTGCTGCTGCTGCGGGAGGCGGGTGGTGGGGTGGAGGAGTCGGGGACGGCGGCTATTTAAGAGGGGCCGGGGGGGCTGGCTTGGGGAGGGGGCGACGGCCTCGGGAGGCGTGTCCGCCACGGACACGGCTGGCGGCGGCGGCCTGCTGGGCCGGCTGGGCTTCGGCCCGGTTCGGTCCGCGAAGTTTTTTTTTTAAAATAAATCCTAACGCAGAAAAACAAAGAAAAGAAATACTAGACGGACTCGAAAAATCCTGAAATAAATTTTCCCCGTCCTCTAAAAATATAGCGGACAAAGTGAACATTTATTTGGGCCTCTAATGAAATTTTGAAAAATGCATATTTTTCCTAAATTCAAATAAAATTGCAATAAAAATCCAAATAAAATATTTATTTGATTTTAATATTTTTCATCCAATATTCCATTTATTTTGGAGAAGTCATATTATCTCCTCTCATATATTTTTAATATGAAATATTTTCGGAGATAAAATAATTAAACCAAATTGATCCTTGTTTCAATATTTGAGAAAATTCAAATATGAAAACGGTGAAATACCCAACTCTCTCTCCGTGGATCCTTGAGTTGCTTAGAATTTTCGAGGATCGCAAAACGAAATGCAATAAAATATTATATGCATGGATGACCTATGTATAACATTCCAAATTGAAAATTTGGGATGTTACAAACCTACCCCCCTTAAGATGAATCTCGCCCTCGAGATTCGGGTTGGCTAGCAAAAAGGTATGGGTGGTCTTTTCGGAGGTCTTCTTCCTCCTCGGTATGGTGACTCCACTGAACTTTGCAAAATTTGATGACCTTGCTGCGAGTAACTCGGCTGGCAAACTCGAGAATCTTGACGGGTTTCTCCTCGTAGGTCAGATCACTATCCAATTGAATTGCTTCTAGGGGCACTGTATCTCTCAGAGGAATATCGGCCATCTCTGCATGGCACTTCTTTAACTGGGAAACAAGAAGCACATCATGAACTCCTGACAAACCTTCGGGTAATTCCAACTTGTAGGCAACTTCACCCATACGTTCCAATATTCTGTATGGTCCCACAAATTGTGGCGCTAACTTTCCCTTGACTCCAAACCGTTTAACTCCTCGCAGAGGTGACACACGAAGATATGCTCTGTCTCCGATTTCATAGACAACCTCCTTGCGCGTCGAGTCTGCATAACTCTTTTGTCTGGACTAAGCTACCTTCAGTCTATCTCGTATTAACTTAACCTTCTCTTCAGACTCTTTAATCAAATCTGGTCCAAACAACTGACGGTCTCCAACTTCATCCCACATCAATGGTGTTCTGCACCTCCGTCCATACAAAGCTTCGAAAGGTGCCATCTCCAAACTGGCTTGGTAGCTGTTGTTGTATGAGAACTCCGCGTAGGGCAGATTGTCATCCCAACTAGATCCATAATCTAGCGCACAAGCTCTCAACATGTCCTCCAGAATCTGATTGATTCTCTCGGTCTGTCCATCTGTCTACGGATGAAAGGCTATACTAAACTCTAGCCTGGTACCCAAAGTTTGGTGCAGCTGGTGCCAAAACTTTGAAGTAAACTGTGTTCCTCTATCTGATACGACGGTCCTCGGAACTCCATGCAGACATACGATCCTTGTCATATATATCTTGGCCAACTTTGCACTCGTATAGGTGGTTTTTACTGGGATAAAGTGAGCCACTTTGGTCAAACGATCCACTACTACCCAAATAGAATCATATCCCGATCGGGTCTTGGGTAATCCGGTGATAAAATCCATGCCAAGCTTCTCCCACTTCCATTCGGGTATCGGCATAGGCTGCAGTAATCCTGCTGGCTTCTGATGTTCTGCTTTTACTCTCTGACATACATCACATACGGCTACATACTCGGCAATGTCCTTCTTCCTACCAGTCCACCAGAAACGCTCTTTTAAATCCAAAAACATCTTGGTGTTTCCGGGGTGTATCGAGTATGGCGAGTCATGAGCCTCCTGTAGTATCAACTTCCTGATCTCTGCATTATTGGGTACATAAACACAGTCCTCAAACCATAAAGTGTCGTGCTCATCCTCAGGAAAACCTTTGGCTTTTCCTTTGTTCATCCTCTCCTTTATCTCGGCAATTTCTTTGTCATCCTTCTGAGCTTCTCGAATCCTTCCCATTAATGTTGACTGAACTTCCATTGCTGCAACAAAACCTCTAGGGACTATCTCCAAACGAAGCTCCCTGAGATCTTCGGCTAACTCCTTTGGTAATCCTCCACTTTCGAGGGTATTGACATAACTCTTCCGGCTCAAAGCGTCTGCTACGACATTGGCCTTTCCTGGATGATAATGCAACTTCATATCATAATCCTTTATAAGCTCCAACCATCTCCTCTGCCTGAGGTTCAGCTCCTTTTGTGTGAAAATGTACTTCAAACTCTTATGATCCGTGTACACATCACAACGGTTACCAATAAGAAAATGTCTCCAAGTCTTGAGTGCATGAACTACAGCTGCTAACTCCAAATCATGCGTGGCATAATTCAACTCATGTGGTCGAAGCTGACGTGAGGCATATGAGACAACTCTTCCGTCCTGCATAAGTACACCTCCAAGTCCTAAGCGAGAAGCGTCGCAATACACTTGGAAATCCTTGCGTATATCCGGCAGAATCAGCACTGGGGCTGTAACCAAACGTTTCTTCAGCTCCTGAAAACTCGCCTCACATTGATCTGTCCATTTGAACTTGGTGTCCTTCTTCAGTAACTCCGTCATAGGCTTCGCAATCTTAGAAAAATTCTCAATGAATCTCCGATAATATCCTGCGAGTCCCAGAAAACTGCGGATCTGTCCTACTGAGGTGGGTGCTAGCCAGTCAGTGACTGACTTAACTTTGGTAGGGTCTACTGCTATACCTTCTCCTGATATAACATGTCCAAGGAGTCCAACTTCCTTCAACCAAAACTCACATTTGCTGAACTTGGCATACAACTGATGTTCCCTGAGCTTCTCGAGAACTAAACGCAAATGCTCCTGGTGTTCCTACTAACATAGGTGACTTACGGGCTACAGTTGGCAACTTAAACTTGTCCACAAATCCCCTTGATATGTATGAATGTGATGCACCAGTGTCAAAAAGAACAAGGGCTGTAAATGCATTAATCAAAAACTTACCAATAACTGCGTCAGGCTGTTCATTAACTTCCTCCACATTGACGTGATTCACCTGGCCTCTAGTGAAGGGATTGGGCTTCTTTCCTGAGCTTCCATTGCCATTACCATCCTTTGCCTCAGGACACTCAGTGGCATAGTGTCCGGTCTTCCCGCACTTGAAACAAGTAATGTGACTCAGATCCTTCTTGGCGGGGGTTGCTGAGTTGGAACGGTTCTGACTGTTGTTTCCTCCATTCCCATTACTATTCTTAGAGCCATTATGGTTGTGTGAATTTCCTCCATTGTGAGAATGGCCTCCATGGTTATGTCCTCCATGGGTATGATGAGTGTGTCCTCCCGAGTACGGGGAATAGCGGGGCTTCTGCTGGGCTCCAGAGTTGTACCTACCCTGTCCATACTTCCGTTTGCGGTTTTCTATCTGCTGCTGCTTGCCTTCAATCATGAGAGCCCTTTCTACCAGCTCCTGGTAGTTGGTGAATGTTGCCACCACCAACTGCATACTCAGCTCATCATTCAGTCCTTCAAGGAACTTCTCCTGCTTCGCGGCATCTGTGGCCACATCATCTGGGGCGTAACGAGCTAACTTGCTGAACTCATCCACGTACTGCGCCATAGTACGATTCCCCTGGCATAAGTTGCGGAACTCACGCTTCTTCATACTCATGGCTCCAGCTGAGACATGTGTGGTGCGGAAGGCCTGCTGAAACTGATCCCAAGTAACATTGGCCACGGGAAAGGTGGCGGTGTAGTTCTCCCACCATGAGGCTGCGTGTCCATCCAGTTGATGTGCGGCAAAGCACACCTTCTCAGCATCAGTGCAACCTGCGGTGATCAGTCCCATTCCAATCTTACGGAGCCAATCATCAGGAACAATCGGCTCGGTGCAGCTAGAAAACACCGGCGGATTCAACCTTAGAAAACGGGCTAAGTTGTCAACTGGGGGTGGTGGCGGTGGATTGTTGTTATTGTTGTTGCCTTGGTTCTGGATTAGTATCTGCATCAAGGCATTCTGCTGCTGGATCAACTGTGTGATCTCCGGTGGGAAGACAAATCCGGTGTCGCATCTCGGAGGCATCTGATGGGTTTAGAGGGAAGATATTAGAATAGAGTAAGGTCTAGTGAGGTAGCACTACCCGTATGCACATGAGACAAACACATTCATATCACACCAAAATCAATTCAAGCAAGGGCATACAATCGATCTAACTCTCGTTACAGTGCTCGGGCTACTACTATATACATGGGGAAAATACTAATGATAATATGGTGGTCATCTAGAAATTTTGATCGGTGGAAGACTCCATGATGTCCGCTCCATCTTCGTCTTCATAATCATCATCACTACTGTCGGGGTCGGAGTCGGTGTCATCGATGAGGATGTAGTCTTCAGAACGAATGTCATCGGGATGGTCGTCATCTCCTTCTGGCGCGGGGTCTCCCATGAATACTCCTAGCTTCCTTGTCAGGTCGTCATTCTTCTCCACTAGTATTGCGATTTCCTCCTCGTATCCATCGTGTGTAGACTTGAGTTCCTCTTCTAGCTCCATGTTCCTGGTCATCACCTTCTTCAGGTCTATCATGCTTGCACACATCTGGTTCTCCTGTCGACGAATGTGCTGGTTTAACTCCTGGATGAAAGCTGCAATGGACCTGTCCCTCCTGGTGCTGATCATCTCCCATTGCTCATCTCGGCGCCCACATATCTGGTTGATGGTGTCCTTAAGATCCTTGTGATACACTTCGCCGATGCGTCCCATGGCGATGTGGGCTGCCATGCTCTTTCCTAGACTCCAGGTTGGTGCATCAAAGGAAAACTCTATGGGCTCGGTAACTGGCGTGAATGTCCTTCCTGGAACTTGAACTCGAATCGTCCAATGCTCCTCTTCTGGTATAGTGGCGGTGTAGGTCCCGGTGAAGCTTGGTATTCCGATGTTCAGGTACCTAGTGACTTCCTTCAAGTGTCGTCCAAAAGGTGTGTCTTCATCCGGTTGTGCAAACTTGTTCCTTGAGTCCGCCATCCTAGAGAGTAGTAGATGGAGAGAGTCAGAAATGAGTAGAGAAGAGTGACCTATGGCTTTTCTTAGTGGTCGTGTCCTACAGTCAGCATGTGCTCTGATACCAACTTTGTAGCGACCCGACCCGGATGGATCGAATCTCTGTGTTCAAGTGTCATCCCTGGATCGGTAATGCTGACACACACAGTACTCGAAGGATTTATAATAGAGTGCAATCACACACTTATTACATCGAATGTCTCCAAAGAGAACTTATTACAATAAATATGGCTTAAGGCCATCTAAATAAGATAACAGCGAAAGGCTGGGAAGATAAAGTGTGTCCATCAACTCCAATGGCATAGCTGAGTGCACGACAATGACCTAGCACACCTTACTCTTCGTCTGAAAAGTCTGCAACATGATATGTTGCAGCCCGAAACGGGTCAGCACATGGAATATGCTGGCAATATACACAGTAGAGCAAAGAACTAATGAAAGCAATCACTACATGCATATATGGCTGGTGGAAAAGCTCTAGGGTTATATTGTTTTGCGAAAAGCCAATTTTCCCCTACATCAAAGGAATATGTTTTATTTTAACTATCGTGGTAGTTGAAACATTGAGAATGTAAAACCCCATCTCAATCCCAATTAAAAGTAATCATTAAACCCAACAAATTAATTTAGAGTGATGAGATCAAATCAATAATTCAAGTACCAGATACTCAAGATGTCCATAACCGGGGACACGGCTAACCATGATTAGTTTATACACTTTGCAGAGGTTGCGCACTTTTCCCCACAAGACTCGACCGCATCCATGATCGGAAGATCGAGACATAGTCTTTCTGAAGCATTAACTCTCTACTCCGGGTAGACCGGTACACCTACTTTCCCCTACATCTGCTAGTCTACCTCTTCGAGAGCTCACACAACTTACTCAACTATGCCAGAGCCCATAATGGCTTGTGGCTGCACACGGAAGTTTCTAGACATGAAATATCATATGATCCCTTTGAGCCTGGGTGGCGGACCTAGGGTAATCACACGGGTACTCCGGGATTCCCATGGGCAAGCACTGGTTTCTCCAGGTGCCCCAAGCAATCCACCCAGATGTGTATTAAAGTTGCCACCTTAATGTTGTCCAAAATTATCATCTCTCACAACTTCCATGTACATCACGATCCAAACCCCGTCTACGAGCATGGCTAAGCAATTCATGAGCATAACGTATATATATCTCCCAGGGTTTGATAATAAAGGGCAATAGGTTCTACCTCATCATCTACTTCCCAATACCCACAAGTTAATCACATCCTAATCATGCAGTGTTTGCGGATTGTATCTAATGCATAAAAACTGGGTAATAAAGGGTATGATCAAAGTGTAACTTGCCTTGCTGACGATCCGCAAAACCTAGAGACTCGTAGTAGCACACTTCGCACTCCGGGAATTCTATCGCAAACAAAGAATAGCATACATAAGCAATCAAGCGAAGATGCACGGGTAAATCCCAAATAAGAAGATCTAACCAGAAAGTTCAACTGAAAAACTCCGGTTGCAAAAAGAATCAAAACAAACGGAGCAACGAAACTCAAACTGCGAAAGAAACAGGATCCGATTTACTAATCTGGACTAAAGTCAAATTTTACAGTACCAAATCTTGTTCAAGTTGGTTAAACAGAAAGAGGGTTTCGAGACGAAGATCTAGGCGCTTGTTTCACCTGATTTGGATAAACGAGCGAAAAAATAAACTAAAACTAAAATTGGGTCAGAAATCGCGAACGAAAAAAAAACCCTAGAAAAAAAAAACTGACGAACAGGCTAACGAACGAACGTTCGCTGTCTATGACTAATGGGTGAACGGCGTTTGTTAACACGACCGTACGGACGAACGTCCGCTAAATAACTAAACCGAGAAGACTGAACGAACCGATAAAATAAAAAAAACGCATCTAGGGTTTCTAAAAAAAACCGATCGGTTTTTACCTAAACCGAAAAAAATCCGGGCGTCGGATTGGATCGGAACAGCGGCGGCTCCGGCGGCGAGGCAAGGCGCTGAGGGGCGGCGGCGGGTGCGGCGCGGCGGCGCGGGCGGCGTGCTGCGGCGGGGTGTTGCACGGCGCGGCGAGGGGCGGCGTCGGCGAGCGGCGGCGCAGGCGGCGACGGCGGCTGCGGGCTGCTGCTGCTGCTGAGGGAGGCGGGTGGTGGGGTGGAGGGGTCGGGGGCGGCGGCTATTTAAGAGGGGGCGGGGAGGCTGGCTTGGGGAGTGGGCGACGGCCTCGAGAGGCGTGTCCGCCTCGGACACGGCCGACGGCGGCGGGCACGGACTCCCGTGCGGGGAAGGCGGCGGCGGCCTACTGGGTCGGCTGGGCTTCGTCCCAGTTTGGTCCGCGAAGTTTTTTTTTTAAATAAATCCTGACGCAAAAAAACAAAGAAAAGAAATACTAGACGGACTCCAAAAATCCTGAAATAAACTTTCCCCTTCCTTTAAAAATATAGCGGACAAAGTGAACATTTATTTGTGCCTCTAATAAAATTTTGAAAAATGCATATTTTTCCTAAATTCAAATAAAATTGCAATAAAAATCCAAATAAAATATTTATTTGATTTTAATATTTTCCTCCAATATTCCATTTATTTTGGAGAAGTCATATTATCTCCTCTCATATATTTTTAATATGAAATATTTTTGGAGATAAAATAATTAAACCAAATTGATCCTTGTATCAATATTTGAGAAAATTCAAATATGAAAACGGTGAAATCCCCAACTCTCTCTCCGTGGGTCCTTGAGTTGCTTAGAATTTTCGAGGATCGCAAAACGAAATGCAATAAAATATGATATGCATGGATGACCTATGTATAACATTTCAAATTGAAAATTTGGGATGTTACAAAAGTGTTTTCTCAGTATTGAATTCGGTTACTCCGAGTTGTTTGCTTCGGTGGCACCGAGTTGTTTCCGTTTGGCCGAGAAGAACAAATCGGTGAGGCTGATTTCAACACAGAGAAAAAACAATTTTCATCTCAGCTCACTTAGGCAAATAAGATCTCACAAGGATTTGCAAGGAATTAACTGAAAGATTTGCAATGAATTGGATGCAGGGAATGCAGAAAATAATCAGAGAAAAGAAAAGAAATCTAGATGAAGTTTTTTTTTGAAAGGGGAATATGTATGCAAGAAACAAATGCAAAAACACAAAAAAACACAAGAGAGCTTCATCTAGAATTGGTCGGTGACAAAGTCACCTATGTTAGAGTATATTGACTTAGGAGTCAAGTGAAGACACTTGATCATAGGTCATACTCGTCGTTTAAGCTCAAAATGGGGTTACCATTTTTTGTTCAAGCATTTCGATGTATTCTCATCTTGTTGAGCTGCTTTAACCCATGTCTTGGGGTAAAGCTTCTCTAAGATGGAATATCATACCTTGGGTGGTGGTGTTGATCTTGATCATGTAGTTGAACTTGTGTGGGATGCTCAAGGTTGATGTAGTTCATCAAGAGTTGGGAGCACCACTTGTAGTTTGAGTTCATCTTCCTACATGGGCTAGTCTTGCAAGGAAAAGCACTTGTGTATCCAAAATGACAAACATGATATTGATACCAAATGAATTTTGATATAAAGAAGTTGTCAAAGTGTATATTGAAAGGATTCATGCTTCCTTGTGTTCAACCACCATATTGTAGAGACTTGGTGATGTAGAGATTGCTCCAGATGTGAGTGAGTTGCAATCTCATAGACTTTGGCTTATCCAAGTACCTACAAGGGTTAGATGACATGCAAGAGTACAAATATAGATCCAAGACATATGATCATCTTCATAAGAGAAACATCAAGGATTAGTCAAAACTCATGCCTTGCATGTATCCAAATGGAGTTTCTACTCCAAGTTTGAAGCATTAATGATGTTCAATTCACCTCTCAACCGGCAAAAAACTTTCTCATCAAGCGGTTTGGTGAATATATCCACCAATTGCTTATCGGTACGAACATGCTTAAGATCGATGTCTCCTTTAGCAACATGATCTCAAATGAAGTGATGACGAACTTCAATATGCTTAGTTCGAGAATGTTGCACGGGATTGTGAGCAATCTTAATAGCACTTTCATTATCACAAAACAATGGAACATGTTTCACATATATCCCATAATCTTTAAGAGTTTGGGTCATCCAAAGTAATTGAGCACAACATGAACCGGCGGCAATGTATTCCGCTTCGGCGGTGGATAAGGATACCGAGTTTTGTTTCTTGGAGGACCAAGACACAAGAGATCTACCAAGAAATTGACAAGTACCCAAAGTGGACTTTCTATCAACCTTGTCTCCGGCATAGTCCGAATCGGAGTAGCCAACAAGATCAAAAGAAGACCTCTTAGGATACCAAATGCCAAAGTTTGGTGTGTGAATTAAGTATCTCACTATCCTTTTCTCAGCCTTAAGATGACATTCTTTGGGGGCCGCTTGATATCGTGCACACGTGCACACACTTAGCATAATATCGGGATGGGCGGCAGATAGATATAACAATGAACCAATCATAGAGCGGTAAACCTTTCGGTCAACCGGTTTGCCATCCTTAGTCAAGTCCAGATGTCCACTAGTAGGCATGGGTGTATTCATACCTTTGCTTTCTTGCATGTTGAACTTCTTGAATAGGTCCTTGGTATACTTTCTTTGGGAAACAAAGGTACCCTCCTTAGTTTGCTTGATTTGCAAACCAAGAAAGAACTTGAGTTCACTCATCATAGACATCTCAAACTTCTCCGACATTTGCCTTCCAAACTTTTCACTAAAATGAGGGTTAGTCGAAACAAATATGATATCATCCACATAAATTTGGCACACAAATAATTCACCATTAACCCTTTTAGTAAAAAGAGTAGAATCAATTTTTCCAATCTCAAAGCCTTTTTTAATAAGGAATTTAGTCCAGCATTTATACCACGCTCTAGGAGCTTGTTTAAGACCATAAAGAGCTTTGTGAAGTTTGTAAACATGGTTTGGTTTCTTAGGATTAACAAAGCCGGGAGGTTGTTTAACATAAACTTCCTCCTCAATTTCACCATTTAGAAAAGCACTTTTAATGTCCATTTGATATAATGTGATATCATGATGATTGGCATAAGCAAGTAAGATGCATATGGACTCAAGTCTAGCAACGGGGGCATATGTCTCACCATAGTCCATACCTTCGACTTGACTGTAGCCTTGAGCGACGAGACGGGCCTTGTTGCATACAACTTGTCCATCTTCATCTTGCTTATTCCGAAACACCCATTTGGTACCAATGACATTGTGCTTCTCATCGGGCTTTTCAATCAACGTCCACACTTGGTTCCTCTCGAAATTGTGTAGCTCTTCATGCATAGCATTCACCCAGTCCGGATCATCAAGCGCTTCTTCAACCTTCATAGGTTCAATGCTAGAGATGAATGAATAGTGTTCACAGAAATTAGTCAAACGAGTTTTAGAGCGAGTGATTCTCTTGGTTTGAATATCAT
Organism: Thinopyrum elongatum; assembly: GCA_011799875.1. NCBI lineage: Eukaryota > Viridiplantae > Streptophyta > Magnoliopsida > Poales > Poaceae > Thinopyrum > Thinopyrum elongatum. The sequence continues at coordinate 305,762,247 of CM022302.1, read as the reverse complement.
CAAAGATTTGTTCGACGGGATGATCTCTTGAGACTCTTGATCTAACTCGTGAGAGCTTTTGTTTGGGTTGGGGTGGAACATCTTCTTCATCATCTTGTTCTTCCTCTTGGCCTTCTTCGTTGTTGGTGTTGTTGTTCTCTTGTGGAGGTGGAGAAGGAGGTTGATGAGGTTCATCTTGGTGTACATCCACGTTTTCGTCATCTTGGTGTGTCCCACTTGTGGATGCTTCTGAGTTAACTCGTGGTTCACCTTGTCGTGAGGTAGAAGCTTCCACTTGGACGGACAAGGTACTCTCCTTCACCTCCATTGGACGAATCTTGCCAATAGACAAGTCTTGGATTGCTTCCGAAGGGTCTTTGTCTCCTACATCAATTGGCAATTGCTCTACTTGCGAGCCGTTAGATTCATCAAACTTCACATCTACCGTCTCTTCAACCTTTCGGGTGAAGTTGTTGTAGACACGGTAAGTGTGAGAGTTTGAGCCATAACCGAGTAGGAAACCTTCATGAGATTTAGGAGCAAATTTCGAACGACAATGCTTATCAAGAATATAGCACTTTGAGCCGAATACTCGAAAGTATCCAACTTGCAGTTTGTTACCGGTGAGAAGCTCATATGCCATCTTGCCGAGAAGCTTGTGAAGATACAATCGATTTGTGGCATGACAGGCTGTCTCAACCGCTTCCGCCCAAAAGTGTTTTGGCATCTTGTACTCATCAAGCGTCGTTCTCTCCATCTCAATAAGAGTTCGGTTCTTCCTCTCAACAACTCCATTTTGTTGAGGCGTGTACGTAGCTGAGAACTCATGTGAAATCCCTTCTTCGTCAAGAAAGGTGTCCACATTGGCGTTCTCGAACTCCATTCCGTTGTCCCTGTGAACCTTCTTGATCTTCACTTCAAATTGATTTTGGGCTTTCCTAGCGAACTTCTTGAAGATCTTTTGGACCTGCGATTTATCATCAAGAAAGAACACCCACGTAAATCTTGAAAAATCATTGACAATGACTAAACCGAATGAGTTACCACCGAGACTCTTGTAGGCATTGGGACCAAAAAGATCCATATGAAGTAGCTCGAGCGGTCTTCTCGTGGTCATCATGTTTTTCACGGGATCACTTCCTCCAACCTGTTTTCCTGCTTGACAAGCACTACAAAGTCTATCATTGTCAAATATAACATCTTTAACATCAAGGATATGATCACCTTTAATAAGCTTATCAAGATTTCGCATGCCCACATGACCTAACCTTCTATGCCATAACCAACCTTTAGAAGATTTAGCAATTAAGCAAGTTCTAGGTTGAGCCTTTTTAGTGAAATCAACAATGTATAGATCACCTCTATATATACCGGTAAAGACCATATTATGATTATCTCTTCGAAACACTTGGCAATCTACTTCAGTAAATAGGACGTTGAAACCGAAATCGGCTAGTCCAGATACGGAAAGTAAATTGTATCCAAGAGATTCAACGAGCATAACATTTTGGATGGAGCTGTCATGTGAGATGGCCACCTTACCAAGGCCAACCACCTTACCCTTTGAGTTATCACCAAAAGTGACATACTTTCAAGGGCCATCGTTTTCAGCAAGCTCACGAAACATATCCTTGTCTCTGGTCATGTGATCGGTACATCCACTATCAAGAACCCATTCCTTTCCTCCAGCCATGTAGCCGCGAAGATTAGCCATAAGACCAAAGTGTCTCATAGACTCATCGAGATCAATGTCACTATCATCATCCTTATCATAGTATCCATGTTCAACATCGTCTTGTGATTGATCATTACCTAGAGAGAGTGATTCATTATTTTTATGACCATGACAATGTGCATCTTTATGAATTCTAATGACTTCGGAAATGATATTGCTAATGATTCCAACATCTCCTTTGGCATGCATAAGGTCATGAAGCTCACATAGACAATCACCAAACTTAGGATCATTAGGGCTCATCTTATTTAAAGCAATGGACTTATGAAGAATCTCATCTAAGTTTTTCAAGGAGTAGTTTGGAAATCGTTCCTCAAGAAATCTCCATATAGTATAAGCACAATCAAGAGCAGGCAAGCAAACAATCAAATTTCTAGGCAGTCCTCTAATGATAAGATTGATAGTTCTAAGATTGAGGATCATGTCAACAGACTCATCATGGGTAGGATGCAAGGGGTCAACAAGGGGTGCACACGGGCTAGCAATGTACTTGTTCAAATGATATTCATTGAAAATCTCAAGCATCTCACTTTTCCAAGCATGAAAGAACTCCCCATCAAGCATAGGCACTCTACGTCTAAAACTCCCCATCGTAGACTCATCCATCTTCCTCCAATGGTGATTAAACCAAACAATGGAGACAAATGCCCTGATACCAATTGAAAGGATCGGGAAGAGGAGTCTAGAGGGGGGGATTAGACATTCAACAAATAGAGGTGGCAATTTTTAAGTTCTTCAAGTTAAGGTGGAGTTTTAGCACAAGTTTAAACATTCACAATACATATCAAGCAAGCATGGCAAGAGTATATGAGCAGCGGAAAGTAAAGCATGCAATTTGCAAGAATGTAAAGGGATGGAATTGGAGTGTGCAAACGCAATTGGAGACACGGAGATTTTTGGCATGGTTCCGATAGGTGGTGCTATCGTACGTCCACGTTGATGGAGACTTCAACCCACGAAGGGTAACGATTGTGCGAGTCCATGGAGGGCTCCACCCACGAAGGGTCCACGAAGAAGCAACCTTGTCTATCCCACCATGGCCATCGCCCATGAAGGACTTGCCTCACTAGGGTAGATCTTCACGAAGTAGGCGATCTCCTTGCCCTTACAAACTCCTTGGTTCAACTCCACAATCTTGACGGAGGCTCCCAAGTGACACCTAACCAATCTTGGAGACACCACTCTCCAAAAGGTAATAGATGGTGTGTTGATGATGAACTCCTTGCTCTTGTGCTTCAAATGATAGTCTCCCCAACACTCAACTCTCTCTCACAGATTTGGATTTGCTGGAAAGATGATATGAGTGGAAAGCAACTTGCGGAAGGCTAGAGATCAAGATTCTTATGGTTGGATTGGAATGTATTGGTCCCAACACATGAGTAGATGGGTCTCTCTCAGAAAATGAATGCTGGAAGTGTAGGCACGTTCTGATGGCTTTCCTCACGAATGGAGGCAGGGTGGAGGGCTATATATAGCCTCCACACAAAATCTAACCATTACACACTATTTACCAAACTCGGTGGGACCGAATAGCGAAACTCGGTCAGACCGATTTAGTTCAAAATGTGAACGTTAAGATTTTCGGTGGGACCGATATGATCAACTCGGTGGGACCGATGTGCTAGGGTTAGGGTAAAACCTCATCTCGGTTTGATCGATTACACAAACTCGGGGAGACATATTTTAGTAATAAGCAAACAGAGAGTTGGCCAAGCAAACTCGGTGGGTCCGATTACCTATTTCGGTGAGACCGAAATAATTGCAGTAGGCAACAGAGAGTTTGCAAGCCCATCTCGGTGATACCAAGATCCCATCAGTGAGACCGAACTGATTACGGTTTCTGGCAGTGGCTATGTCAAGTGAACTCGGTGGCGCCTGATAGATCAAATCGGTGGGGCCGAGTTTGACTTTGGGTTTAGGACATATGTGGATATGAGAAAGTGGTTGAGGGCTTTAGGAGCATATCACTAAGCACTTTGAGCAAGCAAGCCATTAAGCAACACCTCATCCCCTTTTAATAGTATTGGCTTTCCTATGGACTCAATGTGATCTTGGATCACTAAAATGAAAAGAGTAGAGTCTTGAGCTTGAGCCAATATGTGTCCTTAGCATCTTGAAGGGGTTCCACATCCTCTTGTCCTGCCACTCCACTGTTGAACTTATCTGAAATATACTAGATAAAAGTGTTAGTCCAACAAGAGATATGTTGACATTAATTACCAAAATCACCTAGGGAGCACTTGTGCTTTCAATAGCACATGATTAGTATGTGTGGACCGTGTGCGATGTCTGTTACTCCCGCTCTTCTTCAATCCCTTGATTCAAATTTTCAGTAGCCCCGGCATTTTACTCCCGCCTGCATCCCTCGCAATCTCAAAAATATCTGCTCGTCTAGAGGTTTTTCTATTTGATAGCACACGATTAGTATGTTTTGACCGTGTGTGATGTATGTTAGTCCCGCTCTGCTTCTATCCCTTCATCCAAATTTTCTGTAGCCTCGGCATTTTACTCCCGCCTGCATCCCTTGCAATCTCAAAAATATCTGCTTGCCTAGAGCTTTTTCTATTTGATAGCACACGATTAGTATGTTCTGACCGTGTGCAATGTCTGTTAGTCCCGCTCTGCTTCTATCCCTTCATCCAAATTTTCAGTAGCCTCGGCATTTTACTCCCACCTGCATCCCTCGGAATCTCAAAAATATCTGCTCGCCTAGAGGGTTTTTCTATTTGATAGCACACGATTATTATGTATTGGCCGTGTGTGATTTCTGTTACTCCCGCTCTGCTTCAATCCCTTGATCCAAATTTTCAGTAGCCCCGGAATTTTACTCCCGCCTAGTAAAAATTTTAGTAGCCGCAGTATTTCCTCAAACACCACCTTGGCCCCTCTCCACACCCCCCAAAACCTCCGCCCACACAGACACACACCACCCCTCCCTTGCTTGAAACCATTGGTAGGTCGGCGCCACTGCCGCCGCCACCTCCATCGTCAACCTCTGCCTATCTCCCGGGGAGCTGGATGAGCGAATGGCTCAAAAGAGGTTTATCGTGGTCTTTTCACCCGACGTCGGTGAGGTGGTTGCCAAGGTGTACTCGTTGAACTCCGCGGGCTCTTTATTGAGCCGTCATCGCTGGTCGCCCGATCCGCCTGCCACCGCACCCCTACGTCAGTTCGAGGACTTCCCTGTCCTCCCTTTGGTCCGGCCACCAACGAGGTCCTACCTTGGGGTTCGGTAGTGGAGGTGGGGGACGTGGGTTGCCTAGATTACGTATCGGGAGACCCACACCCGCTGGTGGCTCGGTAGCTTCCACACAGCCGAGCTTGCGGCCATGGAGTACAACCGTTGGAAGATCCGCTACAATGACGCGGCGGCTAGGCTCAATTTCCCCTTCGGCACACATCCGGTCGACCTTGTCCCGCCGGAGCTGGGGGTGGTGAGCTCGGCTATGATGCGGCAGGACCGTGATGCGAGGGAGCGCCTCAAGGCCGAGACTGCCGACGAGGCATACATGCAACAGCTTCGCCGACAGCACCCGGAGCTCGTGGAGGTGGAGTGGATGATCTTTGCCGGCGTGGAGGGCGGTGAGGTTGTCATGCTCTCCTCCGATGACAAGGTCAAAGGCGGCGAGGACAGCGGCACGGAGGGTGTTGAGGTGGGCCGCGAGGACGATGAGATCGACATCGACGAGTGGAGGAGTGCCTTCCCCAACGACCCCGACGACGACACCAGTCCGGACCTGGCTCGCGGCACACCGTACCTAATGAGGAAGGATTGGCTCGACCTCCACTTTGACCAAAAGTAGTTTAGTTTAGTTTAAATTTATGTGTTATGTTCGGTTATGCAATATCTATGTTTATGTTTGAATGGATGCTACTTTTGGTTGAACCTGCTTTGAACTTGATCAAATTGAAGTTTACTCCGTTAAGTTTAGGGGATCGACTAGAATCGGCCAAAAGTTGTTGGAGTATATATATACACTCCACTAAGGGTTTTACTCTGTTAACTTTTACGGGATAGGCTAGAGATGGCCTTATGCCTTGTTTATATCAGTTATTCACAATGTGATGCTCTATATGTGCAACTATTTACTATGCAGTTCAATTTCATCAATAACAGTTTCAATAATACCACTATGAATGACGATATTTGGTTGCTTTTAAGGATGTTGTAGTTAACATGACTTTCCATTTTTTTAACAATAACTAGTGTACTTTAGACCTCACAATACCAGTTTGACTAACTATTTTTTGCTTTTTTTAAATGTTATGCCTATTGCAGTTAACACACTTTCCACTTCTTGTTTTACTTATCTAGCATGCTTAAACCTGCACACTGAAACTATCATTTGGAGATTATGTTGTCTACAATGGATATATTTGGTTGATGTTTAGCCTTTAGATGTACTCACACAGGACAATATTGGGAACAACTGCTGTTTTCCATCGAGGTTAGTTTCATCCCATTGCTTATATATACTCAGTGTTCAGGATATCGGTAGCTGGTACCATATAGCCCGGGGGTTGATAAGGGATTAATCGTCGAATCGGAAATTTCACTGAATATATATATGTAACCCATTTATCGGTAGGTTAACTAGGGCCATATCTAATATATCTGAGGCTACATAGCAACATGCATTGTACTGAATGACTAAATATGCAATCCTAGGCTACATAGAAACAAGGAAGGGCTGTTTGGTTCTAGGCCTAGGAGTGCCACACTTTGCCATACAATGTTGCCAAACTTGCCAAAGGGTTAGTTCTTCAAAACGAGAGCCACAAGTTCGCATGCCTGAGAGAATCTTGCCACACTTTTTGAGTGTATGTGATGTGGGACCATAGTGTTTCGTGGATGAAGTGGGAGGTTTTTTGCGGGTTGCCGTTGGAGATTCCCTAATGTGAATGTATCTGTGAACTAGCTCTTTAAGTTTGATGTGAATGTTGAACTTGGAATGCATAGCGTCTGTACATTAAAGTATAATTGTGGACTATTGTCTGATTGATAGCTAATGCAAGTAGTACCATGAACTACTACCTCCGTCCTAGTTTATTAGTCCCCATTGTATTCTGTGCAAAATTTTGACCATAAAGTTAACTAACAAAATGTTAATGCATGTCATAAAAAGTTATATCATTGGAAACTATGTTCAAATACGAATGCAACAATATAATTTTTGTTGACATGCACTAACATTTTGTCAGTTAAATCTTTGGTCAAAATTTAGCACAAATTACAAAGAGGACCAATAAACCAAGACGGAGGTAGTAGTGCACTTGCCAAGTTCACTGGGTTGCCATGTTTGACACTCCTCCGTCGTAAGAGTGGAGACAATAGCTTTCATCAAAAATAAAAAATGAATAGTATAAAAGAGGAGTGACACTATACCGCCCGGTTTCCTTGCTCATCCTTGATATCGGAAAGAATACTTTCATTCGCCGACATGTGGGACATCGACTATCCTGGTCCACTTGCCATGCACCAAAACTAGAGTGCATCACACGGAACTCCATGGAAGACTCACCCCAATCGTAGCACCTCAGTAATAATGACAAATGAGCCATCAAATCGCAGGCCCAATCTTTCCCACTGTAAGTTGCTCAGAGGAAGGAACCATCATGAATTTGTTGAATCTGCTTCTTCAAGAAAACTACTCTACCAGCAATACTGCTACCACGCCCGAAGACTGGACGACACTTTAGCATGTCATATCACTCAAACCGACTAGGCCAAACTAGCCTGCCTAACGTGCTGGAAAGCCCCGCCGTCGTCATTTTGTTCTGGATTTCTATTGATCGACCACACGACCAAGCGAACGAAAAGAGTAGAAAATGTTACACTTTGCAAGTTCAAAAGGAAAAGGCCGCACACTAAGCACCCCTATCGCGTTCGCGTTGCACTCACCAAAGGGGACACGCGTTGTCTTGCATTTTCACTGACATGTGGGACTGCAATTTAATAAACCAACGATAGCCAAAATCTAATCGCCTGCCGAGCATTGGCTAAGAAGAGAGAGACATGGATGGATAAAAGATTAGCCGGCCATCGCGCAAGGGCTCCGAGAAATAAAGTGATAATGTGAGGCGGGCTGCGTTTTAATAAAGTCGTAGTTATACTACTTGCAGCGTTGATTTGACAGAAATGTATTATAAAATGCACCGTTTGAAAGTTTTTTTACGCCAATGTTCTAGGATTTGTACGTCTCTGTACTACTATGATTTTTTTGATGACTAAAAAAATGGAGGGCCTTTCTCTCTCTCTCTCTAGATCTCTCTCCATCCCACAACTCATCTCTAGCACACGTACGCACACTCTTTGTAGCCACTCCAAAAGTACGACATCAACTACACATTCACGCTTCCAGCAAAAAATTACACATTCACGCATGTTACAAGTACGTGCCAATTTTGTTTCGAATGCTGGCTAGTAATGTAAATGTATCCGTGAACCAATTCTTTGAGTTTGATGTGAATGTTGAACTTGGAACACATCGCGTCTGTACATTAATGTATAATTGTAGACTATTGTCTGATCGATCGCTAAGCCTACAATTTTATGAGCTTGGGCTATTGGCCGATTGACGGCCAGACCTATAAGCGTACAACGAGCTGATCAGTCCCAACATTTCTCTTGGTGAGTGTTTGCAAGTACTATACCTCGCATAGTATCTAGCCTACTAACACAGTGTGGAATCAGTCGAGGTTTGACAACAGGAATCATCAAACAATTTTTTCATCAAACAAGCCCTACTTATATGATAAACAGTTCAAACTTATGCCTAAGCATGCCATATATTACATCAAAAGCTGGCGAGGATACATCGGTTTCCATAACTCGGAGAGGGTTCACATGATTCACTAGCAAACAAAAGTAGCAAGTATCACCGACACAAGATAGTGCACTAGCCCTAAGATGGTTCGATAACATGCATCGTTCTGGTAATTAAACACTGTCGGCCCAGTGGGAACCAGGGTACCACGGCCCGTTTTTCTTCGGCCCAAGAGGCGCCACTTCGGCCGGCCCTAGAGGGATGGCCCTGCCTCAGTGCCCCCGAAGGGGGTCACCTCGCGAGGCCTCTCGCCAGCAGGTTGAGCCCCGCTTATACCAACAAGCACCGAGTTGCCTCGCGAGGCCTCCCTTGCGAGGCCGCCTCGAGAGGCGGGGCGTACGGCGCCACCCCTCGGCCTCTACCTCCATCACATGGATGACGTCATGCTGCCACGATAAGGATGACGGGGCGTGGCCAAGACCAGTTTCCATTCTCGTGATAAGGGAGCAGGACCGTCAGCCTCCCCCAAAGCAAGTCCAAAAGCCTTCCGCTTTGGTGTAAGGTGATAACGACGGATCAACGCGCCAGGACGGAGGTCATCGTTGAGCCCACCAGCGCGTCAGGATGGCAACTTTAGAAGGTGACGACCACCTTTAGTCAGGATAAGCCTGGGCGCCTGTCCCTCTTTGAATTGTCGCCCTGTGAACACACTTTCCCGCTCATATTTTTGGGGAAGAAGACCGAGGCAATACAAAAGGGGCAAGGCCACCTCCATGTAAGGGGGTCGAGCCATTCTCTCCCCCACGCTCCATGTACGTTGAGCTCCAAGCGCTCACACAAGCATGAGTAGGGTATTATACCGCATGGTGGCCCCAACCTGGGTAGCTCTTGTGTCCCCGTCGTGTCCGGTGTGAGTGAGCGTCCTCGTCGTGATCTCACCATTGTCCTCGTCGGGTCATTGGTTGCCAAGCAAAGCACCCCCCCCAGAGTTCGAATCCTAGTTCTTGGAGAGTTTCTGGGATGCAGATCCCAGACTCTGACATTTGGTGCCCCAGGTAGGGAGACTTCTCGTCTTCACGCATTCGACCTCGACATAGACATGGCCAACGACGATGCCGTTCGCCGGGAACACGCCGGGCGTCGGGCTGCCGCCAGGGTCCATGCTGTAACACCCACAGTGGTTAACTACAGTAATCCCATTTTGATTATGCCATGTCATCATGATTATCAGTGCCTAAACATCATTTCCATCATATTGCATTCAGCTCCTAACTCAAAAATTCAAATTAAAACTAAAGTGAAATATAAAAGTTGTCCAACATAAAAACTAAAATGTTCAATAGATAACAAATATTCTAGAGACAATTCTAAAATTGTAACCAACATCATTGGAGTTGCGTAAGTGACTCAAACATCCTCAAACAGTGGCTGAAAATAACATTTAGTAACCTTTTAATTTATTTAAAACAAATATGAGATGATGTTTTGCCCAAACTAATTTTAGGTGTTAGGGAGTAAAGCACTGGTATTTATGGACTAAGTCTCCCTTTTTACAAAAACCATTTGGGGCCTAAACAATTAACAGAATAGAAAAGAAAAGAAACAGAAAAAGAGAAAAGGAAAAAGGCCTAAGGGATCTACTGTGCACTAGGCCTACTGCTACAGCGCGGCCCAGCCCAACCCGCACCTCCTCCCTCCTCTCGCACTGCTCATGCCGCCCCGCTGTCGAGCACCGCGCGCGCGCACCCCAGGCCCCCCCCTCGCTCGCCGCTCGATAGTGCCCGCGCGCGCGCTGGGTATAAGGCCCCCCCCCGCTTCCGCCCTGGCGAACCCTAGCATCCCTCCCCTTTCTCCCTCACTCTCTCCCACCTCACCCGACGCCGCCGTGGACGGCCGCGGCTGGGCTGCGCGGCCACCGTCGCCCGTTCGCCGCCCCGACAAGTCCAGCAGCTCCGCCTCGCTCCTCTGCTTCGTCTACGCTGCCGGATCGAGCCCCGGAGCCCCTCACGTCGCCGCATTCTTCCTCGCCTCCGCCTCGGCCACCGCATCGACCTCGCCGTCGATTCACCGCCGTCGAGCCTCCCCCGAGCCCACGTTGCACACCTGCAGGAGCGCTGTAAGCTGCCGCTCCTTCTCCCTCTCCTCCCGCCGTCGTTTGCGACCCCTAGCGAGCTCCTCCACCGTAGGCGAACGCGCCGCCGCCCGCCTCGTCGCCGGCGTGGCTCCAACGACCAAATGGTCTCGGGCTCGTGCCCGTTAGCATCGCCGCGTCGCATAGGCCACCCCTAGCTGTTTTGTTCGCTCGCTAGCGCACCGCAACGCCGAACCCGTCGCATGTCCGAAACGGCCACCGCCGACATGCTCGCCGCCGTCGCTCCGGTGCATCTCCGGCGACGCCACCGCCCCCACTAGATGCGGCCCATCGCCCGCTTTCGAACGTGACCGGCCGCGCTCAAAACCGAGCACCACAGGAGAATCCCGAGCTCGCCGGAGCTCGGCGCCGCGCTCGGGCTCGCCGTAGCGCTCTCCGGCGGCCGGTCCGACGTGGCACCGGTGGGTCCCACCCCTAGTGCCACTGCCAGTGGGCCAGGCCGGCCCCAGTTGACCAGTTGACTTGGTCAACTGGCTGATTGGGCGCTGCCCAGTCACTGACTGGTGGGGCCACTCTCCCTGTGTCTATGACATATGGGTCCCCCCTGTCAGGTGCCTAATTAACTAATTAGGTTAATAAAAATAATTAAAATCCTAATCAGTCACTGACTGCTGGGCCGCACTTGTTAATTAACGCAATAAATTAAATTAACCCCTCTGCTAATGTCATAGTGTATGACATGTGGGTCCCACGTGTCAGGTTTGACCCTGGTCAGCCGACCGTTGACTGCTGTCCTCAGCATTGCGTCACAGTGACGTCACCCTGCTACTGTTTCGGATAATGTTTATTTAAATAATTAAATAAATTCCAGAAAATCAATAAAACTTTAGAAAATCATATCTTTTAATCCGTAACTCCGATGAAAATAATTTATATATGAAAAATGATCAGAAAAATGAGACGGATCCGAATACGCTACCCACATACCTGTTGGATGCCTCTAACTATCTGAACATGCAACTTTTTTCCTGTTTCAGATAAATGAATAGTGTATGACCTTAATAAAGTAATTCCAAACAAATTCCTAAAATAACTAAATGACTTGGACATGTCTTCAGGCAACCCTGCACTGCACGTTAGCATGGCCTGCTCCGTGTTGCTTATGTTTGCTCTATATTTATACTATTTCCTCCCCCTCTTCTCTCTCGATAGCCCCCAACCTCGACGTCGTCCCCGAGAATGACGCAGCTCCGGAGCCCGAAGACAGCATTCACAACCTTGCCCTTGCCGCCGAGCAACCAGGCAAGCCCCCCTTTTGGTCATCCCGATAACGCCCATTCTAATTTCCCATGCTTGCATTAGAATTGCAGCTGCTGCTTTACCTATTCTGATGCATAGCCTGTTCATTGTAACCTGCTGTTGATAATTACCTGCATATCCTAAACTGCTTAGTCTAGGCTGGGTAGAGACATATCAGTTACCCCACTTATCCCGACTGCCCAACTGGATTATCAGAAGACCCGATCAACGGGAATTGAAGACCAGGCCCCGACACCGCACATCACCCCCCTAGTTTTAACGACGCTGCAGCGTTTCTATCGAGTGCCGAGGGTGATACCTCGTGTAGCACCTCTAATGTTAACTCTGTAGAGTAGCTGTTCCGTCGTGGTCATCGAGGGTGATTCCTCCGAGTTCACCTTGACGGAGACATCGAGTAGGAATCCAACGAGGGTGATACCTCGGATTCCCCTGATGTTATGGACACACGGATACTTGGACTTTACACTGTTACTTGGAAAGGTGGGTCGACCCTGAGGGGTACCCGCGTGCGCCTGAGAGGCGAGTGTTGTGAAGACGGGTGCCTGTATGGTGCCCGAGTGATGAATACGAGGCGCGGCCGGGCATTCTTAACCCTTGCAGCAAGTCCTCGAGACGGGGCGACGGGGTCACATCTTTCCTGAGTCTCTGCTCGTTACCGCAAGCCCCTAGTCCTAACGATTTGGATATTTGATCCGAGCAGGCCTTTGGCCTGATAGCACTAACCATCACGTGGGCATAGTATGGGCGTTCTGCATCGTATGCATCAGCCGAAAGCTCTGTCAGACGTCCAGTTCAGCATGGCGGCACGGTCGGATCGTGTCGGCCACCCGAGGCGATGCTGGTATCCACCCTGTGCGCAATGACCCGGAGGGCGAGGGGCGATGGCCAAGACCCCCTTGCGCTTAGGATGTAGACCGGCGGGGACCTCTCTGCTGAGCTGTAGGTAGGGTTGTGATGTGTCGTTTGGCCGAGGCCGGGCATGACCCAGGAAAGTGTGTCCGGCCGGAGATAATCGAGCGTGTTGGGTAAGTTGGTGCACCCCTGCAGGGAAGAACACTTCTATCGATAGCCGGTCCTATGGTAAAGGACACTCGGAGTTGTATCCTAATTGATACAATTTTAGAACTGGATACTTGGATACTATGGCTCTGGGATTGCTTCTCGCAGGGAGTCGAGAAGGGATCTCCGGACGAGGTTGATGACTGTATGGCTCTGGGATTGCTTTCTCGCAGGGAGTCGAGAAAGGATCTCTGGGTGAGGATGAGACTTAATGATACTACTACATTATATTGTACTGTTCTAATCTCTTCTACTGCTGCAAGACCTCTGAAGATGCTAGTCTTCGATAGGACTAGGCCTTCTCTCTATTCTGGCATTTCTGCAGCCCATTCCACATATACAGCCTCGCGTTGAAAATGTTGCATATGTAGTGTAGATCCTTGCTTGCTGAGTACTTCTGAGTACTCACGGTTGCTTTGTTTTCCTTTTCTCCCCTTATCAGTTTGTCGCGACCAGAGGACGGAGCCCCCTGAGACAGATGCCCCGTCGATCGACTACTACTACTACCCAGAGGATGGATACTGCTACGAATTGACTGACAACCAGGAGTAGGATCGGAGGGTCCCAGGCAGGAGGCCTACGCCTTTCGATCGTAGTGTTTTATTTTGCCCCGCCTTTCTAAAGACCTTTCTGTTTCTCTTTTAATATCTGTACTCAGATATCTGATGCTTCCGCTGACGCTTGTTCGCAAGCTTATGTATTCAAGCCCTCGAGGCCCCTGGCTTGTAATATAAAGCTTGTATGACTTTATTTATGTTTTAGAGTTGTGTTGTGATATCTTCCCGTGAGTCCTTAGGCTTGATCGTGTGCATTTGCGTGTATGATTAGTGCACGATCGGGCCGGGGGAGTCACAAGTTGGTATCAGAGCCGACTGACTGTAGGAATCCCCCTTTCCAACTCCTTGGCCGAACTTGAGTCTAGTAACCGAAAACTACTTTACTAACTTGGCTGTGTGGCTTACGGGCCCATGTCGCCAATTGGGTGGTATTAGTATCTTTTACTCCTCGACCTTTACTCTGGGCCTTTGACCTCTCTTCTATTCGGGTTATATAAAATTTTACTAACTCCAACATTAGGTTCTCGTAATCATATCCACCCGGTGTTCTGAATTATTCCCCCCTTGCTCCAAGATTGTGCGCCAGGTTCTGCTTACAGGATACTTTTATCGAGGGCACACTGTGTTTCACTTGCAGATTCCTCGCTCCAATAGTTTTCTCCGACGTTGATGTAGCCTTTGCTATGTCTCGTTGTGTACTTCCCTACCGCGTGCCTGCGCGCCGCCTAGATGTCTAGCCTTCCCCTTTCAACTGTCGTAATGCCGGATACTAACCGAGGCTATGTGCGGATTTGAATATCTGGTGCGAATATGCTGAATTATCTATTGCGCTTCCTTCTGTTGTGCGTGATACTTCATGAATCATTCCATACACATGCAGTTTTTCTTGCTAAACTGCCCCTATTGATTTGGCAGGATGGCTGACGATCCTCCACCTCCACCCTATATGGCCGCAATGATGCAGCAGTTTATGACCGGACTATTGGCTCAGTTCCCAAATCAGAATGCTCAGCAACAGAATGTTCCAATAACTCTGGCAGAATTTGTGCGCCTCAATCCATCCGTTTTCCGCAACTCCACCAATCCTATGGATGCTGATGATTGGCTTCGTGACATCCTGTTTGAGATGGAGTCAGCTAATGTTGCCCCTGACAGTTACATCACCTTTGCGACATTCCACTTGAAGGGTCCAGCTGCTCAATGGTGGGAAAGCCACAAGGCTATGTTGCCTGCAGAGACTGTAACCACTTGGCAGGAATTTCAGTCAGCTTTTCATGCACGTTACATTCCTCAAGGTCTGATGGACCAGAAGAAGCAGGAGTTCCATAAACTCTCACAGGGCACAATGACTGTGGATGAATATCAGAGGAAATTCCTTGAATTATCCCGCTATGCTACGGATGACGTCGACACTGACACTCGCAAGCAGGAGAAATTCCGTGGAGGACTACGTACTGATATAAAACTTGCACTTGCTGTCCATGATTGCACAGAATTCGCAACGCTTGTCAGCAAATCTTTCCAAGTTGAAACAGCTCTCACTGAGTACCAGGAGTCGCTCAAGCGCACTCGTGATGTTGGTTCGTCTTCGGGTCGACCTGTTCAGAAGCGTCGAGTGTGGATCCCTCACAATGTTCATCACCGACCTGCTCCAACACCAAGACCGTCTTATGTTGCACCTCGTCTGCCTTCACTGCCGAGACAGCTTACGGTTCATGATGGACCGCCTAATGCTATGGATTCTCATCAAGTTGGTCCACGTCCTTCTAATGGTCGTAAGAAGGGTTGTCGAAACCGCCGATTCAGAAACCATAATACCATACCGTCTGCTGTTGTGCTTGGCTATGCCAATCACGTCAATGCTGAAAAGGCCCAGAAGGAACCGACTATCGTGCTCGGAACACTCTTTGTGAATTCAGTACCAGCCTCTGTTCTCTTCGATTCAGGAGCATCGCATGCTTTTGTGTCCCAACAATTTGCTCAGTCACATGAGTTATACTTGGAAGAATTACCCACTCCTCTAATGGTTCAGTCCCCGAGATCCAAGTGGCAAACCACAATGCTAAGCCCTCACAACCACATCGAGATTGGAGGTCTACTTTTTCCGGTTTCTCTCATTGTACTTGGACCTTCCGACATAGACATTATTCTCGGTATGGACTGGTTGACAACCCATAATGCTTTGATTGACTGTGCTACTAAGACAGTCCAGCTCACACACCCTTCTGGCCAAATAGTCAAATACTAAGCCCGAATAGCTCAAGATGCTGAGAGCCAGATATATGTTCTGAATGCATTGAACGCTTAACCTCTTGAAGGCATCGACAACGTTCCAGTTGTTCGTGATTTTCAAGAAGTATTTCCAGAAGAACTTCCAGGAATACCCCCTGCTAGAGCTGTTGAGTTTGTCATCGACTTGAAACCTGGCACTACCCCTATTGCGAAGCGTCCTTATAATATGCCTCCGCATCATCTTCTTGAACTTAAGGAGGAAATCGACACGTCACTTAAGAAAGGTTTCATCCGCCCCAGTTCCTCTGCTTGGGGAGCACCTTCACTCTTCGTTAAGAAGAAGGATGGAACTAACCGATTGGTTCAGGATTACCGACCTATCAAACAAGCAACAATTCAGAACAAATATCCGCTTCCCCGGATCGATGATTTGTATGATCAACTTGCTGGTTCCTCAGTATTCTCTATGCTTGATTTGAGGTTGGGTTATCACCAGATCCGTGTCCGTGAAGAGGATATTCCCAAGACTGCATTCGTCACTCGTTATGGCTCCTATGAATACACCGTCATGTCATTTGGCTTAACAAATGCTCCAGCCACATTCTCCCGTCTGATGAATTATATATTCATGGATTACCTCGACAAGTTCATCGTGGTATATCTAGATGATATTCTGGTTTATTCAAAGAATGAGGAAGAACATGCTGAACACCTCCGTCTTGTACTGGAAAGACTCCGAGAACACCAGCTGTATGCCAAATACTCCAAATGTGAATTCTGGCTTTCTGAAGTAACCTATCTTGGTCATGTGATTTCGAAAGATGGCATTGCCGTTAACCCAGAACGAGTTCAGGCTATTCTGGACTGGACTCCTCCGAAGAATGTCAAGCAAGTGAGAAGTTTTCTCGGCCTTGCAAGTTATTGCCGTCGTTTTGTCGGGAATTTCTCAAAGATTGCTAAGCCTTTGACTGATCTGCTTCACAAGGGCGTTAAGTTCGAATGGACAGAAAAATGTCAGGAAAGTTTCCAGACACTCAAAGACAAGCTGACATCTGCCCCAGTACTATCTCTTCCAGACACCCGCAAAGACTTTGTGATTTATTGTGATGCATCCCGTGAAGGATTAGGCTGTGTCCTAATGCAAGAGCGTAAAGTGATTGCTTATGGCTGTCGTCAGTTGCGCCCACATGAAGAGAATTATCTGGTACATGATCTAGAACTAGCTGCTGTCATCTATGCACTGCAGTTGTGGCGACATTACCTTCTCGGTAATCATTGCGAGATATACACGGATCATAAAAGTCTGAAGTACTTGTTCACTCAACCATCTCTAAACCTACGTCAGCAAAGATGGATGGAGGCCATTGCGGACTATGACTTGGGTATATCCTATACCCCTGGTAAGGCTAATGTGATGGCTGATGCCTTAAGCCGCAAGTCCTATTGCGACAACCTCACGGTTAGGCAAGCACAACCTCGTCTTTTTGAAGAACTGTGCAAGCTGAATCTGCTTATTGTCCCACAGGGCTCTCTAAATAACCTTGTGATACAACCAGATCTTGAGAAAGCTGTTAAGGATGCGCAAGCTAAAGATGCTGAAGTTGATCTGATGAAGAAAGACCTTCACCTTGTAAAGTACAGGGATTTCTCGCTGTCTGAAGATGGAACCTTGTTATTCAGAAACCGCATTGTGGTACCTCGCTTCGAGCTCATGACTGATAAAGTCATGAAGGAGGCACATGATACCCCACTGTCTATTCATCCGGGTAGCACCAAGATGTATCGTGATCTCCGTCAAAGGTACTGGTGGTCTAGAATGAAGCAGGACATTGCTCATTGTGTTGCTGAATGTGATGTGTGTCGACGCGTTAAAGCAGAACATCAGAAGCCTGCTCGAATTCTGCAACCACTTCCTATTCCTATATGGAAATGGGACAAGGTTCAAATGGATTTCATTACTGGCCTTCCCAAGTCACAGAAGGGTCACGATGCTATTCTTGTCGTCGTCGACCAACTTTCCAAAGTTGCACACTTTCTGCCTGTCAAAGAGACTATCACTGCTAGTCAGTTAGCAGAGTTGTATATCTCCAGAATTGTGTCACTCCACGGTATTCCGAAGGAGATTAGTTCGGACCATGGCGGCCTTTTCACTTCCAAATTCTGGGAAAGTTTCCAAACAGCTATTGGAACTCATATTAGCTGGAGTTCAACTTATCACCCCCAATCCCAAGGCCAAGTCGAACGAGTCAATCAAGCGCTTGAAGACATGCTTCGAGCTTGTGTTATTTCATTTGGCAAGAAGTGGGAAGAATCTCTCCCGTATGCCGAGTTCTCTTATAACAACAGCTATCAAGCCAGCTTGAAGATGGCCCCCTTCGAAGTACTCTATGGACGTAAGTGTCGAACCCCTCTGAATTGGTCAGAAACTGGGGAACGACCGCTCGTGGGTCCGGATATTATTCAACACGCCGAAGAACAAGTTCGTATCATCCGTGAAAATCTCAAGGCGGCTCAGGACCGCCAGAAGAGCAACTATGATCGCAAACGATGGGGTTTGACTTATCAACCTGGTGATCAGGCTTATCTGCGAGTCACCCCGATGAAAGGCACTCACCATTTTGGAATCAAGGGCAAGCTAGCTCCACGCTACATTGGTCCTTTCCGCATTGTTGCTAGACGTGGTCAGGTGGCGTATAAATTGGAGTTGCCGCCGCAATTCTCTCATATCCACGACGTCTTCCATGTGTCGCAACTTCGTCAATGCTTCAAAGAATCTCCGCACCGAGCAGTGGATCACGAGGTGCTCGAATTGCAAGATGATCTATCTTATAAGGAGCATCCGATCCGCATTCTCGATGAAGCTGAATGTCGGACCCGTCAGAAGGTTACCAAGTTCCTCAAAGTGCAGTGGTCAAATCATACGGAAGATGAAGCCACTTGGGAACGTGAGGATAATCTTCGTGCGGAATACCCCGAACTTTTTCCTTCTACTTCTTAATTCTCAGGACGAGAATTCTTATTAGTGGAGGAGATTTGTAATACCCCCAGTGGTTAACTACAGTAATCCCATTTTGATTATGCCATGTCATCATGATTATCAGTGCCTAAACATCATTTCCATCATATTGCATTCAGCTCCTAACTCAAAAATTCAAATTAAAACTAAAGTGAAATATAAAAGTTGTCCAACATAAAAACTAAAATGTTCAATAGATAACAAATATTCTAGAGACAATTCTAAAATTGTAACCAACATCATTGAAGTTGGGTAAGTGACTCAAACATCCTCAAACAGTGGCTGAAAATAACATTTAGTAACCTTTTAATTTATTTAAAACAAATATGAGATGATGTTTTGCCCAAACTAATTTTAGGTGTTAGGGAGTAAAGCACTGGTATTTATGGACTAGGTCTCCCTTTTTACAAAAACCATTTGGGGCCTAAACAATTAACAGAATAGAAAAGAAAAGAAACAGAAAAAGAGAAAAGGAAAAAGGCCTAAAGGATCTACTGTGCACTAGGCCTACTGCTACAGTGCGGCCCAGGCCACCCCGCACCTCCTCCCTCCTCTGGCACTGCTCATGCCGCCCCGCTGTCGAGCACCGCGCGCGCGCACCCCAGGCCCCAACTCGCTCGCTGCTCGACAGAGCCCGCGCGCGCGCTGGGTATAAGGGCCGCCCCCCCCCCCCCCCCGCTTCCCCCTGGCGAACACTAGCATCCCTCCCCTTTCTCCCTCGCTCTCTCCCACCTCACCCGACGCCGCCGTGGACGGCCGTGGCTGAGCTGCGCGGCCACCGTCGCCCGTTCGCCGCCCCGACAAGTCCAGTAGCTCCGCCTCGCTCCTCTGCTTCGTCTACGCTGCCGGATCAAGCCCCGGAGCCCCTCACGTCGTCGCATTCTTCCTCGCCTCTGCCTCGGCCACCGCATCGACCTCGCCGTCGATTCACCGCCGTCGAGCCTCCCTCGAGCCCACGTTGCACACCTGCAGGAGCGATGTAAGCTGCTGCTCCTTCTCCCTCTCCTCCCGCCGTCGTTTGCGGCCCCTAGCGAGCTTCTCCACCGTAGCCGAACGCGCCGCCGCCCGCCTCGTCGCCGGCGTGGCTCCGACGACCAAATGGTCTCGGGCTCGTGCCCGTTAGCATCGCCGCGTCGTGTAGGCCACCCCTAGCTGTTTTGTTCGCTCGCTAGCGCACCGCAACGCCGAACCCGTCGCATGTCCGAAACGGCCGCCGCCGACATGCTCGCCGCCATCGCTCCGGTGCATCTCCGGCGATGCCACCACCCCCACTAGATGCGGTCCATCGCCCGCTTCCGAACGTGACCGGCCGCGCTAAAAACCGAGCACCACAGGAGAATCCCGAGCTCGCCGGAGCTCGACGCTGCGCTCGGGCTCGCCGGAGCGCTCTCCGGCGGCCGGTCCGATGTGGCACCGGTGGGTCCCACCCCCAGTGCCACTGCCAGTGGGCCAGGCCGGCCCCAGTTGACCAGTTGACTTGGTCAACTGGCTGACTGGGCGCTGCCCAGTCACTGACTGGTGGGGCCACTCTCCTTGTGTCTCTGACATATGGGTCACCCCTGTCAGGTGCCTAATTAACTAATTAGATTAATAAAAATAATTAAAATCCTAATCAGTCACTGACTGCTGGGCCCCACTTGTTAATTAACGCAATAAATTAAATTAACCCCTCTGCTAATGTCACAGTGTATGACATGTGGGTCCCACCTGTCAGGTTTGACCCTGGTCAGCCGACCGTTGACTGCTGACGTCAGCATTGCGTCACAGTGACGTCACCCTGCTACTGTTTCGGATAATGTTGATTTAAATAATTAAATAAATTCCGGAAAATCAATAAAACTTTAGAAAATCATATCTTTTAATCCGTAACTCCGATGAAAATAATTTATATATGAAAAATGATCAGAAAAATGAGACGGATCCGAATACGCTACCCACCTACCTGTTGGATGCCTCTAACTATCTGAACATGCAAATTTTTGCCTGTTTCAGATAAATGAATAGTGTATGACCTTAATAAAGTAATTCCAAACAAATTCCTAAAATAACTAAATGACTTGGACATGTCTTCAGGCAACCCTGCACTGCACGTTAGCATGGCCTGCTCCGTGTTGCTTATGTTTGCTCTATATTTATACTGTTTCCTCCCCCTCTTCTCTCTCGATAGCCCCCGACCTCGACGTCGTCCCCGAGACCGACGCAGCTCCGGAGCCCGAAGACAGCATTGACAACCTTGCCCTTGCCTCCGAGCAACCAGGCAAGCCCCCCTTTTGATCATCCCGATATCGCCCATTCTAATTTCCCATGCTTGCATTAGAATTGCTGCTGCTGCTGCTTTACCTATTCTGATGCATAGCCTGTTCATTGTAACCTGCTGTTGATAATTACCTGCATATCCTAAACTGCTTAGTCTAGGCTGGGTAGAGACATATCAGTGACCCCACTTATCCCGACTGCCCCGCTGGATTATCAGAAGACCCGATCAACGGGAATTGAATACCAGGCCCCAACACCGCACATCACCCCCCCTAGTTGTAACGACGCTGCAGCGTTACTATCGAGTGCCGAGGGTGATACCTCGTGTAGCACATCTGATGTTAACTCTGTAGAGTAGCTATTCGGTCGTGGTCATCGAGGGTGATTCCTCCGAGTTCACCTTGACGGAGACATCGAGTAGGAATCCAACGAGGGTGATACCTCGGATTCCCCTGATGTTATGGACACACGGATACTTGGACCTTACACTGTTACTTGGAAAGGCGGGTCGACCCTGAGGGGTACCCGTGTGCGCCTGAGAGGCGAGTGTTGTGAAGACGGGTGCCTGTATGGTGCCCGAGTGATGAATACGAGGCGCGGCCGGGCATTCTTAACCCTTGCAGCAAGTCCTCGAGACGGGGCGACGAGGTCACATCTTTCGTGAGTCTCTGCTCGTTACCGCAAGCCCCTAGTCCTAACGATTTGGATATTTGATCCGAGTAGGCCTCTGGCCTGATAGCACTAACCATCACGTGGGCATAGTATGGGCGTTCTGCATCGTATGCATCAGCCGAAAGCTCTGTCAGACGTCCAGTTCAGCATGGCGGCACGGTCGGATCGTGTCGGCCACCCGAGGCGATGCTGGTATCCACCCTGTGCGCAACGACCCGGAGGGTGAGGGGAGATCGCCAAGACCCCCTTGCGCTTAGGATGTAGACCGGCGGGGACCTCTTTGCTGAGCTGTAGGTAGGGTTGCGATGTGTCGTTTGGCCGAGGCCGGGCATGACCCAGGAAAGTGTGTCCGGCCGGAGTTAATCGAGCGTGTTGGGTAAGTTGGTGCACCCCTGCAGGGAAGAACACTTCTATCGATAGCCGGTCCTACGGTAAAGGACACTCGGAGTTGTATCCTGATTGATACAATTTTAGAACTGGATACTTGGATACTATGGCTCTGGGATTGCTTCTCGCAGGGAGTCGAGAAGGGATCTCCGGACGAGGTTGATGACTGTATGGCTCTGGGATTGCTTTCTCGCAGGGAGTCGAGAAAGGATCTCTGGGTGAGGATGAGACCTAATGATACTACTACATTATATTGTACTGTTCTACTCTCTTCTACTGCTGCAAGACCTCTGAAGATGCTAGTCTTCGATAGGACTAGGCATTCTCTCTATTCTGGCATTTCTGCAGCCCACTCCACATATACAGCCTCCCGTTGAAAATGTTGCATATGTAGTGTAGATCCTTGCTTGCTGAGTACTTCTGAGTACTCACGGTTGCTTTGTTTTCCTTTTCTCCCCTTATCAGTTTGTCGCGACCAGAGGACGGAGCCCCCTGAGACAGATGCCCCGTCGATCGACTACTACTACTACCCAGAGGATGGATACTGCTACGAATTGACTGACGACCAGGAGTAGGATCGGAGGGTCCCAGGCAGGAGGCCTGCGCCTTTCGATCGTAGTGTTTTATTTTGCCCCGCCTTTCTAAAGACCTTTCTGTTTCTCTTTTAATATCTGTACTCAGATATCTGATGCTTCCGCTGACGCTTGTTCGCAAGCTTATGTATTCGAGCCCTCGAGGCCCCTGGCTTGTAATATAAAGCTTGTATGACTTTATTTATGTTTTAGAGTTGTGTTGTGATATCTTCCCATGAGTCCTTAGGCTTGATCGTGTGCATTTGCGTGTATGATTAGTGCACGATCGGGCTGGGGGCGTCACACATGCGGCGCCCGCTGCTAGTGGTGCCCCTGGACGATGGCCTCTCGCTGCCACCAACCCCGTGGGAGAGCGGGTGGCCTCCTCTGTTCACCCGTCGGTGAACAAGCAGCCGCGTGGTCGCTCCGCCACCTCCTCCTCGCTCACACGTCGCGACCCTCCCGCTCCACCCGTCGTGCTGCTCGTGGCACATGAGCTGCTGTGCTATCGTCCCACCGAGGACGGCTATGCACGTGGCTAGGACGCATCACTGAGCTCGTTGACGCCGCTCGTGATGGCCAGGCGTCCTCCCGCTCAGTACCAGCTCCGTCGTCACGTGCCGAGCGGGCAGGCCGCGACGCTTCCCGTCCCCCTCCTCTGGGCCGCGATGCAACCGAGCGGCGCCACGCAGCGCGCACTCTGGAGCCGTACCATGAATCATCCGCGCCGGGCGGTGTCGACGACAGCTGCTAGATCATCCGCTGCACGACCCCAGACACGCGTGTGATCCTTGAGAAGCAGCACAACTGCTAGGACCACGTCCTCCATGACGTTGCCGCGGGCGGGCGCCAGAACAGCGCGGCCCTGGCCGATAGCACCGTCACCGTCAAGGGCTACCTGGCCCTCGCCCACGAGCCGCATCGTGTGGTATGATAGCAGCACCAACCCCACAGAGTTCCTCCTACTCTACACCATCAGCATCCAGGTCGCGAAGGGAGATGATCGGGTCATGGCGAACTAGTTTCCCATGGCCCTCAGGGACACCGCGCTCGTGGATCATGAACCTTCTAAGGGCATCCATCTCCTCATGGGGCGAGCTATGCTCGCAGTTCATCCCCAACTTTGTGGGTATGAGCGACCGTCCTCTCACGCTCAACAACGTGCGAGCCGTGCGCCAGCGCCCCGACGAGACCCTCCGCATGTTCATCCAATGCTTCAGCCAGGTGCGCAACAGGATCCCGAAGGCCTCAGATGTTGTGATCGTCTCCACCTTCACCAATGGCATCACGGACATGAAGATGCACGAGAAGCTCTACATCAACAACGAGCTCGACTCCGTGGCAGAGTTGTTCGTCCTCGCCGACTGCTGCGCCAAGGCTGAAGAGGGCCGCCATTTCCTCCACAACTTCCCTGACGCTGAGCCTGGCATGGCGAAGTCCAAGGACAAGGACGCCAAGCGCAAGGGCCCTGCCGAGTTCGCAGCGGAGCCGGAATACAAGCGTGACCACGATCGTGATGAGGCCAAGAAAGATGACCTTTTTTTGCGCCTACCACAATGTGAACTCCCACAGCACCAAGGACTGCCACAAGGAGCGAGTGCCGCACCGAGCGGCACGGAAGCCACAAGGAGCATCGCAAGGGCCGTGGTGGCAACCACGGAGGCAGCCGCTAGGGCGACAACAACAACAATAGCGCCGGTGACAACAATCGCCAGGACTGGCAGAACCAGCCATGGCAGGCCGACCCCCCGGCGAATGCCACCCCGCTGCGCGCCAATGACAATCCCCCCACCGAGAATGCTGGGTTCTACCATGAGCCCCGTGGGGTGGCCTGCATCTTCGGCGGGGCCCAGGTCCCGCCATCCAACCGCCACTTCAAGCAGTTGTCTCGTGAGGTGAACACGGTCCTCCCGGTGCCCGAGTCCATCGGCCGCCTCAAGTGGTCCGAGTTCCCCATCGCATTCGACGCCAACGACTACTCCAAGTCCATGAAGGACGTGGGTGCCGTCCCCCTGCTGTGTACTCCTACCATCAGCAATGTGGCCGTCACCAAGACGTTTGTCGACGATGGCGTAGGACTCAATGTACTATCTATGGAGACCTTTGAGATGCTTCAAGTGCCCTACGAGCGCCTGATGTCGACTAGGCCCTTCTCGGGTGTCACCGACGGCTCCACTCTGCCCCTGGGATAGGTGCGTCTTCCCATCACCTTTGGCACTCGTAACAACTACCGCACGGAATTCATCATCTTTGACATAGCTCATATCGGCCTGCTCTACAACGCCATCTTGGGCTACCCGGCGCTATCCAAGTTCATGGCCGTGACCCACCACGCCTACGGCCTTGTCAGGATGCCTGGCTGCAGCAGCACTCTCACCATTTCCTGCAATGAGAAGGACGCGATGCGCACTCTCGAGCACACGTGCAAAGCTGCTGCCACCCCATATCCGTCTGATCAGTACGTGTCGGGGCCTGCCGAGCCGGTGCCCGCGAGGAAGAAGCCCCTGCGCTCCCAGGGGAGGGCCGAGACCAAGAAGGAGTCACTCGATGGGAGTGCCGCAGGCCCCTCCCCCGCCGTTAGCGATGGGCCTTCCCCCAAATAGGAAGGCGAGAACGTCACCTCCCTCCGGGCAAGCCCTGATATGTTGGCTTGTACAAGCACCACTTAGCCGTGTGCCAGAGCGCGCGGCCCGTCGAGCAAAAGGTATGATGTCAGGCGCCCGAGAAGCAAGAGCTCATCACCCAAGAAGTTAAGAAGCTCTATGAGGCTGGAATCACCCACGAAGGCTCCCATCCCGGATGGATCGCCAACTCCACCGCCATAGGCAAGCCAGGCAGCGATAGGCGCATGTGCGTCGACTTCGCCGCCCTCAACAAGGATCGTCCCGAGAGCCCCTTCCCTCCTCCGCGAATCGACCAGATCATAGGCTCGCTCTGCCTCATGCGCATGCCTTTCGGCCGGGAGGTTGCTAGACCCACCTTCGCAAGGCTGATGCACATGAGCTTGGAGTCCCGCATCAAAAGAAATGTGGATGTGGTTAACACCTATCTCCCTACTCGACGCGGCAGTACTCGTGATGGAGGAGGGTGTTCTGGTATAAAACACATGGAACACCCGAAATCTCCGTAAGTTCTATCCATGAACCCACGGATACGAGCGACATGGAGCTATACACGCTCCGGAGCTCTCTCTACCAGCGCTGCCACCGGCACGCAGGAGCTCCCTCCCACTCTCATGGAAGCCCCATGCTTAGCGCTGGCGGCCTACTTACCTGAGGGACCCCCAGCCATCACATCCTCAAGCCGACCCGTGTTGACCACGACAACATGTATATTTTTGTTATGTAATGATTCTACTTCATGCATCAGTAAAGTTTACTTCCTAAAGAATCCAGTGTACTTGTAGTTGAGTGTGCCTCAGAGGGGACGCGTACTGGTGATCTCCCCCATGTGTATCACGCGAGCGGGAGCTGGGCATGGTGCCTGTGTTCGGGTCAGTCCCAGCCGCACTGCAAAACCGAAGCGACTGAGCTCTGGCTCGCGGGCCTGCTGCCGTGCACATCACCTCACCAGGTCCTTGTTGCTCTTGTATCCTTGCATAACACTCACAAGCGACCTCGCGTGTGCGCCCCACTGCATTTCTCGCAAAAACTTGGCCATCTCACTGATGCAGGATACCGAAGGCTTTAGGAGCTCCCCCTCGGGATGCCTCATGACGAGCGCCCCACAGGCACAAGGCTTCACGAGTGACCGCGTCTCATGAGCCATGCCTAATGGAGGACTCGCAACAAGCTACACGCCTCGAGAGAACTAAGTCCAATGCGCCACTTGATCCTTTGTCAACACCCCTCAGGTCCTCTTCTTTTCGTTTTACCTCTCGAGGCATCATGATTTCCTTCGCATGAGCCACATGTGCATCAAGGGGGAAACCCTGAGCATCGCGCCTCAGGGGCTTCTACTAGCCCTAAGAGCCCAACACCCTCTAGCCTTGCTGAGCGTATGCTCCATGCATACCAGCGATGGTTGTAGCCCCCTTAAGGGGACTAGGCCCCAGCGACGAAGGGCACAAAGGAAATGTAAGAAGGAAAGAAAGGTCTCGGGGAGAAACAAAAAACACATAAACATCAAGTACATGAACAAAAGTGCCAGACAAATGTCTTCAAGCCCCCAGAGGGCTGCTTCTACTCTATTACAAACATAAATCAAGGAGGATCTAGGCGGACGAGGCGCCGTCATCATTAGGGGGCTCACTAGCCTTGTCCTCGAAAGCGTACCGCCGGATGAAGCCGGCCACGTGTTCCCTCACCGCCTCCTCGAGGCCTTCACGGAGCTCCACCGGGACGAGAGTCACCACCTCCCCGAAGTCGAAGAGGCTGTCAAGGCGGAGGAGATTGCAGAAGAGCCGTGTCGTCTCCTGAGTCAGCAGGTCGGGGCACACTTCCTTGACGGTGGTGTCTACGTCCACCAGCTGCTTCCTGAGGTCATCGACCTCGGCCTGGAGCTCGTCCCGCTTTACACCAAGGTGCCTCTGCTCATCGTGAGTAACCAGGGCAGCTGACAGCTCATGCTCCTTCGCCAGCAGGTGCTCTCGCTCTGCCTCTTGCTCGGACGCGGAGGACGCGAGCTCGCGCTCTCGGGTCTTAGCGTTCGCCTCATCGGTGACGACCGCATCCAGGCATTTCAAGGCCTCTTCCTCTCGCTTCGGGAGCTCCACCTCACGGGACACTAGCCGGCCCTCGCGGGCCTCAGCGGCCGCCTCTCGCATTTGGAGCTAGCACTCACGTAGGGTGGCCTTCTCCTGGAGCGTCTTCTCGTGGGCCTCGGCCTCCGCTCGTCCCTGCTTGGCCTCCTGGGCGTCCTCGAGGGCTTGTGTGAGGGATGCCTTGGCGTCCTTGGTGATTTGGTCATGCTGCGCTTGCGCTTCCTCGCCCCACTGGTGGTCGAGCTCTGTCGCCGCCTGAAGATGGCTCCACCCCTTCGCCAGGCGCCATCGCTCCTCCGTGTTGAGCTCCACCTCCTCCCTGAGCTTGCCCTCGAGGGCGTCGAGAGCCGCCCTGATGCTGTTGATGGCCCCTCCCCAGGACATGGCGCCGCCCTTCCCCAGCACTAGGGCATGGCCGGTTCGAGCCTCCTTGTTGCCCGCCAGCGCCGCCATGTAGGAGGGCAGGACCTGTATCCCCTTCGGTAGCTCCACGCTTACACCCCCTGCAGGGGTCACATCTGTCGTCTAGCGTGGGGGGCTCAGGGTGATCACCTTCATCGCGGGCGGCATCACCACGTCCACCGGATCCGCCTCAGGTGCTTCAGGGGATAGGGGCGCAGGCCCGAAGATGGTCCCCACAGTGGCGGTAGGGACCTCCCCCGCAGCAGGCGCGACATGCTGAGAAGAAGTCAACACCTCACCTCCTTTCCTCACCTTGTCGGCCCCCGTTGCGAAGGCCCCCTCGGGGCGCACCACCTCAGGGTCCTTGGGTGGTGATGTCCCGCTCGAGGACCTCCTGTGCGCGCCCATTGATGAGAACCTCCAGGCCACCCGGCGAGGCTCCTTGCACCCTCCCGCCAGTTTCATCGGCAAGCGCGTCGGCACGACAAACGGTGTGGGTTTCTGTGGATGGGAGGGCCTCTCAACCTTAGACTTCTTCTTCTTTGTCTTCTCCTTCTCCTTCTCCTTGGCGGCTAGCTTGGGGTCCCTGTGTGGGTTGAGACTCATCGTAACCGTAGTAAGAAGAAAGCAGGAATCAAAGGCAGAGGCGGAGGAACTTACTCGTCCTTGGGGTTCCAGTGTCTCCTTTTCTACTCCCTGACGGCGCCGCTGCTGCCACTGCCTCCCTCGTGAAGCATGCCTGGGAAGTCGCCCGGGGGCGCAGCGTGGGTCTGGCCGGCGTCAGCGGGCGTGGTCGTCTCCTCCGCTCGCACCTCAAGAGGCTCGATGGCCTCCACGGCGCCCTCTCCTCCGCCCCTCGCCTGTGCGGGCCTGGCAGGGACAACGCGAAATGCGTCCTCGTCGCCATCGTCATCCTCACCTAATCGAAGCCGGCGGCACACCGGCGGGATGATTCCTTGCAGCTCTCCTCTTTGATGTCTGCACCATTGCATTCACCCGAGGCGGACTCCGTCTCCAGGGAATACTCGCGAAGCTCCTCGAGCTCCTCAAGATCTGTCCGGATAGGCCCCCACTGGTGGAATCGGGGCATCTCCATGACAAGCTCAACCTTGTTAGCCCAGTGATGCACTGGTCGTGCGTCGTAGGGCACCTTCTCCGCTTCCCCTGGGAACAAGACCACCCAGGCTTCGGTCACCACTACGGCCGGAATGCGGCCCTGTCCCAGCCGAATCCGGTCTTTAGATCCCGTGACCTCCCACACCGGGTGCAAGTGCCTCTGCAGGGGCGCGATGCGGTGATAGATGAACTTTTTGGCGACCATGGCCGCTGTGAGCCCGGCCTCCCACAGCTCCGCCAGCCTCACCAAGATCGGCCCCAGGACAACACGACTAAGCTTTTTGTTCTCCCAGCGAGGGGTCTTCTTTGCCGGCTCGGTCGGGATCACCAGGAGAGGGCTGACCCACGTAGCATCGACATAGACCCAGCTCGACCTGAACTTCTCCACCTTCTTCAGGATCTTTATGTTGATGAGGAACTTGCCCATCTCATCGTCGATGAGAAAGGAGGAGCCCCCGAACGATGGTTTCTCGAGGAGAAAACCCGCATGCTGTAAAAAAACCGGAAGAGTGCCATGGATGGCATCACTCCCAGGAATGCCTCGCAGAGGTACCCGAAGATGACGAGGACAAGGGCGGAATTGGGATGAACGTGGAGCAGATGAATCTCGTAGTGCTCCAGGACAGCAAGGAGGAAATCAAAGAAGGGCGGCACCAGCCTAGCGAAGAGCAAGTGGAAGAAAATGGGAACCACCATGGGCCCGAGGTCACGTATCGGGCGTGAGCCCGATCAGATCTGGGTGGCTCCTCCCTCTTAAGGCTCAGTGGCCACCAGGGGGCTGGCCTTGGCCATTTCGCTCTCACTGGTAATAGTGGAGGGCAGCAGGGCCGGGCCGGGCTGCCCCACCAGAGTATTCTTGCTGGAGGAGGCCTTGATAGTCGCGGGTTTCTTGCTGGGGGCCATGGCGGTGGAGAGAGATTGGGAGTTGGAAGAAGAAGTACAAGAACTGCTCGCAGGAAAGGCGGAGGATGAGATGGACATGGGAAGCAATGAAGTGCCAACGCCCAACGCGGGCAGACTTTATTGCCAGGATGGCGGTTACCTAGGCATCGTGGGGAAGTGGGGGTGTCCCGCCTCGCAAAAACCGCCACGCATCGCCTCTGGGCCAGGTAGCTCAATGGGCCCCGCGTCATTTCGTTCCTAACAGGCGGAACCTGCGTTCCACGGGCCCGGGGGCTATTGTCAGCCCAGTGGGAACCAAGGTAGGACGGACCATTTGCCTTCAGCCCAGGAGACAACAGTTGGGCCAGCCCGCGAGGAATGGCCCTGCCTCAGTGGCCCCTCGCCACCAAGTTGAGCCCCGCTAAGACCAACAAGCACCGGGTTGCCTAGCGAGGCCTCCCTTGCGAGGCCGCCTCGAGAGGCGGGGCGTATGGTGCCAGCCCCGGGGCTCTGCCTCCATCACATGGATGACCTCCTGCTGTCAGGATAAGGACGGTGGGGCATGGCCAAGACTAGTTTCGATTCTGGTGATAAGGGAGCAGGAGCGTCAGCCTCCCCCAAAGCAAGTCCGAAATCATTCTGCTTTGGTGTAAGGAGATAAGGACAGATTAGCGCGCCACGATGGAGGTCATCATCGAGCCCACGAGTGCGTCAGGATGCCAACTTTAGTAGGCGAAGACCACATTTAGTCAGGATAAGCCTGGGCACTTGTCCCCCTTTGAATTGCTGCCCTGTGGCCACTCTTTTGTGCTCATATTTTCAGGGAAGAGGACCGAGGCACTACATAAGGGGTAGGGATGCCTCCATGTAAGGGGGTTGAGCCATTCTCTCCCCCATGCTCCGTGTACCTTGAGGTCCAATGCTGCATTACACAGCAATCCCAGACAAGCAGGAGTAGGGTATTACACCACACGGTGGCCCAAACCTGGGTTGCTCTCGTGTCCCCGTCATGGCTGGTGTGAGTGAGCATGCTCGTCATGATTTTTTCGTAGCCCTCATCGGGTCATAGGTTGTCAAGCAAAGCCCCCACCAGAGTTCGAGCCATAGTTCTTGGAGAGTTTTTGGGACGCAGATCCCAGACTCCGACAAACACAATGCAAACTACGTTGAAAGATTAGCGCGGCCAACTATTTCTTGTCAGCGATCTCTGGGGCAATGTCCAAAGGACGGATAGCGGCATGGGAATCGATCTCTGGGGCAATGTCCACGGGATGGACCGTGACATCGGAATCATCAAGGACGTCCACCGGCACCTGCACAACCCTAACATATTAGCAAGCACATTGCAAATAATAAAAAACCACAACTATGGTAAGCCATTTTTTTTACCTTGTGCAGCTCACTGGGGGATCCCAACCCTCCAGGGGCCATCTCCTCGAAGGGGGCCATCTCCTCGAAGGGGGCCATCGCCTTGCCAGGGAAATACTGCTTCTCAACGGCGAGTATCTCCTCAAACCCGTCCTCTAGCCTCTCATAGGTGGCCATTATGTTTCAAGCGTAGGCATGGTGGAGCCCTTGCTGTTCTTCCAGCTTTCTGTGTTCAGGAGTTCGTCCGCCAATGTGGTCAACTCTTTGGCCGGTGCTTATTTCTTGGAGTTCTTCGTCTCCATGGGTTGGCCCACCAACATTGCCAACTCGTTGGCCGGTACTCGTTTCATGGAGATATCTGTCTCCAGTGGGTTGTCCACCGGCTACTCTTTGCCCAGTGCACCAAGATTCATCAATAAACTGACAAACAAAAAGCAATCTAAAGGAAACCACAATTGCAATGAAAACGGGAAAAGAATATGCAGTGAGAATCGGTCGGTGCTTCGCAAAAAGAAGATTCTTGGAATGAAAATAGAGTAGCATCACATATTTGCCCACCTTTCCTTTGTCGGTACAAAAGAGAAAAATGGCAGAAGTGAGTAGCCTGGATTGTGCTTTTCTTAAAGATAGGGGAGAAAGGGCTTCAACGAGTGTTCCAGTGAAATGATCGTTGCTTCGTCCGTCCAACATACCAGGCCACTTTACCACTGCTGGTAAAGGTGTGGGTTTTGTGATATGACGAGTCATGACAGCCACACCTGGGTGACTGGTGAGTCTCGACTGTAGCACTTCATTGTGATGTGGTGGATGGCACGCGGGCCCGGATGCTTGATGTCCCGCATGCCCATGAAACAATGTAATAGAGCGGCTAGTCATAGAAACAGTTTGGATGACAGAGGAGGAGCTGGCAATAGTAGTGCTCCATAAAAACTGTACTCCCACATTTTTTGAGGATTAACTGTACTCCCACATAGAAAATATAAATAATATCGCATGTTGGTGCAGCCCACATTTCCGATAATTTGAGCCGTGTGCTTGTTTACAAATTTTACGAGGTGGTGGTTGTCCACTTAATGGAGGGTTGGGAACCAGACGTGAATGATACAAAGTGCAGCCTGGCACACAGCTAGGGCTCGACCAATAGCTCAAAGCTCGCGAGCTTAATGAGCGCTCGATAGTTCGGCTTGTTATGCTCGTGGCTCGCTTCTTAATGAACAAAGCTAATCATCAATTTCAGCTCGTTAAGCTTAACGAACAAGCTAACAAGTTTCACGAGTAGCTCGCTAAGCTCATTAGTAACAACACAACACATATTTCATCTTACGTGACAATTGCTAACAAGCGCTCATGGTCTTAATGAGCTTCAAACGAACCGAGCCGAGCAGAATTTTTTGCTTGTTAGTCTTACTGAGCTTAATGAGCACGAGCTTAACAAGCACGAACTTAAAGAGTCGAGGAACAGGGTTTTTTGCTCGTTAATCTTACCGAGCTTAATGAGTGTGAGCTTAACAAGCATGAACTTAAAGAGTCGAGCAGCTCATTAATCAACCCCTGCACACCGCTTGGAATAACCAGGTAGCTATCTCAAAAAACAATCAATAACTCAAAAAAAACAGCGACACGTACACAATTTTAAACGATTGTTGATGGAGTGAAAAAGAAAACTACTCCACTATACTTATATATATAGGTAGGAGCCTCCGCGCTTGCTTGCTAGGGTTGCTCTATTCACACACTCTCATCCTCTCCCAATCTAAACGAGAGAGCGGCGGTCACACTGTCTATCTATCCTCACCGCTGGTTACACATCCGGACTCATCCCCTTCGCCGTGGGTGGGGAGGAGGGGCAGCGTTTAGGCCGTCGTCGATGCCGAGGGAGGAGACCCACTACCGGACGCACCGTTATCTCTAGCCGAGCACTGGCGCGGGAGGTCCTTCGATCCCTTGGTCGCTGCCATGGTATGGGCGGATCCGGCCTCCCGCCGCCCACCTAGCCACACCCCGATGACCTTCAGGTATATCTTCCTTTGAAACCGGCCTAGGTCTACTTCCCCAACTTGCTATGTCATTGCATGTGCATCATTTTCTACCTCTCAGCCCCCACGTAGCTAGGCTCGATCGGATTGTCCAACGCCACCTAATTTATTTCTATTGTTAGAGGTAAAGCTACTTCATGGAGTCGAATCTTCTACTTGGTTCAAAGAGGAATGAAAGGGGAAAAGATGTAGTATGTACATAGGACTTGGTACAAACAGGAAAGAAAGGGGGTGAAAGTAGTACAGACTGGCCATCCAACCGGTCTCTTAGTCGAAAATGGAAATAAAGGGGAAACGTTGTACACACAGGTATGACCAGGACTAGATTTGTTATCCACACATACAAATAGGTGGCTAAAGTGAACAAAAATGAGACCAACCCAGATATGTTGCTTGGATGCTTGTTTGTCGGGGCAACAAACTCTGAATCACCACTTTATGCCACGGTTTAGGTACATGGTACACGGTTTATGCCACGGTTTAGGTACATGGTGCACCCACTTCGGAGGACATAACAGCTTAATCTAATGCCCTGGTAAGATGAAGCAATGCCACTGTTATAAGTCATGACAAGTTTAACCAATTGTTTTTGCCAGTAAGTGTTTGAGACTCTGATTGTTTCCTTTGTAGCTTTTTGTGCAAACAAGAATATCCATTTCACCTCGCTGCTATTGCGACCTTTTGGTGCACTACACAAAAAACTTCTTAAAGGAAGTGATTTTTGTGCAGTTTAACTGGAATGTCACACCGGAACCGTTGGTTGATTTCAGCGGAACTGCACAAATGGAGATATGTGTTCCAATCTTCATCCTCCATATTGGCACCCTAACCTTCCCTTAGGTAAGAATGATATTTAATGCATGTGCTCACCTCTATTTTGCAACTGCCACGAGAAAATAATGCTATTTTTTACTAGTATAATTGTACTCCCTCACTAACAAAACCAAATCTGACATTGAAGGCCATTCATGTACTTGGTTTCACCAATTGGTGAGAAGAAAGAGAAACAGAGCAAGAAGAGGAAGATGATGAAGAAGGATCACACGCTGGTACCGTCCTATTTTATCCTGGCATCTTGCTAGTGGTATTGTATTGTTGTGTTGCTACTAGTATTAATATACATGAAGAAATGCACTTGTGGTATGTAGCAGAGTAGTACTTGGCTTGACGACACATCATACTAATTAACTGGATTCTGGATGCATGTGCGACCCAGCCCTACATGATGAACAGGCTAAGGTGTCTTCCTGAAGCTAAGGCCTCAGTCGAGGCCATTCAAGGGCTCCGACAATGTCTGCCTCACATGTGAGACGATCCTCCAGGAGCCCTTCCACTCCTACTGCCTCTCTTGCAAGGTCATTAATCAATTAGGAGTACTTAAGTAGCTGATGCGGAGCATCCTACGGACATCACCATGTCAAGAGCCCGTTTGGCAAGTGACACGTGTGACATCTACTTCACATACATAAAGGTGAATAGTCTCCTTTACACGTGCTCACTTGAACCCTTCGAGGATGGTATACTACTTGACACTCCACTCGTGTGCATGCATAGGTATTGTTGGAGCTTCACGGATGACGAGGAGGAGTGCAAGCCCCAAGGAACAACTACACCATCCACGAGGGAAGCGTGGAAGCGAAGACAGAAGAAGATGGAGCTGGGGAGTCTACAGCGGCCGGACGACCGGCATGCCACCGGACGTCCAACACTCTACAGCGCCCGGACGACCGACGTCCACCGGACATCCGACACACCCTCCACCCAGCCAAAAGAACAGCCGATGAGACCTACAGCAGCCGGACGACCGACGACCACCGGATGTCCGACAAGTACCAGTGACCAGACGATCGGTGCCACCAGTCCAGAGAAGAAACGTCGGAAGTCCGATGCCCACCGGACGTCCGGACCCCCACGAGCGACTGGACGTCCAACACCGACCAAAAGTCCGACACTGCCTACGCGCAGCAAGGCCTTTGGCCTTGTATCCCTCTCCCACTTACCCCTTCGTGGCTTAGACTATAAATAGACCATCTCCACCTCCTTTCTAGGGTTAGCAAAGTGATAGCTCATTCTTAGGTGAGCTTTGTTGCTTGTACCACTCCTCCTCTAGAGAGAGAGAGAGAGAGAGAGAGAGAGACTACCACTCCCATGGAGTTCAAGGCCTCCATGTGAGAAGATCCTGCGGGATATCATCAAGGCCCCTCACGAGAAGATCCGTCTAGGATATCATCAAGACCTCCTCATGGAGATGAACTTTACCTTGTATCTTTCCTATTGTTGTTCATGTACCTTGTGGATCTTGTGTGTTTGATTGTCTAGTGGATGTGTGATTGGACTTGTTCTTGAGTGTTTCCCCTTGTGATTTCTCTCCGTTCTTCCCCGTGTTCATCGTGTTCTTTGTGTTCTTCGAGGGAATCCACTCCAATAGTGAAAGATAGGCCTACACCGGGTTAGCCCCGTATCATATGTTATCATCCACGTTGATCATGAATTTGGACTCTTCCCCCTTCGTTTCTAGCCTTCTTTTGCTTGATTTCGTCCTAAATTTTGAAAATCCCCACCAAAAATAGCCCCAAATTTTTTTTGTGATTTGTTGGTTTGGTGAATATTTGCTGACTTTGATCCATGGATTTGCTTGGTTTCGAGTGGATCTAGCATCTTCCCAAGTTTCCCCACCTTCCATCCACGAAATCTCATCTATTTTGACCCCAAAATCGCCATTTTCCGCCCAAAATCGCTTCCCGGGTCGGAAATCTCAAGTTGACCCAGACCCACCGGACGACCAACACTTTCTCGGTCGTCCGAAGCCCCAGGAACCACCGAACGACCAGTACTTACCCTAAATCCGACACCCTGATCCAGAGCTGAAATCTCGAACTTCCGACCACATCCGGACGTCCGACCACTGGACATCCGACACTTATCGGACATCTGACACCTGTAGATATTGACTTCACTGAAATCTTGTTTCGGCCATAACTAATTCATACGGGGTCCAATTTTGACATTCTTTATCTCATTTTGAAGCTCTTGACATCCCCCCTACCACAAAAATACTTCCAACATCATTTCACTCCATCAAAATTTTGGAACTTTGGCATCTTTGCTTAGGTCCTTTACCACATCATCCGCTATACCACCTCCGACTTCCGCAACCTAACCCATTTTGTTCCCCTTTGCATTTGTGGTTGCTTGAGTAGTGTTTCGAGTCTCCTAAGGTGTTTCGCCTACTTAGGGACGGTTACTTCATCATCACCCACTACCATCATTTCCGCATAACCTAGTCCACCATACACTTCCGCCACCCCAGCTTAACCCAATTTTGTTTGAGCTTGTTTGAGTTGTGGGTTGTGTCTATGTGTTTCGGCTACTTAGGAACGGTGACGTCAACTCCAACTCACATAACCCATCATTGGACTTCCACAATCCCATTGAGCTTCCATAAAACCACCACCGCGTTTCGCTACCACCATTTGACATTTTCCTTTGAGATTTTGAGTTCGCGGTTTTTCCGTTTCCTAAGGTGCTTCGGCTAATTGGGGACGGGCCTACATCATCTTGGTATCTACATCAAGAGTACCACCACTCATCATCACCTCGGACGGTAACCACTATATCATCTTGGTATCGTGGTATCCCGCCATTGTACTTTCTCCTTGCAATTGCATTGTTAACCCTGAGCCATCTTTGCATTACTTGCCTATCGAGACTAGCCATTTGAGTATTGCCAGCAATGTTACTTGTGCACATTAGTGATCATCCCTTTCATTGCATATATACCATATCATATTGGTATCATCTTAGTATCATAGTACCATCCCTTGTGTCACAAGATTGTTCCCCACATATACACAATTGCTATCTTGGTTTGTGCATTTCGCATAGTGGCCATAAAAAAAGAGAATAAGCTTTTAAGCAAAAGAGTGAACAAAGAGCTTGTGAGCAATAGCCATAGCATACCACATTGCATATCTTATTCCATCATTGATCATCATGTGAGAAACACAGGAATATCATACATAATAGCATACTTGGGATAGAAAGTTGATACATTTTGCATCTTATAGGTTGTGCACAATTGTCGTATCCGCCTATTTAGCAATCGTGCTAGCGTCTCTCTTGAGTTGTGCAACACGAGCGTTTTCCATGGATTCCACATTTTTTGCTCACTCCTTGGTTGCACGACCCCATCTATCTATCCGTGTGTGTGTTTCCGTGTGCCATTCATTGCTATTGGTCTACTTGTTTCACTTGCGAATTTGTGAATCTCTTTCAACATTATTGACTCTTGCTAACATTTTGCATCAAATTTTTGTGCCACTATCCTCACCGATCTCCACCAAAATCTTTACTTTGTAGGTGTGAGTGAACAAGTCCGATACCAATTCCACTATTCTTTCATTTCACATTGAGTGAAACAAGATACATCGTCAACTTTTGGAAAAGGTAACTTGGTATTGTTTTTCTCATTTCCTACACACCTCTACTCGAGTCTTCTGATGGATAGGCAAAGAATTTCATCTTTGGTCTACAACAACAACGACGAGTTTGGTGCCATGAAAAATAACTTGGATGCCAAGATGGATGCTCAAACGGAAGAGATCAAGGCCCTCATCAAGTCCTACAAGAGATCTTCCTCATCTTCGAGAAGACGCTCAAATGCACATCCTTCCGAGCTACCATCTCCGGCAAGATCACATCGGCATCGACACCACCACCGACGAGAACGTGAAGGTCAAGAGCTCAACACCACAACCGCTCAACGACTTCACCATCTGCATTGGCATCTTCGCCAAGCGACTTCAAGGCATCTTCACCTTTGGACATTCGACATCTTCGCCTACAAGCACCTCAAGACTACTCTCAAGAGAAGCTCCCCAAGCTCAAGTCCGCGACTTCCACGAGGTACTACGACCTCGGCACAGACCACAAGATTCCTTTCTATGGGACTCAAGAACCGGAGGAGTATCTCGAGTGGGAGCGCCTGATGGACGACTACCTCAAGCTACATCAAGTTCCTCCCGAAGATCAAGTGAAGTGCACCACAACGAAATTCCACGACTACGCGTTGACATGGTGGCTTCACACACCTTCGGAGCGCTACGACATGAGTTGGCCCAAGAAAAAGAGAGGTATGCGGCGAGAGTTCGTGCCTCCCACCTACACGCAACAACTTCTACGCCAATTGGAGAACACCATCCAAGGATCCAAGTCCATCGACGCGTACTTCAAGGATATGAAGAATGCCTTGCGACGAGCAGGCATGGACGACCCCATTTCGATGAAGTTCCACTTCATGATGGGATTTCACAACGACATCTCCAAGACTATCTTCCTCGAGAACTACAAATCCCTCGACGACAACTACATTGGTGCTCTCAAGGCGGAACAAGAACTCATGAAGGCTAAGCCTTCTCCACCCCCCAAACACACTTCTCGAAGACCAAGCTACAAGACGGCGATCATCAGGCTAGTACCACGATGATGTCCAAGCCCGACGAGCTCCAAGACGATGCTCCCAAGTTTGACTTCACTGCCATCCCTCTTTGTGGCATTGATGATGCCGAGTCTACCACGACTCTTTTTCAAGATGGTGCGGCGACGGTTACGACTATGGAGCCAATCAAGGAACATGCTTTGGAGGCGTGCGACATGGTGACGAGCAAGGATGATGCTTCCATCTTTGGAGGCGAGAGTGATGATGTGCCATCTTCGACCTTCATCCACGGCGACAGTGATGAGATGATCGAGCATGGGACTTTCCCTTCGGTCATGGAAGAGAGTGATGATGTGCCATCTTCGGCCTTCATCCATGGCGACGACGATGAGATGGTTGAGCATGGGATTTTCCCTTCGACCACGGCGACGTTTTGTGATGATTTGAGTGACTTGTGCCACCATATTGAGAGTGAGAGCGACTTCACCACTAGCCCCATATATGATGAGTTGCCTCAATTCCCATGTGAGGAGAACTACAACCCCCACCATTTGAGTGAGATGAGTGACTCCACCATATGTGAGATTGAGTGCACCTACTTTGAGTGAGTGAGTGAGCCACCACATAGAGAGAGTGTGATAGTTGATAGGTCCAAGGTAGTCAGAGTCGGGATTTGGAGTCGGATCGATTTTCCTTTGGCAGAATCGAGTCGTAGTATCGAGTCGTGGAATCGAGGATTCTACTAGATATACTTAAATAACATATTTTGTATCCACGCCAGAAATTTATATGGGTTCTATAGAGTTTTAACACTAAATATAGAGCAAAAGACATACACATCATTGCTAGTTGTATTCCACTTATTTTTATGGCTAACCTACTATCAAGCTGGCATGTATGGAACATATATGAGAGGGAAATATATATAACATTTAAGTCTTCAACGCAAAAAATTTACTTTGGAGGTTCTTTTAGAGTATGTGAATAGCCGATGACTTGTATAGCTCACGTGAAGTGATGAGCCTTGAAGGGTCTTGCTCATCTTCTTCGATCAATCTTGATGCGTCCTCCTTCTCAAG
Organism: Thinopyrum elongatum; assembly: GCA_011799875.1. Classification (NCBI taxonomy): domain Eukaryota; kingdom Viridiplantae; phylum Streptophyta; class Magnoliopsida; order Poales; family Poaceae; genus Thinopyrum; species Thinopyrum elongatum. The sequence continues at coordinate 305,722,581 of CM022302.1, read as the reverse complement.
CCAATTCCATTCGTCGACAAGCCTGATCCTCAGTTTTGACCTAGGGTTTCTGAGAGCTAGATCAAAGGTGTCGGTGGCTGAGCGTTTGAGTTTGCGAGGGGAATAAAGGGCCATGAGGCATGTGAAAAGGGGTTTGGATGATGGCATACTATTCTTTTGCACTAAACAAAAGCTTAGACAAATTACTAGAATCGGACATAGTCCATAGCATAGTCGGGATTCTACAGTTTTGTATAGGATTCTATGATTTGGATCGTGACTCAACATGGATTCTACCAGATCCGGATTCATAGTGGGACTTGGATCGACATGCTTCCGTAGGGTCGTGAAGTCGTAGGATTCTAGGAGTCGAGTCGGGATTCTGACTACCTTGGATAGGTCATGTGAGGACATTTTGAACTCTAACGACTTAACCTCTTCCTCTATTGTGTCTTCTCATTTGGTGCTAGGTCCCATATATGATGACGCGCCGCTTCTCGACGACTTTGTCCTTCCTATGGACAAGACGATGGCCATGGTGGAATATGATGCACCCCCCACATGGTTCCATCAAGATGATGATATTGACCACCATTTGGTCTTTGCCACCTCACCTACACCACATGAGTGGAATGAACAAGTTAACATAGGTGAAGGTGATGCTCTTGTCCCACTAGTGGACATTCTTGACATTGATTGCTTGCATGATGTTGATCAAACTATTACCATGCTTCATGCTAGTGAGACTTCCCCATGCGATGATTTACCCATTTATGATGAGTTTGATGATTGCCATGTGGAGTCTATTAGTTGTGATGCCATGTTACATAGGATTTCTTGTGACAATTCTTTAGGTCACATCATGTTTGACAATCCGCTTGACTTGTCATATGCTATGCATGAGATCAACCATATGTCATATTTGCAATCTCATCGTAGTGACTATGCATATGCCATTAAAATAAACCCAATTTGCACTTATGGCATAGATGACAAGCCTATGGTTATTGGCATTTTATTTTTCTGGTGATGATATTGATATGCTCCCTTTGCATCAGTTATCTAATATGCCATGCCATGAACACCTAGCTTCTGATATGCATTGTTTTGGATGTTGTCCATTTTCTCCATATGATGTTTCCAATATTGCTCATGAGGTGACCCCCATAGTTTCCTCATACATGTTTCCATCCCATCCATTGCATGATCCCAATAATTATGTGCACAATATGCTCCCCATGAATAAGAGTGCTATTGTTGTGCCACATACTTGCTCTAATTTGTGTCCCATCATGTTATACATAACAACTATTCTTTCATGATGGATGACATGTTCTTATACCATCCTTCAAATTTCTTTGAGCAATGTTTACCTTGTGCTAACTCACACGTGCACATACACATCATGATGGATGATGTGTACATTTACCACGCACACAATTTCTTTGGTTTGTGTCTCTTTTGTGTAGGTACACATGAATACTTGTCAACCTCACAATCCCATGAGTTGACGAAACGAGCTCTAGAGAGCAATGATGCCTTGGGATCCCATGGATTGGCTTTCACACCGTTCCCATCGTGCAAAGACTTCGCGCATTTCTTCTACATGGCCCTCACATGGTTATGGGTTATTGTCCATTACATATTCTATGCCCATCTTGCCATGTTCACTTTGCGTGATATGATCATTCATATGCCTTTGTCATGCATTTGTGACCCATGCTTTGCATTACACATGATGATTGATTCTAGTACTTGTATGTGTATTTGCAAGCTTGGTGGAGATATCACTTGTTATTGACATATTCGCTTTATGCCCCATTCCTATGATGATACTATGATCTTGCTTTGTGTTCGTGCTGATGATATGTCATGTGCATTCACTACTAGGTAAAGGCTTATTAGTGGCGCACCTGTTTTGGCCATTAATGGCGCACTACAGGTGCGCCACTATCATCACGCCACTAGTAACATATACTAATGGCGCACCCCTGGTGTGCCATTAGTATACCAGACTATACTGGCGCACCAGGCAGTGCGCCATTAGTAAGTCACATGGTGCGCCATTAGTATGCCTCCCAGGGGGCCATATTTACCTTGTGCTCTGGGTTACTAATGGCGCACTAACAGATAATGCGCCACTAGTATTATTTATAGCAGTGCGCCACTAATGTGCTGTATGGTGCGCCACTAGTATGAATATTAGGAATATATTTTTTCTTTTCTGATATTTGCACAGATTACAAAATATATTACTGCACAGAATATAGACAGCAAAACATATAAACAGCAGATTCATCGAATACAATAGAAGATTAGTCTCCGAATACAATTCATCATATTAGCTAGTCTCCGAATTCAAAAGACCGAACAAAGTTAGAACATTACAAGTCTCGAGACCGCGAGTAGCGAGTTTGTCTTCACATTACAAGTCGATATCGATCTTCTAAACTACCATCACATAGAAGAGAGCTGCGGTCATCACGATGAGCATCATCGTGATGAAACTAGTCTTCATCCGGTTCCTCCTCCGCTCCCTCCTCTCTCCCGCTAGATAGCGTGCGTATCTAGCTTCCGCCTCCGCCCTAGTAGTGTACCCTTTGTAACTATTACCGCTGAAATGGTGAACCTATCTCCAACACTCCTCCCAGTCATCGTAGACTCCGGGAACCTTACCCTTGTACACGACATACGACGGCATCTCTATGCACTAGCCAAACAAAACGTTAGTAGCAATTCACAGACAATACATAAGCAATATATAAGTATGCAACAAAAGGATCGTAAGAGAAAAGCAAGACATTAATAGCACGATTCATGGTCCTACTAATAAATAGCATCAATTACATATAAGTTGAACGACTGTCCAAACCAAAGAGACATACAAGTTCATTAAAGTTTAATTACAACATGAGCTAATAGATATTTCAGAACTATATAGCATCACTACTTTCGACTCGACTCAGGGACCGGAGCGTGGATGAAGCCGCCGTCTGTCGTGATGGTCATGAAATCGCGGGCGTTGTCAGCCAGCATTTGTAGCGTTGTTTCTATCTCATTGTTGGACGGTTGATATCTGAGGTAGAACTGCCCCGAGGTACGAAGGACATCTTGATGGATGATTTCTGCAAACTCCGACTGGATGCGAAAGAATTCTTGTCTGATGTCCGTGTCCTGGATTGCCGACAAGCGTGCAGCCCAATCTTTGAGATAATTTGGTAGCAAAAGGTGATTATGGTCCCGTACGATCGCCTGCATGTGATGGAGGGCGTAGTAGGCATCCTTCTGACCGCCAGGCGGCTGCTTGACGCAGGGGAACGTCGTATTGTGGGTGAACACGTGCTTGCCGTACCTACGAATTGGCCTGCTGAAGGTGCCTCCAGATCTGGCGTAGCTGGGGAGAACATCATCAAGAACTTTCTTGATATTTGTGTAGTCTTTCTTTGACTGACGGTCCGAGTCGAAATACGTGGCCATGGAATATTTCGGGCTTAAGAGGATGAGTGTGCAATGTGTGTCACTGCACAAAACACGGAATGTTAGAAAAAAAAAGAACGATCGAAATCTAAGAAATCATATGTTATGGGGCGGTGAGGGGATGACTTACTCGGGAAAGTAAGGCACGAGGAAGTTATCCTTATCTGGGTTTGCCAGAATGACGCCTTCGAGGTATGAACTCGCGACTTGCCGGTCCCCAGCGCTGCCCAAGATCTTGGCACGCATGTAGAAGGGGTCCACTATCATGATGTCCAGGGTCTTGTCTCTAATGATCCGCATCTCCATACTCAGCGAAAATAGCCAAACGAAGGTGTAGTGCAGCGGATGAAGGTTAAACATAGCAAAGATGTCATCAAACCGCAGGACGATCATACCCCCGATGGCGCTATCCACAAAGCCCTTGCCCTGTGGCACCTTGGCCACGAAAACCAGGTATGCCACATCATTCTCTCGGAGACGCCGCTTCTCCAAAGAAAGAACACTGTCATGCAGACTCCGCATAGCACCGGTTGCAGCATTGAGCAGATTAGTTGGTAGCATCGGCCTACCCGCCACATGCACCCTCCTCGAGATATCCTTAGGTGAAGGTGGCCCGTCCTGAGCACGGATCGTACTCGGTGCCGGCTGGCTCGCACCCTTGTTACTCTTTCTTTTCCGTCCCTTCTTCTTCTGCTGTAATGGGATCGAGTTCTGCTTAGAGACCGCCTTCTTGAGTGTGTTGGGGCTGATAATATTTCGCACCTCGGCTATCTGAGGCTCCGTGAAGGCGGCAGCTGGAGGTGTCTCCTGAGAACTGAATGCCAGACGAAGCCTGTTGCAATTGGGTTTCTCCGCGGTACCAGCTAGATCGTCTTTTGCAGGGTTGGGTTCTTGAGAAAGAGGCCCCAAGAATTCATCACCGTACCCATGTTCGTTGAAGTACTTATCGACATTGGTAAATGTACCGCCGTCGTCGTCGTCGTCCGGATCCTGTGCCATATGCATGTCCGGATCCTGTGCCATATGCATGTCCGGCATGTCCGGCATGTCCGGCAGCATTGTGGCGGTCTTGCCATGGCTTGGCGCCGGCACGACTGGCGGTGTTGTCTGTGGAGTGGTGTCCCCCGCCCCCAAACGAATCTGGCTCTTCGGCCAGAGCAGGGGCCAGCTTAAGCAGGCGCTTAGGGTCATCACATCATCTTCGTCGGCCCCAGGGGGTCGAAACGAAGGTAACAAGTCGTCGCAGCCCCGCAGCACCTGAACAGGTTGAACCCTATACACGTTGGGTGGCATCGGATTACCGTGGAATAGGCGGTTGCCTGGTTGAACGATTCTGGCCTTGGCGACATCGATCAACTCACCGTCCATGAAGTGCAGAAGAGTGCATGGAATGTCGGCGGCGCCCTGCAAAAACATGTAGGGCATCAGGGATGCCCAGTCAAAGGCAAGGAGATGAAGTCATCGGCCGAGAGGCTTAATTAGTTACCGTGATGGCGTCCAGCTCGGCTAATGTCGAGGCACTGCCAACGGCGGGCGTGCAATTGACGGAGGGGCCGCTTGCTGCTGAGGTGCCGGCCGGCGTATTCTTCCCACACCCGGGTGCATTAAGCTGCAATGTCGGCGCCGCCGCGGGAGACACCAATGCCGCCTCCGCCGGAGACACCAATGGCGCCGCTGGCGCGTTGCGTGAGTTGCTGCCCGTGAAGCTGGGAATCGGGGGCGGCCCCTGTTGGCCGCCCGCAATCCACGCCTGCAGCCCAGAAACCAAGGTAGGCATAATGGCGGTGATCGTCGCTCCCAGTTGGTCTCGCACTTGCTCTTCGACCATCTCCAGAATCCGCGCCACTTGTGCCTTGAGTTGTTGAACCTCGCGCTCCTGGCTTTCCGAGCTGGCCGTCTTTCTCTCCTTTCACCCAGCGGTATAGTATTCTGACCATTTCGTGGACAAGCCTTTGCCGGCCACACGACCAGCTGACGATGGCTTACTGAGCTTATCCTTGTGTTTCATTATGTTCAACGCCCTATTTAAAGGAGTGTCGAAAGGGGAGCTCTAAGACGACCCCGCGCTACTGCTTTCAGTTTCCTGCGGAAGGAACGTGAACCATTTAGAAATTTGGCTTCATTAATTAGAATGCAACCATATGGAGCTAATTACGCGGGGGTGTATTCCTTACATGAACACGCTCAAGCGCCTTGGTCTTCGGATCTGTGGTAAGCTCCTTGGTTACCGGTTCAATCTTGTACCAGGCCCTGACATAGTTCCTAGTCTGCTTGTCACGGTATTTATCGAAGTGGGGCGGTAGGCCTTGCTCGGCACGCTCCGCGTCCTCCTTGTCCCATATAGGTTCCGCCACTCTGTAACCACCGGGACCGAGTGTGTGCTGTCCTAAGTTCAAGTCCCGCATATCTTTCCCCCACCGACTTAATTCCTCGGATGCGGTGCTCTCGCACTTGATCTTGAACTCTAGGTAGTCAGCTTCGCTGATCGAAGGATTTTTCTCCTTGATCTTCTCATAACTATCACCTTTGTCAATCATTCTCTTCACCGCGCCTCTCCAAGTAGCAAGGGCCGTGCTCATCTTCGTGAGGGCGGCACTGTTCACTTTATTCCCTGAGAGGCGTGTGTTTGTGAAGTCACCGGGGAACTTGTATCGTTCGTGCAGCTTCGTGAAGAGGAGGTTGCGCAAATTCCCTCGGTCACGATGCCTTAGCTTCTCGGTGTTGATCGAGACGGTGCTCCGGAGAATGCACCCGAGCTGTCCCGCGTACCCCTTGACTAATTCTTTGGGCGCCGTTGGATGCCCCTCGGAGGACACTTCAGTAAATTCCTCCTTAATGGTGCCGAGAACGTTCGGGTGCCGGTCCTTCCGTTGTCTCTTCGGTTGGCTGCCATCTTTGCGTGCGCTGCCATCATCAGTGGTGGCATCCTCGGCGGCACCATCAGTGGTGTCATCCCCGACGCCACTAGGGGTTGTGTAGTCAGGATAGGTGTCTTCCGCGGCGTCCTCATAGCACTGAGGTTCTTCCTCCATCTCCTAGGACAGCTCCGAGAATGCCTTGCCGCCCGAACCGCCGGCCTCATCGTTGTGGGTCATGTTTCGCTCTAAATAGGAAAAAAGTTTGGTCAAAAAGTTGGTTATTGTCAAGGAACAAGATCTCTAAGTTGACCAAATAACCTAATTCTCGAGGAATGTCGCCAAAAAGTTGGTTATTGTCAAGGAACAATTGAGAGATGTTTGTGATATTGCCTAGGTGTTTTGGGATGGAACCTGTTAGTGTGTTGTTCCTAAGGTCCAAGTCCCTTCCTAACCCCCTTCTTCTTGTCTCCTCATTTAGGGTTTGTCGACACCAAGGCATCCTAAAAGCTAAGCTTTTATCATTTAGGGTTTGTCGACGCCGAGGCACCCTAAAAGCCTAAGCTTTCATCATTTAAGTTTTTATCGACACCGAGGCACCCTAAAAGCCTAAGTTTTCATCATTTAGGGTTTATCGATGACGAGGCACCCTAAAAGAATATGAGGTATGGGCTTTTTTAGTAGGTCATCCTACCAGATTAGGGTTTATCAATGACGAGCAACTGACATTAGTAATAACTATGAGTTGATATCACACTTCTATATGTATAACACAAGAGGTAGTTGATCCTACTTAATTAAGTACTAAGATACCCCGGCCCATTCATTAGTCGCAAGTACCTCATATGTCCTATTTTTAGCAAAGTCATGCTAAAATTCACGGAAGTTAATCGACATTTCGGCAAACTCAAGGGCCTCTCGGGTGGACAAGGCAAAACCATTATCCCAGGTGGACAAGGGAAAATCATTTTCTGGGCAGTACTTTAACTGAATTTGAGGAGTATCATGTTTACGGAAACATTTGCAAACAAAGATAATGGCAGTAAAACATCCTTGCTGAGTATGACATCCATCTTGTGCATTCATATGGTACTACAGCTTCCCTGTAAAGATTATTATTCAGATTAAAGATGACCTCCTCAAAGTTTCATTTAGTATTCACAGTTCTGGAGTACATTATCAACAGATCATAATTGTTCTACTACTGAAAATTGTTCTGCTGAATTTTTTTCAGATCATAATTGTTCTACTACTGAAAATTGTTCAGATCATAATTGCTCTACTGATATCTACTGATTTTTTCAGTTAAGACTGTTTTGTCAGTTAACGTAGTTAGTGTAATTTTAGTTGAATGACTAGACTAACCCGACAATCTAGTGACTCAAGAAGATAAAGCTGTGTTTGGCAAAGTCTAGGGTTATTGGCTTAGACAAGTGACTAGTGCAATCTCTTGCAAAAACAGTAGTCTCTGAACAATTGTGCTAGCTAGTAGGCATACTAAAAGAATGATGTGTGTCCTACTCACACACTGCTCTGCTTAACAGAGCACAAACTTTTTTTTTGGATAGCAATGGCGCACCACCTAGCGGTGCGCCATTAGTAATTTTTTTTTGGGTTTTTAGCTGCATTCATTTGTGAATTGGTAAAACATTTATGAATATGAAAAAATATCATCAAATTTGAAAAAATATTCATGAATTGAAAAAGTGCCCATGAAATTTAAGCAGGAAAAGGAACACTGAAAAATAAAATACAAGAATAAATGTAAATAAAAATTTGTATATCAATGGCGCACCTCATTCGGGTGCGCCATAAATAACTTCATAGCAATGGCGCACCCTCCCCTGGTGCGCCATTACTAACTGTTTTTTTTTTATTTTTAGTTGCATCTAATAATTTTTTAGAAAATGACGATCAAATTTGAAAACATTTATGAATGTGGAAAAATATCATCAGATTTAAAAACATTTATGAAAAAAATATGAATATGAAAAAATATCATCAAATTTGTTATTTGATTTTTTTTTGGATTTTTAGTAGCATCTAATAATTTTTAAGAAAACATTTATGAATATGAAAAAATATCATCAGATTTCAAAACATTCATGAATTCAAAAAGTGCCGCCCATTTCCATATGTCGAAATACAATCGAGAAATGAAGACTACGATTTAAATACAATCGATCTTAGCTAGCTATCTTTTCACAATCTTCTTGCCCTTCTTTTTCGCAAATGGAGTTCTTCTGTTGAACGGACGTCCTTTAGGTAGGGTGGTCCTGCTTCTTCTTGTGGTGTATGGCACTTCATCATCGTCGTCATGTTCCATCTTCGGTCGCCGTACTTGTCGAAGTCTTGCTCATTGGCGACTCCATCCATTCCGATGATCTTCCTTTTGCCTCTCCTCACGACAACACGACTGGGCTTTGACGGGTCGGTAATGAAGAAGCATTGGTCCACTTGGGAAGCCAGTACCCATGGCTCATTTTTCGCGGTGACGTTTGCGCCCGCGGTCTTGGATTTGGCTTCGGGTATAACCATGGTGGTGAAATACCGGTCTTCTTTTAGGACGCCCTTGGCCCATCTGACACGGAACATCGGGACCTTCTCTCCAGCGTAGCTCAGCTCCCAGATCTCCTCGATCCTTCCGTAGTATCTGTCCTTGTCGTTACCGGTGTAGGATTCCATCGTTACCCTGGAGTTCTGATAACCATCGCTCTTCATGTCCTTGTCCTCGGTGTAGAATGTGTAGCCATTGATATTGTACGCCTCATAGGTCATCAGGTTGTGCTCGGCGCCCTGTGACAAGTCGAATATGAGTTTTTCTTCCGCGGAAGAATCCTCATGTAAAGGGTACGACAGAAGCTTCTCCTTGAACCAACGCGTGAAACATGAGTTGTGCTCTTTGATTATATCTCCGTCCGTCCTCTGTTTGCCTCGGTCATTGTACGTCTTCTCAATAAAGGTTTTGTGCTCTACCACCCAAGGATCGACCATGTCTATGTGTTGTAGCGCGACTAGGTTTGCTCTTTCAAAGTCGGCGAGTCGACCCTCGAAGTAGACATGCATTTCGCGGCGACTATCGCGGTGACCCCATCCAGCGAGCCTACCGAGGTGCCTGTTGACGGCAGACCAATGGGGTTCTCGATGCCTAGATAATTCGTGCAGTAGGAGATGCACTCTTCGGTCAGAAAGCCCCTGGCTATGCTTCCCTCTGGACGTGACATGTTGCGAACATATCCTTTGATGACATCATTCATCCATTCGAACGGCATCATGCTGTGCAGGAACGTCGGCCCGAGTTGGATGATATCCTCCACGATATGGACCAGCAGATGCACCATAACATCGAAGAATGCGGGCGGGAAGTACATCTCAAGCTCGCATAGTATCACCACGATCTCTTCCTGTAGCCTTCTGAGTTGCCTCACGCCAACCAACTTCCGAGAGATGACGTCGAAAAAGTTGCATAGGCCAAATAGCGTTTCACGGACGTGCGCGTCCATTATCCAACGGATTGCAACTGGAAGTATCTGCGTCATCAGCACATGACAGTCGTGAGACTTCATCCCGCTGAACTTCTGCTTCGCTGAGTCTAGGTATCTGCTTATCTTCCCCGCGTAACCGTAAGGAAGTTTTACTCCTACGAGGCAGGTGAAAAACTGCTCGATCTCCTCCTGACTTAGAGTGAAGCATGCGGGAGGGCAGTCATTTCCAATCTTCTTGGCCTTTTTGCCTTTGCGACGACTTTCCGTGTCCGTCGCCTCATCATCATTAGCGTGAAGCTCCTCCCTGATGCCCATTGATTTCAAGTCTGCCCTTGCTTTCGGCCCATCTTTGGTCCTCTCTGGCATGTTGAGCAGGGTACCAAGCAGACTCTCGCACACGTTCTTCGTGATATGCATGACATCAAGGCTGTGAGGCACACGAAGGATCTTCCAGTACGGCAAGTCCCAGAAAACCGACCTCGTTTTCCATACCTTCAGTAGTGGCTCTGGCGCCTTTCGCTTCTTTCCCGGCGGTGGGCACTCTTTCCAATTTTCCAACAGCTCGTCTATTTCCTCGCCGCTCCTCGTACGCGGGCGTCTTCGGGGTTCGGTTTCACCATCGATCAGATCCTTGCGTTTTCTCCATGAGTCATCATCGTGAAGCCACCTTCGATGTCCCATGAACATGGTTTTCGAAGACCTGGGATCTCTATCTAGTTGGCTATACGTTGTGTCATCCATGCACCTGAAGCATGCACGAAATCCGTGGACCACCTGCCCCGCGACATATCCATAACCGAGATAGTCTTGCACTGTCGTGAGCAGTGCGGCTCTCATAGGGAAATATTCTTTCTCTGCGGCGTCCCACGTATTGGCTGGCGTTTTCCACAGCGTGTCTAGCTCCTCTTTCAGCAGCCCTAGATACAGATTGATGTCGTTCCCTGGTTGTTTCGGCCCTTCAATTAGCATACTCATATGAATGTACTTCCTCTTCATGCACTTCCAGGGGGGAAGGTTGTACATCCACACAAACATAGGCCAGGTGCTATGTGTGCTTCTCTGGCTGCCAAACGGATTGACTCCATCGGTGCTCGCAGCCAGCACGATGTTCCTTGGATCGTCCCCAAAATCTGGGTATTCGTAGTTCAATGCTTGCCACTGGCTCGCATCCTTAGGGTGACTCAGCATCTTGTCTTTTTATTTATCTCGGGATCATTTCCGTCATCTTCTCGCTTCTTCTCCTCCCTATCCGCGTGCCAATGCAGGAGCTTTGCTGCCTTAGGGTCCGCGAAATACCGCTGCAGACGAGGATTGATCGGAAAGTACCACACCACTTTTTTAGGAGCTTTCTTCCTCTTCTTGTATCGAGTGACGCCGCACACCGGACATATGGTAGACTCCGCGTGCTCGTCCCGATAAATGATGCAATCGTTCATGCACACATGGTATTTCACGTGCGGTAAATCCAGAGGACACACGATTTTCTTCATCTCCTCGAAACTGGTCGGGCACTTGTTCCCCTTGGGAAGATGTTCGTGCCAGAATGACATGTTCTCGTCGAAGCATGCGTCGGTCATTTTGTGTTTTACCTTCATCTCCAGAGCCATGAGCGTTCCTTTCAGGCGGGTATCCTCGAGCCTGCATCCTTCATACAATGGAGTAACCGCGTCTATCTCCAGTTGATCCAGCTTGGCTTTCTCTCGGGCGGCAGCTCTTGCGTTATCCGTCTGCTTGAGAAGCAGCTCTTGAATATGAGGGTCCTGCACCCAGCCCATCGATGGTCCATCGTCGTCTGCTCCGGCATCTTCATCTTCATGATCATGCCCTTCGTCTTGATCTTCCTCATCATCATGTCCGGCATCTTCTACATGATGACTGTGTACTGCATCACCGTCGTGATCATGTCCTAGAGATTCTTCTTCTTCTCGCCCGCCCTCGCCGCCGTGGTTGTCTTGCTGCCCTTCCTCATTTCTTGCCCGGCCCCCATGGACGACTTCATATTCATCTTCATCACCTTGCCAACGATAGCCATCCATGAAACCACGCAAGAGCAGGTGGTCCCGCACCTGTCCGGAATCCGGGTCCGTAATAAGGCTCTTCAGCTTGCATCTTCGACACGGACATCTTATCTCCGTCTCGTTCTTTTGAAGCATCTCGGCCTTCGCGGAGCTCAAAAACCTATTCACGATGCCTTCGGTCATTGTCCGGACCATGGTTGCCTGCGGGGTAGAGCAAAACGATATTTTAGAACCAAGAAAAAATTTGTCATGACTTTGCCTAAAAATAGGACCAAAAAAGAATGCATAGTGCCAAATTCTCGCTGAAACGGAAATGAATCAACATTCCGGCAAAATATTGGCAACTATCGCATTTCAAATACCGGTACCTGCAAACACAAACATATGCAACACCACAAACATACGTAGATCTAGGCCATAAAAAGTGCATGTGCACGTTGTTGGAGGGAGAAAAAAGTAGATCTACAACATAATTAAAGAAAGCTTTCCCCTTACTTACCTATCAAAAAAAGGTAATTTAACCACTTAATTTGGGTGAATCTATGGTGCAAATGAGGTGAGGAGGAGGAGGCAGCCGAGACAAGCTTGGAGGAGGAGGTGGAGAGAATGAAGTGGGGAAAGTGAGTGTCGTAGGTGGCTGTCCAAAATATCTAGCTAGTCTCAGGTTACTAATGGCGCACCACCTAAAAATGCGCCATTAGTAACCCTGGTTACTAATGGTGCACCAGTTAGGGGTGCGCCATTACTAGTTTTGCAAAAATATATATATATATATAATTGTTAGTAGTGGCGCACCGTGGTTGTGGTGCTCCATTACTAGTTTGAACTAGTAATGGCGCACTTCACACAGGTGCGCCATTACTAGTTTTGAAAAAAAAATTGTTAGTAGTGGCGCACGGAGTGTGTGGTGCGCCATTAATAGTTAAAACTAGTAATGGCGCACTGTGCCCTGGTGCGCCATTAATAGTTTTGGAAAAAAAAATTGCTAGTAATGGCGCACCGTGTGTCTGGTCCGCCATTAGTAATGAGGACACTAATGGCGCACCTGTATCTGGTGCGCCACTGCTATATAGCAGTGGCGCACCACATGCATGGTGCGCCATTAATTTCCATATCAGCTATAGCCCTTTTCCTAGTAGTGATTGCCTATGCCTATTATTTGCTCACATGCCATGATTGCCATGATTTCCCCTAGTGCGTTGCATCTTCGCTCCACTTGTTTGCACGACGTGATTACTATGATTGCTTGCCTGGTTGCATCACTGATGATTCATACTTGCTCGTTTCATGCGGTTGATGACAACCTTCTACATGCTTTGCACATGATTGTTATTGCTTCTTGTCATATATCTCCATGTGTTGCCTCTCACATGCTAGATGATTTGACATGTATTGAGTGCAACAATGCTTTTAGTCTTGCTAATGAGATCGCCCCCATAGCATTCTCACATATATTTGGAGATTTTGACATATTCCTTGTGAAGCATGCTTGTCTTACCTCTTTGCACCATATACCGAGTGCCAAGAATATCGCCATTGTTGCAACATATTATTCATGCACTTGTGCTTCTAATGGTTATGTGCAAGAGAAGAGAACCATCATGATGGATGATGTGTTTATCTACCATGCGCATACGTTCTTTCTTTTGTTGTGTGCATGTCTAGGAAACTTGGACTTCGTGTCAACTTCCATGTCACGTGAGTTGACAATCCGAGCTCTTGAGAGCGAATCACCTTCTACCACGATGATTCTACATCATACATGCTTGTGCTTCGGCATTGTGAAGGATGCACAAGGACATAATTTCAAGGTGATATCCTTCTCTTTTGAGAACCCCCAAACCATGACCATAAATATTATGGATCCTACTTCATGTGTTGCTTGCACCTTGACATATTGCACACATGCTAGAGATCTTGCTTCAACTTATCATTGCCACATTGCCATGCCTCATGACATATATACCTTGTGTGTTGCATCCAATTCTTGGATTACTTGCTACTATCATATGGTTGGTTGCACCAATATCATTTCTTCACACATGCCATGTCCCATTGCTTGTCACATGATTGACTTGATTGCCTCACACATGTTGAACAATTTCTCTTTCTATTGTGTTGGGTGCCACACGATTTTCACTAAACCCTATGAACATTATGCTTGGATTGCCTTCCACTTGACACATGTGTTTAGACACTTCATTTTATTTGGTGTTGACAATGATTCCTATGCCTACCATAGACCTTTCATTGAGCGCTTTGTGATTGCTTGTTATAACTTTGAGGTACATGCTTATTCTCTTGTCACACATATTTGCATCACTACCTCACATTTACATGCTTGTTTCCACGATGTCCTTCATTGTGCTCAATTTATGTGCTTACATGCCATGTATCAATCCTTTGTCACACCTTATGCTATGCTTGATGATGACACTTGTTGGGTGAATCACCACTTGAATGCTTGTTTTTGCACTAACGCTAACCACATTTGTTTTTCCAAGTGTTTGTTATCCTTGCTCCTTTTGAAGGAATCACTAGACGGTGCGACATTGGAGAGTGCCCATTGAGAGCTTGAAGATGATGAGTACTTGGTGAACTTCCACTTCTACACAGCAAAGCCATCTCTTTCCCATGGTTATTTGGTTTTCGATCCTAGGTCGGATCTTTCCCAGGGGGGGGGGGAGATGATGCGGATCATCCTACGAACATCACAATGTCAAGAGCCCGTTTGGCAAGTGACACGTGCGACATCTACTTCACATACATAAATGTGAATCATCTACTTTACACATGCTCACTTGACCCCTTCGAGATGGTATACTACTTGACACTCCACTCGTGTGCATGCGTAGGTATTGTCGGAGCTTCATAGATGACGAGGAGGAGTGCAAGCGCCAAGGAACAACTACACCATCCGCGAGGGAAGCGTGGAAGCGAAGATGGGAGAAGACGGAGCTGTGGAGTCTACAGTGGCTGGATGACCGACGTGCCACCAGACGTCCGACACTCTACAGCACCCGGACGACCGGCGTCCACCACACGTCCAACACACCCTCCAACCTGCCAGAAGAACAGCCGACGAGACTTACAGCGGCCGGACGACCGACGACCACCAGACGTACGACAATTACCAGTGACCGGATGACCGCCGCCGTCCGGACGACCGGTGCCACCAGTCTAGAGAAGAAACGTGGGAAGTCCGACGCCATCCGGACGTCCGGACCCCCGCGAGCGACCGGACGTCGGACACCGACAGGACGTCCGACACTGCCTGTGCGCAGCTGTGCCTTTGGCCTTGTATCCCTCTCCCACATACCCCTTCGTGGCTTAGACTATAAATAGACCACCTCCACCTCCTTTATAGGGTTAGCAAAGTGATAGCTCATTCTTAGGTGAGCTTTGCTCCTTGTACCACTCCTCCTCTAGAGAGAGAGAGAGAGATACTACCACTCCCATGGAGTTCAAGGCCTCCATGTGAGAAGATCCTGCGGGATATCATCAAGGTCCCTCACGGGAAGATCCGTCTAGGATATCATCAAGACCTCCTCATGGAGATGAACTTTACCTTGTATCTTTCCTTTTGTTGTTCATGTACCTTGTGGATCTTGTGTGTTTGATTGTCTAGTGGATGTGTGATTGGACTTGTTCTTGAGTGTTTCCCCTTGTGATTTCTCTCCGTTCTTCCCCGTGTTCATCGTGTTCTTCTTGTTCTTCAAGGGAATCCACTCCAATCATGAAAGATCGGCCTACATCGGGTTAGCCCCGTATCAGCAGCACTAATTAATCGCTACCTAATTGTCTGGACTTAAACAAATCTTTAGTAGCACCCCATGTTGAATCATGTAAATGTGTGTGTGTGTCTGTGCAGGTGGACCATGTGGTGGAGCCGAGAGGGGATCTTGGTAGTGTAATGAGATAGTAATGTTATGGTTTTGGATGTCAATTAATTGCCACTAGTTCAATGAGCCAATGTTTTGCTGCTATATTGTCATCATGATTTGATGCTACTATTAAAGTAATTTGCTATTGTCTTTTTATCCTTCCTCACTAAGCTAATGAAGGTTTCACCCTATTCCTACTTGTGCAAACAGGGATCATGTTGTGTCAATCGTACATTTTAGTGGAACTTACAAAAGGATACAATGAACTGTATCCCAGCCAGTGCTTTAACTCTGCTAGAAGTTCTTGATAATCTCTCGATATAATCTCACCACTGGTAAACAAGAGTGATGTCGACCATACATTGGAAGTGCACAAAAATATATACTATTGAATTATTCCAGTCAATGCTTTATCTTCTCTTCTAGGACTACTTGAATAAGCTTCCTTTCTCAGGTTGGTACCAGCCTAAGGCCTTCATCCAGATTAGTGTGTTGTCATCTCTATTTGTATCGTGCTACTGTTTTGCTACTGTCATGAGAAAGTCCTTTATCTTTGCACGTTAAATCTTCGCAACCTATGATGCATGGCAGTGCTTTGAGTGTTGAGATAATTGGCACTGATAAAGTAAACTAATACCTCTCTTTAAGCAAGGCTACTATGTTGCTAACTTTACCCATTAAGATAATGACGATGATTCTATTTGTTAGTGTATGTTTCATCAACTAGTGCCACTATTACAGTAATCTCACTTTCTCAATATATGTGCTAATAGGGATGCTCGATTTCGGTGGAACTGCACAAAAACTTTGGGTGGTTCATTGCCTCGACTTCTTCCTTCCTTTCCTACCAGTCGCTTATCTCGGCTTCCAGTCAAAGGAAGTACTAATTGATATGCTTCCTCACACAGGTTGGTACTGGTATTCATCCTGATTATTGTGCTTGTCATATCTATTGGTAATTTAGTATTATGCTACTGTTGGCCGATTTCATAAAGGAGTAACTTGGAGCCTGAACTCGCAGGCAAATAATTACATTGGCTAATTTCAGTAGAACTGCACAAAAAGATCAGATGGACAGATACTTATGTTGTTGCTATGTACTCCCAAGTTCCCTCAGACAAGCATTGATGTTGAGAAGAAGAAGTGCCAGAGTGAACACCAACAATATTGCTTGGCGCATAGCCCTAAAAAATGCAGTCCAGTCTTTGGTCCCAACTTGGTCTTTTTGGTTATCGGCTCGTATGCTGGCAACAAACTGTATGCCATGGAGTCTAAATATTCCAGACAAGTTGGTAGACACATATATTCATATGGCACTTAACCGGTCTGCATGCCTGGGATGCTCCATTTTAGTTTAACTGCACAAAAACTTTGGGTGGTTCATTTTGTCGATTGCCTCGTTTGTTATCTGCAACGTAGAATTTTGGCGAGATACAGGACAAAGATGGGCCAGTAAACTAGTCGGATAAAAGTAGTGGCCAAGTTGCTCAAAACTCTCGTGGCATCAAGGCCACTATCATGAGGATAAACCTACAAGCAAAGTTTAGATGGTCTATGCTGCCTCTTATGCACTCGAAAGTCTGTTCAGACAAGTATTAATTTTAACAAGAAGTACCACCGAGTGAACACCACTTACTAGTCTGTACCATAGGTAATTAAAGCGTCTCGATAGATGATATTGGATGTGTTCTCTCAATCATTTCGATCCGTAAACATGCTGAACTTGTGTATATTTGAATCTTTTTGTGAATGTTAGCTATGAATATTTTCTTGTGATCTATGAACCATTTGGATACATAGACATGTTGAACTTGTCTATACATTAATCTTTTGAGTTATTGATTGTGAATGTTGGCTATGAATATGAACGTATCCTATGAACCTAAGTTTGATCTGAATGTTTACCTTTTCTATTGCACTTGTGTGTGAACTCGTTAGAATGTATACTGTGGGATTCTGACATGTGAGTGTCACATGGCACACCTTTGTCCCGAGAAGAATGGTACCTGCTTGTTAGGGTAGGAACGGTTCATCAGCTCTTTTCTATCTTTTTGTGCAGTCTTCCCCCCTCCACGCTCTACCCCCGCCATAATGTTTTGGGCCTGAAAAAACATACTACTGCATTGCTTTTTGGGCCTTGATGAAAAATCAAGTGCTGCTGTTGGTGCAACAAACCCTGGGTCTGTTGCCCAGACTATGCACAACATGGGGACAAGATTGAAGCACCAACCCAAGTCAGAATACAAGGGACTAAGAGGCTCAAAGGACTAACATGCAGATCAGAGGGACCAAGATCAAGCCAAAGAAGCAAGGCACCATCAGGAGAAGGGCCTCCTTTGCCGGGCAGGTGAGCTAGGCAAGGGGCAAGGCCACCCCCGGAAGACGACGTCCAAGATATCCCGGCATGGCCTGCCGGGGCACACGGAGGCAAAACCACCTCACCAACTACTCCACCATGACCCACGTCGTCAATCAGTGCGGTGTCGAACCGCGGAGTGACTAAGTGGCAGCCATTCACCACATGGCAACCTCTCCCTACGGGAAACACCTGCAGATGACACCCGTCCTACGACATGTCAAGTGAGCAGGCGTGGAGCTGGCTAGATAGCCCGGCAAGCCTTGCCGGGCAACCAAAGATGTGACGTTGAGCGGTGCATTTAATGCGCCCTGTCATCCCACAGAGTTAAGTATGATAGCACTGTTTGCTATCTTATCAGTGCATAATGACTATTTTGCCATTGTGGTGACCCCTTAATCTATAAAAGGAGGCCCATGGCAACCGTAGAGAGGGTTAGAAGGTTGGGTAACTCAGACCCCCATACGCGCGTAGACACTGCCGCCCTGAGGCAACCCTTGCCGGGCAAGTGTACTACGCTCCACCACCACCTTTCCACCATCAATCCACCAAAACAGGAGTAGGGTTTTACGCCTCACGGTGGCCCGAACCTGGGTAAAAATGTTTGTGTGATCTCTGCCGTGCTGCCACACGCTCGTCTGCTTTTTGTGCAACGCGACGCCCCCTGCCGAACCAGCAAGGGGCCTCCTGGTCCCATAGGTGGCTGCGGTTTCCAGCGACATCTTTGGCGCGCCAGGTAGGGGGACCGCTTGCGCGAACCTGAAGGCATGTGTAGCGCGTCACCTTCATCACCTTTAGCATCATCGACGACGCCATCGACCATTGCGCCCAAGAAGAAACCCGATTCTTCGGCTCATCCTTCCACCTCGAAGGCTCCGCCGCCCGCGGCCTCTAATATTGCGGGGGGTGCGGAGACATGCGAGGACGCGAACGCTGCTGGGGATGTGGTCGGAGCAGGCGGCGCCGTCACCACTTCCCCCGCAGCCGACACAGGAGCAGGAGACATCGGAGGAGAGCAGCATCAGCAACATCCCGAAGGCCACGCTCCACAAGGTCTGAGTGAAGGGATTACTCCATCTGCGCCCCTTTCGCCCGCCGATGGGCAAAGCCGCAGCAATGACGCTCGGGCCGGGGCGAATCGCCGCCCTCCGACTGCTCCCACCATGGGTTCGGTCATAGCGAATGCACCTCCCCCGGGACGGGTTGACCAAGCCACTGCGCCAGACGGAGCCACTGGCCCTCACGCACCTTCGCCGCGCCACCCTGCCATCCAGGTGATCGGCCCGCAGCAGCGGGGGCGCAGTGCTGCCACCACTGGCACCGTCAGGAGCCGAGCGATGGTGCGATAGACTTCGTCATCACCCATGCCAAGTACAGCCTCGAAGGCCATGGCGTGGGCTCAGCTGCTGCTGAGATTTTCGCCAGCGGCCGAGCAAATGGACGAATGGCATGCCACCATCCAAAGTCTGCTTGGTTTCGCCAAAGCTGGGGGCTCACGGCGAGCTGGCCCGCCACGGCCGCTCCAAGCGACAGCAACGGCTCATGCTGCTGACCGTACAGAAGGGGCCGTCCCCACGGTGCAGTCCCCGCCATGGCAGCGAGCGCGAGCGCAACAGAATCAAGACCCCGACGATGTCTCGATGGCCTCTTCTGACCCTCGAGCGCATCCAGGCCAACGACGAGCCCCGGAGGATAGGCGGAGAGGAGACACGCGTGCTGTTGCCGAGCAACGCCGTGACGACCTCCGCCGGACCGATGGGTGTGACGGCCACGGCGTCCACGAGCCCGCGCTCGGTATTGGCGGGTGCCTACCTTTCGAGGTTGGCTGCCCTGCCTTTACCCTTGAGCTGTGGCAAGTCCGTTGGCCGTCCGTTCACATGTTCAAGCCAGAGATACCTGAGAAGTACGATGGGAGGCTGAACCCGGCAGAGTTCCTGAGCATCTACACCATCGCTGTTCAGGCTGCCGGGGGAAGAGATGAGAAGGTGTTCGCCAACTACTTTCCTTTGGCCCTCAAGTCCAACGTGAGGTCTTGGCTGATGCACCTGCCGGAGAACTACATTTCGTCATGTGCAGACCTGTGCCATGAGTTCATCGGTGCCTTCACCGGTGGCCACCAAGAGCTGGGCCAACCCAGCGACTTGCAGCTTCTCCAACAAAAGGAAGGAGAGACCCTCTGTAAGTATTTACAGCGATTCAGTAAAGTTCATAGAAATATCCCAAATATCCATCCGGCAGCCGTGACAGCCGCCTTCCAGTCCAATGTGTTCAACCGCCGGATTCGTTCCAAGATGAACGTACGGTTGCCCAAGACTGTGAAGGAGCTCTACACATTGGTGGATAAGTGTGCTCGGATGGAGGAGGGAAGAAAGTTGCCCGGAGAGGAAGATTGCACCAATATTGATTTAGAGGATGAGGATGAACCAACCAGTCAGAAGAAGAGCAAGAAGCGCAGTAAGAAGCGAAGGGATAAGGCAGTAATGACTGTTGAAGGATCGGGTACGCCTAGTACCGGCAGGAAGGCCAAAGCTGAGGCCCCCGGCAAGGAAGCTGCCATGTGCGCTGACTGCCGGGAAGCAGCTGCTGCCAAGAAAGCCGGGAAAGGTGATGGGCCGTATTGCAAGATTCATCGGACCAAGGGCCACGACCTTCAAGAGTGTTATCAGGTTGAGCAACTTGTCAAAAGACAGAAAGCAGAGTATGAGAAGCGTGACAAGGAAAAGGGTCAGAATGTTGCTGGTGGCAAGGGCCGAGGTGGTGAAGTAAATCGCCCCGGCAAACCCTTTCGAAACCAAGGAAAACCCGCCAGAGGTCGAGAGAAGGAAGCCTGTGGTGATGATAGTGATGGAGGGGATGAAGAGGAAACGAGTGAGCAAGAGTTTCAGAAGGCCACCGACGCCCTGTGCATTGATGGGGGTGCATCTCTGCACACATCTCACCGCCAACTCAAGCGGTGAGCGCGAGAAGTCAATGCCGTGGAGCCAACGCCCGAGGCTCGGAAGCCACTCAAGTGGTCCCGTACACTTATCATCTTTGATGAGGAGGATCATCCTAGCCATACCACTGCGGTAGGGTGTTGGCCATTGTTGGTCTCCCCAACAATCCACAACCTAAAGGTCACGAAGATGTTGGTGGACGGCGGGGCCGGGTTGAATCTGATTTCCCCAGCAGTTATCAGCAAGCTTCAGATAGCAGAGGAAGAGCTGGAGGTTACCGACACGTTTCAAGGAGTTAATCCCGGCAGGAGCCGTCCTAAGGGAAAGATCACATTGCCGGTAACGTTTGGGGGAGAACTGAACTACCGGATTGAGAGGATTGTGTTTGATGTGGTTGATCTCCCCCTGCCATACAATGGGATTCTTGGACGCCCGGCCCTGGCTAAGTTCATGGAAGCATCTCACTATGCCTACAACACCTTGAAGATGCCTGGGCCAGTGGGAGTCATCACCATCCCATCAGATGAGAAGGATGCAATCATTTGTGTGGACAAGATGTACCGGGATGCGGTGGCAGCAGAGGCAGCGGCAGCAGCAGCTCCCGCTAAGGAAAGCAAAGGAAAGAAGAGGGATTGCAGGGACTCCGGCAAAGAGTCCGGGAAGCGTGCCCCCACCGAGTGCACGGCACCCGTTGACGACGTGCCGGAGTGTTCTAATGGCAAGAGATCCAAGGTCGCTGCACCCCAAGTGAAGAAGGTCCCGGCAGGGCTGGTTGGCGCTGATGGTACTTTCACTATCAACGCCACCCTCAATGACAAATAGAAAGCGCGCTCGTTGCCTTCCTGCGGGCGAATATCAATGTGTTTGTCCGGCAACCATCTGATATCCCCGGTGTTCCCAGGGAGGTAATCGAGCACCACCTTGCTGTCTGCCCACATGCCCGACCTGTCAAGCAAAAAGTCCGGAAGTAGGCCTTGGAGAGGCAGCAGTACATTGCAGAAGATATCAAGAGACTAGAGGCAGCTGGATTAGTCAGAGGAGTATTGCATCTCAC
This sequence comes from Thinopyrum elongatum, assembly GCA_011799875.1. Lineage (NCBI taxonomy): Eukaryota > Viridiplantae > Streptophyta > Magnoliopsida > Poales > Poaceae > Thinopyrum > Thinopyrum elongatum. Next base: position 305,700,537 of record CM022302.1, on the reverse strand, counting down.
GTGGTTGGCAAACCCAGTGGTAGTCCGGAAGGCTAACGGGAAGTGGAGGCTTTGCATAGATTTCACAGATCTCAACAAGGCTTGCCCGAACGACCCATTTCCCTTGCCGCGTATCGATCAGATTGTGGATTCCACTTTAGGTTGTGATTTGCTCTCCTTTCTGGATGCATATTCTGGGTATCACCAGATCTTCATGTCCAAGGAAGATAAAGAGAAGACGTCATTCATCACTCCATGTGGTACGTATTGTTTTGTCTGCATGCCATTCGGATTAAAGAGTGTCGGGTCCACTTTTGCAAGGGTAGTCCAGATTGGTTTTGAGCCACAGTTGCATAGAAACATAGAAGCCTATATGGATGATATTGTGGTCAAGACCAAGGATAGGGCCACCCTTATTCAAGATTTGGAGGAGACGTTTGCTAATCTGCGCAAAATCAATTTGAAGCTCAACCCGAAGAAGTGTGTATTTGGTGTTCCCTCCGGCAAGAGGCAGCTTGATTAGTCAGAGGAGTACTGCATCCCACGTGGTTGGCTGTCGGTGTACTAAATGATGGGTCTTTAGTACCCCATACTTGTGCACGTGCAGTTGTAGCCATACCTGCGGCAAGGCTTGTCGGCGGAACAACTGAAGATCAATCCAAGGCCAGTCCAAAGTTATTAAAGACATCCACGCCAAGGATCAGAAGATAAGAAGAACTGAAGGCCAAGGGCTCGGCCCCCGGGAAGATCTTGCCGGGATATCCCGCCGAGCCTGCAAGATTCACAACCGGCAAGGTTCTGCCATTATGCCTCCGCTCTGGTACAGTGGCCGACGTGGCATTATGGGTCCCGTCCCTGGATGCGTGGCAAGGCGCTAGTGAAGGCGAGCTTAAGCGGTGCTGATGGGATGGCCCCTTTTTCCATCCCCAAGAAAGTAGGGACACCTAAACGGACACCTCACGGTGCATTAAATGCATTTGTCCTAAACCGTCAGTGGTTAGGTATGGTAACCACTGTAGTTACTTTACACCTCGCATATGAGCAGTTCGCCACTGTGGTAACCCCTTGGACCATATAAAAGGAGGCCCACGGCCACTGTTACAGGAAGAGAGAACTCTCAGCCCATTCTGCATGCGTAGCTGTTGCACGAACTCACTGTTCGTCCCAAGCGCTCCAAGAATGGGGACAGAAATCTTGATAATAAACTAAAGCAGGAGTAGGGTTTTACGCTGATTAGCGGCCTAAACCTGGGTAAAAAATCCTCCCCCCCCCCCCCGCATTGTTCTCCAGTTCTGCTCTTTGTACACGCCTCTCCCCTTGCCGAATCGTAAAGGGGTCCCTTGGATCCCATAGGTGTCGTACGCCGACATCTTTGGCGCGCCAGGTAGGGGGATCGAGGTTGTGCGAACCTGATCTGGTGATCAGCGCGTCAGTTTCTTCATCATCTTTGTCGTCATGCCGCCCAAGAAGAAGGGTGCGGCAGCAGCTGCTCCGTCTACTTCTATCTTACCCGCGCCTACTTGGACGGGCGACGGCGTGGACGCAGGAGGTGGAGGTTTGGAGCCTCCACGACGTTCTAGTGATCCAAGCCAAACGAGCGGTGTCATTCGCAGTGGAAATGACAACCCGTTGACCGCTAGATCCAGGGACGGAGCCGTACTGCCTGCGGGCGGCACAGTGAACCCCAGAGATCGGAGAACGACCTCTAGGGCTCCCGCGCCAGCGCAAGCGTCGCGGCCTTCCCTGGTCGCGCACGACGAGCAGCGCCATGCCGCTGGTGGTCCTGAACGTCCCCATGGAAACACCCGCTGGTGAGGGTGGCGCGCGGTCGTGTGGTCGTGGTGATGCTCCTTCTAACACTATTAGGAGTCAGAGCACCTCACGTACCTCGCACCTGTCATCGCCGCCTACACCAGCAGAAGCTTTGGCGCGTGCGCAGTTGCTCCTTGATTTTCCTCCTGCTCCGGAGAAGATGGAGGAGTGGCGATCTAGCATCCAGAGCCTCATCGGCTTCGTCAACAATGATAGGCCGCAGCAAGCGGGGCCCTCGCGGCAGCGGTCTATCGTTCCGGCGCGAGCCAATGGTGAGAAGACCGGAGGCGGTGCGACCATAGTGCACTCCCCTCCACGACAACAGCAACGGTCGCCAACCCAGCGAACTAACGGCCGTGATGACAATTCCACGGCGTCGTCCGATCTGTGGATGCGCCGCGATCAGCGTCAAGTTCTCCAGGAACGAAGGAAAGAAGACGCTCGAACTACCATCGAGCGGCGAAGGGAGGCACGTCATCAGTCCAATAAATGTGCAGGGCCTACTGTTGACAAGCCTGCGCCAGGGGATGCAGGCAACTTATCCTATGCGGTAGGTTGTCCAGCATTTACCCGTGAGCTATGGCGAGTCCAGTGGCCCAACTCCCGAACATTCAAACCAGAGGTCCCGGAGAAATATAACGGCAAGACTCATCCCTCGGAGTTCCTGAGCATCTACACCAATGCGGTGCAGGCGGCCGGAGGCCGAGATGACAAGATACTTGCCAACTATTTCCCGTTGGTGCTCAAACCCAACGTCAGCTCATGGTTGATGCATCTGCCGGAGAATTCTATTTCCTCCTGGTCAGATCTGTGCCATCAGTTTGTTGGCGCCTTTGTTAGAGGCCACCAAGCTCCTGGCCAAGAAAGCGATTTGCATCTCCTCCCTCAAAGGGAGGGTGAGCCCCTGCACAAGTTCATCCTGAGGTTTAGCCGAGTGCAGTACAATATTCCAGACGTTCATCATGCTGCAGTTGTTAGCACGTTTCATTAGAACGTGCGTAACCGCAGGATGCGCGAAGAGCTGGCGATGAACAAGGTCAGGAGTATTGCCGAGCTTTACGCCTTGGCCGACAAGTGCGCTCGAGCTGAAGAAGGGAGAAAACTCCCCGGTGAGGGTGTTGGCGCAGGGGGCGAATCTAAAGATGAAGATGTTGTCACCCCATCGAAGAAAGGCCGGCGGCGGAATAAGAAGCATAAAAGCAAGGCCGTGCTTGCTGTCAAGGAATCCGGCAACCCCGGCACCGCCAAGAAGGCCAAGGTTGACGACCCCGGCAAGGAAGTTGCCGGGTGCGCTTCCTGTCAGGCCTTGGCGGCTGCCGACAAGCCGGAAGGCTCCGGCAAACAATATTGCAAGATCCATCGCACCAAGGGCCATGATCTCCAAAACTGCCGGCAAGTTGAGCAACTTGTCGACAAGCAGAGAGCTAAGTACGAAAGATGAGACAAGGAGAAGGCCCAGGACGATGTGGAGGGATCCGGCAAGAAACGTGGTGGTCGAGGGGGCCACCGCAGCATGGCTAAGCAACAAAGGGAGAGACCCGACCGAGGCCGCGACAAGGACGAGGGAGGTGATGATGATGAAGAAGATGACGAATCCAGCGAGCACGAGTTCCAGAAAGCCATGGAGGCCATGTGTATTGACGGAGGCACCTCGTTGCATTCTTCTCACCGCCGACTTAAACAGTGGGTGCGTGAGGTTAATGCAACGGAGCCGTCATTTGAGGCACGCAATCCTCTAAAGTGGTCCCACACGCCCATCATTTTTTATGCCGAGGATCACCCTGATCGCACAACTGCGGTCGGGTGCTTGCCCTTGTTGGTCTCACCAACAATTCACATCCTCATGGTGACAAAAATGTTGGTTGATGGTGGGGCCGGGCTGAACTTAATCTCGCCGGATGTGCTCAACAAGTTGCAAATTCCTGATGAAGATCTCGAGGAAACGGGCATGTTTCAAGGGATCAATCCAGGAAGAACCCAGCCGAAAGGCAAGGTTACGCTACTGGTAACATTTGGTAGCGAGCTCAACTACAGAATGGAGAAAGTAGTGTTTGATGTCGCCAAGATCCCTATGTCATACAATGGGATCCTTGGCCGCCCAGCGCTGGCCAAGTTCATGGCGGCATCACACTACGCCTATAATGTGTTAAAGATGCCCGGGCCGATTGGTGTCATCACTGTCCACTCCGACAAGAAGGATGCACTGATCTGCACCGACCAACTCTACCGGGAGGCAGCCACAGCACCTGCTGTCAAGGCATCTGCTCCTGCCGCTGGAACTCCCGGGGGGAAGAAGAGGAAGATCGGCAAGATCTCTGGTGCAAACTCCGGCAAGCACACCTCTTCGGAGTGCTGCGCTCCCGTTGAGGACACACAAGAGAGTTCCACCGGAAAGAACAAGAAGTCCAAGGCTGCTCTACCAGAGACCAAGAAAGTGCCCGTTAAGGAGGATGGAATGGGAGGAACTTTTACCATAAGTTCCACCCTAGATGACAAATAGGAAAGCGCGCTCGTTGCTTTCCTGCGGGCGAATGTCGATGTGTTTGCGTGGCAACCACCTGACATCCCCGGTGTTCCCAGGAAGGTAATTGAGCACCACCTTGCTGTCTATCCTCACACGCAGCCCGTCAAACAGAGGGTGAGGAAGCAAGCCTTGGAGCAGCAAGAATTCATTGCCGAAGAAATGAGGAAGTTAGAAGCGGCAGGTTTGGTCGGAGGGGTGCTTCACCCAACATGGTTGGCCAATCCGGTTGTAGTGCGCAAGGCAAATGGGAAATGGAGGTTGTGCATTGATTATACAGACATCAATAAAGCCTGCCCAAAAGATCCTTTCCCCTTGCCGCGTATCGACTAGATTGTAGACTCCACTGCTGGTTGTGACCTTCTGTTGTTCCTCGATGCCTATTCAGGGTATCATCAGATCTTCATGGCTAAAGAAGATGAGGAAAAGACCGCATTTATCACCCCATGTGGTACGTATTGTTTTTTTACAAATGCCTTTCGCGTTGAAAAGTGCTGGTTCTACATTTGCGAGAGTGGTCCAAATTGGTTTTGAGCCTCAGCTACATAGAAATATGGAAGCATATATGGATGACATAGTGGTCAAAACCAAGGATAAAGCGACGCTCATACAAGATCTAGAAGAAACATTCACAAATCTGTGCAAGATCAATTTAAAGCTCAACCCTGAGAAGTGTGTGTTTGGCATCCCTTCTGGCAAGCTTCTCGAGTTCTTTGTATCTCAGCGTGGGATCGAAGTGAACCCCGACAAGATCAAAGCTATTGAGTAGATTCAAGCGCCAAGACGCGTCAAGGATGTACGTCGCCTTGCCGGCTGCGTTGCTTAAGTAGGTTTATCTCCAAATCTGCTGAGCGCGCCCTACCCTTTTTCAAAATTTTGAAGAAGGCAAGTCCAATGAGATGGACTCTGGAAGCGGAGGTAGCGCTGCAAGATTTGAAGAGGTACCTCTCCTCTCCGCTGACGCTAGTCGCACCTAAGCCGCAAGAGCCGTTGCTGCTGTATCAAGAGGCAACAAACAAGTGGTTAGCGCTGCGCTAGTGGCACAGAGAGAAGTTGATGAGGGGGCAATGGCAGCGGCAGGACCGTCAAGTGATGTGCCGGGATCTTCCCCGGCAAGGTCTGGTGCCGACAAGACAGGATCTGCGCAGTCACAAGAATCAATACAGAAAAGGAAGATGGTGCAGCGTCCAATTTATTTTGTCAGTTCCCTTTTATAGGGAGCTAGTTCAAGATACTCTGGCATGCAAAAACTGCTCTTCGGCCTTCCCATGGCCTCGAGGAAGCTGCGCCATTATTTCCAAGCACATGAGATTACCGTCGTCACTCGCTTCCCGTTGCAGCGGATTTTGCAAAATCCAGAGGCAACCGGCAGGATTGTGGAGTGGGCTTTGGAATTGTTGAGCTTTGGTCTCAAATTTGAAAGTACTTCAACAATTCAGAGCAGAACTTTGGCGGAGTTCATTGCGGAATGGACCCCAACGCCAGACGAAGAAATTCAAGAAACGACTCTTCCCGGCAAGGAAACAGATAAAGAAAGGGTTATGTATTTTGACGGTTCTTTCACGCTGCAAGGCGCCGGTGCTGGCGTGCTGCTTGTCGCACCCACCGGGGAGCATCTCAAGTATGTAATTCAGATGCATTTTCCCCGGGAGAGCTCGACAAACAACACTGCGGAGTACGAAGGCCTGCTTGCCGGTCTCAGGATCACGGTGGACCTTGGTATCAAGAAGCTCATTATCAGAGGCGATTTGCAGCCCGTTGTCAGGCAAGTCAACAAAACTTATCAAAGTCCATTGATGCAAGCCTATGTCGATGAAGTGAGAAAAATGGAAGAGTTCTTTGACGGTCTGCAAACAAAACACATTCCTCGTGCTGAGAACAGTATTGCCGATGACCTGTCAAAGCGCGCTGCCCTTAAGTTACCTGCGGAACCAGGAACTTTTGTGCTCCGTTTGACTCATCCATCTGTAGCGCCATCAATGAGGCAAGAAAAGAGAAGGAAGTTGAATTCTGTTCAGTACTTTCCGGCAGAGCTCCCTGGAGCCGCTGGCAAGGAAGTCACCGGGATCAGCAGCAAGCCTGCCGGGGAACAACAGGCTCCGGCAGGGGCGCAGGCCCTTGCCGTCGAGATAAATGTTCCTCTCGCAGAAGAGATGCCTTTAGTCCTAGTTATCGAGCCCCAGGCTCCAGCTTGGGCACAGCCCATGGTCCATTTCCTTCAGACAGGAGAACTCCCTGAAGAGCAGGAAGAAGTGGAAAAAGTAGCCCGTCAGTCTAGTATGTACCAATTCGTCGATGGCGTTCTGTACAGAAAGAGACTGAACGATGTGAAATTGAAATGTATTCCTCGGGAGGATGGACAGGGGCTGTTGGCGGAGATACATGGAGGCATATGTGGCTCTCACATAGGGTCAAGAGCGCTTGTCGGAAAGGCATTCCGACAAGGTTTCTTTTGGCCCACTGCTCTCCAGGATGCAACTGCACTAGTAACCAAGTGTGAAGCGTGCCAGTTTCATTTGAAGAAATCACATCAGCCAGCTCAAGCTCTTCAGACAATCCCTCTCTCCTGGCCATTTTTGGTCTGGGGGCTCGACATACTGGGTCCTTTTCCCCGTGCTACCGGGGGCTTTGAGTACTTGTATGTTGCAATCGACAAGTTCACAAAGTGGTCGGAGGTGGAAGCGGTGAGGAAGGTGACAGCACAATCAGCCGTCAAGTTCTTCAAAGGAATAGTTTGCCATTTTGGTGTGCCCAACAGGATCATCACCGACAACGGCACACAGTTCACAAGTCGCACCTTCATGCAGTACGTCCATGACCTTGGCGGCAAAATTTGTTTTGCCTCTGTTGCTCACCCGAGAAGCAACGGCCAAGCAGAGAGGGCTAATGCTGAAGTGCTGCGCGGTCTCAGGACCAGAACTTTCGACAAGCTGAAAAAGTGCGGAAGGCGCTGGATTGATGAGTTGCCGACGATTCTTTGGTCAATCAGAACGACACCAAATCGAGCCACTGGCCAGACACCATTCGCTCTGGTTTACGGAGCGGAAGCAGTTCTCCCCACAGAACTCATATACGGATCGCCTCGAGTGCTCGCTTATGATGAGCTTGAGCAAGAGCAACTGTGGCAAGATGATGCTATGCTCCTTGAGGAGGATCGTCTTCAGGCTGTTGTGCGAGCTGCACGCTACCAGCAAGCTTTGCATCGCTATCATAGCCGCAAAGTTCATGCCCGAAGCTTTGAGGAAGGCGACCTTGTTCTTCGGCGGATTTAGTCCGCCAAGAATTCAAACAAGTTGACGCCGAAGTGGGAAGGCCCTTATCGGGTAGTACGAGTCACCAGGCCCGGCGCTATCCGCCTGGAGACCGAGGATGGCGTTCCAGTGAGTAATTCCTGGAATATCAAACATCTTCGCAAGTTTTACCCATAAGGCGCGGTTGTCGGGGGCCCCCGGCAACATCCTTTTGTACAAGTCTTTCCGGCAAGGCATGTAATCCTTTGTACAAAGCGAGGCGCAGACCCTGCGCACAATTGGATAAGCTCAAGTGTTGTACATTTCTTGTTGATCTCCGTATTTTTATATATGCATGTTTATCTGAGATATTGTATGACACTTTTTCCCGGTAATACTAACGAACCGCCAAGGTTCCATGTCTTTATTTTCTCTTCTTTCTTTTTCTCAAAGGATAGAAGGTTCCCTCGCGTACAAGTTTACCGGGGGGGGGGGGGGGAAGGGGGGGGGGGGGGGGGAATGAAGGTATCGATACCAATAGGCGATGTTCAGAGTTGATATCTTGCCAGAAGAAGTACAGTGACAGAAAGTTAAGTTGCGGACTTTGAGCAAGTTTTCCAATTTTTATTACCAGGTTATTTTCCTTGGACGGTTTCGACCTTGTATGAAAAACCTGCACGTGAAGGAACCCTTGTCGTAATTGGCTGCACCCTTATTTTGTTTCGAGTCCGCTCCACAGTATAAGTGGCTGTGCCAAGGACACCAAGGTGTCTTGCCGGGTGCTGCACCTCCAGCAGGCTGCTGAAGTCCCGCACCCAGCGCTCGCGGTAGGTTGCGCACCGGCAAGTTTTCCAGTAAGTGTAGGGTGTACATCATACAGAAAGAAATTGGACAAGGGGAATAGCATGCATATGCTCAGTCATAACAAGTTATATTACATAGATAATCACCACAGTTCGAATTTAAGACTAAATTGTCTTTGACATGGAATGGCGATAAGAAAAAGTGAAGCGGCTAGTCTCTGCGCTGACCTTCAACCCTCTTGATTGAGTCTACCTTCTCGAGGATGGGTGCGACAAGCTTCTCAAGTGCCTAAAGATCTGCATCCTTCGGCAAGCGATCGAGCACGTTGGTGAGGTCAATGCCAGGATTCTTGTGCGCCACCTTGATGAGCACCTTGTGGAGGACGGCCCGGCAAAGCTTGCGGGATTCGTTCGCCAGTTGGGTCGCCCGGTTGGACTAGAGCAACTTCAGGGCGTCGATGATGCTCTCGAAGAACATGGTCAACATGGCGCTCGTGGATATCCTATCTTCAGTGGAATATCTAAAGTTTTGCAGGCCCTCCCGGCCCATGGTTGACAGCTGTGCAGTAAGTTTCTCCGCGGTGTCGACAAGGCGTTCAGTCCAGATTTGCACGCCTTTCTCATAGTCAACTTGCGCGCCGGCAGCGCTCTTGAGCAAATTCCTCTCTTCCTGGAGATCTTTGCTCAAGGCCTTTTCGCGGGCCCTGCCATCCTTAAGAGACTTCTCCAGCATGGTCAGTTTCAGCCTCAGATCAGCAATGGCGTCATTGGCTGAAGAGAGCTGCTTGGTCTTGTCAGATATAGCAACTTGCATCTCCGCCAAGCTATGGATGGTTTTCTCCCTCTCGCTTTTTAGCATTGAGAGCTCCTTGCTGTGCTCCTCAAGATCTGCTTCCAGCTTCTTGGCCTTGTCGCTCAGCTCGTTCTTGGCAGCCTCTACGGCCTCGGCAGCATCGATGGCTTCCTTGAGCTTGGTGGCGTGATCTACAGTTGCAGCTTCGAGCGCCTCTTTGTGCCTCTGCTCCAGCTCCTGGGTCCGCCGCGTGACAAGTTTCTCAATTTCTTTGTCCTTGTCACGAAGTTTAGTGGCGAGTGCCTGCTCGCGCGCGGCAAGATCTTCTTCATGATCATCAAGCCCAATGCGGCACTGCGTCAAGAGAGCTTCTTCAGCGGCAACCTTTTGCGCAGCTTCTTCTTGCGCCCTCTCCATATCGGATTGCTTCAAGTGGAGCTCCGTCTAGCTTTGGCTCACTTGTTCTCGGCCAACAGTCAATTCTTGAAAGGCCTCGGCGTACCAGATCTGCATTTGCTCGACACGTCTCTGGAAATCCACCTCGGCTGCTTCGACAACTGCAGCTCTGGCATCTACCTTCTCTTTTCGAGCACGGTGGAGCGCTTGGAGCTTGCGGAAGTTATCGCCCATGGCCTGGAGGAGTTGATCTTCTTCAGATTTGCCACTGCTGGCGCTTGGTTCGTTGACGATCCTGAGCCCGGCAGCGGTGATGACTTCCTCATCAAAGGTTTCCCCTTCGGTCGGCACTCCGGTACATGCCGTCCCCGGCAATTTAATAAATATGTTGTCGCCAACCTTGAGATATTTGCTTGATGAGGGAGCATCAGATGTCGATGGCTGATCTTCGGCAATCGCCTCACCAGTGGCTGGGGGCTCTGTGGCCGGTGCAGCGCCTGGCGCTCCTGCGGCGGGAATGCCGTCAGTATGGTCATCAGTTTCCTCGTCGACCCTCTCGGCAAGTTTCTTGACGGCTTCCTCGGCAGCAGCCTCACTGGTCTCGACGGTGGCGTCTTTGATGGCCTCGCTAGCGGTGATCTCATCAGCTTCGGCAGCGGCATCCCTGGCAGTCTCCTCGATGACCACGTCGATCTCCATATATTCCATCACAGGGAATCCTAAAGGACGAAGGAGGGGAACAAAATCAAATCAAGGTCAAAGTTCAGAAAGATAAGGGAAAGAACCACAAGCATTTTGAGGCAAGCAGTTACCTGCGTCGAGCAGATGGGGGGTAGCTTCATCCCTCCCGGCAACATTAGTTGCCGGGGAAAGATTGCCGGTGCCCATGTTTTCCGGCTCCGCCTCTTCCAAGATAAGCTCGTCGGTGGAAGTTCTTGCCGGAGATGCACTTGTGTGCGACGTGGTTGACGGGAGCAGCACGACGGGGGCGTCCTCCAATGACTCCCCCTGTTGCCGCTCTTCTCCTGCGAACCCAAAGATGTGAGCGGCAAGGATAGAAACCTCAGCGCCCGTCAGAGGAGATGAGTAGTGAACTCACCCTGGGGGCTGCGCTGGGGGCTGCGTCGAGGGCTGAGCTCCGGACTGATGGTAATAGTTTCTGGCGCGCCTATAGAGCTTGTCGGAGACTCATCGCCCGTGGAAGTTTTCGCTCCCTTCGCCATCCTTTCCGCCAAGGTTTCTGCCTCACTGTAGAGACAAGACAAAGCAAGACAATAAGATCAATCAATTTCAGAAATTGGGAGATAAGAGCCATGATAGGGTGCTTACTCTTCTTCTTCTCGTTCCGAGCTGAAACCGGAGATGTCGAAATCGACCTCCGTTGAGACATCCGTGTGAGGAGGCGGAGGAGGGGTCTTAAGTCGCTTGGCTGCGGTAGGTGCAGGGGGTTGGCGTGGTTCTTCCGTCTCGGCTTCCGGTGCTGTTGTGAGAGACGCCCCTGTGGTTGTCCTAGGTGTGTGTCTCGTACGACGCACGGGCTGCTGTCGAACTCCTTGCCGCGGTGCAGCCTTGCCGGCCGCTTTCTTGCCGGGGGCTTCGCTGCTCGAAGAAGGTTGGTTTGTTGGAACTCCATAGGCAGCTTTCCGAAGGACGCGCTTTGCCTTTTTTGGGACTGGGAGCTCCTCTTGCGGCAGTTCTTCGGTTGCATCCTCGTCAGATGAGCTCTCGGCAGCTGTGCCACTCTATTCACTGAAAGCCTTATCTTCCGTGGCAGGTTTCTCCTCCAGCAGGACTTCTGCGTTGCTGGTTTCCCATTCTGTGAAACCAACATTGCCGGCCTTCACGGCAAGATTCACCTCTTCCACTCTACTGGTGATATACGCCACCTCTACATCAGTGGTGGGGCGGATGAGGTTAGTCTCTTCCCGGACGGCCCTCTCCGACAAGTTGTCGAAGAACTTGTGTGCCTCCTCCACAGATGGCTCGACCTAGGTCACGTCAAGGCCGTGGGCGTTGAACATCGGCATTGCAGCGATGATTGGCCCCAGGGCAGAATTGTTGCACAGAGGAATGATCCTTGCCGGCAATTTGTGCTTGTCTTCACGCTGAAATAGTCTGTGACGGAGAGCGCCAAGCTGCATAATTGTCAGATTATTGTTCAGCCCAGGGCGCAGCCTCATGATGTCTGCCGCGTTCTGGTATTCCCAGGCTGGTGTCCCCTTATTCTGCAGAGGGGCGATGCGGCGACGAAGGAAATCAGAGCCAATCATCTCTACTATGAGCCCGGCAGCTTTCAGGCGGAGGATCCTAGTGGTAGCGATTGTGAGCTTGTCATCTTGAGCATCGAGATCGCTCCAGTCCTCGCCACGGACTGCCTTCTGTTGCCGGGGCGAACAAAATGGATGGGGATCTGCTTCCTTGATCCAGCACCTCTCTGACCGCCATTCTTCCCACTTTTCGCGATAAACTCCCTCTGGATATATCTCCTTGTTCCATGCTCATGGAATCTAGGCGATAGAACTGGCGAGGGCTTCTCCTTTTTGGACGCCAGGAATGAAGTAATGGCGGAAGAGGGCGGTGTTGGGGACTACCCCGGCAAAGTTTTCTTAAAGATGGGCGAAGACGGACATGCATGTTACAGCATTCGGCGTGAAATCCAAGAGACGGAGGCCGTATGTGTACATGATGTCGATGAAGAAATCAGAGAATGGAGGGCAGAGCCCGCAGTAAAATATGCGGCGAAGAAGGGATATTTATCAGGCCCGCCTTTCGAAGAAGAACCTGGAGCCACGCGAGTCGCGGGGTGAGCTTTCATCTCCCTCGCCCACATGCACTGGTACCGGTTCTTCAAGGCTTCCGCGTCGAGCGTCGGAGCGAAGACGACATACTTCTTCCGCATCTTCACCAGCTCGCTCTTCGGGACATCGGCTTTCGTTTCCTTGCCCTTGCTCTTGCTAGCCTTGGGCGGCATGGTGGCTGCGATGGCAAAAGCCGAGGATGGAGCAGATGCGAAGGTGATGAGGGGAAGAGGAGAAGTTCTGCTCTGGCCTCGGAAGAGGGAAGGTAATGGCGGATTCCAGATAGGAAAGAAGGAGGAGTAAATAGGCGACGCCTCTGCGGATTCCTTTCTATGGGGAAGGAGCGAGGCTGCCTCTTTTACTGCCCAATGTGAACATGCTTATGCAAGCGCGCTGCGGCCGCGGCCGTTCGGCGCACGCTTCCCACGTCGTGCATTCAACGCGCGTAGTGGGGAGCGCAGAAAACGGAATGATTACAAGCAGTTAACCCCTTCCACGCGTGCCCGTGCACTGATTGGGCCTTGCCCAACAACGCCTTGCACTCGTGTATGGCCTAGGCCCGGGGGCTCCTGTCGGTGTACTAAATGATGGGTCTTTAGGACCCCATACTTGTGCATGGGCAGTTGTAGCCATACCTGCGGCAAGGCTTGTCAGGGGAACAGCTGAAGAACAATCCAAGGTCAGTCCAAAGTTATTAAAGACATCCGCGCCAAGGATCAGAAGATAAGAAGAATTGAAGGCCAAGGGCTCGGCCTTCGGCAAGATCTTGCCGGGATATCCCGCCGAGCCCGGCAAGATTCACACCCGGCATGTTTTTGCCATTATGCCTCCGCTCTGGTACAGTGGCCGACCTGGCATTTTGGGTCCCATCCCTGGATGCGTGGCAAGGCGATAGTGGAGGCGAGCTTAAGCGGTGCTGATGGGATGGCCCCTTTTTCCATCCCCAAGAAAGTAGGGACACCTAAACGGACACCTCACGGTGCATTAAATGCATTTGTCCTAAACCGTCAGTGGTTAGGGATGGAAACCACTGTAGTTACTTTACACCTTGCATATGAGCAGTTCGCCACTGTGGTAACCCCTTGGAGCATATAAAAGGAGGCCCACGGCCACTGTTACAGGAAGAGAGAACTTTCAGCCCATTCTGCATGCGTAGCTGTTGCACGAACTCACTGTTCATCGCAAGCGCTCCAAGAACTGGGACAGAAATCTTGATAATAAACTAAAGCAGGAGTATGATTTTACGCTGATTAGCGGCCTGAACCTGGGTAAAAAATCCCCCCCCCCCCCCGCGTTGATCTCCGGTTCTGCTCTTTGTACACGCCTCTCCCCTTGCCGAACCATAAAGGGGTCCCTTGGATCCCATAGGTGTCGTACGCCGACATTGGCAAACCCAGTGATAGTCCGGAAGGCTAACGGGAATTGGAGGCTTTGCATAGATTTCACATATCTCAACTAGGCTTGCCCGAAGGACCCATTTCCCTTGCCGCGTATCGATCAGATTGTTGATTCCACTTCAGGTTGTGATTTGCTCTCCTTTCTGGATGCATATTCTGCGTATCACCAGATCTTCATGTCCAAGGAAGATGAAGAGAAGACGTCATTCATCACTCCATGTGGTACGAATTGTTTTGTCCGCATGCCATTCGGATTAAAGAGTGCCGGGTCCACTTTTGCAAGGGCAGTCCAGATTGGTTTTGAGACATAGTTGCACAGAAACATAGAATCCTATATGGATGATATTGTGGTCAAGACCAAGGATAGGGCCACCCTTATTCAAGATTTGGAGGAGACGTTTGCTAATCTGCGCAAAATCAATTTGAAGCTCAACCCGGAGAAGTGTGTATTTGGTGTTCCCTCCGGCAAGTTGCTTGGGTTCTTTGTATCCCATTGCGGGATTGAAGCCAATACCGACAAGATCAAGGCTATCGAGCAGATCCAAGCACCAAGGATAGTTAAGGATGTGAGGCATCTGACAGGATGCATTGCCGCGCTAAGCAGATTCATCTCCAATTCTACCGAGCGCGCCCTGCCGTTCATCAAAATTTTGAAGAAGGCAGGACCCATGAAGTGGACCCCGGAAGCAGATGTAGCTTTGCAAGAGTTGAAGGCCTACTTGTCCTCCGTGCCTACCTTGGTCGCTCCCAAATCCCAGGAGCCGTTGCTGTTGTACCTAGCGGCAACCAACCAAGTAGTCAGTGCAGCTTTGGTAGCGCAGCGAGAAGTGGATGAGGCAGAGAGTGAGCAGAGACTGGCAGAGTCAGAGAAGGATCAGGACAGCAATGAGCATGGCAACAATAGCAACCCAAAGGACGCGGCAAGGAAGAAAGTGGTGCAGCGCCTAGTGTACTTCGTCAGCTCCTTATTACAGGGGACTAGATCGAGGTACTCTGGCATGCAAAAGTTGATTTTTGGTCTCATCATGCCCTCAAGGAAACTGCGCCACTACTTCCAAGCCCATGAGATCACGGTTGTCACTCGTTTCCCGTTGCAACGAATACTCTGAAACCCTGAGGCTACCAGCAGAATAGTGGAGTGGGCTTTGGAGTTATCTAGTTTTGGTTTGAATTTTGAAAGCATGTCAACTATTCAGAACAGAGCATTGGCAGAGTTTATTGCAGAATGGACGCCAACCCCTGATGAGGAAGTGACGGAGACAGCTACCCCCGGCAAGGAATCGCCCCAAGAATGGATTATGTATTTTGATGATGCTTTTTCCCTACAAGGCACAGGAGCTGGTGTGCTTCTTGTTGCCCCCTCCGGGGAGCACTTGAGGTACATCGTCCAAATGCATTTTGCCCGGGAAAAAGCAACCAACAACACAGCAGAATATGAAGGGCTCCTTGCCGGGCTCAGGATTGTAGCTGAATTGGGAATTAAGAAGCTGATCATTCAAGGAGATTCACAGCTTGTGGTGAGACAAGTTAACAAGGATTACCAAAGTCCATTGATGGAGGCATACGTCGAGGAAGTGAGGAGATTGGAGGAGCACTTTGACGGATTGCAAACAGAGTACGTACCCCGTGCGAAAAACAGCATAGCTGATCATCTGTCAAAGTGTGCTGCGCAGAAGCTCCCTGTGGAACCATGGACTTTTGTTCTCTATCTCACTCAGCCCTCCGTATCCCCAGCAACAATGGCCCAGAAAAGGAGAAAGTTGGACTCCGGTAAGCCTCTCCTGGTAGAGCCGTCCGCTCCTGGCAGAGACCCTGCCAGAAACAACTCCTCGCAGTCTGCCGGACCACACCCTCCAGCCGGGCCCATGGACCCCGCGAACGAGGCATGTGCTCCCGCAATAGAGGAGGTGCCGCTAGTCCTCGTTGCTGAGCCCCAGGCTCCAACTTGGGCAAGGCACATTGTCCACTTCCTCCAAACCGGAGAGCTTCTCGGCAACTAAGACGAAGCTGAAAAAGTAGCCCGGAGGGCCAGTATGTATCAGTTTGTCGATGACACTCTGTACAGAACGAGGCCCAACGGTGTGAAATTAAAGTGTGTCTGCCGGGAAGAAGGAAAGGAACTGCTGGCTGAGATACACAAAGGCATGTGCGGCTCCCACAATGGATCAAGGGCACTATTTGGGAAAGCATTCCGGCAAGGATTCTATTGGCCCACAGCCCTCCAAGATGCGGTCGAGCTAGTCACCAAATGTGAAGCCTACCAGTTCCATTCCAAGAAAACCCACCTGCCTGCCCAAGCTCTTCAAACAATCCCTCTATCATGGCCATTTTCGGTCTAGGGCTCGATATCATCGGCCCCTTCCCCCGAGCAATCGGGGTCTTTGAATTCTTGTTCGTTGCTATCGACAAGTTTACAAAGTGGCCGGAAGTGATTGCCGTGAGAAAGGTGACTGCTCAGTCAGCTATCAAGTTCTTGAAAGAATTGGTGTGTCATTTTGGAGTTCCGGCAAGGATCATTATGGACAACGGCACCCAGTTCACGAGCCGCGCCTTCATGCAATATGTTCATGCCCTCGGATGCAAGATCTCATTTGCCTCTGTGGCACATCCCTAGAGCAATGGGCAAGCTGAGAGGGCAAACGCAGAAGTGCTGCGTGGACTCAAGACGAGAACCTTTGATACGCTGCAGAAGCACGGCAGGCGGTGGATCGAGGAGCTGCCAGTAGTTCTCTAGTCCCTCAGAATGACACCAAACCAAGCTACCGGGCAGACTCCCTTCTCCCTGGTCTACAGGGCAGAAGCAGTTATCCCCATGGAACTCATTTACGGGTCACCTCGAGTGCTTGCCTACGATGAAGTAGCGCAAGATTAGCACCGGCGTGACAACCCTGTGCTACTCGAGGAGAACCGTCTCCGGGCTGCTACGCGTGCTACACGCTATCAGCAAGCCCTGCGTTGCTATCATAGCCGCAGGGTTCACGCCCGGTGTTTTGAGGAAGGTGACCTTGTCCTTAGGCGCGTTAAGTCTGCCAAGGGTACAAACAAGTTGTCACCCAAGTGGGAAGGCCCTTACCGGGTAGTACAAGTCACCAGACCAGGAGCAGTCCATCTGGAGACCGGAGATGGCATTCAGTTGCAAAACTCATGGAATATTGAGCATCTCTGCAAGTTCTACCCGTAAGGCGCGGCTGTCGGGCCCTGCCCAGCAGCCACCCTTTTGTACAGGCCTTGCCTCAGCTGCAAGTAACCCCTTGTACAAAGCCAGGGCGATGACCCTATGCAAGAGATAAAGAAGCGCTGTGGGGGGCCCCCGACCAAGATTGCATGCATGCATGAGCATTCCAAGATCACTGCATAAGCATTCCATGAGCATTTGCATATGCATATAGATAGGATCGCATCCTGCATTCATTCTCATCCGCATGAAGCTGCAGGTTCCTGCCGTGAACTTGGCTTTGATGAGGAGCTGAGAAGATTGCATGGCACTGCGATCCCCGGCATCCCAAACAGATAAGTTCTACCTCCTGTCCATTAGTGTTCTGTAAGTTATAACTTGTGCATAAGAAAACCCCACCGCTCTGTTGAGACTTAGGTGCTCCCATCCCTGACTCGAACATTGCTTCGGACAGGATGGTCGTAGTGGCCTTTGGTAAAAAGAAATTGGTGGGGGGCTGGCCCCTTTGCCTGTTGCCCGGTAGATATAGCACTCCGGCAGACAGAAAAGGTGCCGGCAGGATTGCCTACCGGGGAAAACTCATTTATTTACACTAAAGAGGCATCTCACCTCTGCATGGACATACACATGCATGGGTTCCTGGCAAGGTTCATCTTTTTCATTAATATGCTGATACAAGTACAAGCATTACATAACACAATCATGGAATCGAGAGATTACATTATTTGAATTAAAATTTGGCAAGTGGCTACAGATTTAAGATTGGAAAAAGATAAGTGCCCCGTAATGCCCTTTCTTGTCCCTCTCCTCCTAGGCACGGCCGTCCAAGGTGAGGAGGGAAAAAGGAGCGCCTGGGCGGGAGCCCAGCCCGCCCCCCTCGGGCTCCGGGAGAGGTAGCCCGACGGGAGCGGGAGCACCGGGGAACACGTCGATGGAGAGCACGGAGGAGGCGACCCGTCGACCGCCGCCACCAGGGCCAGCAGGAGACAGCAGGGCTAACGGAGCTGCAGACCGAGAGGAAGCCCGCTGGGGTCTAGCTGGAGGACTGCTGGAGGAGCCCAGGAGCAACATCCCCACCTCTGCATCCAACTCTCCGGCAAATCGCACTGCCGGGAAGGAGATGCGGATGCAGATGACGGTGCTGCCGCCTGATGAAGATGGTCCGGGCGGCGATCAGCCGGAGTCAGAGTCGTCGCTCCCCCGCCCGCTGCCGTCGTCATCACCATCATGCTCCTCCTCGTCACTTCTGCTCGAGGAGGAGCTTTCATCGTCAGTCGAGCTCTCCGCGCAGCACCCTAAGCGACCTCCTGAGCGCCCGAAGATCTTGACGGAGAGCAGGCCGCTCCCCATTAGTTTGAACTGGAGAACATGCCCCTCTGAGAAGCCATGGGCACGGGCGAAAGTCTTCCAGCCACGACGAAGGTACATAATGTGAGGGGCAGGGAAGTCGACATCACCCCACATGTTGCCGTTCCCACAACCCCTCATGTGCAACCTCAGAGCGCGTGGTTGCTCGAGCTCCATATCCCATGCAAAGGGAGTTGGAAGGCAAAGATGACCACACAGGGGCTTGTACAGCCTGATGATGAACTCTCGAGGTTGGTCCCCGACGTGGCCTTCCATCAGGGGAGGAGCCGCCGGCGGGGGCGCAGCCAAGGCGCCGCCCCGCCCTCCTCCTCCTCGAGCACCACGGCGACCTCGACCTCGTCCCCTCCCTCCTCCCCTCGCGGCGGGTTCTGTCACCACTTGATCTGGAGGAGGAGGGACGCGCTGTCGAGTAGAATTCCTTGTTGCTGCCGCTGGGGCACCGTCGCGCCCTCGCCCCCTCACCATGGCTAGAAGGGAAAAGTTGCGGAGAAGAAGAAGAAGTGTGTGAAAGAGGCACCGCCCCGGCCCCTTTTTATAGGAGGACGAGGCAGGGGGCTGGCTCCTCATGCGGGAAATGGCTGCCCCGCTCCTCCAATACGGCCTCGCTGCACCCTCTGGAGCTCTGAGGATCAAGGCCGACCCTCTGCACCAACCAGCAGCGCTCGGTTTTCGGCCACGGCACTCCTCCCCGTGCCCTCCACATCCACCACCTACCACACCAAATGCTAGTGGAACACATGGCAGATGCGTGTGAAACGGGAGGCAAGTGGGATGGCAGTTTCCGCCCCGTGATCATGGGATGAGGAGAACCCGCAGGCCACGATCAAAGTTCTCCCACAGCATTTCGCACGACGTGCGGAGAAACCGGAAACTGGCCCGGAATCAAGGCTAATGAAGTAGCAAAGAAGACCTCAAGAGACCAGCCTCTTCAGTGACCCCGCCTGTGCACTTATTAGGCCCTACCCCGACGACGCTCGGTAGCGCGTTCGGGGCTGGCCCGGGGGCTTCTGCCGGTGCAACAAACACTGGGTCTGTTGCCGAGACTGTGCACAGGCACGGGGACGAGATTGAAGCACCAACCCAAGTCAGAATACAAGGGACTAAGAGGCTCAAAGGACTAACATGTAGATCAGAGGGACCAAGATCAAGCCAAAGAAGCAAGGCACCATTAGGAGAAGGGCCTCCTTTGCCGGGAAGGCGAGCTCGGCAAGGGGCGAGGCCACCCCCAGAAGACGACGTCCAAGACATCCTGGCAGGGCCTGTCGGGGCACACGGAGGCAAAACCACCTCACCAACTAATCCACCACGACCCACATCGTCAATCAGTGCATTGTCGAACCGTGGAGTGACTAAGTGGCAGCCATTCACCACATGGCAATCTCTCCCTACAGCAAACACCTGCAGATGACACCCGTCCTATGACGTGTCAAGCGAGCAGGCGTGGAGCTGGCAAGATAGCCGGCAAGCCTTGCCGGGCAACCAACAATGTGACATTGGGCGGTGCATTTAATACGCCCTGTCAGCCCGCAGAGTTATGTATGATAGCACTGTTTGCTATCTTATCAGTATGACAGTTTTGCCATTGTGGTGACCCCTTAATCTATAAAAGGAGGCCCATGGCAACCGTAGAGAGGGTAAGAAGGTTGGGTAACTCAGACCCCCATATGCGCGTAGCCACTGCCGCCTTCAGGCAACCCTTGCCGGGCAAGTGTACTACGCTCCACCACCACCTTTCCACCATAAATCCACCAAAGCAGGAGTAGGGTTTTACGCCTCACGGCGGCCTAAACCTGGGTAAAAATGCATGTGTGATCTCTGCCGTGCTGCCACACGCTCGTTTGCTCTTTGTGCAACGCGACGCCCCCCTGCCGAACCAGCAAGGGGCCTCCTGGTCCCATAGGTGGCTGCGGTTTCCCGCGACAGCTGCTTTCTGTAGGTTGGCCCGCCCAGCTAATGGGCTGCTAGTCCGCCACGGACTAGGAGGTTAAAAATACAATTTGTATCGTGCAGATGCAAGTAAAAAAATAATACACCATCGAGAGCCATCCACTGAAAAAAAATCGAGTCTGATGTGCTTCTTCAGTCTTCCCTCTGATTGTTCTCCCGCCGCCTGACTGCCTGCTCCCGCTCAGGGGCCGGTGGCGCTACCTTGCGTCGTGCCCCTCGCCCCTCTTAAATCTAGTTCACTCCAATCCCCAACCGCCAACACGGGACAAAAGTTTCATCTTCTTCCCCTCACGCTGCCGGTGGATTTTAGAAGAGCAGCATCCAATCCACCACCGGCGATGGCTGTCTGACCAAGTGCTATTCAGAGAAGAAATTGCAAGTTTCAGTTTTAGATAAGAAATTGCATGCTTTAGAAGCAGAGCATTTAAATCAACACGCACTTTTCAAACATGGATAACAGAATGTTGGAAATTTTATTCATGGTCGAAAATACAACTAACAACAAGTTAACACCATGTTGATCAACATTCATGTATAGCACATCTTTATATGATGCACAGTCAAAAAGATATGCTATTTTCAAAATGCCAAGACAATGTTGAGTGTGCGAAAAACTGGGTAAACTAGGGACAAAATTTTGGCAAGTGGTGGAGGTGGTTTGTGTAGATGACATGGCAGGAACCACATGCCAGGAATACCTGAGGTAAAAAAATAGATATTTTTCAACTGCAGCAGTTGGAATAAAACCCGGACAACACAGATTTTGGGTGAGTGGGATGTATCCACCGGGCTACTATGATAAGGTGAAAATAATGAAGGCGCGCTTTTTCACTACTCTAAGGCGTCTTCCCCGACACAGGTTCGTTCCCGTCCGTGTCCATGACGTTGTCCTCCGGTTTGTGCGTTCGCCACGGCGCCACCGTCTGCCGTTGTCAACATGCTCAACAAACGAGAGGAATCTGGAAAGGACTGTATGTCGAGAGGCTGACAGTCAGGACCCACCTGGTCCATGGCCGTATGCAAGCAAATGCCTCATTGGAAAAAAAGCTTCCTCCTAATTGTATAATGATGTTGCGGCCCACGGGTTTGTCAACCTAGTCAATAAATGAAAAAATTTACAAGGAAGACTGTCATTGGGAGCTTTTTTAGGGGTATTGGGGATCTACCAGGTATCATATTTTCCAGAGGACAAACAAGTATCAGCTCGGCCTATGTTTTGGTTTTTAACAAGCGCAACCCACGACATACCGACAATGTGGTTTCAACTTATTTTTTTAGGTCCATCATGTATGTATAGGCCTATGGACCCCGTAGCCTAGGTTTTATTTTTTCTTAAACATAGGCAGCCAAATTCATAATTTTTTTAACAAAACACAGATCTTTGTTCTATTTTTCTATATAAAAGAATAAGAATGTCGGGTCCAATTTATGTTTTCCCTTCTTACCACATTATATGTGTTTATATTATTATTATTATTGTATATTTAATCGAAACTTATATATACATTATAAAAACATCCCCCATCTTATTTACTTATAAAAATAAATGTTTAACAGAAGTTGGCAAGGAAAATCCTGGTTGGTTTTTACTCTAAGGCAACGAAAATCCTGGTGATTGCGCACAAATGCTTGTGAAGATTTAAGGACCAATCTATTAATAAAATGCGCTCATTTTTCTTTTGAGCAATAACTCGATAATTAGCTAATTTTATATATAATAAAATGTCCATCTTCGGTTTATATTTGATACTAATTGCTCCATCGAACCTAACATTATATTTACAACAAGCCCAGACAATTCGTGTATTTGAAGAAAGTGCAAATGGGCTGTGAATTCTTAGAAAAAAATTAAATGGGCCGCATTGACGCTACATTATTTGTTCACCCAGCCCAGCAAATTGACTGTAAATTCTAGAAAACATGGTTTAAATATGTTTCTATCTGAAAAAAGGGTCAAGTATGTTCCACCTTTTTGCAGGCTGACATGTGGGCCAAATGGTTGAAGCCTAT
Organism: Thinopyrum elongatum; assembly: GCA_011799875.1. Taxonomy (NCBI): domain Eukaryota; kingdom Viridiplantae; phylum Streptophyta; class Magnoliopsida; order Poales; family Poaceae; genus Thinopyrum; species Thinopyrum elongatum. Next base: position 305,678,308 of record CM022302.1, on the reverse strand, counting down.
GCAAGGCGTTGTCAACTTAGTCAAAAATGATTCTTATATCCACAACAATTGGATTTATACCCAACGACCGGCATGCCTCTTCAATCTGTCGTCTTCTTACTCCAGAGCCACTGGGACCGCCTACTCCGGCCTTCGGCTGCTTGCGGCTCTGCTTAGCACGCATCGCTGCGAAGCGCTACCCCATTGCCGGCCAGTCAATCCCTCCACACCGCCTGTTATTCACCACCGACTGCAGCCCCACGACGCACCAGAACTAGTTAACCCTCGTACTCCTCTCTATCTGCGACTCCACTATCGCGTCTTCCCATCTTCGGCTCATTCCCGTCCAGGCCCTCCTCGTCTTCCATCGCCTTGGTGCGCTCGATGTTGTGTGGCAACGTGGCCAACAAACGAGAGTCATCAGAGGGGGACAGTACGTGGAGAGGCTGAAATTTGGGACGCACCTGTTCATGGATGCACGGATGCAACTGGCTCCTTATTACGTGGGAAAAATATTATTCCTCCCCCTGACAACTTGGACCCACCAGTTACATCTTCACACGCAAGGAAGTGTGTCCTTATTACGGGAAAAAATGTTTCCTCTCCCTGATAGCTGGGACCCAGCAGCTATATCTTCGCATGTAAGGAAGTGCCTCCTTATTGATAGAGACAAAGGTGTCTCGTCTTTCGATGAGATGGTGGCTATCATTTTGGGGGAAGTCGACTTTTACGATCCGACTACAAACGTGCGAAGACGTCGCACCATAGCAATCACTAAACCAACTCCGAAAGGTTATTAACCACATCGGAGCACGATCAACCTGACCACGAGGGTCTATTTCCTGTAGCCAAATGAAGAACAAACAAGAAACTGAGATTGCAATCTGGATATTGCGAATATAAGATGAAATCTTTATTGATGGAAGTGGGGTTCTGTGGCTGTCGGTGTCAAAACCGGCGGATCTCGGGTAGGGGTTCCCGAATTGTGGACCTTGGTTCGACGGGGAACAGTAGACGTGGGACACGATGTTTACCCAGGTTTGGGCCCTCTCTAAGAGGTAAAACGCTACGTCCTGCTTGATTATATTGCTTGTGTATATGGGGATTACAGAGTAGATCTACCACGAGATCAGATGAACTAAACCCTAACTACTAGGATGGGGATTGTTCTTCTAGCCTCTACGGACTAAACCCTCAGGTTTATATAGACACCAGGGGTAATATGGGTTACATATAGTCGGTTACATCAGGGGAACACCGGATCTTCCATCTTGACTTGGAGCACACACCAAGGCACAAAAGGTCTTCGGTCCGAACATAATGCGGCCCAGCAGTCCGACCCATGCGAGATAGACCGGTCGCCCAAGGACCCCCTAGTCCAGGACCCCCTCAGTAGCCCCCAAACAAGCCTCCAATGTAGGTTTCTTGTAACTCCCATGACTGCAGACTCCGGCTTGCAGGCGAGTTCCCTTCCTTCTGAGTTTTCGGAATAATCTTTTCCAGCTAACTCTTTTAAACGATGCTCGGTCCAATTCAGCCATGCATCGGGCTATATCCGGATTCCGAAATATTGATTTTACTTAGCCCCGAAGGCCAACCATTCCAATGTGAATAGTATTTTTGGCTAAAAACTTTTTGCGAAAGGTCAGGGCCGGTCATAAACATCAAACCATTATGAGGACAAGATGCGTGGCTCGAGGCAGCCCCTCTACCAGCATGTCCCATCGAGGTGGAGATCGTGTTCCATTTTTCAAGGGATTCGATCAATGATTCACAATATCCCACTCGCGCATAACGCCACGAGCATATCAGGAAGTAGTGAGGTTGATGGCGCACTTAAAGGACCCTTGGTATTACGACTGTTTATAAAAGAAACCAACCACAGTTACCCCCGTACGCCTTCTTCTTCCTATCGCCATTACCTTTCCCAATCTACAGAGCTTGAGAACCCCAATCCAACTTCCCGCGAAGTTGAGTTCAGCGATGGCCGGATCTGGAGCGAAGGGTAAGTGGGAGTCCTTGTGCGTAACCAACAACAACATTGAGGACCTGAAGCGAGTAGGCTTCCTCTCCCCCAACATCGCTCATCGGGCCCCTAAGGAGGGCCAGGTCATGCCGACGTCCCGTGCCAGCGAACGGGTGGTGTTCATTCCCCACTTCATCCGAGAACTGGGTTTCCCTCTCCACCCATTCGTTCAAGGCATGATGTTCTACTATGGGCTTGATTTCCATGACCTGGCTCCGAACTCCTTTCTCCACATCTCGGCCTTCATCATCATTTGCGAGGCCTTTCTTCGGGTCTAGCCGCACTTTGGCCTATGGCTGAAGGTTTTTAATGTCAAGCCGAAGATCGTCGATGGCTAGCATGTGGATTGTGAGGGCGACACGGTGAGCAGGCTCACCCGACTCGGCTGGCCGGAGGGCGTGTTTATAGACACGATCAAGATCTGGAAAAAAGAATGGTTCTACATCACAGAGCCGCGTGAGGCGACCTGGGCAGCTGCTCCGAAATTCAGATCCGGACCTCCCGCGAGGCTAACCTCATGGAGCGGAAAGGGCCTTGACTGGGGGTCTACCTCCGAGGTGAAGGCGCTGCAAAAACATGTCTCCGATATGATAGAGGCGGGGGCCGCATTGACCAATGTGGTCCAGATCATGCTCTATCATAGTCTGCTGCCTTGCCAGCTTCGAGCTGCCCCGGTGTGGTCCTGGAAACCCGAAGACCACCGCACCATGCAATATTTCAATGGCACCACCCATGAGAAATTGTGGAGGGCACTGTTCAAACCGCAGAAGACTTGGCCAGCCTAGAAGGAGGACATCGGCCTCGACGCCGAGAACTCCCCTAGGGAGGTAACATAACATTTGTTCTCCTTTATGTTCGGATATTTGTATTCCCACTATGGTCCTCAACTCCTTATTTCCCCAGGGCTGGCTTAAGAAGGCCGTGCAGATGAGCTGTCCGGCCCCACTGCCCGAAGACCCTGTGTCGGCCCCGCTAGAGGAGATGCTAATAGTGGCGCCTTACAAGGCACCAGAGAAAAAAAGAGAAGAAGAAGAACCATGCAAGGGAGGCCAGGGAGGGCCTCCGCCCGCGGGTCCCTCCAGACACCAAGTCTGGGAACACCCATGCCCGCTCCGCACAGGAGGGGGAGCAGGAAGAAGAAGAGGAGGAGAGCGATTCCTCCTGTACCAGGAAGAAAGCGGCGTCGGCCAAAGCCAAAGGAGAGCATCCTTCCCCAGCTCCAAAGAAGAGGAGCAGGGGCAAACTAGTCATACTCGATGACTATTCGGACTCCGATGAGGAGTCCACAGCCTTTGAGAAGATCCCGGAAAGGGTTTCTAGTGTCAAGCCCCGTGCTGAAAGGTGAGAATACGAAGACTGTCCGAGCATTGGTTTTACTAACCTATTACTAAAAGCATGTATGCTATTGTGCTATAGCCCGCATCGCGACCTCCTTAATGACCATATGTCGGAGGGCACTTCCCCACCAACCGATTTGGCAAAGAGCGGAGGTGCATCGCACTCCACGCCTCCTTCGATCATCAGAGAGACCGGGGAGGTGCTGTCCCAAAGGACCCCACCCATGCCGAACACGGGGGTTGACGGCGACATCGACATGGCCGAAGCTAACGATTCGGCCGCCGAAGACTAGGAGAAGGAGCTCGAGCAAGCCGAGCCCTCTCAAAAGACAGTTTTGGAGCCTTCATAGCCCTCCGAAGTGTCACAACCGCCTCCCACCGAACAAGGAGCCCGTGCCCCACCGCTGGTGCCGAACACCGGGGACCGAGTCGTGGCAGAGTGGTCGGACATAATGGAGGAGGCTATGAACAACTCCTCCATAGTCGGGGAACACCGCACCCTGATGGGTGTGGTTTTGCAAAGCATTCAGTCCGTTAACAATGGACTGAAAGATGCTTTTGGTGGCGTGGTAACAGGCTTTGAGGTAAACAAAGTAATGCTTTCTCTTCATAAAAATGCATTTGGTGGACAAAATTTTAAACAGTCCTTATATATAACAGCCCCCAAGACTCTGGCAGATTTTGGAAAAAAACTTGCCTGAGGCTCGAAAATCTTCGAGACAATTAGTCTAGATGTGAGGCCTGGTTTGTTTTTGCAGACATCAGCATTGGCAGCTTCCGCCAACGCCGCGGAGCTGGCCGAGATGAATTGGAAGCTCAAGAGCTCCGAGGAGGAGTTGACCTCGTCAACAAACAGTTTGATGAAACACAAGGTTAGTCCATGCAAAACGTAGTTCCTTGATTTTCTTTGTCAAGCAAAGTGATCGGTATTATCCCTGAGCAAGTCATGATTTATAGCTTCCGCCGCGGAGGTTGAGAGTCTCAAGGCCGAGCTGCTAAAGGCCAAGAAGGAAACGGTCGAGCAGAAGGTGGCGGCCGAATGGGCGGCCACCGAACTCACATCGGTGAAGGCCGACAGTGAGAAGCATGAGGCCAGTGTGGCCGAGGTGCAACAAGAGCTCAAGGATGCCATCACTAAATGTGAGAACCTTGAGCAGAAGAATAAGGATCATGCCATAGAGCTGGCCAAGATGAAGACAGAGGTCCAGGAAGCGCGGACGGAGGCGCGAGGTGCTCGAGAAGAGCTTCGGCAAGTAAAGCAGATTGCGAATGGTAAGCAGTACTTACTGTAGAGTGTCTTTGGCGGCCAAAGACTCGCATTGCTTACATGGGTATGGCATTCTGCAGGCGCGTTTGCGGAGCTCCCGAAGAGTGCTGCTGACATCGCAAGGCACTATGCGGCTCGGGAGGGTGACACCAAGCTGAGGCTATTCTGGGCGCAGTTCCAGGCGCCCGAGCACACTCCCCTCCTTGTGAATCAAATGAAACAACTGATGGAGCTTCACCGCATGGTGGAGCCGGCCATGAAGGACCTTTATGTCCAGCTATGGCCCTCCGAGCCCTTGCTGAGCAGCTATTTTGGTCTAGTGGCGAAGCTGTGTGATGCTACTGCCCATGTTGAGACCGTTAAGCACTCGGTGTGTATTGAGGGGGCTCGGATGGCATTCTCGAAGACCATGGTGCATTGGCCAAAGATCAAACCCGTCGAGATGGCCACCGGACCTCCCCCAACTAGGAAAGAGCATAGGTACCTGGAGCAATACTTCGCCGCCATGATGGACGGTGCTCGGGCAGTAGAGGCACTGTGTTCATAGGATGCAGTCCTTGAGTAGTTGTGTCGTTATGTATTAAACTGTGGTTTGAAATTTTATGCTGTATGATGGAGTTGTTCATGTATGGTTTTATCATACTTGTGTGTGTTGATATTAATTTTGACTCCTATGCGGCCGTTTTATTCTGAAAGTTTCCAGTCGTCGGCTTCAGCCCCCATGTAGATGCTACAAGGGGTGTTCTATCCTCCGCACTGTAACCCTTAGCCGATGTTTCGGTGCCCGGAGGCGGTAGTGCAGGAGGGGGAACCAGGCAATCAGACTATGCGGCTTTATTACTTTCACTTAACCATAGGAGCTTGATTGTGGGGGCTAGTGAATAGCCCCCAGTGTGGTGAGATGTCCGGCAAACCTAAGGGCCATGCATCAATCACTTGATTTGTTCAAAGACAAATCCTTCATAGTACATGGGTCAATCGCTAACGATTTTTAGTTTAAAGACCTGTCATCGGATCGCCGACCAGTTCTCGCGTATTATGACAGTCAGTTTTTGGCTTTCTCCACTGAGGTACTTGACCGAAGTAGGTGGAAGTACAATCGCAGTGGTTCTCCCTTTACCTTCTCAGCCGAATGTGTGGAACGTAAGGAGGTAAACACAGGAGTGGGGCAACCCAACTATTGACCCAAGACATAAATCGGAACCGCTGCATAAAATGCTATATCCGAGATGCCGAACACAGTGAGAAAGAAAGGTGTCGGTCTTTGATGTATAGGGCGAGCGTCGAGGTCAAGCCCCCGGTGTCGGTGTCAAAACCGACAGATCTCTGGTAGGGGGCCCAAGCTATGCGTCTAAGGATTAATGGTAACAATGGACAATGGGGACATGATGTTTACCCAGGTTCGGGCCCTCTTAATGGAAGTAAAACCCTACATCATGCTTGATTGTATTCGATGAGTATAGGGGTTACAAGAGTTGATCTACCTCGAGATCGTAATGGCTAAACCCTAGCTGTCTAGCCTATGATAATTCTGATGACCTCTACGGACTAAACCCTCTGGTTTATATACACCAGAGGGGCCCAGGGTCGTACAAAGTCGGTTTACAGAGGAAGGATAGAGTACATCCGGACACCAAACTTGCCATCCATGCATACAGGAGTCCCACCCGGACATGGGGGATAGTCTCCTACTTCATCTTCGCGGCCCATCAGTCTGGCCCATATCGAATAGACCGGACACCCGAGGACCCCCTAATCCAGGAGACCCTCAGTAGCCCCCAAACTTGCCTTCAATGACGATATAGTATCCGGCTTATGTCTTCGGATTTGCAAGGCGGGTTCTTCATCATACTCTAGATTGACAACAGTCCAGTTTGGACCTCCATGTTCTGCCTTTATGATTCCTCCCCATCGTCGCCTTGATTTCCACGCGTCGGGTGAATGTGAACAGTACATAATTTTTTACAAATAATCCCCTTATCATGCAAGGGCGGTATCTATATAAGGAGGTTAGATCTCCTAATGCCACCCCATATCGTGCAAAGAGCATCAAAGCAAACCACGAAAAATCAAAACATGGCGAGCGCTCCTGGCTCTTCCTCGCGCCCTCAAACGGGTGATTGGCGAAGCTGCTCAGTGTCTCACCCTCAGCTGTATCAACTTCAGACGCAGGGATATCCCCCTCTCACAGATCTAGTCTTCGTGCGGGCGGGATTGGCATCGATTGGCCATGACGTGCTAGCAGAGAACTTCCCCAATCCCAACAAGGAGGAGAGGGTGTGCTTCGTCTCGTTTCTTCTAAGGGGCATAGGATTCCCAATCCACCCCTTCCTCAGAGGTCTATTGGAATTCTATGGGATCCAGCTGCACAACCTCACACCAGGTTCTATTCTGCACATTTCTTGTTTTGTCGCTCTCTGCGAACTATTCTTAGGCTGCGAGGCTCATTTTGAACTATGGAGAAAGTTCTTTTGCCTCGTCCCCCGTCATAAAGGGGGTTCTATATTTAAAGTGGGCGGCGCCGATGTATGGCGCATAGCCGGATCAGGTTACCTCGTCGGAACTCCCAAGAAGGCATCCGAAGAATGGGCTTCGGAATGGTTTTATATCGAGGATGTTCCCCTTCCGGACCCAGTTCGACATGGACTCCCCGAATTCTCCAGTGCTCCTTTAAAGAAACACCTCAACTGGCGCCCCCGGAGCCCCAAAGAAGAAGACAGTTCGGAAGTAAAGAGGTTGGTCAGCAAGGTCAGGTTACTTGCCCATTCCGGACTCTCGATAATCGAAGTCATGGCTATCACGGTAAAGTGATGCATCCATCCCCTTCAATCGAGAGTGGCCCCTTTATGGTGTTACAATGGGGATTACGACGCATCTAGCTATAGGTGCAAGGGCCCGGATACCCCCGCCGCTCTGGCCGCCATTCTAGCAGATCTTTATAAGGGGGAGAAAGAAGAATTCCACCATTTAAATTGTCAAGAAGGTGTCTCCATGTATAACCCCATTGAATGGGTGAGTTTTTTGATTATCAGCATTGTCCTACCTCATTATCGAGGCATTCTAATTGAATTGTTCTAGTCGTCTTTAAAACAGACATGGAGGAAGGTCATCGAAAATGTGCACTGCCCCTCTCCACAACCAGAGGACTATGCTCGCCACGAAGATCCTGGCCTCTGTGACGATCCGGATATATTTATAGAGTTTGATGACGGAGTCTTTTATCAAGCAAGCCATGATGGTTCGGAAGTGCCATTATAGCCGACTACCCCGGCCTTCTCCCTTTCTCTAAGGTAAGTATTCGGAAATCATCCTCAGAAAGAGGAGTCCCCACTTGCAGCTCACCCATCACACTGAATCGTGCTTTATGGGATTGGCGCTCGGTGAGCCATACTCCATCGAGGGCGGCCCCTAGGAAGGTAGCATCTGTGCAGGGTGAGCCTTTAAAACGAAAGGAAACCGGGAGCGCCGTCAAACCCCCTCCTTCATCAAAGAGGTATAACCTTTAATATATGCCTAGGCATAAAACCAGATTGTCATATTTCTCCTCCCATCTTATTCCAGGAGAAGCACGCGGCGAACCGTGTCCAAAATCCCTGTTAGCCGATCATCAGCTAATCCGGCGCCATGCTCATCAACCAGGACAAGAGCCAATACGGATGCAGCGCCAATTCGTCCACCTCATGAAGATTCGGATGACGTGTCCGTCACAAATTCCGAAGTAGAGAGCTTGATGAATCATCGATGTCTGAAAGAGACCATGCGCACTCCAGCTTTTACGGAGCAAGAATTTAATGCCCTCAGCACCGTGGATGCATATATCCGAGCCACCCGGGACGGACTTGCTGGAGTTGCCCACCTATTTTCAAAAGATATGCATGTAATGGTTTGTGTAAATTTAGTAGATATATGCCAGTAGACCTGAGACTTGAAGTTGTTTAGGCCAACCGATTTAAGTATCGTTATGACCGTAGGTCCTCAAAGAGAACAACAACGCACTATCCCAGGAGCTTGAAACAAGCCGGACAAAGCTAAACACCGTCAACATAGAGCTAGAAGAACTGAAGAAGGTTAATATGACCGTTGATCAAAAGAACAAACTGGAGGAGGAAAATGATAAGCAAGCCGAAGAGACAAAGAGCTTAAAAGCTCAATTATCGGATGCTCAAAAAGAGAATAAAAAGCTAAAAGGTGGCATATTCAATATGACCTTTGTACCATCCAAGTTGCTCATATTATCCCGTAATTCGGAGTGTTATAATGCTACTCTTGCAGGTCTCTTAACCGGGCGTCATGAAGAAGAAGTATCCGGATTTCGAGGCGACATTTTAAAAGAGCTGTCCGTAGTGCATGAGCGAGCCCGGAAAGCCATGAGAAGTATGGCCAAGGCCTTGTGGCCATCCGATGCCCCTCCAGAAAGTATGGAGGGGTTGGCAAACCTGTTCAAAGGTGCCCGGTGCCGTTTTGAGCTATGGAAGTCGTCAGCATGCCGGGAAGGTGCACGAGAGGCATGGGCAATGGTGAAGACGCGCTACACCAGGCTTGACCCGAATCGTATGGCCCGAGTTGGACCGCAGGGGCCGGACGGAAAAGAGATTCCCGTGAACTTGGAATATGACCAAGTGATGATAGCTGTGAAATATTCACAAGAAGACTGTAGCTTAAACAGTCTTATAGATGACATAGATAAAGAGTAGGCGTTCAATTCAATGTATCAATGTACTTTATCATCAAACTTATCTCCAACCGAACTTGTCAAAATTTGTCATCGCAGACCTTCGGCTTCAACCTCCAAACCAAGAAGTTGGAGTGTTTCCGGATACCATGTTAGAATGTAATAAACATTCATTATGTCCGGAAACCAGGCAATCCGGTCATGTTGCTCGAACAGACAAAATTTGTTCGGGGAGTTATGTTATATTACTTTTTAACGTAAGAAACATCTTCCTGGGAAAATAGTTCCGTTAAGGGTTCCTTTCCTTGGGTCAGCACGCTTAAGTATGCCTATCTAGGCTTTTGATCCGAGTTACGGGCAGCCTATCCCGTATTTGTTAGAAGAAATACACAAATGTAAATAATATGTCGTTGCTTGCCGACCAATTATTCCCTTAAGAATGCTAGCTTTCGGCTTCACCCGTCTGAGGTACAGATCCGGAGTACCCGGTTGTAACAATCGCAGAGGTGCTCCCTTTACACCCTAGCCGAACAATCGGGAACGTAGGGTATAAACACAGGAGCGAGGCAACCCAGCTTGGCAAAACCTTAAGTCATAGTGGTGCATATAATGGCAAAAGATGTATAGAACAAACGACGTAAACAATGTAAGCAACCAGCTTTCAGTAATAAGCTTCGTTAAAGAAGCCCCCAGTTATAGTGGGGTGTATACATTTAAAGATGTGTACCCCTAATAGTTCGGTAGATCCGAACATACCCTGGGAGAAAAGAAGGAAAAAATAAAAAATAAGAGGAGAAAAAACGAATCTAATCAAAGAAAGAAAAAAGGATGAGACCGAACTATCCATAGAATCGTCGGAGCCGAGCAGCGTTCCATGGATTTGGCTCAAGGCGATTATCCGATGCGTTACGAAGGCGATAGGCTCCTCCTGTGAGAACTTCATCAATGATGAAGGGGCCCTCCCATCTTGGTTTGAGCTTATCCTTCTTCTTCTCCGAGAGACGCAAGACAAGTTCACCAATGTTATAAGTCTTGGCCCGCACTTCTCTGCTTTGGTATCTCCTGGCCTGTTGTTGATAAAGTGCGGAACGGGCTTGTGCAATATCATGCTCCTCTTCGAGACCGTCTAGGTCGTCCTGCCGATTGAGCTCGGCTTCTCGCTCTTCGTACATGCGCACTCGAGGTGAGTCATGAATAATGTCGCAGGGCACAACAGTTTCCGCGCCGTACACCATTAAGAAAGGTGTGTATCCGGTTGTCCGGTTAGTTGTAGTCCGTAGACACCAGAGCACGGAATCGAGTTCCTCAACCCAGTGTTTATCTGACTCCTGTAGGGAGCGTACCAGTCGGGGTTTGATGCCGCTCATTATCAGGCCATTGGCCCGTTCGACCTGACCGTTTGATTGAGGGTGGTAGACGGATGCATAGTCGAGTTTAATGCCCAATTTAGCACACCAGTTTTTCACCTCATCAGCTATGAAATTGGAGCCATTATCAGTGATGATAGTGTGCGGGACACCATAACGGTGTACCACGCCGGATATAAAGTCAATCACTGGTCCTGCTTCAGCCGTTTTTACTGATTTGGCCTCTATCCACTTAGTGAATTTGCCCACCATAACCAGTAAATATTTCTTTTTATGGCTTCCCCCTTTAAGGGGTCCGACCATATCAAGCCCCCAGACCGCAAAGGGCCAAGTAATGGGGATTGTTCTTAAGGCGGTGGGAGGCATATGACTTTGATTGGCGAAAAGCTGACATCCCACACAACGCTGGACAAGGGATTGTGCGTTTGATCGGGCCGTTGGCCAGAAAAAACCTGTCCTGAAAGCTTTGCTTACGAGGGCCCGAGCTGTGGCGTGATGGCCGCCCATACTAGCATGTATTTCAGCCAAGAGTTGCCGTCCCTCCTCTTCGGAGATACACCTTTGGAGAACTCCGGTAGTGCTTTTCTTGTACAGTTCACCTTCGTGAACTTTGTAGGCTTTAGAACGCCGAACTATGCGACAGGCCTCATTTTGATCATCAGGAAGCTCCTGCCTATTAAGGTAGGCTAGGAAGGGTTTAGTCCATGGAGCACTAATGGCCATGATCTCATGAGCAGAGGGTGTTACTTCGGTATCCGAACCTCCGATGATACCTGTATCATGTTCGGCTGATGGGGGTGCGATCAGGTCTGTACTTGCTTCTCCGCTCTCGTCCTGCCATACCACGGATGGCTTGAAGAGCGTTTCCACGAAGGTATTAGGCAGGACGGGGTCGCGCATGGCACCCATGCGAGCAAGTATATCCGCTGCCTGATTACTGTCTCTAGCGACATGATGAAATTCGAGCCCCTCGAACCAAGCTGATATTTTTAATACGGCATTTCAATATGCCGCCATTTTTGGATCTTTTGCATCGAACTCTCCATTTACCTGAGATATTGCGAGGTTCGAATCGCCGTGCACCTCTAGGTGTTGTATGCCCATGGAGACATCCATGCGGAGACCATGTAGAATTGCCTCGTATTCGGCTGCATTATTGGATTCCGTATACATGATTTGCAACATGTAGCGGACTGTGTCCCCAGTAGGGGATGTCAAGATGACGCCAGCCCCCAGTCCGGCTAGCATTTTAGAGCCGTCGAAGTACATGATCCAGTTGGAGTAGGAACTGTACTCTTTGGGGAGCTCGGCTTCCGTCCACTCTGCGATGAAGTCGGCCAGCACTTGAGATTTAATAGCTCGGCGTGGCTTGTATGTTATTTCAAATGGTAAGTGCTCAACGGCCCATTTAGCTATGCACCCAGTGGCGTCCCTGTTATTTATAATGTCGTTAAGTGGTACTTCAGATGCCACCGTGATCGAACACTCTTGAAAATAGTGTCGGAGTTTTCGGGATGCCATTAAGACTGCGTAAGCTATCTTTTGGTAGTGAGGGTATCGGGATTTGCAGGGTGTAAGGACCTCCGATATGTAATACATCGGCTTTTGGATGGGGAATTTATGTCCCTCTTCCCCTCGCTCGACGACGAGTACGGCGCTCACTACCTGGTGAGTTGCGGAGATATAAAGCAGCATAGGCTCGCCAACACTTGGGGCGGCTAGGATTGGATTGCCCGATAATATGGTTTTTATTTCTTCCAATCCGGCTGTGGCCGCTTCCGTCCATTCAAACTTGTCGGCGCGTCTAAGCAGTCTATAAAGTGGTAATGCTTTTCTCCTAATTTAGAGATAAAGCGGCTCAAGGCCGCTACGCACCCTGCTAGCTTTTGGACCCGTTTTAGGTCTGTTGGCGTAGCCAATTGTGACAAGGCTTGGATTTTAGCTGGGTTTGCTTCAATTCCTCTATGGGAGACAATGAACCCTAATAGCTTTCTGGCTAGAATGCCGAAGATGCATTTTTCCGGATTGAGCCGTATGTCGTATGCTCGGAGGTTGTCAAATGTGAGGCAGAGATCATAGGCCAATGATTCTACGTGCTTGGTCTTGATGACCACGTCGTCCACATATGCTTCTACTCTCTTGCCGATTTGTTTTTCCAAGCATGTTTGAATCATGCGTTGGTAAGTGGCAACAGCATTTTTGAGCCCAAAAGGCATAGTGTTGAAACAGAAAGGCCCATACGGGGTGATGAATGCCGTTGCGGCCTGGTCGGACTCCTTCATTTTAATCTGATGGTATCCAGAGTAAGCGTCAAGGAAACACAATGAGTCGCGTCCCGCGGTCGCATCAATAATCTGGTCAATGCAGGGCAATGAGAAAGGGTCTTTAGGGCAAGCCTTATTGAGGTCTTTGAAATCGACACAAAGGCGCCAAGACTTGTCCTTCTTCGGCACCATGACCAAGTTGGCTAGCCAATCCAGGTGTTTGATTTCTCTGATGAACCCGGCCTCGAGTAGTTTGGCTAGCTCCTCCCCCATAGCATGTCGTTTGGGTTCGGAAAATCGACGTAGCATTTGCTTGACTGGTTTGAACCCCTTAATTAGGTTGAGGCTGTGTTCGGCCCGTCTACGTGGGATACCGGGCATGTCCGAAGGGTGCCAGACGAAGATATCCCAATTTTCACGTAGGAACATGCGTAACGCGGCATCTACCGTCGAATCCAGCTGTGCTCCGATGGACGCTGTTTTGTTAGGATCCATCGGGAGCACTTGAAATTTAACTATTTTATCTGCTGGCTTGAAAGAGGTGGATTTAGGTCTCTTATCGAGAATCACATCATCCCTGTCCACCGTGGATCGTAGGGTGGTTAACTCTTCAGCCGCAAGGGCTTCGGAGAGTGCCTCAAGGGCCAAGGATGCGGTTTTGTTTTCGGCGCGGAGTGCTGTATCCGGATCACTTGTAACTGTGATTATTCCATTGGGCCCCGGCATTTTAAGCTTCATGTACCCATAATGGGGTACGGCTTGGAAGCGTAAAGAAGCGCCATGCCCTAAAAGGGTGTGGTAGCCACTATTAAAGGGAGCGATGTGAAAGAGCAGCTCCTCCGACCTGTAATTTTCAGGCATGCCGAATACTACGTCGAGTTTAATTCTCCCCGAGCATCGTGCTCCTCGACTGGGGATGATACCTCGAAAGGTGGTACTGCTTTGCTCGATGCGTGTTCTATCGATCTGCATTTTGTTAAGCGTGTCCTCGTAGATGAGGTTAAGCCCGCTGCCGCCGTCCATGAGCACTTTGGTAAGTCGAAAGCCGCCACAATTGGGTTTAGGACTAAAGCGACAGGTGCTCGGACTGATCGGGCCCTTGGTTCGTCATCAGCGGTGAAGGTTATTGCCGCGTCATTCCATGGGCATACTGCGGTTACTTGGTGGACTTCAGCGAGGTCGCGGAGTGCCCTCTTATGCTTATTATTTGAGGAGAAAGTCTCAAAGACCATAAGGACGTTAAAATCGTCATCCTCCGGAGAATACTTCTCTGGAGTGGTGGTGGTGAGGATAGCCTCGCCACTTTTAGCTACCTGCCGAAGTACCCAACATGCTCGAAGGCTATGGGTTGAGTCTGTGCTCGGCGTTGTATGTATCGGAGAGGGCTTGTAGAGGAGTTTGTCAAGAACGGACCTATATCCCGTAGTGGATTTTTTCTTGCCGACGGGCTTATGGTCGGATGCCTCGTAAGGGTGTATCCGTTTTGCCCGGGCAGTGCACTGCTTAAAGCCAGCAGGTTCCAATTGGGTTGTCTGTGCTTTCCAAGTGCTTTCCATCACGCAATACTTCCGTACTATGTGTGATAGCTCCGTGAAACTCTGTATGCGCCAGCGGTTGAGGGCATTCGAATTCCCTCATCGGTACAATTTCGATGAAAGACCGAGACTACGTCGTCATCGCAACAATCTTTAATCTTGTTTTTAACCAGTAGGAATCTGGCCCAGAAGTGGTGGACCGTTTCCCGAGGTTGCTACCATACATACATTAGGTCACATATGTCTGGAGGGCCTGATTTACTTGGAGAGTATTGATTGTGGTGGGTGGGTGGGCAAAAACTCGAGTCCGGACCCAAGATTGCATCCGGAGCATGTAAAATCTCCGAAGTCACCAGTTCGGGTCCAGGGAGATCCAAGTGCTCCCTGGACCCAATGTTCGACCCTGAGTTTGGGGGACACAAAGTCTCATCCAAAGGGAGGGTGTCCGACCCAAGAAGGTTGGAGAGCCGAACATAGCTGGTCTTTAGTTTAGGGGAAGAAGTGTTTTCGGCTCGTTCCTCGACGACCGCTACCAGGTGGGTGATCGGTGGGGAATTAATTTCCCTCTGGTCAGGTTTGAGCCCGATCCGATCATAATCCGTTGAAAGCCCCAGGGCAGCGATGCAATCTAGCAGCTTGTTTAAGGACGAGACGTCCGCCGGATCCATCTTTTGGGAGTATTGGAGACCTATGCGGGGGTGATGTTTGGCGATCACGGGGGGCGCTGTTTGCTTGATGGCCACGTCATCACCCACGGTGAAACTGCCGACCTGGAGGACCTGTCCTAAAGTTAGGCTTCTTCCAGAGGTGATATCGTCGTTGATGACAAGACGAGCCATAGATCGCTTCTCGCGACTACATAGCGGAGCTCTCAATGAATGCACCAATGTCGGTGTCAAAACCAGCAGATCTCGGGTAGAGGGGCCCAAGCTGTGCATATAAGGATCGATGGTAACAATGGACAATGGGGACACGAAGTTTACCCAGGTTCGGGCCCTCTTAATGGAGGTAAAACCCTACGTCCTGCTTGATTGTATTCAATGAGTATAGGGGTTACAAGAGTTGATCTACCTCGAGATCGTAATGGCTAAACCCTAGCTGTCTAGCTTATGATAATTCTGATGACCTCTATGGACTAAACCCTCCGGTTTATATACACACCGGAGGGGCCCAGGGTCATACAAAGTCGGTTTACAGAGGAAGGAAAGAGTACATCCGGACACCAAACTTGCCATCCACGTATACAGGAGTCCCACCCGTACACGGGGTAGAGTCTCCTGCTTCATCTTCATGGCCCATCAGTCTGACCCATATCGAATAGATTGGACACCCGAGGACCCCCTAATCCAGGACTCCCTCACCCGGTCTAATAGCCGGTATATGTATAATATCTTAAGTGTATCTCACTTGATCGAGACATATTCGAAGAGCGAGAAGGAGCAAAAACGGAAGGGTACATCATGGAAAACTGTAAGCGAACCGTAAAAAGGTTTGCTTTATTTCCAATAAGCTCATGACATTGCAAATTTCTGTGTGTACGAGATTAGAATAACTAACATAATTTTGTATTTTCCCTTATCAGAAAAATACATGAAAAAGAAAGGAGGTTGAAATTTTTTTGGATTTATGGTTAGCCGTACAATTCGAACAGCCGAACAAGGCCTCGAATAGGGATACGTTGTAAAAGAGAGAGAGAGAGAGATAGATTTACATATGCGAGGTTTACGTAGGGCCTTGACACGTGGGTTAACACCCAAACTGTGCCCTACTGCACTTCTGCGCCTTTGCTTCTGTTTGGAGGAACAACTTCATTAGGTGGTTGTCCTGTGACGGGTCCTTAACAAGGAGTCTTCAAGGGGTTGCTGCATTGGTGGGGCTTGATGCCGGATAGGTCCTAGATGGTACCTGTTCGTTGTCCGAAGAAGCATTATTCCATGGTGCGGTAAAACCGAACTACTGGTTTAAGTCCCACAGCTGCCCATGGTATCTTGAGTACAAAATTATGACATCTCAGCACGTAATGTGCGGCTGAGGTTAGCCTGCCATGGGGGGCGTATCCCTATGCACGTCGAACGTAGAGAGGCCCCTTGGCTGGGGATAGGGCCCGCGCTCGCTTATTTGCCTCTCGCGCCTTGACAACGAGCTGACCTTTTGGCCCTTCATATTCGGCCACCAATGCCGCAGTGTGTTCCTTAGTCTGGAGAGAGCGCTCCGTATTGCCATTAAATGTGATGACGCCTCTTGGTCCGGGCATTATTAATTTGAGGTATGCGTAGTGGGGGATGACATTGAAACGAGCAAAGGCCGTTCAGCCTAAGAGGGTGTGACAGCCTAAGAGATCAAGTCTTCGCTCCGCAAGTTATCCGGGGAGCCAAATACTACTTCCAAGGTGAGAGTGCCCGGACAACGGGCTTCAATGCCGGGGATCACCCCCTTGAAGGTGGGCTTGATTTTTTACTGTATCTTCATTGATCAGGTTGAGGCTACTGCCACCGTCCATAAGGACTCTGGTAAGGTGGTATCCATCGATGATGGGGGTCGAGGACCAAAGCTGCCGATCCTCCATGATGGATACCGGTCAGGTGGTCCTTGCGGTCAAAGGTGATCGGGCATGCCGACCATGGGTTAAATTTCGGCGCTACATGCTCTATGGCGTAGACGTCGCGAAGTGCGCGCTTCCTCTCCTTCTTCGGTATATGAGTGGCATAGATCATATTCACTGTTTTAATCTCTGGAGGGAATTGCTTCTGGCTTCCACTATTCGGCCTGCGAGGCTCCTCATCGTCCTTGCTGCGGGGGCTTTTGCCCATGTATTCAGATGTAAGTTTGCCGGCCTGCTTAATAACCCAAAAATTACGGTTGGTGAGGTTTGCTGGCTTGTGGGAGGTGCCATGGATCTGGAAAGGCCTATCCAGGATGACATCCAACTTGGTAGGTCCGTCTTGGTTTCCTTTAGAGGGCTTTTTTTGCAGCCCTTGTCGGCGTTCTGGGAACCAGGGTACCGAGACTTGCCTGCCTGCGGCCCACGGCGTGGATCCATCGATGGCCTGGTATGGACCATCTTCAGCGTCAGCAAGACAAGACCCTCGCGAGGGGCCAAGCCTCGTGAGGCGGACGACGCCAAGACCTCCGGAGGGAGTGGCCTCCCTAGGCTGGCTTCTGAGGAGCGGAGATTCCTATGCAAGCACCCATCTCATGAGGTTCAGGTGACGCAAGCCATGACGACCAAGGCCAGGCGGGCGCCAGCGGGCGCAGCGTAGCAGGTTTCCTGTTTTGTGCTAAGGAGGCAAGCGCAGGCTCGGAGTCCAGAGGAATCACCCAAAGGTTTCCATTCCCGAACAACAAGACCAAGACCGCCAGGACGGCAGAACGGATGTCATCGCCGAGCCCACCACGACGTCACGATCAGAAGCTTTGCAAGCGAAGACCAACTTTCGTCAGGATAAGATGTACTACTTGTCCCCCTTCAAAATTGGCCGTTGTGGGATCCCTTCCCACCTTCATTTTGTAGGAAGTGGACCAAGGCCACTATATATATAGGTTAGCCACCACTGTAGGAAGGGGAGATCGAATCCTCAGCTCAAACCCACACAAGAATAGACCTCGTGAGGTTGTTCTTCCTCTGTACTAGTTCATCCTTAGCCCATCGCGAGGCTAATCCACCCCAAAGCAGGAGTAGGGTCTTACACCGCAAGGTGGCCCGAACCTGGGTAAACTACCATGTCTCCTTCCTTTCCTGTTCATCAAGCTAGGCCGTGAGAGCGACGAATCGGTTGGCTGGAGAGGTCGAGTTCTTTGCACACGCCATAGAGTTCGAACCTTTCTTGGGTCAGCGGAGCCCTGAATCCGACATTTGGCGCGCTAGGTAGGGGCGTGTCGAGGCTCTTCCCCGACCTCTGTCCCATTCCCGCCCCCGCCACCTTCATGGAGGAAGGTCCTCGGGCATACGCCGAACATTGGGCTGCCAGAGCCGCTCAGGCGGCGCCTGCTGATACGTCTCCATCGTATCTACTTTTCCAAACTCTTTTGCCCTTGTTTTGGACTCTAATTTGCATGATTTAAATAGAACTAACCCGGACTGACGCTGTTTTCAGCAGAATTGCCATGGTGTTATTTTTGTGCAGAAATAAAAGTTCTCGGAATGACCTAAAACTTCACGGAGAATATTTTTGGAATAAATAAAAAATATTGGCGAAAGAATCAACCAAGGGGGACCCCCACCTGTCCACAAGGGAGGGGGGTGCGCCCTACCCCCCTGGGCGCGCCCCCTGGCTTGTGGGTCCCACGAAGCTCCACCGACCTCAACTCCAACTCCATATATTCACGTTCGGGGAGAAAAAATCGGAGAGAAGGATTCATCGCGTTTTATGATACGGAGCCGCCGCCACCTCCTGTTCTTACCCGGGAGGGCAGATCTGGAGTCCGTTCAGGGCTCCGGAGAGGGGAAATCGTCGCCATCATCATCATCAACCATCCTCCATCACCAATTTGATGATGCTCACCGCCGTGCGTGAGTAATTCCATCGTAGGCTTGCTGGACGGTGATGGGTTGGATGAGATTTATCATGTAATCAAGTTAGTTATGTTAGGGTTTGATCCCTATTATCCACTATGTTCTAAGATTGATGTTGCTATGACTTTGCTATGCCTAATGCTTGGCACTAGGGCCCGAGTGCCATGATTTCAGATCTGAACCTATTATATTTTCATGAATATATATGTGTTCTTGATCCTATCTTGCAATAGAAACCTATTATGTGTTATGATCCGCATACCGCAAGGTGACAATAATTGGGATTCTTTCCGGTGATGACCGTAGTTTGAGGAGTTCATGTATTCACTAAGTGCTAATGCTTTGGTCTGGTTTTCTATTAAAAGGAGGCCTTAATATCCCTTAGTTTCCATTAGGACCCCGCTGCCACGGGAGGGTAGGACAGAAGATGTCATGCAAGTTCTTTTCCATAAGCACGTATGACTATATACGGAATACATGCCTACATTATATTGATGAATTGGAGCTAGTTTTGTGTCACCCTTGGTTATAGCTGTTGCATGATGAATGCCATCCGACATAATTATCGATCATTGATCCATTGCCTATGAGCTTTTCACATATTGATCTTTGTTTCGTTACTTTTCCGTTTCAACTGTTATGCTTACTACAAAACTGCTACTGTTACTTTTGCCACCGTTACCGTTACTTCCATACTACTTTGCTACTAAATACTTTGCTGCAGATATTAAGTCTTTCAGGTGTGGTTGAATTGACAACTAAGCTGCTAATACTTGAGTGTTGAATCAATAAATTTGGGTTGAATACTCTACCCTCGAAAACTGTTGCGATCCCCTATACTTGTGGGTTATCACCTACCAGCCAAGGAGCTCGACGCCCCACGCTCCCCACGACCGTCGCGACTGCCGGAGCGATCAACCATCGGCGGCACGAGCAACATCCACCCCCCTGTGCAGCACCACACTTGCGTTACCGCACGGTCTTCTGGTTACGCCGTGGCATCATCCCTGCGCACCCGCCGAGAGCAGGCGAACACACGCACTGCGCTCCTCGTGGCGCGTGAGTTACTGCGATGCAGGTTGGTGGAAAGTGGGGACGATGCTTTGCTCGGCCGAGTTGCCAAGCTGCTCGACGCCGCCTGCGAGGGCATAGCACCTTTCTGCATCACGCCCACGGCGCGGACGCTATCGGGAGCTTGCGCCCGCCCCCGCGCCGTCCGCTCGCCCTTCTGAGGAGAACACGGAGGACCTCGCAGTAGGGGTATGGTGCGAGGCGCCGCTGACCCGACCCAAGGTGCGTTTCCCTGGGGCACGGTTGGGGTAGGCGACCCCTCCTAGGTGCTAAGGATGATGGGTGGCAGAGCCAGGGGGCTGTGGTCTGGCCTCAGGACGACGACTCCCGGCGCCCCCATACCGCCGCCAATGGGTTCGTTGTACGGGCACAGGGGAAGCCCGTGCGCACTCCCCACATCGGCTCGGACAACGGAGTTGCCAAGGTTGGGGTCCTTTACTAGCCGACCCGGCGCCACGAGGACGCCTCCCGCGGCAACAACAGTCAGTTACGATCAACACCATTGGGATATGCAACGCTAACCTTGTTTCGCAGGTAGATCGTGCCAAGACGGTGCACCTTCGGGGGTTGGCTTCACCTCGAGCCAGCAGGACATGCCCGGAGGCCGAACAAGGGGCACGCCCCACGCGCGGTGGGAGCTCGGCGCGAAGGATTCCCCGTGCTGTGGGGCGAGCTGCGCTATCCCCACCCCTGTGTGTGCAAGCCAGAAGTGGGTCTTCTCCTGGGGAAGGCGCTGGCAAGCCCTCTCCCCCGGAGGAGGCCCACAGCACCCTCACCACTTCTCGCGTGGCCCCTTGCCCCTTGGTCCTATCCTGGTTTCCGGACGCCCCAACGGTGGCCGGGGGATGCACAGAGCGGGGTTCCTGCCCAGGGGGTGGGGAGTGTTCCTCAACTCACCATGACCAAGGCCATGCGACCGTGAAGATCTCCACTCGTGACATTCTCACGTAATAATGTGTGCGGCTGTACACGCCCCGGAGTCTCCTGAGCGCCACCCTCGGGCCTCACGGGGGCTCCCATGCTCCGCGCTGGCAGTCGACACTGTCCCCCAATGACTATGCCCACGCCCAGTGGAGGCACTGAGCTCCACACTGGTGAGAAGACTAGTGTAGGTGTCGGACGCGGCCGCCTTCTTTGCTCTCTTTTGTAACCCGATTTGCTGCCTTTGGAATGAAATTTGGAGTTTCGCGCGCCTATTAAAAGAAAAAAAGGGGGGAATTTTTTGATTCGCAGTGTTCTTTGCTCTTTGATTTATGTTGGAGGCCAGGCTCCTGCCTGCTACTCCCTTTGCGAGCGCCCCGCGAGCGGGGGCAGTGTGTGGTGTGCGCATCTGGGCTAGCCTGGGCAGCGTCAAGGCCACCTCGGGGCCAAGGACGTAACTGCTGCAGGCCCACCTGCGCGCAGACCTTGCCAAAGGTTTGACATTCGACTCCTCGCGCGGCGCCCTCAAGCAAGCCAGCAGGCGCACCAGGGGGCCTTAAGCACTCACGAGCCCTCGAAGGGCTCGCCTCAGGAGCGATGTGCCTCTGTGATACAAGAACCCGTCCAAGGCCGCGAACACAAAAGAAAAGTCACGTCAACTTCTCTAGTCGGGAGCCCTCCGGTTCACGATGGCACGTTCAGAATTAACCTAGAGGGCACATCATTGTTTCATACATTACAAGGGAGCCCCCCCCCCAAAAAATGCTTTCACGCCTTGTGGGGCCGTGCCTGAAATCTGTGCATGAAAAGCAGGGAATTACAAGCCTAGCGGGGTGCGCTATCGCCAGCATCACCGTCGTCGTCATCACCATCAGCCCCGCCCTATTAGGTCGCGAGTGCAGTCATGTCGTCAACAAGGGCGAATTCCTGGATCAGGTCATCCACATGGTCGTCCACCCAACTCGCCAGGTCGCCCTGGGTTACCCTGGGCACGGGGGCTATCTCGGCGTTGAAGTCGAAATCTGGATTGAGGCTGAGAAGGTAGCTAAAGACGAGCGAGAATGCACGCCCAAGGAGATCTCGGCCCTTCTCTTCGACGAGCTGGCGCACCCTCGCGGCCTTGCCTTCGAGGCAGGTCATGACTTGGGTGAAGAAGCGGAGGTAGCCCTCATCGTCAGCTTCGTATGGGCGGGCGACGCTGTCCTCGCAGATGGTGTCCAAGGCCCGATTGGCCCTGACCCTGAGGTCTTCGAGCATCAAGGAGTGCTCGCGCTGCAACGTTCAGCGGCGGCTCGCATCGTCCGTAGCCCTCTCCACAAGGGACGTGACACCCGCGACCTGCTGCTGGAGCGAGGACAGCTCGGCTTCGGCGGTGACCCGGGCTTCTTCGGCAGCCTTCCCGCGCCGCTCTACCGCGGCCAGCTCCACCTTGAGGGCATCAGCCTTGCCCTGTAGCTCGACCTGCGGCTGTTTGAAGTGAGTCTCCTAGAGCCCCAGCTTTCGATGGTATTCTTCGATGAGGGCTTTGCGGATCCCTGCCACCTTTTGGTCAACCTCCAGCTGAATTCCCGCCACCCGAGAGGCAAGGGCGCCCTCGGCCGTGGATACATGGCGCTCCCTCACCTCCAACCACTCGCGCTCCAGGCTGTGATCCAATGCCTTGAGCGCCAGTGCGTCTTCGCGCGCCTGTACTGCCTTCTCATTTGTAGGGTTCATGGCTTGCGATGCCGCCAGGGCGGCTCTGCGCTCTTGGACTTGCCGCTCAAGGGCGGCGTTCAAGGATCGGAGCTCCCTCTCGCGCTCCTCGGCCGCCTCACAGCGATGGTCCGCGGCCTTGGCCTCCTCCAGAGCACGTGCGCAAGCCTCACGAGAGGCCGCAAGAGACTCCTCGGCCTCCATGCAGGCACGCTCATGCTGCAAGTGCCCGAGGTAAATGGCGAACTTCAGTTGATGCCACTCGCGCGCCAGGCGGAGGCACTCCGCCTCGAGGCGTGCGTCAACATCGGCAAGCTCCCCCCAAGCCGACCCAGCGCACTCGTCGCTTCCCGGAGAAGGTCATGACGGATGGCACTGCGTCCGCGAGCGAGCTCCAGCGCGCGGCCGAGCCCTTCTTCCATGCCCTGGACTGTCGAAGAGGCACGGGATGACTCACCCGTCTCCGGCAGGGGGCTGGTGGCCGGAGCTCCTTCGGCCGCTCCCCGGACCCCGGTAGAGGCGCTGCGTGGCCTGGCCCCACCGCTCAAAGATGAAGCCGATGCGGGGATTGCCCAACCACCGGCAAGAATCAACAGAAGATCCCTTAGCACGCCCCTTGTACCCCAGAGGTGGCCCTGGGGGAATGGTGCCAGGAGAGCGGGCCCATGGCCTTCCAGCGGAGGCTCCGGCTCACGGACCGGCACCACCTCCCACGCGATTGCTCGGCTCGGGAGGTCTGGAGTCGCAGGCAAACCAAAGGCTTCCGAAGGTCGCACCCTGGGTGGCCTCACCGCCGCGGCCGAAGGGATCCTGTGGAGCAAAAGTCAGAAAAGAATGCGGCGCACGAAAATCCAGGAGGACAAGGTACTTACTCATCCATAGCTATCCACTTCCTTTGTTTCAGGGCCCGTGGGGCGCCGCCAGAGCAGCTCCCGAGCCCCATCCTGTTGCGGAGTACCCCGAGATTCGGAAGGGGTATGCCGAAGGCTGGTACGTTGCCCCTCATGGTGAGGGCGGCAGCCGCATTCAGGGGCAGGGTTCCCCCCGTTATGCCTGTGGGGGTGTGGACCGCCACCTCAGGAGCACTTGGTGGTTCCTGCCCTCCAGCAGCCACCTCAGGAGCACTTGGTGCCGCCTGTCCTCCAGCTGCCGCCTCAGGAGTGCTCGATGGCACTCACCCTCCTGCGACGACCGTTGGGGCATGCGCCACAGGATCGACAGGAACGGGAGCCACCAGGACGGGGTTCTCACGGCGCCCCTCAAGACCCTCAGGGCGCAGCCCCCACTTGTCGAAACGGGGCATCTTCTCTATGAAGGCCTCCCCGTTCGAGCAGTTGTACAAGACGCACTCTTCGGCCGGGAGCGCGGCAGGCGCTGGGTCAACCGTCAGGACTTGGAGCACCGTGCGCAGCCTCTTGGAAGGGAGCGAGGGCACCTGAAGCCTCATGGGGTCATTGGGGCCAGTGAAGGCCCACATTGGGAGAGAATGGCACTGGAGCCAGGCGATGCGCCGCCGGACGAACTCCCGCACCACCATCGACACCGTCACCCCTGCCTCCTTTAGCTTGGCTAGCCTAGACCAGACGCGCGTGAGCCACCGGTCGATGACCTTCGCATGCCCCCAGCCGGAGCTCGGTTCCGCCGGCGCCCGCAGGAGCAGGAGTAGGGGGCTGCGCACGGAGGCGTCCACGTACAGGAAGGCAAAAGCACCATGGAGGACGATGAACCCAGGGTCCATACGCAGCGCTTGGATCTGATAGTGTGAGAGCACAGCGTTGAAGAAATCGGAGAAAGGGGGGACCAAGCCGGCCAGAAGAGCGTGAAGATGGATGGGGATCTTGGTGGCCACCATGTCGGACAAGGCCCAGGAGGCAGGCTAGACCGTCGTCGCCTTCCACTCGTTGGAATCGGCGGTGAGGGCCTGCTGGACCTTGTCCAGCCCCTCCTGGTTGATCACCGTGGACCGGTCCTGCGCGGGTTCCGACCCCGGCGAGGGCTCTGTAGGAGCGTGGGCTTTCCCTCCTCTCTTCGACCTAGGAGCCATGACAGCGGAAGAGGATTAGTGCTGGTGCAGAACTCGGAGAAGGAGGCAGTAGCTCGCAAGGAAGAAGAGGAGCAGAGGACAGGCGCGACAGGCAATGAAGGCTCGGCAGCAGGTGCCATCCTTTTTGTCAGCCTGGGCAGTTGCCGAGGCAGCGTGGGGAAGTGGAGACGCCCAGGTCCCATCAGGCGCCACACGTCAACTCGGTCCACAGGCGATTGGGGCCCGCGGCGCTTCGACCTTGCCCTTTGGCTTCGCCCCAATGCCAAGTCCGAGCGCGCCTTGTGCCCGGGGGCTACTGTGGCCAATCTGGGAACCAGGGTACCCAGACTTGCCTGCCTGCGGCCCATGATGTGGCTCCATCGACGGCCTGGTACGGCCCATCTTCAGCATCGGCAAGACAAGACCCTCGCGAGGGGCCAAGCCTCGCGAGGCGGATGACGCCAAGACCTCCAGAGGGAGCGGCCTCCCTAGGCTGGCTCCTAAGGAGCGGAGATTCCTATGCAAGCACCCATCTCATGAGGTTCAGGTGACGCAAGCCATGACGACCAAGGCCAGGCGGGTGCAAACGGGCAAAGTGTAGCAGGTTTCCTCTTTTGTGCTAAGGAGGAAAGCGCAGGCGCAGAGTCCCGAGGAATCACCCAAAGGTTTCCATTCCCTAGCAACGAGACCAAGACCGCCAGGACGGCAGGACGGATGTCATCGCCGAGCCCACCACGACGTCACGACCAGAAGCTTTGTAGGCGAAGACCAACTTTCGTCAGGATAAGATGTACGACTTGTCCCCCTTCAAAATTGGCCATTGTGGGATCCCTTCCCGCCTTTCATTTTTAAGGAAGAGGACCAAGGCCACTATATATATATAGGTTATCCACCACCGTAGGAAGGGGAGATTGAATCCTCAGCTCAAACCCACACAAGAACAGACCTCGTGAAGTTGTTCTTCCTCTGTACTAGTTCGTCCTCAGCCCATCGCGAGGCTAATCCACCACAAAGCAGGAGTAGGGTCTTACACCGCAAGGTGGCCTGAACCTAGCTAAACTGCCGTGTCTCCTTCCTTTCCTGTTCATCAAGCTAGGCCGTGAGAGCGACGAATCGGTTGGCTGGAGGGGTCGTGTTCTTCACACACGCCCCAGAGTTCGAACCTTTCTTGGGTCAGCAGAGCCCTGAATCCGACAGCCCTAGCTTGGAATTGCGGAATCCGGCATTTACTGCCGTGTCATCATCCTCGGTGGCATTTTGTCGGCGCTTATTTTTATTGCGCCTCGGCTTTCTGTTGCCGTTCCGGACTTCCGAAGTGTCGGGGTCTTCTGGGTTGGTGCTTCTACGAGCTAACCAACTGTCCTCGCGAGCACAGAAGCGGGTCCAGAGGGAGGTGAGGGCCGCCATTGTCTTCGTCTTATCTTGGTCGAGCTGTCGTGCGAGCCATTCGTCCCGGATGCGGTGTCTGAATGCGGCTAAGGCTTCGGCATCCGGGCGGTCAACTATCTGATTCTTTTTGTCAAGAATCGATTCCAAAATTGTCGAGCTGACTCACCGGACTTTTGGACCATGTGGCTCAGGTCGTCAGCATCTGGAGGACGGACGTAGGTGCCTTGAAAGTTGGCTTGAAAAGCATCCTCGAGCTCTTCCCAGCTCCCTATGGAGTCTTCAGGCAGGCTATTCAACCAATGCCAGGTTGGGCCTTTGAGCTTTAAGGGAAAATATTTAATGGCGTGGAGATCATCTCCTCGTGCCATATGGATGTGGAGAAGAAAATCCTTAATCCACACGGCCGGGTCTGTGGTTCCGACGTATGGCTCAATGTTTACGGGTTTAAACCCTTCTGGGAATTGGTGCTGCATCACCTCATCGGTGAAGCACCACTGGTATAGTGAGGTTCTATACAAACGGTTTTTAACCCCTTTCCACGACGGCATTTTGAACCATCGCCAAGTGAGTGACTGCGATAGGGGGGTCCTTCCAACACGACCCAGAAACCGTCGGGGATAGGGAGCCTTGATGCATATAGTTAGCCCTATAAAACTGTTTCTGATATCTTGAATATCCAAAACGCTTGATCCTTGCAATTCATTTGTGCTCGCATTGCCATCGCAGTCAGTATTCTGTGGTGCTACGTTTACGATGTGTGACCATCACAAACAGTTCATGATTATAGAACGTGCACGATAAGCAGACAATCACACACATTTACTTTTCCTCGACTGTATGCGATTCGATGTAAGAGTGCATATAGTTGTCCCTATAAAACTGCATGCGAACCTTGAATACATCCCACATGATTCGTCCATCGTACCCGTGCCGGATGAAGACCTATCGCACGCGTTCTTCAATGACCAAATGTTTGCGATGCGCACAACATCATAAATAGTGCATAATTGCCAAGCATGTGTGATAAGGTGACATTCGCAAACATTTAATAAGAAGGAACTGTGTGCGATGCTGTTGTTAATCGCACACATTTTTTCTTGGCTGATCGTGTGTGCAGTAGAGATTGATCGCACACGTAGTGGATCCAAGAAACGTGTCTGATCTGCACGTCTATCGCAGACGTTTCGCTTTCGCAAACCATGTGCAGTGTAATCCCTAATTTAGTCCCTGCATTTAAAAATCACATATTTTGAATTTGAAAGTAGGCAATCACTTATTTTATATGCGCAGTCGTGGGGATTCACAGCGCACTTGCATCTCACACGGTTAAGCCAGTACACCCATGTCCGTTGAGCGTCATCCGAGTCTTTGCAGCAAAAAAAAGTTACAGAGGGTCAGAAGATAGCCACACCAGCATGTGGCCCAAATACATATGAGTGAAAAGGGTGGTCTGTGATGTTCAAAATTCCAATGCACAACTTTGACCGTGCGGGACCACGATTGGGCGTGTCGTCGAAGATCGATGAGAGGGGCCAGAAGTCAAGAACCACCTGGAAGTGGCCAAATATATGTAGGAATATACGGTGTGATGTTTAAAACTTTAAATACACAATGCACAACTTTGGTGGCACCTGCCTCGCAAAACCGAAAGCACCCTTGGATATATCTATAATGACATAATGTCGTAGCTACCTAGCTAGGGAGCTTGACCCACCTCCCACTTCGTGTCAGCGGGGCGGATGCACGTAATAATACTTTGGTCATACATGCATGCCGCCATGACCTACCATAAGACGAACCAGTGAATCTATCGCTATGTCAAACGACAAATGTTGTTGTCGATAAAAAATGGATAAAAAATATATATATAAACCGCTTGGGCCAATAGATTGAACCATCATAAAAATTCGCCCGAGAGGGAGCACAAAACCAGCACCGCCTGCATGCGGCCCAAAATGATGTACATTGGAAGGGGTGATGTGTGTTTTCAATACCGAATAATGTACAATTTAGATGTGGCACCTGCCTCTCGATACATACAACAACCATGAAAGCCAGGTAGTTAAGGACGAGATACGCAGGTTACGGTGTTGGTCGAACCCAGCAATCCGAGCGTGTGGGAGGGAATCATGACAACACATGAGCTCGAGCTTTGGTTGAACGACATGTGACGGTGACCGGCCCTAACACGAACTAGGAGGAATCCATTCATGGCCAATACCTACCCCTCATTATCGGTCAAAGGGATGATATATATACACTCGGGGAGCCCACCGATATGCATGTCGTCACAAAAAACTGCACAAGGGATATGTGGTCGATCAAAAGACCCCCTTATACACTGCATGCGGCCCAAAAATATGTATGGGTATAGTGGTGTGTGATGTGTTAAAATCCCGAATGCACAACTTCGATGGGGCACCAACTACATTACAAACCGAACACCATACCCGACCCCAAGCTAGGTTCAATACGTACAATATTGGTTCCCCAACTTCGAGGCGGGGGGGGGGGGTGTCGTCCAACGCATGTGCTCAAACTTTATTTGGTCTAACATGCACACATAGCAATAGGAAACCATCATGGTCAAACCCTTCTCGTATGTTGGGTCAAAGGGATAGATTGTGTGGTCCCCCCTCGTTATCGATCAAGGATGATATATATATATATACCTCGGGGAGCCCACATATATGTGCAGCGTCTATAAACCGCACAAGGGAGACATATGGATGCTCCATCAGAACACCCGGCCCCCCTATGCCCTGCATGCGGCCAGAAAAAAATGTATGGGTCTGGTGTGTGATTTGTTCAAATCCTGAAAGCACAAGTTCGATGGGGCACCAACTACATTAGTAACATTACAAATTGAACATCATACCCCTGCGGGCAGGTTAAAGACGTACGATGTCGGGAACGCAACTTCGAGGCGGGTGGGGGGTAGGGGTCGGGTGCCGTCCAACGCATGTGCTGAAACTTGATTTGCTCTAACATAGTACATGGAGCAAAGAGTAAACCCTTCTCGTGCGTTGGGTCAAAGGGATAATTTGTGTGGGCCTATAGATGTCGATCATTCTTTGATTTTTTAGAACAAAAAATAACCAATAAAAAACATAGTCTACAAATTAGCAAAACAAGGATCCCAAGGTTTATATAATCGTCATGACAGGTCACTATAGAGACATTTATCTCTATAGTGAAGCTTGAGATATGCAAATTCCCACCGGGTCACCCATCCTTAGACTACTCCAGCCCGAGCATGCTTAACTTCTGCGTTCTATTCGACTAGGCAAGCGGATGGGAAGCCGCCCCTTGCTGATAGGAATTGCCTCCTTGCCTTTAAGGCGTTTCATGCTAGTCATCCTATGGGACCTACTCCCTACTATCACACACGTTTGTGCTTTTAGAAAATGTGTGCAATAATTACATGGCCGGTGTGTCGCCGCCTAGCCTTCTATGAGCACTGACATTGGCAGCGGGAAAACGATGGGAGAAGAGGCAGGAAACCGATGGGAGGAGTGGCGGGAAACGGTAGCGTGTTTGGATATATAACAACATTAGTATGGAAAACTTTTTTTACATGAATATGGAAAACTTAGTAGAGAAGGAAGCGTGAGCTAGAACGACGCATGCGCACAGTGCTTACCCATATAAATAAAATCACAACCAAAACTGCATGTGCTGTCGAAAGGGATGAGGATTGCCGTTCGATCTGGGAGCATCCAACGGTGCAGTCGTACGATCCGTGTGTTTGGGTTCTGGCCAATCAGAACGCACGACTCAGATCGCGCGTGGAGCAGGGGGGCATCGGCCACGGTTTGGTAGGCACACGGCTTTCGTGAGTGAACCGTGTGCTATTTGAAACATTTCGTGGGAATCTCTATTTTTAAATCCCCATAAATCCAAAACTCATCCGAAAATCGTGCAACTTGGCATGGTGTCACGACATGGCACATATATGTCGAGGAATTTTTTTTGTCAATCTTGGGGCAAATTTTATTACAAGCCTCTTACAAACCGGAGCTTCTCTCAAGAAGCCTCGTGATTCCGATAGGGAAATGTGTCCCCCTTGTGGGCGAAACGATAATCACTGCCTCTCTTTTCGCCTTGTATTTTCTTCTACAGGCACCATGGAACGAAATGATATCCGTGCTGAAATTTAAAATTACTCAGGGTTCGTTTGGCCTTTTTTTTTTACAATAATTGAGTTTCCTAGGTATTTAATGTCCATAATTCAAATCTAAACTACAAATACATGCTCCAGTTCACCAAAATGGCTAGAAAAATCGTACATGTGTCCTTGGGTGCATGTTTAGGTCCCATGGAAGGAATGGGAATGACTTACAACCATATCGGCATCCTGGCTCGTCCTCAAACATTTGGAATCTTGGTTTTTAAATCCCCGTAAATCCAAAACTCACCAGAAAGTCATGAAAGTTGGCATGGTGTCACGTCATGGCACATATATGTCGTGGTAAAAACATTGTCCAATTTGGGCCAAGCTTTATTACAAGCCTCTTACAAACTGAAGCTTCTCATAACCCTCATGGTTCCGGTAGGGAAACATGCCCCTCTTGCGGGTGAAACGTTAATCGATGCCTCTTCTCGCCTTGAAGTTTGTTTTCCACACGCAACATAGAATAACAGGAGTGTCGTGCTGAAATTTGAAACTGTTTAGGGTTTGTTTGGCCATTTTATATATTAATTGAGTTTTCTAGGCATTTAGTGTAGTCCATAATTCAAATTTGAACTACAAGCACATGCTCCAGTGAAGCGAAATGGGTGGAAAATCGTACATGTGTCATTGGGTGCATGTTTAGGTCTCATTGAAGGAATGGGAATGAATTACAAACATCTCGTCGTCCTGAAACATTGAGAATCTTGGTTTTTAAATCCCAGTAAATCTAAAACTCACCCAAAAAACATGAAACTTGGCATGGTTTCATAACATGGCACATATATGCCATGGTAAAAAAATCGTCCAGTTTGAGACTATGCGCACACATTAATAGCCAACGAAGACCTTGAAATAAATAGCCGACACGTTAATATCGCTAATGGTTGTATTATATGAACTGTGTGTTCTCGTAACCATTTAAGTGCGGCCACGCATCCCTCTTTTCTTATGGGATAGTACTACCTGCGTCCTCATTCATTGGTCATCTTTGTATTTTGTGCCAAAATTTAACCATACTTGGTGGCGTGCGTGCAGCTGTTTGATTAGAAGGGACGAGCCCGAGAAGTCTGCCGTGCATGCTCGACGGGACAAGTACGAGCAGTCCGCCGCGCAGGCTCGATGGGACGCGTGCATCGTGTCCACCTCACAGGCTCGATGGGACACATGCGAGCAGCAAGGCCGCCCATGCGCACCGGGAAGCGAGCTCTTTGACCTCCGTCCACCAGCCGCCCACCTGGCTCACAACTTCTCCATTAATGGTGGCTGAGCCGTTGTTTAACACGTGGTTAATTAAAGCACCTGGACAGAGGGTGTTTGCTTGTGATCCCATGGCCCCTCTCAATGTTAGCATTTGCTTTGTTCGTGTTTTCAACTCGTATTCCGGATAATTTAAAATTCCACATAGGGCAACGGATAATACGACGACAAGTAAAATGGAAATGGATAATACGATGACAAATTAAATGGCAACGGATAATAGGACAACAAATTTACAATGGCGCGGATAATAATTGTCTTACATATTCTGGATAATTTTAAATGCCACATGCGGCAAAGCCCGGAAGATACGGGGGCAAGAAAAGAAGGAAATCGCAAACAATGATCTGGGTCGCTACTGTCTCCACTCCTCGATGGATCGCTGGGCAACGACATCCTTCAGCTCCTTCTTGAATTCGTCATGACTTTGCTTGACAACAGCCACGGATTCCTCCACCTCCTGCTCGCGCTTGATCCGGAGCTTCCTCAAGTCACCCATCAGTTCCTCGATGACCGCTTTCAGCGTCATCCCCAAGGCACTGCTCTGCTCATGCAGCATCTTCCAGCCGGCGGCCTCCTCCTCCTTCTTGGTGAGCGCCTTGAGGAGCTTCGCATTGTCCCCATGAGTTGCTCGACGAGGCCGGTCGCCTTCTCAACCGAGGCATCGCTGATCTCGAGCAGCTTCATCAAGCCGTCGACTAGCTCCTGCTGCTTAATGAGGCCAGCAAGAATGTCGTCATCACTGGCCATGGACTTCAGCAACGCCAGCACGTCGTGATCACCGACGCGGCGAGTGTGCTTGTGAGAGCCGTCGCGTGCCGATGAGAGCTCGTTCAAGGGCTCCGCGGCGCGCCGGGACATCTCTGCTGCGGCTGCCGCGTAGCGGCGGGACCTCTCTAGTGCTTCTGCGGCCTTGGTGTTTGCTCCCTGGTTATATGTCCACCCGAAACTCTTCCTAATGGTCATGGTGGAATGACTTGAGAGGAAAGACTAGTTTTATGGGTGGTGAGGGGAGGAACTGTGAAGTAATTTTCAAGTGGGTAGTTTCTATAGCCTGGTGCTAGGTGCGAACACATATTGGCTTGATCGGTGTGAACTGATTTGCAATTACTTATTGCATTGTAATCTGCAATGTGACGAGAAACAAGGTCAAAATTTATTGATGACTCATCACAAATAGTTCTTTTGGATCAACCGTATGCCACACATCGGAACCCGAAACGGTCCCCGGATGGCGTACGTGGGCCCACGTTCTCGGATGTACGTGTACATGTCTGGCCACTATCACACACGGTCAAGATATCACCATCATGTCCGATAGATGCGCCATCGCGCCTCCCATGGTGTACCAGAAGGTTGACCACATGGTTGCTCGATGTTGAGGTGGCCGCGGCGCACTCTTATTGTCGTTGAGGGCGTCGCGGCGCGCTCTTCTCGTGTCCGTCCACACGTTTTGCTCGCCATAGAGGCGGCCGAGGCACGCTCTGCTCGCAGCCGTCCACGCATTTTGCTCGCCATTGAGGCGGCCGTGGCACGCTCCGCTCTGGCGTCCCTGCGCGTGCTCTGCTCGCCGTTGAGGCAAATTTACAATGGCAACGGTTAATAATTGTCTTACATATTCAAGATAATTTGAAATGCCACATGCAGCAATGCCCAAAACACTCACGACCTACATATGCATACAATTATAATAAAATATACACTAATAGGCTGAGCTGGCGGCCTTCCGACGATGGTCTTCTCGGACTCCATGATCAGCCTAGAACCCTTGCGGCCATTCATTCAAAGTGTCCCGACCCGCCACCTCCTACGAAGCTATTGGCGCTGGGAGGCTCTTGGGGCTGCTAGGCCTCTTCCAGAAGAGCTTGATAGTGTGCAATCGCACGCAAGACATCTCCGCGGAACCGCTTCATTTCCATGCCTCTGGCCTGG
Source organism: Thinopyrum elongatum (assembly GCA_011799875.1). Lineage (NCBI taxonomy): Eukaryota > Viridiplantae > Streptophyta > Magnoliopsida > Poales > Poaceae > Thinopyrum > Thinopyrum elongatum. The sequence goes on along the minus strand of CM022302.1, from coordinate 305,644,886 downwards.
TAGCAAATTCCATCCATCACCTGCATCCTCAAGATACCACTTTGGTGATGTTCTACTTCATCGAGGATGTCAACTCCACCAAGGATGCACTCTAGCCTGGCCACCACATCATTGAGATCGAGGTTGACATGGCCGCCACCGAGAATGATGAAGCCGCAGGCTGGCTGTGTCTTGACTAAATCGCAAAGGTCCTCTGCCCATTCCTTGCGGGGCATCAGGCTCTCGATGAGCACTGGTGATAGCGGCTCTTCGGGTGGGTCATCGATCAAGCCGCCGAGCAGCTCTGGATCTTTTGCACGGTGGATGGCAAACTGCTCATCACACTACCTCTGCAATATGTCGATTGTGCGCCCAAGGACTGTCACGCCGATATCACTACCGATGGGCCATGGTGCCTGCACCGGCCGATGAAGCTCTTGCTCCTCGACCTGCTCCGGCTCGTTCTCCTCGCTGAAGATGTAACACAGGTAGGGGATGACGTTGAAGCTTTGGTCGTTGCCTAGCATGCTTGGAATAACTAATGGTAGATGGGTGAGGACTAGATCTGCGCACAGTGTCGCGACGGTGTGTTGGCGCCTGGGTTATATGCAACAAGCCATTAGCTGGTGGCGGGAAACCAATGAGGGAATAGGCGGGGATTTTACAATTCACCCATGTGGAGCGCGGGAAGCATTCGCTGGAGCGCGGGAAGACTAAGTGGAGCACACAACCCAAATACCGTATGCGGTGCCACATGTTATCTATCACACACGTGTTGACATAAGGAAATGTATGTGTAACTTACTAATTATCGCACACGATTACTCGCAGACGCATTGTGTGCGATACTCCTAGCCACCGCAAGCAACTAGTTTGCATTTTTCAAAGTTTTTTGTACACACAGAATCGCACACGAATTAACTGTAGTAACCGTCTGTGTTATAATTTCTCATGGCAAATAGTTCATCCGACTGGGCTGTTTGCCGCGTATCACACACATCTTGTTTACATGAATCGTTTGTGTTCTTTTGGCTCATCGCAAACAGTTCATCTATGTGAACTGTATGCCGCATTTCACACACATCTTGTTTAGTTGAACCATTTCTGTTCTGTTCCCAAATCGAAAATAGTTTGTTCGAGTGAACCGTATGCGTTATATCACACACACCTTGATCTGGCTAACCGTTTCTGTTGCATTCGCTAATAGCAAACAGTTCATCTGAGCGAACTGTATGCCGTATAGCACACACATCTTGATATGGCTGCCCGTTTCTGTTGTTCTATCTCATCGCAAACAGTTCGTATGGATCAACCGTATGCCCTGCATCGCACACGCAACTAAAATCTGAACCGTGTTTGATGTCTCCACCATCGCAAATGTTTTGCATATTTTTTGACTATTTTTTACATCACCATTTGTGATTAATGATTCGCACACAATTTTTTCAAAGGGTCTCTGATCGTAGGGCACGTTAGCAGCATCCTGCAGTAGTGCACATTGGGTGAGCGGCGCCCCTTATTGGGGCCACATCACGTCGAATCTCAGATTCCATCCTGGTCCGGTGCTGATCCTGAACTCTATTGTTTTGGTCTAGACATGCTTGCTATCCATCTCTTCTGTCGGGAGGGTAGCCTCTTGATCTATAGATGGACCGTGACTGACCTGCTCTAGCGGCCAGGTCGTGCTAAAGATCATATTGATATTCTGGATGTGCCGCCTCCTTGCTTTTACGGCGAGGAGGGGCGGGTAGGTGATCGGTCTCGCCAGCCGGACTGTCTCTCCCTCGAGGGGGCAGTCGGGCTAGTTACCTTGCATTTGTTTGGGTGGTGCGGGCTTGAAAGCCTCGTCATCGAATTGCGGCAAAAATTTGCGCTTGGTGTAGCTCTTTGTTTGCCGATCATAGCCGTATCCTTCTTCGGCCGCTAGGACTTTTGTCCATCTGTCGTTGAGGGTGTCCTGTTCGGCCTTTAACTGTTGCTACTTCTGTTTCAAGCTTCACATAGTCGCTATGAGATGCTGCTTGAACCGCTCTTGTTCCAATGGATCCTCTGGGACGATAAAATATTCGGCTCCAAGGCTGACCTCCTCTTCGAAGAGAGGCATGTAGTTGCTATCATCGGCATCATTGGGGTCCTCGACGTTATATTGACCCATGTGCTCCTCTAAGCCATCAGACTGGTGCTCGGGGGCGGGGTCGCCAAGGTCTTCCGTGTTGTTCGGAGTATCGCCCTGTCCGGTTCCCGTGTTGCTTTCCCTGCTGCGTCGCCCCTTGGATCGTTGGGGTTGTCTCCGGCGCTTGGGGGGCTCCTCCCAGGGCTTGTTACTATTCCTTCTAGGGGTGCCATCTCCGTCGTCCTTGAGGGTGTCCACCATGTAGACATCATAGGTGGATGTGGTCATCCATCGGCCAGTGACGGGAGGGGCGGCGTCCATATGGGTCATGGCCTCGTCGTCGTCGTCCATGTCGTCGGCCTCCTCGGAGGCATAGTCCAACATGTCGGTTAAGTCTTCGACAGTGGCTATTAAGTGGGTAGTGGGTGATGACCCACAAGTATAGGGGATCAATCTTAGTCCTTTCAATAAGTAAGAGTGTCAAACCCAACGAGGAGCAGAAGGAAATGACAAGTGGATTTCAGCAAGGTATTTTCTGCAAGCACTGAAATAGTCGGTAACAAGTAGTTCGATAGAAGATAATTTATAACGAGCAAGTAACGGTAATGGTAACTAATATGCAACAAGGTAGCCCAATCCTTTTTTGTGACAAAGGACAGGACAAAACAGTCTCTTATGATAAGCAAAACGTTCTTGAGGGTACACAGGAATTTCGTCATATCACTTTCATCATGTTGGCTTGATTCGTGTTCGCTACTTTGATAATTTGATATGTGGGTGGACTGGTGCTTAGGTGCTGTTCTTACTTGAACAAACCTCCTACTTATGATTAACCCCCTCGCAAGCATCCGCAACTACCAGAAAAGTATTAAGATAAAATCTAACCATAGCATTAAACTTTTGGATCCAAATCGGTCCCTTACGAAGTAGCGCATAAACTAGGGTTTAAGCTTCTGTCACTCTAGCAACCCATCATCTAATAACTACTCCACAATGCATTCCCTTAGTCCCAAATATGGTGAAGTGCCATGTAGTCGACATTCACATGACACCACTAAGGGAATCACAACATTCATATCATCAAAATATCGAACACATATCAAGTTCACATGATTACTTGCAACATGACTTCTCCCGTAACCTCAAGAACAAAAGTAACTACTGACAAATGATAATCATGCTCAAGATCAGAAGGGTATTAAATAGCATAATGGATCTGAACATATAATCTTCCACCAAATAAACCATATAGTAATCAACTACAAGATGTAATTAGCACTACTAGTCACCCACAAATACCAATCTAAGGTTCCGGTACAAAGATTGAACACAAGAGATGAACTAGGGTTTGAGAGGAGATGGTGCTATTGAATATATTGATGGAGATGGCCCTCCCAAAGATGGGGGAGTTGTTGGTGATGACGATGGCGATGATTTCCCCCTCCGGGAGGGAAGTTCCCACGGCGGAATCGCTCCGCCGGAGGGCAAAAGTGCTCCTGCCCAAGTTCCACCTCGAGACGGTGGCGCTTCATCCCGAAAGTCCCCTCCTAATTTTTTCTAGGTCAAAATGACCTATATAACAGAAGATGGGCACTGGAGGTTGGCCGAGGAGGGCACAACCCACCAGGGCACGACTGGGTGGCCTGGCGTGCGCAGGTGGGTTGTGCCCACCTGGTGGGCCTCCTCCAGCAGTTATTTGCTCCAGTATTTTTCATATATTGCAAAAAAAATCTCCGTAAATTTTCTACTCATTTGGAGATGTGCAGAATAGGGAACTCTGGCATAGCTCTTTCAGGTCCAGAATTCCAGCTGCCGGTATTCTCCCTCTTTGTGTAAACCTTGCATATTATGAAAGAAAAGGCATTAGAATTACTCCAAAAGGCATTTCTATGCATAAAAAAATTATAAATAACAGTAGGAAAACATGATTTAAAATGGACGTATCAACTCCCCCTAGCTTAGACCTTGCTTGTCCTCAAGCGAAAAACCAAAATCGAAAAACATGCCCACATGCTTAGAGAAAGAGGTGTTGATAAAAACAAAATATAGACATAGAAGCATCATGCATATTATTATAACAGCAAGGAACTTTAACATAAAACTTTATCAAACAACTTTTATCATAATACTTCCCATGAACAAGTAACAATTCATCAAAACAATGAAGTATAAAGGATAAACCTTATTGAAAACCAACAAACTATGTTCTTAGTCAACTTTGCAACTACAATTCATCATATTTTCAGGAAGGGTCATGTATCGGAGCCTTTAGGCAAGTCCACATACTCAACCATCATTTAATCTTCTATGATTGCTAACACTCACAGCATACTCATGAACAAAAAGTTTCAACCGGACACATAGAAAGATAGGGGCTTGTAGTTTCGCCTCCCAACATATTCACCTCAAGGGTGATGTCAACAATAATAACTCATGCCCACTCATATCCAACTGGATATATGTGCCTAGATCTTTCCTCACCAAATGATGCTTGCAAAAAGATAAAATAAAAATGGATTAGGGAAGAATACTTTGACTCTTACATAAAAGTAAATGCATAAAAGTAAAAGATAGGCCCTTCGCAAAAGGGAAGCAGAGGTTGTCATGCGCTTATTTGATTGTATGCCAAATCCCTTAATGCAAAAGAACGTCACGTTATATTGCCCCTTATGATAGCAACCTTTATTATGTAGTCCATCGCTTTTATTATTTTGCCATCACAAGTTCGTACAACGCTCAATTTTCTCTTACACTAAATGATCCAACATATTTAGAAGCAATTTTTATTGCCTTATTGCATCGATGACAACTTACTTGAAGGATCTTACTCAATCCATAGGTAGGTATGGTGGACTCTCGAAATAAGATTTTGGATTAAGGGTTTTTGGATGCACAAGTAGTATCTCTACTTAGTGCGGTGTTTTTGGCTAGCAAAGATATTGAGCAAGCACCACATGTTAAAGGATCTATGACAATATAACTTCTATGTGAATACGAACAAACATAAATCATTATGTTGTCTTCCTTGTCCAACGTGAACAATTTTGACACAAAATATTTAATGGGGGCTCACAATCGCAAAAGATGTCCAAGATAGTGTATTTGCATGTGAATCTTCTCTTCCCTTATTAATTCTTTCATGAATTGCATCATTGACCAATGCTATGTTTGTTAATCTCCAATAACTTTTATCACTTATACTTTTCCTTATGTGATGTCATTACTTACCATAAGATTAGCATATGATCTTTTTCATTTATTTTCCTTTCTTTTTATTGGAACGAACAAAGAAAGAAACAAAACTCAAACTAGTCTTTATTATATATCTCGCACACGATTACATAGATAGATCACTAAGCAAGCACTCGAAAAGAAAGGATCGAACTAAACTTTTATTCAACTAAATCATAGGATAACTAAAGATCGAACTAAAATAGATAAAAGCAAAGATAGTGGTGGTGATACGATACCGGGGCACCTCCCCCAAGCTTGGCACAAGCCAAAGGGAGTGCCCATACCATGAACTCAAGTTTCTTTTGTTGGGGAAGATGATGAAGGTGGTGGTGAAGTAGTAGCGGGCTTATCCTCCGGCTTCCATGGCAGCGGCTCAACATCATAATAAGAAGCGCGAGTCTCACGAGTCCTGCAACTAGCAGGTAAACTCATACCTTTAAATCTCGCCTCATATTCAAAGTATTGATTTTGGAGATCATAGATTTGGCTTTGCAGAAAATTGATTTGCTCGTTGAAGGTGAAGACGATGTACTTCATGGATTTGTCATCCACCTTGAGATCACGGGTGTAATCCGCGATCATGAGGTGATTGGCATTGAGTCCATGCTCCACTATCCCCTTGCACTTGAAAACCTCTTGCTCCAAAGCTTCGAGCCTAGCATCCACGGTTCACGTCCCCTTGGGACCCTAGACGTCCCGGATGTGGAGCACCCCCTCACGCATCTCAATGGCTTGAGGGTGCTGCATCACCTCCCACAAATACGGGTTGATGACGTTCTCGAAGAACTTGTCCTTGGAGGAGCTCTAAGCGGCCATGGCGATCTAGATCTGTCAGAAAACAACAAGAAAGAAGAACATAAGATTTCTCCGTGATACGGTTGTCAATACGTTCGGGGGGTATATAAAGATTTATTTATCTTGGGAAACAAGCAAACGGGAGGAAAACGGAGTTGGGAAGGTTCCCGAGGTGGGCACAACCCACCTGGGTGCGCCAGGGGGCCCAGGCGCGCCCCGGTGTCTTGTTCCCTCCTCGGTTGCCTTCCTGGTTGTTTTTTATTTTCCTAATTTTTGTAATATTCCAAAATTGACAGAAAATATTTTTGCGGATTTTTCGGAATCCGTTTACTTACGTAACACGTACCTCTTCTTTTTTAGTATTCTGGAGTGTTCCAGAAGGTTTCTTTTATGTGTTCCTCCGGTGTCATGGTTTGGATAATATTGCTTTCAACATTAATAGGCGTACCTGACATATAGTGTTTAATTCATTGCCCATTGATCACCTTTGGGTTAGTAACTTCGGCATTATTGATTTTGATAGCTCCAGAGCATAAACCTCCTCGATAATATACGGTCCTTCCCATTTAGAGAGAAGTTTTCGTACAAAGAATCTAAAATGAGAGTTGTACAAAAGAACATATTCTCCAACTTTGAATTCCCACTTTTGGATTCTTTTGTTATGCCATCTTTTAACTTTTTTAAAAAAAATTGGCATTTTCATAAGCTTGGGTTCTCCATTCATCTAATGAGCTAATATCAAATAACCTCTTTTCACCGGCAAGTTTGAAATCATAGTTGAGTTCTTTAAGTGCACAATATGCTTTATGTTCTATCTCTAGAGGCAAATAACAAGCCTTTCCATAAACCATTTTATAGGGAGACATACGTGTCAGTGTGAAAACCTGCACCCCTCGGGGTAGGGGTCCCGAGCTGTGTATCTAAGGTCGATGGGGAACAAGGGACGATGAACATGATGTTTACCCAGGTTCGGGCCCTCTCAAAGAGGTAATACCCTACGTCCTGCTTGATTGTATTGGATTTATAGTATGGTTACAGAGTAGATCTACCTCAAGATCAACATGAGCTAAACCCTAAGGTGATGAGGTGATGAATATAGCTCTAGCCCTAAAGACTACAACCCTCAGTTTATATAGACACCGGTAGGGTTAGGGTTACCGGAGATAGATTACAATAAGGGATAAAGAGATCCTGCGCATTCTTGAATTGGAGGGCACACCACGGCTTCATAGATCTCCCGTCACTATATGGCTTCTCTAGTATGACCCATGTTCAATGGGCCGGCACCCCGAGGACCCCCTAGTCCATGACTCCCTCAGTAGCCCTCGAACTTGCCTCCAACGCCGGGGATCGTCCTCTGGAATCTTAATATCATCGGCTTTCGAGACGATTTCTTCCATTACTTTATTCAGTTTGGAGCCGTGTCAATCTCGCGGAACACTTTCCGGAGCCCAAACTAATGTACTCAGGCCCGGACAGTTTCAAGATTCTAGGATATGAAGATATCTCGAGATTAAGGTGGGACCATCAGAGTTTAATGCCATTCCTCGGGGCAAGGGCTTCGTGCACCTTTTTTAGAAGGCGTGCGACCCAATGCCATCCTTCCACGAGCCCGTCCTTCCAGCTTCATGGTGAGACACTTATTTATAGATCCAAAGGTGCGGGGGATAGCTTACCTCCCCCCTTTCGCAATGAACGACACCGAAGAAATTCCACGACGCCATGGCTGACCTCCCAGGTTCATCCTCGTGCCCACATAGCCCACTCCCAGGCAATTGGTCGAGCTATTCAGTTTCATACCTCCAGCTGACGCGCTTGCAGACGCAGTGCTTCCTCCCTTCGGGAGATTTGGTCCTAGTCCGCGCCGGTCTCATCTCCATCGACGGCTGCGCCCTTGCCGAGAACTCCCCCACTCCAAGCTAGGAGGAGAGGGTATGTCTCGTGCCCTTTGTTCTAAGAGGTTTGGGCTTTCCCATCCATCCCCTTTTACCGGGTTTGTTGGTGTTCTTGAGATCCAGCTCCACAACCTCACCCCAGGGTCCATATTGCATATCTTGGGCTTTGTAGCCCTTTGCGAGATATTTTTGAAATGGGAGGCCCACTTTGATTTGTGGAGAAAGTATTTCGGTCTTGTCCGTCGCCACCGGGGGGATCCATATTCGAGGTGGGCGGTGCCAAAGTATGGCGTATAGCTGGGACAGGGTACCCAATTGGAACCCCACAAAAAGATCCCGAAGAATGGACCTCGGAGTGGTTTTATATTGAAGACGTCTCCCTCACCGACCCAATTCGGCAAGGGTTGCACGAATACTCAAACAACCCGCCTATAAAGTGGTTCAACTAGTGGCCCAAAGGCCCTTCCCAACAGGATAGCGAAGAGGTGCGTTCATTGGTGGCTAAGATCAGGCTGCTAACTAGCAGTAAGCTGACCATGATCGAAGTGATGGCCATTGCTATTACCCGATGCGTGCAACCCCTCCAGCAACGAGGTCATCCTTTATGGTGCTATAACGGGACCAACGACGTAACCCGCTACCAGCGACAAGGCCCACACAATAAGGCAGCTACGGCCAAAATATTGGCGGATCTCTTCAAGGGAGAGGAGGCAGATTTCGCTCGAATGAGTATTCGGGAAGGCTGCTCCGGATACAATCCGGTGGACTGGGTAAGCCACAATCCATTGTTTTGAGCTCACAGATTACGCCCGAATTCTAACTGGTTGTACTTGAACAGGGATGGAGGCGTCAAGTTGCGTCCATTAGTTGCCCTCCTCCTCAACCGGAGGATCATTCCCGTGACGATGATCCTGGGTATCATGACGACCCAGAGACGTCGATTGATTTTGAAGATGGGGTGTTTCATCAGGAGAGCCTTGACGGCGCCAAGATCGCTCTGACATCCAATCATCCTGCGGCTCTTCCCTCTTCCACAGTAAGTGAAAAGAAGACCCTCTCCCGAACCGGGCGCTCATCTCGCGCTATTCCCCACGTGGTGACTTCTGCTCCTGAGGGTCACCGCACTATGCATCGGACCATCTTGGGGGAGCATGGACCGCGCCAGTGTAACACCCCAAAAATTTAACCACATTTTTATTAAGTAAAATTTAGCCAGAAATAAAATTTTGAATTATATTAAGTCCTTTATTATTTTCAGAGTATTTTCTGTTTGTGTTTTCCAAAATTCTTCCCTCCATATAGAAATTTTTGGAAATAATATTGTGGGCTCTAGTAGTTTTCTCAAAGCATTTCATTTATATTTTAATAATAGTAGGAATTATTTTCATAATAAAATTTTGCCCATAACAATTCTTTTAATAGCAATTTCAATACTTTAATTGCATCTGTTGCACTACAACCATTTCAAATAATTCTTTCAAAATTCCACGAAAATTATGGGAGGTCATGTGATGCCTACATATCACTTTTATGCAAAAACCTAACTAGGTCTTTTGAAAATTTTGAGTGAAATATCCTTTTCTCAATTCTGTCCCATTCTTGAGTTACAACTGTAACCCCATTTTTCCTTGCTCTAAAAATTATGAAACTTGGCCATATTATAGTCCTTCCAACCAAACACTTAAGTCCAGAAGATCAGCTCCAATTACCTCATTTTAGTCCACCAAATAAATTCTCCAAGTTTCTGTCCAGAAATGAATTTCAGTAAAACTTGCACTAGCAAGTATTTCTTTTTGCCAAACCAACTCCACCATCATCACTATCATCTAAGGAGACACCATCCCGGAAATTTTCACACCCAGCAAAGGTTCCTAGATAGCCATAGCATTCTGTCAAGCACCTTGTGTGCATGACAGATATTTTGCCACTTCCTAAATTGCAATGGGCACTTAAGCACCTGACCTAACTAGCATGTCTACCATCACCACCATAAAGGCTTGGGTCACCCTGCTAATTTGCAGCTCATTAGGGTCACTCTAGATGCCATTGGCATTTCGTCAAGCACCTCAGGGGCATGTCCGGAGAGTGAGCAGAGCGCACGTACTGCAGCCGCCGCCACCCGAGCCACGACCATGCCCTGCTGCCCTCCCTGGCTTGCCCCGCACGCTCCACTGACCACCCGCACCTGCCACGACCTCCCCCACCCCGGAGCTCGCCCCCTGGCATCGTTCAGCACTGACCCGAGCCGCCGCCGCCGTCATTTGCTCGGGCACGGCACTGCCCAAGCCACCTAGCATCGCCCCGAACCAACCAACTCCCCCTGGCATTAATGCGGACGGCCGCCATCCTCACCAACCTCGCCGGCCACCATCAACTCCCCAACGGCCTCAACCACCGCCCTAATGGCCACAGCCGTCATCTCTTCCTCGAGAAGCCACGGAACCAATGTCGCACAGCTATAAAAGGGCCTCCCCGAGCTCGCCTCGATGCATACGCCTCTCCTACTCCCTCTTGTGAGCCTCCTCGAGCACCCAATCAACCAGAGAAGGCCGTCTTCCCCGCCTCCAGTAGCCATGGCTGCCGCGACCCTCTTGTTGATTCCGACGCCAACCAGGCCTCCCTCTCCTCGCTTTCTCCATCACTAGCTTCATGGAGCTCCCGTTGATCCACCTCCCCTTCCAATTTAGCTCGGGAGCCACCATGGGCAAAAGCCCTGTTCGAGTTCCGCCGGAGCTCCGCGGGAGAGCTCACCGCCGATGACCGGATGGACTCCGGAGACTGAGCCACACCTCATCGGGATCGGAAGCACCCACTGATCCCGATTCCGTGCTCGCCTCCTCAAAAATCGCCGCCGTTCGCTGACGGGGATTGTTGGAGCCAGCACCCTGTTTCCGCCGAAGGAGAAAGCGCCAGCGGACCGGTCAAACCTGACTGGTGGGCCCGACAGGACCCACCGTCAGTGACCGAGGGTCACGCCCGAGTCGGCAGCTCCTCTGGGCTCGGCCCAGTAGCACCGTATCGCTGGGCCTCGCTCAGTGCACCTGTCGGGTTGTTTTATTTCTGTCCTTATCCTTTTTCTTTTCTCAACAGTTTTCAAATATTTCCACAGTAGTCATTTTAAATCCAAATTTGATTATTCAAATTTATGCATACTTCTAAAATCATGCTCTATTAAATTAGCTAGGGTGAACATTTTTGATAAGCTTAGTTTTTGTTGGGTCTATTACATAGTCCATTTAGTCATTTATTCCAGCTTAGAAATTTCATAAGTAATTCATATGAACCCCAAATAATATGATAATTTTTCTAATATTCCTAACTTTCCATATAGTTTATTTTAGTATTTATTTCAAAAATGTTTGAAACAATTTTTGGTACTGTTTTCAAACTAAATGATAATTGCAATATTTTGAAAATAGGGAAATGGAGGGAAGATAAAATTTTCAAACTTTTGCAGTGCACCCAATAATTCTGCATGCTCAAGGCAAGCATCTTGAACACTTGATATGGTGATTGCATGGTTGAATTATTTGCAAGAATAATTAAATCATGAGTATGTTTTATTCGAATAAGTTTTGCATATAGCTAGTTATGCATGCATGATTCCTTGATGATATTGCATCTGCATGAAGCATGAATAAGGATGGTCAGTTTCACATGTCACATATGTCTATGTGATCCGGACTAATCTGCATTAAAGAATCAGTCACGAGAAAGGTGACCGTGAGTCGGAAATATCGTTGTGACGAGAATGATCAGTAAGGGCATGTTGGGACATGCCGGGTGGTGATGCTGTTGGGTATCACCAAGGAATATATTGTGCTAACCACTTCTGGAAATACTTAAGCCTCCTGAGTCGGCCGTAGATCGAGTCTTGTTCCGGTAACCCCCATACTTGTTCGTGCTACCACATGTCCCTGCCACATAGAGGGCTACGATGAGGGTTTCCACGATGGTGGACTAAATCATGTCATCGGGTCAGGGGGCATGGGTGTTTCTGGTTGTATCCGAGAGGGGGCACCCCTTGTAATCCGCGCGTATGAATAGTGATCCCATGCTATTCAAGATTGTAGTCTTCCCGACTCAGAGTTTTTCTTGAAAGGTGTTTTGGGTGATTCTTGGCATCCGAAAAGTTAAGCTGGTGTGTGCTGGTTAGGTGTGTTTTCAGCCCAAAGGCCGTAATGGGAATTAGCCAGCGTCTCGGTGTTGTCTAAAGAAATCCTATACTTGTGGGTAAAGAGTACGCCCTTTGCAGAGTTTAAACCTATTTGCATAGCCATGTCCGCAGTGAAGGACTATAGTCTGGGTTGGTCAAGTGTCGGTCTTAGTGTCGGTCTTCGGAGGAAATAATTGAATGGTGCATGATTCATTTTACAGGATAATTATTGTCACCCTGATGCTACCATGAATATTTTGCTATGCATATTAATATTATTGTGGTTATGCATATTATTGTGGACTAACCCGTTTCTCTTATTTTATTTTCCTGAGTGTCTCAGGGGCTGGCTAGACTACCCCGGGCATTCCGTTTTATTTTCAAGAACGATCGTGGCGTCACCTTTTGACACCCGACTGGCATTTGTTTTCAAGACCTCTCCATGGCGTCCCTCTAGTTCTCAGGCAGTCTATCACGCCACTACTCTTGTGGACACCTGATTGGCATTTCTTTTCAAGACCTCTCCGTGGCATCGCTCGAGTTCTCAAGCGGTCTATCACGCCACTACTCTTGTGGACACCCAATTGGCATTTCTTTTCAAGACCTCTTCGTGGCGTCCCTCGAGTTCTCAGGTGGCTGTAACACCCCAAAAATCGGGTTATTGATTTTTGTTTTGTTATTCCTTCCTAGCTTTTCACTCCCGAATTTTTCCTCTGGAATCTGGTGAGTGACCAGGTGAATCCGGCCAATCCTCAACCTCTCAGTGCCTTTCCCATGCTCTTGTGCCAGTCAAGTTCCCGTCTGCAAACTCCGAACCTCACTGAAACCCTAGTTCCAAAATATCGGAACTAGAAATCCTGCCTTTGTGTTTACAAAGGAGCTATCATTTTTCTTGCTCAGTTGATCCTTCCAAAATTTCCAGAGATCATCCTTCATTCATAAACTCTAGATGAGTAAAAATATTGCCAAGTCATATGCAATATTTCTCATCTAGAATTAATTCCTTTTTCTGCCTTTCCGAGGAATTAAATCAAGAATAATATCTATCCATCTCCAAAGTTCATAAAAACTTGTGGAGATATTCTTTATGATCATATTGAGCTCACATAAAAATATTGGCCATAATTAAATAGGGGAAATTGCATTTTCCTATTTTAAGCCAATATTTCAATTTGGGGCCTTTCCAAAGGAACTACCATTTTGGTAGTTAGGAAAAATCCCAAATAATTTGTGGAGCTTGTCCTATCCATATCTTCACCATTTCCATCAAGATCTCAAGTTCCACCCGTTGAATTTTGAGCACAACACCACTTTGCAAATTCTGTCCAGATTTTCAGTTTGCAAAGGAAGTGCTTGATTCGTTGGTCTTCTTGGGCTGAAATTTTGCAGGGTGATTTATTATGATATATTACCCTTGGATACCAAAAGTCAGCTCATTCCATCTAGCCAATCTTCCTCAGTAAATTATCTAAGTTTCTGTCCAGATTGCATCTCTGTGAAGGAAGTACCCTCATAGATGATCAATTTGAGCTGAAAATTTTCCAGACAGTTCCTATGACCATATCATCACTCTACACCAAGAATCATTCAAACCCATTCATCCATTTGAGCACAGCATCAACATCTTCATTTCTGGCCAGAGTGCATGGTTACAAAGGAAGTACCAGCTGGAGTTATCCATTTGTGCTGAAACTTTGTGATCATGTTCATCTTAGTGTATGATTAGCTCGTGCCCAAGATCCGGCCAAGGGGAGCACTGTGGTGGCCACACCACAGCACAAACAGGTCGCTGTTAGCAACTGTTTGACCATGGTGCAGTCACCTCAGGCCTCTCTCAGGTCATTCAGCCGCATAGGTCAACTCAGAGTAGGACGGTGAATAGCCTAGACATGGTTTGACTTCATGTGCGGCGTGGCAACACCGTGGCCACGCGGTGACCACGGGCAGAGCGTGCCAAATTGGTGCTCTGTGCATTGGAGTTGACGGGAGCTCGTCTCCAGTAGGCTCCAGCATGTCTAGTAGTGTCGTAGAGCTCCCTAGCGCGTGCGTGATCCATCCAGAGGCCTCTCCCCCTCGTCCCCTAGCTGGTGGAGCGCTCGAAGCCTCGGTCGTCGGCGAGGAGCTTCTCGGAGCTCCGTCCATCATCGGCTAGCTTCGTCCCCGAGCTATAAATAGCATACCCCTGAGCACCCGTACTCTCCAGCAACTCTCGAGTCCACTCGCTCGAGCCCCGGGACCTCTCCCCTCTCCCCGCGATCCCCATGGCCGAAGCTCTGCTTTGATTTTCCCCTCGAGCCAATCCGGCGCCTCGGCCCCTCCCCTCCTCCCCATTCCTCGCCCCGGCATTCCCTAGTGCCTGCCGAAGCCGCCGCCGTCTTCAGTTACTCCGGGGGAGTGCTGCCGGAGCAGCCCCAAAGACCTGAGCCGTCGCGGCCTCCTTCTCCGTTTCGGTGGCCACCTCCTCTCTGAGCTCTCCCGAGCTCCCCTGCGGCCACCCACGGGTGCGGGACGGCACCACGAGGCTGCCTGGTCCATCGGCGGGAGCAGCCGAATAGTAGGGCACCGGCGGCGAGTGTTGTCTGATCCACCGTGGTGCTCCTCTGTTTCGGTCGAGACAGAGGACGACCAGAGAAAGAGAGAAGAGAGAGAGAGAAGAAGATAAGGTGGGGCCCGCCCAGATTAGTCAACGGGCCCACGTGTAAGGATAAGTGGAAGCGCCTTTGTGAAATACGCTTTCGGTGTATTGAAAGCGTAAACTCTGAAAAGGCGCCTTCTCTTTAATTCAGCCGCCGGCCGAACTGATTAAATAGCAAACGTTCACTCGCTAAGCACTGAAATGGATAGTTTCTGTCTGTTTTATTGCTTAACGAATGAACGGCCGTTACTCCGCGACCGTAACTCCGATTGAGGTAAAACCAACGCCCATGTTGTCGGGCCCCTTTCTGGGAATAAATCTCAGAAAAGGCCCTAAGTCACACCAGCCCCAAGATCAACACAACTGGTGGACTTCCTTGATACAGATAACCAGTACAAATAATATTACACAGGGTTGAGTCTGAAGGCTCAACAAAATTATTACAAACTCGCCAAATATATGGCAGTGGCGGAAAATGACAGTGGTGTGGTGGTGATACATCTCTGATACAATAACGTAAAGCCAAGCGTCAGAGTGAGGCTTGACTATTTTATTGGTGTGGCAGAAGCTCAGCGGAAGATACATGTGGTAGACTCCTATCTCACAGATTGACTGACTGGGTGATGAGGACATCAATACCATTGTTACACCCACAGACCCTGCTGTTATACATACTGGACCAATTACTAGAGCTCGCGCACGCCAATTAAATTATCAGGTACTTTCGTTTCTTGTTAATGATTCTAATGTTCATGAGAATATGATGCTGCCTAAATTGGATACATTTGTTTTGCTTACAAATGAAGGGCCTAGCTTGGACAAGAAAGAGGGACCTTGGAGCAAGTTCAAGCATGGAGATGATGGCATGCGCAAGGGGAACAAGAACGGAGTTACAAGTGATGATTTCAGGACTTTGAAGCCACCATAATGAGTGCAGGAAGCCTTGGACGAAATATACAAGGTGCCACTTCATAAATTTCATCCAGAGGCTATTATAGGTGCTGCGTCACCTTATTATTGGGCCAGGCCCATGTAATTTCGAAATACTTGAGTATAGGCTGTTTTTAGAGTCCATATGTGTGGGGAAACAAGAGATAGGGTTGGTTTCGGACCCCTCCTTCAAGGGCCACGAAATCCCCCCCTCTTCCTCCATATATACAGCCCTTAGGGCACCGTTTAGACTTTGGGTTTTGTTTAGATTAAAAGTACGCCATAGCTGCAACTTCACGTACTTCATTTGTGTTCAACGACCAGACAAAGGCGTCACAGAACCCCACCTTCATTAATAAAGCTTTCCTCTTATATTCGCAATATCCAGATTGCAATCTCAGTTTCTTGCTTGTTCTTCGTTTGCTCACAGGAAACAGACCCTCATGGTCAGGTTGATCATGCTCCGGAGTGGTCAATAACCCCTTGGAAGTTGGTATAGCGATTGCTAAGGCGCGACTTCTCGCACGTTCGTAGTCGGATCGTCAAGGTCGATTCCCACAGAAAACGATAGCCACCATCTCATCGAAACATCGGGACACCTTCGCCTCTATCACTGGGACTCCTCTAAGCGTCGGGCTCACTAGCGCAATCCTTCTCCACAAGCTCGTCCTCCTCCAAGTCTGGCCAAGTAGATAGCCAAGGACAAGCCAGTGAGTACGTTGGAATGTACTCGCAAACATTATGAACAAAAGATATAATGGATGCACATGCTCATGCTGACTAAAATCCTGGTCATGACATAATTATAAAATGATGCGGAAGTAAATGAAACATGTTAGCCATAATCAGTCTTTTTAAAAATAAAAGCAAGTGAATGCCATGGGTAGTCTTGCCAGCCCAAGTGACATTCAGAAAAATAAGAGAAATGTCGGTCGGGTGTCTACAAGAGTAGTGGCGAGATAAACCGCCTGTTAACTCGAGAGACGCCACGAGAGGTCTTGAAAAGAAATGCCTGTCGGGCGTCAAGTGACGCCACGGTTGGACTTGAAGAGAAATGCCAATCGGGTGTCCACAAGAGTAGTGGCGGAACCGCCTGTAAACTCGAGAGATGCCACGAGAGGTGTTGAAAATAATAGTTGAGTGCCTGGGGTAGTCTAGCCAGCCCCTGAGACACTCAGGAAGAATACAAAATGAGAGAAACGGGTTAGTCCGCAATATTATGCATAGCCATAATAATATTTAATAAGCATAAAATAATCAAGGTAGCAACAGGGTATCAACAATTATACTGCAAAAATGAGTCAAACACATTTTAATTATTTCCTACGGAGACCGATACCGGGACCGACACTTGACCCACCCAGCTACGCCCTTTGACCGAGGACACAGCTATTCGAATAGTTTTAACTCTGCAGAGGGTGTACTCTTTACCCACAAGTAAAGGATTTCTTTAGTCAGTACCGTGACACTGACTAATTCCCATTACGGTCTTTGGGTTGAAAACACACCTGACCAGCACACACCAGAATAACTCTCCGGATGCTAGGAATCAACCAAAGCATCGTTCAAGAAAAACTCTAAGACGGAGAGACCAACGTCCTGCATGGGATCACTATTAATACACGCGGATTACAAGGGGTGCCCCCCTCTCAGTCACAACCGGAACACCCATGCCCCCTAACCCGATGACAGGATTTAGTCCAAGGCCTTTGGAAACCCTCATCGTGGCCCTCTGTACGGTGTGTACCTGGACAGGGGTTAACAACTTACTCAGCCGCACCTTCCTTGCGGAAGGACCCGTGGCAGCACGGTATCCAGCTAGGTGTAATGGAACAAGACTCGATCTAGGCCGACTCAGGAGGTATTAACTAACATCACTCAGTCTGGAGACCCCTGGGCAGTTTTTAGGCCAAAATTTTGCCAGTCAAAAATATTTTTTCCCTATCCTATTTTTAGGTCCCAGGGAGCGTTTTGAGACACTCGCCATCATAGTAATTTTTTGTCGCACTTTTTCGTCGTCGCTGCCCTGATTTCCGAAAAAAAATTGTCAAAAAAAAATTTCGTGCCAATCCTGTTAGTTTGACTTGGGAAGATTTTTGAGACACTCGTCATTATAGTGATTTTTTGCAAAAAAAAAGGAGCGCAAAAAAAAGAGGAGCGCAAAAAAAACGAATTTTGTTTAGAGCGTGCTCTTCCCTTGTTTACGTGCCGCGCCGTGATTTTGTTAGTGTTCTAGGCTCGTGTCTGTAGTACGGTCTAGCCTAGGACCAGCATAGTACCGTCGTTGAGCGTTTATTCAACTTTGCATCTCTGAATTGATTATTGCTGACTTTTTTGCTACCATATCATAAGCCTTCCCAGCTCCACATACATCTACGTCGTGCATTTGACACCACCTGGCAATCGCTCTGTCCAATCTTTGAGAGTTTTGACTACAACGGTGGCTGATCACCACCTGCTGCTGATTAAGAACTGGTAAGCATTTGAGATTCTCTTGACGGATTTGTGATACACCACCACCACCACTTCCTAGTAGTCTGTAGGATCATATTCTTGTGTGTTTCTATTGCTGCTAACCATGGCAGGATCACAAGCCGATGAGACTGATTGGGAGAACATGATGAACAAACAGCTACATGATAAATTTCAGTAAGTGATGAGTGGACAGGTGCAAGATGTGCTAAACAGATTTGAAGAGGCCATGGAGAAGATAGATGGAGTTGAGAAGACGTTCGAAACAAAGCTCGATAACAAGTTTAATGAATTGCTCGCGCGTCTTCCACAACCACCGCTGGCTGCACCTGTCGCACCCCTACAACAACAACAACGTCGCCATCCAAATCAAGTGGGACAAGCACATCGCGTTCCCCTTGAGCCTGGTCAAACTTCTGGTGCTGCTACACCTACTGTTGATGCTTCTATGGCTCCTGCTGCCACTGAGGAGGACGATTATGTGGGCGACTACGAGGATGAGGTTGATCAAAATCAGAACTATGTACCAGCACCAGGTCGTCCACATGCCAATAATCGCAATGGTAGGGCTGCATTACCAGCTCAGGTACGAGATCATGACCATCTTCCTAAACTAAAATTGAATATTCCACCATTTGAGGGTAGATATGTTCCTGATATATATCTTACTTGGGAGTTAGAAACTGAACAATGTTTTACATGTTTACAATATCCCGAGGAGAGACGTGTTGCTGCTGCTGTTTGTGCTTTTACTAGTTTTGCATGTGTATGGTGGTCTGAACATTGTAGATTATATCCTATTCCAGCTACTTGGGCTGCTTTGAAAACTGCTATGCGTACTCGTTGGGTTCCACCATATTATCAACGTGAATTACTTCAAAAATTGCAGCGCTTAAGACAAGGAAAAAATTATGTAGAAGAATATTATCAGGAATTACAAACTGGCATGATTAGATGTGGTATTGTTGAGGAGAATGAAGCTATGCTTGCATGTTTCATGGGTGGATTAAATAGAGAGATTCAGACCATTATAGAGTATAAGGAGTATAATAATATCACTCGTTTATTCCACATCTTGCTTGTAAAGCTGAACGTGAAGTGCAGGATCGACAGGCATTGGTGCGAACTAATTTTTCTGCAGGTCGATCTTCATCATGGACACCGCGTGCCTCCTCTACTCCCACACGTCCTACTGCAGCACCACTGACTTCAGCCGCCAATTCCAACCGAGATACAAGAAAACAGGCACCACCACCACCATCTGCCAAGAGTACACCTTCTGGGCCTGCCTAGAGCTCTTCTTCATCTATGGCATCAACAGGGCACACACATGATATTATTTGTCGTCGTTGTAAGGGGAGAGGTCATTATGCGAGAGAATGCCAATCTCCGCGTGTTATGATTGCTACTGAGGATGGTGGGTATGAGTCCGCTAGTGACTATGATGAGGAGACTTTGGCTCTTATTACAAGTGAAGAACACGGTGGAGATGATTCTGATCATGAGATGCAATACATGGCTCCTGAAGATGCTGACAGGTATGAATGTTTCGCTGCTCAACGTGTTTTGAGTGTGCAGGTCACACAAGCTGAGCAAAATCAGAGGCATAATTTGTTCCATACAAAGGGAGTTGTGAAGGAACGTTCTGTTCGTGTCATCATAGATGGAGGGAGCTGCAACAACTTGGCTAGCATGGAGATGGTGGCGAAGCTATCTCTCACCACAAGACCACATCCACATCCTTACTATATCCAATGGTTCAACAACAGCGGCAAGGTTAAGGTAACACATATTGTTCGTGTGCATTTTAGTATCTCTACATATGCTGATTATGTTGATTGTGATGTGGTACCCATGCAAGTAGACCATGGCAATTTGATAAAAATTCTGTACACCATGGTAGAAACAATCAGTATACTCTTGTTCATAAGGATAAACATATTACTTTGCTTCCTATGACTCCTGATTCTATTTTGAAAGATGATATTAATAGAGCTAGTAAAGCAAAATAGGAGAAAAATAAGAGTGAAAATCAGATTGTGGCAAAAGAATTTGAGCAACAAATGAAGCCTAATAATAAACCATCTAGTGTTGCTTCTGAAATTAAATTGAAAAATGCGTGTTTACTTGCCACCAAATCTGATATTGATGAGCTAGATTTAAGCAAATCTGTTTGCTATGCTTTTGTGTGCAAAGAGGCATTATTTTCACTTGAGGACGTGCCTTCCTCTTTGCCTCCTGCTGTCACTAACATTTTGCAGGAGTTCGCTGACGTCTTTCCACAAGACGTGCCACCGGGATTACCACCTATTCGCGGGATTGAGCATCAGATTGACTTAATTCCCGGTGCTTCATTGCCAAACCATGCACCATACCGTACCAATCCAGAGGAGACGAAGGAGATTATGCGTCAAGTACAGGAGCTACTCGACAAAGGTTATATACGCGAATCTCTTAGTCCTTGTGCTGTTCCTATTATACTAGTGCCAAAAAAGGATGGTACGTCGTGTATGTGTGTTGATTGTAGAGGCATTAATAATATTACTATTTGTTATCGTCATCCTATTCCTAGGCTAGATGATATGCTTGATGAATTGAGTGGCTCTACAATATTCTCCAAAGTTGATTTGCGTAGTGGATACCATCAAATTCATATGAAATTGGGAGATGAATGGAAAACAGCATTTAAAACTAAGTTCGGTTTATATGAGTGGTTAGTCATGCCTTTTGGGTTAACTAATGCACCTAGTACTTTCATGAGATTAATGAACAAAGTTTTACGTGCTTTCATTGGACGATTTGTGGTAGTTTACTTTGATGATATATTGATTTATATCAGATCTTTGGTGGAACATTTACGTGCTGTTTTTATTGCTCTACGTGATGCACGTTAGTTTGGTAACCTTGGGAAGTGCACCTTTTGCACCGACCGAGTATCTTTTCTTGGCTATGTTGTTACTCCACAGGGAATTGAAGTTGATAAAGCCAAGATTGAAGCTATTGAGAGTTGGCCGCAGCCCAAAACGGTCACACAAGTAAGAAGTTTCCTTGGCCTCGCTGGTTTCTATAGGCGTTTTGTGAGAGATTTTAGCACCATTGCTGCACCTCTCAATGAGCTTACAAGGAAGGATGTTCCTTTTGTTTGGGGTACCGCACAGGAAGAAGCCTTCACGGTATTGAAAGATGAGTTCACACATGCTCCTTTACTCCAACTTCCTAATTTTAATAAGACTTTTGAGCTTGAATGTGATGCTAGTGGAATTGGATTAGGAGGTGTTATTACAAGATGGCAAACCTGTTGAATACTTTTCTGAAAAATTGAGTGGGCCTAGTCTGAACTATTCTACTTATGATAAAGAATTATATGCTCTTGTTCGGACCTTAGAAACATGGCAACATTATTTATGGCCCAAAGAATTTGTTATACATTCTGATCATGAATCTTTGAAACACATTAAAAGTCAAGCAAAACTGAACCGTAGACATGCTAAATGGGTTGAATTCATTGAGACTTTCCCTTATGTCATTAAACACAAGAAGGGTAAAGAAAATGTTATTGCTGATGCATTGCCTCGTCGTTATACTATGCTTTCACAACTTGACTTTAAAATATTTGGTTTGGAGACCATCAAAGATCAATATGTGCATGATCCTGAATTTAAAGATGTATTGCAGAATTGTAAAGAAGGGAGAACATGGAATAAGTTCGTCGTTAACGATGGATTTGTGTTTCGTGCTAACAAGCTATGCATTCCAGCTAGCTCCGTTCGTATTTTGTTGTTGCAGGAGGCGCATGGAGGAGGATTAATGGGACACTTTGGTGTAAAGAAGACAGAAGATGTACTTGCTACACATTTCTTTTGGCCAAAGATGAGACGGGATGCTGAGCGCTTTGTTGCTCGCTGTACTACATGTCAAAAAGCTAAGTCACGACTCAATCCTCATGGTTTATATATGCCTTTGCCTATACCTAGTGTTCCATGGGAGGATATATCTATGGACTTTGTTTTGGGTTTACCTCGAATAAAGAAGGGGAGGGATAGCATATTTGTTGTCGTGGATAGGATCTCGAAAATGGCACACTTTATACCATGTCATAAAAGCGATGATGCTGCTAATGTTGCTGATTTGTTCTTTCATGAAATTATTCGCTTGCATGGTGTGCCAAATACTATTGTTTCAGATCGTGATACCAAATTTCTTAGCCACTTTTGGAGATGTTTATGGGCTAAGTTGGGGACTAAACTTTTTTTTAGTACTACTTGTCACCCCCAAACTGATGGACAAACTGAAGTAGTCAATAGAACTTTGTCTACTATGCTTAGGGTTGTTTTGAAGAATAACAAAAAAATGTGGGAAGAATGCTTGCCTCATATTGAATTTGCTTATAATTGTTCATTGCATTCTACTACTAAGATGTGCCCTTTTGAAATTGTATATGGTTTCCTACCTCGTGCACCTATTGATTTGTTGCCTCTTCCATCTTCGGAGAAGGTTAATTTTCATGCTAAACAACGTGCTGAATTGATCTTAAAAATGCATGAGTTAACTAAGGAGAACATTGAGCGTATGAATGCTAAATATAAACTTGCTGGAGATAAGGGTAGAAAACGTGTTGTGTTTGCACCTGGAGATCTTGTTTGGTTACATTTGCATAAAGATAGATTTCCTGATTTGCGCAAATCAAAGCTAATGCCACGTGCTGATGGTCCTTTTAAGGTGTTAGAGAAAATAAATGATAATGCATATAAACTTGAGCTGCCTGCAGATTTTGGGGTTAGTCCCACTTTTAACATTGCAGATTTGAAGCCTTATTTGGGTGAGGAAGATGAGCTTCCGTCGAGGACGACTTCATTTCAAGAAGGGGAGGATGATGAGGACATCAATACCATTGTTACACCCACAACCCCTGCTGCTATACATATTGGACCAATTACTAGAGCTCGCGCACGCCAATTAAATTATCAGGTACTTTCGTTTCATGGTAATGATTCTAATGTTCATGAGAATATGATGCTGCCTAAATTGGATACATTTGTTTTGCTTACAAATGAAGGGCCTAGTTTGGACAAGAAAGAGGAACCTTGGAGCAAGCTCAAGCATGGAGATGATGGCATGCGCAAGGGGAATAAGAACGGAGTTACAAGTGATGATTTTAGGACTTTGAAGCCACCATAATGAGTGCTGGAAGCCTTGGACGAAATATACAAGACGCCACTTCATAAATTTTGTCCAGAGGCTATTATAGGTGCTGCGTCACCTTATTATTGGGCTAGGCCCATGTAATTTCGAAATACTTGAGTATAGGCTGTTTTTAGAGTCCGTATGTGTGGGGAAACAAGAGATAGGGTTGGTTTCGGACCCCTACTTCAAGGGCCACAAAATCCCGCCCTCTTCCTCCATATATACAGCCCTTAGGGCACCGTTTAGACTTTGGTTTTGTTTAGATTAAAAGTTCGCCATAGCTGCAACTTCGCGTACTTCGTTTGTGTTCAACGACCAGACAAAGGCGTCACAGAACCCAACCTTCATTAATAAAGCTTTCCTCTTATATTCGCAATATCCAGATTGCAATCTCAGTTTCTTGCTTGTTCTTTGTTTGCTCGCAGGAAACAGACCCTCGTGGTTAGGTTGATCGTGCTCCGGTGTGGTCAATAACCCCTTGGAAGTTGGTATAGCGATTGCTAAGGCGCGACTTCTCGCACGTTCGTAGTCGGATCGTCAAGGTCGACTACCACAGAAAACGATAGCCACCATCTCATCGAAACATCGGGACACCTTCGCCTCTATCACTGGGACTCCTCTAAGCGTTGGGCTCACTAGCGCAATCCTTCTCCACAAGCTCGTCCTCCTCCAAGTCTGGCCAAGTAGATAGCCAAGGACAAGCCAGTGAGTACATTAGAATGTACTCGCAAACATTATGAACAAAAGATATAATGGATGCACATGCTCATGCTGACTAAAATCCTGGTCATGACATAATTATAAAATGATGCGGAAGTAAATGAAACATGTTAGCCATAACCAGTCTTTTTAAAAATAAAAGCAAGTGAATGCCACGGGTAGTCTAGCTAGCCCAAGTGACATTCAGAAAAATAAGAGAAATGCCGGTCGGGTGTCTACAAGAGTAGTGGCGAGATAAACCGCCTGTTAACTCGAGAGACGCCATGAGAGGTCTTGAAAAGAAATGCCTGTCGGGCGTCAAGTGACGCCACGGTTGGACTTGAAGAGAAATGCCAATCGGGTGTCCACAAGAGTAGTGGCGGAACCGCCTGTAAACTCGAGAGATGCCACGAGAGGACTTGAAAATAATAGTTGAGTGCCCGGGGTAGTCTAGCCAGCCCCTGAGACACTCAGGAAGAATACAAAATGAGAGAAACGGGTTAGTCCACAATATTATGCATAGCCATAATAATATTTAATAAGCATAAAATAATCAAGGTAGCAACAGGGTATCAACAATTATACTGCAAAAATGAGTCAAACACATTTTAATTATTTCCTACGGAGACCGATACCGGGACCGACACTTGACCCACCCAGCTACGCCCTTTGACCAAGGACACGGCTATTCGAATAGTTTTAACTCTGCAGAGGGTGTACTCTTTACCCACAAGTAAAGGATTTCTTTAGTCAGTACCGTGACACGGACTCATTCCCATTACGGTCTTTGGGTTGAAAACACACCTGACCAGCACACACCAGAATAACTCTCCGGATGCCAGGAATCACCCAAAGCATCGTTCAAGAAAAACTCTAAGACAGAGAGACCAACGCCCTGCATGGGATCACTATTAATACGCGCGGATTACAAGGGGTGCCCCCCTCTCAGTCACAACCGGAACACCCATGCCCCGTGACCCGATGACAGGATTTAGTCCAAGGCCTTTGGAAACCCTCATCGTGGCCCTCTGTACGGTGTGTACCTGGACAGGGGTTAACAACTTACTCAGCCGCACCTTCCTTGCGGAAGGACCCGTGGCAGCATGGTATCCAGCTAGGTGTAACGGAACAAGACTCGATCTAGGCCGACTCAGGAGGTGTTAATTAACATCACTCGAATATTCCACTTAAGTCACATGACACCACCGTGTCAAGCATAATGGCCCGTGCCCACCGGCACGTCCAAGGTAGGAGACACTCTCCCGTATTACCACAACTTTACCATGTCAGAAAAATCTCTTCCTTGAGTGATGTGCAAGCTATGAGCAAAAGAGATATGACCATGCATGTAAGTGCTAGTGACATACTACACATATGGTGCAATATCAACCGCTGCAACATGCAAATGCAAATGCAATCACCATATCCCAAGTTCAATAATGCTTGCCTTGTCCAAAGTAGTCAAGTGAAAACCCTTCAAAAATCTCGGCAAAGTTTCCCTCTTCTTTTTCTGAAAATTCAAAATCAACTTAAATTAAAAAATTTGACAACAGTACAAAAATTTGTCCCAAAACATTTTTAAATAAATACTAAAAAAAACTAGAGAGAAAAATAAGAATTTCAAAAAAAAGTTCAACCCAAACGGAGTTGTGGTTTAAAAGTTATTAAAATTTCAAAACTAGGAGTTTTTATGTAAAAAGCCAGTCCCTGTGCGTTTATAAAGAAAACGCTTCGGGCCGAAATACGCTTCTCAGCGCAGAAGGCGTAAAAGTCGAGATTACACCTTCGTCTTTAGACAGAGAAAAAGAAAAGAAAAAGCGCGGGGTGGGGTCCACCCGTCAGGTTCAAATATTTGAACCCGCGCGCGAAAACAGAGAAGAGACGGTGTTCGCCGGCGGTGATCGCCGGGGTCTTGGAAGGCGGCGATGGTCGGAACATGACCAGGGAGGAGTGCCACCTCGGAGGGAGGTGGTGGTGGTCGCCGGGGAGCACCTGAACGCCGACGAGGTCGACGGTGGTGGACGGTGGTTCGGTGGCGTTGGGATTTCGTCGGAGAGAGCTCGGGGAGTGGAATTGAAGTGGGGAATCGATGATTTGGTGGAATATATGACTACTGGCAAGATTTGAGCAGTTGAGGTGGAGTAACGACGATGAACGGATCGGTGACAGTGGCGGCAGAGCGGTAATCGGAGGGGAAGAAGAAGACCTCCTCGAGGTCGGGTGGGAGGTGTAGGGGCGATTGGAGGTGGTGGAGGCGATGGGTGAGAAGAACGGTGCTCGGGGGCCTTTGTAAGGCGATCCCGAGGCGGTCCGGTGGGGTTCGGATCATGCCGGAGTTATGATGGTCGGCGAGGTCGGTTTGGGCGGTGGTCGTGGTCGGTGAGTGTCAGTGAGGGTGGAGGAAGTTGCCCGAAGCGCTAGCGCGAACGAGCTCGGGCTTGGTGGCTTTATCCACGACGAGGTCGGTGTACGGGTGCGGCGGACGTCGTCTGTCTCCGTTGGCTGACAGGGGGCCAAGGGCGGCGTGATCAGCGTGGAGAGAGTGCGGAGGAGGTGCCGTGTGGTGAGTAGTTAGGTGGGGGAGGTCAGCGAGGGAGTGAACATGGCGGGCGCCGCGTGGATCAGCTCGGGTTGCCGCCGCTGATGACGGAGGCAGGTGCACCGGCCTCCTTCTGTGCTGTCGGCGGTGAGGCACTGACGAGGAGGGGTCCAGGGCGGCGCAGTTACGAGGGAGGAGGCGTGGACGAGAAGGAGTGGGGACGGAGTGGAGTGCACGGCGCCGTTGTTTCTGCCACTGAACCAAATTCAGTTAACTGAATTTAGGACAGCGATGAACAGTGTGCACATTAGCTGTTTGATAAAATGACAGAAGGTGCTAGAGATTTTAGGATTTTGTGGGGATTTTTGTGGTAATGTGTGGATGCTCAAAAATGAGTTTGGGAATTTTTGGAGCATTTAAAAATATGTTTGGATCAGGAATATTGAATCTGGTCGAAATTTGAATTGAGTGGGATTTGAAAATTTTGAACTAGGGTACCCCATGTTTTCGGAAAAATGGGTTGTGGGTACCATATATTTGCTGGGATAATTTTGGTGGAGGTGTAATCCTTGTAGAAATGGTGGTTCCTTTGTAAACCAAAGGAATGATGGAATATATGAATTCCAACTTTGGAATTTATTTGGGTGGTGAAAAATATGTTTGTGGGGTAGGAAAGAGTTGGATTCTGTCCTAGATGAGGTGAGTGACTTGTGGGATAAATTGGAGGGGAAGAAAATTTGTTGGATGGATTTTAGTAGGACTAAAAGGAGGTGAAAAGGTTATTTCCTTTGAAAATTTAATTATCCCCAAAACTTTTCTTGCTAAAAATAAATTGTTTGAAAACCCCAAAGTAATTATCCATATAATTTTAAACTCTTCAACCAGTATATTTAAAGAAGATTGAAACCCAAATAAAATTTGAAAAGTTTTTTTTTTCAAATTGAAGAAAGGTGATATGACCAAAAATGATTTTCAAAACTTTTATTTTTAAAGGAAAGATTTCAAATATTCAGGAAAAATATTCTTGGGGTGTTACAACACCTACCCCCTTAAGAAAAATCTCGTCCCCAGTTTCATTTTCCTCTTAATCCCCTCAATACTTGGGTGTCCTTCTTGGGCTTCTTTGATCTGATCCTCTAATGTTGGTTTCATCTCCAGTTGATTAATGGTTCCTTCTGTGACTAGGACCATATTGAGTTTGGCAAATTCCTGGTTGAACTCATGTTGTGAAAATTGCACACTATTATTATTGGTGCAGGGATTTCGACTGAGAGCATCTGCCACAACATTTCCTTTACCCGGATGATAATGAATTCCAATATCGTAATCCTTTATTAAATCAAGCCAGCGACGCTGTCTCAAGTTTAATTCCGGCTGGGTGAAAATATACTTAAGACTTTTGTGGTCCGTGTATATTTCACATCGCTCACCGAGAAGAAAGTGTCGCCATTCCTTGAGTGCGTGTATTACCACAGCTAGCTCCAGATCATGCGTAGGATAATTCTCCTCGCGTCGTCGTAGCTGTCTTGAGGCATAAGCCACAACTTTTCCTTCTTACATCAATACATATCCAAGGCCTTTCCTGGACGTGTCACAGTATATCTCAAACTTTTTGTGCACATTGGGTACGACTACAACGGGTGCCGTTGTTAATCTTTTCTTCAATTCTTGGAAACTTTTCTCACAAGCTTCAGTCCATTCAAACTTCTTATCCTTCTTAAGCAATTGGGTCATGTGTTTAGCTATGGTGGAAAATCCTTTGATAAATCTTCGGTAATATCCTGCCAGACCAAGAAAACTCCTGACCTCAGTCACGTTGGTGGGTTGTTTCCATTCTTGGACAGCTTTTACCTTGCTTGGGTCCACTGCTATCCCATCCTGTGTCAGAACGTGTCCTAGGAAGCCAACTTCTCATAACCGAAATTCACATTTACTAAATTTGGCATAAAGTTGGTTTTTCCTCAATTCTTCCAGGACTATTCGTAGGTGTTGTTCGTGTTGTTCGGGTGTCTTGGAGTAGATAAGTATGTCATCAATAAATACGACCATGAACTTGTCCAAATATTTCAAGAAAACCTTGTTCATGAGATGAACAAAATAAACAGGAGCGTTGGTTAAGCCAAACGGCATCACTGTAAATTCGTACAATCCATATCTGGTAGTAAATGCAGTCTTGGGTATATCTGATGATTAGATTTTCAATTGGTGGTAGCCTGACCTCAAATCTATTTTTGAGAATACCTTGGCTTCTGCTAGCTGTTCGAACAAGTCATTTATCCTGGGCAGCGGGTATTTATTTTTGATGGTGACCATATTGAGAGCCCTGTAATCAATACATAGTCTGAGGGTACCATCCTTTTTCTTAGCAAATAAAACTGGCGATCCCCATGGTGACGAGCTGGGTCTGACGTACCCTTTTTCCATTAATTCCTTAATTTGTTTCTTTAGTTCAGCCAATTCGGTTGGAGCAATACGATACGGCTTCTTATAAATGGGAGCCGTTCTAGGTGCTAATTCAATAACGAACTCAATTTCCCGATCAGGTGGCATGCCTGGTAGCTCCTCTGGAAATACATCGGGGTATTCACAGACTACAAGGACCTTACTTAATTCTGCTGCATCCACTTGATTTAATTTTCCTTGTGATGCAAAAATCCTCCTTGTGCCAAATTTTATTGTTTCTCCCTGGCAGCTTGTAAGAGTCACCGTGCGGTTGTAGCAGTCTATGAAACCTTTATTTTTGGTTAACCAATCCATTCCCAGAATAACATCCAGTTCGACTGCTTCCAGAACAATAAGGTTGGCTAAAAATACCATTCCTTTGATCTCGATATTTACATCCTTGCAGTACCATTGTGTGCTTTGCTTCGATCCCGGGGACTGAATAACCATGGAATTTTGCAAAGGCGAAAAAGAAAATCGATTCTCCGCCACAAACTTTTTAGAGATGCACGAATGCGAAGCTCCGGAATCAAATAAAACTGTAGCATTAATTGAGTTGACAGGAAACGTAACGAACACAATATCCGGTGCATTTTGTGCTTCCTCAAAGGTCACATGGTTGACTTGTCCCTTCCTTTGGTTGTTATTGTGGTTGATGTTGTTGTACTTGGGGGCTGTGTTTGTACCACGAGCATTGTTGTTGGGCTTTGTAGTATTATTTCCCTACTTTGGGCATTGCCTGGAGTAATGCCCTTCTCCTCCGCAGGCATAGCAGGTGATGCCCGGATAGTATGCTGTATCTCTGGTTCTGTTGTTGAAAGCACTGCAGTTCTGCTGCGGTGCTACAGCTCTGGGTCGAGGTAGTAGTGTTGCTGGTCGGTGTGTTGTGGGCTTCTGAAATTCATTCTTGGGTTTATTGTTGCGAACCTGATATGACTGGCTCATATGGCGCTTGCGTATCTCGTTCATGTTACGATGCTCGTTCTCCAGTATAATTGCCTTGTCCACCAGTGTTTTGAAATCAGGAAAGGTGTGGACCACCAGTTGGCATTTTAAAGACAGAATAAGTCCATCGAGAAACTTTTCCATCTTTTTGTCTTCTGTCATATATTCATCATTGGCGTACCGGGCCAGCTGACTAAACTGATCCAGGTACTGTGTCACCGTGGTGCCTCGCTGCTTGAGATCCTCAAACTCCCTCTTTTTCAGTTTCATGATACTGTTGGGGATATGTGCTCCACGAAATTTTTCCTTGAATTGTTCCCATGTCATATTGGCTCCGTTGGGATGAGTGTGGCATAAGTTTTCCCACCATGATGCTGCTGTACCAGAAAAATAGTATGGGGTATAAAGTACTTTTTCTCGGTCCGTACACTGGGCAATAACCAACTTTCTTTCAATATCACGTAGCCAATCATCTGCCTCCAATGGTTTGTCGGTGTGAGAAAACAGAGTAGGATTGGTCTTCTGGAGCTCAGATAATTTTGACTTGTTCTGATTTTGTCCTTGGTGGTTTCCCATATTGATTAAATGTTGCATCATTTCTTGGTGCTGTTGCTAGCTTTGCTCGTACAGACGGCACACTTGTGAAAATGCTGTGTCACTGTCCTGTTGACTACTCTGTCCTTGTGTAAAATTATTTCCCATCTGTCCATGGTTGCTCTCTGGCGGATTTGGCATAGAATGGGTCCAGGGGCGATGCATTTTCTTTCTGGGGGTATTTGTGTAACAGCAATGAGAAAAGAAATTATAAAGGTAAGAAGAAAAAAATATTAAGAGACTGAAAATAAATCTCCCCCAAGGATGCAAGTACAACAGGTTATATCATACATGCAGGATTTAATTATACAAGCAGGACTTAATTATACAAGATGCTTGCAGAAACCGTATACTACAAGACCACTTATTCAACTAGCGTACTACTTCGTCATCTCAACGAGCTGTGGTCCGAGTCCATTACTCGCCATCTTACAAAAAGGAAAAGAAGAAGAAATAGAAAATAAATATCTTACAACCACGTCATCATAAAAAGACTGCTACGGTGCTGACGCTCGATCTGTGCTCACGGAGTGTCTGAGACACTGTAAGCACCGCTGAGGGTGAGTCCCAGCTGTGGCTCTCGAGACTCAACCTCCTCCTCCTCCTCTGGGATGGTCTCCAGTCGTGTAGCGGTTGATGCCACGCCTGTCTGAGGTGGCACCGTGTGCGTCGAAAGTGGAGCTCTAGTCGGAACAGGAGCAGCCAAGCGACTAGCCTCATCACTCGGGGATGAGTGCTGAACCGCGGGCTGAGTAGGAGAGTAGTGTGGTGGAGTCGGAATACGAGGGGCACGTGCTGAAGGTGAACGGAACTCACTCCTGCGAGTGATCCTCGGACGAGCCAGGTCCATTCGTGCAGCAAGATGGTCGTCCACCAGTGCGGTAAAGATCGACTCGAGTGCCATGATGTACTGAACAAGGGGCTCGATCGCCCCATCCCTTTCTCCCGCGCTGCAGGAAAAAGCGTAATGGTTGGTATAAGGAACATGACACGGAAGGTAGTGATAGGGACGAGTTTGCATAATAGGCAGGATGTCCCTAAGACGTGCAATAGCCTCACGGGCGGCCATCTGGATAGCATGCCTCTCAGAGGGCATGACTCTCCCCATGAAACGGTAGTTGCAAAAGGATAGGTTACTTCCACCCCGAATATATACCGAAGACTGGTACATAGTCAGAGTGTCTGTGACCCTGTCAGGAAAATTCGTGTACTCAGGACGGCTCGGAGACCTCATCGCATCCCTAGCGATGATGGCAAGAAGACGGGAAAATCCCGCCGGCTCGTTGGCAAAAATCTGAGATGGGCAGCTGCCGCCAGACATCTAAATCAGTAGACAAAAATCCAAACAGTCATATCATAAGAATATGATGATTAAGGAAAATTTGTTACGATGCATGAAATGCATGCTAAAAAAATGTTAGTACTGATTCGAGTGCTAGCGATCGTGCCTAGGGTTTCCTACAGTCAGCCTAGCTCTGGTACCAAGTCCTGTCGGGCCCCTTTCTGGGAATAAATCTCAGAAAAGGCCCTAAGTCACACCAGCCCCAAGATCAACACAACTGGTGGACTTCCTTGATACAGATAACCAGTACAAATAATATTACACAGGGTTGAGTCTGAAGGCTCAACAAAATTATTACAAACTCGCCAAATATATGGCAGTGGCAGAATATGACAGTGGTGTGGTGGTGATACATCTCTGATACAATAACGTAAAGCCAAGCGTCAGAGTGAGGCTTGACTATTTTATTGGTGTAGCAGAAGCTCAGCGGAAGATACATGTGGTAGACTCCTATCTCACAGGTTGACTGACTGGGACTCCTCTAAGCGTCGGGCTCGCTAGCGCAATCCTTCTCCACAAGCTCGTCCTCCTCCAAGTCTGGCCAAGTAGATAGCCAGGGACAAGCCAGTGAGTACATTGGAATGTACTCGCAAACATTATGAACAAAAGATATAATGGATGCACTTGCTCATGCTGACTAAAATCCTGGTCATGACATAATTATAAAATGATGCGGAAGTAAATGAAACATGTTAGCCATAACCAGTCTTTTTAAAAATAAAAGCAAGTGAATGACACGGGTAGTCTAGCCAGCCCAAGTGACATTCAGAAAAATAAGAGAAATGCCGGTCGGGTGTCTACAAGAGTAGTGGAGAGATAAACCACCTGTTAACTCGAGAGACGCCACGAGAGGTCTTGAAAAGAAATGCCTGTCGGGCGTCAAGTGATGCCACGGTTGGACTTGAAGAGAAATGCCAATCGGGTGTCCACAAGAGTAGTGGTGGAACCGCATGTAAACTCGAGAGACGCCACGAGACGTCTTGAAAATAATAGTTGAGTGCCCGGGGTAGTCTAGCCAGCCCCTGAGACACTCAGGAAGAATACAAAATGAGAGAAACGGGTTAGTTCGCAATATTATGCATAGCCATAATAATATTTAATAAGCATAAAATAATCAAGGTAGCAACAGGGTATCAACAATTATACTGCAAAAATGAGTCAGACACATTTTAATTATTTCCTCCGGAGACCGATACCGGGACCGACACTTGACCCACCCAGCTACGCCCTTTGACCGAGGACACGGCTATTCGAATAGTTTTAACTCTGCAGAGGGTGTACTCTTTACCCACAAGTAAAGGATTTCTTTAGTCAGTACCGTGACACTGACTAATTCCCATTACGGTGTTTGGGTTGAAACACACCTGACCAGCACACACCAGAATAACTCTCCCGATGCCTGGAATCACCCAAAGCATTGTTCAAGAAAAACTCTAAGACGGAGAGAACAATGTCCTGCATGGGATGACTATTAATACGCATGGATTACAAGGGGTGCCCCCCTCTCAGTCACAACCGGAACACCCATGCCCCCTGACCCGATGACAGGATTTAGTCCAAGGCCTTTGGAAACCCTCATCGTGGCCCTCTGTACGGTGTGTACCTAGACAGGGGTTAACAACTTACTCAGCCACACCTTCCTTGCAGAAGGACCCGTGGCAGCACGGTATCCAGCTAGGTGTAACGGAACAAGACTCGTTCTAGGCCGACTCAGGAGGTGTTAATTAACGTCACCGGAATATTCCACTTAAGTCACATGACACCACCGTGTCAAGCATAATGGCCCGTGCCCACCGGCACGTCCAAGGCAGGAGACATTCTCCCGTATTACCACAACTTTACCATGTCAGAAGAATCTCTTGCTTGAGTGATGTGCAAGCTATGAGCAAAAGAGATATGACCATGCATGTAAGTGCTAGTGACATACTACACATATGGTGAAATATCAACCGCTGCAACATGCAAATGCAAATGCAATCACCATATCCCAAGTTCAATAATGCTTGCCTTGTCCAAAGTAGTCAGGTGAAAACCCTTCAAAAATCTCGGCAAAGTTTCCCTCTTCTTTTTCTGAAAATTCAAAATCAACTTAAATTAAAAAAATTGACAACAGTACAAAAAGTTGTCCCAAAACATTTTTAAATAAATACTAAAAAAACTAGAGAGAAAAATAAGAATTTCAAAAAAAAGTTCAACCCAAATGGAGTTGTGGTTTAAAAGTTATTAAACTTTCAAAACCAGGGGTTTTTCTGTAAAAAGCCAGTCCCTGTGCGTTTATAAAGAAAACGCTTCGGGCCGAAATACGCTTCTCAGCGCGGAAGGCGTAAAAGTCGAGATTACGCCATCTTCTTTAGACAGAGAAAAAGAAAACAAAAGGCGCGGGGTGGGGTCCACCCGTCAGGTTCAAATATTTGAACCCGCGCGCGGAAACAGAGAGGAGACGGCGTTCGCCGGCGGTGATCGCCGGGGTCTTGGAAGGCGGCGATGGTCGAAACATGACCAGGGAGGAGTGCCGCGTCGGAGGGAGGTGGTGGTGGTCGCCGGGGAGCACCTGAACGCCGGCGAGGTCGACGGTGGCGGACGGTGGTTCGGTGGCGTTGGGATTTTGTCGGAGAGAGCTCGAGGAGTGGAATTGAAGCGGGGAATCGATGATTTGGTGGAATATATGACTACTGGCAAGATTTGTGCAGTTGAGGTGGAGTAACTACGATGAACGGATCGGTGACAGTGGCGGCAGAGCGGTGATCGGAGGGGAAGAAGAAGACCTCATCGAGGTCGGGTGGGTGGTGTAGGGGCAATTGGGAGGTGGTGGAGGCGATGGGTGAGAAGAACGGGGCTCGGGGGCCTTTATATAGGCGATCCCGAGGCGGTCCAGCGGGGTTCGGATCACGCCGGAGTTATGATGGTCGGCGAGGTCGGTTTGGGCGGTGGTCGTGGTCGGTGAGTGTCTGTGAGGGTGGAGGAAGCTGCCAGAGGCGCCAGCGCGAATGAGCTCGGGCTTGGTGGCTTTATCCACGGCGAGGTCGGTGTATGGGTGCGGCGGACGTCGTCCGTCTCCGGTGGCTGACAGGGGGCCAAGGGCAGCGTGATCAGCATGGAGAGAGTGCGGAGGAGGTGCCGCGTGGTGAGTAGTTAGGTGGGGGAGGTCAGCGAGGGAGTGAATATGGCAGGCGCCGCGTGGATCAGCTCGGGTTGCCGCCACTGTCCTCCTTCTGTGCTGTCGGCGGTGAGGCACTGACGAGGAGGGGTCCAGGGCGGCGCAGTTACGAGGGAGGAGGCGTGGACGAGAAGGAGTGGGGATGGAGTGGAGTGCACGGCATCGTCGTTTCCGCCACTGAACCAAATTCAGTTAACTGAATTTTGGACAGCGATGAACAGTGTGCACATTAGTTGTTTGATAAAATGACAGAAGGTGCTAGAGATTTTAGGATTTTGTGGGGATTTTTGTGGTAATGTGTGGATGCTCAAAAATGAGTTTGGCAGAATTTGGGAATTTTTGGAGCATTTAAAAATATGTTTGGATCAGGAATATTCAATCTTGTCCAAATTTGAATTGAGTGGGATTTGAAAATTTTGAAATGGGGTACCCCATGTTTTTGGAAAAATGGGTTGTGGGTACCATATATTTGCTGGGATAATTTTGGTGGAGGTGGAATCCTTGTCGAAATGGTGGTTCCTTTGTAAACCAAAGGAATGATGGAATATATGAATTCCAACATTGGAATTTATTTGGGTGGTGAAAAATATTTTTGTGGGGTAGGAAAGAGTTGGATTCTGTCCTAGATGAGGTGAGTGACTTGTGGAATAAATTGGAGCGGAAGAAAATTTGTTGGATGGATTTTAGTAGGGCTAAAAGGAGGTGAAAAGGTTATTTCCTTTGAAAATTTTAATTATCCCCAAAACTTTTCTTGCTAAAAATAAATTGTTTGAAAACCCCAAAGTAATTATCCATATAATTTTAAACTCTTCAACCAGAATATTTAAAGAAGATTGAAACCCAAATAAAATTTGAAAAGGTTTTTTTTTTCAAATTGCAGAAAGGTGATATGACCAAAAATGATTTTCAAAACTTTTAATGTTTAAAGGAAAGATTTCAAATATTCAGGAAAAATATTTTTGGGGTGTTACACATGTCTTCAGATCGACGAGCCCGTTCTGATGCCGTCACTTTCATAATGTTTTCACACTGTGAAAATGACCATTTTGCCCTTGCCCTTCGATCAGCCCCTCCGAGAGGGAAACTTTTCCGGTGAATCTTCCCGGAGTTTTATTGCACTTCCACCCAGTGTATTCCTTCACCCCAGGCAAGCCAACCTCTTCCATGAGCTCCGGACATGCGTGATGACTTTGCTTGCACCCTGTGTGTTCATTGTAGTACATCTGTATCACCTGTTAGCCTGCACTTCCATACACCTGTTATGTCATCTGTTTTAGATGTTAGCATTACGATTCATCTAATATCATGCCTTATTTCCATGCCATGCCCTGCCTTGCTAGTAACAATATTTTGAATACTGTTATCATGTGAGTACCATGATCTGATATCTTGCCATGTTTGTCAACATTGTAATGATTCTACTATGCTGATGTTAAGTGGTTGTTCCCACTTATAATTGTTAAGGTAATGGAGGGATGATGGAGATATATTGATAAACCTAGTCGGTTGATCAGAGTCACCTATCCGGGCTTATCCGTGCAACCACATTTGCCGGCATGGGACGGCCTTAACTTGGTCTGATCGCGTGCTCTTTCACCGGTACCTCCAAAGAGGGAGGGTTATGCACGCGCTGCCCTGGCCCGGTAGGCGGCGATAATCCTGTGAGCCCAGTTGAGTTGTTTGGGTACCCATCCCCGTTTGGGACAGTTTAGTTTGGCCACGACGTTGGCAGGTGTCACGAGGTGACACAGGGGCCACCCAGGGCTTGACTCCGGGGGAGGATGATTGCCGGTGGTACGATGGGAGAGTCACGGGTCAGACAGGTTTCGTTGGAGCAATGCTGGTCCACCCGAATGGGATCACGAGGTCAGTGCTCCATTGTGTGGGTAAAGTGCGCAACCTCTGTAGAGTGTAAAATCTATTCGAATAGCCGCGTCCACGGTATTGGACAGCCCGTCCAGACCTCGTTAGGCGATCAACTGTAATGATGGTGAAAGAACCTGTCTTGCATAGACATCAGATGTTGTCAGGATTATGGTATGATAGCCATGGGAGGGCTATGGAAGAGATGGTCAGATGACCGAAAGACTTAGATTTGGGTCAGGTTCAGATTGGATCATGAGATTATTCGGAATGTGGATTATTTACTTGATGCATGCTTCACTTTACTGTACTTTACTTTAGTAGTTATTTTGCTAGATAACCCCGTTATGTCGTGATGATCAATGCTGCTATATGTTTAAATATGCCAGATAATCTTGCTATGACATGATGATTAATAATGCTAGATAGGTATGCTACGCCATGCTTGATTCATGTTTTCTTGTTAATTCCATGTCATGTTTAGAATGAATTCTTGCATAGCATATGGCTTACTTTGTCATCTGCTTGTTTGGATGCTATGTATTTGGTTGTCTTGCGAGTACATTCAAAGTACTCACCTGGCCTTGCACGTGGCCAGTTGCAGGAGAAGATCCATCGTGCTAGATCGTAACCCAGCCAGTCCTGTGAGTTATGGAGCCCAGCCAAAGACGATGTCACCGCCGAACTAAGACCTTCACTGCCATTTTTAGATAGCCTTGGAGCTATGTAATATTGTTGTAAGCAACAGTATTGTAATACTCCATTTTATATAATAAAGCCATTTTTGTGCCTGGAATTGCTGTATCATGTCTTTGACGTGTGGCAGGTGTTATCCTTGGGCTGGCGTGTGTCGGCCCTCTATCGGGGTGCCACAAGACTTGGTATCAGAGTCAGGCTGGCTATAGGTTACCCTAGCACCAAACCACCCCTATATTTTACCCGGTAGTGAGCCCAATTGATTTGACCCATCTCTGGCATCCGACATGACCACTGTTGATCAACAGGCGGCGCAGTCAGAATGGACGTGTCCCTGCTCAGCTGTCCACCCACCTAGCCGTCCCTGGATTAGACCGCGACCCTACCCAGCTGTCGGCCGTGCCGGCGTATCTTCTGCCCGGCACAAGAAGGATCCAGGCCATGCTGGTGTGTTCTAGCTCACTTGCCTGTTTAACCCCGTCCACCTGTGAGCCGCAGCTCTCTCCATTCAGTAAGCCAGATCCCCGCAAGAGAACCCAGGCCCATTTCCGCAAACCAGCAGCCATGGCTAGTTCCTCCAAAATGCATAAGTTCCATAGCCAAACCGTGGCCAAAGGGTATGACGGATTTCCACCTATCCTTTCCAATATGCTCACCCAAGCCCTTAGCTGTAATACTACCCAGTGTATTTGGTGTTCCAATCGGAACCCGTCCCTCACCTTTGCTGGTATGAGGCGAAGGTGCTTCTCCGCCCAAGTCCAGCAAAGGATGGGAAGCCCTTGGTTTTTAAGGGCAAACCCATGCCCACCACTGCTTTGGCTGTACAGACAGCTGCTGCGGAAGCCATCACCCATCTTTGCTTCCAGTTTCCGCAAGTAGCGGAGATGAGGGAGTTCCGTTATTTTCCCGCTTCGTCCAATACAGGTTGCGAGTTCTTCAGCGCTGTTGGTGAAGCCGTCCTGGCAGTAGCTCACCTGGTTCAGTTTATTGATGCCCAGGGACTACTAATTGCTGGCATTATTCGAGAGTTCCAATCCATTGACCGTGACACCACCAGGGTTGGTATGGAAGCATACCGTGATGCCCGTCAAGCTGCATCCCAAACCACCCTTCCCCTGCTGCCAAACCCAGTGCCACCTTCTCAGCTAGTGCCACCGTCATAGCCAGTGCTACCCTCGCAGCCCGTGAACCCATGGCAACCTGGCATAATCCACCCAAGTTATGCTGCCAGAGCTATTCGTCGTCTTTGTCGTCGGGATGTGTTCCATCAAGTTCCAGCCGCAACCCAAGCAGTTGTGCCCCAACCCATTGTGGTGTCCGACGATGAAGATGGAAGTTGGCTCAGCCTGCGTCCCCCAGGAGAGCCCCAGCAAGAGTAGGCCCATTTGCGGCTCTGGCAGCGAGCGAAGCCAGGAGATACCGCGAGCATGTGTGTTGTGAAGACTGTTTCTTCGTCCTCGTCTAGGATTAGGATCCTGTAGTTCGGAGTGAGTTGTTGCTATTAGCTGCTTAGTAAGGTTGTGCATTGTTGTATGCTTGTAATGCTAGTATTGCTTGTGCCTGTGTGCTGTTGTAATATTATGTATGCTTGTTTGCTCCGTGTGTTTAGTTCATCTGTCTCTCTGTTAAGCGGAAATGTTTAACAGAGCTGGCAGTGGATCTTTAACAAGATTTTAGTCAGTAGAGCACTTACACCTAATAACATTGGACTCGCCCAGAGTCCCTAATAAAATGCGAGCTGATGTAGGTGTATGTATACCAGGAGTACATACACCCACTAGCATTAAAACACCTTAGTGTAATCGGCTCGATATGTTTCTTTCATCCGTCTGTATTTTGCTACGATGTGCATTCCGCTTGTGCTTGCATATTAGTCTGAATTGATTGCGTGTGTATCATGTGAGCAATGTCTGTACGCCAAGTTCTTTCTCCCGAGTACAATTGCCGCAGTACTCGGGTAGAATACAAAGCCGCCCATCCATACCCATCTATGCTTACTCCATTTGCTAGTTTTCCTGAACATAGTGTTCTGGAAAACCAGCTCTATCCAATAATTTTTCCCCGGTCTGAATTTTTTTTTTTCCAGAACTCGGTTGCAGCCTCAGAGTAATTCTGAGAAATTTTATTGCAGCATAAACCGTTACAACTCCTCTAGTCTAAGATTTAAACCTTGATTCTACCTTCAGCGAGGAGCAACCAGCAGTGTGGCTTCCACACTGGTAGAGCTCCACTAACCACACCGCACTAAGCCCAGACCCAGCAACGCCTCTGGCATTATCTTGTGTGATACTGACCAGCCACCCGCTTCGCCCCGCCGCAGCTCGCGCTTATTCCGCCGGCCTAAGATGGCGTAGATGTTCACCAGCCACCGCTCGGTTAGCGGCATCCCGACGATCATCGAGGATCATCGCGCACAACAGCAGCGAGAAGCCAACCAATGCCACCAGCAGAGTCACCAGGAGGATGGTGATCAACTTCGAACCCACGTCCGCCATTAACACCTAGCCTCACACTCCTGCAACCAGAAGGAAAAGGAGAAGAGGAAGAAGAAGTGAGGTAAGATGCGAGGTGGAAGAAGAAGAAACTGCCGTCATTTTTATAGCCCAAGCCCGGTGTACGGTGAGCAAGGTCCAGGAGAACCGCGCATCGCTCGATCACCGGCGTCCAGGAGGCGAATCCGCGAGCAGTGCCGACCAGCGCTAGCCCGTGATGGGAGTGCTCTCTGCGTTGGTCACGTGCACGCGGCGCACTATCGCCGTAGGGTGCTGTATGCCTAGGAGCTAGGCGTGCGCAGTGCCTAGCCGCACTCAAGACAGTGCGGGAGCAAGAGAGAGCCGTTGGCCGGAGAAAGAAGAAGTTGCCAATGGGCCCTAGGCCCACCTGCCAGCAAGAGAGGCCACTGTTCATTATGGTGCCCCGAGAATTTTTGGAAAAAGGAAAAACTCTGCTTTTTCTAAAAATGTCAGGGCAACTCAGCGGCCCCTACCCGTGGCGCAAATCCCGCGATATCCGTATCTCGATCTGGGTGTACCAATTTTCGGTACTTTTAACTCGGTTGCTTTTAACCACAGGGTTAAAATTCAACCCAGAGTTTTTTCCAGGAGGCGCGATTTTTATTCTGAGCTAACCGTAGGAATCTCGAGGACGAGATTCTCTTAAGGGGGGAAGGTTTGTAACACCCCAAAAATGGGGTTATCAATTTTTGTGCTGTTATTCCTTCCTAGCTTTTCACTCCCGAATTTTTCCTCTGGAATCTGGTGAGTGACCAGGTGAATCCGGCCAATCCTCAACCTCTCAGTGCCTTTCCCATGCTCTTGTGCCAGTCAAGTTCCCGTCTGTAAACTCCGAACCTCACTGAAACACTAGTTCCAAAATATAGGAACTAGAAATCCTTCCTTTGTGTTTACAAAGGAGCTATCATTTTTCTTACTCAGTTGATCCTTCCAAAATTTCCAGAGATCATCGTTCATTCATAAACTCTAGATGAGTAAAAATATTGCCAAGTCATATGCAATATTTCTCATCTAGAATTAATTCCTTTTTCTGCCTTTCCGAGGAATTAAATCCAGAATAATATCTATCCATCTCCAAAGTTCATAAAAACTTGTGGAGATATTCTTTATGATCATATTGAGCTCACATAAAAATATTGGCCATAATTAAATAGGGGAAATTGCATTTTCCTATTTTAAGCCAATATTTCAAATTGGGGCCTTTCCAAAGGAACTACCATTTTGGTAGTTAGGAAAAATCCAAAATAATTTGTGGAGCTTGTCCTATCCATATCTTCACCATTTCCATCAAAATCTCAAGTTCCACCCATTGAATTTTGAGCACAACACCACTTTGCAAATTCTATCCAGATTTTCAGTTTGCAAAGGAAGTGCTTGATTCCTTGATCTCCTTGGGCTGAAATTTTGCAGGGTGATTCATTATGATATATTACCCCTGGATACAAAAAATCAGCTCATTCCATCTAGCCAATCTTCCTCAGTAAATTATCTAAGTTTCTATCCAGATTGCATCTCTGTGAAGGAAGTACCCTCATAGATGATCAATTTGAGCTGAAACTTTTCCAGAAAGTTCCTATGACCATATCATCACTCTACACCAAGAATCATTCAAACCCATTCATCCATTTGATCACAGCATCAACATCTTCATTTCTGGCCAGAGTGCATGGTTACAAAGGAAGTACCAGCTGGAGTTATCCATTTGTGCTGAAACTTTGTGATCATGTTCATCTTAGTGTATGATTAGCTCGTGCCCAAGGTCCGGCCAAGGTGAGCACTGTGGTGGCCACACCACAGCACAAACAAGTCGCTGTTAGCAACTGTTTGACCATGGTGCAGTCACCTCAGGCCTCTCTCAGGTCATTTAGCCGCATAGGTCAACTCAGAGTAGGACGGTGAATAGCCTAGACATGGTTTGACTTCATGTGCGGCGTGGCAACATCGTGGCCACGCGGTGACCACGGGCAGAGCGTGCCAAATTGGTGCTCCGTGCATTGAAGTTGACGGGAGCTCATCTCCAGCAGGCTGCAGCATGTCTAGTAGTGTCGTAGAGCTCCCTAGCGCGTGCATGATCCATCCAGAGGCCTCTCCCCCTCGTCCCCTAGCTGGTGGAGCGCTCGAAGCCTCGGTCGTCGGCGAGGAGCTTCTCGGAGCTCCGTCCATCGTCGGCTAGATTCGTCCCCGAGCTATAAATAGCGTACCCCCGAGCTCCCCTCCTCTCCAGCAACTCTCGAGTCCACTCGCTCGAGCCCCGGGACCTCTCCCCTCTCCCCGCGATCCCCATGGCCGAAGCTCTGCTTTGATTTTCCCCTCGAGCCAATCCGGCGCCTCGGCCCCTCCCCTCCTCCCCATTCCTTGCCCCGGCATTCCCTAGTGCCTGTCGAAGCCGCCGCCGTCTTCAGTTACTCCGGGGGAGTGCTGCCGGAGCAGCCCCGAAGACCTGAGCCGCCGCGGCCTCCTTCTCCGTTTCGGTGGCCACCTCCTCTCTGAGCTCTCCCGAGCTCCCCTGCGGCCACCGACGGGT
Organism: Thinopyrum elongatum; assembly: GCA_011799875.1. NCBI lineage: Eukaryota > Viridiplantae > Streptophyta > Magnoliopsida > Poales > Poaceae > Thinopyrum > Thinopyrum elongatum. Next base: position 305,602,179 of record CM022302.1, on the reverse strand, counting down.
GCGGGACGGCGCCACGAGGCTGCCTGGTCCATCGGCGGGAGCAGCCGAACAGTAGGGCGCCGGCGGCGAGTGCTGTCTGATCCGACGCGGTGCTCCTCTGTTTCGGTCGAGACAGAGGACGACCAGAGAAAGAGAGAAGAGAGAGAGAGAAGAAGATAAGGTGGGGCCCGACCAGATTAGTCAACGGGCCCACGTGTAAGGATAAGTGGAAGCGGCTTTGTGAAATACGCTTTCGGTGTATTGAAAGCGTAAACTCTGAAAAGGCGCCTTCTCTTTAATTCAGCCGCCGCCCGAACTGATTAAATAGCGAACGTTCACTCGCTAAGCACTAAAATGGACAGTTTCTATCTGTTTTATCTCTTAACGAACGAACGGCCGTTACTCCGCGACCATAACTCCGATTGAGGTAAAACCAACGCCCATGTCTTCAGATCGACGAGCCCGTTCCGATGCCATCACTTTCATAATGTTTTCACACTATGAAAATGACCATTTTGCACTTGCCCTTCGATCAGCCCCTCCTAGAGGGAAACTTTTCCGGCGAATCTTCCCGGAGTTTTATTGCACTTCCACCCAGTGTATTCCTTCACCCCAGGCAAGCCAACCTCTTCCATGAGCTCCGGACATGCGTGATCACTTTGCTTGCACCCTGTGTGTTCATTGTAGTACATCTGTATCACCTGTTAGCCTGCACTTGCATACACCTGTTATGTCATCTGTTTTAGATGTTAGCATTACGTATCATCTAATATCATGCCTTATTTCCATGCCATTCCCTGCCATGCTAGTAACAATATTTTGAATACCGTTATCATGTGAGTACCATGATCTGATATCTTGCCATGTTTGTCAACGTTGTAATGATTCTAGTATGCTGATGTTAAGTGGCTGTTCACACTTATAATTGTTAAGGTAATGGTGGGATGATGGAGATATATTTATAAACCTAGTCGGTTGATCAGAGTCACCTGTCCGGGCTTATCCGTGCAACCACATTTGCCGGTATGGGACGGCCTTGACTTGGTCTGATCGCGTGCTCTTTCACTGGTACCTCCAAAGAGGGAGGGTTATGCACGCGCGCTGCCCTGGCCCGGTAGGCGGCGATAACCCAGTGAGCCCAGTTGAGTTGTTTGGGTACCCGTCCCCATTTGGGACAGTTTAGTTTGGCCATGACGGTGGCAGGTGTCATGAGGTGACACAAGGGCCACCCAGGGCTTGACTCCGGGGGAGGATGATTGCCGGTGGTACGATGGGAGAGTCACGGGTCAGACAGGTTTCGTTGGAGCAATGCTGGTCCACCGGAATGGGATCACGAGGTTAGTGCTCCATAGTGTGGGTAAAGTGCGCAACCTCTGCAGAGTGTAAAATCTATTCGAATAGCCGCGTCCACGGTATTGGACAGCCCGTCCAGACCTCGTTAGGCGATCAACCGTAATGATGGTGAAAGAACCTGTCTTGCATAGACATCAGATGTTGTCAGGATTATGGTATGATAGCCATGGGAGGGCTATGGAAGGTATGGTCAGATGACCAAAATACTTGGATTTGGATCGGGTTCAGATTGGATCATGAGATTATTCAGAATGTGGATTATTTACTTGATGCATGCTTCACTTTACTGTACTTTACTTCAGTAGTTATTTTGCTAGATAACCCCGTTATGTCGTGATGATCAATGCTGCTAGATGTTTAAACATGCCAGATAATCTTGCTACGACATGATGATTAATAATGCTAGATAGGTATGCTACACCATGCTTGATTCATGTTTTCTTGTTAATTGCATGTCATGTTTAGAATGAATTCTTGCATAGCATATGGCTTGCTTTGTCATCTGCTTGCTTGGATGCTATGTATTTGGTTGTCTTGCGAGTACATTCAAAGTACTCACTTGGCCTTACACGTGGCCAGTTGCAGGAGAAGATCCGTCGTGCTAGATCATAACCCAGCCAGTCCTGTGAGTTATGGAGCCCAGCCAGAGACAATGTCACCGCCGAACTAAGACCTTCACTGCCATTTTTAGATAGCCTTGGAGCTATGTAATATTGTTGTAAGCAACAGTATTGTAATACTCCATTTTATATAATAAAGCCATTTTTGTGCATGGAATTGTTGTATCATGTCTTTGACGTGCGCCAGGTCTTATCCTGGGGCTGGCGTGCGTCGGCCCTCTATCGGGGTGCCACAGCGGCCTGTCACGCCACTACTCTTGTGGACACCCGATTGGCATTTCTTTTCAAGACCTCTTCATGGCGTCCCTTTGTAGGATCGAAAGTATGTCTAGAGGGGGGGTGATTAGACTACATGACCAAATAAAAATCTAGCCTTTTCCAAAATTTAAGTCTTGGCAGATTTTAGCAACTTAGCACAAGTCAAGCAATGAACCTACACATGCGATTCTAAGAGTATAACAGCGGAATGTAAATCATTGCATATGAAGGTAAAGGGGAGGAGTTTGGAGGGAGCAAACGCAATGTAGACACAGAGATTTTTGGCGTGGTTCCGATAGGTGGTGCTATCGTACATCCACGTTGATGGAGACTTCAACCCACGAAGGGTAACGGTTGCGCGAGTCCACGGAGGGCTCCACCCACGAAGGGTCCACGAAGAAGCAACCTTGTCTATCCCACCATGGCCATCGCCCACGAAGGACTTGCCTCACTAGGGTAGATCTTCACGAAGTAGGCGATCTCCTTGCCCGTACAAACTCCTTGGTTCAACTCCACAATCTTGACGGAGGCTCCCAAGTGACACCTAACCAATCTAGGAGACACCACTCTCCAAAAGGTAATAGATGGTGTGTTGATGATTAACTCCTTGCTCTTCTGCTTCAAATGATAGTCTCCCCAACACTCAATTCTCTCTCACAGATTTGGATATGGTGGAAAGATGATTTGAGTGGAAAGCAACTTGGGGAAGGCTAGAGATCAAGATTCTAGTGGTTGGATTGGAATATCTTGGTCTCAACACATGAGTAGGTGGTTCTCTCTCAAAAAATGAATGCTGGAAGTGTAGGCACGTTCTGATGGCTCTCCTCTCGAATGGAGGAAGGGTGGAGGGGTATATATAGCCTCCACACAAAATCTAACCGTTACACACAATTTACCAAACTCGGTGGGACTGAATAGTGAAACTCGGTCAGACCAATTTAGTTCAAAAATGTGAACGTTAGGATTTTCGGTGGGATCGACATGTCAACTCGGTGAGACCAATTTCGTTAGGGTTAGGGCATAACGTAATCTCGGTGAGACCGATCACATGAACTCGGTGAGATCGATTTCTGTAATAGGCAAACAGAGAGTTGGTCAGGCAAACTCGGTGGGACCGATCGCTCATTTCGGTGAGACCGAAATGTTACGAAGAGGAAACAGAGATTTTGCATTGCGAACTTGGTGGGACTGATCGCTCATCTCGGTTAGACCGAAACGTTACGAAGGGAAACAGAGAGTTAGCAATCCCATCTTGGTGAGACCGAGATCCCTATCGGTGAGACCGAACTGATTAGGGTTTCTGGCAGTGGCTATGTCAAATGAACTTGGTGGCGCCGGATAGATCAAATCGGTGGGCCAAGTTTGACTTTTGGTTTGGGACATATGTGGATATGAGAAAGTGGTTGAGGGTTTTGGAGCATATCACTAAGCATTTTGAGCAAGCAAACCATTAAGCAACAGCTCATCCCCTTTTAATAGTATTGGCTTTCCTATGGACTCAATGTGATCTTGGATCACTAAAATGAAAAGAGTGGAGTCTTGAGCTTGAGCCAATATATGTCCTTAGCATTTTGAGGGGTCCACATCTCTAGTCCATGCCATGCCAATCATTGAACTTTCTAAAATAATCATCTTGAAAGAGTATTAGTTCAATGAGCTATATGTTGTTAAGAATTACCAAAACCACCCAGGGATTAGTTGCACTTTCAATCTCCCCCTTTTTGGTAATTGATGACAACATATAGATCAAAGCTTCGACACATGATAATAAGAATGAAGTATATCCTTGCTTTGAGAAGTATGTGATAAGCAAGAGCTCCCCCTAAATTTGTGCATTATTTAAAATTTGCTTTTGAATGCAAATGCACAATCGATTAGGATCATGGGTTACTCTTCCATGTCACATACATCTTGGTGGAGCGCTCAAAACGATGGAATATGAAAAATATGCACTCATCACCAAGGCGAAGTGAATGATCATACAAGAGAGATAAAGAATGTCATCATATCAAACACATGACCATAAGTATCTCACACATATAAACATAGAATATCAACCAAGCAAGCACACAAAAAGTAGCAAAGAGAATGGCAAAAGGAAGCAAGCACTCTCTCTCGAAGCCTATGATCTATACACTTTCTCCCCCTTTGGCAACAAGTTACCAAAAAGCTTGAAAATGCATAGTGCTATGCGTCTCTCTAGGCTTGATCTTCGGGAGGCGGTGTAGAGAGGACTCCAAGAACAAATGCATCTGTTGAGGTTGTTGGAGCTGGTGGAGTTGCAACCGGAGGGGCAACTGAAGCTGTAGCTGCAGGTGCTGATGCAGTAGCTCTTGTATCTGTCACAGGCATTGCTGCAGATCTCAGTGCCCTAGGCACTCTCTGAAAAGCATCTATGGTAGCTTTCCCTTTCCTCTCTTCAGCTTCTTCCTGGAGCTGCTCAACAGTTGTCTGCATCTCTGTCACCTTCAAGTCCAGATCATAAAACTTTGTTTCAATGATCCTCTCCAGGCTCTCTTGATTCTGAGTCAGGGTGGCCAAACATTTCTCAATCCTCCAAGTTGCTTGAATGAGATAGCTAAGTTGATCTTGTTTTTACTTGAGAAAAACTTGAGATGCCTCTTCAACACTTGGCATCTTTGTTGCCTTCTCTGCCTTTGCTTTCTCCCTCTTCTCTTGATCCTCTACTGATGTAGGATCTTCAACATCCATGACAACTGTGTTGTCCTCAAATTCAGGACTCAAGGGAAGGTGTTCTTTATCCAACAAATATGTGCCTGTGCCTATCTTGGAGTTGATGAGCATCTGGATGTGTGGAGCATACCCACATGATCTCTTCTGGTCTGCAGCAGTCCTCTTGATTGTCTCAACAATCAAACTCATCACCTTAAACTTTTGGGGCACATCAAACAACAGAAGCAAATTGATGGAGTGACCTCTGATCATCCTGTGATCTCCTGATTTGGGCAACAAGGTGTGCCTCAAGATGGTGTTAATAATGGCCAATACAGACAATAGATAATATACAGAGCCTAGCTGGTGAGTCTCCAAGGCTTTGTCAGGAATCTCCTTATACATGTTGGCCATGGAGTTGTGATTTTTCTTTCTCTTGGCATAACATCTATGTCATCCTCAAGATCTACAGGGGCATTGATCAGCTTGGCCCACTCAGCAACTGTTGATTGGTACCTTGGACCTTCAGACATCCATACAATCCTTCCATCTGGATAGAAATGAGCTGTAGAATAGAATTGCATAATGAGCTCATCATTCCACTTGGTAAGCTTCTGACCCACAAAAGTGTCTACTCCATTGAGTCTGAAACTTTCATGCACTCCTGGGAGGTGGTCTACATTGTTGTCGATGTATTCCCAGTCTACCCACTTCATGTCACACACTATGGGCTTCTTATCCAAAAGAATTGTCTCATAGAAGTCCTGTTGCTCCTTGATGTGAAATCTATAGTCCACAGCAGTCCTTCTCCTCACAGCATATGGATATGATTGTGTCCACAATCTGAGACCTGCATCCTTCCTTGCTTTCATATTCTCAGCCACTGGATGATTGTCATCATGGTCAGGGATCCTTGGCTTTAGCTTCCTGAGCACTTGGGCTTCTTCTTCATCTTCCACTTCAGGCACTGGGGCCTTGTTCTTTGGTGCAGACTTAGAAGCTTGAGTAGTAGACTTGGGGGCAGTCTTGGGCTTTGCTGAAGCAGCCCTAGACTTGATGGCATCCCCCGTCAACTTCTGAGCTTTGGGTGCTGGTGCAGCATCCTCTTCTTCATCTTCTTCTTCATCCTGAGCTGGGTCTCTCATCATAGAGGGTCTGCCAATTACTCTGGCTATTGTCTTCTTGACCCTTTCCTTTCACTTCTTGCCCTCACCAGTCTCCTCAACAGTTGATTTGGAGGCTTCAAGAGTTGAGGCTCTGGCCTTAGACATGGGCACTCTCTTGGCAGGAGCTTTCTTGTGCAACACAGGCTTGGTTGCAGCAGCAGCAGCATATTCCTTTTTCAGCACCTTCTTCTTGGAGCTGACTTCCTCCTCAGCAGCAACATAGTCTTCATCTTTAGAATGAGAATTTCTCTTTCTCCTCTGCCTAGTAGCAGCCTTAGGCGGGTTGCTAGGAGTACTTCTGCTGCCATCCTCATAGCTGTCAGAGGGACTAGTGCCCTCACTTATATTCACTTGCTCCTCAGACCTGTTCTGGCTATCACTCTGATCAGACATTCTGGCACTGCAAACTAAAAGCTGACCCTGTGAATAGTTATAGATGGGATAGAGTGGATGAGCATCACAAAGTGTAGAGATTTTGCAAAACAATTGAGTCAAAAATTTAGTTTTAGTTTTCCACAGAAAGCATTTTGGAGCAACCGATTTGTTAAACTCGGTGCCACCGAAGCAATGTTGGAGTCTAAACTAGTGAGATCGGTCAGATCGAGACACAGTTCGGTGAGTCTGAGATTGCGAGGGTTTCACTGAGAGTTGAACTCGGTCACACTGATTTGCAACTTTCGGTTAGACCGAAAGTTACAAGTGCAATGTCCTAAGCCAAATCGGTGAGACCGATTTCTACAACTCGGTGGGTCCGAGATGAGTTCGGCGGAAACCTAACCCTAAATTTTTGAATCAAAACTAATCTAAAGGAATTTTTTGTTGGATAGATTGAGCTCATACGTGGTAAGAATCTTGGCATTGTCTTTGTGCTAAGAATCAGAGGTAAAGATTGCACAAAGGGTCAAACTCATACCCTAACTTGGCGATGAGCTCGCTACGGTGGCAACGGCGGTGTAGATTTCCGTTGATGGCGGCGAAGACCAGCGGCAGGGGGTCCCTGGCAACGAGAGGATGATCCAGAGACCCGAGTCAGCAGAGCAGGACACGCGCCGGCGAAAGGTTTCGGAGAAATTTCCAAAATTTGACCCGTCGGTATATATATCCTGACCCTGTCGGTGTGACCGAGTGGAACAACTCGGTGGCACCGAGATGCAGAATCACAAGCGGTTACTGCAACTCGGTGTGACCGAATGGTTCTAATCGGTTGCACCGAGATTGAAAACCTAGATCAACTCAATGAACTCAGTATGACCGAAAAGGACGAATCGGTCAGACCGAAATGCACAGAGAGGTTTTGGAAGTTTAAGTCTATGACGAATCAGTGACTCCGAGTGCTCCTCACTCAAAGGGTTTGAATCTGACTTGATCAAACTTTGTGATGTAGCATGAATAGAGTTTGAGACGAGAAAAGCATAGATAGCTAAAGGAAGTTCTTAGGCATTCTTGTCCATCCATTTGGCAAAAGAAACAGATCAAACAATCAAAGCAACTAATGGATGTCCTCGAATGAGAAAAATATGCAACCAACATGCTCACACAATAAAATGGCAAATGAAATATGTGACAAAGCATGCACAAACACTCTAGCATCTATCAATCAATTGGCGATGACTAGATCATCTATATATGAGTATATTGACTTAGGAGTCAAATGAGAACATTTGATCATAGGTCATACTCATTGTTTAAGCACAAGTGGGGTTACCACTTTTACATAAAGCATTGTTGTGTTCACACCATTAGAGTTGCTTTAGCTCAATTCTTAGAGTGAAGCTCCCCCTAGATGTGATATCCCCCCTAAGAGGGATGAACTAACCTTGGGCTTTGTCAATGATGACTTCATGTAGATGTTGAAGATGTGGATGCTCAATTTTGATGTAGATCATTTGGAGCAATCCATTGGAGCGAGTTGCACTTTCACCCTTGAGTTCTCAGGCAGTCTGTCATGCCAATACTCTTGTTGATACCCAATTGGCATTTCTCTTATATTCTTTCTGCGTACCTTTCCTTGTTTTATGACTAACATGTTATATTATGTCTCTTTTTGCGTTTGTCACTAACATGCACTGTTCAAGATATCTTCCAATATTCCAATAAATAGGCCGATTTATCACTTACCGTTGTGTCACCGATAAGATAAATAGGCCGATAAATCAGCCGATATGGCGATAAATCGGCCGATATGCCGATAAACTGGCCGATTTACCCCTTATCATGGGTCGACCGATAAGTTCCCGATAAGCGATATCCCCAACATTGCTAATATGTTATATTTATTTTTCTGCACCCTATTATTGTTATCATGCCATCTTTACATTTTCAGTCAGCATGAGCATAGCATTTAATCCATCATGAGCATATGCATTCGGTATATCTTTTGTTCATCATGTTTGTGAGTACATTCAAACGTACTCATAGGCTTGTCCCTGGCTATTTACTTGGCCAGGTCAGAAGTCCTACGGGGAGTACCACCACGACGTCCACACGAAGCCTCAGATTAGCGGCCACGTGGATAGGAGTTATCCGGGTCAGCTGTTCCTGTGGGAATGGAGCCCCATCGATGTTGGAGAACCACGAGTCACTTCCATCATTCATCGACAGAATCATTGTTGTATCATTAGACCTTCATGTTCTTGTATCCAATTCCTGTAATTGCTTGGTAATCTGTAACAAGGACGTGTCCACCTTTAACGGTAATCCTAGGCTGGTGATGACACGAGGGGTTAATTTCTGGGATATTGCGTCCCTGTAATCCGGCCCTGACAGCCAGCTTCGGCCCCTAACGGAGGATCAAAGTGGAAGGCTTCCGCCGAAGTGGAAGCACCTGCTTCCTCGGCCCAGAGGTGACATATTTCAAAATTACAGCGAGGGTTGCTTTTAATACCTTTTTATTAAAACTTGCTTAATTTTGCAGAAGACGTGTACCCCTGCATCAGTCCAAAGATTCCCCAGGTGTGCCGAATCGCAGCTCCGGTCCTAAGTCTTCGGTACGAGTCGGAGCTTCCTCCGAACACACGGCAGCCGGCGCGCCTCCAGCGGATTCCGATGATGTTTCGGTTACCAACTTCGAAGTCAAGAGCATGATGAATCATCGCCGCCAGAGGGAAACTTTACGTCATACTGCCTTTGCCGACCAGGAATTTAGTGCCTTTAATTCGGTGGACGCATACCTTGGAGCGGCCCGGACAGGTCTTGAAGGGATCGCCGGTCTATTTGCCGCCAGAATGCAGGTGTGTGACTAAAATGGCTTGAAAGCAGATCATGTTAGGGTTTCTAACGATATTATTTTTTATAGGCTGCAAGAGAGTAGAGCAAAAAGCTGTCTGAGGACCTTGAGGTGAGCCGGACACAGTTGGTTGAAGCCAAGGCCGAACTGGATGCGGCTCGAAAAGCCTACAGCGAATTGTCCGGTAAGTAGAAAGAAATTTTTCCCAACGCGTAGAAAGGTATACGGTGTATTCTATGCATTAACACCCTTTTTCTCATATAGCCGAGGAGGCCGTAGGCGGGTTGCGGAAGGAGCTAGAAGCTGGTAAATGAGTGCTAATGCGAAGTCAGGAGGAGAAAAATGAGCTCAAGGAAGAGAATCGGCGGAAAGCCGAGGAAATTGAGAGCTTGAAAACTCAGCTGGCGCAAGCCTTAGAGGAAAACTAGAAGCTGATAGGTGGCATATTTGGTAAGCACTGATCTCACCGGTACATTGGTCCAGTACCATTGGCGTTTTAATGACGACATGCAACATCTGCTTGTTAGGTCTCCTGACTGGGCGGCCTGAGGAAGAAGTCAGCACCTATGACGGGAACCTTTTAAAGGAGCTGTCGAAGACCTACGAGAGGGCCCGGAAGGCCATGAAGAGTATGGTGAAGGTGTTATGGCCGTCAGAGGTGCTGCCAGAGAGCATGGCCGAACTGGCTAGTCGCTTTAAAGGAGCTCGGCGAAGGTTTGAATTATGGAAGATCTCGTCTTGCCGAGAAGGAGCGCGCGAGGCGTGGGCTATGGTAAAGACCCGTTTCACCAAGCTAGACCTGGAGCATATGGCCCGGGTTGGTCTAGTGGACTCTGCTGGCCAAGAAATACCTCTAAGCTTGTTGTATGATGATGTGATGCCAGCCGCTCGTCATTCTCACAAGGATTGCGCTTTAGAGCAATTGATAGACAATGTGGATCAAGAGTAGTTTTGTCAATTCTATGTATTTATGTACTGTACATTGACAGAGCTCAATCCGCGGTCTTATTTTTAAAAGAATGTTGTCTTAACTGGCCATCGGCTTCTACCTCCCCGATCAGTGATCGGGAAGTGTTCCGTACTACGTGTCATGGGAAACAAGGCAACACTTTGGGAACCAGGCAATCCGGCTATTTGGCTCGAATGGACGAAACATGTGCGGAGAGTTATGTTATATTACTATTTGAAGTAAGAAACATATTCTGATGAAAATAGTTCCTCCAAAGGTTCCTTTCTTTGGGTAAATTTATAGTCTGGATACGTGAAATCAACGGAGACCAATGGCTGCGAAAAAACCCTGGTGATAAGCGCAAGGCTATATTCACTTCCCGTAGACCGACTTATTGTATTCTGTAAGAACGCTAGCTTTCGGCTTCACCCGTCTGAGGTATGGTCCCGAATGACCCGGTCGTAACAATCGTAGAGGTGCTCCCTTTACTCCCTAGCTTGGCAACCTAGCTTGGCAAAGATCTTAGGTCAAATAAGTGCATATGTTTGCTTGAAAGATATGAGAAGGCTGCAAACGAAACGAATGCGATGTATACTGATTATATTATTCGGCTCCTCTAAGGGAGCCCCCATGCAAAGCTGGGTGTTACAGTCCATGACGTATACTGTATTGGCTTGGTATGGTTCGGTTAAGCCGAACACCTGCCATGTCAAGGAAAATAAAAAGAAAGGACAAAGAGAGGTGACGATGTATGCGGGTGACAACGTCTAACTCTGGCGTAAAAGCGCCGCAGCCGGGCTGCGTTCCACGGGTTCGGCTCGAGGCGATCGTCGGATGGGCGGCAAAGGCGGTAGGCTCCTCCTGCCAGTACTTCATTGATGATGTACGGACCCTCCCGTTTGGGCGAGAGCTTATGCTTCTGTTTTTCGGGGAGCCGGAGGACGAGGTCGCCCATGTTGTATGTCTTCGCCCGGACTTCACAGTTTTGGTAGCACCGTGCTTGCTGCTGATAAAGTGCGGATCGAGCCTGAGCTATATCCCGTTCTCCTTCAAGAGCGTCCAAGTCATCCTGCCGATCCAACTTGGCTTCCTTTTCTTCGTACATGTGCACTCAAGGCGCGACGTGGATGAGATTGCATGGGAGAACTACTTTCACACCGTATACCATAAAAAATGGTGTGTACCAGGTTGACCGGTTAGGAGTAGTGCGCAACCCCCATTATATGGAATCGAGTTCCTCAACCCAATGGCAGTCTGATTGTTCAAGTGATCGGACCAGGCGGGGCTTGATGCCGCTCATAATGAGCCTGTTGGTCCGTTCGACCTGTCCATTGGTCTAGGGGTGGTACACTGAAGCGTAATCGAGTTTAATGCCCATTTTGCCGCACTAGTCCTTGACTTCCTGGGTGATGAAGTTGGTACCATTATCAGTAATTATGCTCTGGGGGACACCATAACGGTGTACGACATCAGATAAGAACTCAACGACAGGTCCGGATTCTGCCAAAGTGACGGGCCTTGCCTCAATCCACTTGGTGAATTTGTCGACCATGACCAATAGGTACTTCTTTTTCTTTGTGCCCCCTTTGAGTGGCCCGACCATGTCGAGACCCCAGACCGCGAAAGGCCATGTTATCGGTATCGTCCGAAGGGTTGTGGGGGGCATGTGGCTTTGATTTGCGAACAACTGACATCCAACGCAACATTGGACGAAAGCCCAGGCATCCTCATGGGCGGTAGGACAAAAGAATCCTGCTCGAAAAGCCTTGCTGACAAAGGCCCGAGCTGCCGCGTGGTGGCCGCCCATGCCCACATGTATTTCTGCCAGGAGTTGATGCCCCTCTTCTTCGGAGATGCACCTTTCCAGGATTCCTATGGGGCTTTTTTTGTAAATCTTGCCTTCACGGACCTTTTATGCTTTGGAACGCCGGACTATACGTCATGCCTTTGTCTGGTCCTCCGGGAGCTATTGCCGAGTGAGGTAGGCGAGCAGAGGTTCTGTCCAGGGGGCAATTATGGCCATGATTTCGTGGGCGGAAGGTCTTTCCTCGAGTGCGGAGCCGCCAATGATATGGTTGTCGGGCTCCTTGTCCAGATAGGCATTGTGAGCGGGCTCATTGACTAGTGCGCCGGCGTCACCATCCTGCCATACTATGGAGGGCTTGAAGAGACGCTCGAGGAAAGTGTTTTCAGGAACCGGGTCGTGCTTGGCGTCTATGCGGGCGAGTACCTCCGCGACTTGGTTGCTGTCCCTAGAGACATGGTGGAATTCTAGGCCGTGGAATCGGGCCAATATCCGGAGAACCGCATTTCTGTATGTCGCCATCTTGGGGTCCTTGGCGTCGAATTCGCCTTTGGCTTGAGAGATTGCTAGGTTTGAATCTCCCCTTACTTCGAGGCGTTGTACCCCCATTGACGTGGCCAGATGAAGACCATGTAGTAGTGCTTCATATTCTGCTGCGTTGTTAGAGTCCATGTACATTATTTGTAGGACATACCGAACAGTGTCGCCTGTGGGGGAGATTAGAATGACCCCAGCCCCCAGTCCGGCTAACATTTTTTAGCCGTCGAAATACATCGTCCAGTGCGAATATGTGCTGTATTCTAGGGGTAGTTCGCCTTCAGTCCATTCGGCTATAAAATCGGCCAGTACCTGAGATTTAATAGCTCGGCGTGGTTTGTATGATATCTCGAAGGGAAGGAGCTCTATGGCCCATTTGGCGATCCGGCCCGTGGTGTCCCTGCTGTCGATTATGTCATTCAAGGGGACCTCTAACGCCACTGTGACCGAGCATTCTTGAAAGTAGTGTCGTAGCTTTCGGGATGCCATGGAAACCGTATAAGCTATCTTTTGATAGTGGGGATATCGTGATTTGCATGGCGTAAGTACCTCAGACACATAATAGACCGGCTTTTGGACTTGGAACTTGTGGCCCTCAGACTCCCGCTCCACGACGAGCACCACGCTAACCACTTGATTGGTGGCTGAAATGTATAGTAGCCCGCGCTCGCCGACGCTAGGTGCGGCCAGGATGGGGTTGCCAGCGAGAAGTGTTTTAATCTCCTCGAGCGCCGCATTTGCTTCGTGTGTCCATTGGAAGTTCTTGGTCTTTCTAAGCAGTCTGTAGAGTGGGAGCGCCCTTTCTCCGAAGCGAGATATGAAGCGGCTCAAAGCTGCCACGCATCCGGCCAGTTTCTAGACGTGCTTGAGCTCTGTTGGTAGTGCGAGCTAGGATAGCGCTCTAATTTTAGCTGGGTTGGCCTCAATTCCTCTATGAGAGATGATGAATCCGAGAAACTTTCCGGCGGGGACCCTAAAGACGCATTTTTCTGGGTAGAGTCGTATATCATAGGCTCGTAAGTTGTCGAAGGTTTGGCGGAGGTCGTCTATCAGCTGGTCTATGTTTTTGGTTTTGACAACCACATCGTCCATGTATGCCTCCACCGTTCTGCCGATTTGGTTTTTGAGGCATGCTTGAATCATGTGTTGGTATGTAGCTCCTGCATTTTTCAGTCCGAACGGCATGGTGTTGAAGCAGAAAGGTCCGTAAGGAGTGATGAATGCGGTTGCCGCCTGGTTGGACTCCTTCATCTTGATTTGGTGGTATCCAGAGTATGCGCCTAGGAAGCATAGCGAGTCGTGTCCGCCGGTGGCGTCGATGATCTGGTCTATTCTTGGCAGGGGAAAAGGGTCCTTAGGGCAGGCCTTGTTAAGGTCTTTAAAATCGACATAGAGCCGCCAGGATTTGTCCTTTTTGGGTACCATAACCAGATTTGCTAACCACTCGGGATGCTTGATCTCGCGGCTGAATCCGGCTTCCAACAGTTTTGCTAGCTCTTCGCCCATGGCCTGTCGTTTGGGTTCGAAAAACCGGCATAGAGTCCATTTCACCGGCTTGAAGCCTTTTAAGATGTTTAGGCTGTGCTCTGCGAGCCTGCGTGGGATTCCCGGCATGTCTGAGGGGTGCCAGGCGAATGTTTCCCTGTTTTCAGGCAGGAATGTTCTTAACACCACGTCAACTACGGGGTCCAGTTGTGCTCCTATTTCATCTGCTGGGATATGTTGGGTGCACTTGAAATTTTACTATTTCATCTGCTGGCTTGAATGATGTGGATTTTTGTCTTTTACTGAGGACCACATCATCCCTGTCGACTATAGTGCGTAGTGCCGTCAACTCTTTGGCCGCGAGGGCTTCATATAGTGCCTCTAGGGCGAGGGATGCCATCTTGTTTTTGGCTCGTAAGGCTTTGCTTGGGTCACTTTTAAGTGAGATTACCCCGTTGGGCCCTGGCATTTTGAGTTTCATGTACCCGTAATGCGGTATGGCCTGAAATCTCAAGAATGCCTCACGTCCTAGGAGGGCGTGGTATCCGCTGTGAAAGGGCACATTGTGAAATAGCGAGGGTTCGGATCTGTAGTTATTGGGTGTGGCGAACACAACGTCCAGGGTTATGCGTCCCGAGCAATGTGCCTCCCCACCGGGTATTATACCTTGGAATGTGGTGTGGTTGCATTCGATGCGAGATCTGCTGAGCTGCATCTTGTCGAGAGTGTTCTCGTAGATGAGGTTGAGGCTGCTGTCTCCGTCCATCAGTACTTTAGTTAGCCGAAAACCATCGATAATGGGGTCGAGGACCAGTGCGGCCGGTGTATGGTTGCTACATGGACTTGGCTCATCCTTCTCGTCGAAGGTAATAGGCGCAGCTGCCCAAGGCTATGTGGCCGTCACTTGATATATCTGACTGAGCTCTTAAAGAGCCTTTTTCCTTTTATTGTTTGAGGCGAACGTCTCGTATACAATAAGGACATTATGGTCATGTGGTGAAGCTGTGGACTGCTTATCTGGAAGTGTAAGGACCAAGATTGGCTCGCCATATTTGGCCACTTGTCTTACCACCCAACAGGCTTGAAGTCTGTGGGTTGGGTTTGCGTCTAGCAAGACTGATTGTATTGGGCGTGGTTTATCCAGCAACTCGTCCAGCAATGATCTAGGCCTAGTCTTCTTTTCGTCAGTCTCGCGTTCCGGCGATCGATTTGTATATGCCCGTTTAGAGCGAGACCTTCCGTGCAGCGCGGCGGGCGGTGGCCCCATGTTCATCTATTGCGCCCTCCACATGTTCTCCATTGCGCAGTACTTGCGTACCATGTCTGATAGTTCGGTGAAGCTTTGAATTTGGTGAAGCGTGAGGGCGTTTAAGAGGCCCTCGTCCTTGCAGTTGAACTGGAAGGCTTTAATTATCTCTTTGTCACAGCAAGGCACCATCCTGTTCTTCACCAGGAGAAATATAGCCCAATAATGATGGACTGTCTCGTTTGGCAGCTGTTTGATGTACATGAGGTCCCATATGTCTGGGTTTCCCAAATCCGGGGAGTATTCCATGTGGTGGGTGAGTGGGAAAAATTTGAGAATTCCCTCCTGCAGCAGAACCAGACTATCCTTGATGGGTGGTTGAGTCATGTCTGGTTCTGATCGTGCAGGACTCAGATCCGGACTAGTGCGCGGCTGGATAGGCTTGAGGCCGGATCTAGCGTTGAGGCTCGAGTCCGAGGCGAGCGTATCTCTAGGCTAGTGTCTGATTCCGAACTGGAGACTCGAGTGTACACCGTTCTTAGCTTATAAGGCTACGGCCCCTCCTGGGCCCCTTCGACGGCAGTGACGAGGTGAGTGACCGGAGGGGTGTTGATTTCTCGGTCGTCGGGTTTAAGCCCGATCCGATCATAGGCCATGGGCCTGATAATGGAAATTCCCATTGCATGGAATAGACTTACTAAGTGGTCCGCCGGCTAGGCACACGGGGGTGCCGGATACTCCGGCGATTCGGCGGGAGATCTTGCGGACGGTGTGTCAGAGTTAGGCTTCAAAGCCGGACTCTGAGAGATACCTGATTCTTGAAAGTCTGCTGGTCCCGGGGTTGATGCCCCCGAACCGGTGAGTTCCTCTACAGGGACGAAGCCTTCGATCTGGTCGAGGCGACGAGTGGGATCGGCGCACACCAATATGCCGCCGAAGACGAGGAGATGACCAGTGGCGGGGAGGCCCTCAGAGCGGGCATGGTCTCCAACGACTAGTTCAGCCATCGATCCTTTGGGTGATCCAATAGTGGAACTCTCAATGAAAGCACCAATGTCGGTGTCAAAACCGGTAGACCTCGGGGTAGGGGGTCCTGAGCTGTGGATCTAAGGTCGATGGGGAACAAGGGTCGATGAACACAATGTTTACCCAGGTTCGGTCCCTCTCGAAGAGGTAATACCCTACGTCCTGCTTGATTGTATTGGATATATAGTATGGTTATAGAGTAGATCTACCTCGAGATCAGCATGAGCTAAACCCTAACGTGATGAGGTGATGAATATAGCTCTAGCCCTAAAGACTACAACCCTCGGTTTATATAGACACCGGTTGGGTTAGGGTTACCGGAGATAGATTACAATAAGGGATTAAGAGATCCTGCGCATTCTTGACTTGGAGGGCACACCACGGCTACATAGATCTCCAGTCACTATACGGCTTCTCCAGTCCGGCCCATGTTCAATGGGTCAGCACCCCGAGGACCCCCTAGTCCATGACTCCCTCAATACCCATAGGATTTTTATATGTTGTTCTGTAGGCCCAAAGTGCATCATCCAATTTCTTAGACCAATTCTTTCGGGACCTATTAACAGTTTTCTGTAATATTAGTTTTATTTCTCTATTGCGAAGTTCCACTTGACCACTAGATTGAGGATGATAGGGTGATGCAATTCTATGCTTAACATCGTATTTAGCAAGCATTTTACGGAAAGCACCATGAATAAAGTGTGAACCACCATCAGTCATTAAATATCTAGGGACTCCAAACCTCAGGAAAATAACTTCTTTAAGCATTTTAATGGAAGTGTTATGATCAACACTACTAGTTGGAATAGCTTCTACCCACTTAATAACGTAATCAACAACAACCAAAATATGTGTATACCCATTAGAGGAAGGAAAATGTCCCATATAATCAAAAACCCAAACATCAAATGGTTCAACAGCAAGTGAATAATTCATAGGCATTTCTTGACGCTTAATGACATTACCAATTCTTTGACATTCATCAGAAGATAGAACAAACTTATGGGCCTCCTTGAAAAGAGTAGGCCAATAAAAACCAGATTGCAATACCTTATGAGTAGTTCTATCTCCCGCATGATGCCCTCCAAAAGCTTCGGAGTGACATTTCCGTAGGATTTTTTCATGTTCATGCTCAGGTACACAACGTCTAATAATATCATCTACTCCTTCTTTATAAAGATGTGGGTCATCCCAAAAGTAATGTCTTAAATCATAGAAGAATTTTTTCTTTTGTTGGTATGTGAAACTAGGTGGTATGTATTTAGTAACAATATAATTAGCATAGTCAGCATACCAAGGAGTATTACGAGAAATATTTATTGCAGTTAGTTGTTCATCAGGAAAGCTATCATCAATAGGTAGTGGGTCATCAAGGATATTCTCTAACCTAGATAGGTTATCAGCTACGGGGTTCTCAGCTCCTTTTCTATCAGTAATACGTAAATCAAATTCTTGTAGCAAGAGAACCCACCTGATGAGTCTAGGTTTAGCATCTTTCTTTTCCATAAGATATTTAATAGCAGCATGATCGGTGTGAACAATTACTTTGGAATCAACAATGTAAGATCTGAATTTATCACAAGCAAACACAACTGCTAAAAATTCTTTTTCAGTAGTAGCATAATTTCTTTGGGCACTGTCTATAGTTTTACTGGCATAATGAATACCATTTAATTTCATATCAACTCTTTGTCCTAGAACAGCACCAACAGCATAGTCACTAGCATCACACATAATTTCAAAAGGCAAGTTCCAATCAGGTGGTTGAACAATAGGTGCAGAAGTTAAGGCTTTCTTAATAGTTTCAAAGGCTTCTACACAATGATCATCAATAACAAATGGAACATCCTTTTGTAAAAGATTTGTAAGAGGCCTAGAAATTTTAGAGAAGTCTTTAATAAACCTCCTATAGAAACCAGCATGACCAAGGAAACTACGAATACCTTTAATATCTTTAGGACATGGCATTTTCTCAATTGCATCAACTTTAGCTTGGTCCACCTCAATACCTCGTTCAGAAATTTTATGCCCCAAGACAATACCTTCATTAACCATAAAGTGGCACTTCTCCCAATTCAAGAGAAGGTTAGTTTGCTCACATCTCTGCAAAACTCGATCAAGGTTGCTGAAGCAATCATCGAAAGAAGTTCCATAAATAGAAAAATCATCCATGAAAAACTCAACAATATTTTCACAAAAATCAGAGAATATAGCAGTCATACATCTTTGAAAAGTAGCAGGTGCATTGCATAAACCAAAAGGCATATGTCTATAAGCATAAGTTCCAAATGGGCAAGTAAAGGTGGTTTTCTCTTGATCAGGTTGTTAAACAAGTATTTGAGAAAAACCATAATATCCATCAAGAAAACAAAAGTGTGTGTTCTTAGACAATCTATCCAACATTTGATCAATAAAAGGAAAAGGGTAATGATCTTTTCTAGTTGCTTTATTTAATTTTCTAAAATCAATTACCATTCTATAGCCAGTAACAATTCTTTGTGGAATGAGTTCATTTTTATCATTAGGAACAACAGTAATAACTCCCTTCTTAGGGACACAATGAACGGGGCTTACCCATCTACTATCAGCTATGGGATAAATTATACATGCTTCCAAAAGCTTCAATATTTCAGTTCTTACCACTTCTTTCATCTTAGGATTCAAACGTCATTGATGATCAACAATGGGTTTAGCATCAGGTTCCATATTAATCTTGTGCTGACAGAGAGTTGGACTAATGCCCTTAATATCATCAAGAGTATATCCTATAGCAGCACGGTGCTTCTTCAGAATTTTTAATATTCTTTCTTCTTCATGTTCTGAAAGGTTAGCACTAATAATAATAAGATATATCTTTTTCTCATCGAGATAAGCATATTTCAAAGTGGCAGGAAATTGTTTTAATTCAAACATGGGATCACCTTCACGTGGAGGAGGACCTCCTAGAGTTTCAATAGGCAAATTGTGTTTGAGCAGGGATCATTGTTCAAAGAAAATTTTATCTATCTCATTTCTTTCATGCATATGCATATCATTTTCATGGTCTAGCAAGTATTGTTCTAGTGGATCAGTAGGAGGCCCGGCAATAGAAGAAAGATCAATTATTTCATCCTTACTAGGTAATTCTTTCTTATGAGGTTGTCTACTAAACTTGGAAAATTTAAATTCATGAGACTCATCACCAAAGCTAACACTGACAGTTTGTTTATGACAATCTATAGTAGCATTGACAGTGTTCAAGAAAGCTCTACCAAAGATAATGGGACAGAAGTCATCTTGAGGGGAACCAAGAACTAGAAAATCAGTAGGGTATTTTATTTTCCCACACAAGACTTCAACATCTCTAACAATCCCAAGTGGCGTGATGGTGTCTTTATTAGCAAGTTTAATAGTGACATATATGTCTTCTATTTCAGTGGGTGCTATGTCATTCATAATTTCTTGGTATAAGGTAAAAGGAATAGCACTCACGCTAGCACCTAAGTCACATAAACCATGATAACAATGATCTCCTATTTTAACTGAGACAACAGGCATGCCAACAACAGGTCTATGTTTATCTTTTTCATTGGGTTTGGCAATTCTAGCAGCTTCATCATAGAAATATATAACATGCCCATCAATATTTTCTACCAGGAGATCTTTAACCGTAGCAACACTAGGTTCTACTTTAATTTGTTCAGTAGGTTTTGGTGCTCTAATATTGCTTTTCCGAACCACAGTTGAAACCTTAGCATGTTCCTTTATCCTAACAGGGAAAGGTGGTCTTTCAATATAAGCAGTAGGTACAACTGGATCAACATTGTTAATAATAGTTTCATCTTTAGCTATGTCGGGTTCTTTAATTTCTTGTTTGACAGGGGGATGATATTTAAACCACTTCTCTTTGGGAAGATCAACATGAGTAGCGAATGATTCACAAAAAGAGGCTTCTATCTCAGAGTCAAGTCCATATTTAGTGCTAAACTTGTGAAAAGCATCGGTATTCATAAAAGATTTAACACAATCAAATTCAACCTTAATACCTGAATATTTACCTTTGTCGAGTTCCCAATCTTCAGAGTTGCATTTAATTCTTTCTAAAAGATCCCACCTGAATTCAATAGTCTTCTTCATAAAAGAACCAGTACAAGAAGTATCGAGCATGGATTGGTCGTCACGAGAAAGCCGAGCATAAAAATTCTGAATGATAATTTCTCTAGAGAGCTCATGATTGGGGCACGAATATAACATTGACTTAAGCCTCCCCCAAGCTAGGGCGATACTTTCTTCTTCATGAGGCTAAAAATTATATATGTAATTCCGATCACGATGAACTAGATGCATAGGATAAATTTTTTGGTGAAATTCCAATTTCAATCGATTCCAGTTCCAAGATACAATATCATCGCATAGCCTATACCATCTCAATGCTTTTACCTTCAAAGATAAAGGGATAACATTCTTCTTAGCTTCATCTCCGGATAAACCTGCAAGCTTAAATAATCCACAAATTTCATCCACATATATCAAGTGCATATCAGGATGTTCAGTTCCATCTCCTGCATAAGGATTAGCTAGCCATTGTTCTATCATCCCCGAAGGAATTTCATAACCAAAACTTTTAGTAGGTGCAGTAGGTTGAGGGGTAACTAACTATGGTTCCGGTCGAGGTGAAGATACCCCGAACAAACCCCTCAAAGGATGATTCTCCATAGTAACAAGTGACAATAAATTTCAGCACGTAGTAATAATTTTCCTTACCAATTTCCACTTACCAGGAGCGCTTCACTCCCCGGCAACGGTGCCAGAAAAGAGCCTTGATGACCCACAAGTATAGGGGATCAATCATAGTCCTTTTGATAAGTAAGAGTGTCGAACCCTACAGGGAGCAGAAGGAAATGACTAGTGGTTTTCAGCAAGGTATTTTCTGCAAGCACTGAAAATAGTCGGTAACAAGTAGTTTGATAACAAGATAATTTATAACGAGCAAGTAACAGTAACGGTAAAAAATATGCAGCAAGGTATCCCAATCCTTTTGTGACAAAGGATAGGCCAAAATGGTCTCTTATGATAAGCAAAGCGTTCTTTAGGGTACACGGGAATTTTGTCATATCACTTCCATCATGTTGGTTTGATTCGTGTTCGGTACATTGATAATTTGATATGTGGGTGGACCGGTGCTTAGGTTCTGTTCTTACTTGAACAAACCTCCTACTTATGACTAACACCCTCGCAAGCATGCGCAACTACGAGAAAAGTATTAAGATAAAATCTAACCATAGCATTAAACTTTTGGATCCAAATCGGTCCCTTACGAAGTAGCGCATAAACTAGGGTTTAAGCTTCTGTCGCTCTAGCAACCCATCATCTAATAACTACTCCACAATGCATTCCCTTAGGCCCAAATATGGTGAAGTGCCATGTAGTCGACAGTCACATGACACCACTAAGGGAATCACAACATACATATCATCAAAATATCGAACACATATCAAGTTCACATGATTACTTGCAACATGACTTCTCCCGTGACCTCAAGAACAAAAGTAACTACTCACAAATGATAATCATGCTCAAGATCAGAAGGGTATTAAATAGCATAATGGATCTGAACATATAATCTTCCACCAAATAAACCATATTATCAACTACAAGATGTAATCAACACTACTAGTCAACCACAAGTACCAATCTAAGGTTCCGGTACAAATATTGAACACAAGATATGAACTAGGGTTCGAGAGGAGATGGTGTTGTTGAAGATGTTGATGAAGATGGGCCTCCCAAATATAGGAGAGTTGTTGGTGATCACGATGGCGATGATTTCCCCCTCCGGGAGGGAAGTTCCCATGGCGGAATCGCTCCGCCGGAGGGCAAAAGTGCTCCTGCCCAAGTTCCGCCTCGAGATGGTGGCTCTTCGTCCTGAAAGTCCCTTCTTGATTTTTTCTAGGTCAAAATGACCTATATCCAAAAGATGGGCACCGGAGGTGGGCCGAGGAGGGCACAACCCACCAGGGCGCGCCTGGGGGGCCTGGCGCGTCGAGGTGGGTTGTGCCCACCTGGTGAGCCTCCTCCAGTAGTTATTTGCTCCAGTATTTTTCATATATTGCAAAATAATTCACCATAAATTTTCAACTCATTTGGAGATGTGTAGAATAGGTAACTCCGACGTAGCTTTTTCAGGTCCAGAATTCCAGCTGCCAGTATTCTCCCTCTTTGTGTAAACCTTGCATATTATGAGAGAAAAGGCATTAGAACTACTACAAAAGGCATTATTATGCATAAAAACATTATAAATAATAGTTGGAAAACATGATGCAGAATTGACGTATCAGTGGGTGGGACGTAAAATTCTTTGTGGCCTTCCTCAAGGCTCCATCGAGCGTGAGCCGAGGATGGTCTATCGAAAATAGTCATCACCTGGATCCGGTCAAGCGCCTCGTTCAACAAGGCGAGGCTGGCCGGATCAGCGTATGAGGTTTCTTTGGGGCAAGGTACGAGTCCGGCCAAGGCGAAACCCTGGTCTTCAGACCTCGCGCCAGTGTCAAGGCTCGAAGCTGAATCCGTAGTGACAAGGGCAACTCGGGGGGGTGACTCCCCATCTTCGGACACCGAACTTCCATAAAGGCCCGTGGGCGGATCCATGATAGGGAGGAAGGGTCAGGATAGGATTGATTCCCGATCTTTGGACATTGGAGTTGCATCCGAGCTAGAAGTTGGTAGTGCGGTAGGGGCTGATCCGGAGATCGGATCAGGGAGAGACCACGAATTCAATGCTTCGGAAGCCGTGGTTGTTGCAGGTAAGGCTGAAAAGCCAGTGAAGATCAGATCGCCCTGAGCATCGGTAACGTACTCGATGTTACCGAACCTGATTTGATGGTCAGGGGCAAAATTGTTGACCTGGTTGAGATGACCGGTTGAGTCAGCGTGCAGGACAATGCTACTGAACGCGAAAAGTTGTCCGTGGACGAAGACGTCTCCGATGGCAATGCCGTCTCCGGTGGTCAGTTGAGCCATCAATCCTTTGGTGATCCAATAGCGGAACTCTCAATGAAAGCACCAATGTCGATGTCAAAACCGGCGGATCTTGGGTAGGGGGTCCCGAACTGTGGACCTTGGATCGATGGGGAACAGTAGGCGTGGGACACGATGTTTACCCAGGTTCGGGCCCTCTCTAAGAGGTAAAACCCTACGTCCTGCTTGATTATATTTCTTGTGTATATGGGGATTATAGAGTAGATCTACCATGAGATCAGACGAACTAAACCCTAACTAGTAGGATGGGGATTGTTCTTCCAACCTCTAGGGACTAAACCCTCTGGTATATATAGACACCAGGGGTACTAGGGTTTACATATAGTCGGTTACATCAGGGGGAAATCGGATCTTCCATCTTGACTTGGAGGACACACCAAGGCAAAAAAGGTCTTCGGTCCGAACAGAATGCAGCCCAGCAGTCCGGCCCATGCGAGATAGACCGGCCGCCCGAGGACCCCCTAGTCCAGGACTCCTTCAGTGACGTCTTGGTCTGGTCGTTGAACATAAACGAAGTATGCGAGTTGCAGCTATGGCGAACTTTAATCTAAACAAAACCCAAAGTCTAAAAGACGCCCTAAGGGCTCAATATATGGAGGAATAGGGGGGAATTTCATGACACCTTGGAGGAGGGGTTCAAAACCAACCCTAACTCTGTTTCCCCACACATACGGACTCTAAAAACAGCCTGTACAGAAGTATTTTGAAATTACATGGGCCTGGCCCAATAATAAGGTGACGCAGCACCTATAATAGCCACTGGATGAAATTTATGAAGTAGCATCTTGTATATTTCATCCAAGCCTTCATGCACTCATTATGGTTGCTTGAAAGTCCTGAAGTCATCACTTGAAACTCCGTTCTTGTTCCCCTTGCGCATGCCATCATCGACATGCTTGATCCTTCTTGTCCAAGCTAGGCCCTTCGTCTGTAAGCAAAACAAATGTATCCAATTTAGGCAGCATCATATTCTCATGATCATTAGAATCATTACCAAGAAACGAAAGTACCTGATAATTTAATTGGCGTGCGCGAGCTCTAGTAACTGGTCCAGTATATGTAGCCATAGGAATCGTGGGTGTGACTGTAGTATTGAAGTCCTCATCATCCTCCCCTTCTTGAATTGAAGTCGTCCTCGACAGAATCTCATCTTCCTCACCCAAGTGAGGCTTCAAATCTCCAATGCTAAAAGTGGGACTAACCCCAAAATCTGCAGGTAGATCAAGTTTATATGCATTATCATTTATTTTCTCTAACACCTTAAAAGGACCATCAGCACGTGGCATTAGCTTAGACATGCGCAAAGCAGGAAACCTATCCTTACGCAAATGTAACCAAACAAGATCTCCAGGTGCAAAGACAACACATTTTCTACCCTTATCTCCAACAAGTTTATATTTAGCATTCATGCGCTCAATATTTTCCTTGTTTAACTCATGCATTTTTAAGATCAATTCAGCATGTTGTTTAGCAACAAAATTAACCTTCTTCGAAGATGGAAGAGGCAACAAATCAATGGGTGCCCGAGGTAGGAAACCATACACAATCTCAAAAGGACACATCTTAGTAGTAGAATACAGCGAATGATTATAAGCAAATTCAATATGAGGCAAGCATTCTTCCCACATTTTAATGTTAGTCTTCAAAACATCCCTAAGCATAGTAAACAATGTTCTATTGACTACTTCAGTTTGTCCATCAGCTTTGGGGGTAACATGTAAAACTAAAAAGCAGTTTAGTCCCCAACTTAGCCCATAAACATCTCCAAAAGTGGCTAAGAAATTGAATATCATGATCTGAAAACAATTGTATTTGGCACACCATGTAAGCGAATAATTTCACAAAAGAAGAAACCAGCTACATTAGCAGCAGCATGGCTTTAATGACATGGTATAAAGTGTGCCATTTTTGAGAATCTATCCACGACAACAAATATGCTATCCCTCCCCTTCTTTGTTCCAGGTAAACCTAAAACAAAGTCCATAGATATATCCTCCCAAGGAACACTAGGTACAGGCAAAGGCATATATAAACTATGAGGAATGAGTCGTGACTTTGCTTTTTTACATGTAGTGCAGCGAGCAACGAAACGCTCAACATCCCATCTCATCTTTGGCCAAAACAATTGTGTAGCAAGTACATCCTCTGTCTTCTTCACACCAAAGTGTCCCATTAATCCTCCTCCATGCGCCTCCTCCTGCAGCAACAAAAGACGTACGGAGCTAGCTGGAATGCATAGCTTGTTAGCACGAATCACAAATCCATCATTAACGACGAACTTGTTCCATGTTCTTCCTTGTTTACAATTCTGCATTACATCTAGCATCATGCACATATTGATCTTTGATGATCTCCAAACCAAAGAATTTAAAGTCAAGTTTGTGAAAGCATAGTATAGCGATGAGACAATGCATCAACAATAACATTTTCTTTACCCTTCTTATGTTTAATGACTTAAGGGAAAGTCTGAATGAATTCAACCCATTTAGCATGTCTACGATTCAGTTTGGCTTGACTTTTAATATGTATCAAAGATTCATGATCAGAATGTATAACAAATTCTTTGGGCTATAAATAATGTTGCCATGTTTCTAAAGTCCGAACAAGAGCATGTAATTCTTTATCATAAGTAGAATAGTTCAGACTAGGCCCACTCAATTTTTCAGAAAAGTATGCAACAGGTTTGCCATCTTGTAATAACACACCTCCTAATGCAATTCCACTAGCATCACATTCAAGCTCAAAAGTCTTATTAAAATTAGGAAGTTCGAGTAATGCAGCATGTGTCAACTTATCTTTCAATACCGTGAAGGCTTCTTCCTGTGCGGTACACCAAACAAAAGGCACATCCTTCTTTGTAATCTCAATGAGAGGTGCAGCAATGGTGCTGAAAGCTCTCACAAAACGCCTATAGAACCCAGCGAGTCCAAGAAAACTCCTCGCTTGTGTGACCGTTTTGGGCTGCGGCCAACTCTCAATAGCTTCAATCTTGGCTTTATCAACTTAAATTCCCTATGGAGTAACAACATAGCCAAGAAAAAGATACTCGGTCGGTGCAAAAGGTGCACTTACCAAGCATACCAAACAAATGTGCATCACATAGAGCAATAAAAACAACACGTAAATGTCGGTGCAACAAACCCTAGGTGTGTTGCCCAGACTGTACACAGGCTTGGAGGCGAGGTTGCAACATCCAAGTCTAGACCAAGCAAGGAAGAGATAAGCTCTTTGAGAAATCAAAGGGCGGATCAGGAAGACCAAGTCAAGCTAAATGAGCAAGACACCACTAAGGAAAAACCTCCCTTGCCGGGCAGGCGAGCCCGGCGAAGTTGAAGTTACCCCGAAGGCAAACCTCAAGACTGCCCTAGCAAGCTTGCCGGGGACACCAAGGGCAGCCTACCCTGCCAAGGTTCCACCGCTCCACCTCACAGCGACGCAAGTCATCGATCGGTGCGGTGTCAAGGCCCCAAGTGGCTGAGTGGCTGTTATTTGACACATGGCAGCCACTTCCGAAGGAAATCACCTCCAAATGATACCCATCCAGAGACGTGTCAAGCAGATAGACAAGAAGGTGGTCGAACAGCCCGGCAAGGCTTGCGGAGCATGCCACGATGTGACACTAAGGAACACATTTAATGCACTCTGCCCTATCTGCAGAGTTAGGTATGATAGCACTGTTTGCTATCTAATCAGTAGACAATGACTGATTTGCCATTGTGGTGACCCCTTGATCTGTAAAAGGAGGGCCATGGCAACCATAGAAAGGATTCGGACCCTTGTACACTCATACGCATGTAGCTGCTCTCGCCTCGAGGCAACCCTGTCGGGCTGGAGTGCTGCGTCTCCACCACGGTCCTCTCATCAATCCACCAAAGCAATAGTACGGTTTTACGCCTCGCGGCGGCCCAAACCTGGGTAAAAACTGCCCGTGTGATCTCTGTCGTGCTGTGCTAGGCTCTCCACTCTTTGTGCAATGTGCCCTTCCCCCCACCGAACCACAAAGGGGCCGATGGCCCCATAGGTGGCCGTGGTTGCCCACGGCATCTTTGGCGCGCCTGGTAGGGGGAAGCTCTTGCGCGAACCCGAGAAATGTACGCAGCACATCATCTTCATCATCGTTTTCTTCGTCGACGGATTCATCATCCATGGCGCCCAAGAAGAAGCCCGGTGCTGTAGCTCACCCGTCCACCTCGAAGGCCCCGTCGCACGTGACCGTCGATGCCACGGGGGCTACGAAAACGCACGGGGACATGGACGCTGCGGGGGACGTGGCCGACGCAGGCGGCGTCATCACCACCCCTCCCGCGGCCGAAACGAGGGCAGGAGGCACCAGAGAAGGACAGTGCCAACAGCATCCCAATGGCTACGCTCCACAAGGTGCGGGTGGGGAGATCATCCTATCTGCGCCTCTCCGCCCTACTGAAGGACACAGCCGCAGCGGTGGCGCTCGCTCTGGGGTGAACCGCAACTCTCCGACCGGTCCTGCTGCGGGCGTGGCCGTAGGGCATGCACCACCCCCGGGGCGAGCCAACCAAGCCGATGCGCCGAACGGAGCCGCCGATCTCCAAGCACACCCACCTTGCTGCCACGCCACCCTGGCGGCTGGCTCGCAGCAACGAGAGCATGGCGTTGCCACTACTAGCAACGTCAGAAGCCAGGCGACATTACGGTCTATGTCGTCATCCATGTCGAGCACTGCTTCAGAGGCCATGGCGCGGGCCCAACTCCTGTTGAGATTTCCGGCGGCGGCCGATCAGATGGATGAGTGGAGAGCCACCATTCAGAGTTTGATTGGTTTCGCCGAGGTGGGAGGATCACAGCGAGTAGGCCCGCCACGGCCTCCACAAGCGGCGACGACGGCCCAAGCCGCTGGCCGTGCCGAGGGAGGCACCCCCACGGTGCAGTCCCCTCCGCGATAGCCAACACAGGGGGCTCAACCAGAGCCACACAACCAAGAACCCGACGATCTATCAATGGCTTCATCCGACCCTCGAGCACGTCGGGACCAGCAGCGACTCTTGGAAGACAGGTGAAGGGAAGGCGCGCGCGTCACCATCGAGCAACGCTGCGACACCCGCCGCCAGTCTGATAGGTGCAATGGCCCTGACGTCGACGAGCCCACGCCCGGTGAAGGTGGGTACTTACCTTTCGAGGTTGGGTGCCCCGCCTTCACTCATGAGCTGCGGCAAGTCCGTTGGCCATCTTCCCAGACATTCAAGCAAGAAATACCAGAGAAGTATGATGGGAGACTAAACCCTGCAGAGTTCTTGAGCATGTACACGATCGCTGTTCAGGCTGCCGGGGGAAGAGATGAGAAGGTATTCGCCAACTACTTCCCTTTGGCACTAAAGCCAAATGTGAGGTCTTGGCTGATGCACCTGCCGGAGAACTCCATCTCAACCTGGGATGACCTGTGCCATGAGTTTGTTGGCGCCTTCACGGGCGGCCATCAAGAACCAGGGCGGCCCAGCGATCTGCAGCTCCTCCCACAGAAGGAAGGAGAAAGTCTGCGGAAGTATTTGCAAAGGTTCAGTCGAGTGCACAGGAACATCCCAGATATCCACCCGGCAGCTGTGATAGCCGCATTCCAGTCAAACATGTGCAACCGCAGGATACTTTCCAAAATGAACGTGCGGCTGCCCAAGACTGTGAATGAGCTATACACTCTGGTGGATAAGTGTGCTTGCGTAGAGGAGGGAAGGCGACTTCCCAGTGAAGAGGATGGCGTCGACATTGACTCAGATGATGATGACGACACCACCAACTAGAAGAAGAAGAACAAGAAGCGCAACAAGAAGCGCAAGGATAAAGTTGTGATGACCGTTGAACAATCGAGCGCGCCTAGTACCGGCAAGAAGGCTAAGACCGAGGCTTCCGGCGAGGAAGTTACCGCGTGCACTGACTGCCGGGCAGCCTTGGCTACCGAGAAAGCTGGGAAGGGTGATGGGCCATACTGCAAGATCCATAGGACCAAGGGCCATGACCTTCAGAAGTGTCATCAGGTTGAGCAACTCGTCAAGAAGCAGAGGGCTGAGTACGAGAAGCATGATAAGGAGAAAGACCAATATGGCGCTGGCGGGAAGGCCTGAGGCGGCAGAGCAGGCCCCCCGGCAAGGCTCCTCAGTATCAAGGGAAACCCGCTAGGGGCCGTCCGAAGAAGGGTTTCGATGATGCGACCATTGAAGGAGATGAAGAGGAAACCAGCGAGCAGGAGTTCTAGAAAGCCACTGACGCCTTGTGCATTGACGGGGGTGCATCTCTGAACTCCTCTCACCGCCTTAATGTCATGGAGTGGCGTGAAGTCAATGTCATGGAGCCAGCGGCAGATTCTCGGAAGCCGCTCAAGTGGTCCGGCACGCTCATTGAGACGTCTCCAACGTATCTATAATTTTTTTATTGTTCCATGCTATTATATTATCTGTTTTGGATGTTTTATATGCATTAATATGCTATTTTATATTATTTTTGGGACAAACCTATTAACCTAGAGCCCAGTGCTAGTTTCAGTTTTTTCCTTGTTTTTGAGTTTCGCAGAAAAGGAATACCAAACGGAGTCCAAACAGAATAAAACTTTTGCGATGATCTTTCTTGGACCAGAAGGAAACCAGGAGACTTCGAGATGAAGTCGGAGGAGCCACGAGGTGGCCACAAGGACGGAGGGCACGCCCAGGGGGGTAGGGCACGCCCCCACCCTTGTGGGCCCCTCGTGCGCCTCCTGACCTAATTATTTCGCCTATATATACTCTTATATGCCCAAACCACCAAAGGCATCAACGAAAATACTTTTCCACCACCGCAACCTTCTGTACCCGTGAGATCCCATCTAGGGGCCTTTTCCGGCGTCCTGCTGGAGGGGGACTCGATCACGGAGGGCTTCTACATCAACACCATTGCCCTTCCGATGAAGCATGAGTAGTTTACATCAGACCTACAGGTCCATAGCAAGTAGCTAGATGGCTTCTTCTCTCTCTTTGATTCTCAATACCATGTTCTCCTCGATGTTCTTGGAGATCTATTCGATGTAATACTTTTTTGCGGTGTGTTTGCCGAGATCTGATGAATTGTGGATTTATGATCAGCTTATCTATAAATATTATTTGAATCTTCTCTGAATTCTTTTATGCATGATTTGATATCTTTGTAATTCTCTTCGAACTATCGGTTTGGTTTGGCCAACTAGATTTGTTTTTCTTGCAATGGGAGAAGTGCTTAGCTTTGGGTTCAATCTTGCGGTGTCCTTTCCCAGTGATAGTAGGGGCAGCAAGGCACATATTGTATTGTTGCCATCGAGGATAAAAAGATGGGGTTTTCATCATATTGCTTGAGTTAATTCGTCTACATCATGTCATCTTACTTATTGCGTTACTCCGTTCTTTATGAACTTAATACTCTAGATGCATGTTGGATAGCGGTCGATGTGTGGAGTAATAGTAGTAGATGCAGAATAGTTTTGATCTACTTGACACGGACGTGATGCCTATTTTCATGATCATTACCTTAGATATCGTCATAACTTTGCGCTTTTCTATCAATTGCTCAACAGTAATTTGTTCACCCATCGTAATATTTTCTATCTTGAGAGAAGCCTCTAGGGAAACCTATGGCCCCCGGGTCTATTTTCCATCATATTACTTTCCGATCTACTATTTTGCAATCTTTTATTTTCAGATCTATAAACCAAAAAACCCAAAAATATTTACTTTATCTTTTGTTTAGTTTTACCTATCTCTATCAGATCTCACTTTTGCAAATAACCGTGAAGGGATTGACAACCCCTTTATCGCGTTGGGTGCAAGTTGTTTGATTGTTTGTGCAGGTATTCGATGATTTGTGTGTTGTCTCCTACTGGATTGATAGCTTGGTTCTCAAACTGAGGGAAATACTTATCTCTACTTTGCTGCATCACCCTTTCCTCTTGAAGGGAAAAACCAACGCAAGCTCAAGAAGTAGCAGGAAGAATTTCTGGCGCCGTTGCCGGGGAGATCTATGCCAAGTCAAGCCATACCGAGTACCCATCATAAACTCTCATCTCTCGCATTACATTATTCGCCATTCGCCTCTCGTTTTCCTCTCCCCCACTTCTAAAACGATTTTCGAAAAGATTTGCCTTTTTCTTCGCCCCTCCCTTTGCCTTTTCTTCGCCCCTCTTCCGTTCGTCTTCTTCGTTTGCTTTTTGTGTGCTCGTGTGTTGGATTTGTTTCGATGGCTCAACCAAAGAATGTTGATCCTCACTTTAGGAGGTTGGAAGA
This sequence comes from Thinopyrum elongatum, assembly GCA_011799875.1. Taxonomy (NCBI): domain Eukaryota; kingdom Viridiplantae; phylum Streptophyta; class Magnoliopsida; order Poales; family Poaceae; genus Thinopyrum; species Thinopyrum elongatum. Next base: position 305,570,591 of record CM022302.1, on the reverse strand, counting down.
AATTGAAAATAATGTTAGGAGCTTCATGTCTTTGCAATTTAAGCATAATAATTTCTTTAGAAACGAGCTTAAGGAGCAGAAAAGTTTTATGGAAAACATGAATAAAGAGCTCGATGATATGTCTAAGGAATTTTATGGTTTGAAATCTTAGTTTGCTCATCTTGAAAATTTAGTAGGCCAAATTTCTGATAAACAAGCTACCTCAGTAAATAAGATGGCCGCTAAACCAGAATCTTTAAATAATGATGAAGAACTTAAAGTGATTGATGTGACTCCTATTGAATCTTTGTTTTCCAATATAAATCTTGATAAAGATGGGACTGGAGATGAGTTAACTTTAGTTAAAAGGTGTCCCAATGATTCGGAGTTTTTAGACCTTGATGCAAAAATTGATAAAAGTGGGATTGGAGAGGTCAAAACTTTAAGTAGCAATGAACCCACTCTTTTGGATTTCAAGGAATTTAATTATGATAATTGTTCTTTAATAGATTGTATTTCCTTGTTGTAATCCATGTTGAATTCTCCTCATGCTTATAATCAAAACAAAGCTTTTACTAAACATATCGTTGATGCTATGATGCAATCTTTTTGAAGAAAAGCTTGAATTGGAAGTTTCTATCCCTAGAAAACTTTATGATGAGTGGGAACCTACTATTAAGACCAAGATTAAAGATTATCAGTGTTATACTTTGTGTGATTTGGGTGCTAGTGTTTCCACGATTCCAAAAACTTTATGTGATGTGTTAGGTTTCCGTGAATTTGATGATTGTTTTTTAAATTTGTATCTCACGGAATTCCACTATTAAGAAACCTATGGGAAGGATTAATGATATTCTTATTATTGCAAATAGGAATTATGTGCCCGTAGATTTCATTGTTCTTGATATAGATTGCAATCCTACATGTCCTATTATTCTTGGTAGACCTTTCCTTAGAACGATTGGTGCAATTATTGATATGAAAGAAGGAAACATTAGATTTCAATTTCTGTTAAGGAAGGGCATGGAACACTTTCCAAGAAAGAAAATTAAATTGCCATATGAATCTATTATGAGAGCTACTTATGGATTGCATACCAAAGATGACAATACCTAGATCTATTCGTGTTTTTATGCCTAGCTAAGGGCGTTAAACAATAGCGCTTGTTGGGAGGCAACCCAATTTTATTTTTTTTCTTTGCTTTTTGGGCCTGTTTTGCAATAAATAATTCATCTAGCCTCTGGTTAGATGTGGTTTTATGTTTTAATTAGTGTTTGTGCCAAGTAAAACCTTTGGGATGGCTTATGGTGATAGTTGATTTGATCTTGCTGAAAAACAGAAACTTTTGCGTCCAGTCTCAGAATTTTAATAATTCACTGGAGCGTTGAAAAGCCCTGAATTTTTTATACGATATTTATATACAAATTTACTATGCTTTCCTAATTTTTCAGAATATTTTAAGTTACATAAGTATTAGAACAATTCGGATCTTCGCAGACTCTTCTGTTTTTGATAGATTCTGTTTTTCTTTGTGTTGTTTGCTTATTTGGATGAATCTATGGGTAGTATCGAGGGGTATGAACAATGGAAAAGTTGGAATACAGTAGATATTATACCAATATAAATAAATAATGAGTTCACAACAGTACCAAAGTGGTGATTTATTTTCTTATACTAACGCAGCTTATGAGATTTTCTGTTGAGTTTTGTGTTGTAAAGTTTTCAAGTTTTGGGTAAGGATTTGATGGACTATGGAATAAGGAGTGGCAAGAGCCTAATCTTGGGGATTCCCATGGCATCCCAAGGTAATATTCAAGGAGAACCAATAACCTAAGCTTGGGGATGCCCCGGAAGTCATCCCCTCTTTCGTCTTCGTCTATCGGTAACTTTACTTGAGGCTATATTTTTATTCACCACATGATATGTGTTTTGCTTGGAGCGTCTTGTATGATTTGAGTCTTTGCTTTTTAGTTTGCCACAATCATCCTTGCTGTACACACCTTTTGAGAGGGACACGCATGAATCGTGATTTATTAGAATACTCCATATGCTTCACTTATATCTTTTGAGCTAGGCAATTTTGCTCTAGTGCTTCACTTATATCTTTTTAGAGCATGGCGGTGGTTTTATTTTATAGAAATTGATGAAATCTCATGCTTCACTTATATTATTTTGAGAGTCTTTAAACAACATGGTAATTTGCTTTGGTTATAAATTTAGTCCTAATATGATAGGCATCCAAGAGGGATATAATAAAAACTTTCATATAAAGTGCATTGAATACTATGAGAAGTTTGATTCCTTATGATTGTTTTGAGATATAAAGATGGTGATATTAGAATCATGCTAGTGAGTAATTGTGGATTTGAGAAATACTTGTGTTAAAGTTTGTGATTCCCGTAGCATGCACGTATGGTGAACCGTTATGTGATGAAGTCGGGGCATGATTTATGTATTGATTGTCTTCCTTATGAGTGGCGGTCGGGGATCAGCGATGGTATTTTCCTACCAATCAATCCCCCTAGGAGCATGCGTGTAGTACTTTGTTTCGATAACTAATAGATTTTTGCAATAATTATGTGAGTTCTTTATGACTAATGTTGAGTCCATGGATTATACGCACTCTCACCCTTCCACCATTGCTAGCCTCTCTAGTGCCGCGCAACTTTCACTGGTACCATACACCCACCATATACCTTCCTCAAAACAGCCACCATACGTACCTATTATGGCATTTCCATAGCCATTCCGAGATATATTGCTATGCAACTTTCCACCGTTCCGTTTGTTATGACACGTTCCATCATTGTCATATTGCTTTGCATGATCATGGAGTTGACATCGTATTTGTGGCAAAGCCACTGTTCATAATTCTTTCATACATGTCACTCTTGCTTCATTGCACATCCCGGTACACCAACGGAGGCATTCATATAGATTCATATTTTGTTCTAAGTATGGAGTTGTAATTCTTGAGTTGTAAGTAAATAAAAGTGTGATGATCTTCATTATTAGAGCATTGTCCCATGTGAGGAGAAGGATGATGGAGACTATGATTCCCCCACAAGTCGGGATGAGACTCCAGACAAAAATAAAAGAGGCCAAAAAAAATGAGAGAAGGCCCAAATAAAAAAAGAGAGAAAAAAATGAGAGAAAAGAGAGAAGGGGCAATGTTACTATCCTTTTACCACACTTGTGCTTCAAAGTAGCACCATGATCTTCATGATAGAGAGTCTCCTATGTTGTCACTTTCATATACTAGTGGGAATTTTCATTATAGAACTTGGCTTGTATATTCCAATGATGGGCTTCCTCAAATTGCCCTAGGTCTTCGTGAGCAAGCGAGTTGGATGCACACCCACTTAGTTTCTTTTTTGAGCTTTCATAAACTTATAGCTCTAGTGCATCCGTTGCATGGCAATCCCTACTCACTCACATTGATATATATTGATGGGCATCTCCATAGCCCGTTAATACGCCTAGTTGATGTGAGACTATCTCCTTTTTTTTTCTTCTCCACAACCACCTTCTATTCCACCTATAGTGCTATGTCCATGGCTCACGCTCATGTATTGCATGAAAGTTGAAAAAGTTTGAGAACATCAAAAGTATGAAACAATTGCTTGGCTTGTCATCGGGATTGTGCATGATTTAAATACTTTGTTTGATGAAGATGGAGCATAGCCAGACTATATGATTTTGTAGGGATAAGCTTTCTTTGGACATGTTATTTTGAGAAGACATAATTATCTTGCTAGTATGCTTGAAGTATTATTGTTTTTATGTCAATATTAAACTTTTGTTTTGAATCATACGGATCTGAACATTCATGCCACAATAAATAAATTATATGGATAAATATGTTAGGTAGCATTCCACATCAAAAATTCTGTTTTTATCATTTACCTACTCGAGGACGAGCAGGAATTAAGCTTGGGGATGCTTGATACGTCTCCAACGTATCTATAATTTTTTATTGTTCCATGCTATTATATTATCTGTTTTGGATGTTTTATATGCATTAATATGCTATTTTATATTAGTTTTGGGACTAACCTATTAACCTAGAGCCCAGTGCCAGTTTCTGTTTTTTCCTTGTTTTTGAGTTTCGCAGAAAAGGAATACCAAACGGAGTCCAAACGGAATAAAACTTTCGCGATGACCTTTCTTGGACCAGAAGGAAACCAGGAGACTTGGAGATGAAGTCGCAGGAGCCACGAGGCGGCCACAAGGACGGAGGGCGCACCCAGGGGGGTCGGGCGCGCCCCCACCCTTGTGGGCCCCTCATGCACCTCCTGACCTAATTCTTTCGCCTATATATACTCTTATATGCCCAAACCACCAGAGGCATCCACGAAAATACTTTTCCACCGCCGCAACCTTCTGTACCCGTGAGATCCCATCTAGGGGCCTTTTCCGGCATCCTGCCGGAGGGGGATTCGATCACGGAGGGCTTCTACATCAACACCATTGCCCTTCCGATGAAGCGTGAGTAGTTTACCTCAGACCTACGGATCCATAGCTAGTAGCTAGATGGCTTCTTCTCTCTCTTTGATTCTCAATACCATGTTCTCCTTGATGTTCTTAGAGATCTATTCAATGTAATAGTTTTTTGTGATGTGTTTGCGGAGATCTGATGAATTGTGGATTTATGATCAGCTTATCTATGAATATTATTTGAATTCTTTTATGCATGATTTGATATCTTTGTAATTCTCTTCGAACTATCGGTTTGGTTTGGCCAACTAGATTTGTTTTTCTTGCAATGGGAGAAGTGCTTAGCTTTGGGTTCAATCTTGCGGTGTCCTTTCCCAGTGACAGTAGGGGCAGCAAGGCACGTATTGTATTGTTGCCATCGACGATAGAAAGATGGGGTTTTCATCATATTGCTTGAGTTAATTCCTCTACATCATGTCATCTTACTTAATGCGTTACTCCGTTCTTTATGAACTTAATAATCTTGATGCATGCTGGATAGCGGTCGATGTGTGGAGTAATAGTAGTAGATGCAGAATCGTTTCGGTCTACTTGACATGGACGTGATGCCTATATTCATGATCATTGCCTTATATATCGTCATAACTTTGCGCTTTTCTATCAATTGCTCGACAGTAATTTGTTCACCCACCGTAATATTTTCTATCTTGAGAGAAGCCTCTAGTGAAACCTATGGCCCCCGGGTCTATTTTCCATCGTATTACTTTCCGATCTACTATTTTGCAATCTTTTATTTTCATATCTATAAACCAAAAAACCGAAAAATATTTACTTTATATTTTGTTTAGTTTTACCTATCTCTATCAGATCTCACTTTTGCGAATAACCGTGAAGGGATTGACAACCCCTTTATCGTGTTGGGTGCAAGTTGTTTGATTGTTTGTGCAGTTATTCAGTGATTTGTGCGTTATCTCCTACTGGATTGATACCTTGGTCCTCAAACTAAGGGAAATACTTATCTCTACTTTGCTGCATCACCCTTTCCTCTTCAAGGGAAAAACCAACGCAAGCTCAAGAAGTAGCACTCATCATCTTTTATGAAGAGGATCACCCTGACCACACCATCGCGGTAGGGTGCTTGCCGTTGTTGGTCTCACCAACAATCTGCAACCTCAAAGTCACAAAGATGTTGGTTGATGGCGGGGTCGGGTTGAATCTGATTTCTCCAAAGGTTATTAGCAAACTCCATATAGCAGATGAGGAGCTCAAAGTTACTGGTACGTTCCAAGTAATCAACCCCGACAGGAGTCGTCCTCAGGGGAAGATCACACTGCCGGTGACATTCGGAGGGGAGTTAAACTACCGGACTGAGAAGATTGTGTTTGATGTGGTTGACCTCCCACTGCCGTACAATGGAATCCTTGGTCGCCCAGCCCTGGCCAAATTCATGGCGGCATCCCACTATGCCTACAACACTTTGAAGATGCCAGGACCAATGGGTGTCATTTCCATTCCATCAGACAAGAAAGATGCAGTCATATGCGTGGACAAGATGTACCGGGAAGCAGTCGCTGCCGAGGCTGCCGAAGCCATTGCTCCCGCCAAGGAAAGCAAGAAAAATAAGAAAGCTAGCAAGGATGCCAGCAATGAATCCGGAGGGCATACCTCTCCGGAGTGCGCTGCGCCTGTTGATGACTTGCCGGAGAGTTCCAATAGCAAGAGATCCAAGGCTGCTGCACCTGCTGTGAAGAAGGTCCCAGCAGGGCTGGCTAGTGCTGAAGGTACATTTACAATTAGTGCCACCCTCGATGACAAACAGGAAAGCGCGCTCGTTGCCTTCCTGCGGGCGAATGTCGACGTGTTTGCTTGGCAACCATCTGACATCCCCGGTGTTCCCAGGGAGGTAATCGAGTACCACCTTGCTGTCTACCCACATGCCCGTCCCGTCAAGCAGAAGGTCCGGAAGCAAGCTTTGGAGTGGCAGTAGTTTATTGCTGAGGAGATCAAGAAACTTCAAGTAGCTAGTTTTGTCAGAGGAGTGTTGCATCCAACATGGTTAGCAAATCCAGTGGTGGTGCGCAAGGCGAATGGGAAATGGAGGCTTTGCATAGACTTCACAGATCTAAATAAGGCATGCCCGAAGGACCCGTTCGCCTTGCCGCGCATCGACCAGATTGTGGATTCCTCCTCCGGGTGTGACCTGCTTTCCTTTCTGGATGCCTACTCCGGGTACCACCAGATTTTCATGTCCAAGGAAGACGAAGAGAAGACCGCGTTCATAACCCCATGTGGCACGTACTGCTTTGTATGGATGCCCTTCGGATTGAAGAGCGCCGGATCCACTTTTGCAAGAGCAGTACAGATTGGCTTTGAGCCCCAGCTACACAGAAACATTGAAGCCTACATGGATGATATAGTGGTAAAAACCAAGGACAGAGTGACTCTCATTCAGGATTTGGAAAAGACCTTTGCAAATCTGCGCAGGATCAACTTGAAGCTGAACCCAGAGAAGTGTGTGTTTGGTGTTCCCTCCGGCAAGCTACTTGGCTTCTTCGTGTCCCAACGGGGGATAGAGGCCAACCCCGACAAGATCAAGGCTATCAAGCAAATCCAAGCACCCAAAACAGTTAAGGATGTGAGGCGTTTGACTGGATGTGTTGCTGCGCTAAGCAGGTTAATTTCCAAGTCTGCCGAGCGCGCCCTGCCGTTCTTCAAAATCTTGAAGAAGGCAGGACCCGTGGAGTGGACCCTAGAGGCAGACACTGGGCTACAAGATTTGAAGACCTATCTTTCCTCTGTGCCCACTTTGGTCGCTCCCAAACCACAAGAGCCGTTGCTGCTATACTTAGCGACAAATAATCAAGTGGTTAGTGCGGCACCGGTGGCGCAGCGGGAAGTGATGAAGCGGCAGCCACAACCACTGTCCCCTCCAGAGAAGAAAGCGAACCCGTCCCGGCAAGGTCAGATGCAGTTCAAGACAAAGAAGAGCAAGGCAGCGGAGGCAGTTCCAAGGTGGCGGCAAAGAAGAAAGTGGTGCAGCGCCCAGTGTACTTCATCAGCTCCCTACTGCAGGGGGCTAGATCAAGGTACTCTGGCGTGCAAAAATTGATTTTTGACCTCATCATGGCCTCAAGGAAACTGCGCCACTACTTCCAAGCCCACGAGATCACGGTTGTCACCCGCTTCCCCTTGCAATGCATACTCCGAAACATCGAGGCCACTGGCAGGATTTTGGAATGGGATTTGGAGTTGTCCAGCTTTGGTTTGAAGTTTGAAAGCACGTCAACCATTCAGAGCAGAGCACTAGCAGAGTTCATTGCAGAGTGGACACCAACTCCTGACGAAGAAGTACCGGAGATAGTCATCCCAGGCAAGGAAGCGCCCCAAGAATGGATCATGTATTTCGATGGTGCCTTATCCCTACATGGTGCAGGGCTGGCGTGCTTCTCGTTGCTCCCACTGGGGAGCACCTTAAGTATGTCATCCAGATGCATTTTCCTCGGGAGAAGGCTACCAACAATACTATAGAGTATGAAGGGCTCCTTGCCAGGCTCAGGATTGCAACAAAACTGGGAATCAAGAAGCTGATCATCCGCGGAGATTCACAACTTGTGGTAAGACAAGTCAACAAGGATTACCAAAGCCCACTGATGAAGGCATACGTCGAGGAAGTGAGAAAGTTGGAGGAGCGCTTTGACGGATTGCAAACAGAGCACGTGCCCCGTGCGGAAAACAGCATTGTTGATCATCTGTCAAAGTGCGCTGCGCAAAAACTCCCTGTGGAACCACGAACTTTTGTTCTCCATCTGACTCAGCCCTCCGTATCCCCGGCAACAATGGCCAAAAAAGGAGGAAACTGGACTCCGGCAAGCCTCTCCCAGCAGAGCCTCCTGAAGCCCCCGGCAAAGAGCTTGGTGGGAACAACTCCCCTTCGATCAGTGAGCTGCACCCTCCCGCCAGACCATCAGTCCCCGCGGTCAAGGAGTGTGCTCCCACGAATGAGGAGGTGCCGCTGGTCCTCGTTGTCGAGCCCCTGGCCCCAGCTTAGGCACGGCACATAGTCTATTTCCTCCAAACAGGAGAACTTCCCGAAGAGCAAGAAGAAGCTGAAAAAGTAGCCCGGAGGGCCAGTATGTATCAGTTCGTTGACGACACACTATACAGAAGAAGGCCCAATGGTGTGAAATTGAAGTGCAATTGCCGGGAAGATGGAAAGGAACTGTTGGCAGAGATACACAAGGGTATGTGCGGCTCCCGCATTAGATCAAGGGCTCCGGTTGGAAAAGCCTTCCAGCAAGGTTTCTATTGGCCCACAGCCCTCCAAGATGCAATTGAGCTAGTCACCAAATGTGAAGCCTGCCAGTTCCACTCCAAGAACATCCATCGGCCTGCCCAAGCTCTCCAGACGATCCCTTTGTCATGGCCCTTCTCGGTCTGGGGGCTCGATATCTTGGGCCCCTTTCCCCGTGCTACCTGGCGCTTTGAGTTCTTGTTCGTAGCTATCGACAAGTTCACAAAGTGGCCAGAGGTGGAGCCGGTGAGAAAGGTGACTGCGCAGTCAGCTATCAAGTTCTTGAAAGGATTGGTGTGCCGCTTCGGGGTACCTGCCCGAATCATCACCGACAATGGGACCCAATTCACGAGCCGTGCCTTCATGCAATACGTTCATGCCCTTGGAAGCAAGTTCTCATTTGCTTCTATCGCCCATCCCAGAAGCAACGGACAAGCTGAGAGGGCAAACGCTGAAGTGCTGCGAGGTGTCAAGACAAGAACCTTTGATAGACTGTAGAAGTGCGGCAGGCGATGGATCAACGCGCTGCCGGTGGTTCTTTGGTCCCTCCGTACGACATCAAATCGAGGTACCAGGCAGACTCCCTTCTCCCTAGTCTATGGGGCAGAAGCAGTTATCCCCACGGAACTCATATTCGGATCTCCTTGAGTGCTTGCCTACGATGAAGTAGTGCAGGAACGGCACGGCGTGACGATGCTATGCTACTTGAGGAGAACCGTCTCCGGGCTGCTACGCGTGCTGCACGCTACCAGCAAGCCCTGCGTCACTATCACAGCCGCAGGGTTCATGCCCGGATTTTGAGGAAGGCGACCTTGTCCTTAGGCGTGTTCAGTCCGCCAAGGCTACAAACAAGTTGACGCCGAAGTGGGAAGGCCCTTACCGGGTAGTACGAGTCACCAGACCTGGCGTAGTCCGTCTGGAGACCGGAGATGGCATTTAGTTGCAAAACTCATGGAACATTGAGCATCTCCGTAAGTTCTACACGTAAGGCGCGGCTGTCGGGCCCTGCCCGGCAGCCACCCTTTTGTACAGGCCTTGCTGATGTTGCATGTAACCCCTTGTACAAAGCCAGGCGCAGACCCTGAGCAACAGAGAAATAAACAAAGCGCTGGGGGCCCCCGAAACTTGCATGCATGCATAAGCATATCATGAGCATAGCATGATCATGTAGATGAGGACACATGTGGCATTGTTTTCATCTGCACTAAGTTGCAGGGTTCTTGCCATGGACTTGTTCCCGAAGAGAAGAAATGAAGACGAGCCTACATGACGATCCCCGGTAGGCCAAACAGATAAGTTCTTTTCTTAACCATACATGTTCTGTAAGTAGAAACTTGTGCATATGAAAACCTCGCCACCTTCGAAACTTAGGTGCTCCCATCCTTTGATTCGAATGTTGCTTTGGTCTGGATGGTCGCAGTGGCCTTTGGCGGAGAAGGCTTGGCGGGGGGCTGGTCCCTCTTTGTGATTTGTGCCTGGTAGGCTTAGCCCAGTGGCAACAAACTGAGGGTACCGGCATGATAGCCTGCCAGGGAAACTTGTTTACTTGAATGTATAGAGGCATTTCACCTCCGCATGAGTTTGATACATGCACAAGTACCCGGCAAAGCTTTTCTTTTTCATTAATATGCTGATGAACAAGTACAGATCTTAGAGAACACAAACATGGATAAAGAAGATTACATAATTTAGACTAAAGTTTGGCAAGTGCCTACATGTTTTAGATTGAAAAAATATAAGTGCCCCGTGATGCCCTTTCTTGTCCCTCTTCTCCTAGGCACGACAGTGGAAGGTGAAGAAGGCAAAAGGAGCGCCTGGGCAGAAGCCTAGCCTGACCCCGTCAGGCCCCTTGGCGAGGGGCCTAACAAGAGTGGGAGGGCGCGGGCGAATGTGATGGTGAAGAAAGCGGCAGGGACAACCCCCTGGCCACCACCACCAGGGCCAGCAGGACGCGACAGGGGGAACGAAGCTGCAGCCCACGAGGAAGCCTGCCAGGGTTCTGCTGGAAGGCTGCTGGAGGAGCCAGGAGCACCATTCCCACCTCTGCACCCAACTCCTCGGCAAATCGCCTTGGCAGGAATGGGGTGCAGGTGCAGATGGTGGTGCCGTCGCCTGATGGTGATGGTGTGGCTGATGTTCAGTCGGAGTCGAAGCTGTCGTCCTCCCCGTCGACACCGTCGTCATCGCCATCACTGTCCTCCTCGTCGCTGTCGCTCGAGGAGGAGCTTTCATCGTCAGTCGAGCTCTCCGCGCTGCACCCTAAGCGAGCACCCGAGCACCCAAAGACCTTGACAGAGAGCAGCTCGGCATCCATTAATTTAAAATGGAGGACGTGCCGCTCCGACAAGCTCTGGGCGTTAGCAAAAGTCTTCCTGCCATGTCGAAAGAGCATGACCTGAGGAGCAGGGAAATCTACATCCACACACATGCTACCATTACAGCAGCCCCTCATGTGCAGCTTCAGTGCGCGCGGCTGCTCGAGCTCCATCACCCTTGCGAATGGGGTGGGGAGATGGAGGCGGCCGCGCGGAAGCTTGTATAATCTGATGATGAACTCCTGAGGTTGGTCTCCGACGTGGCCTTCCATCGGGGGAGGGGCGGCCGGCGGGGGCGCAACCAGAGCGCCACCCCATCCTCCTCGGCCCCGGGCACCACGATGACCACGACCTCGCCCCCTCCCACCTCCTCTCGCGGCGGACTCTGCCCCCGCATTTTCGGCAGGAGGCGGGAGACGCTATCGATTAGAAGCCCTCGTCACCACCACCGGGACGCCACCACGCCCTCGCCCTCTCACCATGGTGGACTAAGGATGCTCAAGGAAGAGGAGGAGTGAAGCACGTAAGCAAACGCACCGCTCCTGGCCCCTTTTATAGGGGAGCGGGGCAGGGGGCTGACGCCTCACCATGGAAGCAGCCGCCCCACTCCTCCAATCTGGCTCCCCCGCGCCATGAACGGCTCGGGGAATCAAAGCTGACCCTCTGCGCCAATCCATGACGCCTGGTTTTCTACCATGACACTCATTCCCGTGCCCTCCGCATCCACCACCAACCCTGCGTAATGCATGTGGTACACATGGCGGAAGTACCAGAGGCGGGGAAGCTAGTGGAATGGCAGTTATCACCCCGTGATTGTGGGACATGGGCAACCCACGGATCATGGCTTGGATTTCCTCTGTAACATCTTGCACGGTGCACGGGAAAACTAGAAACTGATCCAAGCTCAGATTAATGAAGAAGCAAAGAAGACCTCGAAGGACAAACTACCGGAGCCTCCACACCCATGTACTTGACAGGGCCTACCCCAACGACGCTCGGCAGCGTGTTCAGGCCAGGCACGGGGGCTCCTGTCGGTGCAACAAACCCCAGGTGTGTTGCCCAGACTGTACATAGGCTTGGAGGCAAGGTTGCAACGTCCAAGTCCAGACCAAGCAAGGAAGAGATCAGCTCTTTGAGAAATCAAAGGGCGGATCAAGAAGACCAAGTCAAGCTATATGAGCAAGACGCCACTAAGGAAAAACCTCCCTTGCCAGGCAGGCGAGCCCGGCGAGGTTGAAGTTACCCTGAAGGCAAACCTCAAGACTGCCCCGGCAAGCTTGCCGGGGACGCCAAGGGCGGCCTACCCCGCCAAGGTTCCACCGCTCCACCTCACAGCGACGCAAGTCATCGATCGGTGCGGTGTCAAGCCCCCAAGTGGCTGAGTGGCTGTTATTTGACACATGGCAGCCACTTCTAAAGGAAATCACCTCCAAATGACACCCGTCCAGAGACGTGTCAACTAGACAGACGAGAAGGTGGCCGAACGGCCTGGCAAGGCTTGCCAGGCATGCCATGATGTGACACTAAGCGACGCATTTAATGCGCTCTGCCCTGTCTGTAGAGTTTGGTATGATAGCACTGTTTACTATCTAATCAGAAGACAATGACTGATTTGCCATTGTGGTGACCCCCTGATCTATAAAAGAAGGGCCATGGCAACCATAGAAAGGATTCGGACCCTTGTACACTCATACACGCGTAGCTGCTCTCGCCCCGAGGCAACCCTATCGGGCTAGAGCGATGCGTCTCCACCACGGTCCTCTCATCAATCCACCAAAGCAGGAGTAGGGTTTTACACCCCACAACGGCCCGAACCTGGGTAAAAAATGCCAGTGTGATCTCTGCCATGCTGTGCTACGCTCTCCGCTCTTTGTGCAATGTGCCCTTCCCCCCGCCGAACCAGAATGGGGCCGATGGCCCCATAGGTGGCCGTGGTTTCCCACGACAGTAAATGTTCCAAATGTTCCTCCAAAGATCTGCTATAAATCAATATATCATCAACATAGACTACTACAAATCATCCAATGAAAGCACGTAAAACTTTGTTCATTAATCTCATAAAAGTACTAGGTGCATTAGTTAACCGAAAAGGCATGTCTAACCACTCATATAATCCAAACTTAGTTTTAAATATTGTTTTCCATTCATCTCCCAATTTCATACGAGTTTGATGGTATCCACTACGCAAATCAACTGTGGAGAATATTGTAGAGCCACTCAATTCATCAAGCATATCATCTAGCTTAGGAATAGGATGACGATAACAAATAGTAATATTATTAATGCGTCTACAATCGACACACATACGCGATGTACCATCCTTTTTTGGCACTAGTATAATAGAAATAGCACAAGGACTAAGAGATTCGCGTATATAAACATTGTCGAGCAGCTCCTGTACTTGACGCATAATTTCCTTCGTCTCCTCTGGATTGGTATAGTATGGTGCACGGTTTGGCAGCAAAGCACCGGGAATTAAGTCAATCTAATGCTCAGTCCCTCGGATAGGTGGTAATCCCGGTGGCATGTCTTGTGGAAAGACGTCAGCGAACTCCTGCAAAATGTTAGTAATAGCAAGAGATAAAGAGGGAGGCATGTCCTCAAATGAAAATAATGCCTCTTTGCACACAAAAGCATAGCAAACAGATTTACTGAAATCTAGATCATCAATATCAGATTTGGTGGCACGTAAACATCCACTTTTCAATTTAATATCAGAAGCAACACTAGATGGTTTATTATTAGGCTTCATTTGTTGCTCAAATTATTTTTCCACAATCTGATTTTCACTCTTATTTTGCTCATGTTTTGCATTACAAGCTCTATGAATATCATCTTTCAAAATGGAATCAGGAGACATAGGAAGCAAAGTAATATGTTTATCCTTATGAACAAGAGTATCCTGATTGTTTCTACCATGGTGTACATAATTTTTATCAAATTGCCATGGTCTACCAAGTAATAAGGAACATGCTTGCATGGGTACCACATCACAATCAACATAATCAGCATATGTAGCTATACTAAAATGCACAGGAACATTACGTGTTACCTTAATCTTGTCGCTGTTGTTGAAGCATTGGATGTAGTAAGGATGTGCATGTGGTCTTGTGGTGAGAGACAACTTCTCCACCATCTCCATGCTAGCCAAGTTGTTGCAGCTCCCTCCATCTATGATGACACGAATACAACGTTCCTTCACAACTCCCTTTGTATGGAACAATTTAATTGAGCCTCTGATTTTGCTCAGCTTGTGTGACCTGCACACCCAAAACGCGTTGAGCAACTAAAGTTTCATAGCTGTCAGCGTCTTCAATAGACATATATTGCATCTCTTGTTCGGAACCATCTCCACCGTGTTCTTCACTTGTAATAAGAGCCAAAGTCTCCTCGTCATAGTCACTACTAGACTCATACCTACCATCCTCAGTAGCAATCATCACACACTTAGATGGGCATTCTCTTGCATAATGACCTCCACCCTTGCAATGATGGCAAATAATATCATGTGTTTGCCCTATTGATGCCATGGATGAAGAAGAGCTCTATGCAGGCTCAGAAGGTGTGCTCTTGGTAGATAGTGGCAGTGGTGCCTACTTTCTTGTATCATGGTTGGAGGTGGCAGCTGACGGAGGTGCCAGTGCAGCAAAACAAGTGGAAGTAGAAGATGCATGTGGTGTTCATGATGATGATCGACCTGCATAAAAATTTGTTCGCGCCAATGCATGTCAATCCTGCACTTCACGTTCAGCTTGGCAAGCAAGATGGAATAAACAAGTGATATTGTTATATTTCTTATACTCTAAGATGGTCTGAATCTCTCTATTTAACCCATCCATTAAACATGCATGCATAGCTTCATTATCCTCAGCAATACCACATCTAATCATGCCAGTTTGTAATTCCTGATAATATTCTTTTACAGAATTTTTTCCTTGTCTTAAACGCTGCAATTTTTGAAGTAATTCACGTTGATAATATGGTGGAACCCAACGAGTATGCATAGCTTTTTTCAAAGCAGCCCAAGTAGCTGGAATATGATATAATCTACAATGTTCAGACCACCACACACAAGCAAAACAAGTGAAAGCGCAAATAGCAACAACAACACATCTGTCCTCAGGATATTGTAAGCATGTAAAACGTTGTTTAGTTTCTAATTCCCATGTAAGATATATATCAAGAACGTATCTACCCTCAAATGGCAGAATATTCAATTTTAGTTTAGGAACATGGTCATGATCTCATACGTGAGGTGGTGGTGTAGCCCTACCATTGCGATTATTTGCATGTGGATGACCGGGTGGTGGTGTTGGTGGTTGCACATAGTTCTGATTTTGATCAGCCTCATCCTCGTAATCGCCCTCATAATGGTCCTCCTCTTCGGCAGCAGGAGCAGCCGAAGAGGCACCAGAATTTTTGGCCTTCCTCAAGAGGAACACACCTCGCTCGGTGGAGGGCTGGATCACGATGTGGAGGTGGTTATTGTTGTTGTTGGTGTTGTTGTTGTTGTTGTTGCAGCGGTGCAACAGAGGCGGCAGATGGAGGTAGACATGCAAGAACTTCAGCGAACTTGGCATCCAACTTGGTGTCAGTAGTCTTCTCAATGTCATCTATCCTCTCTAAGCCTTACCAAAGCTGGTCATCGCCTCTTCCACCTGTTGACCCAACATTTGCTAAAATTTATCATGAAGCTCCTTCTTCCTCATGTTCTCCCAGTAAGTCTCGTTGGCTTGTGATCATGCCATGGTTAGCAACAATAGAAACACACAAGAATATGATCCTACAAACTACTAGAAAGTGGTGGTGGTGGGGTGTCACAAATCCGTCAAGCAAACCCCAAATTCTTACCAGTTCTTACCCAGCAGCAGGCGGTGATCAGCAACCGTTGTAGTCAAAACTCTCAAAGCTTGGATGGAGCGATTACTAGGGAGAGTCAAACGCACGACGTAGCTGTATGTGGAGCTGGGATGGCTTATAATATTGTAGTAAAAAGGTTAGCAATAATCAATTCAGAGATGCAAAGTTGAGTAAACGCTCAATGACGGTACTGTGCTGGTCCTAGGCTAGACCATGCTAGAGACGTGAGACTAGAACACTCACAAAAATAGGTCACTGCACGTAAACAAGGGAGGACCACACTCTGAATCTCTTTGTTTTCACTTTTTTGCACTTTTTTTGCTCCGCTACAATTTTTTTTTAAAAAGTCTACAAATGGCATAAAAATTGCTTAGCCAGAATATATTTTTTTAAACTGGAACTATTTTTCTTCTACGGGTGGCACGAAAGATGGGGAGTCCTACTCGGTCACGGCATGTAGTACGACATGGTTTGGAAAGCGATAATAGAGGAACAAATACTGGACTTAGACAAGGACTGGCGACGGAGATGAATCTGGTGGCGGATATATGTAGGGAGGTGGAACATGCACTGGTGGCGAATCTGTGATGCAGGTGGACTTGGATGAGCGTGGTGGCGGCGGATATGTTGTATATGGCAGTGGTGATGACGATGGTGGTATATGGCAGCGGTGACGACAACGGTTTTATATGGCAGCGGTGATGACGATGGTGTTATACGACAGCGGTGATGATAATGGTGCGGTGGCAGCGTGATAACGTGTGAACAAAACTGGAAACTCTAAAGGACTAGACACTAAGACCAGCAACTTGACACGACGATGCAACCAAAAATTCAACAAAGCAAATACAGAAAAGATTATGTAATGGCTCAGATTGGTTTGGATGTGATGAAGTAACCCTAATTTTTTTTGGCTTTTTCGTGGACTGTAGGTATGAAGAACAGATGCGACCTAAACTACGAAAAACTGGAAAATCTTACCGAGCAACCTGGAAATCTGATGCCACTTGATAGAGACAAAGGTGTCCCATCTTTCGATGAGATGGTGGCTATCATTTTGGTGGAAGTCGACTTTTACGATCCGACTACGAACGTGCGAAGACGTCGCGCCTTAGCAATCAATAAACCAACTCAGAAAGGTTATTGACCATGCCGGAGCATGATCAACCAGACCACGAGGGTCTATTTCCTACAGGCAAACGAAGAACAAGCAAGAAACTGATATTGCAATCTAGATATTGCGAATATAAGATGAAAGCTTTATTGATGGAAGTGGGGTTCTATGACGTCTTGGACTAGTCGTTGAACACAAACGAAGTACGCAAGTTGCACTATGGCAAACTTTAATCTAAACAAAACCCAAAGTATAAACGATGCCCTAATGGCTGTATATATGGAGGAATAGGGGGAATTTCATGACCCCTTGGAGGAGGGGTCCGAAACAAACCCAACTCTGTTTCCCCACACATACGGACTCTAAAAACAACCTATACTGAATTATTTCAAAATTACATGAGCCTGGCCCAATAATAAGGTGACACAACACCTATAATAGCCTCTAGACGAAATTTATGAAGTAGCATGTTGTATATTTCATCCAAGCCTTCATGCTCTCATTATGGTGGCTTGAAAGTCCTGAAATCATCAATTGAAACTCTGTTCTTGTTCCCCTTGTGCATGCCATCATGTCCATGCTTGATCTTACTCCAATTTTCATCCTTCTTGTCCAAGATAGGCCCTTCGTTAGTAAGTAAAACAAATGTATCCAATTGAGGCAGCACCATATTCTCATGAACATTAGAATCGTTACCAAGAAACGAAAGTACCTGATAATTTAATTGGCATGCGTGAGCTCTAGTAATTGTTCCAGTGTATGTAGCTGCAGGAATCGTGGGTGTAACTGTAGTATTTATGTCCTCTTCACTTATTATGGGCAAAAAAAATATTCCTACCCCTGACAGCTAGGACCCACCAGCTATATCTTCACACGCAAGGAGCCTGACATGTGGGCCATTAGGTCGCCTACGGAAGGCATTGTCAAATTAGTCAACAAACTGATTCTGACATCTGTAGTCGTTGGATATACATCCAACCGCTGGCATGCATCTTCAATCTCTCGTCTTCTTCCTCCAGCATCGGCGGGATCCCCTGCTCCCGCCTCGCTGCGAAGCGCTACTCCACCGCCGGCCTGGCCATCCCTCCACCCCTTCTGTTAATCTCCACCGACTACAGCCCCAGGCCGCACTGAACTAGTCAACCCTCATACGTCATACTCCTCTCCTGTTGCGACTCCACTGCCGCATCTTCCCCAGCTCCGGGTCCTACCCGTCCGAGGCCCTGCCTTCGTCCACTGCCTTGCTACGCTCGGCGCGGCGTGGTCAACAAACAAGATTCATTGGAAGAGGACTGTATGTGGAGAGGCTGATAGCTGGGACCCATGAGGTCCATGGTCGCACGCAAGGAAAGTCCCTCCTTATTAAGTGAAAAAATGTTTCCTCCCCCTGACAGCTGGGACCCGCCAACCACATGTTCGCACACAAGGAAGTGCCTCCTTATTACGCGAAAAAATAGGATTCCTCCCCATGACAGCTGGGACCGGCCAGCTATATCTTCGCACGCAAGGATGTGCGTCCTTATCCCCTGACAGTTGTGACCTACCAGGTCGAACCGTATGTATGGTTATCTATCTGGTCGCAAACGTGTATGTACATACTGGTTGATCGGTCTCTTTGTAATGATGAACCGTGTCGAGTAAGTAGCGGCATGTGCGATAGTAGAGCTCTCGACGTAGTAGTCCAGGCAATCTAAATCATGTACACGTATGTAGAACCACAGGGAAAAAAATACGGCCATGTACGTACATACGGGCGGGGTCTCGAGCACGTACTCCGCACACGGACGGTAGAACCGGCGTCCTGTTTGAACCAACCGGCTGGGTCAAAACGGAAAATAGTGTCGTGTTCATCGACAGGCAACTGTTTGGGTCGGAATGCGTCGTATTCATCAGGAGGCAACCGGCTGGGTCGGAATCCGTTGTGTTCATCGGGAGCCAAGCAGACTGGGTCGAAACACGTCATGTTCATCGGGAGTGAACCGGCTTGTACGGAATAGCCAAAACGGGGTCTGGCATACTGCAGAACGGAGGAAATGGCCTTCTGTTCGACCGGCTACGGTCGAAACAGGATCCTGTTCATCAGGAGGGGTGGTCTAGTGTACCGTAAAACGGAGGCAACGGACATCTCCAACCGCCTACGATCGAAACAGGGTCCTATTCATAGGTAGGGGTGTCGCGTACCGCAAAATGGAGGAAACGGACTTCTCTCCAACCGCCTACGGTTGAAACGGGGTTCTGTTCATCGGGAGGGGTGTGCCGTACTGCAAAACGGGACTCCATGGGCTACTATTTATCCACCGTCGACTTCCTCTAGCCTTCACCTACTACTATTCATTCACCATCGTCTTCCTCTAGCCTCCACATGCTACTGTTCATCCATCGTCGACTTCCTCCATCCTCCACCAGCCACTGTTCATCCACGGCTACAATTCATCCAGCCTCCACCAGCTACTGTTCAACCAGCCTCCACGGGGTCCTGTTCATCCATCCCCAACCGTCTGGGGTGTGTGGCGGCCTCCTTGGGGTCCTGTTCATCCAGCGGCAACCGCCGACTACCACGGGGTCATGTTCATCCAGCGGCAACCGCCTACTACCACGGGTCCTGTTCATCCAGTGGCAACTGCCTACAAACGACCAGGGTCATGTTCATCCAACCCCCACCGGGAACTGTTCATCCACAACCAGCCAAGCGTCTGGACTCACCACGTCTTGACTCATTCTATGTATTGCGCGGGCGGCAGCAACGGGCACTGTTCATCCAGAGGCAACCCAACCGACTAGCTACGTCTCGCATGGGGGTTTAATCGGCTTCAGTAAGCCGCAGCAAAAATCGATCGGGTTCAGTTAGCAGTGAAGGAGTCGGTCGGCTTCAGTTAGCAGCGAAGGGGTCAATCGATCGGCTTTAGTATGTAGCAGTGCGATCGCTCGGGTTTAGTAAGCGAACGCCTCTCGCTCAGGTTCAGTTATAGCGAACACGGCCTGCACCACGCCTGCATACGAGAGAGAAACGCGCAAACCTCATTGCATCGCTCGGCCCCGAGCACCCACCGTAACCGGGAACTCCGCAAAAATTTCGTCACCCTCACTTCTACAATGATTTTTTTATGTCATGGACGGCCCAAAGAATGTCATGCAGGTGTGTCCCCAGCCCGCCCAGGACAAAAAGCCCATTTTCTATCATGATTTTTATCATAGAAGTAGGACCCCACGACATCTATGATGAAATGTGTTTTTGTCACAATTATTGTCATAGAAGTTTCATAACCATGAGAGAGAGAAATTTCATTCGGGCCATAATATCACGGATGTCTCTTTTTTTGTTTTGAGGTTCCTTGCCGTGAGGACGGTGCCCGGAGCCGCCGACGTCTTGGAGCTGCTTGGTGCGCACGACCTAAGATGGCCGTGGCGTGTCCGCCGGCGTGGGAGTCTTGGATGCTGTTGTGCGTCCTTGAAGGTCACTGCGCCACCCATAGGCTTTGCAGCTTCGTCCTTAGACATAGCAGCAGCTGGATCTCTACTCCTCGTGCTCCGGACGATGCCGCTCATCTGGCTTGGATCTCTAGAACATCGTGGAAGTTGTTCGCCACCTCCTCATCGCCTCCACCGCCGCCATCACCCGTTTGTTCAGGTGTCGAGGCCAGTAGCTTGGACGTGGATGGAGCAACCACCGTGGCACCCTTCTTCTTGAGAGCCATGGTGATGAAGATGATGAAGAAGATGACACGCAGACTGCTAGATCAGGTTCGTGCAAGCGATCTCCCTGGCTGGCGCGCCAAAGATGTCGTGCGTACGATGATCTATGGGACTGGCAAAGGCCCCTTTGCGGTTCGACTGGGGTGATCAACAACCACAAAGAGCAGAACTAGCAGAACGCATGAGGTTTTAACCTAGCTTCGGGCCGCTATGAAGCGTAAAACCCTACTCCTGCTTTGATTGTATTGGATGTGTTGACCTCAAGTACAAGGAGCGCAGCATGCCGACAAGGTGCACGGGAAGTGCAGCTACGCGTGCAAATGAGCAAAGTGTCGACCTTTGTAATGGTAGCCATGGGCCTCCTTTTATAGATGAAGGGGTCACCACAGTGGCAAACAGTCTTTACACAAGGTAAATAGTGGCTACAGTGCCAAATACCTAACTCTAACGGGTTAGGACAAATGCATTAAATGCGCCATGAGGTATCGTGCTGGAGAGGCGTTCCAGCAAGGGTTGTCTCTCCTTCGATGTCATTCACCTAGCTACCTCTTATTTTCTTCACACGCCTTCAGGACAGGTGTCATTAAAGTTGTATCTTCGGCGGTGAGCTGACACGTGGACAGACAAGCTTCACCTAACTGCCATCCACTCGACACCTATTCGACAAGCGACGGGCTGGTCACTGAGGTGGAGTGGTGGCAAAGCAATGGAAGCTTGCCGGCACAAAGCTTTCTGGGTCTTCGCTTGCTGCCAAGTAGCGTGCCGGCAACCAAAGTCTTCATCTTCAGTACTAAACTAGTACTTCTCAATAACCTATCTTGAGGTCTTCTTCATGGTTTTGTACACCAAGTCTTTTGTCTTGTATATAGTAGTCCTCCGGAAAGCGCTGCCATCGGGAAGGCTACAACTGCCTGTGCACAAGTTAGGGTACTAGAGCACCCATGTTTTAGTACACCGACAACTACCAACTCAATTTTTTACAGGAGTACAGATATTATTCAATTGTTCTTCAGCCTGTCCAACAGTTCGTTCCCTAAAAACTCAGCTAGCATAACTATTTATGTAGTCCCGAGAAGCATCGGTTAGTCCATGATAAAATATATCAAGTATTTCATTTTTCTTTAGAGCATGATCAGGAAAAGCATTAAGTAATTGGAGAAGCCTCCCCAAGCTTGAGGGAGATTCTCTTCTTCAGATTGCACAAAGTTAAATATTTCCTATTAGGCAACTTGTTTCTTATGAGCAGAAAATTATTTTCAGAGAAGTAATATATCATATCATAGGGACTACGCACACAACCAGGAGCAAGAGTATTAAACCATTTCTTAGCATCACCCTTTAATGAGAAAGTAAACAACTTAAGAATGTAGTAGTACCGAATTATTTCCTCATGAGCAAATAAGGTGGCTATATCATTCAACTAAGTATGGTGTGCCACAATAGTTTCAGATTCATGACAATGAAAAGGACCAGATTTAACCAAAGTAATTAACTATGGGTCGATAGAGAATTCATAATCCTTATCGGTAACAAGATAGGAGAAGTAGCAAACTTAGGATCATATTTCATTCTATCTATGATAGCTTTTTCTTATAGCTTACTCAGTAATTTCTTAACATCCTCTCTATCATTACAAGCAAAAAATTATCTAGCTATATCCCCATCCATCACATAATCATCAGGTATCTTAGGCATTTCAACTCTAGTAGGAGAGCTAGGCATAATAGGTGAATCACAATTTTCATCAGTTTCAGCAGTTTCAAGTTCTATAGCTTTAGCAAGTTGTTCATCAAGAAATTCACCTAGTGGCATGGGTTTATCATGTAGAGTACTAGCATCATCACAAGTTTTATTTGTAGCATAAGTAGCGTCATCAATTACTTGTGACATATCATCCTGAATAGCAGGTGGTGGTGTCGCAAGCCTACTCAAAATAGAAGGTGAATCAAGTGTAGAGTATGATGGAAGTTCCTTACCTCCCCTCATCTTAGAGGGTACGATCTTGGTCTTAGCATCTTTTAGATTCTTCATACTGATCAACAAACATAATTCCAGAGTGACTCAACAAATAGAGCTATGCTCCTTGGCAACGGCGCTAGAAAAAGGTCTTTATAACCCACAAGTATAGGGGATCGCGATAGTCTTCGAGGGTAGTATTTCACCCAAATTTATTGATTCGACACTAGGGGAAGCAAAGAATATTTATGAGTATTACTAGTTGAGTTATCAATACAACCACACCTCAAGAACTAAATATCTGCAGCAAAGTGTTTAGTAGCACAGTAATATGATAGTTTGATAGCAGTAGTAACAGTAACTGTAGCAATAGCGGTTTTGTAGTGATTGTATCAGCAGCAACAATGAAAGTAACTTAGCAAAGATCAATATGAGAAAAGCGTAGGCATTGGATCAGCGATGGATATTTTTGTTGGATGACATTCATCATATAACAGTCACAACCTAGAGCGATACACAATAGCTCCAATTCAACAATTCAACGTAGGCATGTATTTCGTATATAGTTATACATGCTTATAATAAGAACTTGCATGACATCTTTTATCCTACCCTCCCGTGGTAGCGAGGTCCATAAGAAAGCTAAGGGATATTAAGGCCTCCTTTTAATAGAGAACTAGAACAAAGCATTAACACATTGTGAATACATGAACTCCTCGAATTACAGTCATCCATGGAGAGTATCCCAACAATTGTCACTTTGGGGTGTACGGATCAGAACAATAACAAGTGCATGTAACTAGCAGATAGGATCAAGAAATCAAATATATTCATGAAAACATAGAGGGTTCAGATTTGAAATGATGGCACTTGGGCCGTAGTTACAAGCATTAAGCATAGCAAAGTCATAGCAACATCAATCTAAGAACATAGTGGATACTAGGGATCAAGCCCTAATGAATTGACTCGATTACATGACAAATCTCATCCAACTCCATCACCGTCCAGTAAGCCTACGAAGGAATTACTCACTCCCGGTGGTGAGCATCATGGAATTGTTGATGGAGAAGGGTTGACGATGATGACAGCGATGAATTCCACCCCCCGGAGCCCCAAACGGACTCCACATTAGCCCTCCTAATGAAGAACAGGAGGTGGCAGCAATGTCGTATCATAAAACGTGATGATTCCTTCTCTCTAGTTTTTCTCCCTGAGATGGTACTTATGTAGTTGGAGTTAGGGTTGCCAGAGGCCTGAGGGGCCCATGAGCTCACAGGACGTGCCCTGGGGGGGTGAGCGCACCCCCTGAGCTCGTCGCTCCTGGGTGGCCACCTCCAGTAGTTCTCTTCACCAATATTTTTTATATATTCTGAAAATAATCTCCGTAAATTTTCTGCCCAATCCGAGAACTTTTATTTTTGCAAAAAACAACACCATGGTAGTTCTGCTGAAAACAACGTCAGTCCGGCTAGTTTCAAACAAATCATGCAAATTAGAGTCCAAAACAAGAGCAAAAGTGTTTGGAAAGGTAGATACATTTGGGACGTATCACCGGGGTTCCACGGAAACTCCAGAGGAGAAGCCCAAGTACAACCTTCCTCGTGCAGTCGAGGTGCGGCCGTGCGAATGGCCATGTGATACATTCTTGAGAGATGCGGGTATTCGAGGATTAATATTATTTGGCGGATAATGGCGGACTCACCCCATTCCTCCGAGATAAGTGTGATCAGTACCTTCTCCTCACCAATACTTCTATGCAAATTTTTTTGATTCAAGTCTAGGGGAGAGACACCTACTGTAACATTCCATCTCTATGATATTCCCTATGAAATGACACTTGATAGATTTTGTCAAATATGCAAAATTCCTAATGAGGGTAGTCCGCTAGAGCCACACAATAGAGACTTTGAGGATTTTGTGTTCGACACAACTATGGGAGAAATGAGGGGAGTTTCTAAAGCCAGAGTTGCTAGTTTACACTTTCTCATTCTACGCTACTTTTCATTATTTGCCGGGAGGTGTTGGACTGGTAGATGGGAGAGTAGAATGCTTAGTTCACCTGATATCACTATTTTGCATTGTGTTCTCTATGGTGACATAACTTTTTATTTGGGAGCTATTGTTGCACGACGGTTATACACTAACCGCTCTAAGGGTGTCACTTATGGTGGTATTTATGCTACTCGCCTCACGAGACACTTTGAGATCCCTATCAGGCATGAGGAGGACGTGAAAGTGCAACTAATGCCTGGGTGGTTTTGGTAATTCATAACAACATATACCTCATTGAACTAATGTCTATTCAAGATAAATATTTCAGGATGTTCAATGATTGGCATGGCAAGGGCTAGAGATGTGGACCCCTCAAAATGCAAAGGACAAGGATTGGCAAAAGCTCAAGACTCTACATTTTTTGTTAAGTGATCCAAGAACACATTGAGTCCATAGGAAAGCCAATACTATTAAAAGGGGATGAGGTGTTACTTATTGATCTTGTTGCTCAAGTGCTTAGTGATATTGCTCCAAAACTATCAGCCACTTTCTCCGTCCAAATATCTCCAAACCCTAAATTCCAACTCGGCCCCACCAATATTTCCTACCCGGAGCCACCGAGTTCATCTGGGCTTAGCCACTGCCAAAACCATAACAATTCGGATCCTCCGGTATGGATCCTGGTCCCACCAAGATGACCTTGCCAGCTCTCTGTTGCTTATTGCAATTATTTTGGTTCCACCGAGAATTGCAGTCGGTCCCACTGAGATGGCTTGACCGATTGTCTATTGCCTTATTGCTTCATTTCGGTCACACCGAGATGATGCAATCGGTACCACCGAGACGAGGTTTTCCCTAAGCCCTTGCACATCAGTCCCTCCGGGTTGTTCCTGTTGGTCCCACCGAGATTCCTAACGTTCATATTTTACACAGATCGGTGCCATCGATTTTGCTAATCGGTGCCACCGAAATGGGTCAAAAGTGTGTAACGGTTGGATTTTGTGTGGAGGCTATATATACCCCTCCACCCCTTCTTCCTCATCGAGGAGATCCATTAGAACGTGCCTACACTTCGACCATTCATTTTCTGAGAGAGAACCACTATCGGCGTGGAAGCACGATCACCTTTGGGGCAAGGGTACCCCTTTGTGGTTCGGCATGGGGACGTCCGCGTTGCCCAAAGGGCAGAAGAAATGAGGGACAGCACGGCGATGGACTCTCTCTCTTTTACCCAGGTTCGGGCTGCTTTGCAGCATAAACCCTACTCCTACTTTGGTGGATTGATCTGGAGGTGGACGAAGGCTCGACGTGCTCTAGCCCGGCAAGGGTGCCTCGGGGAGAGCGACGTGAGCTTACAAGTGCAGGGGGGTTGAAGTGATCGAACCCTTTGCTAGGTTGCCTCGGGCCTCCTTTTATAGGTTAAGGGGTGACCACAGTGGCAAAACAGACATTTGGGTGTGATTAGATAGCTAATAGTGCTATCATATGTAACTCTGATAGTTAGGACACAGTGCATTAAATGCACTGCTAGGTGTCGTGCCGAGGGTGAATCCTGGCAAGCCTGTCGCGCCGCTTATCTGTCTCTTCTTATCAGCTTGACAAGCCTCCTGGATGGGTGTCAATAAAGCTAATCTCTTCTCCTTGACGCTGCCACATGCTTGATAGGATCCACCTGGTTGCTTAATACCTGGACACCGCACTGATTAGTGACTTGGGTGCGGTGAGGTGGAGCGGTGGCGCCTTGGTGAAGGTTCCTTGTTGAAGGAGCTTGGTGGGGTTTGATCTTGGCGGCCCCGGCAAACCTGCCGGGGTGAATCTAGACTTGTCCTCGGGGGTGGCCTCGACCTGGCCCGGCTCTCCTGCCCGGCAAGGGAGGCCTTCCCAAGGTGGTCTACAGCTATCTTGTTCTTCTTAATGCTCTCCTTGATCTCACGAAGAGTGGCTTTCCTGGCTTGTCCTTGTGTCATGCATTGGTGTTGGATGTATGATTGTCAGCACGCCTGTGCATGAGTCCGGTCGACAAATGCGAATGTTTGTTGCACCGACAGGAGCCCCGGGCCTGGCCACATGTGTTGACGGGCATCGTTGGGGTAGGCCCTAACAATGCGCAGGAGGGCACCCTGACCAAGCTACGGCGGGATCCATGTCTCTGAGATCTTCTTTGCTTCTTCATTAACCTAAAATTGAATCAATCCCCGGGTTTCTCACAAGTCATGCGATGTCAAACGATGTGGGGCTACCCATGTAACATTTCAGGGGACGCCCACATTCATGGCAAGTTGATTAAAGCGTCTGCGTGGTTCGGGGAGGTAACTGCCATTTTACCCATCCCACTACACCTGTAGTTTCCGCCACGTACACTGCATGCATTGCACAGGGTTGGTGGCGGACGCGCAGGGCGCGGGAATGAGTGCCATGGCAGAAAGCATGGCGCCAGGGATAGGCGTAGGTGGGCGGTCGGCGAATTTGGGCGCCGTTAGTGACGCAGATGAGCCGGATTGGTGAAGCGGGGCGGTTGCCATAGGATTGTAGGGAGCTAGCCCATACCATGCTTTGCTACAAAAGGGAGGGTGGAGGTGAATGGAAGGGCTCACCCACGCATCCTCTCCTTCTTCTTCTCATGTCCTTCTCCCACCATGGCGAGGGGTAGAGGGCGCGCTCGATCTCCGGCGGTGGCGACAAGGGCCTCCTCCCGGCACCGTATCCCCGCCCCTGCTAGGGACACAGGGGCAGGATCCAGTGCGCAAGGCTGAGCCGCAGGACGTGGTCATGGCCGGCGTGGTGCTCGGGGCCGAGGAGGATGCGGTGGTACTCCGGTCGCTCCTCCCCCAGCCGCTCCGGCTCCAATGGAGTGCCATGTCGGAGATACAGCACTAGAGTTCATCATCAGGCTGTGCAAGCCCCTGCGCAGCCATCTTCGGCTTCTTGGCGTTTTGCAAGGGTGATGGAGGTTGAACAACCGCACGGGTTGAAGTTGCACAAGAGAGGTTGCTGTAATGGTAGCATGTGGTTGGACGTCGAGTTCCCCGCACCTCATGTCATGCTTCTCCGGTGCGGCTGGAAAAATTTTGCACGTGCCCATAGCTTGGCAGAGGGCCACGTCCTTCATTTTAAGCTAATGGAGGCATATCTGCTCTCCATGAAGGTCTTCAGGCATTCGGGTGCTCGCTTAGGGTGCTGCGCGGAGAGCTCAACCGATGATGAAAGCTCCTCCTCGAGCGACAGCGATGAAGAGGACACTAATGGCGAAGACGGCGTTGCCGAGCCCGACTCGGACTCCGGCTGAGCGCCGGATGCACCATCATCATCAGCTGGGCACCGGCAGCACCACCATCTGTAGACGGACCCCCGGCAGAGTGATTTGCCGGTGGGGCTTGGCCTGGTCAACTCTGCTTCCACCAGCTAGACCCGATAGGCTTCCTCATGGACTCCGGCTTTGTCTTCCCTGCCGGTGTCCCTCTTGTGGCGTTCCTCTAGTCTTGGCGGTGGTGACTAGGGCATCACCTAGCCGCTCTCTCCGTCCCTGGCCTCTTCTTCCTTGCTGGGGAGGCGCCCTCCCGATCTTGTCAGGGTGCGTCCCGCTAGTCCTGACGGGGTCGGGCTGGGCTTCTACCCAGGCGCTCATTTTGCCCTCTTTCCTTCTTGATGCAACTCCTAGGAGGAGAGGGACAAGAAATGAATTACAGGGCACTTGTCTTTTTTCAAATTAAAAGATGTAGGCATTTGCCAAACTTTAGTTCAAATTATGTAACCCTCTATCCATGCTTGTATCCACTATGATTTCTACTTGTTTATCTGCGTATTAATGAAAAAAGAATGCCTGTCGGGCACTTGTGCACGTATCATATCCATGCTGAGGGATGATCCCCCAATACTTTCAAGTAAACAAGATTCCCCGGCAAGACATCTTGCCGGTTCCTTCCATAGCTGCTACTGAACCCTGTCTGATGGGTTAGGAGCGTGGAAGAAAACCGGCCCCTCGTTAGTCCCCCCCCCCCCCCCCAAATGCCATTGCGACAAACCTGACTGAAGAAACTTCGAATCAAAGGATGGGAGCACAGATGTTTGGAGCGACAAGGTTTCCTTACGCACAAGCTTTTCATATAGGAACACATTATGGATGGCGAGGGAAACTTATCTGCATTTGCTGTCCTTCTTATCGCTCCCGATAAGGAGGAGCTGCCGAGGACCAATATGCTGGCTCGTTCTCACTCTTCATTTCAGGAAGTTCATCTCCGGTGGGGGCCCTGCTATCAATCAAAAGAAGTGCAGGGGAGAAAACAGCTGCATATGATCCTCCTTAAAGGATTAGTCATCATAGAAAAATCATACTTTAAGTAAACATGCATGCAAGTTTTGTGCCAGCGCTTCATTTTATTATCTTGGCACAGGGTCTTCGCCTAGCTTTGTACAAAGGTTTACAAGTCTAGGGGACTATGCTTGTACAAAACAGCCTGCCGGGGCAAGGCCCAGCAACTGCGCCTTATGGGTAGAACTTACGAAGATGCTCAATATTCCATGAGTTTTGCACCGGGATGCCATCTTCGGTCTCCAGACGGACTGCGCTAGGTCTGGTGACACGTACTACCCGGTAAGGGCCTTCCCACTTTGGTGTCAACTTGTTTGAACCCTTGGTGGACTGAACGCGCCTAAGGACAAGGTCACCTTCCTCAAGGCTCCGCGCGTGAACCCTGCGGCTATGGTAGCGGTGCAGGGCTTGCTGGTATCATGCAACACGTACAGCTGCCCGGAGACGGTCCTCCTCGAGGAGCATGGCATCTTCATGCCGTAGCTGCTCTTGCGCTACTTCATCATAGACAAGTACCCGAGGCGACCGGTAGCATGGGGGAAGGGGCCCAAGATGATGTAGGGTAGAACCCTAATCGCCCGATCTTTCACGAAAGGAGCGGATCCCGCAAGGAACACGAAGAACACAAAGGGAAAACACGAGGGGAACACGAGAGAAACACGGGAGAAATCACTCAAACCAACAAGATCCGGTCACACATACGCTAGATCCTCAAAACACAAAAGAGATACAAGATCCATGGTCAACAAGGGACGATACAAAGGGTAACCGGTTCTTCTCTGTGAGGAGGTCTTGAGTTCTTCCCGTTAGGGGTCTTGAATCCACTTGGGGGATCTTCTCCGTAGAGGTCGTGAACTCCCAAGGAGAAGGGATCAAGTGGAGAGCAAAGCTTCTCAAATGAGCCACTACTTCGCTAACCCTAAAACAGAGGTAGAAGAAGAGTATATATAGTCTCGGGGGCGAAAGGGTACACGGGCCTCGGCCCAAGTCACTGCGCACAGGCAGGGCCAGAAGTTCCGGGCCAGGTTCCGGGCGGGGTCCGGTCTAACCAGAGAGTTGGCACGGCAGGAGCTGGGCTGGCGTCCGGGGGCCGGAAGTTCCGGACAGACTGGAGGTTCCGGAGGCCGGAAGGTCCGGGCCAGGTTCCGGGCTGGTTCCGGGCTAACCAGAGAGTTGGCGCGCCCGGGCTCGTCGGGGGCCGGAAGTTTCGGGTCGGCCGGAGGTTCCGAGGGCCGGAAGTTCCGGGATGAACAGAGAGTTGACGCATGTTCCTTCTTCCTCAGCTCTCGGCTCTGTGGCTTGTGTGTTGTACCTGATCACACATAGTGTTTCTGACTTAGGCAGTAGCCATGTCTCATTCGAAGGAAAGGGAGACTCAAGTAGGAGTGATGTCTCCTCGGATTGAATAGCACGAGCTCTTGCTCTTGTCATGGGTCCACTTGGAGCTTGGATAGTTGAGGTAGTGTCCATGGGGATGACCGTGGGATGCTCCGCATCATCTCCCCCCCCCTTGGGAAAGATCCGAACTCGGATCGAAATCCTCATCACCAGGGTACGGGGACAGATCTTTGATGTTGAAGATGTCGCTCATGGAGTACTTGTCGCGTGGGATATCGATCTTGTAGGCGTTGTTGTTGTTGCGTGCGAGCACCTTGAATGGTCCATCGGCTCATGTTAGAAGCTTGGACTTGCGTTCGTTGGGGAAGCGGTCTTTGCAAAGGTGTAGCCACACAAGATCTCCAATGTTGAATATCATGGGTTGCTTGTTGATGTTGAGCTTGGTCGTGAGTCGTTGTACTTGGCGCTAGATGGTGTGCCTTGTAGCTTCATGCATCTTCTTGAGGTAGCTCACTCGGATACTCGCGTCCATGTTGATGCGCTCTTGAAGTGGTAGAGGAAGAATGTCCAATGGGGACAACGGGTTGAAACCGTAGACGATCTCGAAGGGAGACTTGCCGGTAGTCGAATGTCTTGCGCGGTTGTAGGCATACTCGGCGATGGGTAGACACTCCTCCCACTCCTTGATGTTCTTCTTGATTAACACGCGAAGTAGAGTGGAGAGTGTTCGGTTTGTCACCTCCGTTTGGCCATCGGTTTGTGGATGGTATGCCGAGGAGAACAAAAGCTTGATTCCTAGCTTGGCGCATAGAGTTTTCCAAAAGTAGGTCAAGAATTTGACGTCGCGATCGGAGACAATAGTCTTTGGGACTCCATGGAGTCGCACGATTTCCCTACAAAAAAGATTTGCAACATGTGAAGCATCGTCTATCTTGTTGCAAGGAATGAAATGAGCCATCTTGGAGAATCGGTCCACAACAACAAACACGGAATCCTTTCCAGTTCTAGTTCTAGGCAAACCAAGCACAAAATCCATGCTAATATCTTCCCATGGTTGATACGGGATAGGAAGTGGCAAATAGATACTATGGGATTGAGCTTTAGGCCTAGCTTTGCGGCATGTAGAGCATCGGTTGGTGAAGCGTGAGACGTCACGGAACATCTTGGACCAAAAATAGTTCTTGGAGAGCGTAGCAAATGTCTTGTCGCGTCCGAAGTGTCCCATTAGTCCTCCTCCATGAGATTCTTGCAAAAGTAACAAACAAAGAGAAGACTCAGGAATACATAGTTTGTTAGCTCTCATAAGATAATCATCTTTGATGTAATATCGTTCCCAAGATGTATGCGTCAAACATTTAGCATATGGAATAGCAAAAGTAGGATCATGCGCATACAAGTCTTTTATGTGCTCAAAGCCAATGACATTTAGTTCGAGTTGGGTAACGAGCATGCATATGCGGGAAAGAGCATCCAACACAACATTTTCCTTACCTTTGATATACTTGATGACATAAGGAAAGGACTCAATGAATTCACTCCACTTAGCATGACGCTTGTTCAACCTAGTTTGACCCTTAAGGTACTTAAGTGTTTCATGATCGGTGTGAAGAATGAACTCATGAGGGCGGAGATAATGCTCCCAAACATGCAAGATTCTCACTAAAGCATATAACTCTTTGTCATAGATGGGATAATTGAGTTGCGCTCCGGAAAGTTTTTCAGTAAAGTAGGCTATGGGGCGCCTCTCTTGCATTAACACACCACCTATGCCATAACCGCTAGCATCACAATGTATCTCAAAAGGTTTATCAAAGTTGGGAAAAGCAAGCAAAGGAGCATGTGTAAGCAAATTCTTAAGCTCATTGAATGCGGCATCTTGAGATGGTCCCCAAACAAAGGGTGCATTCTTCTTGCTCAAAGCATGTAAAGGTAAAGCAATGGTGCTAAAATCTTTCACAAATCTATGGTAGAAACCGGCTAAACCAAGGAAACTTCGCACCTGTTGCAAATTTGTTGGTTGGGGCCAAGTTTTAATAGCATTGATCTTAGATTCATCTACATGAACACCCTTAGAAGACACAACAAAACCCAAGAAAACAAGCTTATCAACACCAAAAAGGCATTTGTCCATATTAGCATAAAGGCGCTCTTTCCTGAGGGTTTGCAACACGGTTCTAAGGTGGGTGACACGATCTTTAAGAGATTTGCTAAAAACAAGGATATCGTTGAAATAGACCACAACAAATACACCAATATAGGGTCGAAGAACAAAATGCATGAGTCGCATGAAAGTACCGGGTGCTTCGGATAAACCCGTTGGCATAACAAGCCATTCATATAAGCCGAATTTGGTCTTAAATGCGGTTTTCCATGCATCACCTTCTTGGATGCGTATTTGATAGTAGCCACTTTTAAGATCAATCTTAGAGAAGATTGCGGCTCCGCTAAGCTCATCTAGCATATCATCTAGGCGTGGAATGGGGTAACGATAATGCATGGTAATATCATTGATAGGACGGCAGTCGGAACACATGCGATATGTACCATCTTTCTTGGGAACAAGGATTACCGGGACGGCGCAAGGGCTCAAGCTTTCACGTACTTGTCCGTTGTCGATGAGTTGTTGTACTTGCCATTGGATCTCCTTAGTTTCCTCGGGATTGACGTGGTATGGAGCCTTGTTAGGAAGGGGTGCTCCGGGGATGAGGTCGATGCGGTGTTCGATGCCTCATAGAGGAGGTAGACCCGGAGGTAGCTCGTCGGGGAAAACATCTTGGAATTCCTGCAATAGAGAAGATAACACTAAAGGTAGATTGTGAGAGTTGTTAGTTTTGGGTGCCTCGTCCTTGCACAAAAGGACATAGTGCATGACACTTGATGGGTTCTCACACACTTCTCTCATCTCACTTTTGGTGGCAAATAGGACTAAGTTCTTCTTGTCGCTCATCGTGGAGGCACTTAATTTGGGCTTGTGGCACTCACTCTCTTTTTGGTGGTTCGCTCTCTCACTATTCTCTCCACGATGGGTTGTGGCGTGCTTATCGGCGATTACTTGGCTTGGGGACATTGGTCGAAGCACATATTCCTTTCCTTTCATCTTGAAGCT
This sequence comes from Thinopyrum elongatum, assembly GCA_011799875.1. Lineage (NCBI taxonomy): Eukaryota > Viridiplantae > Streptophyta > Magnoliopsida > Poales > Poaceae > Thinopyrum > Thinopyrum elongatum. The sequence continues at coordinate 305,537,201 of CM022302.1, read as the reverse complement.
ATAGTGATTTGTACGCCCGTTGTGGATGATGCCTCGGTCAAATTGCCATGGCCATCCAAGGAGGAGGTGGCAAACGGACATAGGAACGACATCACACTCCAAAGTGTCTTCGTAAGCTCCGATCTTGAAGGAAACTTGTACCATATGCTCGACTTGGATAGTACCGGAGTCGCTTAGCCATTGAACTTTGTAGGGATGCGGGTGCTTCATCTTGACCAATTGGAGTTTGGAGCATAGTTCTTCACTTGCTAAGTTATGGCAACTACCTCCATCGATGATGACCTTCATGGACCATCCATTGATGCCTGCCTTAGTGTGGAAGATATGGCATCTTTGGTCTTCGTCTTGTTGATGTTGAAGTGTCAAGACCTTGGAGACAACAAGAGCGGGGCTTGAATCTTCGTCACAAAAGACTTGATCATCTTCATCTTCATTCACTTGTTGGTGCATAGCCACATTCGCAAGGGCTTCCATTTCTCCTTCACTCATGGAGTCGTATGTACCATCCTCGTTGAAGATCATGGTGCGCTTGTTGGTACACTCGAAGGACTTATGGCCTCGACCGCCGCATGTGAAACATTTGATTGAACTTGTCTTGATGGTCTCATCGGTAGGAGTAGATGATGATGAAGCTCTCGGCTTGAAGTTGCTTGTAGTAGGAGGACGACTTGAGGATGTCAAAGTTTTCTTGTAACTTGACTTGTCGTCGTTGCTTGTAGAAGGCTTGGTTGAGGTAGAAGTTATTGGAGTCGATGAAGCTTGGGTGTTGGAGAAGCCGTAGCTCTTGGAAGAGTACTTGGCAGACTTGAAGTCATCTTGCACTTGACGTTCCACCTTGGTAGCTTGATGCACTAGGTCAATGAGGTTTGAATATGGTTGGAAGTCAGTGATCTTCTTGATAGGATGATTGAGTCCATTCAAGAAATGTGCCATAGTTTGCTCATCGTCTTCCATGACATTGGCTCATATCATGGCAATCTCCATTTCCTTGTAGTACTCTTCAACGCTCTTGGTTCCTTGCTTGAGCAGTTGGAGTTTCTTGAAGAGGTCGCGGTTGTAGTAGGTTGGCACAAAACGCGCTCTCATGGCATCCTTCATTTGAGCCCATGTTGTGATTGGTGGTTCACCTATTGCTTCACGGCGCTCGATGACTTGTTCCCACCAAATGAGGACGTAGTCTTGGAACTCAAGGGATGCCATAGAGATTTTATTCTCTTCCTCATAGTTGTGCAAGCGGAAGATTTTGTCAACCTTCAATGCCCATGATAAATATTCTTCGGGATCATTGCTTCCAGAAAACTTGGGCATGGTGAACTTTAGCTTGCCGTAGCGTTGCTCTTCGTTGTGTTGGGGTCGAGGATGATGACACCCTTGTCGTGGAGGATTGTCAACCTCATGTTGCTCTTGGTGGAGAGGGTTGTCAACCTCATTTTGCTCTTGGCGAACTTGGGGTTCATGTCAAGCTTGTGGAGGAGCTTGCCGAGCACGTGTAGGAGGTTGAGGAACTTGACGATGTGCTTGTGCTTGATAAATCCTCTCTTGAACTTCATCGCGAAGTGCTTCTTCTTGTTTGCGCCTATGGCGGTTGCGCTCGGCAACGGCGCGGCTTGTGTCGTGGAGTGCACATTGTGCCTCGAGTGCTTGCGCTTCGCGCCGTATTTGTTCTTGACGCTGTGCCGCTGCATCTTGCTCGTCTTGGTGTTGTCTCGCTCGTTCTTCCTCTTGTTGGCGTAGACGTTGCCGTTCTTGGGCTTGCGCTAATGTAGCTTGATTTTGACGATGTCGATGCTCTTGCGCTCGGAGTTGCTCTTGATGATCGATGTCGTGTAGGGGATTGCGATTGGCTTGACGATCTTGGCGCGCGGCTCATCGAAGAGTGTTTGATGTCGGAGTACTTGAGTTGTCGGAGGAGTGTCGACTTGAGTGGCTCCGTCTTGAGGAGGACGAAGTGGTAGAATAGCGGTTGACCAACAAGGCATGAATCTCGTCCATTCTTGCATCATTCTCTTGTTTGTGTTCGTCGAGCTTGTGGTCGAAGTAGTCTCTTGTACATTGCTCGGAGAGGCGTAAGTTGGTGGCGAGATTGTCGATGCGGTCGCTCATTGCTTGTTGTTCTTGATGCAAAGCTCGTTGTGCACCGAAGAGGTGGCTCTTGGTGACGTAGGAAGACATGTCGTCGTCTTGCTTGATGAAGAGTGGGTTGGTAGAAGTACTTGGCCTATCCATCATTCCAAGCAAATATGTGAGTGGGAGAATGAGAAGAACGTATACCAAATGTACCTTGACCGATGTTGAAGATGGATCAAAGATCACTCAAATGTTTAACAAGGAAATAGCACAATTGGTACCAATTCTTGTTGGTTCTCACACCTACACAAATAAAGCTTATGGTGGGGCCCGGTTAGGATGGTTGCAAAAAATTGATGCAATTGTTAGTGAGACTCAAAAATGTTGAAAAAGATTCGCAAATTTGCAATGCAACAAGTAGATCAAAAGCAAGATATGGTACACGAAAACACACACATGGATAGATAAATGGGGTCATGCAACCAAGGAATGAGCCAAAATGTGGAATCCACGAAAATGCTCTTGTTGCACAACTCTAGAGAGATGCTAGCACGATTGCTCAATAGGCGGATACGAACTTGTGCACAACCTACTTAAGCAAAAATGCAACGACTTCTATCCCAAGTATGCTATATGTATGGTATTTCGATGATATGATCCAAGATGATCGAGTATGACAATCTTAATGTTGTATGATGCTATGGTTCTTGCTTAAAAGCTCTTTGTTTATCTTTTCTGTGTTGCTTAAAAGCTATTTTGGCTCTTTCTCTTGTCAGCTCTTTTCTCATGCAAAACTTTACGAACCAAGATAGCAATTGCGTATGCGATGACAACTTTGTGACACAAAAGAGGATACCAAGATATGTTGCTAGATGATATGGTATGTATGCAATGGGAAGTATGATCACTAATGTGCACAAGTGACGTTGCCGGCAATACTCAAAGGCTAGTCTCGATGGGTAAGTGACGCAAAAGGAAGGCCATGGGGTAATCCATGTAATGGCAAGAAGTACATGAAGTGTCGTCGAGGTTACCGTTCTTGCTTACGGTTGAGGTAGTCAAAATGTTGTGATTGTTGTCGATGTCATAGTGCACGGTCTTCAGTACGTTGGTGAAGATGCCGCTGCACCGTAGTCGGAGATGTCGAAGTAGCGGAAGTTGTCGAAGATGCGCAGACTTTCTGTCTAGGACGAAAGTTCCGGGAAAGACGGAAGGTCCGGCATCCGGAAGGTCCGGGCTGGGCCGGAAGTTCTGGGGGTCGCGTTTCTACAAGAACAGGAAGTTGGGGATCGTGGATTCGGGCGGAAAAACATTGGGAAAAATCCCAATCCAAGGGGAAAAGAAAAAATATAGGTGGATGAAAGGATGGGGAAGCTAGATCTACTTGCCACGAACATAATTCACGGATCAAATCCAACAAAACTTCATCACACCAACAGATCACAAATATTTTGGGAGGGCTATTTTTGTGGGGATTTTCAAAATTGGGACGAATCACAACAAAATTAGGCTAGAAAACAAAGAGGGGGGCTTCGAAATCATGATCAACGTGGCTCATGATACCAAGATGATGTAGGGTAGAACCCTAATCGCCCGATCTTTCACGAAAGGTGCGGATCCCACGAGGAACACGAAGAACACAAAGGGAAAACATGAGGGGAACATGAGAGAAACACAGGAGAAATCACTCAAACCAACCAGATCCGGTCACACATACGGTAGATCCTCGAAACACAAAAGAGATACAAGATCCATGGTCAACAAGGGACGATACAAAGGGTAACCGGTTCTTCTCCGTGTGGAGATCTTGAGTTCTTCCCGTTAGGGGACTTGAATCCACTTGGGGGATCTTCTCCGTAGAGGTCATGAACTCCTAAGGAGAAGGGATCAAGTGGAGAGCAAAGCTTCTCAAATGAGCTACTACTTCGCTAACCCTAAAACGGAGGTAGAAGAAGAGTATATATAGTCTTGGGGGCGAAAGGGTACACGGGCCTCGGCCCAAGTCACTGCACACAGGCAGGGCCGGAAGTTCCGGGCGCCGGAAGTTCCGGACAGGCCGGAAGGTCTGGGCTGGTTCCGCGCTAACCAGAGAGTTGGCGCACCCGGGCTCGTCTGGGTTGTCGGGGGCCGGAAGTTCCGGGTCGGCCGGAGGTTCTGGGGGCCGGAAGTTCTGGGATGAACAGAGAGTAGACGCCTGTTCCTTCTTCCTCATCTCTCGGCTACGTGGCTTGTGTGTTGTACCTGATCACACATAGTGTTTCTGACTTAGGCAGTAGCCATGTCTCATTTGAAGGAAAGGGAGACTCAACTAGGAGTGATGTCACCTCAGATTGAATAGCACGAGCTCTTGCTCTTGTCATGGGTCCACTTGGAGCTTGGATAGTTGAGGTAGTGTCCATGGGGATGACCGTGGGATGCCTCGCATCACAAGATGTCGAGCCCCCAGACCGCAAAAGGCCAGGACAAAGGGATGGTCTGCAAGGCTTGAGCTGGCTGATGGATATTCTTGGAGTGGAACTGGCATATGTCACACTTGGTGATGAGCTCAATTGCATCCCGGAGGGCGGTGCGCCAGTAGAATCCTTGCCGGAAAGCTTTCCCGACAAGTGCTCTTGATCCCAGATGTGAGCCACACGCGCCTCCATGTATCTCTACCAACAGCTCTAGTCCATCCTCTTGACTGATGCACTTCAACTTCATGCTGTTCGGCCTCTTTCTGTAAAGAATGTTGTCCACAAACTGGTACATACTCGATTGCCGGGCTATTTTCTCAGATTGCTCTGGATCGTCAGAAAGTTCTCCAGTTTGCAAGAATTGGACTATGTGTTGTGCCCATATCAGAGCCCAAGGCTCAACGACAAGGACCAAAGGCATCTCTTCAGTTGTGGGAGCACTTTCCTCAACTACAAGAACCTGGGATTCTAGTTGAGAGCGTGGCTCGCCAGTCAGCGCAGGATCTCCTCCGGCAGCCTTTTCACCCGCGGCTCCTAGGAGCTCTGCCGGGAAATGATTGCCGGTCTTGAGCTTCCTCCTTTTTCTGGCCAAGGCTGACGCAGAAACTATTGGATGGGTGAGGTGGAGTACAAAAGTGCCTGGTTCCACAGGAAGCTTTTGCGCAGCGCACTTCGATAGGTGATCAACGATGCTGTTTTCCACATGGGGTACGTGCTCTGTTTGCAGCCCGTCGAAGTGCTCTTCCAGCTTCCTCACCTCTTCCACGTAGGCTTCCATTAGCGGGCTCTGATAATCTTTGTTCACCGGCTTCACAAGGGAGTCACCGCGTATGATTAACTTCTTGATTCCCAATTCGACAGCAATCCAGAGCCCGACAAGGAGCCCTTCATATTCTGTCGTGTTGTTGGTGGCCTCTTCCCTGGGGAAATGCATTTGCACGACGTACTTGAGGTGTTCACCGGTGGGCGCAACGAGTAATACTCATGTGCCAGCACCTTGGAGCGAGAAAGCACCGTCAGAGTACATGATCCATTCCTTAGGGGCCTCCTTGCCGGCGAGGGTAGTTTCCACAAGTTCTTCATCAGGAGTTGGCATCCATTCTGCTATGAATTCCGCTAATGCTTTGCTTTGGATAGTTGTTGTGCGTTCAAACTTCAAGGCAAAACTCGACAGCTCCAAAGCCCATTCTACTATCCTGCCGATGGCCTCGGGGTTTCTCAAGATCCGCTGTAGTGGGAGGCGAGTCACAACAGTGATCTCATGGGCTTGAAAGTACTGGCGCAGCTTTCTTGAGGCCATGAGAAGGACGAAGGCCAGCTTTTGGACCCCAGAGTACCTCGATCTAGCCCCCTGCAAGAGGGAGCTGACAAAGTAAACTGGTCGTTGTACCATTTTTTTCCTGGCCATCCCCTCCTGTTTGTCAATGTTGATCTGTGGTCCCCCTCCGTCGCCACCGGCAGGCCTTGCCGGGGATATGGCTGGCCCAACACCGGCTGGTTCTGTCGCAGTAACTTCTCCGCTATTCACTTCCATCTGTGCTACCAAGGCTGCACTAACCACTTGATTTGTTGCCGCCAGATAAAGTAGCAACGGCTCTTGTGGTTGGGTGCGACCAAGGTTAGAGTAGAAGAAAGGTAAGCCTTCAAATCCTGTAGCGCAGCCTCAGCCTCTGGAGTCCATTTTACTGGAACAGTCTTCTTCAAGATTTTGAAGAATGACAAGGCGCGCTCAGCGAATTTAGAAATGAACCTGCTCAGTGCGGCCACACAGCCGGTCAAGCGTCTCACATCCTTAACTGTCTTCGGGGCTTGGACCTACTCTATTGCTTTGATCTTGTCGGGGTTGGCTTCTATCCCTCGCTGAGAAACAAAGAACCCAAGAAGCTTGCCGGACGGAACGCCAAATACACATTTCTCTGGATTAAGCTTCAAGTTCATCTTCCGCAAGTTTGCAAAGGTTTATTCTAAATCCTCTGTGAGCGAAGATTTGTCTTTGGTTTTGACCAAGATATCATCCATGTATGCTTCAATATTCTTGTGCAGCTGTGGCTTGAACCCAATCTGCACGGCCCTTCCGAACGTAGAACCAGCATTCTTCATCCCAAAGGGCATACGCACGAAGCAGTATGTGCCACACGGGGTGATGAAGCCGGTCTTTTCTTCATCTTCCTTGGCCATGAAGATTTGGTGGTACCCATAGTACGCATCCAAGAAGGACAACAAGTCACATCCGGAGGTAGAATCAACGATTTGGTCAATGCGCGGCAAGGAGAAGGGATCCTTTGGACAGGCTTTGTTTAGGTCGGTTAAGTCGATACAAAGTCTCTCTCATGGGAAACCACGGCCACCTATGGGGCCATGAGCCCCTTTTGGTTCTGCGGTGGGATGGGCACGTTGCACAAAGAGTGGAGAAGCATCGCGCAGCACAACAGAGATCACGCGGGCAATCTTTACCTAGGTTCGGGCCGTCGTGAGGCATAAAACCCTACTCCTACTTTGGAGGATTGATGGTCGATAATGGTGATGGACGTAGCACACTCGCCCGGCAAGGTCGCTCTGGGGGCGAGAGTGGCTACGAGCGTCTCAATATGCGAGGGTCCAACCCTTTCTACGGTCGCCATGGGCCTCCTTTTAAAGATTACGGGGTTACCACAGTGGCAAATCAGTCTTTGCGTACCGATTAGATACCTAATAGTGCTATCATATCTAACTCTGCAGGCTTGACAGAGCACATTAAATGCGCCACTCAGTGTCACATCACAGCCCGCCCGACAGGTCTTGCTGAGCTGTTTTGCCAGCTTCGTGCCAGCTCGTTTGACACGTCTCAAGACGGGTGTCATATGGAAGTGTTTGTTGTAGGAAGTGGCTGCCATGTGGCAAGATACAGCCACTTAGTCACCTTGGAGCTCGACACCTCTTTGATTAATGACTTGCATCGCTTGTGAGGTGGAGCGGTGGAGTGGCTTGCCTCCGCCAGCCCCGGCAGGCCTACCGGGACGATCTGGGAGCTTGCTTCCGAGGCAAAACCCAACCCTGCCGCGCTCGCCTGCCTGGCAAGGTAGGTCCTTCCCTTAGCGATGCCTTGTTCCTCTCGCTCACCTTGGCCTGCTCAACTTGCACTTGGATCCTTCAAAGGAATTGATCCTCCTTGTTTGGTCTGATCTTGGTCTGGTAATCTAGTCTCTGAGCCTGTTGGCTTGCTGTCCGTGCATAGTCAGGGGAAAACATATACCCCTGTCTGTGTTCCCCAACATAAGCCCCCGGGCCTAAGCCATAGGTGTCACTGGGCACGTTCGGTTAGGCCCCAAACAGTGCACGGACACGTGGCAAAAAAGGGCTGCTCCCATCATGGTTTGTCATGATGACCAGTCAATCCAACATCCACTTTACGCAATTACTGCGAGTCATGGGGTCATGGGACTGTTGCAGTTAATGTAAAACGGTAACTTCTAAAGCGTCGTGTCCCTGCTCCACGCTTTTTCCCCTTAAGATAGGAAAATGAGGAACGACACGGTTTACTTGTCACCCGTCCTGCCCTCCCATCATCTTCCTCCGCAAGCCAAACAACCGCCCCTCCTTTCTCTCCTCGCCCGTCGCCGTTCCCCCACCTGATTCCTTCCCCTGTTAGCACCGGCGTCCGCGGGAATGGGGAAGAAAACTGCGGCAAAAGGGAAGCAGACGGCCGTGGTGAAGGAGGTGGTCGCCGAGTGAAGCAAGAGGGCGGCGGAGCTGGACAAGAAGCGGAGGGGAGACGTCGTCTTCTTTCCGTCGAACCTGGACGGCCCGGTTCTGCAGGCAAGGTACGGGTACCTGTGGGGGAGGGAAGTCCCGAAAGGGCACGACGCGCCCAATGTTTTGGCGGAGGGGGAAGAGGATCCGCCAAATTCATACCAATTCTTCTGTGGATATTTCATCTGCGGCCTCTGCCCCCCTTTTTCTGATTTCTTTGAGGCGATGATGACGATTTATGGATTCCACCTCCTAGTCTTCATGCCAAATGCAATGACGACCATGGCCATCTTTGCCCATTTGTGTGATAACTTTGTTGGAGTCGCCCCCAATGTAGATCTGTCCTTGGTCTTGACCACAATATCATCCATATAGGCTTCAATGTTCCTATGCAACTGTGGTTGAAAGCCAATCCGCATTGCTCTTGCAAAAGTGGACCCGGCACTCTTCAACCTGAAAGGCATGCGCACAAAGCAGTATGTGCCGCATGGGGTGATGAATGAGGTCTTTTCTTCGTCTTCCTTGGACATAAAAATCTGATGGTATCCAGAGTATGCATCCAGAAAAGAGAGCAACTCACATCCTGAAGTAGAATCCACAATCTGGTCGATGTGCGGCAAGGGAAATGGGTCCTTTGGGCATGCCTTGTTTAGATCCGTGAAATCTATGCAAAGCCTACATTTTCCATTAGCCTTGCGCACAACCACTGGGTTTGCTAACCATGTTGGATGCAGTACTCCTCTGACCAAACCAGCTTCTTCAAGTTTCTTGCTTTCCTCGGCAATAAACTGCTGCCGCTCCAAGGCCTGCTTCCGAACCTTCTTCTTGACGGGCTGGGCATGTGGGCAGACAGCAAGGTGGTGCTCGATTACCTCCCTAGGAACACCGGGGATATCATATGGTTGCCAGGCAAACACATCGATATTCGCCCGCAGGAAGGCAACGAGCGCGCTTTCCTATTTGTCATCAAGGGTGGCGCTAATAGTGAAAGTACCATCAGCGCCAGCCAGCCCTGCCGTGACCTTTTTCACTTGGGGTGGAGCAGCCTTGGATCTCTTGTTGTTGGAACTCTCTGGCATGTCATCAACGGGCGTAGCACATTCCACAGAGGTATGCTTCCCGGATTCCTTGCCAGTGCCTCTGCTATGCTTTTCGTTGGTGGGAACTGTGGCTTCTGCGACCTCTGCCGCGACCATGTCCCGGTACATCTTATCCACGGAAGTAATTGCGTCTTTCTTGTCCGACGGATCGGAAATGATGCCCATCGGCCCTGGCATCTTCAAAGTGTTGTAGGCATAGTGGGATGCTGCCATGAATTTGGCCAGGGCCGGGCGCCGAAGGATCCCGTTATACGGCAGGGGAAGTCAACCACATCAAACACAACTTTCTCAGTCCTATAGTTCAACTCTCCTCCAAATGTCACTGGCAACATAACCTTTCCCTTAGGATGGCTCCTGCCGGGATTGACTCCTTGAAACGTGCCTGTGGCCTTAAGTTCTTCCTCTGCTATCTGGAGTTTGCTGATAACCTGTGGGGAAATCAGATTCAACCTGGCCCCGCCGTCAACCAGCATCTTTGTGACCTTGAGGTTGTGAATTGTTGGTGAGGCGAACAACGGCAAGCACCCTACCGCATTAATGCACTCGGGGTGGTCCTCTTCATCAAAGATGATGGGCGTGCGTGACCACTTGAGCGGCTTCCAAGAATCTGCCGATGGCTCCACGACATTGACTTCACACGCCCACTATTTAAGTTGGCGGTTAGAGGAGTGCAAAGATGCACCCACGTCAATGCACAGGGCATCATTGGTCTTCTGGAATTCCTGCTCGCTGGTTTCCTCTTCATTCCCTCCATCACTCTCATTACTGCAATCCTCCTTCTCTCGGCCTTTGGCGGGTTTCCCTTGGTTCCGAGGAGCCTTGCCGGGGCGATTTGCTTCACCACCCCGGCCCTTCCCGCCAGCGCCATTCTGACCTTTTTCCTTATCACGCTTCTCATACCCAGCCTTCTGCCTCTTGATGAGCTGCTCAACCTAATGACACTCCTGGAGATCATGGCCCTTGGTCCGATGAATCTTACAGTATGGCCCATCACTTTTCCCAGCTTTCTCGGCAGCCGCCACCTCCCGGCATTCAGCGCATGCAGTAGCCTCCTTGCTGGGGGCTTCAACCTTGGCCTTCTGGCCGGTACTAGGCGTGCCTGACCCCTCAACAGTCATCACAGTCTTATCCTTGCGCTTCTTGTTCTTCTTCTTCTAACTGATGGTTTCGTCGTCATCTTCTGAGTCGATGTCGACGCAATCTTCCTCTCCAGGAAGTTTCCTCCCCTCCTCCACCCGAGCACATTTGTCCACCAAAGTGTAGAGCTCCTTCATAGTCTTGGGCAACCGAACGTTCATCTTGGAACGTATCCTGCGGTTGCGCACGTTGGATTGGAAGGCAGCTATCACGGCGGCTGGGTGGATATCTGGGATATTTCTGTGGACTCGGCTGAATCTCTGCAAGTACTTCCGTAGAGTTTCTCCCTCTTTCTATTGGAGAAGCTGCAAGTCGCTGGGCCACCCTGGTTCTTGATGGCCGCCCGTGAAGGCACCAATGAACTCGTGGCACAGGTCAGCCCAGGTCAAAATGGAGTTCTCCGACAGGTGCATCAGCCAAGACCTCACATTTGACTTGAGGGCCAAAGGGAAGTAGTTGGCGAACACCTTCTCATCTCTTCCCCTGGCAGCTTGAACAACAATGGTGTAGATGCTCAAGACCTCTGCCGGGTTTAGTCTCCCATCATACTTCTCGGGTACCTCTGGCTTGAACATGCGAGTGGATGGCCAACGGACTTGCCGCAGCTCACTGGTGAAGGCAGGGCACCCAACCTCGAAAGGCAGGCACCCGCTATCTCCGAGCGCGGGCTCGTCGACACCGGGGCCATCACACCCACTGGACCGGCGGGGGTTGTCGCGGCGCCACTCATTGATGATGCGCGCGCCTTCCCTTCGCCTGCCCTCCGGGGCATGCTGTCGGCCTTGACGCGCTCGAGGGTCTGACGAGGCTATCGAGACGTCATCGGGTGCTTGGTTTTGCGGGTCCTGGGCGGCTTGCTGTGGTGGGGATTGCACCATGAGGGTGGCCCCTCCCGCACGACCAGCCGCACGAGCTGTCGTTGCTGCCTGGGAAGGCCATGGCGGTCTGGCTCGCTGTGATCCTTCCGCCTTGGCAAAACCAATCAGACTCTGAATGGTGGCTCACCACTCATCTATCTAGTCTGCTGCTGGTGGAAATCTCAACAGCAGTTGACCTCGCGCCATGGCCTCTGAGGCAGTGCTTGGCATAGGTGATGACGATGTAGATCGTAGTGTTGCTCGGCTCCTGACATTGCCGGTGGCGACCGCGCCGTGCCCTTGCTGCTGTGAACCAGCCGTTTAGACGGCATAGTGATGTGGCGGAGACGCCTGAGGGCCAACGGCTCCATTGGGCACAGTAGCTGGGTCAGCCCACCCCGGGGGTGGCGCATGCCCTGCGGTCCCGCCCGCAGCGGGGGCGGCCGGAGGGTTGCGATTCGGCCCAGAACGAGCATCATCACTGCGGCTATGCCCGTTGGTGAGGAGAAGGGGTTCAGGCGGAATGATCCCTCCATCCGTACCTCATGGAGCATGGCCGTTGGGATGTTGCTGATGCTGTCCTTCCCCGGCACCTTCCGTTCCTGCTTCGGCCGTGGGGGAGGTGGCGATGGCGCCGCCTGCGCCGACCACGTCCCCCATAGCATCCACACCCTCGCGAGCCCCGCATTCCCCGCAATGTCGGCAGTCACGGGCGGCGGAGCCTTCGAGGTGGATGGGTGATCTGCAGCTCCGGGCTTCATCTTGGGCGCCATAGTCGATGATGCCGTCGACGAAGAAAATGTCGATGAAGATGACGCGCAGCATACACTCTCGGTTTCGCGCAAGTGATCCCCCTACCTGGCACGCCAAAGATGTCGTGGAAAACCACAGCCACCTATGGGGCCATGAGCCCCTTTTGGTTCGGCGGGGGGCTAGGCACGTTGCACAAAAAGCGGAGAAGCATCACGCAGCACGATAGAGATCACGCGGGCAGTCTTTACCAAGGTTCGGGCCGCCGTGAGGCGTAAAACCCTACTCCTGCTTTGGTGGATTGATGGTGGATAATGTTGGTGGATGTAGCACACTCGCCCGGCAAGGTTGCTCTGAGGGCGAGAGTGGCTACGAGCATCTCAATATGCGAGGGTCCAACCCTTTCTACGGTCGCCATGGGCCTCCTTTTATTGATTAAGGGGTTACCATAGTGGCAAATCAGTCTTTGCGTACTAGTTAGATAGCTAATAGTGCTATCATATCTAACTCTGCAGGCTTGACAGAGTGCATTAAATGCGCCGCTCAATGTCACATCACAGCCCGCCCGGCAGGTCCTGCCGGGCTGTTTTGCCAGCTTTGCGCCTGCTCGTTTGACACGTCTCAGGACGGGTGTCATATGGAGGTGTTTGCGGTAGGAAGTGGCTGCCATGTGGCAAGATGCAGCCACTTAGTCACCTTGGAGCTCGACACCGCTTTGATTAATGACTTGAGTCACTTGTGAGGTGGAGCGGTGGAGTGGCTTGCTTCCGCCAGCCCCGGCAGGCCTGCCGGGACGATCTGGGAGCTTGCTTCCGGGGCACAACCCAACCCTACCGGGCTCGCCTGCCCGGCAAGGTAGGTCCTTCCCTTAGCGATGCCTTGTTCCTCTGGCTCACCTTGGCCTTCTCGACTTGCACTTGGATCCTTCAAAGGAATTGATCCTCCTGGTTTGGTCTGATCTTGGTCTGGTAATCTTGTCTCTAAGCCTGTTGGTTGCTGTCCGTGCACAGTCAGGGGTAAACATATACCCCTGTCTGTGTTCCCCGACAGTCTCCACTTACCGTTATCCTTGCGCACCACCACTGGATTAGCTAACCAAGTTGGATGCAGTACTCCTCGGACCAAACCTACTGCTTCTAGCTTCTTGATCTCCTCAGCAATGAACTGTTGTCTCTCCAAGGCCTGCTGTCGGTGCAACAAACGTCCACGTATGTTGCTCGGACTGTACATAGGAATGATGGCAAGGAAGCAAACTTCACCAAGCATCCAAGTCAAAACCAAGCCAAATAAACAACTCTTTGAGGGATCAATGGGCGGATGAAGAAGACCAAGACAAGCCAAAACAGCAAGATATCGCTAAGGGAATGCCACCCTTGCCGGGCAGGTCAGTCTGGTCAGGTCGAGGCCACCCCAAGGATGAATCCAATGTTTCCCTGGCAGTCTTGTCGGGGCCGCTGAAGGCAAACCTCCCAGCCAAGACTCCACCACTCCACCACATCACAACGCAAGTCATCTATTAGTGCGGTGTCGAGACCCCTGGTGATTAAGTGGCCGTCATTTGGTACGTGGTAGCCATTTGGAAGGAAGATTACCTCTATATGACAACCGTCCAAAGGCATATCAAGCACACAGGTAGAGGATGACTAAGCGGCGCGGCAGGCTTGTCGGGCCACATCCTCAGCCTGACACCTAGTAGTGCATTTAATGCACTGTTGGCTATCTAATCACTAGATAATGACTGTTTTGCCACCGTGGTTATCCCTTAGCCTATAAAAGGAGGGGCATGGCAACCTAAAAAAGGATTCGGACCCTTGTATACTCATATGCGTGTAGCTGCTCTCCCCGAGGCGACCTTGCCGGGCTTGAGCGCAGCGTGTTCATTGCGGTCCTTCCCTAAATCCACCAAAGCAGGATTAGGGTTTTACCCTTCCCAGTGGCCCAAACCTGGGTAAAACCCACCAGTGTCACCCCTGTCGTGATGTCCCATGGCTTCTGCTCTTTGTGCAATATGACCTTCCCCCTTGCCGAACCACAAGGGGCTGATCGCCCCATTGGTGATCGTGTTCCACCACGACATCTTTGGCACGCCAGGTAGGGGGATGCGTGTGCGTGAACCCGAGGTTGTGAATAGTGCGTCAAGCATCATCATCCATGGCGCCCAAGAAGAAGCCCGACACAATAGCTCATCCTTCCGCCTCGAAGGCCCCCTCGCATGCAGCCGCTAATACCATGGGTGCTGCGGTGCCCTTGGGGGACATGGATGCTGCAGGAGATGTGGCCGGCGCAAGCGGCGCTTTCGTCATTCCCCCTGTGGCCGAAGCGGGAGCGGAAGACGCCGGGGGAGGGCGGCATTAACAACATCCCGACGGCCGCGTTCCACAAGGCACAGGTGGGGAGAATGTTCAGTCTCCACCTCCCCACCGCGTTGGTGGGCGCAGCCGCAGGGACAATGCCCGCTCTAGTGCAAGTCGCGACCGCCTAGCTGTCCCTGTTACAGGCGCAGCTGCGGGGCTCGTGCCTTGCCCAGGGCAGGGTAACCAAGACGAAGCACTGAACGGGGTCGTCAACCCCCAGGCGCACCCCTCTCACCACCGTACTGCCTTGGCGACTGGCCCACAGCGACGAGAACGCGGTGCCGCCACTACTATTACTATTAGGAGTCGAGCAACATCGCGGTCTGCCTCGTCATCTATGCCAAGCACTGCTTTGGAAGCTATGGCGAAGCCCAACTCCTGCTGAGATTCCTGCCAGCGGCCGATAAAATGGATGAGTGGAGAGCCACCATCCAGAGTTTGATCGGTTTTGCTGAAGCGGAAGGATCACACCGGGCGGGCCCACCGCGATGCCCGCAAGCAACAACAACGGCCCGAGCTGCTGACCGTGTTGAGGGGGCCACTCGAATGGTGCAATCCCCTCGACGATAGCCAGCACAGAGGCTGCAACTAGAACCACTCGACCAGGAGCCCAACGAGGCGTTAATGGCTTCATCTGATCCTCGGGCCCGTCGAGATCAGCGGCAGGTCCTGGAAGATCGGCGGAGGGAAGATGCGCGCGTCACTATAGAGCGGCGCCACAAAACCCGCCACCAATTTGACAGGCGCAATGGCCCAGACGTTGACGAACCCGCGCATAGTGAAGGCGGATACTTGCCTTTCGAGGTTGGGTGCCCTGCCTTCACACGCTAGCTGCGGCAAGTCCGTTGGCCATCTGTCAGCGTTCTGGGAACCAGGGTACCCACACTTGCCTGCCTACAGCCCATAGCATGGCTCCCTCGACGGCCTGGTACGGCCCAGCGGCAAGGCCTCCAGACAAGACCCTCGCGAGGGCCCCCTGGCCTCGCGAGGCGGACGACACCAAGACCTCCAGAGGGAGCGGCCATCATAGGCGGCCTCCCGAGGAGCGGAGATTTCTATGCAGGTACCTAGCCTCACGAGGCTAAGATGACATGAGCCATGACGAACAAGGCCAGGAGGGCACCAGCGGGCGTAGAGGAGACAGTTTCCCTTTCAATGCTAAGGAAGCAAAGACAGACATGGGTTCCCAAGGAGCCCTCCAAAGGTTTCCATTCCGGTGTAACAAGACCAAGACCACGAGCTCGGCAGGACGGATGTCATCGCCGAGCCCACTGCTGCATCACGACCAGAAGTTTTGCAGGCGAAGACCACCTTTCGTCGTGATAAGATGTACTACTTGTCCCCTTTCAAATTGGCCATTGTGGGATCCCTTCCCGCCTAAGTTTTGAGGGAAGAGGACCGAGGCCAATATAAATATAGGTTAGCCACCACCGTAGAAAGGGTCGACTCATTCTCACCCCCTGAGCCCTCGCGACGAAGCTCACCCACTGTACTAGTTCATCCTCAAACCTCCTCATGAGGCCAATCCACCACAAAGCAGGAGTAGGGTTTTACACCGCAAGGTGGCCCGAACCTGGGTAAACTGCCGTGTCCATCTTCTTCCCTGCTCGAGCGTGTATCCGGCGAGGCTAGGCTGTAGGGCGACGAGCTAGAGGCAAGTGAGGTTGAGATCTTTGCACATGCCCCAGAGTTTGAACCTTCTTGGTTCTGCATAGCCCTGAATTCGACATTTGGCGCGCCAGGTATGGGCGTGTCGAAGTCCTTCTTCCACCTCCGCTTCGCCTCCGTTCTGTCACTCCCATGGCCAACGCACGCCATGTCCACGCCTAGCACAGGGCCGCTCGTGTCGCCCAGACGGCACCCGTGGGCAATGGCGCTCCTCGCCACTCTGCCTCCCCCATGGCCAACACTGCCACTGACCCTGCTGCTCACGAGTAGCAGGATTCGTTGATGCCACCCTCTGTGCGGCATGATGGTCGCCCAGCTACTCCGTCGCCTACTCTTGCCACGGCGTCGTCTTCCCACATCCACCGCGGGCCAGCAAACACACAGGCTGCGCTGCTCATGGCACGCGAACTCCTGCGGTACCGCCCCGCCAACGACCGCTACGACAAGTGGCTTGGCCGCATCGCCGAGCTCGTCAACGCCGCCGGTGAAGCCCCTGCATCGTCCCGCCCGCTCCTTCCCCCGCCGTCCCAGGCAGGCGACGTGGCTCACGGCGCGCCTCCTCCTCCTCCTCTTCACGGCGCCGACCCCGAGCCCAGGCGTGATGCGTCCCTGCACGACCCACCGCGTGGAGCACCGACGCGCGATGAAGCAAGCTGCCAGGTGGTCCAGCGGCCGCAAGCCAATGCGCACGTGCTCCCAATGCGACAGGGCTAGCATGCGAACCGCGCGCCGCCGAAGGTTGCGGCACGCGCTGTCGGGGTACACAAACAGGGGTGTATGTTTCCCCTGACTTGTGCACGGACAGCAAACCACTGGTCCGGTAACCCTCAGCATCCAAGTCTAGACAAGGCAAGAAGAGATTGGCTCTTTGAGAGATCAAAGGGCGGATTAAGAAGACCAAGTCAAGCTAAATGAGCAAGACAATGGTAGAAAGAAACCTCCCTGGCCGGGCAGGCGAGCCGGGCGAGGTCGAGGTTACCCCGAAGACAAACATCAAGACTTCCCCGGCAGGCTTGCCGGGGACGGCAAAGGCGGCCTACCCCGCCAAGGCTCCACCGCTCCACCTCACAGCGACGCAAGTCATCGATCGGTGCGGTGTCAAGCCCCCAAGTGGCTGAGTGGCTGTTATTTGACACATGGCAGCCATTTCCAGGGGAAATCATCTCCAAATGACACCCATCCAGAGACGTGTAAAGCAGACATACGAGAAGGTGGCCAAACGGCCCGACAAGGCTTGCTGGGCATGCCATGATGTGATGTTAAGCGGTGCATTTAATGGGCTCTACTCTGTCTATAGAGTTAGGTATGATAGCACTATTTGCTATCTAATCAGTACACAATGACTGATTTGCCATTGTGGTGACTCTTTCATCTATAAAAGGAGGGCCATGGCAACCATAGAAAGGATCCAGACCCCTGTACACTCATACGCGCGTAGCTGCTCTCACCCCGAGGCAACCCTGCCGGGCAAGGGTGCTGCACCTCCATCACGGTCCTCTCATCAATCCACCAAAGCAGGAGTAGGGTTTTACGCCTCGCGGCGGCCCGAACCTGGGTAAAAACTGCGTGTGTGATCTTTGTCATGCTGCGCTATGCTCTCCGCTCTTTGTGCAATGTGCCCTTCCCCCCGCCGAACCACAAAGGGGCCGATGGCCCCATAGGTGGCCGTGGTTTCCCATGACATCTTTGGCGCGCCAGGTAGCGGGAGACGCTTGCGCGAACCAGAGAAACGCACGCAGCACATCATCTTCATCAACGTTTTCTTCATCGACAGCCTCATCATCTACAACGCCCAAGAAAAGGCGGGGACGGTGGGAATGGGGAGGGGGAGTGATATCGCTTCCCCCGCCGCCCTCCCTCGCCGCCCTCCGCCGCGGCAGCAGCAGCAGCGAGAACCAGTAATGACGACGGTGAGCCAACCCTAACAGATCATGCAGCATGGTCGCCATGCAAGCCCCGTCCAGGGGAAAGGATGAAGTGTATGGGTACAGGGTTTCTCTCTCCACCACTCTCACTTATCGACAATCGAGCCACTCTGGCTTTAGCATCGTCAATGTCGATGAGCACCGTGCAAAGCTCGGTTCAGCATTTACCTTGCTTAGAGAAATCCTGAGTGGACCGCTGGTGCGAATCCATTGATCGACGCCCCGGCAAGCGTGCTCCGGCAAGGCCGTCCCCATTAGCGTGACTTTTATGCCAGCCGCCACCAGGTTGTTTAAAGAGTATGGATAGGAGGAGAGAGAAACCGGTCGTGCCCTGCACCACGTCCTGCCGCCCGCAAGATACATAAGATTTTTTACCGGCCCCTGCCTGGTGCCGGGGAACAACACACATGACAGCTATCCTTCCCGCAGCGTGTGAACGCGATAAGCGACCGCGGTCGAAGGGAGTGGGAGGAAGCAAGGGCAAAAAAGCTAAGTCCATGCGATCGCTGCTCCCTCACAGATTTAAGAATTAACCCTTGGGTACCGAAGTGTTCGCATGAGGAAATCCTTCATGTGATGGCACCTTGCAAGTCCTTTGTTTGTGCCTCATTCTCTTCCGAGCCTACTCGCAGAATGGGCAGCTCCATCAGAAACTACCAAGGAAAAACCTGCTGGGACCTATCCTCACCAAGATGAATGCTAAGGGCCCGACCCTTACGACAATCGCGGCAATATGATACCGGCAGGCAACCAAAACATGCACATGGACTAACCATATGAATGCTGATGGGTGAACTCAAAATGGATAAACATGCAATTGAGATTAAGTAAAAGCATCAGTTCCACACAAGCATACGCAGTACGGTGTCTAAACACAAGACATACATCATGTTTTGTTACAACATAGTGCAGTGGCAAGGATAATTCAAGGCCGGGCCTGGCGACCTCGTGGAGCGATAGGGACGCCAAGGACCTTTTCGGCAAGAGGGGTGGCCTTCTCTTCGGCAGCCGAAATGTCTACGCCCTCCGGTGGCTTCTTGAAGCCATCGGCAAGGTTGAGATCCAAATGACGGCAGGCGATGTTGCTCAGAACCATGAAGAGGGCATTGCGGGCAAGCTTCCGAGATTCAGTCGCGAAGTGGCCGGCCCTTCCCTCTTCATGCGCCTTCAGCTTCTCGATCAGCTCATTAAAGAAGACCCCTAGCTTGACGATGGGGACCTCATGCTTGCTAGCTGAGTAGACTGGCCCTTCCATGCCCATCGCTGCAGTTTGGGCGGTGAGACACTCGGCGATGTCGGTCAGGCTCTTGATCCAAAGGTCGACCTGCCCGGAGTGGTTTTCCAGCTTGTCCTCTGCGTCCTTTCGAAGGCACCTTGCGGCGTCCAGATCCTTCGTCAGCTGATTCTAGGGAGCCCCGCTGGATTCTGCCGAGCTTTCCAAGGTGCCAATCCTGGCCTTCAAGTCTTCAATGGAGCCGTTGGCAGTTGAAAGGTCTTGGCTCTTGGAGGAGAGCTGCGATTGCACCTCCTTTAGAAGGATCTCTGCTTTCCGCGCCTCCTCCTTGAGGGCCTCGACCTCCTTGGCACTCCTGGCAAGCTCCTCTGTTAGCTTGGCCACCTGCTGGTCGAGATCGACCTTAGCAGAAGAGGCAGCGGTGAGATCATCGGCGAGCTTCTTTAGTTGGGTGGCAGAGTCGGTAGTAAGGGCATCCAGAGCGGCCATGTGCTTGTCCTCCAGCTCCTTGGTGCACTGCTACACGAGGGTCTCCAGATTATCGTCCTTGGCGCGGAGGGTGACCTCAAGCTTCTCCTCCCGGAGAGAGATGTCCTGCACTTTGGCGTCCATAAGTACCTTGCGCTGCGCCAGGCGAGCTTCCCGGGCAATGACATCCTCCCTCGCCATCGAGATAGTCTCTTGCTGCCTCATTAGGACCTGGAACTGCTTGCCATGCCACTCGTGCAGCCTGATGCCTTTGTCCCTCAGCTTCTGGTCAACCTTGTTGGCGGACTCACGCTGCTCCTTGAGCACCTGCCATTTCCGGCTGTGCCGAGCTTGCATCTCTTTAATGTCGGCCACCATGGACTCCAGGAAAGAAAAATCCATGGCGATGGTGGCGGAGTCGTCTGTCACTTCGACCCCCTGGTATAGCGACGCGAGGATGCGTTGGAGCTCACCGTCAAGTTCCGCGCTCGTCGCCGCCGACGAACCAGGAGCTCCGAGACCAGGCTGCGCAAGCACCAGTGCTAGTTGACTCGAAGCTGGCGGCAGGGCCTTCGTGGAGGTGCCGATTGAGGGAAGGGGGTCCATGGTTAGGAGGGGGATCTTCTCTTCCACCACTGACACTGACGTGCTGCCAGGGGTTTTCTCTGATTCCTTCGGTAGCTCTTGGATACCCCCGACAGCATGTTCCTGCCCTTCCGCGGCAGCAATTTTGGCGGCCTCCTCCGCGGCATCCTTTCCTATGCTGGCCACTTCTTCCAACAGTTCAGGCTCTTCGGTCAGGAGGGCTCCAGGCAGAGACAGAAATCAACGATAAGGGCGCAGAATTTTTAGCAAGACAGGAGCCTTGAGCAGGACGATAAGGGCAGCACAACACGGAGAGAATAAATGGATTACCTGGAGATGCCTACCATGAAGGAGCTTTAGTTTCCCTAGCAATGTCAGTTGCCGGGCCGAGATCACCATCCCCTCCCTTGGAAACCACGGCGTCACCCTGGGCAGACCTTCCATGGAAACCCTTAGCGGGGATCCCTCAATTCGATCAACAGGCGGAGTGGGGCCCTTTTGGAAGGACTCGCCCTGAGTAGTCTCCTCCCCTCCTTTGGCTACGGAGGTGAGGAGCTCTCCTCCGTAACTTCTGACTGGAGGAGCCAGCCCTGCACTCTCAGGCCAGGGGCTGGGCTGGGGGCTTGGTGCTGGGTCATCCGCGCTGCTTCCTGCCAGGCCCGCGCCTTCCACAGTCTTCAGCGGCCCCACGCACCTGAGCCGCTTGGTGTGGTGGATGAGGGTCTCGCCTTCTTCCTCCTCCTCCCCGACGAAGACAGCAAGCAAAGATCAGTCAGCAAGCAAGAAGAATATGCGGAAACAGCGGCAAGGGAAGGAGATTGCTCTTTCTTACTCTTCATCGATGAGCATGGAGCTCAACTTAAACTCCATGGGTGGCCAAGGCGCCATGTTTCTCTTTTGGGGCGGGGGAACAGAGCTTCCTGGCAACTTTGAGCCCTGCTGAGGCGCAGGGGGCTCCGACAAGGAAGAGCTATGCGAGGAGCTCGAGCCAGACTGGGAGCTGGTGTCAACCCCCACGGCTGCCAATTGCTCCTCGAAAAGGCGCAGGGACTGCCGGTGTACCGCCTCTGGTTTGCTGCTCCTGGAGGTGGTCTTCTTCACCTTCTTGGCGGTAGGCGCAGGATCGGGAGCCACTGCTCCCCGGTTGGCTGCCCGCCTGCGAGAGCGCGGGTCCAAGACTGGCTCGAAGGCTTGAGGGCCTGTCGCGAGCCACTCCTCCTCGGGCTGCTCTGCCTCATCAACCCCCTCTTCCTCCTGGGCCTCTGCTGCCGTGGCGTACAGAGCCTCAATCCCGGAAGGCTCGTCCCTGGCAGGCTCGCCCCCGGCAGGATCATCCCCGGCAAGCTCATCCCCGGCAGGGTCATTCCCGGCAGCCTCCTCCGTGGTTTGCGCCTCGCTTCTGCCGTGGGAGGAGCCTTCGCCCTCAACCTCCTCCTTTCCCTTCGCTGCCTTCCCGTCCTTCGCCTTTGCAGCGGCTCGAAATGCCCTGTCTTCCTCGAGCCGCCTCCTGATGTACGCCTCCTCCACATTGGAGGTGCGCTTGTACATGTTGATTTCCACCTTGGTAGCCCTTTCCACCGAGGCAGAGGAACACACAAGCTCTTCGTTGAGCTCGGGTCGCCGCCAGTCACCCGCAACTCCATGAGCATTGTAGTCTGGCATCCATTTCAGAATCTAGTCCTTGGCGGAGTTGATGTTTAGTGGGATGACATATGCCGGCAAATTGAACGGCCCAATGATGCCGTACAGTTATTTGCACAACCAAGCGTGGCCGTAGACTGACAGATTATTGGTCAGGCCAGGAAGCAACCTCATCCTATCTACAACATCTCCATACTGCCAGGCAAACCTGTCCCTTTTCTGCAGTGGTGCAATGCGACAGAGGAGAAAGTCAGCCCCCACATGCCCAACGGTTAGCCCGACAGCCTTTAAGCGGGTGATCCTGTTTATTGCCGGGTGGAGCCTCTCATCGGAGAGGCGGACTTCCCTCCAATCGTTGCCACGCTCAACGCACTCTGTCCACGCTTGGCAGAAATCTGGGGCCTTCTCGTCCTGGATCCAGCACCAATCCGCCCTCCACTCCTCCCATCTGCCACGCTACTGACCGAAGAGGTAACCCCAGTTTTCCCTCGCCACCCGTGGCATCCAACTTATGTTCCCGGAACGGTGGGCTTTTTTCTCCACCCGTGGGAAAAAATAGTGCCTGAACAAGTCAACATTGGGGGCAACTCCGACAAAGTTCTCGCACAAGTGGGCAAAAATCGCCATGCACACCATTCCATTAGGCGCGAAGTCCAGAAGATGGAATCCATAGATCACCATCATTGCTTCAAAGAAATCCGAAAAAGGAGGGCACAAGCTGCAGATGAAGTATGCGCAAAAGAATCGATATGAATCTGGCGGATCCTTCTTCCCCTCTGCCAGAACCTTGGGTGCGCCATGCCCCTTCGGAACCTCCCTGCCCCACAGGTATCCATACCTTGCTTTCAGAACATCGCCGTCTAGATTCAACAGGAACAAGACAACGTCTCCCCGTCGCTTCTTGTCCAGCTCTACTGCCCTCTTCTTTCTCCCCTCAGCTGTCGTCTCCTTCGCGGCGGCCGTCCAATTCCCCTTGGGAGCAGTGGTCTTCTTCCCCATCTCTTCGATTTGTGGCGGAGGTGAAAGAAGAAAGTTGGGTGGGGATCGGTGGCGTGTATGGGCGAGGAGGAAGGGCAGTTGTTTGGCTTGCAGAAGAAGATGGTGGAGGGGCGAAGCGGACGATGGATGAGCAGTACCCTTCCACATCTTCCTATCTTAAAGAAAGGGCGCAGGGGAGGGTGCGACTCTTCAGAAAGTTACCGTTTCACATTAACTGTTGCAGTCCCACAACCCCACGACCCGCGGGATCTATGCGAAGTGGACGTTGGATTGACTGGTCATCATGGCAAAACCGCTGCACCCGTAGCACCCTCTTGCCACATATCTGTGTACTGTTTGGGGCCTAACCCAACATGCCCACCGACACGTATAGCTCAGGCCTGGGGGCTTCTGTCGGGGTACACAAACAGGGGTGTATGTTTCCCCTCACTTGTGCACGGACAGCAAACCACCGGTCCGGCAACCCTCAGCATCCAAGTCCAGACCAAGCAAGAAGAGATCAGCTCTTTGAGAGATCAAAGGGCGGATTAAGAAGACCAAGTCAAGCTAAATGAGCAAGACACTGCTAAGAAGAAACCTCCCTTGCCAGGCAGGCGAGCCCGGCGAGGTCGAGGTTACCCCGAAGACAAACATCAAGACTGCCCCGGCAGGCATGCCGGGGACGCCAAGGGCGGCCTACCCCGCCAAGGCTCCACCGCTCCACCTCACAGCGACGCAAGTCATCGATCGGTGCGGTGTCAAGCCCCCAAGCGGCTGAGTGGCTGTTATTTGACACATGGCAGCCATTTCCAGAGAAAATCATCTCCAAATGACAGCCGTCCATAGGCGTGTCAAGCAGACAGACGAGAAGGTGGCCGAACGGCCCGGCAAGGCTTGCCGGGCATGCCATGATGTGACGTTAAGTGGCACATTTAATGCGCTCTGCTCTGTCTGCAGAGTTAGGTACGATAGCACTGTTTGCTATCTAATCAGTACATAATAACTGATTTGCCATTGTGGTGACCCCTCGATCTATAAAAGCAGGGCCATGGAATCCATAGAAAGGATCGAGACCCCTATACACTCTTACGCGCGTAGCTGCTCTCGCCCCGAGGCAATCCTGCCGGGCTAGAGCGCTGCGCCTCCACCACGGTCCTCTCATCAATCCACCAAAGTAGGAGTAGGGTTTTATGCCTCGCGGCGGCCCGAACCTGGGTAAAAACTACCTGTGTGATCTCTGCCGTGCTGCACTATGCTCTCCGCTCATTGTGCAATGTGCCCTTTCCGCCGCTGAACCACAAAGGGGCCGATGGCCCCATAGGTGGTCATGGTTTCTCACGACATGCGGGCGTCAAGACCGAGCTCCACCCACGCGGCCCGCACCTGTGACTGCGGTGGGCTGCCGTGCCTTCACCCCGGAGCTGCGCCGCGTCGTCTGGCCAGGCAAGTTCAAGCCGGACCTGCCTTCGCATTACGATGGCACCCCCGACC
The DNA here is from genome assembly GCA_011799875.1 of Thinopyrum elongatum. Classification (NCBI taxonomy): domain Eukaryota; kingdom Viridiplantae; phylum Streptophyta; class Magnoliopsida; order Poales; family Poaceae; genus Thinopyrum; species Thinopyrum elongatum. Next base: position 305,512,764 of record CM022302.1, on the reverse strand, counting down.
ATGAAAAGTTCCTCTAGCTCTATGCGCTGAGCATCGATGCAGCCAACGGTGATGAGAAGGTCATGGCAAGCTGGTTCCCCATGGTCCTCAAGGATCAATCTCCTCTTGGGACGAGCTTCGCGAGAGCTTCATCGCATACTTCCAGGACACCCGGGAGCGCGCCCCGCAGTGGGTGACCCACGGCGCGTGAAGCAGCAGCCGGGTGAAACCTTGCACAAGTACATACAGCGTTTCATGAACATTTGCCTCAAGATTCCGAAGGCGTAGAACGAGGCCATCATCTCGGCGTTCTCTGATGGCGTTTGGGACGTCAAGATGAAGGAGGAGCTCGCCATTCATGAGGACCTGTGCTCAGCCCTGGAGATGTTCAACATGGCGAACAAGTGCGCAAGGGCCGAGGAAGGCCGCCTCTCCCTCCTTGAGCTTCCGGAGGCCGATCCTAAAGACAAGAAGGCCAAGGCTAAGGAGGCAAAGCGCAAGGGCCCCACTGTGCTCGCGGCCAAACCTGAGATGAAGTGCGGCCGTGACCACGACGAACCCCCCAAGGGCAACCGCCCATTCTACATCTTCCACAACGTCCACAGCCACAAAACCAACGACTGCCAGGAGCTCAAAGCCCTCCATGAGGGGCACCTTAGTCGCCGCCCCGAGCAAGGTGACCGAGGCTACGGCCATGGAGCAGGCCGCGGCGGAGGCCGCTGGGACAACCGCGACCCTCGCCAGGACTGGCGAGACCAGCCTCGCGAGGACCGCTGCCGTGATGAGCCTCACGACGGGCCCTGGCGTGACCAGCCTCGTGAGGTGCGTCCTCAAGGCAATGCCGGCCTCCCTCCACTGCCGCTGCCGCCAAGGAGGAATGACGACAACTGGCAGGATGATGGGACTGGGGGCTTCCAGGAGCCTCAGGCGATCGCCTGCACACTGAGCGGTGCTCAAGCAGTTCTCTCGTGAGGTGAACGCGGCCCTCCCAAAGCTTGAGGCGAAGCCCCCCCTTAGGTGGTCGAAGCACGCCATCACCTTCGACTACAAAGACCAACTCAAGTGCTCGGCCGCCGCTGGCGCGCTTCCCATGCTCTGCACGCCGACCATCAGCAACGTCCTCGTCACCAAGACCCTTATCGACGGTGGCGCGGGGCTCAATGTTCTCTCTATCAAGACATTCAAGACGCTCCAAGTGCCTTATGACCAGCTCCTGCCAACCAAGCCTTTCTCTGGGGTTGCCGACGGCTCCACCATCCCCCTAGGCCAAGTCCGTCTCCCAGTCACCTCCGGCAAGCGCGACAACTACCACACTGAGGTCATCGACTTCGACATCGCCCACATCAGCCTCCCGTAGAATACCATCCTTGGGTACCTGGCCCTTGCCAAGTTCATGGCAGCAACTCACCATGGTTACAATGTCCTCAAGATGCCAGGGTCGGGCGGCATCATCACGGTCGCCTGCGATGAGAAGGACGTAGTCTGCTACCTTGAGCGCGCCTATCAGGCTGTAGCGGCCGAGAACTCTGACGATGAGGGCACCGCCCTGCCTCTTGAGGCAACCCCCAAGAAAAGAAGCTCCCCAAGAGCCGTCAGGCGCCCGAGGTGTCCGCTGGCGGTGCCTCAGGCCCCACGCCCACTGTTGGGGCTCCCTTTCCTCTCGCATAGGAAGGTGCGCCCGGTGCCCCCCTTAGGATGGTCTCAGGGGCTCTCCTCTGGAGGGCCTCTGACCTAACTAGCGCGACGAGGGAGGTGCTCGGGTACCACTTGGAGGCGTGCTTCGATGCGCGTCCCCATGAGCAAGACGCATAACGCGAGGGGCCATGTGCGCGAGAGTTCATCACCAAGGCGATCCAGGAGCTTCAGGAGGCAAGGGCCATGCGCGGCGAGCGCCACCCCGCACGGCCTCCCAGTGCAGCTGTGGCCCCTGACATGGGCAGCAAGCTACGCGTCTGTGTCAACAACCCGGGCCTTAACAGGGTTGCTTTGCAGGACCTCTTCTGGCCATCCCGCGTCGGCCGGAGTGGGGGCTACCCATGCAACCACGTCTGCATGCCATTTGGCCTGTTGAACGTGGGCGCCTTGTACCAACACTTCATGCAGCGTGCTCTGGCGGCTCATGAGGCCAGGCGCCAGGTGCTCAAGTCGGAGGAGGTTCCGGACCCTCGCGAGCCAAATGGGCCTCATGAGCTCAACCGGCCTCCGGAGTCGCCCAGCTCATGAGGAGCAGCTTCCGTAGCACGCGTCTTCAGCTACCCCGACGCTTCTACAACACTGGTAACATGTGACTTTTTGGTTTGTTCAGATTGAGGGCGCCACGTGCGCTGCATCATCCTCAGGCTGCTAGGGCCCGCCCCCGCAGCTGTATCATTTTGCGCATGTATCAGAACTGGCTCTGCCTTTATGAATTTCTTAAGTATTCCAACTACATGCCCGGTGCTTCGCCACCATGAATGTCGCTGCGCCCTCACAAACCGCCCGCGACCGCCTCACGATTAAGGAATGGCACGGCGTCTGTACTCAGGTTCGTCCCTGCAGCGTTGTTAAACCCAAGCGACCGAGCTCTGTCCCACGGGCCAGCTCCCGTGTGCGTCACCTCCCAGGGTCCTTGGTGCCTTGTTCTCACATGAGCTAATCGCGTGTGGACGAGTAAGGGCGCGTGGCCCAGTTTGTACAACCGCAGTTCGGCGCATCGCCGCCGCGGGAGCCGCGGGCCGGGTGTTTCTCTGTGGGATCATTGCATGAGAAAACTAGGCACGGCGTCTGTGCTCGGGTCCATCCCTGCAGCATCGATAAATCCAATGGCTGAGCTCTGTCTGGCAGGCCGGCCACATACACGTCACCTCCTGGGGTCTTTGTTGTTCGACCTTCTCATGTGATAGCCTCTGGAGGTTCGTTCGGCACAGGTCGCCCCATTACACAGGTTTCATATGCGCGCCCCGCGCCACAAGATTCAGGCGCAACCCGCCTTGAGGTTGTGCCTCGTGAGTCCTGCGCTGGCTCACGGGTGCACAACTACACCTCCTCCAGTTCTGTCGTGCTAGGCACATGTACGAATGGGGCTGTACACGCCACGGAGTCTCCCCCAAGGGAACTCACACCCACACACAAGTGGAAGCCCCATGCTCCTCGCTGGCGGACGACACGGTCGAGGAGCGGCTATGCCCACGCCAAAGTGGGAGCACCATGCTTCGCGCTGCTGGATAAACAACCGAGGGTGCCCTAGCGGTCGCACCAACCTCAGGATGGCCTGTCGGCCATTCACATGGCTTTGTTATGCAGCATTTCCCTGGGAAGCATGCGCGAGGGTGCTGGACACGGGGCTACCCTCAGGCCAGGCCTGATGCGCGCTGGCCTTCTTGCGTCCCCCCCCCCTAGGCAAAGGCTAACAAGGAAAGGTATGGGGACTCCGGATTAACCTTGCTGTTGCGTGCGTTTCTTTCATGAGGGCTGCTCATATGTCAAGGGGGACCTCCTGAGCACTGCGACTCAGGGGCCTCACTAGTCACATAGCCCCTCACTGCTTGGTGTCGTCCTAGCGATCCGGACGCCCCAACGACGGTCGAGGTATGCACGGGGCTGGGCCCTATCGACGCAGAGCACAAAGGCAAGCAAGAAAGAAACCAAGCACGAATGGGAAAATTGCGGGGTCCTAACAAGCTATTACAAGCACAAAGTGTTCCACAAATTCAAATAGAAAGATTGATGCCTCCACGAGGCACAGTAAATGTTGCAGGATAAGATCTAAAGAGAGCGGCCATCGCCGCCATGATCATTACCGCCACCTGACACGGTCACAGGGAGCCCGTCGTCGATGTTGCTGCCGCCTTCGTCACCGCCACTGGCTGCCACCGCCAGAGTCTCGATGTCGGAAACACAGAGAAACTTCTTCAGCAATGTGTCCACGTGATCCTTCACGGCCTCCGTAGCGGTGGAGCGGTCCTCAGGAGCGACTGGACGGATCACTGTGTCAAAGTTGAAGCCCGGGTCCTGGAGATAGAGCTGGCTGAAGACGCGCGTCGTAGCCGCAGTGAAAACCGAATAGCACTCCTCCTCCAGGGTGGCATCCACCCTAGTGGCAGCACCGTCAAGTGCTTCGGCGAGCTCAGAGGAGAGCCCTGCAAAGCCGCCCTCAGGGGCCGGCAGGGGCTCTTCAAATCCTCCCCCGCAGATGGATTGCAGCGCTTGGCAGAGCCTGAGTTCGATAGAGGGGAAGGTGACGCGCTCCGCGACCGCTTTCCCCTCGGCGGCAGCATGGACCTTCTCCCGGGCCTCCAGCTAGGCTGTCACGTCGGAGATGTGCTGAGCATGGGATGCCTGGGCCTTGTCCACCTCGTCCTTCAGCTTGGCCAGGCGGTCCCACTCTGCAGCTTGGTCGGTGGTCACCTGGGCCAGCTTGGCGTCGCGATCGGCGAGCTTTGCTTAACAGGCGTGCGCGGCCTGCTCCTCCCGAAGGGTCTTCAACTTGGCTTCTGCCTTGTTACAGCGCTTCTCGGCGGATGCTGCGCTGGCCAGCGCCGCGTCGCGAGCCCCCATGGCTTCGGTGGCTTCCCTCCTGCTCTCCACGGCGGTGGCGGCTCGGTCCCAGGCCGTCCTGGCGGATGTGTTGGCCTGGAGCCACCCCGAGACAAGCCCTCGGTGTTCCCTCACAAGGCACCTGTCGGTATCTTGGAGGTCGGCCCGGAGTTGGCCGAGCGCGATGAAGGCTTCCTCCAGGGCCCCTGGCCGGATGAGGGGGCCATAGTTCGCCAGCGCGAGGGACTGGCAAGGAGGCGGCACAGGTGCATCAGCTGCCGCCACAGCCAAAGAAGCGGGGGCATGGATAGCTAGGGTCTCCGGAGGCTCCGAGCCCTCCTCAGACACGACAAGGGCGGATGGCTTTGTAGCCGACTGGCCTGCGGGGGCTGGCTCCTCCTGAGGATGCATCACCACGTCCCCGAAGGCGCGCTCCATCACGAGGGGACGAGGAATCGCCTCCTCCGCCCGCGCAGGAGCTGCTTCGGTGGCGGCGAGGGGCGTCACCTCATGAGCACCAACACCCTCAATGGATGTCCCTCCAAGCAGCGCCAGCGAGGCACCAGGAGTAGATGGAGCACTCGAACGCTCGGGCGTGGTGCTGCCCGAGTGCCCGGGGGCTGCGCCGGTCCGGCCCGGTTCGCTTCCACGGCCGCCTCTAGAGAATGACGGCGCCCTTATGACCAGGGGCTCCTTCGGCCCTGCACTCTCCTTCCTCTTCTTCACCACGACGCCCAGCCTGGGCATCAGGAGGGGAGTGTTGTGGGCACAGTGTCTATTCATGCTCAGTTCGAAAACAAGGTGAGATACTTACTCATCAGGGTCGACCCACGTCCTCTTCTTCTCCTTGTTGGCTGGAGCTGGGGCGCACCCGTCTTTCCTTGACACGGCCTGGGTCATGCTTGGGGGATCGGTGGGGCGCTCGTCGGCCGGCCTCAGCGCGGTGCGGCCACTCGGAGGGACAGAGGTGTCATCCTGAGGGGTCGCGGCTGGCTGAATCCCTTCCAGCCCCAGCAATGGCTGCCTTGTCTTCAGCTCGCGGGCCAGGCAGAGGCAGGACCGACGCCTCTCCCGCCTTGCCTGCGCTCGGGGAGCCCTTCGGAGCGGGCGCAGCCGCGCCTTTCTTTGGGGTCGCCCGGCCGGATGCTGGCGGCGTCCGAGGTGTAGGCCTCGGCATCTTGAGAACCCTGGTGGGGCGCGGGTAGTCCGCGGCTGGGAGTCCGTCTGTGTCGTCGTCATCCTCAAGCTAGCGGAGAAGCTCTCTCTGCAACGGGGGGGACACCTCTGTCACGGTGTCGTCGTCCTCGGTCGCCTTCGAGTCGTCCTCGCACACTCCATCGACGCTGTCGCCGGAGGACACCTGCACGGGGGAGTTGGGGTGTTCAGGCGACGCGAGCCCCAGCTCATTGAAGACGGGCATGGAGGCGACCAAATCCTCCCTGTCATCGTGGCGATACAGCGGGACATAGGCCTCTGGGAGGTTCCCTGGGTCGCAGTTGAGCAGGACGTTCATGGCCTTGTCCAGCTCCTCACCCGTCAGGCTCCACGAGCGCAGCCTGATGTCGTCCGTCATGCCCTGGAATGCCCACATGGGGCGCGTGTCCGACTGGAGCGGCGCCAAGCGTGCGTCAGGAACTCCTTCACAAGCATGCCCCCGTCAACGCCTTATCCTCCATGTTCGAGGTCATCTTCCTCACGATGGGCTCTGCCCGGGGGTCGGCGAGCTTCTCATGGCTCCACCTCTTGAGTCGCTCGAGCAGCTTGATCGGCACATCCAGCCGCTTGTTGAGGCTCCCGGCATCCAGGAAGACCCAGCGGTGCCGAAAGCCTTCCACCTTCTTCCCGGCCCTCATGAGCACGTTGCTCTTATGGACCGCGATGAAGGACACGTAGCCGGAGCGCTTAGTCAAATCGCGCAGTCGTAGGCTGAAGAAGTGGCGAAGGAGTGGCACGGAGGGCCTCACACCCACGAAGGCCTCGCAGTCGAAGGCGAAGATGGACAGGAAGAGGACGGAGTTGGGTTGGAGGTGAAGAGCCTAGATCTTGTAGTGGTTGAGAATGGCAACGAAGAACTCGGAGACTGGCGGAACGAGCCCCGCGAAGATGCTGTGGAGGAACAAGGGATAAACCGTCCGCGCCAAGGTCCTATGATCGGCGGAGCCAGCCCAGATGATGGTCTTGTTCCACTCGTTGTCGTTGCTCACCGTATGCGTGAGCACAGGGGCGAGATGCCCTCATCGACAATGGAGGACGTGCCGAGCACTGGCGCAGGAGAGGAGGGAGAGCTTGCGGCTTGAGCGGTGAGTTTTGACTTTCCAGGGGCCATCTGCGAAGTCGCCGGCGCTGGAGTAGGAGGAGAAACGGAGGCGGAGTGCGATTGGATTTAGAGAAGCTCTCGACGGAAGGAAGGGGATCTGAGGCAAGGCGAAAGGCAGCAATGATGGCTTAGCAGTGTGTGCCAGTCTTTTGTCAGCCTGGGCTGTTGCCGAGGCGACATGGGGGAGTGGAGGTGCCCGTGTCCCGTCAAGTGCCACAGGTTAGCCTGGGCCGCAGGTGGTTGGGGCCCGCGGCGCTTCGGCCTTGCCCTTTGGCTTCGCCTAGAACCCAGCCCGAGTGCGCCTTGGGCCCGGGGGCTACTGTCAGCGTTCTGGGAACCAGGGTACCCAGAGTTACCTGCTTGTGGCCCATAGCATGGCTCCCTCGATGGCCTGGTACAGGCTAGCCTCCAAGACAAGACCCTCGCGAGGGCCCCCTGGCCTCGCGAGGCGGGTGACACCAAGACCTCCAGAGGGAGCGGCCTTCCCAGGCGGCCTCCTGAGGAGCGGAGATTTCTATGCAGGTACCTAGCCTCCCAAGGCTGAGATGACATGAGCCATGACGGCCAAGGCAAGGCGGGCGCCAGCGGGCGTAGAGGAGACAGTTTCCCTTTCAATGCTAAGAAAGCAAGGATAAACGTGGGTTACCAAGGAGCCCTCCAAAGGTTCCCATTTTGGTGCAACAAGACCAAAACCACGAGCTCAGCAGGACGGATGCCATCGCCGAGCCCATGCTACGTCACGACCAGAAGCTTTGCAGGCGAAGACCACCTTTCATCTGGATAAGATTTACTACTTGTCCCCTTTCGAATTGGCCATTGTGGGATCCCTTCCCACCTAAGTTTTGAGGGAAGAGGACCGAGGACACTATAAATATAGGTTAGCCATCCCCCTAGAAGGGGTCGACTCATTCTCACCCCCTGAGCCCTCGTGAGGCATCTCACCCACTGTACTAGTTCATCCTCAAAGCTCCTTGTGAGGCCAATCCACCACAAAGCAGGAGTAGGATTTCACACCGCAAGGTGGCCCAAACCTGGGTAAACTGCCGTGTCCATCTTCTTCCCTGCTCGAGTGTGTATCCGGCAAGGCTAGGTTGTAGGGCAACGAGCTAGAGGCCGGTGAGGTTGAGATCTTCGCACACGCCCCAGAGTTTGAACCTCCTTGGGTCTGGGGAGCCCTGAATCCGACACCATCTGCTCGTGTTTTCAAACCAGAAATACCAGAAAAGTATGATGGAAGGCTGAACCCGGCAGAGTTCTTGAGCATCTACACAATTGATGTTCAAGCCGCCGGAGGAAGAGATGAGAAGGTGTTCGCCAACTACTTCCCTTTGGCACTCAAGCCAAACGTGAGGTCATGCTGATGCACCTGCCGCAGAATTCCATTTCGTCCTGGGCTGACCTATGCAACGAGTTTGTTGGTGCCTTCATGGGTGGCCACCAAGAACCAGGACGGCCCAGCGACTTGCAACTCCTTCCACAGAAGGAAGGCAAAAGTTTGCGGAAGTACATGCAGAGGTTTAGCCGGGTGCACAGGAACATTCCATATATTCACCCGGCAGCTGTAATTGCCGCGTTCCAGTCAAACGTGCGCAACAGGAGGATACGTTCCAAGATGAACGTCCGGTTACCCAAGACTGTGAATGAGCTATACACCTTGGCGGATAAGTGCGCCCGTACAGAGGAAGGGAGGCGACTCCCCTGAGAAGAGGACGGCATCGAGGTTGACTCAGAGGATGACGACGATGCCACTAACATGAAGAGGAAGAATAGAAGGCGCAACAAGAAGCGTAAAGAGAAGGCAGTACTGGCTGTTGAGGGTTCTGGCACCCCTAGTACCGGCAAGAAGGCCAAGACCGAAGCCCCCGGCAAGGAAGTTGCCACGTGCACTAATTGCCGAGAGGCGGTGGTGGTCGAAAAAGCCTAGAAGACTGATGGGCCATACTGCAAGATCCACCAAACCAAGGGCCATGATCTCCAAGAGTGTCATCAGGTTGAGCAACTCGTCAAAAAGCAGAAAGCTGAATATGAGAAGCGCGACAAGGAGAGAGACCAAGAAGGTGCTGGCGGGAAGGGCCGAGGCGGCAGAGGAGGCCGCTGCGGCAAGACTCCCAGCAGCATTAAAAGCCTGCTAGAGGCCATGAAAAAAGGGAAGGTGATGATGAAACTGATGAATGGGATGATGAGGAAACCAGTGAGCAAGAATTCCAGAAAGCAACCGAGGCCCTGTGCGTTGACGGAGGTGCATCTTTGCACTCTTCTCACCGCTAGCTCAAACAGTGGGCGCATGAGGTCAATGCCGTAGAGACAATAATGGATTCCCGGAAGCCGATCAAATGGTCCCGCACGCCTATCATCGTTGATGAGGAGGATCACCCCGACCGCACCAATGCGGTAGGGTGTTTGCCATTGTTGGTTTCGCCAACAATCCACAACCTCAAGGTCACAAAGATGTTAGTTGACGGTGGGGTAGGGTTGAATCTGATTTCCCCCAAGGTCATTAGCAAACTTCAGATATCAGATGAAGAACTCAAGATTACTGGCACATTTCAAGGAACCAACCACGGCAGGAGTCGTCCTAAGGGGAAGATTACGCTGTGGTGACATTTTGTGGAGAACTAAACTACCAGACCAAGAGAGTTGTGTTTGATGTGGTTGAACTCCCCTTGCCTTACAATGGGATTCTTGGTCGTCCAGCTCTGGCAAAATTCATGGCGGCATCTCACTATGCCTACAACACACTAAAAATGCCAGGGCCAATGGGCGTCATTTCCATCCCGTCAGACAAGAAAGATGCAATCATATGTGTGGATAAGATGTACCGGGATGCGGTCGCTGCCAAGGCCGCAGAAGCTGCAGCTGTCGCCAAGGAAAACAAGAAAGGAAAGAAGGCTAGCAGGGATGCCGGCTAGGAATCCGGGAAGCGCGCCTCTCCGGAACCGTCGATGATTTGCCAAAGAGTTCCACTAGCAAGAGATCCAAACTTGCCTCGCTTGCTATAAAGAAGGTCACGGCAGGGCTGGATGGCGCTGATGGTACATTCACCATCAGCTCCACCATTGATGACAAATAGGAAAGCGCACTCGTTGCCTTCCTGCGGGCGAATTTCGATGTGTTTGCTTGGCAACCATCTGACATCCCCGGCATTCCCAAGGAGGTAATCGAGCACCACCTTGCTGTCTGCCCTCATGCTCGGCTCGTCAAGTAGAAAGTCAGGAAGCAAGCTTTAGAGCGGCAGCAATTCATTGCTGAAGAGATCAAGAAACTTGAAGCGGCTGGTGTAACACCCCAAAAATCGGGTTATCGATTTTTGTGCTGTTATTCCTTCCTAGCTTTTCTCTCCCGAATTTTTCCTCTGGAATCTGGTCAGTGACCAGGTGAATCCAGACAATCCTCAATCTCTCCATGAATTTTTCATGTTCTTGTGCCAGTCAAGTTTCCATTTGTAAACCCCGAACCTCATTTAATCCCTAGTTCCAAAATATCGGAACTAGAAATCCTGCCTTTGTGTTTACAAAGGAGCTATCATTTTTCTTGCTCAGTTGGTCCTCCCAAAATTCCCGAAGATCATCCTTCACTCATAAGCCCTAGATGTGCTAAAATATTGCCAAGTCATATGCAATATTTCTCATCTAGAATTAATTCCTTTTTCTGCCTTTCCGAGAAATTAAATCCAAGAAAATATCTATCCATCTCCAAAGTTCATGAAAATATTGGCCATAATTAAATAGTGGAAAATTGTACTTTCCTATTTTAAGCCAATATTTCAATTTGGGGCCTTTCCAAAGGAACTACCATTTTGGTAGTTGGGAAAAATCCCAAACAATTTGTGGAGCTTGTCCTACCCCTATATTCACCATTTCCATCAAGATCTCAAGTTCCACCCATTAAATTTTGAGCACAACACCACTTTGCAAATTCTGTCTAGATTTTCAGTTTGCAAAGGAAGTGCTTGATTCCTTGATCTCCTTGGGCTGAAATTTTGCAGGGTGATTCATTATGATAAATTACCCCTGTATACCAAAAATCAGCTCATTCCATCTAGCCAATCTTCCTCAGGAAATCATCTAAGTTTCTGTCCAGATTGCATCTCCGTGAAGGAAGTACCCTCATAGATGATCAATTTGAGCTGAAACTTTTCCAGCTATCTCTCTTGATCATATCCTTGTTGTCCACAAAATATCATCCAAATCCATCTATCCATTTGACCCCTACTTCCCCATTTGCATTTCTGGTCAGTGTGCCAAGTTGCAAAGGAAGTACTAGTTCTGGTTTTCCAATTGACCTGAAATCTTGCCAAGTTAGTCACCCTGGCAGATGATTAATCCTGGCACAAGATCATGCCAAGAGGAGCACTGTGGTTGCCACTGCACATATCAAACACATTGCTGCCAGAAGTGTTTGACCCAGGCAGTGGTCACACCAGAGCTCCCTGTTCATGCTCGTAGGGTCAGGTCAACTCACGGAAGTGTGGAGAACACGCTGGACATGTTTTGGCATGAGGTGCATCGTGGCAAGACCCTGGCCGCGTGGTGACCACGCCTGAATGCTGCCAAACCGGTGCACTGTGCATTGGTTTCGTCGGGAGCTTGTCTCCAACCCCTTCCAGCGCGTCCGGGAGTGTCGTCGAGTTGCCCACTGCCCTCGCGCACCATCTTGAGTTCTCTCCACTCTGTCCCGAAGCACGTAGAAGCTCCTGCCGCCCTCGAGTGCCCTCTGGACATCGTCGTTCTCCATGAATCTGGAGACCTCGTCCCTCGTCGCCTAGCCCTCCTCCTCGACTATAAGTACCGTGCCCGAGCTCCTCCCCGGTCACCAGCAGCCTCAGCGCCCCTCCCCTCGAGCCCCAGCCCCCTCCCCGAGCACGGAGCTCCTCTGCCCCGCCATGGCAGAAGGTTCGGCCGCCGCTCCCCTCGACCAAGCCGGCGCCTAGGCTCCCTCCCCTCCCCTCCGAACCTCGCCCCGGCCACCCCTACGGCTCGCTGAGCGGCCGCCGCCCCCACTTTAGCAGCGGAAAGCACCGCCGGAGCTGCTCCCCCCTGGCGCCCATCTCTGCCGCCCTCCGGGCAGTGGTCGCGGCGCTGCCGGCTGGCTCGCGTAGCCCCGCCGCTGCCCTTGGGTGCGGTGTGGAGCTCCGGGTCGGACGGGCCCAGCGACGGCCCTCCCCATGCGGCTAGTCGACGGCGGCAAGTGGTGCCCGAGCTGCCGCGGTGCCCCTCTGTTTCGGTCGGGAGTGAAGGAGGCGTTGACCAGTATAAATAAGAGAGGAGAGAGAGATAAGGTGGGGCCCGCCGAGGCCCACCTGTCAGGTTTAAGTGGAGGTGCATTTTGAAGAATACGCTTTTGGTGTATTGAAAGCGTAAACTCAGAAATGCGCTTTCAGTTTATCCCAGCCGCCAGCCGAAGCAGCTAATTTGTGAACGTTCACTGTTTAAGGCAATTCTCTGCCTAAAAAGTGAACGGCCACAACTTTTTAACCGTAACTCCGATTGAGGTAAAACCAACGCCCACGTCTTCGTCTTGTTGAGCCCGTTCCGATGGCGTCATTTTCATAATGTTTACACACTGTGAAAATGACCATTTTGCCCTTGCCCTACGATCAGCCCCTCCGAGAAGGAAACGTTTCCGGCAAATCTTTCCGGAGTTTTATCGCACTTCCACCCGGCGTATTCCTCTACCCAGGCAAGCCAACCTCTTCCATGAGCTCCGGACTTGCGTGATGACTTTGCCTGCACCTGTGTGTTCATTGTAGTACATATGTATCACCTGCTAGTCTGCATTCGCATGCACCTACCATGTTATCTGTATTAGTGGCTAGCATTACTTTCATCTAATGCCATGATCTGTTTGCATGCCATATTATGCCATGATCCTGCCATCATCAGTATTATGCTAGTACCATGATCTCGTGCCATGTTGGTTAATATTGCCATGATCTGGATATGTGGTTGCTAAGTGGCTGGGACAGAGATGTTAAAGTAAATTATTAACATGACTAATGGGACCAACTAAGTAACTTGTTGAAATAATCTTGATAACTAAGCAAAACTTAGTTGGTTGATCAAGAGTCACCTGTCCGGGCTTATTAGTGCAACCACATTTGCCAGTATGGGACGGCCTTGACTTGGTCTGACCGCGTGCTCTTCCACCGGTACCACCAAAGAGGGAGGGTTATGCGCGCGCGCTACCCTGGCCCGGTAGGCGGCGATAACCCTGTGAGCCCAGTTGAGTTGTTTGGGTACCCGTCCCCGTTTGGGACAGTTTAGTTTGGCCAGGACGCTGGCAGGTGTCTTGAGGACACGGGGCCACCCAGGGCTTGACTTCAAGAAGGAGTATGATTGCCGGTCGTACGATGGAAGAGTCACGGGTCAGGTGGGTTTCGTTGGAACGTCGTTGGTCCACCCGAATGGGAGCACGAGGCCATGAGTTCCGTGGTGTGGGTAAAGTGTACAACCTCTGCAGAGTGTAAAATCTATTCGAATAGCCGGGTCCACGGTATTGGATAGCCCGTCCAGACCTCTATAGGATGGTCAACCACAATAATGATGAAAGTATTAGCCGGGCAATCTTGCAGTAGAGACGCATAGACCTCGGGTGAGGTCAGAGATATGACATGACAGCCATGAAATGGCTATGAGTTGAGTGGTCAGGTGATCACATGGTTTGGATTTGGATCAGACACAGATTGGATCATAAGAAGATTTGGAGTATGAAACATTTACTTCTTTGCTGCATTTACTTCAACATTCATTTTGTCAGATAAGTCTGTTATAACATGATAATTAATCTTATTAGCTAGGAATATTATGCCATGCATGACTCATGCTTTACTGTTAAATATCATGCCATGTTTAGGATTAACTCATGCATATAATAGGGCTTGCTTTGTCATCAACTTGTTTGGATGCAATGTATTTGGTTGTCTTGCGAGTACATTCAAAGTACTCACCTGGCCTTGCACGTGGCCAGTTGCAGGAGAAGATTCGTCGTGCTAGATCGTAACCCAGCCAGTCCTGTGAGTTGTGGAGCCCAGCCAGAGACGACGTGCCGCTTAACCAAGACCTCCGCTGCCATTTAGTTAGCCTTGGAGCTATGTAATATTGTTGTAAGCAACAGTATTGTAATGCTCCCTTCTATTTAATAAAGCCATTTTGTGCCTGGAATTGCTGTATCATGTCGTTGACGTGCGCCAGGTCTTATCCTGGGGCTGGCGTGCGTCGGCCCTCTATCGGGGTGCCACAGCTGGTTTGGTCAGAGGAGTGTTGCACCCGACGTGGTTGGCGAACCCGGTGGTGGTGTGCAAGGCAAATGGGAAATGGAGGCTTTGCATAGACTTCACCGATGTGAATAAGGCATGCCCAAAGGACCCATTCCCCTTGCCGCGCATCGATCAGATTGTGGATTCCACTTCCGGGTGTGATCTGCTTTCCTTCTTGGATGCATACTCCGGATACCATCAGATATTCATGTCCAAGGAGGATGAGGAGAAAACCGCGTTCATAACACCATGTGGCACGTACTTCTTTGTGCGGATGCCCTTCGGGTTAAAGAGCGTTGGATCCACTTTCGCAAGAGCAGTGCAAATTGGGTTTAAGCCTCAGTTGCATAGAAATATTGAAGCTTACATGGATGATATAGTGGTCAAAACCAAGGATAAATCAACACTTATTCAGGACTTGGAAGAGACCTTTGCAAATCTGTGCAAAATCAACTTGAAGTTGAACCATGAGAAATGTGTATTTGGCGTTCCCTCCGGCAAGCTACTTGGCTTCTTTGTATCTCATCGGGGGATAGAGGCCAACCCCGACAAAATCAGAGCAATCGAGCAGATTCAAGCACCCAAGACAGTCAAGGACATGAGGCGTTTAACTGGATGTGTTGCTGTGTTGAGTAGATTCATTTCCAAGTCTGCCGAGCGCGCCCTGCCGTTCTTCAAAATTCTGAAGAAGGTAGGACCAATGAAGCGGACTCCGGAGGTAGAAGCAGCGCTGCGAGACTTCAAAGCCTATCTTTCCTCTGCTCCCACCTTGGTCACTCCTAAACCACAAGAGTCGTTGCTGCTATACTTAGCGGCAACCAATCAAGTGGTTAGTGCAGCGCTGGTGGCGCAACAGGAAGTAGATGAAGGAGCAGCCGCGGCTACTGCCCTGCCCAGAGAAGGAAGTGAACCAGTCATGGAAAGGTTGGGTACAGATCAGGGGAAAGAAGAGCAGGATAACGAAGGCAATCCCAAGACCACGGCAAAGAAAAAGGTAGTGCAGCGGCCAGTATACTTTGTTAGCTCTTTATTATAGGGGGCTAGGTCAAGGTACTCTGGAGTGCAAAAGTTGATCTTCAGCATCATCATGGCCTTAAGGAAACTGTGCCACTACTTCCAAGCCCACGAGATCATGGTCGTCACTCGTTTCCCCTTGCAATGCCACTAGTAGAATAGTTGAATGGGCATTAGAGTTGTCAGGTTTTGGTCTGCAGTATCAGAGTGCATCAACCATTCATAGCAGGGCACTTGGGGAGTTCATTGTAGAATGGACACCTACTCCAGATGAAGAGACACCAGAAATAGTTATCCCCGGCAAGGAGGCGCCCCAAGAATGGATCCTGTATTTTGACGGTGCCTTCTCACTACAAGGCGCAGGGGCTAGCATGCTCCTTGTTGCGCCCACTGCAGAACACCTCAAATATGTGATCCAAGTGCATTTTCCCCGGGAGAAGGCCACCAACAACACTGCAGAATATGAAGGGCTCCTTGCCGGGCTCAGAATTGCAACAGAATTGGGAATTAAGAAGTTGATCATTCGTGGAGACTCGCAGCTCGTAGTGAGACAAGTAAACAAGGATTACCAGAGTCCATTAATGGAGGCATATGCAGAGGAAGTGAGGAAGCTGGAGGAGCATTTTGATGGATTGCAAACAAAGCATGTGCCACGTGCGGAAAACAGCACCGCTAATCATCTGTCAAAATGCGCTGCACAAAAGCTCGCTATGGAACCAGGGACTTTTGTTCTCCACCTGACTCAACCCTCAGTATCCCCGACAACGATGGCCAGAAAAAGGAGGAAATTGGACTCCGGCAATCATCTCCCGACAGGGCTCTCCAAAGTCCCCGGTAGAGAGGCTGCCGGGAATAACTCCACTTCGCCTGGTGAGCAGCACCCTCCCGCCGAACTACAAGTTGTTGCGGCTGCGATATGCGCTCCCACGAACGAGGAGGTGCCATTTGTTCTTGTTTCCGATCCTCAAGCTCCAACTTGGGAATGGCACATAGTCCACTACCTCCAAATAGGAGAACTTCCCGAGGAGCCAGAAGAAGCCGGAAGAGTAGCCTAGAGGGCTAGTATGTATTAGTTTGTCGATGACACATTGTACAGAAGAAGGACCAATGGTGTGAAATTGAAGTGCATTTGCTGGGAAGAGGGGAAGGAACTGTTGGCAGAAATACAGAAAGGCATGTGTGGCTCCCATATTGGATCAAGAGCCTTGGTTGGAAAAGCTTTCCGGCAAGGTTTCTACTAGCCCACGGCCCTCCAATATGCGATTGAGCTAGTCACCAGATGTGAAGCCTGCCAGTTCCACTCCAAGAACATCCATCAACCTGCTCAAGCTCTATAGACGATCCCTTTGTCATGGCCATTTTCGGTCTGGAGGCTCGACATCTTGGGCCCCTTCCCCCATTCTACCAGGGGCTTTGAATTCTTGTACGTTGCAATCGACAAGTTTACAAAGTGGCCGGAAGTGGAGCCTGTGAGGAAGGTAACCGCACAATCCGCTATCAAGTTCTTGAAAGGATTGGTGTGCCATTTCAGAGTACCTATCAGAGTTCTCGCTGACAACGGCACCCAATTCACAAGCCGCGCCTTCATGCAATATGTTCAAACCCTTGGAAGCAAGGTTTCATTCGCCTCCGTTGCTCATCCCAGGAGCAATGGACAGGCTGAGAGGATGAACATTGAAGTGCTGCATGGGCTCAAGACAAGAACTTTTGATAAGCTGCAAAAGTGCGACAGACGCTGGATCGACGAGCTGCCGGTGGTTCTTTGGTCCCTCCGTATGACACCAAATCTAGCTACCAGCTAGACTCCCTTCTCCCTAGTCTACGTGGCAGAAGCAGTGCTCCCCATGGAACTCATATACGGGTCACCTCGAGTATTTGCCTACGATGAAGTAGAGCAAGAGCAGCACCGTCATGACGATGCCGTGCTCCTTGAGGAGAACCATCTCCGGGCTGCTGTGCGTGTTGCACGCTACCAGCAAGCCCTGCACCGCTATCACAGCCGCAGGGTTCATGCTGGGAGCCTTGAGGAAGGCGACCATGTCCTTAGGCGTGTTCAGTCCGCCAAGGGTACCAACAAGTTGACGCCGAAGTGGGAAGGCCCTTACCGAGTAGTACGAGTCACCAGACCTGGTGCAGTCCGTCTAGATACCGAAGATGCATGAAAATGCAAACTCATGGAATATTGAGCATCTTCGCAAGTTCTACCCGTAAGGCGCGGCTGCCAGGCCCAGCCCGGCAGCCACCCTTTTGTACAAGCCTTGCCGATGTGCATGTAACCCTTTGTACAAAGCCAGGCACAGAACCTGAGCATAGATAATAAAACGAAGCGCTGGCGCCCTAAAAACTTGCATGCATGATTAGCTTAGCATAAATTTGCCATGGTCATTTAGATGAGATCATATGTTGCTATGTTTTCCTCCACACTAACTGCAGGGCTCTTGCCGCGGGCTCGATCCCAAAAAGAGGAGACGGAAACAAGCCTACATATCGATCCCCGATAGGCCAAATAGATAAATTTCTTTCTATCCATAGACATGTCTCTGTAAGAAGAAAACTCGTGCATAGAAAAACCTTGTCACCTTCAAAACATTTGTGATCCCATCCCTTGATTCGGACATTATTTCAGTCAAGATGGTTGTAGTGGAATTTGCCAGAGAAGGTTCGATGAGGGGCTGGTTCCCTTCCATACTTTTGAGCCCGGCAGGCCAAGCCCCGCGGCAATGACGGAAGGCACCGGGAAGATAGCTTGGCGGGAAAACTTGTTTACTTGAAAGTATAGAGGCATTCCTCCTCTGCATGGATGTAGTACATGCACAAGTACCCAGAAAACATGTCTTTTTTTTCATTAATATGCAGATAAACGAGTACAGACCTTACAGAGTACAAAACATGGATAGAAGAAATTACACATTCGAGACTAAAATTTGGCAAATGCCTACATATTTTAGATTGAAAAAAGATAAGTGCCCTGTAATCCCATTCTTGTCCCTCTCCTCCTAGGGACTACAGTAGGAGGCCAAGAGGGAAAAGGGAGCACCTGGGCAGAAGCCCAGCTTGACCCTGTCAAGGCCCGTGGGATGGAACCTGACAAGATCGAGAGTGCGCGGGCGAAGGCGAGGGACGGAGAGAACGGCTAGGCAATGCCCTGGTCACCGCCACCAGGGCCAGTAGGGTACGGCAGCATGGACACCAGCAAGGAAGACGAAGCTGGAGTCCACGGGGAAGCCTGCCGGGGTCTAGCTGGAAGACTGCTAGAGGAGGCAGACACACCTTCCACACCCAACACCCCGGCAAATTGCCTTGCCGGGGAGGAGATGCGGGTGCAGATGGTGGTGCCGCCGGCTGACGGTGATGATGCAGCTGGTGTTTAGCCGGAGTTGGAGCCTTTGTCCTCCCCATTGGCGCCATCGTCATGGCCGTCACTGTCCTCCTCTTCGCTATCGCTTGAGGAGGAGCTTTCGTCGTCGGTCGAGCTCTCCACGTAGCACCCTAAGCGAGCACCCGAACGCCCGAAGAACTTGATGGAGAGCAGGGTGGCGTTCGTTAACTTGAAGTGAAGGACGTGCCCTGCCGCTAAACTGTGGGCACGAGCGAAGGTTTTCCAGCCGCACCGGAGAAGCATGACATGAGGTGCCGGGAACTCTACGTTCGCCCGCATGCTGCCATTACAGCAGCCCCTCATGTGCAGCCTCAACCCCGGCGGCTGTTCAACCTCCATCACCCTTCTGAATGGAGTTGGAAGCCGGAGACGGCTGCGTGGAGGCCCGCGCAGCTTGACGATGAATTCCAGTGGCTGGTCCCCGACGTGGCCTTTGCTCGGGTCGGAAGCGACTGGAGGAGGGGTGATCAAAGCACCGCCCTGTCCTCCTCGACCCCGGGTGCCACGACCACTGCGTCCACGTCCTCTACCACCTCCTCTTACGACGGGCTCCGTCCCTGCGTCCTCAACAGGAGGAGGGAGGCGCTGTCGAGCAGAAACCCTCGTCGCCACCACTGGAATACCACCGCGCCTTCTCCCCCTTGCCATGGTGGAGAAAAGATGCCAAAAGGAAGGAGGAGAAGTGTGTGAGTAAGCACCTCGCCTGCGTCCCCTTTGATAGGCGAACGTGGCCAGGAGCTACCTCCTCACCCAGGGGGCAACCGCCCCAATCCACCAATCTGGCCCCTCTGCGTCACCAACGGTGCACGGAATCAAGATCACCCTCCTACACCTACCCGCGGCGCCTGGTTTTCTGCCAGGACACTCATTCCCGCGCCCTCCGCATCCGCCACCAACCCTGCGCAATGCATGCAGCACACATGGCGAAAACGGCAGGAGTGGAAGAACGAGCGGAATGGCAGTTACCATCCCGTGAATGTGGGACGTGGGCAGCCCATGGGTCGTGGCATAAATTCCCCCATGTCGTCTCGCACGACGCGCGGGGAAACCGGAAACTGACTCAAGCATAGGTTAATGAAGAAGCAAGGAAAATATCAAGGAGAATATCGCCACAAGTGCGCTGCCTGTGTACCTGATGGGGCCTACCCCAACAATGCTCAGCAGCACATTTGGACCATGCCCGAGGGCTCCTGTCGGTGCAACAAACCTCCACATATGTTTCCCGGACTGTACACAAGTACGATGGCAAGGAAGCAAACTTCACCAAGCATCCAAGTCAAAACCAAGCCAGATAAACACCTCTTTGAGGGATCAAAGGGCGGATCAACAAGACCAAGACAAGCCAAAACAGCAAGATATCGCTAAGGGAAATCGTCCCTTGCCGGGCAGGCAAGCATGGTCAGGTCGAGGCCGCCCCAAGGACGAATCCAATGTTTCCCCGGCACGCTTGCCGGGGCCGCTGAAGGCAAACCTCCCCACCAAGACTCCACCGCTCCACCGCATCGCAACGCAAGTCATCTATCAGTGCGGTGTCGAGCCCCCAGGTGATTAAGTGGTCGTCATTTGCCACGTGGCAGCCATTTGGAAGGAATATTACCTCTATTTGGCACCCGTCCAGAGGCGAGTCAAGCAGACAGGTAGAGGATGACTAAGCGGCACGGCAGGCTTGCCGGGCTACATCCTCAGCGTGACACCTAGCAGTGCATTTAATGCATGTTGTCCTAACTGCCAGAGATAGGTATGATAGCACTATTGGCTATCTAATCACTAGATAATGACTGTTTTGCCACTGTGGTTACCCCTTAGCCTATAAAAGGAGGGCCATGGCAACCTAAAAAAGTATTCGGACCCTTGTATACTCATACGCGTGTAGCTGCTCTCCCCGAGGCGACCTTGCCGGGCTTGAGCGTTGCGTGTTCATCGCGGTCCTTCCCTTAATCCACCAAAGCAGGAGTAGGGTTTTACGCTTCCCAGCGGCCTGAACCTGGGTAAAAACCACCAGTGTCACCCCTGTCATGCTATCCCATGGCTTCTGCTCTTTGTGCAATGTGACCTTCCCCCTTGCTGAACCACAAGGGGCTGATCACCCCATAGGTGATCGTGTTCCACCGTGACACCTGCTTTCTGACTTTTTGCTTGACGGGGTGGGCACGAGGACAGACAGCAAGGTGGTGCTCGATTACCTCCCTGGGAACACCGGGGATGTTAGACGGTTGCTAAGCAAACACATCGACATTCGCCCACAGGAAGGTTACGAGCGCGCTTTCCTATTTGTTGTCAAGGGTAGCACTAATGGTGAAGGTACCATCAGTGCCATCCTGCCGCGCCGAAACTTTCTTGGTTGCCAGGGGAGCAGCCTTGGATCTCTTGCTAGTTGAACTTTCCGGCAAGTCGCTGCCGGTTGCGACATACTCCCAAGAGATGCGCTTCCCGGATTCCTTATCAGAGTCCTTGACTTTCTTCTCCCTCTTGGCAAAAGTTGGGGCCCCGGCGGCCTCTACTGCAACCGCATCCCTATACATATTATCCACATAGATAATTGCATCTCTCTTGTCCGACGGGATGGTGATGACTCCCATAGGACCAGGCATCTTCAAAGTGTTGTAGGCGTAGTGGGACGCCGTCATGAACTTGGACAGAGCTAGCCGGCCAAGAATCCCATTGAATGGCAGGGGAAGTTCAACAACATCAAACACAATCTTCTCTGTCCTGAAGTTTATTTCCCCGCCAAATGTTACCGGTAAGGTAATCTTTCCCTTCGGCCGGCTCCTCCCTTGGTTGATTCCTTGGAAAGTGCCAGTTTTCTTCAAGTCCTCATCTGGAATCTAGAGTTTCTTCAGCACACCTGGAGAAATCAAATTCAAGCCTGCCCGCCGTCAACCAACATCTTAGTCACCTTGAGGTTGCGGATTGTTGGAGAAATCAACAATGGAAAACATCCTACCGCGGTGGTGCGGTCTGGATGATCCTCAATGTCAAAGATGATGGGCGTGCGGTACCACTTGAGCGGTTCTCTAGCGCTTGCTACTGGCTCTGCCGCATTAACCTCACGTGCGCACTGCTTGAGCTGGTGGTGAGAGGAGTGCAAAGATGCACCCCTGTCAATGCACATCACCTCAGTAGCTTCCTGGAACTCCTGTTCACTAGTTTCATCATCTTCCTCTTCACTGTCATCTTCATTTTCCTTCCTCTAACGGCCTCTGGCGGGTTTTTCTTTCTGTTGATCGCACTTGTTGCGGTGTCCGTTACGACCACCACGGCCCTTCCCGCCAGCACCATTCTAGTTTCTTTCCTTGCCCCATCTTTCATACTCAGCTTTCTGTTTCTCAACCAACTGCTCGACTTGCTTGCGGTCTTGGAGGTCATGACACTTGGTCCTATGGATCTTGCAGTATGGCCCATCAGACTTGCCGGTTTTCTCAGCAGCCGCTGCTACCCGGCAATCAGCGGATGCAACAGCTTCCTTGCCGGGCGTCTCAATTTTTGCCTTCTTGCCGGTGCTGAGATCACCAGTACTCTCAACGGCCATCACTTCCTTCCCCTTCCGCTTCTTGTTAGATTTCTTGTTCTTCTTCCTGGGGGCGGTAGTGTCGTCCTCGTCTTCCAAATCAATTTCGACACCAACCTCTTCCCTAGGAAGTCTTCTCCCTTATTCAGCAAGATCACACTTATCTGCTAACGTGTAGAGTTCGCTGACGGTCTTGGGCAACCAGAGATTCATCTTGGCCCGCATTCTGCGATTGCGCACATTTGTATGAAATGCGACAATCACAGCTGCCGGGTGTATCTTTGGAATGTTGCGGTGCACTCGGCTTAACCTTTGCAGATACTTGCGCAAACTTTCTCCCTCCTTCTACAGAAGGGTTTGCAGGTCACTAGGCTGCCCTGGTTCCTAGTGTCTACCCGCGAACGCACCCACAATCTTGTTGCACAGATCTGCCCACGAGGAGATGGAATCTTCCAGCAAGTGCATTAGCCATGACCTCATGTTTGGCTTAAGTGCCAAAGGGAAGTAGTTGGCAAGCACTTTTTCATCCGTTCCCTCGGCAGCTTGGACGGCGATCGTATAGATGCTCAAAAACTCTGTTGGGTTTAGTTTTCCATCGTACTTCTCCGGCAGGTCAGGCTTGAAAGTGCGAGATGATGGCCACTGAACTTGTCGCAACTCACGTGTGAAAGCTGGGCACCCTACCTCGTAAGGTAGGTACCCGCCAGCACTGGGCACGGGTTCATCGACATCAGCCCCGTTGCACCTGTCGGATTGACGGCGTGTCTCGCGACGTCGCTCAATGGTGACGCGAGCGTCTTCCTTCTTCCTTTCCCTCAACACTTCATGTTGGTCTCGCCGGAGTTGCGGATCAGACCAGGCCATTGATGCCTCATCACAATCATCATCGTCTGGTGGCCGCTGAGTTCATCGTGGCTGCCCTTGGGAGAGCTCCCGCGGCGGGGACTGAACTGTGGGTGCGGTCCTCTGTCTTGGCCATCGGTGGGAGTCGTAGGCGTCGCCTGCGGGCACCGCGATGGCTCCGCGCATGGTGGCTTGTTGACCTCAGCGAACCCGAGGAGACTTTGAATGGTAGCTCTCCATTCATCCATCCTGTCTGCTGCTGGAGGGAAGTCCAACAGCAGCTGAGCTCTCGCTACAGCTTCAGCTGCCGTTTCTGGCATGGCATGGGAGGCAGACCATGACACTCCTCGACTCCTGGATCAACCAGAAGGAGCACCGTCGGGCTCTCGCCGCCTCGGACTAGTTACCAGCGGGACTTCGTGCGACCGAAGCTGTTCTTGGGGACCAGGCTCTTGGTCAACCGGGCCCTTCCCATGCGGGCGTGGTCACTGGGGATCGATGGCACCGCTCGGGGTGTTGTTGCGCTTACCCTACGCGGGACGGAGCACACGCCTTATCTCCGCCCCTCCGGGTGGCGCGGCCAGTGGATCTTGGCTCGCACCAGAGCGGGCATCGCCATTGCGTTGGTTGAGCATGCCAGTGGGGTGAGCGTGAGGAAGTGGAGCGCCTTTGATACGACCATTTTACATCATGTTTTCCTACTATTATTTATAATGTTTTTATGCAATGCCTTTTCTCTCATAATATGCAAGGTTTACACAAAGAGGGAGAATGCCGGCAGCTGGAATTCTGGTCCTGAAAAAGCTACGTCAGAGTTACCTATTCTGCACATCTCCAAATGAGCTAAAAATTTACAGAGAATTATTTTGGAATATATAAAAAATATTCGAGCAAATAACTACCGGAGGGGGCAACATGGTGAGCACAAGACACCAGGGCGCGCCAGGCCCCCAGGTGCGCCCTGGTGGGTTGTGCTCAGCCCAGCCCACCTCCGGTGCCCATCTTCTGGTATATAGGTCATTTTGACCTAGAAAACATCAAGAGAGGACTTTCAGGATGGAGCGCTACCTTCTCGAGGCGGAACTTGGGCAGGAGCACTTTTTCCCTATGGCCGAGTGATTTCGCCGGGGAAACTTCCCTCCCGGAGGGGGAAATCAAAGCCATCGTCATCACCAACAACCCTCTCATCTTTGGGAGGCCAATCTCCATCAACATCTTCAACAGCACCATCTCCTCTCAAACCCTAGTTCATCTCTTGTGTTCAATCTTTGTACCGGAACCTCATATTGGTATGTGTGGGTGACTAGTAGTGTTGATTATATCTTGTAGTTGATTAATATGGTTTATTTGGTGGAAGATTGTATGTTCACATCCATTATGCTATTTAATACCCCTCTAATCTTGAGCATGATTATCATTTGTGAGTAGTTACTTTTGTTCTTGACATCATGGGAGAAGTCATGTTGCAAGTAATCATGTGAACTTGATATGTGTTCGATATATTGATGATATGTATGTTGTGATTCCCTTAGTGGTGTCATGTGAACATCGACTACATGGCACTTCACCATATTTTGGCCAAAGGGAATGCATTGTGGAGTAGTTATTAGATGATGGGTTGCTCGAGTGACAGAAGCTTAAACCCTACTTTATGCGCTACTTCGTAAGGGACCGATTTGGATCCAAAAGTTTAATGCTATGGTTAGATTTTATCTTAATACTTTTCTCATAGTTGCGGATGCTTGCGAGGGGGTTAATCATAAGTAAGAGGTTTGTTCAAGTAAGAACATCACCTAAGCACCGGTTCCACCCACATATCAAATTATAAAAGTAGCGAACATGAATCAAACAAACATGATGAAAGTGACATGGTGAAATTCCCGTGTACCCTCAAGAACGCTTTGCTTATCATAAGAGACTGTTTTGGCCTGTCCTTTGCCACAAAAGGATTGGGCTACCTTGTTGAACTTTATTTACCATTACCATTACTTGTCCATTACAAATTATCTTGCTATCAAACTACCTATTTACCAACTATTTTAGTGCTTTGCAGAAATTACCTTGCTGAAAACCACTTCTCATTTCCTTCTGCTCCTCGTTGGGTTCGACACTCTTACTTATCGAAAGGACTACGATTGATCCCCTATACTTGTGGGTCATCAAGACTCTTTTTTGGCACCGCTGCCGGGGAGTGAAGCACTCTTGGTAAGGAAAAATTATTACTACGTGCTGAAATTTATTGTCACTTGTTACTATGGAAAACCATCCTTTGAGGGGTTTGTTCGGGGTATCTTCACCTCGACCGGAAGCACAATTAGTTGCCCCTCAACCTACTGCACCTACTAAAAATATTGGTTATGAAATTCCTTCCGGTATGATAGAACAAGTGCTAGCTAATCCTTATGCAGGAGATGGAACCGAACATCCTGATATGCACTTGATCTATGTGGATGAAATTTGTGGATTATTTAAGCTTACAGGTTTGCCCGGAGATGAAGCTAAGCAGAAGGTTTTCCCTTTATCTTTGAACGGAAAAGCATTGACATGGTATAGGCTATGCGATGATATTGGATCTTGGAACTGGAATCGATTGAAATTGGAATTTCACAAAAAAATTTATCCTATGCATCTAGTTCATCATGATCGGAATTATATATATAATTTTTGGCCTCGTGAAGGAGAAAGTATCGCTCTAGCTTGGGGGAGGCTTAAGTCAATGTTATATTCATGCCCCAATCATGAGCTCTCGAGAGAAATTATTATTCAGAATTTTTATGCTCGGCTTTCTCATGATGATCGATCCATGCTCGATACTTCTTGTACTGGTTCGTTTATGAAGAAGACTATTGAATTCAGGTGGGATCTTTTAGAAAGAATTAAATGCAACTCTGAATCTTGGGAACTCGACGAAGGTAAAGAGTCAGGTATTAAGCTTAAATTTGATTGTGGTAAATCTTTTATGAATACCGATGCTTTTCACAAGTTTAGCACTAAATGTGCACCTGACTCTAAGATAGTAGCCTCTTTTTGAGAATCATTTGCTACTCATGTTGATATCCCTAAGAAGATGTGGTTTAAATATCATCCCCCTATTAAATAAGAAATTAAAGAACCGGTCATATTCAAAGATGAAACTATTATTTACAATGTTGATCCAGTTTTGCCTACTGCTTATATTGAAAAACCACCTTTCCCTGTTAGGATAGAGGAACATGCTAAGGTTTCAACTGTGGTTTGCAGAAGTAATATTAAAGCACCTAAACCTGCTGAGCAAATTAAAGTAGAACCTAGTGTTGCTATGTTTAAAGATCTCCTGGTAGAAAATATTGATGGGCATGTTATTTACTTCTGTGATGAAGCTGCTAGAATTGTTAAACCTGATGAAAAAGATAAACATAGACCTGTTGTTGGCATGCCTGTTGTCTCAGTTAAAATAGGAAATCATTGTTAAAATAGGAAGACATATATGTTACTATTAAACTTGCTAATAGAGACACCATCACACCAGTTGGGATTGTTAGAGATATTGAAGTCTTGTGTGGTAAAATTAAATACCCTAATGATTTTCTAGTTCTTGGTTCCCCACAAGATGATTTTTGTCCCATTATCTTTGGTAGACCTTTCTTGAACACCATTAATGCTAAACTAGATTGTGAAAAACAAACTGTCGGTGTTAGCTTTGGTGATGAGTCTCAAGAGTTTAATTTCTCCAAGTTTAGTAGACAACCTCATAAGAAATAATTACCTAGTAAGGATGAAATAATTGGTCTTGCTTCTATTGCCGTGCCTCCTACTGATCCACTAGAACAATATTTGCTAGACCATGAAAACGATATGCATATGCATGAAAGAAATGAAATAGATAAATTTTATTTGAACAACGACCTCTGCTCAAACATAATTTGCCTATTGAAACTCTAGGAGGTCCTCCTCCACCTAAAGGTGATCATGTGTTTGAATTAAAGCAACTCACAGACACTTTGAATTATGCTTATCTCGATTAGAAAAAGATATATCCTGTTATTATTAGTGCTAACCTTTCAGAACATGAAGAAGAAAGATTATTGAAAATTCTGAAGAAGCACCATGCTGCTATTGGATATACTCTTGATGGTCTTAAGGGCATTAGTCCCACTCTCTGTCAGCACAAGATTAATATGGAACCTGATGCTAAACCCGTTGTTGACCATCAACGACGTTTGAAACCTAAGATGAATGAAGTGGTAAGAACTGAAATACTAAATCTTCTGGAAGCAGGTATAATCTATCACATAGCTGATAGTAGATGGGTAAGTCCCGTTCATTGTGTCCCTAAGAAGGGAGGTATTACTGTTGTTCCTAATGATAAAAATGAACTTATTTCATAAAGAATTGTTACTGGCTATAGAATGGTAATTGATTTTAGAATATTAAATAAAGCAACTAGGAAAGACCATTACCCTCTGCCTTTTATTGATCAAATGCTAGAAAGATTATCTAAGCACACACACTTTTGTTTTCTTGATGGATATTCTGGGTTTTCTCAAATACCTGTTTCACAACCTGATCAAGAGAAAACCACCTTTAATTACTTGCCCTTTTGGAACTTATGCTTATAGATGTATGCCTTTTGGTTTATGCAATGCACCTGCTACCTTTCAAACATCTATGACTGCTATATTCTCTGATTTTTGTGAAAAGATTGTTGAGGTTTTCATGGATGATTTTTCTGTTTATGGAACTTCTTTTGTAGGAACAAAGTATGTCTACGAGGGGGGTGAATGGGAGTTTTAAATTTTCTTCGAAAAACTTAGATCTCTCAAAACCCAGCAGTGGAACGAATGAAAAACAAACTATGGTGAACTAAAACAGGGTGGCCAACGATAACTAAGACATGCATCGAAGTAAATTATATGAATGAAAACGCATTGAAAGTAAACATGAGTGACAGAGATAACCGATGATGCTCGATGGCGACACGGAATTTGTTCGACTAGTTCGTCCTTTGCACAAGGACTACATCTGGTTGGAGGGGCTGTGACTTAACATGGAGGATAAACTCTCTTCACCCTATTCTCCTCGACAATCGATTCGTCAACTGATGCTGATCACTCGTGGTAGATACTTGAAGGTGATCTTTGAACCTTTATAGACTTCTTCAAGAACCACAATCACTCTTGGTCTATGATGAAATTGACACCTAACCGTCTAGAGAGTTTGAAGCTCTTAAGAGTAATAGGCGGAGTGTCCTAAACTTAGATTCCAGTGATGCTGAACCACTATCTAATTCTTCGGCTATAGGGTTTTTATCTCGGTGGATTTTAAACTCAAATCGCTCAGAGAGTGGGTTGCTCAACAATCTTCTCCGAATCAAATGGAGCAGCCACCAGACAAAGCCGGCGTGGGGTGGCTATTTATAGCCGCCCCCTTCCCAGATGGGAAATGACCATTTTGGACACGAGGTCTAGCCAATGGCCAACCGACACGTTCACAACGGTCAGATTTTGGAGCAACGGTAACATTACTTGAGGAACAAGAAATGCTAACTCCTTGGTCTGAGGCAAATCCCTCGCAGCGAAGAAGATCACAGTCTCTTGTTGGCAAGTATTTTCTCGGAGCACAAAGAGATTTCTCTCACAGCTTTCATAGGATTTGGGTTTAGCATCAGAGAATCAAAGCTTCGAACGCTACACCCCTCTTAATAGTACGGTGGTCCTATGACTCAATGAAAGAAGAAGAACAATGAAACAAGTACTATGTCTTCATTTCATCTTCATTCTTCCTCGAACGCAGTCATTTGCTTCGAACATGCACCGAAACATTTGCTTAAACTTCAGTAATTTTAGGGGTCACTCTTGTTAGCTTTATCTTCGGTGATAACCTTCACTGACGCGCAGGGAGATTATCTTCGTCGTTTGCATCAAACTCCTCGATACTCCAGGGACCTGTTACTCTGTGTGCACTAGCAAACACATAAGTCCCATACTATTTATGTCAACAAACTCAAAAACATAAGGGGCCTATCATTGCACCAAGAATCTCCCCCTTTATGGACGGTTGTTGACAAAACAGATAATCATCAAAGTGAAGATAGATAAGTAAAATGTAAATGGAACAAGAGTGAACTTGCGTTACTTGACTAGATGATGAAATATACTCCCCCTAGATGTATGCAGGGTCAATTGATATACAATGAAGTTCCTTGCAATTCATTTGAGTGTGTGGAGGATTTTCAATCATACGAGGTAATGATTCGCACTAATGATAGGTAATCCAACGAGAATATAGTGTAATCATTCATGACTTCTGAAAATAATTCCACCTGCAAAACAAATACTTTGAGAGAAAATAGTGCAGTAGGTGGGGTTATTAATATTACAGCCCATATCAGAAGTTTTACATCAGAGCATAAAGACTAGCTTAAATTGTCTTAGAAATTCATAGAGCAAAAGCCTCAAAAACAGAGCGAATAAACAAGGAGACCAAATCAAACAAAGCAAATCTATCGAAACTCTCGATGTAATTCTCCCCCTTTTTGTCAACTAGTGTCAAAAAGGTGATGAAAAACACAAGTGCGAAAGAAGGTGAATTTGATTCACTCTGAGGCATCGCCTGAAGAACTTCCTGAAGAGGTTTCTAACTCGAAGGTAGCTAGGAGATCTTCAACATCATCAGCAGCAACAGATCCTTCAATACTGGCTTGAGGCTGAGAAGTGGAAGGCACATTGGGATCAGCCTCGTGTGTCTTGCAAGACAGAGGATTTTCTTCAGCAGGTTTCTCAGTGGGCAAGGTTTCTTCAGACTCGTCGAGTAATTTGCGCAGCTGAATCCGAAGTAAATTCGTTGTTGGTTCACGAGCTGGTAGAGGCGGAGTAATGTGATCTTGAAAGTCTTCAGAAGTAAATCCTTGATCAATGTACTCATAGAGTTCTTGAAGGTGAGAGTGACTCAGTTGCTTCTTTGAGAAAAATTTCTCAAGCAATTTCCATAAACGCTTCTTGTCTGCTGTGATCATGTCCACAACTTTTATTCGGTTGTGAATAGCATTAAGTTCGGCTGCCAGATGCTCTTTCTCTTGATGGTCTTCGGCCATATGCTTCAACAGAAGCTGTTGAGTGCGCATGCTCACTTCAAGATGGGAAGGAGGTTGAATGTTCGGCAGACGATCACGCTTAGGTAACTTTGGTCCACTAAAGGTATTATGATGATCAGAAGGGCTTGACACTGGTGCTTTGCCCGAAGAGAAATCTTCCATAACTTTCAGCGTATCACGCACAGGGGGAATGAAGCTTTTGTGACTGACTTTGGCAAGATATTCAGTTTTCATTGCATAGTCAACCACTTTCTGAATCCAGGGCACAAATACCTTGATAGTTTTTGGACACTAAGCTGAATCCATCAATATGCGCAAGAACATGTCTTCGACATGAAAGATATAACCTTGAGAGATGGCATGGATGGTGTTGCGAAGAACATCAAATATCACATTGTCAGTGTTCATTCCAGCCAGCGGACAGAGGGTGTAAGTGAGAATATGGTATAGAGTCTGATTATCGAATGTCAAGTGCTCAGGCAGGGGAGGACCATTGTAGTCATGAATTTTATCTTCATCCATTGTGCATCGGAAATCTTCATCAGTGATTACATCAATGTTATGAACCCAAATTTCAGTTTTGCCATGTTCAAACAGAGGGAAATGGAAGTGAGATACAAAGTCCATGGCAGAGCATTTGATTCGTTTTCCTTCAGTCATCCATTCCATAATCCACTTTGTGCTATCTGATTCATCTCCGAAGATATATAATGTTGCACAGAATTGAAGAATAACCTCCCTGTTCCATGGATGCTGATAGCCAAAGATATGTGTGAGACCAAAATCTTCAATGTCTTGCAGTATTTGGTTGAAACAACCGATGTTCTTCATAGCAGCAATATTTGGGAACTCATGAGGGAAAATCTTGAGGCTGTCATAAAAAATCCGTGAATAGTATACTTGTCGTGGGAAACCACGGCCACCTATGGGGCCATCAGCCCCTTTTGGTTCGGCGGGGGGATGGACACGTTGC
Organism: Thinopyrum elongatum; assembly: GCA_011799875.1. Taxonomy (NCBI): domain Eukaryota; kingdom Viridiplantae; phylum Streptophyta; class Magnoliopsida; order Poales; family Poaceae; genus Thinopyrum; species Thinopyrum elongatum. Next base: position 305,481,909 of record CM022302.1, on the reverse strand, counting down.
ACAAAGAGCTGAGAAGCATTGCGCAGCACGGCAGAGATCACACGGGCAATCTTTACCCAGGTTCGGGCCGCCGTGAGGCGTAAAACCCTACTCCTGCTTTGGTGAATTGATGGTGGATAATGGTGGTGAAACATAGCATACTCGCCCGGCAAGGTTGCTCTGGGGGCGAGAGTGGCTACACGCGTATGGATATGCGAGGATCCAACCCTTTCTACGGTCGCCACGGGCCTCCTTTTATAGATTAAGGGGTCACCACAGTGGCAAATCAGTCTTTGTGTACTGACTAGATAGCTAACAGTGCTATCATATCTAACTCTGTAGGCTGACAGAGCGCATTAAATGCACCACTCTATATCACATCACAGCTTGCTCGGTAGGCCCTGCCGGGCTGTTTTGCCAGCTTCGTGCCTGCTTGCTTGACACGTCTCAGGACGGGTGTCATATGGTGCTGTTTGCTGTAGGAAGTGGCTGCCATGTGGCAGAAAGCAGCCACTTAGTCACCTTGGAGCTTGACACCACTTCGATTACTGACTTGCGTCGCTTGTGAGGTGGAGCGGTGGAGTGGCTTGCCTCTGCCAGCCCCGACAGGCCCTGCCGGGATGATCTGGGAGCTTACTTCCAGGGCAAAACCCAACCTTGCCAGGCTCGCCTGCCCGGCAAGGCAGGCTCTTCCCTTAGCGATGCCTCATTCCTCTAGCTCGCCTTGGCCTTCTTGACTAGCACTTGGATCCTTCAAAGGAATTGATCCTCCTTGTTTGGTTTGATCTTGGTCTTGCAATCTTGTCTCTGGCCAGTGCACATTCCGTGCAATGGACTCAGGGTCTGTTGCACCGACAGGAGCCCCCGGGCCTGGCATGGACGCGCCGCTGGGCGTCGCCGGGGTAGGCCCTAACCAGTGCACATACAGAAATGTAAGGGCGGCTCCGCCCCTTGAGATCTTCTTTGCTTCTTCATTAACTTGAGCTCGGGTCAATTTCCGGTTTTGCCGCGCGTCGTGCAATGCTTAGGGGAAAAACTGAACCACGATCTGTGGGCGGCCCATGCCCCACGATCACGGGGTAGGAAACTACCATCCCACTTGCCTCCTGCCCCAGAGCGCCTCCGCCACGTGTGTCGCATGCATTGCGCAGGGTAGGTGGTGGACGCGGAGGGTGCGGGAACGGGCGCCATGGCAGAAAGCCAGGCGTCACCGAGTGGTGTAGAGGGGCAGCCCTGATTCCCCGAGCCGTTGGAGGCGCAAAGGGGAGCCGCATTGGAGGAGCAGGGTGGTCGCCTGCTGAGTGAGAGGCCAGCCCCTGCCTCGTTCTTCTATAAAAGGGGGCAGGAGTAGTGTGTCTGCTCACACACTGTCGGGGATATACCCCGCGGGGTAACCCGGCTGGATGTTTGACCCGGCTAGAGCTTGGCGGCTCACTGGTGACCTGCCAGGAGTTTGGCGACTCACGGGTAACCTGCCCGAGCTTGGCGTTTCATTAGTAACTCGGCGGGCGGGTCAGACGGATGACAAGGCCCAAGGCCTAGATGGCCTGCTCATGTTATGGTGGGCCGGTTTAAGAAAAAAGGCATAAGGAATATTCCATTACAAAGGAAGCAAGACTAGGACTCCACTTGTAATAGAGTAATCCTAATCCTACTAGGACTAGTCATGTAACCCGCCCCTTCAACTTATATAAGGAGGGGCAGGGCACGCAAAGAGGGAGGTTTTTTTTACAAGTTTAGACAGACAAGTCGATAGCTCTCGAGAGAGAGGTAGCCAAAGAGCACCCTTGTAATCGTGAGCACCATGATCATTACCAATGAAGCAGGATGTAGGCTTTTACCTCCATCGTGAGGGGCCGATCTGGGTAAAAACCTCGCGTCTCTCGTCCCACTCAACCCCTCTCAAGCTACTACTAGATGCGTTGGCCTCACGACTAAGTCCTCACACTAAGAACATCTGCCGTGACAAATCCACGACAGTTGGCACCCACCATGGGGCTGGCGCACGGTGATGTTGAGTTCTTGGAGGGATCTATCCTAGGGATCGAGAAGTTTGCGATTCGTCGGATGAAGAAGAGCCGCCGAGTTCATTACTTGTAACAGGAATCACAATTTACTTTGGAGCTGGGAGTACAAGGATCAACAGGAATTAGATTGATCAGACGAAGAAGAGCCGGTGTATCACACAGGGCAGCCCAACATGGGATAACTTTGGCAGCAACGGTGTATTCACTAAAATTTGGAGTTGCAAGGAAGTTGGAGTTGCTGTCTGTCCGCCGTCACTGCCGCCCTACGATCCGTAAAATTGCAGTTGTCGGGTCCGATTGCTACTTGGCTACTGTATCAAGCAGTTATCTGATCTGCCACGTTTGTGTTGTCCACGTACGTGGCAAAGCCCTAGCAGTTGCCAAAGCAACGACAACAGGGTCAGGCCCTGTTTGCTTCGTAAGTCCTAAGACTTTTTTTAGCCCAACTAAAAAATCGCTAGTCCCTAAAAAGTCCCTACCTGTTTGTTTCCTGGGACTAAACATGAACTAAAAGACCATGTTACAACTAAAAGTCCCAAAAGACTCTCCCTCAGGGTCTTCTTTCATAAGTCCCAAATGCCCACTTTAAGTCCCTATAAGTCCCTCCTGTTTGGTTTAGATGGGACTAAAAGGGACTTTTTTAAGTCCCTACACCAATAAGTCCCTGTAAACAAACACCCCCTCAGAGACAAGCTGCTATGTTGTTTGCGTTAAAAAGAAAACAAGGAAGGAGTGCTTTACGTTAGGATCGGCTACCATATCCGACATCAACTCAATGTTGGTTCAAGTCCAACAAGACAAAAACAAATCGGATAGCTTCCTAATTATGTGAAGGTGCATGCTACCAAAATAGCTCACGTGAAGTTCGGGAGAACAGCAGCCATGTACTACAGGAACACGAACCTCTAGCAGTAGTACTTGCACGGCTTCCAAAAATTCAAGATCATGTGTGGCAGACCAAAGTACTACTTGGCCAAAAGTGAATCGAAGACACAGTGGATTTATATGAATACTAATGGATGGCTTCTAGTAATATGAAGACCGCAGAAACAAAAGAAAGAGTGGTCCAAATCCGGGTCGCAGGAGTCCATGACGGGAAGTGGATGAGATCACAAAGTCACCTTGGGCCGCCCTATCGCTGCAGTTCCAATTGACGGCCTCCTCTACTGCTCCGAGCTGCCCACCTCACCTCGAGCCACCGCTCGGCCATGCGCCGCTTCAGCAGTGGCCCGTCTCCGCCTCTACTGACTCACCGCGCCGGGTCACTTTCGCTGCTGCTGTGGCCTGCTTTTCGTCACAGTCTTTGGGCGCTCCGGAGATCGCTTAGGGTGCTGCGCGGAGAGCTCGACCGACGACGAAAGCTCCTCCTCGAGCGAAAGCGACGAGGGGGAGACTGACGGCGATGGCGACGGCAGCGGCCGGGAGGGCGATGACTCCGACTCCGGCTGAACGTCGCCCGCACCATCTTCATCAGGCATCAGCACCATCATCTGCACCTGTGTTTTCTTCCCGGCAAGGTGGTTTGCCGGGAAGTTGGATGCAGAGGTGGTGATGGTGCCCCTTGGCCCTTCCAGCAGTCCACCAGCTGGACCCCGGCAGGCTTCGTCTTGGGCTGCAGCTCTGTTAGCCCTGCCATGCCCTGCTGGCCTTGGTGGTGGCGGTCGACGGGTCGCCTCCGCCATGCTCTCCATCGACGTCTTCGTCCACGCCCTCTTGCCCCTGCCGGGCATCCTCTCCTGGAGACTGACAGGGTCGGGCTGAGCTTCTGCCCCGGCACTCCTCTTGCCCTCTTCGCCTTCTACCGCCGTGCCTAGGAGGAGAGGAACAAGAAAAGGCATTATGGGGCACTTATCTTTTTTCAGTCTTAAATCTGTAGGCACTTGCCAAATTTTAGTTCAAATAATGTAATCTCTTGTATCCATGTTTATGTTCCGTGAGACTTGTACTTGTTGATCAGCATATTAATGAAAAAGATAAGCTTGCCGTGCACTTGTGCATGTATGATATCCATGCAGAGGTGAAACACCTCCATACTTTCACGTAAACTAGTAGGTCCCGGTAAGCTACCTTGCCGGCACCCCATAGGACTGCTGCCGTGAGGCCGAGCCTGCCGGGTGCAGAACCTATTGGGAGAGACCAGCCCCCCGCCAACCCCTTTCAGCCAAAGGCTACTATGACCATCCTGACCGAAGCAACGTTCGCGCCAGTAGATGGGATGTCGGGGGTATCGTGCAACATATGCCAGGGGATGGCTTATCGTGGATGGGGACAAAAGTACGTCGCCGGGCTCTAGAAGCGGGAGTGAGCGAGACCGCATACGCTTGCGAATCTTACCCAGGTTCGGGGCTCTCCTAGGAGATAACACCCCTAGTCCTGCTCTGCGGTGTCTCCGCATGATCACTATTTCAACAGGTGGCTACAAGCTTGCTCCTTGAGCTTCCTGGCTGGAGGAGGAAGAAGGGCAAGGCTAACCCTACTCCACTCTCTCTGCATGTGTGTGTGTGTTGCTGTGAGTGCTCGACGAGGCCTCTGCCAAGGAGCCAACTGCCAACCCCCTTGCATGGGGTGACCTAGGGGGTTTATATAGGCCTACCCCCCAGGGATACAATGGTAATCCGGCCGGGCGTAGGACCCGGCCATCTGTGTCTCTGGTCGCCGGCTTCTCCGCCGACTGCTGAGGCCCGCCGCCTGGTGGGTCCCCCCGGCGGTCTCGTCCTCGGCCGACAAGCTGGGCCCACCGCTTGCGGGTCCTGTCGGCTGTGTAGCACTGTAGCCGTGCCACTGATGATGCACGCTTGGTCGGGGAGAGCGTGGATACAGTCCCGCCGCCTGGCGGGAACTCACTGTAGCCATACCCCGTCGTATCTGGTTAATGGCGCATGGACTTCGAGGGAGGAGGAGGGCCGCCTGCTGGGAGCCGGCCTCCCACTGAGCCGACTGGTCTGGGCTTGCCGCCTTCCGGCTTGTCATGGACAGGTAGGGCCTGCCGCCTGCGGGCCGTACTGGCTGCCCGTCGCGGGTGCATAGCTTCCTCTGCCATGGGTGATATCATGAGTGGCATGGCAACAGTCCTGCGTTGGGCGCAGGATGTTGGGGAACGTAGCAGAATTTTAAAATTTTCTACGCATCACCAAGATCAATCTATGGAGTCATCTAGCAACGAGTGAGAGGGGAGTGTATCTACATACCCTTGTAGATCGCGAGCGGAAGCGTTCAAGAGAACGGGGTTGATGGAGTCGTACTCGTCGTGATCCAAATCACCGATGACCGAGCGCCGAACGGACGGCACCTCCGCGTTCAACACACGTACGGAGCAGAGACGTCTCCTCCTTCTTGATCTAGCAAGGGGGAAGGAGAGGTTGATGGAGATCCAGCAGCATGACGGTGTGGTGGTGGAAGCAGCGGGATTTCAGCAGGGCTTCGCCAAGCGCTACTGGAGGAGGAAGAGGTGTCACGGGAGGGAGAGGGAGGCGCCAGGGGCTGAGCTGTTTCTCCCATGCACCTCCCCACTATATATAGGGGTGGAGGGGGCTGGTTTCTTGCCCTCCAAGTCCATTGGGGCGTTGGCAAAGGTGGAAGGAAAGAAATCCCATCCTTTCCCTTCCCCACCGATTGTTATCCCCCTTTTTTAGGGATCTTGATCTTATTCCTTCTAAGGGGGAATCTTGGTGCGCCTTGACTAGGGGTGTGGGGCCTTGCCCCCACTACCCACGTTCATGTGGGTCCCCCCATGCAGGTGGGCCCCACTCCGGAACCTTCTAGAACCTTCTCGGTACAATACCGAAAAATCCCGAACATTTTCCGGTGGCCAAAATAGGACTTCCCATATATAAATCTTTACCTCCGGACCATTCCGGAACTCCTCGTGACGTCCAGGATCTCATCCGAGACTCCGAACAACCTTCGGGTTACCGCATACTAATATCTCTATAACCCTAGCGTCACCGAACCTTAAGTGTGTAGACCCTACGGGTTCGGGAGACACGCAGACATGACCGAGACGACTCTCCGGTCAATAACCAACAGCGGGATCTGGATACCCATGTTGGCTCCCACATGCTCCTCGATGATCTCATCGGATGAACCACGATGTCGAGGATTCAACCAATCCCGTACGCAATTCCCTTTGTCTATCGGTACGATACTTGCCCGAGATTCGATCGTCGGTATCTCGATACCTTGTTCAATCTCGTTACCGGCAAGTCTCTTTACTCGTTTCCGTAACACATCATCCCGTGAACAACTCCTTGATCACATTGAGCTCATTATGATGATGTCCTACCGAGTGGGCCCAGAGGTACCTCTCCGTTACATGGAGTGACAAATCCCAGTCTCGATTCGTGCCAACCCAACAGATACTTTCGGAGATACCCGTAGTGCACCTTTATAGCCACCCAGTTACGTTGTGACGTTTGGTGCACCCAAAGCACTCCTACGGTATCCGGGAGGTGCACAATCTCATGGTCTAAGGAAAAGTTACTTGACATTGGAAAAGCTTTAGCAAACGAACTACACGATCTAGTGCTAGGCTTAGGATTGGGTCTTGTCCATCACATCATTCTCCTAATGATGTGATCCCGTTATCAATGACATCCAATGTCCATGGTCAGGAAACCGTAACCATCTATTGATCAACGAGCTAGTCAACTAGAGGCTTACTAGGGACATGTTGTGGTCTATGTATTCACACATGTATTACGATTTCCGGATAACACAATTATAGCATGAATAACAGACAATTATCATGAACAAGGAAATATAATAATAACCATTTTATTATTGCCTCTAGGGCATATTTCCAACAGTCTCCCACTTGCACTAGAGTCAATAATCTAGTTACATTGTGATGAATCGAACACCCATAGAGTACTGGTGTTGATACCACTGTTGGGGAACGTAGCAGAATTTTAAAATTTTCTACGCATCACCAAGATCAATCTATGGAGTCATCTAGCAACGAGTGAGAGGGGAGTGTATCTACATACCCTTGTAGATCGCGAGCGGAAGCGTTCAAGAGAACGGGGTTGATGGAGTCGTACTCGTCGTGATCCAAATCACCGATGACCGAGCGCCGAACGGACGGCACCTCCGCGTTCAACACACGTACGGAGCAGAGACGTCTCCTCCTTCTTGATCCAGCAAGGGGGGAGGAGAGGTTGATGGAGATCCAGCAGCACGACGGTGTGGTGGTGGAAGCAGCGGGATTTCAGCAGGGCTTCGCCAAGCGCTACTGGAGGAGGAAGAGGTGTCACGGGAGGGAGAGGGAGGCGCCAGGGGCTGAGCTGTTTCTCCCATGCCCCTCCCCACTATATATAGGGGTGGAGGGGGCTGGTTTCTTGCCCTCCAAGTCCATTGGGGCGTTGGCAAAGGTGGAAGGAAAGAAATCCCATCCTTTCCCTTCCCCACCGATTGTTATCCCCCTTTTTTAGGGATCTTGATCTTATCCCTTCGGGATATGATCTTATTCCTTCTAAGGGGGAATCTTGGTGCGCCTTGACTAGGGGTGTGGGGCCTTGCCCCCACTACCCACGTTCATGTGGGTCCCCCCATGCAGGTGGGCCCCACTCCGGAACCTTCTAGAACCTTCTCGGTACAATCCCGAAAAATCCCGAACATTTTCCGGTGGCCAAAATAGGACTTCCCATATATAAATCTTTACCTCCGGACCATTCCGGAACTCCTCGTGACGTCCAGGATCTCATCCGAGACTCCGAACAACCTTCGGGTTACCGCATACTAATATCTCTATAACCCTAGCGTCACCGAACCTTAAGTGTGTAGACCCTACGGGTTCGGGAGACACGCAGACATGACCGAGACGACTCTCCGGTCAATAACCAACAGCGGGATCTGGATACCCATGTTGGCTCCCACATGCTCCTCGATGATCTCATCGGATGAACCACGATGTCGAGGATTCAATCAATCCCGTACGCAATTCCCTTTGTCTATCGGTACGATACTTGCCCGAGATTCGATCGTTGGTATCTCGATACCTTGTTCAATCTCGTTACCGGCAAGTCTCTTTACTCGTTTCCGTAACACATCATCCCATGAACAACTCCTTGATCACATTGAGCTCATTATGATGATGTCCTACCGAGTGGGCCCAGAGGTACCTCTCCGTTACATGGAGTGACAAATCCCAGTCTCGATTCGTGCCAACCCAACAGATACTTTCGGAGATACCCGTAGTGCACCTTTATAGCCACCCAGTTACGTTGTGACGTTTGGTGCACCCAAAGCACTCCTACGGTATCCGGGAGTTGCACAATCTCATGGTCTAAGGAAAAGTTACTTGACATTGGAAAAGCTTTAGCAAACGAACTACACGATCTAGTGCTAGGCTTAGGATTGGGTCTTGTCCATCACATCATTCTCCTAATGATGTGATCCCGTTATCAATGACATCCAATGTCCATGGTCAGGAAACCGTAACCATCTATTGATCAACGAGCTAGTCAACTAGAGGCTTACTAGGGACATGTTGTGGTCTATGTATTCACACATGTATTACGATTTCCGGATAACACAATTATAGCATGAATAACAGACAATTATCATGAACAAGGAAATATAATAATAACCATTTTATTATTGCCTCTAGGGCATATTTCCAACACAGGATGCCTGCTCGGTGCGCAGCACTGTGGCCACGCCCCACCCTGGATTCGGGGGTGGCAGGCCGGTACTGTAGCCATGCCCTGTCTCATCGTGTTTATGTTGGTGTTGACTTTGAGGGCGTGAGGGGCCGCCTGCTAGGACTCGGCATCCCAGGAGGCCGCCTGCCAGGAGTCGGCCTAATTTAGGGCCGTCTTATGGACTCCGCCGCCTCCCGGCTACCGGCTGCTTGGACCAGCCGGCCTCAAGAATGCGGCCCTTGTCCTTGATGTTTGAGGGGCGCAGCCTGCCCCGATGTCTTGAAAATACCAAAGGGAGCTGATGGGGCTACCCATGGTCATTTACTCCAACAGTAGTCCCCGAAGCTGATGAGGCGCTGTGGCTGAAGGGGCGAGAAGCCTCAGCAGCTTCATATTCCGGGTTGTCTGGTATTCTGCTTCGTCTGTCTTCCGAGGTGCCGACTGGTAGGTGTCGGCCATGACCAGGCTGGCCGCCTGGTGATTTCGAAACGTCGTGGTGGGAACCAGGTGGCATGCTAGTCAGGCATCAGACTTGCCGCCCGCGCAGGCCGGCCACGTGGCGTCGTCAGGTCAAGCCGGTCTGCCAGCCCACGCGCGCGACGGGATGGCGCCGCAGGCCGGGGCCCACCACTACAGTGCCTCGGCCCACGCGCGGATCCGCTACGGCCGAGGCGAACTGTCGGACTTCCGTGGTAGTTAATACGCGCCTTTACTGTCGCCGTAATAGTGGGATCGTGGGGGAGTGGGCGTAGTTAATCCCATGATCCCCCACGCCCCCGTCCCCTCGGCTTCCCCCCCTGGGGCAATAAGTTGGGGGAGGAGGGGGGCGGCAGATGCACGTGCGCCCTCCTCTCCCTTCGCCGTTCTTCATTTTCTCCGCTGCCGTCGAAGTGCTGCCGCAGCCCGCCGTCGTCGAGCGTCCTCTCGCTGCAGCTGCCCTGCTCCGCCAGAGTCTCGCCCACTCGCCACCGCGCCGCGCCTGCGATGAGCTCCTTCGTCCATGGCGCGCTCACGAGCCGGCGACTGGGATGGCTCCAACGTCCATGATGACCATCTCTTCTTCTTCCGCCAAACACGGCGGCTGCCCCGGGAGGCGAACGTGCAGGTGCGCGTTCCCCCCGAAGCAGAGATCTCGCCGGCACCAGAAGACGATGAACGCGTCGTCTTTCGGTCCCATTTCCTTCGCGGCTTCGGCCTTCCGGCTAGCGACTTCCTCCGCTCCTTCCTCGACTTCTACCGAGTCCAGCCGCACCACCTCACGCCAAACACGGTGGTGCTGCTGGCCGCCTTCGTCACCATGTGCGAAGGGTACCTCGGCACTCTCCCCACTCTCGAACTCTGGGGGGAGTGCTTCTACCTCAAGCTGGGCACCGCCGCCAAGGGCCAGGCTGCTCAATGCAGAGCCTGTGTGGCGGTGCGGCGCCCGGGCACCGGGAACCGCTTCCCGCCTATCTTCTTGCTGCAGTAGGCCAAGCTATGGCAGAAATCCTACTTCTACGTCAAGAACATCCACCCGACAAGCGACTACGTCAACTTGCCAGCCTACGCAGCCGGCCTGCCAGCCGAGCCGCGCGCCAACTGGAAGTACAGGCCGAGTTCCCTATCGGCCGCCTCCTCCGCCGCCCTTGCCCGACTTCAGACGATGTCGAAGTCGGAGGGCCTGAAGGGCTCGGACTTGCTGGCTGCCTTCGTGATGCGCCGAGTGTTCCCCCTCCAAGCCCGGCCTCACATCATCAGCTGCATGAGCGGGCACCGGGACCCGTGCCGGATGTGCACACGGGACCTGCCGGACATGGAGGTGGTCCGGCTGGTCAACTACATCTCCAACTGCAAGCTGTCGGAGGTGGACTGGCGGTTCGGCATGCGGCCATACGACCTCGCACATCCACCGCCTGCGGTGAGTTTTGTAATTCTTTTCTCTTTGCTGGTCCGAGCTCTTGTTTTGCCGCCTGACCAGTCGGCCATGGTGCAAGTCCTCCCGGCCCAGTCGGCTGCCGGCGCTCTGGATCCAGGTCAGGAGTATATGCCGGATCGAATGAGGAGCGACGTGGAAGACCCCGACTTGGGGGTGGCCGCCATGGAGGAGGACGACGCCACAGGTGGCGGCGGTGGAGCAGGCGGCTCCGGGGGAGGAGGCGGCCTTGAGGACTGGCCGGACGACGATGAGGAGGAGAACGAGCTGCGCCGCCCGCATGGCACCGACAGGGCGCGCACGAGCTCCTCAGCCGCGCCGACCGCACCAGGCGGCCCAAAAAAGTGTCGGGCCGGCTCGTTACTGTTCGGCAGCCGGCCGAAGAAGTCCAAGAACGCGACCACCACGACCAAGCGGCAAGAGGCCGCCACAAGAGCGGCCCAGTTCCAGAGGGCCCCGAAGCAGCCCCCGATGGTGTCCGCGTAAGTGCTTGGCTGTGTTTTCCTTTCTTCTTCCTTGCAAACTTTTTCTGAGTTTTTCTCTTGTCTTGCTTGATTCAGGGCCCCACTCACTCTTGAGCGGTCTACCGCTGCCTCCGTGATCGGGGAGGCAGAAGGCTCCGCCAATAACCGCCGCGTGGATCCGCACGCCGACCTCCGTGCGGCGACGGAGAGGAACGCACGGGAGGCGCGCGAGGAGCGGGAGGAGGCGGAGAGGCAGGAGGCGGAGGCGGCCAAGGCAGCGCGGGCGGACGCCGCTACCAAGGCTTGGGCGGACGCGGCCGCTAGGGCGTAGGCGGAAGAAACCGCGCGCGGCCAGGCCCCGCAACTTGTCATTCCGTTGCGCGCGGCGCTGCCAGCGCCAGAGATCCTGGTGCCGACTGGAGGAGTCGGCGATGACCAGCCGATCGTGGAGAGGGGAGGAGGCGACGCCATCGTCTCGGAGGCGGAGGTGCCCCTGCAAGCGCCAACTGCCGAGGCCCGAGGCAATCGGCCTGATGTGCCACCGGCGTCGCTGATCGGTATCGAGTTGGTGGTGGGGGCGACTCCCGTGGTCCGCCCTTCGGTGCGCCGGCGTTAGGCGAAGGCGGCCTCGGTGCCGCGGGCGCAAAAGGTCGGGGCCGCGAGCTCGTCGGCCCTAGACGCAAAGGCCACCAGTGCCCCCCCACCGGAATGGACGCCTGGGGGCGGGACTGGCGTGCTGAACAAGGCCCCGCAGGACATTCAGGCCTAGCTCCAGGCCCAAGGCGCCGCCCTCCAACAGTGTACGAAGACGTTCTTGGCGACGCGGACGGCCGTTCGGGTATGCTTCTTTGCTTTGTTTTTTTTTCCTTGCAGTCTTCCGTGGGGGCGCACCAGTGCACCCACTGGGTGTAGCCCCCGAGTTTCGGGCCGGCTGCTGAGAAGGCGGCTCGGAACTTTAAGGTAGCTTCCGAGTGCTAACTTGTTTCCTCTTCTTTTGTCTTTGTTGCAGGACTACCACAACATCCGCGCAGCCGCCTTCAACTCCCAGGTCCAGGAGTTTGCTAAGCGGACCGCCGACCTCACCGAAAGCCGGCGTAAGCATTCTGTCTTCTTCCTCGCGGGGGCGCGTCAGCGCACCCGCTGGGTGTAGCCCCCGAGATTCGGGCCGACTGCTGAGCAGTCGGGCCGGATCTTCTGGCAACCACTTTCTTTTTTGGTCATCTTTGTTGATTGTCCTCTCTTTCTTATTTTTGCAGGAGCCAACGGCACACTGCAGCAGCATCTGGGCGAAGTCCAGACCGAGCTGCGCGTCAAGGAGGAGGAGCACCGTAAGGTGGCCCTGGAGCGCGACCGTCTGGCCAAGAAGTTGGCGGACCAGGCGGACCAGCACAAGGCGGATCTCCAGAAGCTCAAGGAGGCGGAAGGCGCCCTTTAGGCCGAGTTTGAGGTCGAACACTCAAAGTGTGGCGAGAAGGAGGCGATCCTCGCCGCTGGCTACGGCGAGATTGAGGACATGATCGACGGTAAGCTTCTTTCTTTGGAATAGCTGCCGACTCCATCGGGAGTCGGCTTCTGATCTCTGTTTTTCTTTTGCGTAGACTTCTTTCCTGGCCACGCCGTCGCCGTCAGCCAGGCCATCGAGGCGCGGCGCGACCGGCGTAGGAGGGAAGGAGTGGCGATCCTGCTCGACGCGCCTCGGAACATGAACGAGTAGCTCCTGGCCGTCAGGACGCGTTTACAGCCGGTTCACTGTCTGCTCCGCCACCTTCAGCGTGCCGGGTCTCAGCTGGTTTCCGCCCTCTGGCCAGGCAGCCAGGCTCCGCGCACCCCCAGTCGGACCGCCGACTGGTTGGAGGCGGCAATCGGCCGCTTTGAGGCTTGGAGGGGCTCCTTCGCTCGGGCAGGCGCCCGAAGAGCCTTGGAGTTTGTCAAGGCGTGGTATCCTGGGCTGGACCTAGCCCAGTTGGCCACGTTCCGGCAGGAGGCCATGGAAGAGTTGGTGGCAGCGGGGCCCACGATCACTCATCGTGCGGTGGCGATCGCCGAGTACAACGACACCGGCATCTTCTTCCCCGAGCTGGACGAGGAAGGTGCCGAGGTACCGATGGACTGGTTCGGGCTGAACCCGGATGAAGGCGAGGACTCGGCGGAAGAAATCGCCTCAAGCGATGAAGGCGAGGACGAGGAAGATGAGGATGGTGAAGGCGACGCACCGGAGGGCAGAGTGGACGCCCAGCCTCAGCTTGATCGGGCCTCGAGCAACGAGCCGCGTGCGAGTGCACCGACTGCTGCTGAAGGCGACCAAGCCGAGACTCGCCAGACGGCCACTCCACCAGCTGGCGCCACCCACTCCACCAACCTGCCGGACCCGCCTGTTGCTCGTTTGGCCTAGGCTGCCAACTTATCTTATCTTTTCCTGCTTTGGTAATCTTTAGAACAAACTTTGTTAAATTCGCGCAGTTCCACCCGCTTGGTGTATTCAAACTTTGTTGAATGCTGGCCGAGGGCCTCTTGCTATGTGATTTAATTCTCGCACGAGATGTGCTTCGCCGAGCTCTGACTTGTCTTGCTTTCTGTTCTTTTGGCTTTTTCCTTTGCCGCTTTCCCTTGGCTGCCGCCTTGCCGGCCAGACAGCCATTCTCGGTCTGCTGGCCGGGTCAAGTACTTGGCCATTTTGGGAAGACAAGTACTTTGGCCGCTTAGAACATAGCAATTTAAGTGAGAAGCCGGCTGGCCGGCTGCTCAGCAACCGGACGGCTAGGCGAGGAGCCGACTTGGCCTATGTGGGTGCTTTCGTCCTTAGCCATTTTTCATGTGAGCACCATTTCTTGCCTTTGACTCTTGCCTGCCAGATAGTCGCTCTGCGAGCTGCGGCTTATGGCAAGGGTGGGCTTAGATGCCGGCACACTACTTGTCCGACTGCAGGTAGAGCCAACATAGTACAAGGCGGCAAGCCCCCGGGCCGACTGGTCGGACCCGATGCTGGGCGTAGGAATGAAATAACATACTCACAGGCATGAAACTTATCATTCAGATAAGAAAGGTAGCCCCCGAGTGCTCCTCGAGGGACCCGGTGCCTTTGCCCTTAGTACAAAAGGTAGCGTGGTACATACTGTATTTAACTGTAAAATCTTCGAAGATGATTTGCGTTCCATGGGCGCTCTGCTTCCTTGCCGGAATTGTCCCTTTTGCGCGCCCTGGGCTTCTGCGCGTCGATGAGGTAATAGGAGTCGTTGCCCAAGGCTCTGCTGATGATGAAGGGGCCTTCCCAAGGGGCCGAGAGCTTGTGCTGGCTGGCTGTTCGCTGGATCAGCCGGAGCACAAGGTCTCCCTCTTGGAAGGATCGTGGCTTGACCTTCCGACTGTAGTAGCGGTGTAGGCTCTGCTGGTAGATGGCGGACCGGCTGAGTGCTAACAGCCGGCCTTCTTCCAGCAGATCGATGCCGTCTTCACGTGCTTCCTTCGCCTCTGCCTCCGTGTACATGGTGCGCGAGGCGAATCGAACTCGATGTCAGTTGGGATGACGGCCTCGGCCCCGTATACGAGGAAGAAGGGAGTGAAACTGGTTGATCTGTTCGGAGTGGTGCGGAGACTCCAGAGGACGGCTAGCAGCTCGTCGATCTAGCAGCCGGCCGAGCGCTCCAGCGGCTCGACCAGTCGGGGTTTGATGCCGGATAAGATGAGGCCGTTTGCTCGTTCTACCTGGCCGTTTGACTGCGGATGGGCAACGGACGCTAAGTCCAGTCGGATGCCCTGCGTCGAGCAGAAACGGGCCAAGGCGCCTTTGGCAAAGTTAGTGCCATTGTCGGTGATGATGCTGTGTGGTACACCGTACCGGACAGTGAGATCCGCGATGAAGGTCACAGCAGTTGGACCATTTAGTTTCTTGATTGGTTTTGCTTCAATTCACTTGGTGAATTTGTCCATGGCGACCAGCAGATGGGTCATGCCACCGCGTGCTGTCTTGAACGGGCCCACCATGTCCAGCCCCCAGACGGCAAAGGGCCAGGTAAGGGGGATGGTCTTGAGTGCAGAAGCCGGCAGATGTTGCTTGGAGCTGAATTTTTGGCACCCCTTGGATTTCTTGACCAGATCCTTGGCGTCCTCCAAAGCAGTCGGCCAGAAGAAACCATGGCGGAAAGCTTTGGTGACAAGGGATCTGGAGGCCGCGTGGTGGCCGCACTCGCCTTGGTGTTTGTCTCTGAGGATTGCCTTGCCTTTCTTTGGTTCGACGCAGCGTTGGAAAACGTCGGTCACACTGCGCCTGACAAGCTCTCTGTTTACTTCGTGTAAGCTCCTACCCGGAGTTGCACCTGTCGGGCCGAGATCTCATCAACTGGCAGCTCTCCGCTTACCAGAAAGTTGAGGACGGGCTGCGCCCATGATGGTGCTTTGACTTCATCCGCTGTCATTACGGCCACTGAAACTAGGGCGGTTGGGATGGGAGGTGGTGGGGTGGAGTCGGCCGCGTCTTGCTGCGTTGTTGAAGTCCCCGGGATGGCCGCTGCAGCCCTCGGGCCGGGTTGTAGAGTCCCTGGGCTGGGTGCGACTGCCGCAGTCCCCGAGCCGCCTGCCGAAGTCCCCGGGCCGGCTGCTGCAGCCCCTGGGCCGGGTTGCGAAGTCCCCAGGCCGGGTGCGACTGCTGCAGTCCCCGTGCCGCTTGCCGAAGTCCCCGGGCCGGCTGCTGTAGCCCCCGGGCCGGGTCCGACTGCTTCGGGAGCAGCCGGCATGAAGATGGATTCTGATTCCGGGGAAGGCTTGATAGACGGCTTGCGGAGGCACTAAAGGGACACGACGGCTGGTATGGCTTGCCTGGTGGAGCCGATCCGTGCCAGTGCGTCTGCTTGCTCATTGTCGGCCCGTGGCACGTGAAGGAATTCACACCCATCAAAATATCCGCTGATCTGCTGGACGAGGAAGCGGTAGCTCGCCATATTTGCATCCTTGGCATCCCAGTCACCGGACGACTGTTGGACCACCAAGTCCGAATCGCCGTAGCACAGAATCCGACGGATGCTAATCTCCTTGGCCAGCCGGAGTGCGTGTACTAGCGCATCATACTCGGCCACGTTGTTGGAGGTGACAAAGTGGATTTGCAGCGCGTATCTGAGCTTGTCACCTTTGGGAGAGGTGCGCATCTTCGAGCCATCAAAGTGCATCCGCCAATGAGTGGAGTCTGGAGCTGGCGGCAGGTACTGGGTCTCGGCCCAGTCGACGAGGAAGTCGGCCAGTGCTTGGGACTTGATGGCGGCGCGAGGCTGGTAGAAGATGGTGTAGGGGGCCAGCTCGATGGCCCACTTGGCCACTCGGCCCGATGCATCTCTGCTGCCTATGATCTCCACAAGCGGGGCGGTGCAGACGACCGTGATGGGATGCTCTTGAAAGTATGGCTTGAGCTTCTTGGCGGCAAAATGCACGCCATAGCACAACTTTTGGTAGTGGGGGTAGTTCTGCTTGGAAGCTGACAGCACCTCACTCAAGTAGTAGACGGGCCTCTGGACCGGCAGCGCCTTGCCGTCCTCTTGGCGCTCTACCACCATAACTGTACTGACCACCCGGCTGGTGGCGGCGATGTAGAGAAGCAAAGGCTCCTTGGCAGCCGGGGCGGCCAGGATGGGCGGCGTGGTCAACATCTTCTTGAGCTGGAGGAACGCCTCGTCCGCCTTGTCGTTCCACTCGAAATGAGTGGTCTTCTTCATCAGCTGGTACAGGGGAAGAGCCGTCTCGCCCAGCCGACTGATGAAGCGGCTGATGGATGCTAAGCAGCCGGTGAACTTCTGAACGTCTCATAGTCGGGTGGGCCTCTCCATCCTCTCGATGGCCTTGATCTTGACAGGGTTGCACTCTATGCCGCGCTCTGAGACAAGGAAACCGAGGAGCTGGCCGACTGGCACTCCAAAGACACACTTCTCTGGGTTGAGCTTGATTTGAAAATGGCGCAGATTATCAAAAGTTTCCTTGAGATCTTCCAGGAGGGTACCGCGCTTCTCCGTCTTCACCACAATATCATCTACATAGACGTGGGCATTTCTGCCGAGTTGCTTGAGGAGGCACTTCTGGATGCAACGCTGGAACGTGGCACTGGCATTTCACAAGCCGAATGTCATGGTCAGGTTGCAGAAGGCTGCGAATGGTGTGATGAAGGCGGTCTTCAGGCGGTCGGCCGGGCTTAACTTAATCTGGTGGTACCCCGAATAGGCATCCAAGAAACTCAATAGCTCGCATCCGGCTGTGGAGTCTATCACTTGGTCAATCCGAGGCAAGGCGAATGGATCCTTCGGGCAAGCTTTGTTGAGGCTGGTGTTGTTAATACACATGCGCCATTTGTTGTTCTTCTTTAGTACAAGGACTGGGTTGGCTAGCCACTCTGGGAAGAATACTTCCATAATGAAGCCGGCTGCTAGAAGCCGGGCTATCTCTTCACCAACAATTCCTCTCTTCTCCTCCGACAGGCGGCGGAGGGGTTGTCTGATTGGTTTTGCATCTACTCTGACATGTAGCTTGTGCTCGGCGAAATCCGTCGGAACACCCGGCATGTCCTTTGGAGACCACGCAAAGATGTCCCGATTCTCACGGAGGAAATCGACGAGCTCGCTTTCCTATTTGCTGTCAAGGTGAGCTCCTATGACAGCGAACTTCTCCGGGTGCTCTGCGTCCAAGGGTATCTTCTTGGTTTCTTTGGTCGGCTGGAAAGAGCCCTGAGCTTCTGACTCCTTGGGATCTGGCGATAGGTCCGGCTGCTTGCCGGCCATGGCCACAACCCGGTCAAGGAGCCGCTTCTCGGCAGCAATCACAAGGGACTCGGCCAGCCGAGTGCTGGCTGCAGCACACTCGGCAGACTTCTGGTAGTCGCCGGCTATGGTGATAATGCCCTTGGTGCCCGGCATCTTCATCTTGAGGTAGGCGTAGTGGGGGACCGCCATGAACTTGGCCAGAGTAGGCCGGCCAATCAACGCGTGGTAGGGGCTCTCAAGGTCAACCACCTCAAACCAGATTGGCTCTCGGCGGAAGTGACTCTTGTCTCCAAAGAGGACGTCTATCCTGATCTTGCGGATTGGTGAGCAGGATAGGCCAGGCACAATGCCATGGAAGACAGTCCGGCTGGGCTGGAGCTGTTTCTCTTTGATGCACAACTTCTCCATGGTGTCGCGGTAGAGGATGTTGATGCTGTTACCGCCGTCTATCAGAATTCGGGAGAAACGAGCAGCTCGCCTCTCTGTTGCGAAGGTGGCATCCAACACCAGGGCATAGGAACCCGGAGAAGGCATCACCTCTGGGTGGTAAGCTCGGCTCCAACTGATCGGCTTCTCCGACCAGTGCATGAACTCTGGGGCTTCAGAGGTGACAGTATTCACTTCTCGGCGCTGTTGACGCCGGCTGTGCCTGTCGTCAGTCACGCTGGTGAAGACGACATAAGCTCCATGCTCTTCAGGAAACTCGTCTTGGATCGCGCCGACTGGTCGGACCGCCGGCTGCTGGGGAGGCGGAGGCGGCGGGCCAGCAGGTGGCGGAGGCAGTCCTTCGCCTCTGGCGATGCAGGTGAGCCAGTGGCACTTCCGGGTGGTGTGGTTGGATGGCTTCGCGCCGCTGTGGAACTTGCAGGGACGTCGAGGGTTTGCTCAAACGAGAAGGCGGGCAACCAGGCAGGCTTGCCGTCCCTCTGGCGTTTGGGGCCGGGCTGCTCTTCTGGCTGCTGGTCTTCGACTGTCGCCACCTGCCGGCTGGTGGTAGCCGGCTGCGGGGCCTTGCGCTTATTGTCGTTTGGCTGTTGGCGCCGACTGGAATCACCAGCCGGTGTCTGAGGAGCCGGAGGGAGCATCTTTCCTGACGCATCCACCCGGAGTTCCGACTTCATGGAGGAGTCGGCAGTGGCATACTTGTCCGCTATGATCAACAGCTCATTGAGCGTGGCCGGCTCGTCACAGAGGAGCCGGTGCTTGAGTAAGGTGCCCTCCCGGCACCCGGCAGTGAAGTATTCAATGGCTTGCACCTCATGAACCCCTT
Source organism: Thinopyrum elongatum (assembly GCA_011799875.1). Lineage (NCBI taxonomy): Eukaryota > Viridiplantae > Streptophyta > Magnoliopsida > Poales > Poaceae > Thinopyrum > Thinopyrum elongatum. The sequence continues at coordinate 305,462,882 of CM022302.1, read as the reverse complement.
CGCAGGAGTTGCGCAGCTCAGCCCACCACCTTAAGTATTCGCGGGTGGACTCGATCGGGCCTTGGACGCATAGGGAGAGCTGGCGAGGCTTGGGCGGCCGCTTGTAGGTGCTGGTGAAGTTGCGGATGAAAACTTCGGTGAAGTCTAGCCAGCTGTTGACGCTGTAGGGCTTGAGGCTGTTTAGCCATGTCCGGGCCGTGCCCTGGAGCATGAGCGGAACATACTTCACGGCGACACGCTTGTTGCCATTCGCTATGTTGATAGCAGTGGAGTAGTCGACCAGCCAATCTTCCGGCTTCACAGAGCCGTTTACTTAGGAGTGTCCCGAGGGAGCGAGAACCCTTTGGGGAAGGGCTCATCGCGAATGCGGGGGCCGAAACAAGGCGGGTCGATTGCATCTTCTTCTTCCAACACCAGGGACCGAGCCAAGCGGTCGATCCAGTTGCGGGCATCGTTCTCTCCGACTCCTTCGCGGGGGCCCAGCCGGCACCCGAGAGTCGGATGCTCAACAAGCGGCGGAGAGGCGCGCCTCTCCCTGCGTGGGGGAGGGGGCTGACGATCGTCCCGCCGCTCCACTGCTCATGGGCGGCCGTCTTGGTCCCGCTCGATGGAGATGCGGGTGCGCCTGCGGCTGGCAACCGGCTCTGGGTCTCCTCGGTCGCGGGCGCTGGCTGACGGCGTCCGGGAGGTCGCGCCGTGCTCCCGACGAGGGGGAAGGTTTCCAGCCTGCAGGCCGGGTTCCACCACGTGGCGGCCGGCTTCTTGCTGCACGGCGGCCGCGTCGATGAGCTGCTGGACGTGCTCCGTCATGCAGCAACATTCATCGCCCTCCAGGCAGTCCAGCTCGTCTGCCACTGCCTGGGCAGCGCGCAAGTTCTCCATGGGCGTGGCGTAGACCGGGCGGTCGGCCCCCAACATGCTAGCGATGGCGGCGCCGCGCTGCCGGACCGTGCCCGCGCGGCTGGGCTCGTCAGCAGCCGGTGTGCCACAAACGGCGCGGTCGATCTCGCGGTGGTAAGCCTCGGTGAGGCGTCTCATGGCCGCCAACTTGTTGGCGCTGTCGAGAAGTGCGATACGGCATGCCTCCAGCGTTTCACCGCTCGCACCGGGCGCTACGGGAGTGGACAGGTCCCGCATTGCCGCCTGCAACGGGTCCCGGCTGGCCTGGTCGGAGGTTCCGTCATGGCTGATGACCAGCACCTCAGTGACGGTGCTGGTGCCGGCGCTGCTGTCTGCAGCGGGAAGTGGATCGTCGAAGATCACCACTTCACCGGGGAAGGCATCAGGAAGCGCGACGTCGGCGTCGACGACCATGTCGACGAGCAGGTCGGTGGAGCCAACGGACTCCGGGTCGGAGACTGGCTCATCGGCTATCTGAAGCTTGCCGAGGAGATCGACGAGGCAGCTATCGGAGCTAGCTGCGCCCGCGTCGAGTGCGGGCTCGTCGAAGAGGCGGGTCCTGCCGATGAGATCACCGAGATTGCTTGCGGCACAAACAACTTCCACGCCGCGCAGCGTGTCGGCGCAAATGCCGTCGGGCGTGCCTGGCTGGCTGCGATCGCCAGGGAGGAAGAGGGTTCTCGTCCAGAACGTGTTTCCGGACGAAGGTGCACCTAGCCCCACGGTGGGCGCCAAATGTCGGGGGTATTGTGCGACATATGCCAGGGGATGGCTTATCGTGGATGGGGACAAAAGTACGTCGCCGGGCTCTAGAAGCGGGAGTGAGCGAGACCGCGTACGCTTGCGAATCTTACCCAGGTTCGGGGCTCTCCTAGGAGATAACACCCCTAGTCCTGCTCTGCGGGGTCTCCGCATGATCACTATCTCAACAGGTGGCTACAAGCTTGCTCCTTGAGCTTCCTGGCTGGAGGAGGAAGAAGGGCAAGGCTAGCCCTACTCCACTCTCTCTGCGTGTGTGTGTGTGTGTTGCTATGAGTGCTCGACGAGGCCTCTGCCAAGGAGCCAACTGCCAACCCCCTGGCATGGGGTGACCTGGGGGGTTTATATAGGCCTACCCCCCAGGGATACAATGGTAATCCGGCCGAGCGTAGGACCCGGCCGTCAGTGTCTCTGGTCGCCGGCTTCTCCGCCGACTGCTGGGGCCCGCCGCCTGGTGGGTCCCCCCGGCGGTCTCGTCCTCGGCCGACAAGCTGGGCCCGCCGCTTGCAGGTCCTGTCGGCTGTGTAGCACTGTAGCCGTGCCACTGATGATGCACGCTTGGTCGGGGAGAGCGTGGATACAGTCCCTCCGCCTGGCGGGAACTCACTGTAGCCATACCCCGTCGTATCTGGTTAATGGCGCACAGACTTCGAGGGAGGAGGAGACCCGCCTGCTGGGAGCCGGCCTCCCACTGAGCCGACTGGTCTAGGCTTGCCGCCTTTCGGCTTGTCATGGACAGGTAGGGCCCGCCGCCTGCGGGCCGTACTGGCCGCCCGTCGCGGGAGCATGGCTTCCTCTGCCACGGGTGATGTCATGAGTGGCATGGCAACAGTCCTGCGTTGGGCGCAGGATGCCTGCTCGGTACGCAGCACTATGGCCACGCCCCGCCCTGGATTCGGGGGTGGCAGGCCGGTACTGTAGCCATGCCCTGTCTCATCATGTTTATGTTGGTGTTGACTTTGAGGGCGCGAGGGGCCGCCTGCTAGGACTCGGCATCCCATGAGGCCGCCTGCCAGGAGTCGGCCTACTTTAGGGCCGTCTTATGGACTCCGCCGCCTCCTGGCAACCGGCTGCTTGGACCAGCCGGCCTCAAGAAGGCGGCCCGTGTCCTTGATGTTTGAGGGGCGCAGCCTGCCCCGATGTCTAGAAAATACCAAAGGGAGCTGATGGGGCTACCGATGGTGTCGGGACCGGTCTTCCAGGATATTAATTTCCCAGTAAACGGCCCTTGTGCTCACCAGCCCTAGGATTACTGTTAGCTGATGAGACACAAACTTGATACAGAAATTCCAAGCAAAATATAAAATATGAAGTACAAGACCATTCTGGCCTATGAGTACAACAAATGGTTTCTAGTGGTTGATGGCGGAAGTGGTTTGCGGATTATCAGTGTCTATGGGACTCCATTTCCCACAGGAACAACTGACCTGGATAACTCCTATCTTTTCGTAACTGCTGTCTTCGATGCCTAGGTTCCGGGCTGTCGTCGTTGCGCTTCTCTCCAAGCGAGAAATCTAGCCAAGACAATAGCCAGGGACAAGCCAGTGAGTACTTTGAATGTACTCGCAAACATTATGAACACAGGTATAATATAACATTAGCCAGTCGTGAAATAAAAAAAATCATGCCACATGCAAGGAGGCCATTCAGAATTAAATATGAAAAAGCAATTAGATAATAAGAATAAAATAAACCGATCGGGTGTCTGAAGCGACGCCTCGAAAGGATAAAAATATAAAGCATGCCTCAGTCGGGCGTCTGAGCGACGCCACATAAAGGGCTTGTAAGGGAAATTAAATAATCAGCATGCCACAGTCGGGCGTCTCCGCGACACCACATAAAGGGCTTATAAAGAAATAGATAGTAGGCATGCCACAGTCGGGCGTCAGCGACACCACATAAAGGGCTTATAAAGAAAGTAAATAACAAACGTGCCACAGTCGGGCGTCTGAGCGACACCACATAAAGGGCTTATAAAGGAATTAAATAACAAGCATGCCACAGTCGGGCGTCTGAGCGACACCACATAAAGGGCTTATATAGGAATAAACACAGTGAATATCCAGGAGGTAGAACCGTCCCAGGGATACTCAATAATTCAAATAATACAAATGGTTAGTCCATAATAATAATAATCATAATCATCATATGTCACATGTCATGATCAATGTTCTGGTTTAGCAGTTTTTTTCCTCCGAAGACCGACACTAAGACCGACACTTGACCCATCCCAGACTGTAGTCCTTAACCATGGACACGGCTATTCGAATAGATATAATCTCTGCAGAGGGTATACTCTTTACCCACGAGTAACGGATTCCTTTAGTCCATCGGGACTAATTCCGTTTACGGCCTTTTAATTGTAAAACACACCTGACCCGCACACACCAGCTTAACTTACCGGTGTCTAGAATCACCCACGACACCCGTTCAGCAAAACTCTAAGTGGGGAGGCTACAACCTCGACTAGCATGGGATCACAAAATTTATAACGCGCGCAAACTAGGGGAGCTACCCCCTCGGCTCCAACCGAAAACACCCATGCCCCCGGACCAGGTGGCATGTCTACCGGATGCAGCCGGTATCTTCCACCATGGCCCCTCTGTACGGTGTGTGCTAAGAAAGGGGTTGACAACTTACTGAATCGTACCCTGCCTAAGGCAGGGACAAGTGGTAGTATGAAGCAAGTATGGGGGTTACTGGCACAAGACTCGATCTATGGTCGTCTCAGGAGGTTTAAGTGTTCCCTGCATGATTAGCATAACAAATATATTTCACACCAACAGACAGAATCACCACTCATCATACCTCACCATGCCTCACTGAATATACCCGTCTCAGCGAAATATCAGTGACAAGCTCGCGTCCACCCAAGACAGAGACTTTCCCGGATTCCTTCCGGTAGGCACGAAAGGCATATGAGGGTGATTACTATCACAAGCATATCAAATCCCAACAGCAAGGAATCTTCATTATGCACTCATGAGTATGATCAAATCATCACATAAAATAACGAATACTTCGCGTCAAGGTGGTGTTGTATTCGCATCAAACAACACACAACAAATATTATGCCAGGGTTCAGAATGCTTGCCTTTAGTGTGTGGAGAAGTAGGGTGCACCACAAAACTTTTGAAGGTTGCTTCCCTCTCCATTTCCTATTTTTGAAAATATTTGAATCAACACGCCATTCAAAAACAGTACAAAAAAATTGTTCAGAAAATTTTCAAATAAACATGACAATAAACTAGACAAAATTTGAGAAACAACAGAAAAAGAATCAAGTCAAATGGAGTTGTATTTTAAAAGTTATTGCCAGTCAAAGTTCAGGTCAAAATCTGTTTTTAAATAAAACAGAAAAAGGAAAACGGTTCGGGGACGAATACGTTTTCCAGAGACAGAAAACGTATACCCAATAGTACGCGTACTCGCGGAGAAGACGTACTCGAGGGCCAGCGTCATTGGCGGTTGGGTTGTGACACCGACAGGTGGGGCCCACCTGTCGGGTTTATCTCCCTCCTCACGCGCGCTCCTGGCCAGAGACAGAGGCCGGCTCCGGCGATGATTGTCGGCGCTAGGGGGCACCATCTCCGGCGCTGGGCACACCGGCGTGCTCAGGGGGATATGCCGCGTCGGTTGGTGGGGGAGGTGGATACCGAGAGGCTCAGGGTTGAGCAGAGCTTCAACAATGGCGGGAGGTGGTCACGGCCAAAAGGGGGGTTCTCCTACGGTGGCTCCCGAGCACCATTTAACAGGGGGAAGGGCCTAAGGGAGGCAGAGGTTACCTATTATAGGCACCGGAGGGGAGGATGGGGCTCGGGTGGCCTCGAATTTAGCATGGGGCGGCGGTGGCCGAACTGACCAGAGACGAGGAAGATGACCTCTTCCGGTCGTTCTGATTGCTGCGGGGGCTTTAGAGGGGAGGCAGGAGGTCGTCTGAAGGTCTGGTTGAGCTCGAGGTCTCTATTAATAGCGCAGTGAGGCGGTTCCCGTGACGGCCGGAGATAAGATCGCCGGCCGACCGCTTCTGCTGCAGTAGGGCGACGTGCGCCGGTCGGCGCTAGCGGACGGCCTCGAGGATGAGATCGTCCTGTTCCAGAGGCCAGCTGGCGTCCTAAGGCTGCTTGGGCGGCGCTGCGGCGGTGGGGGCCGGCTGCTACCGCCGTCGTGCTGCCAAGAAGGGCCTGACGGCAGCGCTGCGGCGAGTCAGGGGGGCCCGGGGTACCTCTGCGGCTCTGGAGGGGTCGAGCGCGTGTCCCTACGGGCAGGGAAGGGCCAGGGACGGGGTAGGTGGGGCGCGGCGGCTCGGGTGCGCTTGTCTGCAATAGACGCGCTCTGGGCGCGCCCAGCGCATGCCTACCTGGTGCTTGGCGAAATGACCAGGCCCTCCAGGAGTCTCTAATGCACAAGGGGTTTAGCAGGGTGGGGTTTCAGGCCAAGTTAGAGCTATGAGACATGCTGGTTTGGTCATTGGGGTAAGCTCATAATGCAAATATAAAACTATGCCAAAACTGTTCATGAACACAAGGTGCTCGACAGAATGCCATGGGCATCTAGGCATGTCTTCTGGTGGCCAAAATCTCCAGATCATAGTCTCTTTAGATGGTAAAGTGGGTGGCAAGGTTAGTTTGACAAAAGCAAAAACTTCCTAGTGCAAGTTTTTGAGAAAACCAAATCTGGACAGAAAACATATGCCATTATTGCATGTGTCAAAAATATTCTAATGGGTCCAATCTTCTGGACTTAAGGGTTTGGTAGGGTGGACTACGAGCAGGAAAAATCCCAAGATTAATAGAGCAAAATAAAATATGGTTGAAGTGCAAAACACCAAACTAGACCAGAATGAAGATGAGGATGGTTTGCTCAAATTTTTCAAAACACATGCCTGGGTTTTTGCATAAAAGTGATCCAGGGACATCACATGTCATCCCCAAATTTTGGTGGAATTACTAAATGAATTAATCAAAGGGTTGTAGTGCAAAAAGGGACTCTAACACTTATGAGTAACCATTTTAAAAGAAATAAAACTTAGGAAAATAATTATAGAAATAATTCCACTGAGAAGAGAAATGTTTTTGAGAAGGTATACAAGTCCAACAATATTTTTGAAGAGTTTCCATTTGGAGGGAAAAACTCCACAATTCAGAAGAAAAGAGTGATTCTGAAATCAAAAGATAACCCAGAAAATAAAAATTTAATTACCTGGCAAAATTTAAATTAATAAAACATGGTTAAATTTTTGGGGTGTTACACATGGTCATTTACTCTGACATGGGAGCACCTTTGTTTCTGAGGCGGCGAGGTTTTCGTATGCACAAGGTCTACTCACGGAACATCTATGGATAAGAGATGGAACTTATCTATTTTGGCTTGCCAGAGATCGCCGTGTTGGCTTGTCTTCGCATCCTCTTCCTAGGACTAACTCCATGGCAGGAGCCTGCAGTTTATGCAAATGAAGATGATGCCAGATGCAATCTATCTACATGATCATGCAACCTATCTACATGAATCATGCAATGCTTATGCATGCATGCAACTTGTCGGGGGCCCCCAGCGCTTCATTTATTTCTCTGTTGCTCAGGGTCTTCGCTTGGCTTTGTATGAGGAGTTACATGCAGCTGCGGCAAGGCCTGTACAAAAGGGTGGCTGCCGGGCGTGGCCCGACAGCCGCGCCTTACGGGTAGAACTTGCGGAGATGCTCAATATTCCATGAGTTTTGCAATTGAATGCCATCTCCGGTCTCCAGACGGACTGTGCCAGGTCTGGTAACTCATACTACCCGGTAAGGGCCTTCCCACTTTGGCGATAGCTTGTTTGTACCCTTGGCAGACGGAACGCGCCTAAGGACAAGGTTGCCTTCCTCAAAACACCAGGCATGAACCCTGCGGCTACGATAGCGACACAGGGCTTGCTGATAGCGTGCAACACGCGTAGCAACCCGGAGACGGTTCTCCTCGAGAAGCACGGCGTCGTCACGCCTGTGCTGTTCCTGCACTACTTCATCGTAGGCAAGCACTCGAGGTGACCCGTAAATGAGTTTCGTGGGTATAGCTGCTTCTGCCCCATAGACTAGGGAGAAGGGAGTCTGCCTGGTAGCTCGCTTTGGTGTCGTTCTGAGGGACCAAAGAACCACCGGCAGCTCATTGATCCATTGCCTGCCGTGCTTCCGCAGCGTATCAAACGTTCTTGTCTTGAGTCCTCGCAGCACTTCAGCGTTCGCCCTCTTAGCTTGCCCATTGCTTCTGGGATGTGCGACAGATGCAAATGAGATCTTGCTTCCGAGGGCATGAACATATTCTGTGAAGGCGCGGCTCGTGAACTAGGTGCCGTTATCGTTGATGATCCGGGCAGGAACCCCAAAGCAGCACATCAATCCTTTCAAGAACTTGATAGCTGACTGAGCAGTCACCTTTCTCTTGGCATCTACTTTCGGCCACTTTGTAAACTTGCCGATTGCAACGAACAAGAATTCAAAGCCCCCGGCAGCTCGGGGGAACGGGCCGAGGATATCGAGCCCCCAGACCGAAAACGGCCATGACAAAGGGATTGTCTGGAGTGCTTGGGCAGGCAGATGGATATATTTGGAATGGAACTGACAGGCTTCACACTTGGTGACGAGCTCAACTGCATCTTGGAGGGCTGTGGGCCAATAGAATCCTTGCCGGAATGCTTTCCCAACCAAAGCCCTTGATCCAATATGGGAGCTGCACATGCCTTTGTGTATCTCTGCCAGCAGTTCCTTTCCTCCTTCCCGGCAAATGCACATCAATTTCACACCGTTGGGCCTTCTTATGTATAGTGTGTCATCGACAAACTGATACATACTGGCCCTCCGGGCTACTCTTTTAGCTTCTTCTTGCTCTTCGAGAAGTTCTCTGGTTTGGAGGAAATGGACTATGTGCCTTGCCCAAGTTGGAGCCTGAGGCTCGGCAACAAGGACTAGCGGCACCTCCTCATTCGTGGGGGCGCATCCCTTGACTGCGGGGACCAATGGCCCGGTAGGAGGGTGCAGCCCAGCAAGCGAAGGGGAGTTGTTTCCGGCAGGGTCCCTGCCAGGAGCCCCGAAAGGCTCTACCGGGAGAGGCTTACCGGAGCCCAATTTCCTCCTCTTTCGGGCCATTGTTGTTGGGGATACGGAGGGCTGAGTAAGATGGAGAACAAAAGTCCCTGGTTCCACAGGAAGCTTCTGCGCAGCACACTTTGACAGGTGATCAGCAATGCTGTTTTCCGCACGCGGTACATGTTCTGTTTGCAACCCGTCAAAGCGCTCCTCCAATCTTCTCACTTCCTTGACGTATGCCTCCATTAATGGGCTTTGTTAATCCTTGTTGACTTGTCTCACCACCAGTTGTGAATCTCCTCGAATGATCAGCTTCTTGATTCCCAATTCTGTGGCAATGCTAAGCCCGGCAAGAAGCCCTTCATATTCTGCTGTATAGTTGGTTGCCTCCTCCCGGGGAAAGTGCATTTGGACGAGGTACCTCAGGTGCTCTCTAGTGGGAGCCATGAGAAGCACGCCAGCCCCTGCACCTTGTAGGGAGAAGGCACCATCGAAATACATGATCCATTCTTGAGGCCCTTCCTTGCCGGGGATAACTATTTCCTGTACTTCTTCATCAGGGGTTGGCATCTATTCTGCATTAAACTCTGCCAATGCCCTGCTCTGGATTGTTGATGTGCTTTCAAACTTCAGGCCAAAGCTGGATAACTCCAATGCCCACTCCACTATCCTGCCGGTGGCCTCTGGGTTTTGAAGTATCCTTTGCAACGGGAAGCGGGTGACAACCGTGATATCATGGGCTTGGAAGTAGTGGCGCAGTTTCCTTGAGGCCATGACAAGGCCAAAGGTCAACTTTTGCATGCTAGAATACCTGGATCTAGACCCCTGCAACAGGGAGCTAACGAAGTATACTGGGCGCTGCACCACCTTCTTCCTTGCCGTGTCCTTGCGGTTGCTTCCGCTGCCGTGCTCTTCTGTGTCCTGATCCGTATCTGGCCTTGTCGGGCCGCTCTCTTCCTCTTCCCCTGGCGGGATACTTGCTGAGGTGGCTGTTTCTCCTACTTCTCACTGTGCTACTAGGGCCGCACTAACCACTTGATTAGTTGCTGCCAGATATAGCAGTAATGGCTCTTATGGTTTGGGTGCAACCAAAGTAGGCACAGAAGACAAGTAGGCCTTCAAATCCTGCAGCGCAGCATCTGCTTCCGGGGTCCACTTCATGGGTCCTGCCTTCCTCAAAATCTTGAAGAACGGCACGGCGTGATCAGCAGACTTGGAGATGAACCTGCTAAGCGTGGGAACGCACCCTGTCAAATGCCTCACATCCTTAACTATCTTGGGTGCCTATATCTACTCAATTGCCTTGATCTTATCGGGGTTGGCCTGTATCCCACGGTGGGACACAAAGAAACCAAGTAGCTTGCCGGAGGGAACACCAAACACGCACTTTTCTAGATTCAGCTTCAAGTTGATCTTGCGCAGATTAGCAAATGTCTCTTCTAAATCCTAAACGAGGGTTGATCTGTCCTTGGTCTTGACCACAATATCATCCATATATGCTTCAATGTTCCTATGCAACTATGGTTCAAAGCCAATCTGGACTGCTCTTGCAAAAGTGGACCCGGCACTCTTCAACCCGAAAGGCATGCGCACAAAGCAGTACGTGCCGCATGGGGTGATGAATGAAGTCTTTTCTTCGCCTTGCTTGAACATAAAAATCTGATGGTATCCATAATATGCATCCAAAAAAGAGAGCAACTCACATCCTGAGGTAGAATCCATGATCTGGTCGATGCGGGGCAAGGGAAATGGGTCCTTCGGGCATGCCTTGTTCAGATCCGCAAAATCTATGCAAAGCCTCCATTTTCCATTAGCCTTGTGCACAACCACTGGGTTTGCTAACCATGTTGGATGCAGTACTCATCTGACCAAACCAGCTGCTTCAAGTTTCTTGATTTCCTCGGCAATGAACTGCTGCCATTCCAAGGCCTGCTTTCGAACCTTCTGCTTAACGGGCCGGGCGTGTGGGCAGACAGCAAGGTGGTGCTCGATTACCAACCTGGGAACACTGGCGATATCAGATGGTTGCCAGGCAAACACATCGATATTCGCCCGCCGGAAGGCAACAAGCGCGCTTTCCTATTTGTCATCAAGGGTGGCACTAATAGTGAAAGTACCATCAGTGCCAGGCAGCCTTGCCACGACCTTTTTCACTTGGCGTGGAGTAGCCTTGGATCTCATGCTGTTGGAACTCTCTGCTGTGTCATCAACGGGCGCGGCAAAATCCTCAGAGGTACGCTTCCCGGATTCCTTGCCAGTGCCTCTGCTATGCTTTTCCTTGGCGGGAACTATGGCTTCCGCGACCTCTGTCGCGACCGCGTCCCGGTACATCTTATCCACGTAAATAATTGCGTCTTTCTTGTCCGATGGAATGGAAATGACGCGGATCGGCCCTGGCATCTTCAAGGTGTTGTAAGCATAGTGGGATGCTGCCATGAATTTAGCCAGGGCCAGGTGCCCAAGGATCCCGTTGTACGGTAGAGGGAGGTCAACCACATCAAACACAACTTTCTCAGTCCTGTAGTTCAAATCCCCTCCAAATGTCACTGGCAACGTAACCTTTCCCTTAGGACGGCTCCTACCGGGATTGATTCCTTGAAACGTGCCTGTGGCCTTAAGTTCTTCCTCTGCTATCTGGAGTTTGCTGATAACCTTTGGGGAAATCAGATTCAACCCGGCCCCGCCGTCAACCAGCATCTTTGTGACCTTGAGGTTGCGAATTGTTGGTGAGACCAACAACGGCAAGCACCCTACCGCAGTGATGCGGTCTGGGTGGTCATCTTCATCAAAGATGATGGGCGTGCGTGACCACTTGAGCGGCTTCCGAGAATCTGCCGCTGGCTCCATGGCATTGACTTCACGCGCCCACTGTTTAAGTTGGCGGTGAGAGGAGTGCAAAGATGCACCCCCGTCAATGCACAGGGCGTCAGTGGCCTTCTGGAATTCCTGCTTGCTGGTTTCCTCTTCATTCCCTCCATCACTCTCATTACTGCAATCCTCCTTCTCTCGGCCCTTGGCGGGATTTCCTTGGTTTCGAGGAGCCTTGACGGGGCGATTTGCTTCACCACCCTCGCCCTTCTCGCCAGCGCCATTCTGACCTTTTTCCTTATCACGCTTCTCATACTCAGCCTTCTGTCTCTTGACGAGCTGTTCCACTTGATAACACTCCTAGAGATCATGGCCCTTGGTCTGATGAATCTTACAGTACGGCCCATCACCTTTCCCAGCTTTCTCGGCAGCCACCGCCTCCCGGCAGTCAACGCATGCAGTAGCCTCCTTGCCGGGGGCTTCAGCCTTGGCCTTCTTACCAGTACTAGGCGTGCCTGACCCCTCAACAGCCATCACTGTCTTATCCTTGCGCTTCTTGTTATGCTTCTTGTTCTTCTTCTTGTTACTGATGGTTTCATCGTCATCTTCTGAGTCGATGTCGACGCAGTCTTCTTCCCCAGGAAGTTTCCTCCCCTCCTCCACCCGAGCACACTTGTCCACCAAAGTGTAGAGCTCCTTCACAGTCTTGGGCAACCGAATGTTCATCTTGGAACATAACCTGCGGTTGCGCACATTGGATTGGAAGGCAACTATCACGGCAGCTGGGTGGATATCCGTGATTTTTCTGTGGACTCGACTGAATCTCTGCAAGTACTTCCGCAAAGATTCTCCTTCTTTCTGCCGAAGAAGCTGCAAGTCGCTGGGCCACCCTGGTTCCTGATGGCCACCCATGAAGGCACCAATGAACTCGTGGCATAGGTCAGCCCAGGTTGAAATGGAGTTCTCCGATAGGAGCATCAGCCAAGACCTCACATTTGACTTGAGGGCCAAAGGGAAGTAGTTGGCGAACACCTTCTCGTCTCTTCCCCCGGCAGCTTGAACAGCGATGGTGTAGATGCTCAAGAACTCTGCCGGGTTTAGTCTCCCATCATACTTCTCGGGTATCTCTGGCTTGAACGTGCGAGTGGACGGCCAACGGACTTGCCGCAGCTCACGGGTGAAGGCAGGGCCCCAAACCTCGAAAGGCAGGCACCCGCCATCTCCGAGTGCGGGCTCGTTGACATCGGGGCCATCGCACCAATTGGTCTGGCAGGGGTTGTCACGGCGCAGCTCATCGATGAAGCGCGCGCCTTCCCTTCGCCTGCCCTTCGGGGCACGCTGTCTGCATTGACGAGCTCGAGGATCTGATGAGGCCATCGAGACGTCATCGGGCGCCTGGACTTGCGGCTCCCGGTGGCTTGCCATGGCGGGGATTGCACCGTGAGGGTGGCCCCTCCCGCACGACCAGCCGCACGAGCCGTTGTTGCTGCCTAGGGAGGCTGTGGCGGTCTGGCCCGCTGTGATCCTTCCATCTCGGCAAAACCAATCAAACTTTGGATGGTAGCTCGCCACTCATCCATCTGGTTTGCCGTCGGCCGAAATCTCAACAGTATTTGGGCTCGCGCCATGGCCTCGGAGGCGGTACTTGGCATAGGTGATGCTGATGTAGATCGTAGTGTCGCTCGGCTCCTGACGTTCCCGGTGGCGACTGCGCCACGCCCTTGCTGCTATGACCAGCCGTTTGGACGGCATGGTGACGCGGCGGAAGCGCCTGAGGGCCAGCGGCTCCATTGGGCATAGTAGCTGGGTCAGCCCGCCCCGGGGTGGCGGGTGCCCTGCTGTCGCGCCCGCAGCGTGGGCGGCCGAAGAGTTGTGATTCGCCCCAGAGCGAGCATCATCACTGCGGCTGTGCCCGTTGGCAAGGAGAAAGGGTTCAGGCGGAATGACCCCTCCATCCGTACCTCATGGAGCATGGCCGTCGGGATGTTGCTGATGCTGTCCTTCCCCGGTACCTCCCGTTCCTGCTTTGGCCGTGCGGGAGGTGGCGACGGCGCCGATTGCGCAAACCATGTCCCCCGCAGCATCCACACCCTCGCGAGCCCCCACATTCCCCGCGACGTCGGCGGTCGCGGGCGGCGGAGCCTTCGAGGTGGACGGGTGATTTGCAGCTCCGGGCTTCCTCTTGGGCGCCATAGTCGATGACACCGTCGATGATGAAAATGTCGATGAAGATGACACGCAGCATATGCTCTCGGTTTCGCGCAAGTGATCCCCCTACCTGGCGCGCCAAAGATGTCGTGGGAAACCACGGCCACCTATGAGGCCATCAGCCCCTTTTGGTTCGGCGGGGGGATGGACACGTTGCACAAAGAGCGAAGAAGCGTTGCGCAGCACGGCAGAGAACACATGGGCAGTCTTTACCCAGGTTCGGGCCGCCGTGAGGCATAAAACCCTACTCCTGCTTTGGTGGATTGATGGTGGATAATGGGGGTGAAATGTAGCACACTCGCCCGGCAAGGTTGCTCTGGGGGCAAGAGTGGCTACGCGCGTATGGATATGCGAGGATCCAACCCTTTCTTTGGTCGCCATGGGCCTCCTTTTATAGATTAAGGGGTCACCATAGTGGCAAATCAGTCTTTGTGTACTTATTAGATAGCTAACAGTGCTATCATATCTAACTCTGTAGGCTGACAAAGCGCATTAAATGCGCCGCTCTATGTCACATCATAGCTTGCCCGGTAGGCCCTGTCGGGCTATTTTGCCAGCTTCACGCCTGCTTGCTTGACATGTCTCGGGACGGGTGTCATATGGTGGTGTTTGCTGTAGGAAGTGGCTGCCATGTGGCAGAAAGCAGCCACTTAGTCACCTTGGAGCTTGACACCGCTTTGATTACTGACTTGCATCGTTTGTGAGGTGGAGCAGTGGAGTGGCTTGCCTCCGCCAGCCCCGGCAGGCCTGCCGGGATGATTTGTGAGCTTGCTTCCGGGGCAAAACCCAACCTTGCCAGGCTCGCCTACCCGGCAAGGTAGGCTCTTCCCTTAGCGATGCCTCGTTCCTCTGGCTTGCATTGGCCTTCTTGACTTGCACTTCGATCCTTCAAAGGAATTGATCCTCCTTGTTTGGTTTGATCTTGGTCTTGCAATCTTGTCTCTGGCCTGTGCACAGTCCATGCAATGGACCCAGGGTCTGTTGCACCGACAATACTGCATGTTCCTGAGTCCAGAACCGAGGAGATTCAGATGTACGGGGCTTGATGTATGGACTCTCTTGAAAGAAAAGCGGATGAGTGTTCCGATTAAAAAGAGGCCCTTCGACACCAACGCCAATGGAAAACAAAGGCAGCCGCTCACAAGGATAAGGGTACTTGAGTTCATCTTCAACAGAAATCACTTCATCGCCATAGATAACAGAATCTGAATGATGAGCTGATGCTGATTTTGCTGCAGAAGGATGAACATCTGAGGTTCTCCGTGCATTGTTGAGTGAAATTCTCAAAGGAGATGGATTAGACACTTGTTCAGGTGCAGAATCAGGCACCAAAGTTTTGTCAGCCGCTGGGGACCGGTGAAGATTTGCTTCAGTAGTTGTTTCAGGAGCAGAGGGAGGAACCGAATCATTTGGTTCAACACGAGCTGGAGTGGCCCAACGTTGAGACTGAGGAATTTCACCTTCTTCATACACTTCGTGCTGAGACGGATTTTCTACAGGAGCTGGGGAGGCCACAGGCACTGGTTCAGTTGGCCTTGGCGAAGGAGATTCATTTGCAACTTGTTCAAGAGTTGGCGAAGGAATTGCTCGTTCCGGAGACTTTTCTCTCTGTGTATCAGTTTCTGGAGGAGGAGCATTTTTCTTAGCTATCTTTTTATTCTTCTTCTACTTGGATGGATCTATGTGCCGTTTGACCAGATCATTTTAACCAGTCACTGCTTGGTGATCAAGGCAAATCTTGCAAATGATTTGATCCAGATCTGAATGAAATCCCAATCTTCTGTGCCGAAGGATAGTCAGAGCCCTATTGACATCCACATAAGATTCTTCAAGTTGCTTGATGACAAACTTGGATTTCGTATTTTGCATACGGTCGTTAAGCTCCTGGAGTTGGGCAGTGAGGTCATTTATCTCAACTGAGTCATTTCTCATGTCTTTGATCAGATCAGAAACTTGAGCAATTACCGCAGAGGGAATGGGCAAAGATGCCACTTCTCCATCAAACAGGTTTTCCACAAATCTGTCAAGTTGTTCCATGATGAACAATTGATTGAAATAGTGTGGTGAGGCAGAATCATCTTGAGGTTGTGCAGCTGGAGCATCTCGGGCTACATTTTGTTCGGTCGGACACACCGAAGCCAACGGTTGTGACATCTTAGGAGCAAACTGCGCATCCTTTCCCTTCACAATATCAACACTTTGAACATTTTTATTAGCAGCTGGGGTTTTGATTTGCTTCAATTTTTCCTTCGGGAGCTTTTCTCCTAGCTTGGCTGAGCCAACAGGGTCTACAACCACCAAATCTTGCAAGTTTATTGCATCGGGATGAGGTTCTGTATTTACTTTGTCAACTATGGTGACAGTGGTTGCAGGGGTCTTTCTCTTTAACGGGTTCTTCTTCGGAGGTGCAATTGGGACTGCACTCGCTCGAAGATCAGGCAGAACAGTGGATGTAGTTAATTCACTTGTTCGGAGAGAGTTGCACTAATTTCTTCTTGGGTGAGCGGAGGATCATCTTGATCAGAGGAATCACTTTCAGGTTCCGCTGGCTTAGCAGGCCTTTTCCTCGATGTACTCTTTTTCTTCAGAGCAGCAGATTTTGGGTCATGTTTGTTCTTCGTTCGGCGTTCTGCTTTTCCTTCTGCCTTTTCCTTCTTGACGTCTGATTTGATGAGACGACGGTTTTCTTCAGGATAAGAGTCTGGAGTCTTGGTGGACGACTCATGAGCGTCAGGAGGTGGAGGAGGCCTTTGCTGGGGTTCCCCTGCCCGTATGAGTCCAATTTCGCAACCGTCACCCCATGGGGGATGGAAAGCAAAGTTCTTGGCATACCGAGGATGAACCATCTTTTAGTTAAACCACTTCCGTAACTAGTGATGCCGAATCTTTTGCACACGTCCTTTTCTCTGAGTAGAATCTTCTCCAGGTACTATGTTGTAATCATCATGAGAGATATCTTATCTGTATTTGTGAGTGGTTACCTGCCACCTTTCCTCTTCTTCGGAGCATCTGCTTCTTGCTCATTTGCATTTGGTTCGGCTCTTTTTCGTTTCCTAGAGGACGGGCCTACCGTTGGGCCCTTTGCATTTGGCGCTTTTGATTCGTCAGTTGTGCCCATGAATGCCTCTTCGTCATCAGCCATACTATGTGGCTTAGCAGAATCTTCAACAGACAGCATTCACCTGTGAAAGAGAATAGGTACGAGGGAAAATGGGGACAGGGTCACAAATGCTCAGAGCGAAAGATTTTTTCGAACGAAAGACATTTTGAGGAAGAACCAGATACAGACTTTGAGAGATGTTTCGAATGAATGAAACATATAGATCGAGCTAGTAGGTCCGAAGAATAATACTAGATAGCAAGCTAGGCATATCATTCTAGCGAAACATAACACAAACCCTAGATCTGGCAGATTTGGATGCGAGGAAAAACTACAAACCACATCCGCACTAGAAAGGTAAAAAACTAGATCTAAGATATGCGGTAAAATCGGAGAAAATTAACCGTAGATGAACTCGAATCATGAGAGATGGAGGCCCGAGTTCGTACTGCACGTACCCTAGCTCGGTGACGTGCAGCAGCTACAGCTGCGCGGGGAAGAAGATGTCCCGCGGCAGCATGGAATGACTCCGGTGACCTCTTTCCGGCAGTTAAGCGGTGAAGGGGTCATCAGCGTCGATCTCAAGGTGGAGCACTGCGACAAGGGTTTTGGTGGAGAGAGAGCGAGGAGAAAGAGAGTGAGGTGGAAGAAGGGAGCGGCGCGTTTTATATAGGCGAATGGAAATAACCGCACGCTGAGGTTTTTGATCAGACGGTCTCTAGACAGAGACGATTGCGATTCAACGGATAGGATGGACTGGCAGTTGATACGTTGCACGTGGCAACCATCAAAGATCGTGGTCCTGACTTGGGCGGGAAACCCCAAATTTTGGATAGCTTTGGCCAAAACAGATTAATGTTCGGACCGAATCTTAATCGTGGTCAAGGACAAAAGATAAGTTTCGTTCCAGATAAATTTGAGCTTTTGCAACGGAATAGCATAGACTGGAAGAGATAGATCAGAGGGAAAACAGGGTCCTAGGCATTTCACTCAGGCAGAAACACAAGCACACAAGCAAATAGCTATGAGAGAAATGCATTCGGACAGACACCAAATCCATCGAATGAACAGAAGAACAACGAAGGAAAATTGTGGTGGCGTAACCCACCGTATAAGAACTATATGACCCCGAGCGTCGCATAATTATCGTGGCACCCGGTTAGCCTAGTTCTTCGTTAATGTATTCACTCTCAGAAAGAGAATTTCACTTTGTCGAAATTCTCAAACTCTTCGAGTGTTATGCACCCATTCCATCAAAGATGTGAAAGTGTTAGCACGGGTGCCAAGTCTAGCTTACTACACGTTTGCAAAGTCCAGGATATTTAGCTCACACCATAACACACATAATCTTTTCTCGTCGAGAGGCTTGGTGAATATATCAGCGAGATTGTCTTTGGCCTTGACGTGATTGATGATAATATCCTCTTGAGCAATATGACCATGAATGAAATGATGTCAGATGGCAATGTGCGTCATGCGAGAATGCTGCACAGGATTGTGTGCAATTTTGATGGCACTCTCATTATCACAATATAGAGGAATGTGCTTGACCTTGATGCCATAATCCTTCAATATCTGCTTCATCCATAATAAGTGAGTGCAACTCTCGTGGTATAACACGGCCACCTATGGGACCATCGGCCCCTTGTGGTTCGGCAAGGGGGAAGAGCACATTGCACAAAGAGTGGAGAGCGTAGAGCAGTATGGCAGCGATGACACGGGTAGTTTTTACCCAGGTTCGGGCTGCCGCGAGGCGTAAAACCCTACTCCTGCTTTGGTGGATTGATGAAAGGACCGTGGTGGAGGCGCAGCGCTCTAGCCCGGCAAGGTCGCCTTGGGACGAGAGCAGCTACGCGCGTATGAGTGTACAAGTGTCCAAATCCTTTCTAAGGTTGCCACGGTCCTCCTTTTATAGGTTAAGGGGTTACCACAATGGCAAAACAGTCATTATCCAGCGATTAGATAGCCACAGTGCTATCATACCTAACTCTGCAAGCAGGACAGGGGGCATTAAATGCACTGCTTAGTGTCACATCGCGGGGGAGCCCGGCAAGCCTTACCATGCCATTCGCCCACCTTCTCGCCTGCCTGCGTGACACGCCTCTAGACAGGTGTCATTTGGGGGTGATCTTCTTTAGAAAACGACGCCACATGCCATAGAACAGCCACTTAATCACTTGGGGGCTCAACACCGCACTGGGAGGTGACTTGCGTCATTATGAGGTGGAGCGGTGGTGTCTTGGCGGGGTGATCTGCCCTTGGCGCCCCCGGCAAGCTTGCCAGGGGAGTCTTGAGACTTGTCTTCGGGATGACCTCGGCCTTGCCAGGCTGGCCTGTCCGGCAAGGGAGGTTTTTCCTTAGTGATATCCTGCTTCCTTGGCTTGTCTTGGTCTTCTTGATCCGCCCTTTCATTCCTCAAAGAGCTTATCTCTTTTGCTTGGCCTCGTCTTGGATGCTGTAACCTTGCCCTTGGGCCTGTCTATAGTCTAGGCCACATACACCTGGTTTTTTTGCACCGACAGCAACAAGAGACAGCAGCAATATATTCGGCTTCAGCCGTAGAGAGAGATACACAATTCTGCTTCCTTGATGACCAACAGCCAATGATCTACCAAGGAAATGACATGTCCCCGAGGTAGATTTCCTATCAACCAAGTCACCAGCCTAATCTAAGTCTGAATAACCAACAAGATCAAACTGTGCTCCCTTAGGATACCATAAACCTAAGGTGGGGGTGTGAGCCAAATATCTCAGAATGCGCTTGACCGCTTGGTGATGCGATTCTTTCGGTGCAACTTGATAGTGGGCACACATGCAAACACTCAACATAATGTCAGGTCTAGATGCACATAGGTAAAGAAGAGATCCAATCATCGAATGATAGGCTTTCTGATTGTAATCCTTACCATACACATCTGCATCTAGCTTACCATTCGTGGGCATTGGAGACTTATACCCCTTCATTTTGGAATCTTGCATTTTGAACTTCTTCAGGCACTCTTTCAGATATTTCTCTTGAGAAATGAAAATGCCATTTGCTTGTCGACAAATTTGCAGTCCGAGAAAGAATTTGAGTTCGCCCATCATAGACATTTGATATTTATCGGACATCATTTTCTGGAATTCCAAGCTGCAATCATTGTTAGTGAAAGTGCGTTATATCAACTAGAGGGGGGGTGAATAGGCGATTTTTACAAATTCGTCACTGAGCAATTTCAAGGTGAGGAAACTCCTAAGTCATGAACTGCTTAGCCGCGGAATAAGTACTCAGATGCAAACATAACATGGCATAAGTACAGTCATCATGATGAAATGAAATAGGCACAGAGTATAGGTAGCGTGAAACACAGGATAAGCAGGCTGAAGACTATGTGACTGAAGAAATAGGATTGAGGAAATTGAGAAAGTCTTCAGTCAAAGTCTTCACATAGTAACGATCAAGAAAAACAACACATGAATGAGGAAATGAAAGGGTTGAGGAAATAGAACCAGTAGCTCGGTGAAGACAATGATTTGGTAGACCAGTTCGAACTGCTGTGACAGTTGTACGTCTGGTTGGAACGGCTAGGTATTTAAACCTGAGGACACACAGTCCCGGACACACAGTCCTCACCGTATTCTCCTTGAGCTAAGGTTACACAAACCTCGCCCAATCACTCGTGGTAAGTCTTCAGGTGACTTCCAAACCTTCACAAACTCGGTCACTCGGCGATCCACAATTCCTCTTGAATGCTCTAGACCATGACGCCTAACCGTCTGGAGGATGCACAGTCCTCAAAGGTAACAAGCATCGGTTCCACACAGGAACAATTTCTTCAGTGATGCTCAATCACTTTGGGTTTGTAGGTGATTGGGTTTTTGGGTTTTTCCTTACTTGATGATTTTCGCTCAAAGTCCTCGGAGGATGGGATGCTGTCAATGACAAGTGTCAATCTATCTCTCGGAGCAGCCAACCAGTTGTGGTTGTAGGGGGCGGCTATTTATAGCCTAGGGAGTAGCCCGACATGATAAGACATAAATGCCCTTCAATGATATGACCATTAGGTGGGTAGGATATTTTGGACAGCTGGCGCATAGCACAGCAGCGGTCGGAAATTTGAGCTCACAAATCCCTCAGGGCTATCATGTTCCTCACTTGTAGGCAATCCGCACTGGCGAATTCCTAACTCCTCAGTTAGAACAAATTCCTCAGAGAGCAGAAGAACTTCGTCTCTGTCACTGAAGAACTTGACTGAACTGTATGAGATTTCCAATGGCTTCACTCGAAAGGATTGGTAGGTGTAGGATTTGAGTTGAGCATCACTTGGAAACTTTTCCTTAGTTTTACCTCGACCCCCTTTAACAGTACGGTGTTTCCTATGACTCAAGAAGAAGAAAATGAAACTACAAAAATAAAAGTCTTCACGCTTCATAATCCTCGCATGAATATCAAGTCTTCAAGGTCACACCAATTTCCTCATTTTCAAAGTCTTCAAGAAAACCAAAGTCTTCAGTTGAAGACATTCATTTTTAGGGGTCGACTTTCTCTGTAAATATCAAACTCCTCATAGACTTATAGACCTGTGTACACTCACAAACGCATTAGTCCCTTAACCTATAAGTCTTCAATAGACCAAAATCACTAAGGGGCACTAGATGCACTTACAATCTCCCCCTTTTTGGTGATTGATGACAATATAGGTTAAGTTTTCAACGGGGATAAACACATGAAGTGTAAATATTGATAATGAGGAATTTGATTACAAGATATAGAAGAACTCCCCCTGAAGATGTGCATATTTGAGGAATTTGCTTTGAATAGCAAATGCACATTGTGGAGTAATATCATGGAGATCTCCTCCTATATCTTGTAATACATACACGCATTTAGCATATGATATGAAGAATTTGAAATGCATGATGAAATATGGTGTCTGATGAAATTCAGCATGCGTGCATTAAGGTACTTGAGGAAATAAGCATGCAGAAAGCAGTTCAAAAGTATCAGACCACCATAGGACTTAAGTTTACAACTCATCAGATGAAACACCTCAGAAAAGCAAGAGTTGTAACTTAACAGAAATATAGCCCATATATAAGACCCGCTTGAAGACTAACTCAAATTTCTCCCCCTTTGTCATCGAATGACCAAAAGGGACAAAAAATGAGGACTAATGCCCCTAAAGAATATCATCATGATGTCGATGGAGGAGCGCCAGCGTTGTTGAGGTCGTCCGTCAAGGTAGGGCCTGCCGCGGTGTCGTTCAAGTCTTCAGCATCATCCGTCTCACGCGATGAAGAATATGAACTGGCAACAAGCTGAGGAACTTTGACCTTCTTGAACTTCTTCGAAGGTGGCTGAGACCAGTCAATGTCCTGTTGGAAGCCCATCTCCTTGAGTTCTTCAGCACTATAAAGATTAGACAGAATAGCCCAAGTGTGGTCAAAGACTTCATGCAAGTAGTAGTGATTCTTCTTCAAAGTGTTTTGAGTGACTGTCATGTTCTGAAGAATTGCACCAAACTGATGCTTGACCCACTTGTGATTTCGATCAACTTTCTGATGAAGACTAAGAAGAAGTTCACAATCAGTCATCACACGCGGAGCTGTGGCTTGAGGATTTTGTTCTGAAGCTTTGGCGGCAGAATCTTGTGTTGCAGAGTCATCATTGGTGGAATATGAAGTAGCTTTGCGAACCTGTCCATCCAATGGACGAGTGCCTTCAACTATAACAGCAGCATTGCCCTTCTCATCAGCTGAGGAAATAGTCCGTTTGAGGACTTCAATAGGGGGCAAATAGCTGAGATGATTTTGAAAGTCAGCCTTATAATGAATTGAAGACCTTGATTTGATGAACTTCATGATCCAGGGAGCATAAGGCTTCAACTCAAAAGGTGACAGAGCAGCATTGGCCAAAGTCCTCATGAAGAAATCGTGGTAGTTGATAGGAATACCATGAATGATATTGAACAGCAGATTCTTCATAATGCCAACAACCTCTTCATCATCAGAGTTGTGGCCCTTGATTGGACTGAGGGTTTTGGTCAAAATGCGATAAACTGTCCTTGGCACATAGAGCAATTCCTTGACGAGGAATTTGGTCCTTGGAGCTTGGCCAGCCTTCAAAGGCTTCATCAGCACTTGCATCAGATGATCGGATAGTTCAAGTTCAACATAGAGAAGTCTTGCACCTTCAGTGGGAGGACTGACTGGGACGGCATGAAGCAATTCAGAGGCCGGTGCTTTGTAATGAGTATTTTCAGTCATCCAGTCTAGCACCCATGAATTCACATCTTCAACATTTCCGGTGATATGCAGTGTGGCGTAGAATTGAAGAATGAGTTCTTCATTCCAATCGCAGATGTTGGTGCAGAAGTTGAGTAACCCAGCGTCATGAAGAACACTGAGGACTGGGTTGAAGCAGGGCAGCGATTCCATATCCACATGAGGAATTTGCTCATGGTCAAAGATCTTGTCCTTATCAAACAATAGTGAGGAATAGAAGTTCATCTGGCTAGCAGTCCAGAAGCGCTTGTGACGAAGTCTAGCAGAGTCATAGGGATTGTAGTCAGTGAAGAATATGTGCTCATCGAAGAAATTTTTAGCATTGAACTTCTGCTTCTTGGAGTGAGGGTTCTGTGGCTTGGGCTGAAGATTAACAGTTGAAGTCTTCACAGCCTCTTGAGGTATAGCCACTGGAGCCACAGGCTGAGGAATTTCAGTAGCTGTATCAGCAGCAGCCTTGGCCTCCATTTCTTTAGCACTAGCGACTGGAACTTCTTCAGGAATACATTGAAGTGAAGATTGAGGTCCATCAGAGCCCGTATGAATTTCTTCAGTTGGCACAGGGGACTGAGGAACTTGATGTAGTGGTGTTGTCAGAGGTGAATTGGGGTGATGACTTTCCCAAAAATCATCATTCAGAATAGGAGTTGTAGACCCAATATCCACATCCTCATCTTCATCATCAATTTCCTCAACGCCTGCCTCTTCAGCTGTGAACTGAGGCATGGGCGATGATACCAGCGGAGTTGAAGTGATATTGTCCACTTGAATGTCTTCATCCAACTGCTCTGACGATGCAGCAGAAGGATTTGCTTTATCACCGTCATCAGGTATGACATATTCCTCACCAAAGGGAACAATTTCCTTTGATGGCATGCTTGATATTGGAACAACATCAATTGGGTTTTCAGTTGAGGTCGTGAAAGTCTTCACTTTCTTGGGAGCTGAAGACTCTAAGTACGCAGATGCTTTCCTTTTCTTCACCGCAGCCTTCTCTGCGGCTTTGGTCTTCCTCGCTTCTGATGCAGAAGGAAGGTGGACATCTTTCATCTGTGATGACTTTGCAGGAGGAGCAGATGAAATTGGTTGAATTTCTTCAGGCACAACTGATGCAGTTGCCCTGGCTTGTTCATATTCTTCAGGCACAGTAGCAGATGTATCAACTGGCCTGGTTTGCTCTTCAGGCGCAACATTGGTGGTTGCCCTGGCATTTTCTTCAGAGACTGGAATTTCTTCATCAGCCCTGGTGCTTTCATTTTCTTCAATAGTATGATTTTCATCAGCTGTACTTGCATGTTCTTCAGTAGGCTGAGCAGATGTGTCAGTCTGAGGAAATTTGGGTTGCGATGAAGCTGCAACATTTGGAGTGAATCCCTTTGCCATTCTGACGAATCTGACTTTGGCACCTAGCCAATCTGCACGGTATGCGTGAAATTCATCACTGAGTGCTTTGATCTCAGCCTACATAGTCACAAGTTCTTCAGGAGACATTTTCACAACATTGTTCTTCAGAAAACGCTCCTTCTTGTACTGAGCCTTCTTCACCTGCCTGGCCTTTTCAAATTTCCATTTCTCTTCATTAATGAAGGCCGTCAACATGTGACTTTGACCAGGAGTGAGGTTTAATTTAGGCAAATGTGTATTTGGATCCTTGTGCC
The DNA here is from genome assembly GCA_011799875.1 of Thinopyrum elongatum. Classification (NCBI taxonomy): domain Eukaryota; kingdom Viridiplantae; phylum Streptophyta; class Magnoliopsida; order Poales; family Poaceae; genus Thinopyrum; species Thinopyrum elongatum. The sequence continues at coordinate 305,438,125 of CM022302.1, read as the reverse complement.
ATAGATCGATGAAATCAAGGATCTTCCTTGGATCCAGCATGAGGGGCACAGCAGTGCCTTTGGCACTAGAGGCCCTTTGTTGTCGATCTCTGATGATCTCAGCTAATTCTTCATCATCAGCTTCGTCTTTGCTTGACGGAACCTGAAAGGCGACCTGCTTCTTGTGAGGACTTGGCCTTGTGCCTCATCCAGCAGTGGCCTTTTTCTTCAGCAAGGTCAGAGCTGTTGAAGACTGAGGTGGAGCTGAGGAACTTGCAGAGACTCCTGAAGCAATTGAGATTCCAGCAGTCCTTTGACACGTGGCAAGATGCACAGGTGCTGAGGACTTTGCAGGAGCAGCTGAGGATTTTGCAACTCAGGGAGTTGGAGCTGCTTTTGAAGAAGTTGCTTGAGGATCAGGCCGTGAGGGCTTTGAAGAGCTTGGCCGTGAGGGCATTGCAGCTGAGGAACTTGTCTTGACATCTGGTTTCTTTGTCATAGCCTTCTTAGGCTTGCTAGCAGAGGCCTTAGCAGCGGCAGCAGCAGACTCTTCGTTGAATTTCTTCACTGCCTCTTTAGCCATTTTGGCCAGCTTGGCTTGATGCTTAGCCCACTTCTGAGGAAATTCCTCACCTCTTCTAATGCTTGTGGGATCAGCTTCTTGGCCTGGAGCCAATGGAGGTCTTGGACATGGAGTGTTAACAGCGAATTTCTTCATGTACTTTGGAGTCACATATCGATACTCCCTCCATTCTCTTGCCCATCTCCTCTCAATCTTCTGAATGCGCACTTTGCGCTGATTTTTGTTCTCCTTGCCATGAGTTGCTTCATCAGGAGTACAATATTCATCATAGATGTCATCAAGGATCTCAAAAGCAGTATTTGTCTCTGGCCTCTTTCCTCCCTTCTGAGGTCTCTTCCCATCAGCCATTTTCTTCACGTGAGGATTTTGAACAATGGATGTTTCTGAGGAAGTGTGCAATTTTTCTTCGAGGAACGCTGCAAATGAGTTAAGTTGATGAGAACCTAGAGATTCAGCAGCGGACATGTGTTCCTGTGAACAGAATATAGGTGCGAAGAATTTGGAGAGGTCATATGCGTTCTCAGAAGTTTTTCAAAAGTATCAAGTTTGAGTAATTTGACCAGGGGTGTCTTGAGAAATTTCACTAAGCATTCTTTGACTTAGATTCCAGAGTTGTGTGGATTTTGAAAATCCACACAATTGAGGAATCTTGAAGAAAAATGTTGCTTAGAGAAACAGATCAAGAATAGATGCAAGTTGGTGTTTAAGAACATGAAAGTTGAAGAATAAACACCTTTTGAAGATTTTGTGGAAATCATCAGAATCAACAAGGGCAGTAAAAATATATTTTATTTACCCTTGACGAAGAACACAACAAACTGAGAGTAGCAGTGGAGAAGCTCGTCCATTCAGATCTTCCACGCCCTAACTTGGTGATGGAAAACAGCTACGGCGGCGGCGGAGTGAAGATTTCCGCGGCCGGCGTGAGTACGACGGCGACGAGGTCGAGGCAGTGAAGCTCTTCCTCACCGGCGACGATGGAGTGTAGCGGCGGTACTAGGTCTGAGAGATCGAGCGAGGGGAGTAAGATCGAGCGGGGTAAATGAGATCTGAGGAGGGCGAGGGGTATTTATAGCCGAGGTGAAAAACCGCTTGTCCGAAGAAAGTGGACGAACATGCCCCTGACCCTTCTCATCCTAACGACATGTATCACCCACGTACTGTGAAGTGGAGATCTAGTTAGATCGTGGGTGAATAGATAAATCTTATCGAGGGATATGGAACGGTTTGAGCAGCAAAAGCCGAAAATTCAGATAAGAATATTTTAATGTTTCGTTCATGAATTCTTCAGCTATCAAGGACATAGTGAAGACTTTGAACGGGTTTCAAATAGAACGCACATGAAGAATTTGTGAACAGACTGGGTTGAGTTTAGCATAGAGGGGGAAAGGGTCCGATCACATTCACTTAGAAGAAAATCAATTTTGAAGAATTAGCAATAAGTGAATGCTGTAGAGGACATGAAAAACTCAAATATATATATAGTCAATGAAGAACATAGTCGGAAAGAGTGAAGACTTTGCAAAGTTGAAGAATTTGAAAATTTGAGGAATTTGCAAAATGAAGAAAAACTCAATTTTGAAGATTTTCAACTTTTTGTGGTAGCGTGACCCACCGTATAAGAATGATGATTTCAGACGCCGCGTACAATTGTCGTAGGGCTCTGAGAATCAAATTCTTCGTTAATTTCTTCACACTTAGAGGGTTAGTCTTCATTGATTGAAGAAAAACATTTCTTCGTGTGTTGCACATCTAAGTCCTCAATTTGCATAAGTGTTAGGATGTGTGTCCTTTTCAAAGGACATTCGAAGATTCTAAGATATTTAGCTCACATCACAACTTGCTAAATCTCTTCTCATCCAAGGGCTTGGTGAAGATATCGGCTAGCTGTTCTTCAGTCTTCATGTGATCAATAGAGATGTCGCCCTTCAACACATGATCTCGAAGAAAATGATGACGAATCTGGATGTGCTTTGTCTTTGAGTGCTGAACTGGGTTATGAGCAATTTTGATGGCACTCTCGTTGTCATAGAAGAGTGGCACATTCTTCACATTGATGCCGTAGTCCTTGAGGGTTTGCTTCATCCATAGCAATTGAGCACGGCAAGAACCAACTGCAATATACTCAGCTTCAGCAGTAGAGAGTGATACGCAGTTCTGCTTCTTCGAGGACCAACATACTAAAGATCGTCTGAGGAAATGGCATGTGCCTGATGTTGACTTGCGGTCCACACGATCACCAGCATAGTCAGAGTCAGAATATCCAATGAGATCAAAAGCCGAGCCCTTGGGATACCATAATCCAAGTGTTGGAGTGTGAGCTAGATATCGAAGAATATGCTTCACAGCCTTATGGTGTGATTCCTTCGGTGTAGCTTGAAAACGGGCACACATGCAAACACTAAGCATAATATCTAGCCTAGATGCACATAGATACAGTAAAGAGCCAATCATGGAGCGGTATACCTTTTGATCGAAGTCTATACCATTTTCATCAGTGCATAGATGGCCATTTGTGGGCATAGGGATTTTGACGCCTTTGCATTCTTGCATACCGAATTTTCTCAGAACGTCCTTGAGGTATTTTTCTTGAGAAATGAAGATGCCATTGCGCTGTTGATGAATTTGAAGACCTAAGAAGAATTTCAATTCTCCCATCATGGACATTTGATATTCCTCACTCATCATATAAGCAAATTCGTCACTGTAACATTGGTTAGTACAGCCAAAGATAATATCATCAACATATATTTGGCACATGAATAATTCATCATCATATGTTTTGGTGAAAAGAGTTGGGTCGAGTGAACCGGGTTTGAAGCCTTTCTTCATGAGGAATTCCTTCAGAGTATCATACCACGCCCGAGGGGCCTGCTTGAGGCCATAGAGGGCCTTATTGAGTCTGAAGACTTGATCAGGATGCTTAGGATCTTCAAAACCTGGGGGTTGAGCAACATATACTTCTTCCTCAAGCTTACCATTGAGGAATGCACTTTTCACATCCATTTGATATAAGATGATATTATGATGGTTAGCATAAGCAAGCAATATGCAAATAGCCTCAAGTCTAGCAACAGGTGCAAAAGTTTCATCGAAATCAATTCCTTCAACCTTTGTGTAGCCTTGAGCTACAAGACGAGCCTTGTTCCTCACCACTAGGCCATTTTCATCTTGTTTGTTGTGGTAGATCCATTTGGTGCCGATGATATTGTGCTTGCGTGGGTCTGGTCGCTTGACAAGCTCCCACACATTGTTCAGCTCAAATTGATGTAATTCCTCTTGCATCGCTTGAATCCATTCAGGCTCCAGAAATGCCTCATCAACTTTGGTGGGCTCTGTGATAGACACGAAAGCAAAATGCCCACAAAAGTTAGACAAATGTGAAGCTTTTGAGCGAGTAAGAGGACCTGGTGCATTGATGTCATTGATGATTCTCTCAATATGTACTTCATTTGCAACGCGAGGATGAGCAGGTTGGCGACATTGATTTGGCTCAGCATTTTCTTCAGAGCCATTTTCTTCAGATGCACTAGCATGATCTTCTTCACGATCAGGAATGACTTCTTCAGCAGATTCTTGAGTAGGTATGACATCCTCAGTAGCCTTTAGCTTGATGGATTCCTCAGGAGACATTTCATCTAGCACAGGAGGTAGGTGCTCTCTATGCGAGCCATTAGTTTCATCGAACCGCACATCTACAGTTTCAACAACCTTGTTGTGATAGGTGTTGAAGACCCTGTAGGTGTGCGAGTCCTTTCCGTAACCAAGCATAAAACCTTCATGTGCTTTCGGTGCAAATTTAGAAATGTGATGGGGATCTCTAATCCAACATTTAGCACCGAAGACTTTGAAATAACTCACATTGGGTTTCTTGTCAGTGAGGAGTTCATATGAGGTCTTCTTGAAGAATTTGTGAAGATATACCCTGTTGATGATGTGGCATGTAGTATCAATTGCCTCAGGCCAGAAGCGATGAGGTGTCTTGTATTCATTAAGCATAGTGCGAGCCATCTCAACAAGAGTCCTGTTCTTGCGCTCCACGACGCCATTCTGCTGAGGAGTGTATGGGGAAGATAACTCATGAGTAATACCAAGTTCATCGAGATAGTCATCAAGACAAGTATTCTTGAACTCGGTCCCATTGTCACTACGTATATGCTTGATCTTCACACCGAAGTTCGTCGAAGCGCTTGAGGAAAATCGTCTGAAGACTTCCTGCACTTCAGTTTTGTAATTAATGACATGCACCCATGTGTAACGAGAATAATCATCAAAAATAACAAAGCCATATAGAGATGCTGCATTTGTTAGTGTGGCATAATGAGTAGGACCAAAGAGATCCATATGAAGCAATTCAAAAGGACGAGAGGTGGTCATGATAGTCTTCGAGGGGTGCTTGGCTCTGGTAATCTTTCGAGCCTCACAAGCCCCACAAAGATGATCTTTGAGGAATTTGACACCCTCAATGCCAATGACGTGATTTTTCTTCACGAGCGTGTGTAAGTTCCTCATGCCAGCATGACCTAGTCGTCGATGCCATAGCCAGCCTTCTGAAGCTTTTGCAAGTAGACAAGTGGCAGGCTGTGGTCCTGCAGAGAAATCAACAATATACAAGTCTCCTCTCCTAAAGCCTTCGAAGACTTTGGAATTGTCAGATTCCATGAGCACTAAGCAGCGATATTTTCCAAAGACAACAACCATATCAAGATCACAAAGCATTGAGACTAACATGAGGTTGAATCCGAGGGACTCGACAAGCATGACTTTGTCCATGTGTCGATCCTTTGAGATTGCAACCCTACCTAGACCCAATACCTTGCTTTTGCCTTTGTCTGCGTAGGTGATATGCTTCAAATGTGATGGAGATAAAGGAGTGTTCATCAGTAAGCTCTTGTCACCAGTCATGTGATTAGTACATCCACTGTCGAGGACCCACTCAGTAGCTTTGGGTAAATCATCTTACAGATGAATTAGTGCATTTTACGAACTCATATACTTCATCAGTGAAGAATATGACATCAATTTCATCAGACAGATATTCATCAATTAATACAACATATGTATATATAGCAGTATGAGGACGTGTGAAATGAATGAATCATTTCTTCATGATTAGCTTGCGTCCTTTCAAGCATTTCAGGTCTCCAGAAAATTCTTAAGACGATTTTGTTCGTCTGGAGACCTGACCCTGCATAAGAGGTTAGTTCTTTTTCTTCACCACCCACATCTGGAGGGGTGGCAAAGAGTTCATCATTCTACGAGCTCCATAAGAGAAAGGTGGCATTGAAGCCAAAGCGCTTCGTTTCACAGGAGAGGGATTAGTATAGGCATATGAGTAAGCAGAGAAATTCTTTGAGGACTTATGAACATAATGATTTGAAGAAAATTGCACATAATCAGAACTCTTAGATTTTCCCTGCGAAACAGAAGCGTTAGCATGATGATGATCATATGAGGACTTGGATCCATATGAAGACTTTGGTCCATATGAGGAATTTGATCTGGGGTTCCTATTCTTCACAGGTGGTGTCACGAGGACATTCACCTGAAGACTTTCAAGGCACCTTTTGGGAACCCAGATTTTCTTCATAGGGGGACCATTCCTGCAGTTAGTTCCAACATATCTAGCAAATACTTCACTATTCTGATTTTTGAACAGTTTATAGTTGGAGTCAAATGACTCATCAGATGAATGTGAGGATTCACAAGTAAAGCCAGATAAAGTGGATGGATCTATGGGAGGTCCCTTCGCAGCAACCCATGAGGTTTTGGGATACTGCTCAGGTTTCCAGTAGGTTCCATCAGCATTGAGTTTCCTCTCAAAGGCAACACCCTCTTTCCTAGGGTTCCTGTTCAAGATCTGCTTTTTGAGCACATCACAAAGAGTCTGATGCCCTTTGAGGCTTTTGTACATGCCTGTCACATACAATTCCTTCAGCCCTGCATTTTCGTCAGTGATACTAGTGGTATCCTCAGATGAGGAATTTGTGACCACAGAGATAGTTGAAGAATTTGTAGCAATAGAAGCATTTGAACATTCAGGTGAAGAATTGGCAATTTCACGTTCAATGCATTTCAAGCATGGTGGAATAAATTCTTCCTAAGCGGAACTGATCTATTGAGCAAGCAATGAATCATTTTCCTTCTGAAGATCTTCATGACTCACCCTTAGCTTCTCAAGATCTTGCTTTCTTTGAAGAAATTCATAAGAAAGCTTCTCATGATCGGCTAAGAGATTTTCATGACGACTTTGAAGGTTGTCAAACTTAGACTATTGTTGCTGAAGATTATCAGTCAGTGTTTGAGTTCGATCCATTTCCTCACCTAACAGGTCATCGCTTTTGTCTAGCATATTTTGAACCTTTTCCAAAGCCTTTTGTTGTTTAACAGCAATATTAGCAAGTTTGGAATAGCTGGGTTTGAGGTTATCATCAGATTCATCCTCACTTGATTCAGAGGAGGGATATTTGAATACCTTGGCACCTTTTGCCATGAAGCAATAGGTGGGGGCATAGTCATCGTTGCCGTCATCAGTAGTGTTGGGGAAGCCATTTTCCTCAGTGTTGAAGATGGACCTGCTGACGTAAGCAGTAGCGAGGGCTAGGCTCGCCACACCAGAGTCTGACTCCTCAGATGCCTCCTCTTCCTCATGTTCCTCAGATTCAGATTCAGAGTCCATTTCCTTGCCAATGAATGCCCGAGCCTTCTTGGAACTGCTCTTCTTGTGAGATGAAGACTTTGAAGATTTTGATGATGAGGACTTTGAAGATTTCTTCTTCTTCTTAGAGTCATCTGAACTATCATCCTTGTATTTCTTCTTCTTTGATTCCCACTGAGGACAATCAGTTATGTAGTGACCAGGTTTCTTGCATTTGTGGCAAGTCCTCTTTTTGTAATCATGGGATGAGGAATCTGATCTAGTGACATCACCTTTTGAAGATTTTACAAAGCGACCACGCCTTGAGAACTTCTGGAATTTCTTCACAAGCATTGCTAGCTCCTGGCTTAGTTCTTCAGGGTCACCAAGGCTGCTATCAGAATCTTCTCCTTCAGATGAGGAAACTGCCTAGGCCTTCAGTGCGCGTGATCTTCCATAGTTTGGCCCGTAGAGATCTCTCTTTTCAGCTAGTTGGAATTCATGAGTGTTCAGCCTCTCAAGAATATCAGCAGGATCAAGTGACTTGTAGTCTCCACGTTCTTGAATCATCAGTGCTAGTGTATCGAATGAAGAATCGAGTGACCTCAGCAATTTCTTCACCACCTCATGGTCGGTGATGTCAGTGGCACCCAGTGCTTGAAGCTCGTTTGAAATGTCAGTGAGGCGATCAAAGGTTTGCTGGACATTCTCATTGTCGAGTCTTTTGAAGCAGTTGAAGAGATTGCGAAGAACGTCAACTCGAGAATCACGTTGAGTTGAGATTCCTTCGTTGACATTGGACAGCCTGTCCCAGATAAGCTTTGCAGACTCCAAAGCACTCACTCTGCCGTACTGTCCTTTGCTCAGATGGCCACATATGATATTCTTCGCTTGAGAGTCGAGTTGCTTGAATCTCTTCACATCAGCAGCGTTCACGGAACGAGTGACAGAGGGAACGCCATTTTCCACAACGTACTAGAGATCGTTGTCAATTGCCTCAAGATGCATGCGCATCTTATTCTTCTAGTAGGGATAGTCTGTCCCATCAAACGTAGGACACCCAGCCGAGACCTTGATCATGCCTGCAGTCGACATAACTAAAACTCCAGGTGGTTAAACCAAAATTACACAGAACAAGGGAGTACCTTGCTCTGATACCAATTGAAAGTGCGTTATATCGACTAGAGGGGGGGGGGTGAATAGGTGATTTTTACAAATTCGTCACTGAGGAATTTCAAGGTGAGGAAACTCCTAAGTCACGAACTGCTTAGCAGCGGAATAAGTACTCAGATGCAAACATAACATGGCATAAGTACAGTCATCATGATGAAATGAAATAGGCACAGAGTACAGGTAGCGTGAAACACAGGATAAGCAGGCTGAAGACTATGTGACTGAAGAAATAGGATTGAGGAAATTGAGAAAGTCTTCAGTCAAAGTCTTCACACAGTAATGATCAAGAAAAAAAACACATGAATGAGGAAATGAAAGGGTTGAGGAAATAGAACCAGTAGCTCGGTGAAGACAATGATTTGGTAGACCAGTTCCAACTGTTGTGACAGTTGTACGTCTGGTTGGAGCGGCTAGGTATTTAAACCTGAGGACACACAGTCCCGGACACACAGTCCTCACCATATTCTCCTTGAGCTAAGGTCACACAGTCCTCGCCCAATCACTCGTGGTAAGTCTTCTGGTGACTTCCAAACCTTCACAGACTCGGTCACTCAGTGATCCACAATTCCTCTTGGATGCTCTAGACCATGACGCCTAACCGTCTGGAGGATGCACAGTCCTCAAAGGTAACAAGCGTCGGTTCCACACAGGAACAATTTCTTCAGTGATGCTCAATCACTTTGGGTTTGTAGGTGATTGGGTTTTTGGGTTTTTCCTCACTTGATGATTTTCGCTCAAAGTCCTCGGAGGATGGGATGCTCTCAATGACAAGTGTCAATCTATCTCTCGGAGTAGCCAACCAGCTAGTGGTTGTAGGGGGCGGCTATATATAGCCTAGGGAGCAGCCCGACATGATAAGACATAAATGCCCTTCAATGATATGACTCTTAGGTGGGTAGGATATTTTGGACAGCTGGCGCATAGCACAACAACGGTCGGAAATTTGAGCTCACAAATCCCTCAGGGCTATCATGTTCCTCACTTGTAGGCAATCTGCACTGGCGAATTCCTAACTCCTTAGTCAGAACTAATTCCTCAAAGAGCAGAAGAACTTCATCTCTGTCACTGAAGAACTTGACTGAACTGTATGAGATTTCCAATGGCTTCACTCGAAAGGATTGGTAGGTGTAGGATTTGAGTTGAGCATCACTTAGAAACTTTTCCTTAGTTTTACCTCCACCCCCTTTAATAGTACGGTGTTTCCTATGACTCAAGAAGAACAAAATGAAACTACGAAAACAAAAGTCTTCACGCTTCATAATCCTCGCATGAATATCAAGTCTTCAAGGTCACACCAATTTCCTCATTTTCAAAGTCTTCAAGAAAACCAAAGTCTTCAGTTGAAGACATTCATTTTTAGGGGTCGACTTTCTCTGTAAATATCAAACTCCTCATAGACTTATAGACCTGTGTACACTCACAAACGCATTAGTCCCTTAACCTATAAGTCTTCAATACACCAAAATCACTAAGGGGCACTAGATGCACTTACAGTTAGTACAGTCGAAGATAATATCATCCACATAGATTTGACAAATGAATAAATAATTGTCAATAGCACGAGTGAAAAGTGTGGGATCTGTGGATCCTGGCTTGAACCCTTTGTCGAGCAAAAACTTCTTCAGGGTGTCATACCATGCTCGAGGGGCTTGCTTTAGCCCAAATAAAGTTTCTTCAACCTAAAAACTTTGTTAGGAAACTCAGGGTGTTCGAAGCCAGGTGGCTGTCTAATATAAACTTCCTCATCAATTTCACCACTGAGGAAAGCACTTTTCACATCCATTTGGTAAAGCAGAATATCATTGTAATTTGCATAAGCAAGAAGAATGTGAATTGCCTCAAGGTTTGCAACAGGAGCATATGTTTCACCAAAATCAATACCTTCTACCTGTTTGTACCCTTGAGCAACAAGTCATGCTTTGTTTCTCACCACAATACCATTTTCATCTTGCTTGTTGCGGAAAATCCATTTTGTGCCGATGATATTGTGCTTCATGGGATTCGGTTTGTCAACCAGTTCCCATACATCATTCAATTCGAATTGCACCAACTCCTCTTGCATGGCATTCATCCAATCCGGATCATTCATGGCTTCTTCATATTTGGTAGGTTCTGCCAATGAAACAAAAGAGAAAATTCCATAGTAGTTAGCCAAACGAGTGCGAGAATGAGTTGTGGGTCGATAACCTGGATTCTCAATTTCATCAACAATTAGTGAAGGATCAACTCGATTCGCCACATGAGGATGAGCATTTTCTTCGTGAAGGTCATTATCATCAGCATCAGTATTTGTGTCATCATTCCCTTCAGGATTGCCATTTTGATCGGTATTTGGATCTTGATTGTCGTTTCCATTCGGAGGAGCATTAGCATCGGCAGTGGCTTGACGAGTTCTGCTTCGAGTCATAGGAGCATCATCATCAGAGGACTCAGGTACATTTCCTTCAATAGGCTTGACGCTCCCAATAGCCATTTGCCGAATAGCATCTGATATTAGTGGTTCATCTATCACATTTGGCAGGTGCTCCTTTTGAGAGCCGTTAGATTCATCAAACCGCACATTTACCATTTCCATAACTTTCATGTGGTGAGAGTTATAGACACGATACGTATGCGAGTTTGAGCCATAACCAAGAAGAAAGCCTTCATGTGCCTTAGGTGCAAACTTGGAGGAATGATTCAAATCAAGAATGTAACAAGGTGCACCAAAAACACGTAGATAAGAAATGTTTGGTTTCTTGCCAGTGATAAGCTCATATGAAGTTTTCTTATGGAACTTGTGCAGATAAACACGATTGATAACATGACAAGCAGTGTTAATAGCATCAGCCCAGAAGCGAATGGGAGTTTTGTACTCACTGAGCATAGTTCTTGCCATTTCAATGAGAGTTCTGTTCTTTCGTTCAACAACTCCATTCTGTCCGGGAGTGTATGCAGCAGAGAACTCATGAGTGATACCATGATCATCGAGAAATTTAGCAATGTGAGTATTTTTTAACTCAGTTCCCGTGTCACTTCTGACATGCTTAAATTCGCACATCATATTCATTCTGGGCCTTCTTAGCGAAGCTTTTGAAGATATCTTGAGTACAAGTCTTGTCTTCGAGAAAGAATACCCAAGAGTATTGAGAGAAATCATCAACAATAACTAGACCATAGTGACTGCCACTGAAGCTTGCATAGTTTTGAGGATCGAATAAATACATATGAAGAATTTCCAGTGGTCTTGTTGTGGTCATAACTGTCTTGGATGAATGATGCTTCTTAGCCAATTTACCAGCCTCACAGGCAGCACAGAGACGATTCTTGTCGAATTTTACATCAGGAATCCCACAGAGATGATTTTTCTTCACCAGAGTCTGCAAATTTCTCATACCTGCATGACCAAGTCTACGGTACCACAGCCAACCTTCGGTTGCTTTCGCAAGCAAACAACTTTGGACTGATGGACCCTTAGAGAAATCCACAATATAAAGATCACCCTTTCTAGTTCCCTCAAAGACGAAGGAATTGTCAGAGGCCATGAAGACAATGTGTTTGGTGATAGAGAATAAGACTAGCATGCCTAAATCACATAGCTTGCCAACTGACATAAGATTGAATCCAAGGGATTGAACAAGTAGCACATCATCAATAGATTTTTCCTTGGATATAGCAATTTTACCTAGCCCAATTACCTTTCCTTTGTTGTTGTTGCCAAAAGTGATATACTTCATAGGAGAAGCAGTTAAGTTGGGGTCGACAAACAACGACTTGTCTCCGGTCATATGACTAGTGCATCCACTGTCCATAATCCTATCAGTGCACTCGGAGACATAGTCCTGCAGAAGAATTAGGCTTTCTTAACCCCCCACATCTTCGCAGGTGGCTTCAAAACAAATGAACGAGCAGGATATGGTTTCTTTCAATAAGCATAATTGAAAGAGTAAGCATTAAAATTCTTTCCAGACGCATGAGCATAGTGATTATATCCAGTATGCATATACTCATTATGTCAAATTCTTTGTGCCTGCATGGTTAGTCGAGCAGAAATAGGCAAAGCATCAACAGTTTTCTTTGGCACCCAAATTGCTTTCTTAGGGGGGCCATGTCTGTTGTTTGGTCCAACATAGCGAGCAACGGTCTCACCATGTTGATTCTTGAACAACTTATAGTTGTCCAGGGAATCATCATCAGGATATTCAGGAATAGGAGAGTTGTATCCCGAAAGTAATGCTGGGTCGAGCGTTTTGCTCTTTGCAGGAACCCACACAGTTTGAGGATATTGATGTGGTTCCCAGTAAGAACCATCTTCATTCAGTTTCCTTTCAAAACCGATACCTTCCTTTCTAGGATTTTTGTGAAGGATACATTTCTTCAAAACATCACATAGGGTTTGATGCCCTTTGAGAGATTTGAACATTCCTGTCTGAAGAAGATCCTTTGACCTAGCATTTTTATCAGAAACAGAACCATTTTCCTCGATATAGGGGTTAGCCTTCACAGATGATTCAGCATTCGATTCTGCATTAGTTCGTTCAAGGCATTTTAAACATGGTGTCTCAAACACTTCAGGTTTCTCCATAAGTTGTTGGGTGAGAAGAGAATTTTCTCTCATCAAATCCTCATGAGCCTCTCTTAGCGCCTCGAGTTCCTGTTTCCTTTTTAGGTAATCATAGGTCAATCTTTTGTGGTCTACTGAGAGAAAATCATGACGAGTTGAGAGTTCGTCCATTCGTGACTTGAGAGTGGAATACTCTTTGGTCAGTGACTGGTTTTTCTCCATCTCCTCAACCAATAACCCTTCAGATTTCCTAAGGGTTTTCTCAATTTTCTCAAGAGAATTTTGTTGAATATTAGCAATTTTGATCAACTTAGCATGGTCATCCTCATCAGAAGAATATTGATCACTGGAGTGAACCTTATGATGTTTCGAGGATACCTTCTCTTTCGAAGCCTTGGCCATGAAGCAGTAGGCAGGAGATTCATCGTCGCTTGAAGGACTCCAGAAGAAGTTTGTCGTAGCAGAGGAGGCACATGCTATGCCCGCCATGCCGGAGTCAGAATCTTTATCGGATTCATCATCCTTCAGAACCTGACGATTCTTCTTCATCAGAATCCATTTCCTTGCCGATGTATGCCTTGGCCTTGCGAGAGGTATTCTTGCGGTTGGAGGAGGACTTGGAAGGATTTCTTGACAAGGATCTTGACGAAGATTTTGACGTGGATTTGTCCTTCTTCTTAAAGAATTTCTTCATTTTCTTCTCATCATCGGACTCATAGTTCTTGCCCTTGCTTTTCCCTTGATAGTTGCCTGAATCATATCTCCCACTAGCACGGATTTCAGCTTCCCAGAGAGGGCAGTCCGAAATGAAGTGTCCAGGCTTTTTGCACTTGAAACAGGTGTATTCTCTGGCAGGTTTTGAAGATTTTGAACCCCCAGAGTTGCTTGAACTTCTTTTTTGGAACTGGCTCTTCTTGTGGAAACATTGGAATTGTTTCGTGATTAGTGCGAGATCTTTGCTGAGTCGTTCTGGATCATCTGAATCTTCTTCGGCATTTCTATCTAAGGAGGAATCGGCCACAGCTTTGAGAGCACGGTTTTTTGGTTGAGTTGAGCCATACATATCTCTTTTCTCTTCTTCTTGTTCCTCGTGAGTGTTCAGTCTTTCCATGACATCAGCAGAGTTGAGGCTTTTGAAATCAGGATGCTCTCGAATCATCGGAACAAGCGTGTCAAATGAACTGTCAAGAGATCGAAGCAGTTTCTTCACAACTTCATGGTCAGTGATGTCTTTGGTGCCGAGTCCTTGAAGTTCATTTGCTATGTCACTGAGGTGATCGAAGGTTTGCTGACAGCTTTCATTTCCAATGCGCTTGAAATGATTGAACTTCGCTCGAAGAGTATCAATTCGAGCTTCTTTCTGAGTTGAAACTCCTTCATTGATCTTTTCGAGGACATCCCACAGCTCCTTTGCAGTTTCACACTGGCGATACCGAAGGAATTGTGCTCGAGAGAGATGGCCACTAATTTCATCTTTGGCTTGAGCATCCAGTTGAATGAGCTCCTTTTCTTCATTGGTAGGAGCTTGAGGAATAACAACTATGAACCCGATATGCACCACGTTCCACATATAGTCATCTATTGCTCGAAGACGGATCTTCATCTTCTCCTTCCAGAAGGGATAGTCTGTCCCATCGAATATGGGAATCTTGAGATGCGACTTGTAGTTCACTGAAGACATACTTAAACTCCAAAGTCGTTAGACTAAAATGAGCAGAGTCAAGGAGTACCTCGCTCTGATACCAATTGTAGGAACGAAGTATGTCTACCAGAGGGGGGGTGAATAGGAGTTTTATATTTTCTTTGGAAAACATAAATCTCTCAGAACCCAGCAGCGGAATGAATGAAAAACAAACTATGGTGAACCAAAGCAGGGTGGCGAACGATAACTAAGACATGCATCGAAGTAAATTATATGAATGAAAACACATTGAAAGTAAACATGAGTAATAGAGATAACCGATGATGCTCGATGGCGACAAGGAATTTGTTCGACCAGTTCGTCCTTCTGCACAAGGACTACGTCTGGTTGGAGGGGCTGTGACTTAACCCGGAAGATAAACTCTCTTCACCCTATTCTCCTCGACAATCGATTCGTCAACCGATGTCAATCACTCATGGTAGATACTTGAAGGCGATCTCCGAACCTTTACAGACTTCTTCTTCGAGAACCACAATCACTCTTGGTCTCTGAACAAATTGACACATAACCGTCTAGAGAGTTTGCAGCTCTCATGAGTAATATGCGGAGCGTACTAAACTTAGATTCCAGTGATGCTGAACCACTATCTAATTCTTCGGCTCTAGGGTTTTTCTCTCAGTGGATTTTAAACTCTAATCGCTCAGAGAGTGGGTTGCTCAACAATCTTCTCAGAATCAAACAGAGCAGCCACCGGACAAAGCCGCGCGCGGGGTGGCTATTTATAGCCGCAGCCTTCCCCGATGGGAAATGACCATTTTGGACATGAGGTCCAGCCAATGGCCAACCAACACGTTCACAATGGTCGGATTTTGGAGCAACGGTAACATTACTTGAGGAAAAATAAATGATAACTCCTCGGTCCGAGGCAAATCTCTCACAGCAAAGAAGATCACAGTCTCTTGCTGGCAAGTATTTGCTCGGAGCACAAAGAGATTTCTCTCACAACCTTCATAGGATTTGGGTTTAGCATCAGAGAATTGAAGCTTCGAACACTACACCTCTCTTAATAGTACGGTGGTCCTATGACTCAATGAAAGAATAAGAACAATGAAACAAATACTACGTCTTCACTTCGTCTTCATTCTTCCTCGAATGCAGTCATTTGTTTTGAACATGCACCGAACCAATTGCTTAAACTTTAACAATTTTTAGGGGTCACTCTTGTTAGCTTTATCTTTGATGATAACCTACGCCGACGCGCAGGGAGATTATCTTCGTCATTTGCATCATGCTCCTCGATACTCCACGGACCTGTTACTCTGTGTGCACTGGCAAACACATAAGTCCCATACTGTTTATGTCAACAAACTCCAAAACATAAGGGGCCTATCATTGCACCAACAATGGAACTTCTTTTGATGATTGCTTACACAACCTTGACCGAGTTTTGCAGAGATGTGAGCAAACTAATCTTGTCTTGAATTGGGAGAAGTGCCACTTTATGGTTAATGAAGGCATTGTCTTGGGGCATAAAATTTCTGAACTAGGTATTGAGGTGGATAAAGCTAAAGTTGATGCAATTGAGAAAATGCAATGTCCTAAATATATTAAAGGTATTCATAGTTTCCTTGGCCTTGCTTGTTTCTATAGGAGATTTATTAAAGACTTCTCTAAAATTTCTAGGCCTCTTACAAATCTTTTACAAAAGGATGTTCCATTTGTTTTTGATGATGATTGTGTAGAAGCCTTTGAAACAATTAAGAAGGCCTTAACTTCTGCACCTATTGTTCAACCACCTGATTGGAACTTGCCTTTTGAAATTATGTGTGATGCTAGTGATTATGCTGTTGGTGCTATTCTAGGACAAAGAGTTGATAAGAAATTAAATGTTATTCATTATGCTAGCAAAACTCTAGACAGTGCCCAAAGAAATTATGCTACTACTGAAAAAGAATTTTTAGCAGTTGTGTTTGCTTGTGACAAATTCAGATCCTATATTGTTGATTCCAAAGTAATTGTTCACACTAATCATGTTGCTATTAAATATCTCATGTAAAAGAAAGATGTTAAACCTAGACTCATTAGGTGGGTTCTTTTGCTACAAGAATTTGATTTACATATTACTGATAGAAAAGGAGCTGAGAACCCCGTAGTTGATAACTTGTCTAGGTTAGAAAATATTCTTGATGACCCACTGCCTATTGATGATAGTTTTCCTAATGAACATCTAGCTGCAATAAATGTTTCTCATAATACTCCTTGGTATGATGACTATGCTAATTATATTGTTGCTAAATATATACCACCTAGTTTTACTTAACAACAAAAGAAAAAATTCTTCTATGATTTAAGACATTACTTTGGGATGACCCACATCTTTATAAAGAAGGAGTAGATGGTATTATTAGACGTTGTGTACTTGAGCATGAACAGGAACCAATCATACGGAAATGTCACTCCGAAGCTTATGGAGGGCATCATACGGGAGATAGAACTGCTCACAAGGTATTGCAATCTGGTTTTTATTGGCCTACTCTCTTCAAGGATGCCCGTAAGTTTGTTTTATCTTGTGATGAATGTCAAAAAATTGGTAATATCTGTAAGCATCAAGAAATTCCTATGAATTATGCACTTGTTTTTGAACCATTTGATGTTTGGGGTTTTGATTATATGGGACCTTTTCCTTCCTATAATGGGTATACACATATTTTGATTGCGGTTGATTATGTTACTAAGTGGGTAGAAGCTATTCCAACTAGTAGTGTTGATCATAACACTTCCATTAAAATGCTTAAAGAAGTTATTTTCCCAAGGTTTGGAGTCCCTAGATATTTAATGGCTGATGGTGGTTCACACTTTATTAATGGTGCTTTCCGTAGAATGCTTGCTAAATATGATGTCAACCATAGAATTGCATCACCCTATCATCCTCAATCTAGTGGTGAAGTTGAACTTAGCAATAGAGAAATAAAACTAATATTACGAAAAACTATTAATAGGTCCTGAAAGAATTGGTCTAAGAAATTAGATGATGCACTTTGGGCCTACAGAACAACATATAAAAATCCTATGGGTATGTCTCCCTATAAAATGGTTTATGGAAAAGCTTGTCATTTTCCTCTTGAGTTAGAACATAAAGCATATTGGGCAATTAAAAGAACTCAACTATGGTTTCAAACTTGCCGGTGAAAAGAGGTTATTTGATATTAGCTCATTAGATGAATGGAGAACCCAAGCTTATGAAAATACCAAATTATTTAAAGAAAAAGTTAAAAGATGGCATGACAAAAGAATCTAAAAGTAGGAATTCAAAGTTGGAGAATATGTTCTTTTGTACCACTCTCATTTTAGATTCTTTGTAGGAAAACTTCTCTCTAAATGGGAAGGACCATTTATTCTTGAGGAGGTTTATCGCTCTCGAGTTATCAAGATTAATAATGCTGAAGGTACTAAACCGAAGGTGGTCAATGGGCAAAAAATTAAGCACTATATCTCAGGTATGCCTATTGATGTTGAAAGTAATATTATTCAAACCATGACACCAAAGGAACCCATAAAAGAAACCTTCTGGAACACTCCAGAATCCTGAAAAAGAGGAGGTACATGATACGGTAAGTAAACGCACTCCAAAAAATGCGCAAACATTTTTTTTGTCAGTTTTGAATATTACAAAAATTAGGAAAATAAGAAACAACCAGGAAGGCAACCAAGGAGGGCACAAGACACCAGGGCACGCCTCCCTTTCCTGGCGCGCCCAGGTGGGTTGTGCCCACCTTGGAAACCTTCCCGACTCCGTTTTCCTCTCATTTGCTTGTTTCCCAATATAAAAAAAATCTTTATATACCCCCCGAACGTATTGACCACCGTATCATGGAGAAATCTTCTGTTCTTTGTTTCGTGCTATTTTTCGGACAGATCTAAAAATATGTCATCTCAAGACTCGGAGGGTGAGAGTTTTGTTGTTAATTATATTGCAAACCCAAAGGTTTACGGAGATGCGGAGCATTATGGCTAGACCACGGAGGAAGAAGAAGATTATGATCTGAAAGGAAAAGAAGAGACAAGCTCAGATGAGGATGAAGTCCCACTACCCCAACCTAGGGACATGCACGTGGAATTCAAGAAGTCAAGTCTCCCCAATAAAGCAAAGAAACCTAAGATCCAGTTTATCCCTTTACGTCTTCTGCAGGTAAACAAGCAAGAATTATGCAAAAAGATATTAACATTGGAGCAGGAGATTGATGACTTGAGGGAGGAAAATTCCATCCTCAAGTGTAAGCTGACTAGAAAGGACGTTACTACTTCATCACCACCACCATCATCATCTTCCCCACCAAAGGAGACGTGAGTACATGGTATGGGCTCTCCCCTTGGCTTTGTGCCAAGCTTGGGGGAGGTGCCCCGGTATCGTATCACCACCACTATCTTTGCCTTTATCTATTTTAGTTCGATTTTTAGTTAACCTAAGATTTAGTTGAATAAAAGTTTAGTTCGATCTATTTTCGAGTGCTTGCTTAGTGATCTATCTTTCTATGTAATCATGTGCGAGATATATAATAAAGAGTAGTTTGAGTTTTGTTTCTTTACTCTTATGTTCAATAAAAAGAAAGGAAAATAAATGAAAAAGATCATATGCTAATCTTGTAGTAAGTAATGACATCACATAAGGAAAATTGTAAGTGGTAAACTTTATTGGAGATTGACAAACATAGCATTGGTCAATGATGCAATTCATGAAAGAATTAATAAGGGAAGAGAAGATTCACATGCAAATACACTATCTTGGACATCTTTTATGATTGTGAGCCCCCATTAAATATTATATGTCAAAATTGTTGACATTGGACAAGGAAGACAACATAATGATTTATGCTTGTTCATATTCACATAGAAGTTATGTTGTCATAGATCCTTCAACATGTGGTGCTTTCTTAATATCTTTGCTAGCCAAAAACTCCGCACTAAGTAGAGATACTACTTGTGCATCCAAAAAAATCTTATTTTGAGAGTCCACCATATCTACCTATGGGTTGAGTAAGATCCTTCCAGTAAGTTGTCTCCGGTCCAATAAGGCAATAAAAATTGCTTCAAAATGTGTTGGATCATTTAGTGTTAGGGAAAATTGAGCATTGTACGAACTTGTGATGGCAAAGTAATAAAAGCGACGGACTACATAATAAAGGTTGCTATCATAAGGGGCAATATAACGTGATGTTCTTTTGCATTAAGGGATTTGGCATTCAAACAAAAAGCGCATGGCAACCTCTGCTTCCCTCTGCGAAGGGCCTATCTTTTACTTTTATGTATTTACTTTTATGCAAGATTCAAAGTATTCTTCCCTATTCCTTTTTAATTTCTCTTTTTGCAAGCATCATGTGGTGAGGAAAGATCTAGGCACATATATCCAGTTGGATATGAGTGAGCATGAGTTATTATTGTTGACATCACCCTTGAGGTGAATACGTTGGGAGGTGAAACTATAAGGCCCTATCTTACTATGTGTCCGGTTGAAACTTTTTGCTCATGGCTATGTTGTGAGTGTTAGCAATTATAGAAGGCTAAATGATGGTTGAGTATGTGGGCTTGCCAAAAGGCTCCGATACGTGACCCTTCCTAAAAATATGATGAATTGTAGTTGCAAAGTAGACTGAGAACATAGTTTGTTGGTTTTCAATAGAGTTTATGCTTTATACTTCAATGTTGTGATGAATTGTTACTTGTTCATGAGAAGTTATATGATAAAAGTTGTGTGATAAAGTTTTATGTTAAAAATCTTTGTTGTTATAATAATAAGCATGATGCTACTATGTCTATATTTTGTTTTTAGCGACACCTCTCTCTCTAAGCATGTGGGCATGCCTCCATGACCCATACCGGCGGGGATTTGATCAGCGGCCTGCTGAAGGGGTTGGGCCGCACCCGCCGCCCCATTCCCTGTCCCAGCCGCAATGGGAGTGTTGGTAGCACCGCTCGCCTCGCCGGCTCCGTCCCCTGCAGCCGCAGCGCCTGTGGCGCCCGCAGCCGCGGGTAACGAAGCCTTCGAGGAGGAAGGATGCGCTCCGGTTCCGCTCTTCTTCTTGGGAGCTGATGATGAAGGTCGACGAAGATCGCCGTGCTGGACGCTACTTCAGGTTCTGACAAGCGATGCCCCCTACCTGGCGCGCCAAAGATGTCGGTGTGGAAGCACGATCACCTATGGGGCAGGGGTGCCCCTTTGTGGTTCGGCATGGGGACGGCCGCGTTGCACAAAGAGCAGAAGCAGCGAGGGACAACACGGCAATCGACTCTCTCTCTCTCTCTCTCTCTCTTTTACCCAGGTTCGGGCCGCTTTGCAGCGTAAAACCCTACTCCTGCTTTGGTGGATTGATCTGGAAGTGTACGAGGGCTCGACGCGCACTAGCCTGGCAAGGGTGCCTCGGGGAGAGCGACGTGCGCTTACAAGTGCATGGGGTCAAAATGTTCGAACCCTTTGCTAGGTTGCCTCGGGCCTCCTTTTATAGGTTAAGGGGGGACCAAAGTGGCAAAACAGTCATTTGGGTGTGATTAGATAGCTAACAGTGCTATCATACCTAACTCTGACAGTTAGGACACAGTGCATTAAGTGCACTGCTAGGTGTCGTGCCGAGGGTGAATCCCGGCAAGCCTGTCGCGCCTCTTATCTGCCTCTTCTTATCAGCTTGACACACCTGCTGGACGAGTGTCAATAAAGCTAATCTCTTCTCCTTGATGCTGCCACGTGCTCGATAGGATCCACCTGGTTGCTTAATACCTGGACACCGCACTGATTAGTGACCTGGGTGCGGTGAGGTGGAGCAGTGGCGCCTTGGTGAAGGTTCCTTGTTGAAGGAGCTTGGCAGGGTTTGATCTTGGCGGCCCCGGCAAGCCTGCCGGGGCGAATCTGTACTTGTCCTCAGGGCGGCCTCGACCTGGTGTCGCGGGAAACCACGGCCACCTATAGGGCCAAGGGGCCCCTTGCTGGTTTGGTAGGGGGGATGTCGCGTTGCACAAAGAGGAAAAGAACGTGGGGCAGCACGGCAGAGATCACATGGGCAATTTTACCTAGGTTCGGGCCGCTGCGAGGCATAAAACCCAACTCCTACTTTGGAGGATTGATGGTGGAAAAGTGGTGGTGGAGCATAGGACACTTGCCCGGCAGGCTCTCCTTGGGGAGGCAGTGACTACGCGCGTACGAGCGTGGTGGTGTTCAACTTTCCAACCCTTGCTACGGTTGCCATGGGCCTCCTTTTATAGGTTAAGGGGTCACCACAGTGGCAAAACAGTCATTATGCACTAATAAGATAGCAAACAGCACTATCATACCTAATTCTGCAGGCTGACAGAGTGCATTAAATGCACCGCTCAACATCACATCATTGCTTGCCCTGCAAGCCTTGCTGGGCTCATCTTGCCAGCTCCATGCCTGCTTGCTTGACACATCGCAGGACGGGTGTCATCTGTAGGTATTTCCTGTAGAAAGAGGCTGCCATGTGGCGAATGGCAACCACTTAGTCACTTTGCGGCTTGACACTGCATTGATCAACGACGTGGGTCGTGGTGAGATGGCTTGGTGAGGTGTCTTTGCCCTCGTGAGTCCCGGCAGGCCCTGCCGAGACGTCCTGAATGCTTTCTTCCGGGGGAGCCCTTGTCCTTGCCAGGTCCGCCTGCCTGGCAAGGCAGGCTTTTCTCCCAGTGGTGTCTCGCTTCTCTGTCTTGGTTTTGGCCTTCTTAATCAACATGCTGGTTCTTCGAAGATCTTGGTCTCTTGTATCTTGACACGGCCTTGGTGTTGTAATCTGGTTTTCGTGCCTGTGCACAGACAGGGCAACAGACCCAGGGTTTGTTGCACTGACAGAAGCCCCCGGGCCTGCCCCGATCGCACTGTCGGGTGTCGTCGGGGTAGGTCCGAATAAGTGCACAGGCAGGGGCGCTGAAGAGGCTGATCTCTTGGAGTCTTCTTTGCTTCTTCATTAATCTTGATTCTAGGCTAGTTTTCGATTTTCCCGTGCGTCGTGTAAAGCCAATCGTGGTGGGGCCATCTTTGCAATGGCCCGTGAATGACTTTAACGCATGGGGTAGAAACTGCCAATTCACTCTACCCACCACGCCCTTATCCTTAGCCACGTATGCGGCATGCATCGCGCGGGGTAGGTAACGGAGGTGCATGGCGCGGGAGAGCATCAAGGCGAGGGCCCGGTCTTCTTGAATTGGTGGAAAGGGGCGGCGATTGCTTGTTAAGGGAGCGGCTCCCTTTCTTGCTCCGCCTATAAAAGGGGGGCGGAGGGAGAGCCGAGCCATCCATCTCCGGATCCTTTCTTCCCCTGTTTCTGCCTTTCATTGGTCATGTTGAAGAGAAGGGCCCGGGGCCAAGCTCCGGGCTCCAGCTTGCACCTAGAGTTGTTGAGTGTTGGCGTTCGGGGAGTGAGCCTGGTCCATGCTCGGAGAAGGCGTCGTGGACGGGCTGCTCGTAGTGCGGGAGATACCAAGCTCTCCCGTTGTGAGGGAATGCTTGCTCCTTTTGCCACGGTCGTCTTCCCGTCGGGTAGTGCGGTGTCCACCCTCGGGTCACCGCCGCTCGTGGTCTTGGCGATCGGGTCCTTGGCGTCTCTGGTGCGTGCCCGGGAGGCAGGGTTGGGAATCATCGGTAAACCCAGCACTGCCCCATCCGGGAGCCGTGGGGATGATGTCGACGAGAGGCGCGCCTTCCTGCCCGACAAGGTGGGAAGGGGCGTGTCCCGAGCCCCCTGGCCATCTTGGTCACTCGCCGTCTCTCCGGGGAAGGTGTTGGGCTGGAGTCCTGGCACTCCCCGAAGGCGATGGTGACGGAGAGAAAACAAGGGAAGGCAGAGAAGGCGGGTGGTGGGAGGTCAGGTCGGAGTACGATGGCGTTGATGCCTTCGCCTCCGACCGAGGACCTGCCGCCTCGTCTTTCCGCTCTTCCCCTCTCTCCCCGGCACCATCATCACCAGCCTCCTTGGGTGACAGCCGGGGAGGGATGTTACCTTGGTGTCTTCGCCTCCCCCTCCAGCAGTCTTCCGGCTGAGCTATGGTGGATGACTCCACCGGGGCCCAAGCCAGGGCTTCTTGCTGGTCCTGGAGGTGGTGACCAGGGGACGCCGCCCTGCTCCCGCGCTCCTCCTTCACAGCCTCGCCAGTCACGGTCTTGTCAGGCTGCGCCAGGTGGGTTGCGACAGGACAGGGATGGGCTCCTGCTTGGGTGCCCTTTCTCGTCTTTTCCTCCTTCCACCGCAGTGCCTGGTGGAGGGAAAACGAAAAGAGGAGATTACAGGGCACTTATCTTTTTTCAATCTTAAACTTGCCGGTACTTGCCAAATTTTAGTTCAAATAATGTAATCTCTCGAGTCCATGTCTGTGTTCTATAAGGTTTGTACTTGTATGTCCAGCATATTAATGAAAAAGACGAACCTTGCCGGGAACTCATGCATGTATATGTCCACGGAGAGGTGAAATGCCTCTTTATTTTAAATAAACGAGTTTTCCTCGGTAGGCTATCCTGCCGGTACCCTTTCTTCGTTGCCGGGGAACTGAGCCTACCGGCATGAAATAGAGGGACCAGCCCCCCACCAACTTCTTTTCATCAAAGGCCACTACGACCATCCAGGCCGAAGCAACGTTCGAGCCAGGGATGGGAGCACCTAAGTTTCGAAGAGTGGCGGGGTTTTCTTATGCACAAGTTTTAGCTTACAGAACACTTATGGACAAGAGGTAGAACTTATCTGTTTGGTTCGCCAAGCATCGCAGCGTTGGTTCATCTCCCCATCTTCTTGCAGAAACCGAGTTCTCGGCAGGAACCTGCAGCTTTATGCAGATGAGAATGATGCAGGATGCGATCCTATCTATATGCATATGCAAATTCTAATGAAATCCTTATGCAAATGCTCTTGGAATGCTTATGCATGCATGCAACTTGGTCGTGGGCCCCCAGCGCTTCGTTTATTTCTCTGGTGCTCAGCGTCATCGCCTGGCTTTGTACAAGGGGTTACATGCAACTGAGGCAAGGCCTGTACAAAAGGGTGGCTGCCGGGCAGGGCCCGACAGCCGCGCCTTATGGGTAGAACTTGCGGAGATGCTCAATATTCCATGAGTTTTGCAATTGAATGCCATCTCCGGTCTCCAGATGGACTGCGCTAGGTCTGGTGACTCGTACTACCCGGTAAGGGCCTTCCCACTTCAGTGTCAACTTGTTTGTACCCTTGGCAGACTGAACGCGCCTAAGGACAAGGTCGCCTTCCTCAAAACACCGGGCATGAACCCTGCGGCTATGATAGCGACGCAGGGCTTGCTGATAGCGTGCAGCACCCGTAGCAGCCCGGAGACGGTTCTCCTCGAGTAGCACAGCGTCGTCACGCCGGTGCTGATCTTGCGCTACTTCGTCGTAGGCAAGCACTCGAGGCGACCCGTAAATTGTTCCGTGGGGATAACTGCTTCCACCCCATTGACCAGGGAAAAAGGAGTCTGCCCGGTAGCTCGATTTGGTGTCATTCTGAGGGACCATAGAACTACCGGCAGCTCATCGATCCACCGCCTGCCGTGCTTCTGCAGCATATCAAAGGTTCTTGTTTTGGGTCCCTGCAGCACTTCAGCGTTCGCCCTCTCAGCTTGCCCGTTGCTTCTGGGATGTGCGACAGAAGCAAATGAGATCTTGCTTCCGAGGGCATGAACATATTGCATGAAGGCGCTGCTCGTGAATTGGGTGCCGTTGTCGGTAATGATCCTTGCCGGGATTCCAAAACGACAGACCAAATCTTTCAAGAACATGATAGCTGATTGAGCAGTCACCTTTCTCACGGCAGCAACTTCCGGCCACTTTGTAAACTTGTCGATAGCAACGAACAAGAATTCAAAGCCCCCGATCGCTTGGGGGAAAGGGCCGAGGATATCGAGCCCCCATATCGAAAATGGCCATGATAAAGGGATTGTCTGACAAGCTTGGGCAGGTGGGTGGATTTTCTAGGAATGGAAGTGACAGGCTTCACATTTGGTGACTAGCTCAACCGCATCTTGAAGGGCTGTGGGCCAATAGAATCCTTGCCGGAATGCTTTCCCAACCAGCTCCCTTGATCCAATGTGGGAGCCGCACATGCCTTTGTGTATCTTAGCCAGCAGTTCCTTCCCTTCTTCCCGGCAGATGCACTTCAATTTCACACCATTGGGCCTCCTTCTGTACAGAGTGTTATCGACAAACTGGTACATACTGGCCCCCCAGGCTACTCTTTCAGCCTCATCTTGGTCATTGGGGAGTTCTCCGGTTTGGAGAAAGTGGACTATGTGCCTTGCTCAAGTTGGAGCCTGGGGCTCGGCAACAAGGACTAGCGGCACCTCCTCAACTGCGGGGGCACATTCCTCGTTCGCAGGGACCATGGGTCCGGCAGGCTGTGAGGAGTTGTTTCCGGCACGGTCCCTGCTAGGAGCAGATGGCTCTACCGGGAGAGGCTTACCGGAGTCCAACTTTCTCCTTTTCTGGGCCATTGTTGCTGGGGATACGGAGGGCTGAGTAAGATGGAGAGCAAAAGTTCCTGGCTCCACAGGAAGCCTTTGGGTAGCACACTTTGACAGGTGATCAGCTATGCTGTTTTCCGCAAGAGGTATGTGCTTTGTTTGCAACCCGTCAAAGCGCTCCTCTAATCTTCTCACTTCCTCAACGTATGCCTCCATCAATGGACTTTGGTAATCCTTGTTGACTTGTCTCACCACAAGCTATGAGTCTCCTCGAATGATCAGCTTCTTGATTCCCAATTCTGTGGCAATCCTGAGCCCGGCAAGGAGCCCTTCATACTCTGCTGTATTGTTGGTTGCCTCTTCTCGGGCAAAATGCATCTGGACGACATACATCAAGTGTTCCCCGGAGGGAGCGACGAGAAGCACGCCAGCCCCTGGACCTTGTAGGGAAAAAGCACCATCAAAATACATGATCCATTCTCGGGGCGCCTCCTTGCCGGGGATAACTGTTTTTGGCACTTCCTCGTTGGGGGGTTGTTGTCCATTCTGCAATAAACTCTGCCAATTCCCTACTCTGGATTGTTGATGTGCTCTCAAACTTTAAACCAAAATTGGATAACTCCAAAGCCCACTCCACTATTCTGCCAGTAGCCTCAGGGTTCCGGAGTATCCTTTGCAACGGGAAGCGAGTGACAACGATGATCTCATGGGCTTGGAAGTAGTGGCGCAGTTTCCTTGAGGCCATGATGAGGCGAAAGATCAACTTTTGCACGCCAGACTACCTCGATCTAGCCCCCTGTAGCAGGGAACTGATGAAGTACACTAGGCGCTGCACCACTTTCTTCCTTGCCGTGTCCTTGGGGTTGTCTCCGCTGCCGTGCTTATCTCTGTCCTGATCCCTATCTGACTCTGCCGGTCTTTGCTCACTCTTTATTTCATCCACTTCGCGCTGCGCCACCAAGGCTGCACTAACCACTTGATTGGTTGCCGCCAAGTATAACAGCAACGGGTCTTGCAGTTTGGGAGCAACCAAGGTGGGCACAGAAGATAGGTAGGCCTTCAACTCTTGCAAGCCGCATCTGCTTTTGGAGTCCACTTCATGGGCCATGCCTTCTTCAAGATTTTGAAGAACGGCAAGGCGCGCTCGGCAGACTTGGAAATGAATCTGCTTAGCGCGGCAATGCACCCTGTCAGACGCCTTACATCTTTGACCGTCTTTGGTGCATGGATCTGTTCGATGGCTTGGATCTTATCGGGGCTGGCTTCGATCCCCCAATGGGATACAAAGTACCTGAGAAGCTTGCCGGAGGGAACACCAAATACACACTTCTCCGGGTTGAGCTTCAAGTTGATCTTGCACAAATTGGCAAATGTCTCCTCCAAATCCTAGATAAGGGTTGATCTGTCCTTGGTTTTGACCACAATATCATCCATATAAGGCTCAATGTTTCTGTGCAGCTGTGGCCCAAAACCAATCTGGACTGTCCTTGCAAAAGTAGACCCGGCACTCTTTAATCCGAAAGGCATGCGGATAAAACAGTACGTACCACACGGGGTGATGAACGAGGCCTTCTCTTCATCTTCCTTGGACATGAAGATTTGATGATACCCAGAATATGCATCCAAAAAGGAGAGCAAATCACAGCCTGAAGTGGAGTCCATGATCTGGTCGATGCGCGGCAAGGGAAATGGGTCTTTCGGGCAAGCCTTGTTGAGATCTATGAAGTCTATGCAAAGTCTCCATTTCCCATTGGCCTTCCGGACAACCATTGGATTTGCTAACCACATTGGATGTAGCACTCCTCTGACCAAACCAGCTGCCTCATGTTTCTTGATCTCCTCTGTAATGAACTGCTGCCTCTCCAAGGCCTGCTTCCGGACTTTCTGCTTGATAGGTCGGGCATGTGGGCATACAGCAAGGTGGTGCTCGATTACCTCCCTGGGAACACCGGGGATATTAGATGGTTGCCAAGCAAACACATCGATATTCGCCCGCAGGAAGGCAACGAGCGCGCTTTCCTATTTTTCATCGAGGGTGGCGCTGATGGTGAAAGTACAATCAACGCCAGCCAACCCTGCCAGGACCTTTTTCACTTGTGGAGAAGCAACCTTGGATCTCTTGCTGTTGGAACTATCCGCCAAGTCATCAACAAGCGCAGCGCACTCCGAAGAGGCGCGCTTCCCAAAGTCCTTGTCGGAGCCCTTACTATCCTTCTTCTTCCCTCTGTTCTCCTTGGCGGGAACTGCCGCTGCTGCTGCCTCTGCCACGACTGCGTCCTGGTACATCTTGTCCACACAAATGATTGCGTCTTTCTCATCTGATGGGACGGAAATGACTCCAACTAGCCCTGGCATCTTCAAGATGTTGTAGGCATAGTGGGATGCCGCCATGAACTTAGCCAGGGCTAGGCGTCAAAGGATTCCATTGTACGGCAAGGGGAGGTCAACCACATCAAACACAATCTTTTCAGTCCGGTAGTTCAGCTCTCCCCCAAACGTCACAGGCAATGTGATCTTTCCTTTAGGATGACTCCTGCCGGGATTAACTCCTTGAAATGTGCCGGTGACTTTTAACTCATCCTCTACTATCTGAAGCTTGCTGATAACCTTTGGGGAAATTAGATTCAACCCGGCCCCGCCATCCACCAACATCTTCGTGACCTTGAGGTTGCGGATTGTTGGAGAGACCAACAACGGCAAGCATCCTACCGCGGTGGTGCGGTCAGGATGTTCCTCTTCGTCAAAAATGATGGGCGTGCGTGACCATTTGAGTGGTTTCCGGGCCCCTGGTGCTGGTTGCACGGCATTAACCTCACGCGCCCATCGCTTGAGTTGGCGGTGAGAGGTGTGTAGGGACGCACCCCCGTCAATGCACAGGGCGTCAGTGGCCTTCTGGAACTCCTGCTCACCGGTTTCTCTCTTGATCCCCTTCATCACTCTCATCACCGCAGGCTTCCTTCCCTCGATCCCTGGCGGGTTTCCCTTTGTTCCGAAGAGGTCTGTCGGGGCGATTTACTTCACCGCCACGACCCTTACCGCCAGCAACATCCTGTCCCTTTTCCTTGTCACGCTTCTCATATTCTGCTTTCTGTCTCTTGAGAAGCTGCTCAACCTGATAACACTCTTGAAGGTCATGGCCCTTGGTCCGATGGATCTTCCAGTACGGTCCATCACCTTTCCCGGCCTTTTCGGAGGCCGCGGCCTCCTGACAGTCAGAGCACACGGCAGCTTCCATGCTGGGGGTTTCGGCCTTAACCTTCTTGCCGGTACTAGGGATACCCAACCCTTCAACAGACATTACCGCCTTATCCTTGCACTTCTTGCTCTTCTTCTGACTGGTGGACTCGTCATCATCCTCTGAATCAACATTAATGCAATCCTCCTCTCCGGGCAGTTTTCTTCCCTCCTCCGGTTGTGCACATTGGACTGGAAGGCGGCTATCACAGCTGCTGGATGGATATTTGGGAGGTTTCTGTGGACTCTGCTAAATCTCTGCAAATACTTCCGGAGAGTCTCTCCTTCTTTCTACTGAAGAAGCTGCAGATCGCTGGGCCGACCTGGTACTTGATGGCCGCCAGTGAAGGCGCCAATGAACTCATGGCACAAATCAGCCCATGACGAAATGGAGTTCTTTGGCACCTGCATCAGCCAAGACCTCACATTGGACTTGAGAGCCAAAGGGAAGTAGTTGGCGAATACCTTCTCATCTCTTCCCCCGGCAGCTTGAACAGTGATGGTGTAGATGCTCAGAAACTCTGCCGGGTTCAGCCTCCCATCGTACTTCTCGGGTATCTCTTGCTTGAACGTGCGGACGGACGGCCAACAGACTTGCCGTAACTCTTGAGTAAAGGCAGGGCACCCAACCTCGAAAGGTAGGTACCCGCTAGTATCGAGTGCAGGCTCGTCGACGTCGAGACTGTCACACCCATTGGCCTAGCGGTGGGTGTAGGGCGTTGCTCAACGACAACGCGCGTGTCTCCCCTCCGCCTATCCTCTGGGGCACGCTGCCGGCCTGGACGCGCTCAAGGGTCAGAAGATGTCGTCGAGACGCCATCAGGTTCTTGATTCCACTGCGCCCGCGCTAGCTGCCGTGGCGGGGATTGTACCATGGGGTGGCCCCTTCCATACGACCATCAGCACGGGCCATTATCGTCGCTTGGGGAGGCCGTGGCGGGCCAGCTCGCTGCGAGCCCCCAGCCTCGGCGAAGCCGAGCAGGCTCTGGATGGTGGCACGCCATTCATCCATCTGCTCGGCCGCTGGCGGAAACCTCAGCAGCAGTTGAGCCCGCGCCATGGCCTCCGTAGCAGTACTTGGTACTCGTCCCGGGGGAGGTGCACGTGCTGCGGCCGCCCCCGTGGTGGGGGCGGCCGGAGGGCGGCGATTCGCCCCGGACCGAGCGCCATTGCTGCGGCTGTGCCCGTCGGCGAGGGGAAGGAGTGTGGATGGAGTAGCCCCTTCACCCTTACCTCGCGAAGCGTGGCCATCGGGGTGTTGCTGAAGTTGCTCTCCTCCGGCGTCTCCTGCTCCTGCTTCAACCTTGCCCGGCAAGCCTTGCCGGGCTCGTCTTGCCAACTCCATGCCTGCTTGCTTGACATCTCGCAGGACGGGTGTCATCTGTAGGTATTTCATGTTGAAAGAGGCCGCCATGTGGTCAATGGCTGCCACTTAGTCACTTTGCGGCTTGACACTGCATTGATCAATGACGTGGGTCATGGTGAGATGGCTTGGTGAGGTGTCTTTGCCCTCGTGAGTCCCGGCAGGCCCTACCGGGACGTCCTGAATGCTTTCTTCCGGGGGAGCCCTTATCCTTGCCAGGTCTGCCTGCCCGGCAAGGGAGGCTTTTCTCCCAGTGGTGTCTCACTTCTCTGTCTTGGTCTTGGCCTTCTTAATCAACATGCTGGTTCTTCGAAGATTTTGGTCTCTTGTATCTTGAGATGGCCTTGGTGTTGTAATCTTGTTTTTGTTCCTGTGCACAGTCAGGGCAACAGACCCAGGGTTTGTTGCACCGACACCTGGCCAGGCTCTCCTTCCCAAGGTGTTCCACCGCTATCTTGTTTTTCTTAATGCTCTCCTTGATCTCACGAAGAGTGGCTTTCCTAGCTTGTCCTTCTGTCATGCATTGGTGCTAGATGTATGATCGTCAGCACGCCTGTGCATGAGTCCGATCGACAAACGCGAATGTTTGTTGCACCGAAAACCACCTACTCATGTGTTGAGATCAAGAGATTCCAATCCTACCATTTGAAACTTGATTTCTAGCCTTCTCCAAGTTGCCTTCCACTCAAATCCTTCTTCCACCATAGCCAAATCTGTGAGAGAAAGTTGAGTGTTGTGTAGACTATCATTTCAAGCACAAGATCAAGGAGTTCATCATCAGCACACCATCTATTACCTTTTGGAGAGTGGTGTCTCCTAGATTGGTTAGGTGTCACTTGGGAGCCTCCGACATGATGTTGAGTTGAACCAAGAAGTTTGTAAGGGCAAAGAGATCGCATACTTCATGAAGATCTACCCGAGTGAGGCAAGTCCTCCGTGGGTGATGGCCATGGTGGGATAGACAAGGTTGCTTCTTCGTGGACCCTTCGTGGGTAGAGCCCTCCGTGGACTCGCACAGCTGTTACCCTTCGTGGGTTGAAGTTTCCATCAACGTGGATGTACGATAGCACCACCTATCAGAACCACGACAAAAATCTTTGTCTCCCCATTTCATTTGCCTTTTCCAAACCCTTCCCTTTACGTACATGTGCAATGTTCTACATTCCGCTTCTATACTCTTAGACTTGCATATGTAGGGTGTTACTTGACTTGTCATAATGGCTAAAATCTGCCTACAACTAAAATTGGGAAAAAGATAGGTTTTTATTTGGTCAAGTAGTCTAATCACCCCCCCTCTATACATACTTTCGATCCTACAAGTGGTATGAGAGCTTTGGTCTCTGTAAGCCTTGATTTCCATTGCTTTGGTGATCATAGCCTTGGATTTTAAATCAGTGGACCAGCAGCACTTTGTCATCACTTTCAAATACCAGCAAAATTCAAGTGGATTCCTAACGGCCTCAAACTTTTTTGTACCTACTCAGTATATTGCAAAGTATTTAATTTGACCAGTGGCACATTTTACAAAAGTTAATTGGTGCTCTAATTGAATGCAAAACAGTGAGAGAAAAACAAAGCAGAAATGTTAAAATAAAAGAACAAACCTAACTACTATGCGGATGGGCTCTAGGTCAATAGTGGAGGCACAACCCACCAGCTTCCCATCTTCAACCCCTGTTCATCAGGGGGGTGCTGGCCGTTGCTCGTGTGTCCATGGACGGATCGTCCATGCGCCGTGCATCCGTGGCTCCCCGACGGTCTATAAGATCCCCCTCGACGCGTTGACGAACCCTAGCTCTCCTTTTTCCCCTCCCCCATGTCGTTTTCATCCCTACAACCCTTGGGCGAACCTGCATCACCATGGCCTCCGACGTCCACACGCCCATCGAGCCCCCCGCGCCCAGGCACCTCGCCCACGAGCTTTGCCGACATCCACTCCTTCGACTACGTTCACCATTTGGAGCCGGGAGCCCCTGGATCGCAGGGATCGACGTCGTCTTCAACCTTCGGCCACCGCAATGCCATCAACGAATTCATCGTCGTTGCTCCACCCCCGGCCTTCTCGAGCTCATCTACAACATCGTGGTGAGGTCCTCACCCGATTCCCACTCTTACCTGGCTCGATCCATGCCTGTAGCCATTGTTCCCCATAGAACTCCGGCCGTGCTCCCTCGCACGCCCACTCGTGGCCTCGCCTCGGCCTACCACCGCTCACCCGCTGCCGTGCCTCCGCCTCGCGTGGTCGCATCGGCCGAGGCCGCCGTCGCAGTCCACGCGCGTGACACCGCGCCTGGTGCTGCTCGCCGCCCGCACCGCGCCTGCTTTCCCTGGCCGCGCCCCCTGCACCGTTGTGCATGCGCGCCGCCGTGCCCGCTAACCCTTGCGCGCTGCTATCGCTGCTACTGCGCTGAGTTTGCTGCTACACTGCTATTTGTTGTCGCTGTTCGGCTGCTCTGCTTGCCGCTGTTGCTCGCTTGTACTGCTGCTGCTCATCCCCCTGCTACTCTGCTTGTTGCATTGCTACTTGGTGCCGCCCCTGCCTCCCAGCACCGGCCGGCTCTGGCCGCCGTGCTTCTGTGCGTCCGGAGCATAGCCTAGAGACTGGCTGTGTCTCTGGCACCTAGGGCCGGCCCTTGTTTAATTAGCAGTAGGTTTAGTTTAGGGATATTTTAGTCTAGTAGTAGATGAAATGTAGGACCCCCTTTAATTAAGTTAGATTTATTTATTTGTTTAGGTAAATAGTCTATGACATGTGGGCCACACATCCCCTTTTGACTAGTCATATTGACTTGGTCAATTCGGATTAAACTAAATATAATAATTTCAGAATATGTTTAAAACTTTGAAAATTCATAGAATAATAACCGTAACTCGGATTAAAATAATTTATATATCAAAGTTGCACAAAAAAATGTGACAAATCCGAATATGCCACCCACATACCTATAACATGCCTCTAGCATAGCGAACATGGATCCGTCCCTCCGATTCATCTGTCCGGAAAATGCCAAATGCCAGGAAAACATTCTGAGATGTTTTCCCTCTTCGAATGTATCGTCTAGCACTGCGTTAGTTCACCCCTAACACCGTGTATTGCTATGTCATGCTTTGTCATGCCTTGTTTGCTTTATATTTATCATTTCTACCCCTCTTCTCTCCGGTAGACCCCGAGACCGCTGCTGATGCCATTGTGATTGACTACGTCGACGATGACCCTTCCTTCTCAACAGAGCTTCCAGGAAAGCAAACCCCCCTTGATCATTCCGATATCGCCCATTCCATTCTCTCTCATGCTTGCATTAGAATTTTCTACTGTACTTGATTGCTCCTATTCTGATGCATAGCCTGCTTTTGTAACCTGCTCTTGTACCTTACCTGCTTATCCTAAACTCCTTAGTATAGGTTGGATAGTGATTCATCAGTGACCCCACACCTTGTACTTGTTGCCCCCGCTGGATTACCTGGTGACTCGAGCAACGTGATCGACGTCCAGGGCCCGACATAGCACATCACCCCCCTTAGTTGCTCGACTCTGCAGAGCTACTATCGAGTGCTGAGGGTGATACCTCGTATCGCACTCCTAATGATAATTCTATAGTGTAGCTATTCGATCGTGGTCATCGAGGGTGATTCCTCCTTCACCACTCCTAATAACGACTCTGTCGTGCAACCCCTCAAGTGTGGACCATCGAGGGTGATTCCTCCAAGTCCACCTTGACGGTCACATCGAGTGGGAATCCATTGAGGGTGATTCCTCGGGTTTCCCCCTTGCTGTTTTGGACACACGGTTACTCTAACTTTACCACATAACCATGTTGAAGTCGGGTCGGCCCTGAGGGGTACCCGCGAGTTGATGTGTAGTCGGGTTGATCTATAGGATACCTGCGAGTTTTCGACGCGGCGCGGCCGGGCATTCTTAGCCCTTGCCGCAAGTTCGGGAGACGGGGCAACGGGACCACATATCATGGATCATTGATCGTTATCGCGCGCTACCAAGACACTAACGGTTTGGATATTTGATCCGAGTAGGCCTCTGGCCTTTTCACACTAACCATCATGCAGGAATAAGTATGGGCACTCAGCGTCGTACCATTCGTCTAAAAGCTCACTGACGTCAGCGACTGAGTGGCACGCGCCGGGTTGGACTGGTGAAGCCTGCACTTGTATAAGGGGTTTGGTCTGCTCACCGGTCGTGTTCGCAATGCGCAGGATTGCAAAGGACGATTGGCCCTTGACCCCTCCGCAATTAGGATGTAGACCGGCGTGCTGGCCTCTCTATTGAGCCTAGGTAGGACTACAGCGTGTTGATCGGCTGAGGCCTGTCATGACCTGATGGTGTGTCCGGCCGGAGTTGATCGAGCATGTTGGGTAAGTTGGTGCACCCCTGCAGGGAAGTATTATCTATTCGAATAGCCGTGTCCACGGTAACGGACGCACGGAGTTGTATCCCGATCGATACAACTAGAACTGGATGCTTACACATGAAAAGGATATGATGGCTCCGGGATTGCTTTCTCGCAGGGAGTCGAGAAAGGATCTCTGGGCGATGTTACAACATACTTACTAATATTATAATATGCCACTCTTATCTCTTCTGATGATGCAAGATGCTTGAAGATGCTATTCTTCGATAGGCTAGGCTTTCCTCTTCTCTTCAGGCATTCTGCAGTCCAGTCCACAGATACTACCGATTTCATTGATACCGATGCATATGTAGTGTAGATCCTTGCTTGCGAGTAATTTCGATGAGTACTCACGGTTGCTTTGCTTCCTCTTTTTACCCTTTTCCATTCTTCTTGGATGTCGCAACTAGATGGTGGAGCCCAGGAGCCATGCACCACCTTCGACGATGACTACTACTACACCGAGAGTGCCTACTACTATGTGGAGGCCGCCGACGACCAGGAGTAGTTAGGAGGCTCCCAGGCTGGAGGCCTTGCCTTTTCGATTGTTGCTGCTTTTGTTCTAGCATTCTTAAGGCAAACTTGTTTAGCTTATGTCCGTACTCAGATATTGTTGCTTCCGCTTACTCGTTTGTATTTTAGCTTATGTATTCGAGCCCTCGAGGCCCCTGGCTTGTAATATAAAGCTTGTTTTATTTTAATTTGTGTCTAGAGTTGTGTTGTGATGTCTTCCCATGAGTCCTTGATCTTGATCGTACACATTTGCGTGTATGATTAGTGTACGATTGAATCGGGGGCGTCACAAGTTGGTATCAGAGCTGACTGCCTATAGGAACCCCCTTTCCAACTCCTTGGCCGAAGTTGAGTCTAGTCTTTGGAAAACTTTACTAACATTGTTGTGTGGCTTACTGGCCCACATCACAAATGGGTGATATTATGATATTTTACTCCTCTCCTTTACTCTACGAATCTGATATCTTTTCTATTCGGGTTAAATGATTTTGCTAACTCTAACTCTAGGTTCTCGTAACTACTTCCCCTGGAGAGCCCTTCATTCCCGATGATCGTCTGCTTCACCCGAAGACTTTGCAGATACTCTTCGATGTTTTCCTGAGACCTTGTGCCCTTTGCCGTTGCAATTCCCTACCACCAATAAATCCCTATGGATAGCTACATACACTTGCTGGCCATACCTTCATTTCCAATTGCTCTTTTTATTACAAGATACCATGAAATACTATCCGATCTTCCGAAAATCCTCAGCAGCCTGTTGCTCTTGAAATTCTTGCTTGCTTGCATTATGGTTAATCCCATTAGACTAGTAATCTTATTGGCATCCTTTTCACTATTATTTTTAGTCTGTTGATTCAATATGTTTGTGAATGCTGTCAATCATGAGTCGCAATTAGAATTCTTCTCTTCGGCTCAGACGTCGCTCTGGACATGAGCTGGGACTCGACAGATCAAACCTTGATTGATTGTCTATCTATGTCTATTCAACTTACTTGTCCTTTGATCAGAGCCTCTGCTTCTGATCTCCCAATTTGGAAATCTTAATTGCTTTGTATTTAAGCTTTGAAATTGTCCAGATAGTACTATAATCTGATGCATTTGCATTATTTCTTCTTCTGGTTGAACATCGATACTCACATTAGATTATTTGCAGTCTGCCAGACCCTTTATTGGATTATTATCCGATAGAGTCCTTCATATTCAATCACCTTGCGAGTCTTTCCTCGGATACATAATACCTTTGGTAAATTGTATCTTTTGCCTTGTCAACCATGCTCTGCTTTCGAGCTCGAGTTATTTACTCTTGAATTTTTTGGTATATGTTCCTAAGATGCCCCGATGGGTTGAACCTATGCCTTCCATAATCTGTGTGAACCCGGAAGTTATGCGGGTTATACACTACTGGCCCTTTGTCAGATAAATTTTCAACTCTATAACTTCTTCAAAGACGAGAAGTGAATGGAAGGTTATGCATTGGAGAAGTGGGAGTCGACCTTGAACTTTGTGTTCATGCCCATGGAGACGATGTAGACCTTATCATGGAAGCTTCTCTTAAAGTTAATTGTCCCCTTGGTATAAGTTCATCTTATATCTGGGATTTGGTCTTTTGCAATCTTGGTTCCGACCATGATTCTTGTTCTTTGATTCCAACTCACAAACAAGTTAAAGCACTTGTCTTCTGCAACTTAAATCACCATTCCAACATCTATTTTGATCTACCTTTGAGTATTGCCCCCTGTTATCTCGAGGATATTGTGCCATTGCACTATCTCTTATGAGTTCTCGTTGGAATGATACTCTCACCGTCTTAGTCACTCCGCAGGTCTACATTGTCCGTCACTCGAGAACTTTGACAAGTGACTCGAATCCACACTATGATTCAGTACTCCTAGTAATTTGTTGCTGGGGAGTTTAATACTCCATCACGTCATTCCTAGCTTGTTCGGCTATATCATTATCGTGCTAATTTTAACTGTGCTACCCGGCCGTTCTTCCCGGAGCATAGTTTTCGATGATGAGCTAAGCTTACGTTGATCTTCCTCGTCATATCATTTCACCTTGAACAACAAGCTTGATTCCGAGTTTGTGTCGTATCCGTGGTTCCAATAAGCTTTCACTTTATCATTCCTTTTGCTTGATGCCGTCTCTGTTTGATTGGATCTTCATGGAGCCTCTCTACAAAATTTGTCATGATCATCATCAATATTTTGACTTCTTCTAGGATATCAGTCGAATTCATGATGGGAAATACCATCCTTTCCCTTCAATGATTTGTGTTATCATCGACAACATTCTTGACTTCCCCCCAACACAAACTTGTTCATGTTTTGTGTTGTATCTTGATTTCCTTGCTATCTAGCTTATGTTATGTTCTACCTTGGAGTATTACCATCTGTTATGTCAAGGATGTTGTGAGAATTGCTCCACCTCTTAAGAATTCTTGGTATAGTGATACTTCTCACCGTTACCATTCTTTCTTGGTCCCCGTGTTGTTTCTAACCGGGATACCAACAAGTGAATGGTGCTGCTTGGATTCAGTACTTCTAGCAACCCTATTGCTGTGAAGTTAATGGTCGATAGTTCATTCTTAGACTGTTGGTTATTGAATCGCCATTCTAACCTTGATCTTGCTACCTAAGCCCATATTTCGGTTGCAAATTTCAACCAATATTTAATTGTGTATGTTTTCCTCGAGCATAAATCCTTATATCATTTGATCTGAAAAAATGTTATCTCCTTGTTCACATAATTGTGGAAATCCATCTTTTGGAAATCTCGATGAGTTGTGCTAAGCCCATCGGCCACTCCTCATCTTTTCCTTGCTGAAATTGTATGACTTATTTTATAAGTTGTTTCTGATGGAACCTTTGTGTTTCCAAAGTCCGGCCTTTACCTACTGACCATGCCGATGCTATACCGAAGAATGACTGTGGTATTCTGATCATCAAAAGGAATATTGGAAGCGCAATACTAAAATTTCCTTGATCAATTATCCAAACACCATGGCATGGGTAACATCAGGAGTTTCGTCGCCCCTTTTCCCAAATGGTTATCTGTTTGTTGTCTTGATGGTATATCAATCTCTGCTTGTCTTTTGGAAGGGTATACTCTAACATTTGAGTATAAACACCTTTTCTTTTCCATTTGTCTGATTAATATAATAATCACATTTTCCTTTTCATTGTTTTGTTTAACCTTTCTTGTGATCTATATGATATAAGTAGTAGTATTTCCCTGCTTATGTAAACACCTCAGTGTACAACTCTATCAGTAAAGCCATGTTACTATTCTTGATGACATTCAGGTAACCACCGATGAACGAGAACTTTGCCTATTGGTCCGCCTCATTTCAATAAGCAGGAAAATGGTTCTCTTTATCCCTCGCCCTTGGTACCAACGTTGTTGCTGACATAACTGATAGGCAATCCCGTGACATGTCTTTCTATCATGACCGTGCAAGATGCCGGCCGGTTTTGTCTTTTAACCCACATGGTGGGCCCATAACCCACAGTTCCACAGGATCGATACCTAACTCTCCTGTACATCCCTGTTTCCAAAAGTTAATCCTCACACTGGCTTCGTATGTAATTCATGAGCCACGTTCCTAGAGATGATCTACTCTGGTATCAAATGTAGTATTTATTTCGTTGCTCTGAATCCCTTTCACCCTGAGTTTAGGCATCGAATGATTTCCTGCCAATTCAAAACTTCTCGTGGTACCTTCTTACTTTGCTCTCGATATTTTCTTAAGTTTCTATTCGAGAGTTATTTTCCGCCACCTTCCCTGATGTTATCTACCAGATAAGCGACCTTGTAGAGGTCCATTCTTCCAAAGTTAACCTTTGTCCCTTCGTAAGTACGATGAAGATCCGGAAGGAAGAACGACAACATCATCAAGATACATTGTTGCTGCAACAGAACCTGGGTCCATTGCACGGACTGTGCACAGGCCAGAGACAAGATTGCAAGACCATGATCATACCAAACAAGGAGGATCAATTCCTTTGAAGGATCCAAGAGCAAGTCGAGAAGGCCAAGGCGAGCCAGAGGAACGAGGCATCGCTAAGGAAAGGGCCTACCTTGCCGGGCAGGCGAGCCTGGCAGGGTTGGGTATTCCCCGGAAGCAAGCTCCAGATCATCCCGGCAGGCCTGTCGGGGCTGGCGGAGGCAAGCCACTCCACTGCTCCACCTCACAAGTGACGCAAGTCAGTAATCGAAGCGGTGTCAAGCTCCAAGGTGACTAAGTGGCTGCTTTCTGCCACATGGCAGCCACTTCCTACAGCAAACACCTCCATATGACACCCGCCCTGAGACGTGTCAAGCAAGCAGGCGCGAAGCTGGCAAAACAGCCCGGCAGGGATTGCCGGGCAAGCTGTGATGTGACATTGAGTGGCGCATTTAATGCGCTCTGTCAGCCTGCAGAGTTAGATATGATAGCACTGTTAGCTATCTAATCAGTACGCAAAGACTGATTTGCCACTGTGGTGACCCCTTAATCTATAAAAGGAGGCCCATGGCGACCGTAGAAAGGGTTGGATCCCCGCATAACCATACGCGCGTAGCCACTCTCGCCCCCAGAGCAACCTTGCCGGGCGAGTGTGCTACGTTTCACCACCATTATGCACCATCAATCCATCAAAGCAGGAGTAGGGTTTTACGCCTCACGGCGGCCCGAACCTGGGTAAAGACTGCCTGTGTGATCTCTGCCGTGCTGCGCTACGCTTCTCCGCTCTTTGTGCAACGTGTCCATCCCCGCACCGAACAAAAAGGGGCTGATGGCCCCATAGGTGGCTGTGGTTTCCCACGACATCTTTGGCGCGCCAGGTAGGGGGATCACTTGCGCGAAACGGAGAGCGTACGTTGTGCGTCATCTTCATCAACATTTTCATCGTCGACGGCGTCATCGACTATGGCGCCCAAGAGGAAGCCCAGAGCTGCAAATCACCCGTCCACCTCAAAGGCTCCGCCGCCCGTGACCGCTGACGTCACGGGGAATGCGGGGGCTCGCGAGGGTGTGGATGCTGCGGGGGACGTGGTTGGCACAGGCGGCGCCATCGCCACCTCCCCCACGGCCAAAGCAGGAACGGGAGGTACCGGGGAAGGACAGCATCAGCAACATCCCGACGGCCATGCTCCATGAGGTACGGATGGAGGGGTCGTTCTGCCTAAACCCTTTCTGCTCGCCAACGGGCACTGCCGCAGTGATGATGCTCGCTCTGGGGCGAATCGCAACCCTTTGACCGCCCCCGCTGCCGGCGTGACTGCAGGGCACGCGCCACCCCCAGGGCGGGCTGACCCAGCTACTGTGCCCAATGGAGCCGCTAGCCCTCAGGCGCCTCTGCCGTGTCACCATGCCGTCCAAACGACTGGTTCGCAATAGCAAGGGCGCAGCGCAGTCGCCATTGGCAATGTCAGGAGCCGAGCGACACTACGATCTACGTCGTCATCACCTATTCCAAGCACTCCCTCAGAGGCCATGGCGTGAGCCCAACTACTGTTGAGGTTTCCACCAGCGACAGACCAGATGGATGAGTGGCGAGCCACCATCCAAAGTTTGATTGGTTTTGCCAAGGCGGAAGGATCACAGCGGGCCGGACCGCCACGGCCTCCCTAGGCAGCAACGACGGCTCATGCGGTTGGTTGTGCAGGAGGGGCCACCCTCATGGTGCAATCCCCACCATGGCAAGCCACCCGGGAGCCGCAAGTCCAGGCGCCCGATGACATCCTCGAGCACGTCAAAGCCGAGAGCGTGCCCCGGAGGGCAGGCGAAGGGAAGGCGCGCGCTTCATCGACAAGCGGCACCGCGACAACCCCCGCCAGACCAATGGGTGCGATGGCCCCGACGTCGAGGAGCCCGCCCTCAGAGATGGCGGGTGCCTGCCTTTCGAGGTTGGGTGCCCTCCCTTCGCCCGTGGGCTACGGCAAGTCTGTTGGCCATCCACTCGCACGTTCAAGCCAGAGATACCCGAGAAGTATGATGGGAGGCTAAACCCGGCAGAGTTCTTGAGCATCTACACCATCGCTGTTCAAGCTGCTGGGGGAAGAGATGAGAAGGTGTTCGCCAACTACTTCCCTTTGGCCCTCAAGTCAAATTTGAGGTCTTGGCTGATGCACCTGCCGGAGAACTCCATTTTGACCTGGGCTGACCTGTGCCATGAGTTCATTGGTGCCTTCATGGGTGGCCATCAAGAACCAGGGCGGCCCAGTGACTTGCAGCTTCTCCGGCAGAAAGAAGGAGAAGCTCTGCGGAAGTACTTGCAGAGATTCAGTTGAGTCCACAGAAATATCCCAGATATCCACCCAGCTGCCGTGATAGCTGCCTTCCAATCCAATGTGCACAACCATAGGATACGTTCCAAGATGAATGTTCGGTTGCCCAAGACTGTGAAGGAGCTCTACACTTTGGTGGACAAGTGTGCTCGGGTGGAGGAGGGGAGGAAGCTTCCTGGAGAGGAAGATTGCATCAACATCGACTCAGAAGATGACGACGAAACCATCAGTAAGAAGAAGAAGAATAAGAGGCCCAATAAGAAGCGCAAGGATAAGACAATGATGGCTGTTGAGGGGTCAGGCACGCCTAGTACCGGCAAGAAGGCTACCGCATGCGCTGACTTCCGGGAGTCGGCGGCTGCCGAGAAAGCTGGGAAAGGTGATGGGCCGTACTGTAAGATTCATCGGACCAAGGGCCATGATCTCCAGGAGAGTTATCAAGTTGAGCAGCTCATCAAGAGACAGAAGGCTGAGTATGAGAAGCGTGATAAGGAAAAATGTCAGAATGGTGCTGGCGGGAAGGGCCGGGGTGGTGAAGCAAATCGCCCCAACAAGGCTCCTTGGAACCAAGGGAAACCCGCCAAGGGCCGAGAGAAGGAGGATTGCAGTAATGACAGTGATGGAGGGAATGAAGAGGAAACCAACGAGCAGGAATTCCAGAAGGCCACTGACACCCTATGCATTAACGGGGGTGCATCTTTGCACTCCTCTCACCGCCAACTTAAACAGTGGGCGCGTGAAGTCAATGCCATGGAGCCAGCGGCAAATTCTCGGAAGCCGCTCAAGTGGTCACGCACGCCCATCATCTTTGATGAAGATGACCACCCCGACCGCATCACTACTGTAGGGTGCTTGCCGTTGTTGGTCTCACCAACAATTCGCAACCTTAAGGTCACAAAGATGCTGGTTGACGGCAGGGCCCGGTTGAATCTGATTTCCCCAAAGGTTATCAGCAAACTCCAGATAGCAGAGGAAGAACTTAAGGCCACAGGCACGTTTCAAGGAGTCGATACCGGCAGGAGCAGTCCTAAGGGAAAGGTTATGTTGCCAGTTACATTTGGAGGGGAGTTGAACTACAGGACTGAGAAAGTTGTGTTTGATGTGGTTGACCTCCCGCTGCGGTACAACGGGATCCTTGGGTGCCCGGTCCTGGCCAAATTCATGGCAGCATCCCACTATGCTTACAACACATTGAAGATGCCAGGGCCGATGGGCGTCATTTCTATTCCATCGGACAAGAAAGACGCAATTATTTGCGTGGATAAAATGTACTGGGACGCGGTCGCGGCAGAGGTCGCGGAAGCCACAGTTCCCGCCAACTAAAAGCATAGCAGAGGCACTGGCAAGGAATCCGGGAAGCATACCTCTGTGGAATGTGCCGCGCCCGTTGATGACACACAAGAGAGTTCCAACAGCCAGATATCCAAGGCTACTCCACCCCAAGTGAAAAAGGTCGCGGCAGGGCTGGCTGGCGCTGATGGTACTTTCACTATTAGCACCACCCTTGATGACAAATAGGAAAGGGTGCTCATTGCCTTCCTGTAGGCGAATATCGATGTGTTTGCCTGGTAACCATCTGATATCCCCTGTGTTCCCAGGGAGGTAATCCAGCACCACTTTGCTGTCTGCCCACATGCCCGGCCCGTCAAGCAGAAGGTTCGGAAGCAGGTCTTGGAACGGCAATAGTTCATTGCCGAGGAAATCAAGAAACTTGAAGCAGCTGGTTTGGTCAGAGGAGTACTGCATCCAACATGGTTAGCAAACCTAGTGGTTGTGCGTAAGGCTAATGGAAAATGAAGGCTTTGCATAGATTTTACGGATCTAAACAAGGCATGCCCAAAGGACCAATTTCCCTTGCCGTGCATCGACCAGATCATGGATTCTAATTCAGGATGTGAGTTGCTCTCTTTTCTGGATGCATACTTTGGATACCATCAGATTTTTAGGTCCAAGGAAGACGAAGAAAAGACCTCATTCATCACCCCATGCGGCACGTACTGCTTTGTGCGCATGCCTGTCGGGTTGAAGAGTGCCGGGTCCACTTTTGCAAGAGCAGTCCAGATTGACTTTGAACCACAGTTGCACAGGAACATTGAAGCCTATATGGATGATATTGTGGTCAAGACCAAGGACAGATCAACCCTCATTCAGGATTTAGAAGAGACATTTGCTAATCTACGCAAGATCAACTTGAAGCTGAATCCGGAGAAGTGCGTGTTTGGCGTTCCCTCCGGCAAGCTACTTGGTTTCTTTGTGTCCCACCGGGGGATAGAGGCCAACCCCGATAAGAT
Organism: Thinopyrum elongatum; assembly: GCA_011799875.1. Lineage (NCBI taxonomy): Eukaryota > Viridiplantae > Streptophyta > Magnoliopsida > Poales > Poaceae > Thinopyrum > Thinopyrum elongatum. The sequence continues at coordinate 305,394,037 of CM022302.1, read as the reverse complement.
CAAGTCTATTGAGCAGATACAGGCACCCAAGACAGTTAAGGATGTGAGGCATTTGACAGGATGCATTGCCGCGCTTAGCAGATTCATCTCCAAGTCTGCCGAGCGCGCCCTGCCGCTCTTCAAGATTTTGAAGAGTGTAGGACCCGTGAAGTGGACCCCGGAAGCAGATGCTGCGCTGCAGGATTTGAAGGCCTACTTGTCTTCTCTGCCGACTTTGGTCGCACCCAAACCACAAGAGCCGTTAATGCCATATCTGGCAGCAACTAATCAAGTGGTGAGTGCAGCCCTAGTAGCACAGCGAGAAGTGGAAGAAGCAGCCACCTCAGCAAGTGTCCCGCCAGGGGAAGAGGAAGATAGCGGCCCGGCTAGGCCAGATACGGATCAGGACAAAGAAGAGCACGGCAGCGGAAGCAACCCCAAGGACACAGCAAGGAAGAAGGTGGTGCAGCGCCTAGTATACTTCGTCAGCTCCCTGTTGCAGGGGGCTAGATGCAGGTATTCTGGCGTGCAAAAGTTGATCTTTGGCCTTGTCATGGCCTCAAGTAAACTGCGCCACTACTTCCAAACCCATGAGATCACGGTTGTCACCTGCTTCCCATTGTAAAGGATACTTCGAAACCCAGAGGCCACCGGCAGGATAGTGGAGTGGGCATTGGAGTTATCCAGCTTTGTCCTGAAGTTTGAAAGCACATCAACAATCCAAAGCAGGGCGTTGGTAGAGTTTATTACAGAATGGACGCCAACCCCTGATGAAGAAGTACAGGAAACAGTTATCCCCCGCAAGGAAGCGCCCCAAGAATGGATCATGTATTTCGATCGTGCCTTCTCCCTACAAGGCAAAGGGGCTGGCGTGCTTCTCGTGGCTCTCACTAGAGAACACCTGAGGTACATCCTCTAGGTGCACTTTCCCCGGGAGGAGGCAACCAACAATATAGCACAATATGAAGGGCTTCTTGCCGGGCTCAGAATTGCCACAGAATTGGGAATAAAGAAGCTGATCATTCGAGGAGATTCACAACTGGTGGTGAGACAAGTCAACAAGGATTACCAAAGCCCATTGATGGAGGCATACGTCGAGGAAGTGAGAAGATTGGAGGAGCGCTTTGACGGGTTGCAAACAGAACACGTACCCCGTGCGGAAAACAGCATTGCTGATCACCTATCAAAGTGCGTTGCACAGAAGCTTCCTGTGGAACCAGGGACTTTTGTTCTCCATCTTACTCAGCCCTCCGTATCCCCGACAACAATGGCCCGAAAGAGGAGGCAATTGGACTCGGTAAGCCTCTCCCGGTAGAGCCTTTCGGGGATCCTGGCAGGGACCCTGCCGGAAACAACTCCCCTTCGCTTGCCGAGCTGCACCCTCCTGCTGGGCCATTGGTCCCCACAGTCAAGGAATGCGCCCCCACGAATAAGGAGGTGCTGCTAGTCCTTGTTACCGAGCCTCAGGCTCAAACATGGGCAAGGCACATAGTCCATTTCCTCCAAACCAGAGAACTTCCCGAAGAGCAAGAAGAAGCTGAAAGAGTAAACCAGAGAGCCAGTATGTATCAGTTTGTCGATGACACACTGTACAGAAGAAGGCCCAACGGTGTGAAATTAAAGTGCATTTTGAAGGAAGGAGGAAAGGAACTGCTGGCAGAGATACACAAAGGTATGTGCGGCTCCCATATTGGATCAAGGGCTTTGGTTGGGAAAGCATTTCGGCAAGGATTCTATTGGCCCACAGCCCTCCAAGATGTGGTTGAGCTCATCACCAAGTGTGAAGCCTGTCAGTTGCATTCCAAAAATATCCATCTGCCTGCCCAAGCACTCCAGACAATCCCTTTGTCATGGCCGTTTTCGGTCTGGGGGCTCGATATCCTCGGCCCTTTCCCCCAAGCTGCCGGGGGCTTTGAATTCTTGTTCGATGTAATCGACAAGTTTACAAAGTGGCCGGAAGTAGATGCCGTGAGAAACGTGACTGCTCAGTCAGCTATCAAGTTCTTAAAAGGATTGGTGTGCCGCTTCTGGGTTCCTGCCCGGATCATCACCGACAACGGCACCCAGTTCACGAGCCGCGCCTTCATGCAATATGTTTTTGCCCTTGGAAGCAAGATCTCATTTGCATCTGTCGCACATCCCAGAAGCAATGGACAAGCTGAGAGGGCAAATGCTGAAGTGTTGCGAGGACTCAAGACAATAACATTTGATAAGCTGCGGAAGCACGGCAGGCAATGGATCAATGAGCTGCCGATGGTTTTTTCGTCCCTCAGAACGAGACCAAACTGAGCTACCGGGCAAACTCCCTTCTCCCAAGCCTATGGGGGCAGAAGCAGTTATCCCCATGGAACTCATTTATGGGTCACCTCAAGTGCTTGCCTACAATGAAGTAGCATAGGAACAACACATACGTGACGACGCCGTGCTTCTCGAGGAGAACCGTCTCTGGGCTGCTACGTGTGCTGCACGCTATCAGCAAGCCCTGCGTCGCTATCATAGCCACAGGGTTCATGCCCGATGTTTTGAGGAAGGCGACCTTGTCCTTAGGCGTGTTCAGTCCGCCAAGGGTACAAACAAGCTACCGCCGAAGTGGGAAGGCCCTTACCAGGTAGTACGAGTCACCAGACCTGGCGCAGTTCGTCTGGAGACCGGAGATGGCATTCAATTGCAAAACTCATGGAATATTGAGCATCTCCGCAAGTTCTACTCATAAGGCGCGGCTTTCGGGCCCTGCCCGACAGCCACCCTTTTGTACAGGCCTTGCCTCAGCTGCATGAAACCCCTTGTACAAAGCTAGGCGAAGACCCTGAGCAACAGAGAAATAAATGAAGCGCTCGGGGCCCCCGACAAGTTGCATGCATGCATAAGCATTTCATAAGCATTGCATGATTCATGTAGATAGGTTGCATGATCATGTAGATAGATTGCATCTGGCATCATCTTCAATTGCATAAACTGCAGGCTCCTGCCGTGGACTTAGTCCTAGCAAGAGGATGTGAAGACAAGCCAACACTGTGATCTCCAGCAAGCCAAACAGATAAGTTCCATCTCTTATTCATACATGTTCCGTGAGTAGAACTTGTGCATACGAAAACCTCGCCGCCTCGAAAACAAAGGTGCTCCCATCTACTGGAACGAACGCTGCTTCGGTCAGGATGGTCATAGTGGCCTTTGGCTGAAAGGGGTTGGCGGGGGGCTGGTCTCTCCCAATAGGTTCTATGCCCGGCAGGCTCAGCCTCACGGCAGCAGTCCTATGGGGTGCCGGCAAGGTAGCTTACCGGGACCTACTTGTTTACGTGAAAGTATGGAGGTGTTTCACCTCTGCATGGATGTCATACATGCACACGTGCCCGGCAAGCTTATCTTTTTCATTAATATGCCGATCAACAAGTACAAATCTCACAGAACATAAACATGGATACAAGAGATTACATTATTTGAACTAAAATTTGGCAAGTGCCTACAGATTTAAGACTGAAAAAAGATAAGTGCCCCACTACAATTGGCGTTGCACGGCGCGCGGGAAAACCGAAAACTGACCCGAGCTCAAGTTAATGAAGAAGCAAAGAAGATCCCAAGGGGGGGAGCCGCCCTTACATTTCTGCCTGTGCACTAGTTAGGGCCTACCCCGACGACGCCCAGCGGCGCGTCCGTGCCAAGCCCAGGGGCTCCTGTCTGTGCAACAGACCCTGGGTCCATTGCACAGACTGTGCATAGGCCAGAGACAAGATTGCAAGACCAAGATCATACCAAACAAGGAGGATCAATTTCTTTGAAGGATCCAAGAGCAAGTCGAGAAGGCCAAGGTGAGCCAGAGGAACGAGGCATCTCTAAGGAAAGGGCCTCCCTTGCCGGGCAGGCGAGCCTGGCAGGGTTGGGTTTTCCCCCGGAAGCAAGCTCCCAGATCGTCCCGGCAGGCCTGCCGGGCTGGCAGAGGCAAGCCACTCCACCGCTCCACCTCACAAGCGACGCAACTCAGTAATCGAAGTGGTGTCAAGCTCCAAGGTGACTAAGTGGCTGATTTCTACCACATGGCAGCCACTTCCTACAGCAAACACCTCCATATGACACCCGTCGTGAGACATGTCAAGCAAGCAGGCGCGAAGCTGGCAACACAGCCAGCCAGGGCTTGCCGGGCAACTGTGATGTGACATTGAGCGGCACATTTAATGCACTCTGTCAGCCTTGAGAGTTAGATATGATAGCACTGTTAACTATCTAATCAGTACGCAAAGACTGATTTGCCACTATGGTGACCCCTTAATCTATAAAAGGAGACCCATGGCGACCGTAGAAACGGTTGGATCCTCGCATATCCATACGCGCGTAGCCACTCTCGCCCCCAGAGCAACCTTGCCGGGCGAGTGTGCTACGTTTCACCACCATTATCCACCATCAATCCACCAAAGCAGAAGTAGGGTTTTACGCCTCACGGCGGCCCGAACCTCGGTAAAGACTGCCCGTGTGATCTCTGCCGTGCTGCGTGATGCTTCTCCGCTCTTTGTGCAACGTGTCCATCCCGCCGCTGAACCAAAAGGGGCTGATGGCCCCATAGGTGGCCGTGGTTTCCCATGACATACATCGATGTAGAGAAATGAAGTCATCAACGAAAGGGATCAACTTCTTCGAGAAGAGCAACCAAAAATGAGAAGATCCGTCAGAATTTCATAAGCAGAACTTTTCCCCCTTACTCCACCTCTTAAATATCGGGATGAGATTTCTTGTAGTGGAGGAGATTTGTAACACCCCCAATGTCATGCTACGTAACCTCACCCTAATGATGCCATGTCACCATGCTTGTTAAGCATAATTGCCCCTTAATCAAAACCAAGCTCAAATTTAAATTTTAAACAAAGTCAAAGTAATTATTTCTTTAAACAGCTAACCAAAGATGTTTACCATGTGTCAAAATCCTTATGTATTGGTAAAAATATTATCAAGCCATTTTGAGTTCCCAAAATGCCCTTGGATTTTAAAACAGTGGACCAGCAGCACTTTGTCATCACTTTCAAATACCAGCAAAATTCAAGTGGATTCCGAACGGCCTCAAACTTTTTTGTACCTACTCAGTATATTGCAAAGTATTTAATTTGACCAGTGGCACATTTTACAAAAGTCAATTGGTGCTCTAATTGAATGCAAAATGGTGAGAGAAAAACAAAGCAGAAATGTTAAAAAAAACAACAAACCTAACTACTATGCAGATGGGCTCTAGGTCAATAGTGGAGGCCCAACCCACCAGCTTCCCATCTTCAACCCCTGTTCATCAGGGGGGTGCTGGCCGTTGCTCGTGCGTCCATGGACGAATCGTCCACGTGCCGTGCATCCGTGGCTCCCGACGGTCTATAAGATCCCCCACGACGCGTTGACAAACCCTAGCTCTCCTTTTTCCCCTCCCCCGTGCAACCCTTGGCCGAACCTGCATCGCCATGGCCTCCGACGTCCACGCGCCCACCAAGCTCCCCGCGCCCAGGCACCTCGCCCACGAGCTTCGCCGACATCCACTCCTTTGACTACATCCACCAGTTGGAGCCGGGAGCCCCTGGATCGCAGGGATCGACGTCGTCTTCAACCTCCTGCCACCACGACGCCATCGACGAATCCGTCGCCGTTGCTCCACCCTTGACCTTCTCGAGCTCGCCTATGACATCACGGTGAGGTCCTCACCTGATTCCCGCTCTTCCCTGGCTCGATCCATGCCTGTAGCCATCATTCCCCACAGAACTCCAGCCGCCGTTGTTCCTCGTTGCCTCTTGCTCCGGCCACCTCCACTGCTACCGCTGTTGCGCTACTGCTGCAACTACCGCGTACGCTCATTAGCTGCTGCCACCTGCGCTCCCTCGCATGCCCACACATGGCCTCGCCGTCCACACGCGCGACACCGTGCCTGGCGCTGCTCGCCGCCCGCACCGCGCCCGCTTTCCCTGACCGCGCCCCCTGCACCGCCGCGCGTGCGTGCCGCCGTGCCCGCTAACCCCTCCGCGCTGCTATCACTGCTACTGCGCTGAGTTTGCTGCTGCACTGCTATTTGTTGTCGTAGTTCGGCTGCTCTACTTGCTGTAGTTGCTCGCTTGTACTACTACTGCTCATCCCCCTGCTACTCTGCTTGTTGCATTGCTGCTTGGGGCCGCCCTGCCTCCCAGCGCCGGCCGGCTCTGGCCACCGTGCTTCTGTGCGTGCGGAGCACAGCCTAGTGGCTGGCTCTGTCTCTGGCATCTAGGGCCGGCCCTTGTTTAATGAGAAGTAGGTTTAGTTTAGGGATATTTTAGTGCTAAGTTAGTCTAGTAGTAGATGACATGTAGGACCCCCCCCCCTTAAATAAGTTAGATTTATTTATTTCTTTAGGTAAATAGTTTATGACATGTGGGCCACACATCCCGTTTTGACTAGTCAAATTGACTTGGTCAATTCGGATTAAACTAATATAATAATTTAAGAATATGTTTAAAACTTTGAAAATTCATAGAATAATAATCGTAACTCGGATTAAATAATTTATATATCAAAGTTGCTCAGAAAAATGTGACAAAACCGAATATGCCACCCACATACCTATCACATGCCTCTAGCATAGCGAATTTGGATCTATCCCCTCCGATTCATCTGTCCGAAAACTACCAAATGCCGGGAAAACTTTCCGAGATGTTTCCCTCTTTGTATGTATCGTCCAGCACTGTGCTAGTTCACCCCTAACACCGTGTCTTGCTATGTCATGCTTTATGATGCCATGTTTGCTTCATATTTATTGTTTCTCCCCCCTCTTGTCTCCGGTAGACCCCGAGACCGCTGCCGATGCCATTGTGATTCACAACGTCGACAACGACACTTCCTTCTTAACAGAGCTTGCAGACAAGCAAACCCCCCTCGATCATTCCGATATCTCCCATTCCATTCTCTCTCATGCTTGCATTAGATTTTGCTACTGTACTTGATTGCTCCTATTCTGATGCATAGCCTACGTTTGTAACCTGCTCTTGTATGTTACCTGCTTATCCTAAACTGCTTAGTATAGGTTGGATAGTGATTCTTCAGTGACCCCTCACCTTGTCCTTGTTGCCCCCGCTGGATTACCAGGTGACTCGATCAACGTGATCGACGTCCAGGGCCCGACACAGCACATCAACCCCCTTTGTTGCTCGACTCTGCAGAGCTACTATCGAGTGCCGAGGGTGATACCTCGTAACGCACTGCTGATGATAACTCTATAGTGTAGCTATTCGATCATGGTCATCGAGGGTGATTCCTCCTTCACCACTCCCGATAACGACTCTGTCATGCAACCCCTCAAGTGTGGACCATCGAGGGTGATTCCTCCAAGTCCACCTTGACGGTTACATTGAGTAGGAATCCATTGAGGGTGATTCCTCGGGTTTCCCCCTTGCTGTTTTGGACACACGGTTACTCTGACTTTACCACATAACCATGTTGAAGTCGGGTCGGCCCTGAGGGGTACCCGCGAGTTGATATGTAGTCGGGTTGATCTGGAGGATACCCGCGAATTTTCCACGTGGCGCGGCTGGGCATTCTTAGCCCTTGCCGCAAGTTCATGAGACGGGGTGACGGGACCACATATCGTGGATCATTGATCGTTACCGTGTGCTACCAAGACACTAACGGTTTGGATATTTGATCCGAGTTGGCCTCTAGCCTTTTCGCACTAACCACCACGCGGGAATAAGTATGGGCACTCTACGTTGTATGATTCTTTCGAAAGTTCACTGACGTCTGCGACTGAGTGGCCCATGCCAGGTTGGACTAGTTAAGCCTGCACTTGTATAAGGGGGCTAGGTCTGCTCACCGGCAGCGTTCGCAACGCGTAGGATTGCAAAGGATGATTGGCCCATGACCCCTTCACATTTAGGATGTAGACCACCGTGCTGGCCTCTCTGTTGAGCCTAGGTAGGACTATGGCATGTTGATCGGCCGAGGCCGATCATGACCTGATGGTGTGTCCGGCCGGAGTTGATCGAGCGTGTTGGGTAAGTTGGTGCACCCCTGCAGGGAAGTCTTTTCTATACGAATAGCCGTGTCCACGGTAACGGACGCTCGGAGTTGTATCCCGAGCGATACAACTAGAACTGGATGCTGCGGCATGAAAAGGATATGATGGCGCCAGTATTGCTTTCTCGCAGGCAGTCGAGAAAGGATCTCTGGGCGATGTTACAACATACTTACTAATATTATAATATGCCACTCTTATCTCTTTTGATGATGCAAGATGCTTGAAGATGCTAGTCTTCGATAGCCTAGGCTTTCCCCTTCTATTCAGGCATTATGCAGTTCAGTCCACAGATACTACCCATTTCATTGGTACCGATGCATATGTAGTGTAGATCCTTGCTTGCGAGTACTTTGGATGAGTACTCATGGTTGCTTTGCTTCCTCTTTTTCCCCTTTTCCATTCTTCTCGGATGTCGCAACTAGATGGTGGAGCCCAGGAGCCAGGCGCCACCTTCGACAATGACTACTACTCAACCGAGGGTGCCTACTACTACGCGGAGGCTGCCGACGACCAGGAGTAGTTAGGAGGCTCCCAGGCAGGAGGCCTTGCCTTTTGGATCGTTGCTGCTTTTGTGCTAGCCTTCTGAAGGCAAACTTGTTTCACTTATGTCTGTACTCAGATATTTTTGCTTCCGCTAACTCTTTTATATTTGAGCTTATGTATTTGTGCCCTCGAGGCCCCTGGCTTGTAATATAAAGCTTGTTTTATTTTAGTGTGTGTCTAGAGTTGTGTTGTGATATTTTCCCGTGAGTCCCTGATCTTGATCGTACACATTTGCGTGTATGATTAGTGTATGATTGAATCGGGGGCATCACAAGGGCACCTCCCCGCAGCCCATGCTAGCCCTTGTATCGTGGTGGACCCACTTGTGGACTTCCGGACCCCTCCGGAATCCTCCGGAACCTTCTGGAAGCTTCCTGGTACAATACTGAAAAAACTGCACCTTTTTTCGGAACCCAAAATATTACTTCCCATATATAAATCTTTACCTCTCGACCATTCTGAGAATCCTCGTGACGTCCGGGATCTCATCCGGGACTCCGAAAAACATTTGGTTACCACTCATCAAATATCCCAATACTACTCTAGCATCAACGAACGTTAAGCGTGCGACCTTGCGGGTTCGGGAATTATGTAGTCATGACCGAGACACCTCTGTGGTAAATAACCAATAGCGGGACCTGGATGCCCATATTGATTCCTACTCCACAAAGATCTTTTATCGGTTGAACCTTTATGACAACATACGTAATTCCCTTTGTCTGTCGGTATGTTACTTGCCCGAGATTCGATCATCAGTATCTTTATACCTAGTTCAATCTCATTACTGGCAAGTCTCTTTACTCGTTCCGTAATATATCATCGTGTAACTAACTCCTTAGTCACTTTGCTTGCAAGCTTCTTGTGATGCTGTATTACCGAGAGGGCCCAGAGATACCTCTTCGATACACGGAGTGACAAATCCCAATCTCGATCCATGGCAACTCAATAGACACCTTCGGAGATACCTGTAGAGCATCTTTATGATCATCTAGTTACGTTGTGACGTTTGATAGCACTCAAGGTATTCCTACGGAGTTCGGGAGTTGCATGATCTCACAGTCGAAGAAACATGTATTTGACATTAAGAAAGGAGTAGCAATAAACTAAACGATCATATGCTATGCTAACGGTTGGGTCTTGTCCATCACATCATTATCCTAATGATGTGATCCCGTTATCAAATAACAACTCATGTCTATGGTTAGGAAACCTTAACCATCTTTGATCAACGAGCTAGTCTAGTAGAGGCTCACTAGGGACACGGTATTTGTTTATGTATTCACACATGTATTTAAGTTTCCGGTCAAGACAATTCTAGCATGAATAATAAATCTTTATCATGAATAAGGAAATATAATAATAACAACTTTATTATTGCCTCTAGGGCATATTTCCATCATTCAACAAAATCAGCCGTCTTGAGAATGCAAAGGGAATTTGGGATACTTTGGTTGATATGCATGAAGGTACCAAGTCCATCAAGGAATCCAAGTTGGATGTGCTTCAAAGTCCACTTGACAAGTTCAAGATGAAGGACGGTGAAGGAGTCGCTGAAATGTACTCTGGGCTTGCTCTCATCACAAATGAGATTGTCGGCTTAGGAAGTGAAGAGATGACCAACAAGTTCATCATCGAGAAGATCCTTAGACCTTTGGATGGCAAATATGATACCGTGTGCACATTGATCCAAATGATGCCCTATTACAAAGATCTCAAGCCCACGGAAGTCATTGGTAGAATTATTGCTCATGAGATGTCACTCAAGGATAAGGAAGAGCTCCACAACAAGTCAAGTGGTGCTTACAAAGCTTCAAGTGATGCTCCTACAACATCAAGTGACAAGTTAGTCTTCAATCAAGAATTGAGCTTAATGGTGAAAAACTTCAAAAAGTTCTAAAAGAGTAGAAGCAAAGAAAGAAGCTCCAAGTCAAGGTCCTACAATGAGAAAAGATCTTCTAGTCATGATCGAAATTGCTACAATTGTGGAAGACCCAGACACTATTCCGATGAGTGTACGGCTCCCTACAAGAAAAGTGAAGACTCACCAAAAATGAGGAGTAGAAGAGATGAATCATCTCAAAGAGAGAGAAGGAGTAGAGATGATCGTTATGAACGAAGACCCTCTTGAAGAAGCAAGGATTCAGAAAGGAAGGGCAAGTCATCAAAGAGCTACACAAGACGAAGATATCAAGCTCATGTTGGTGAATGGGTTTCCGACTCCGACAACTACTCTGAGAGAAGCTATCACTCCCGACTCCAAATATACTCAAGATGAAGGTCTTGCCGGTCTTGCACTAGTGTCATCCAACTCCCATGACATATTTGATTCAGCAAATGAAGGAATTGGAAGATGCTTCATGGCTAAAGGCCCCAAGGTATCACACCCTGAGTATCTTGATTTCAATAGTGATGAAGATGATTTGCTAGGTTATGATGATTTGCTTGTTGATAAAACGAGTGATGTGAACTATAATGAACTTGCTAGTAATCATGCTAATCAAGATGAAATGAATAACAATGATAAGAAGGAGATTGAGCGTCTAACTAAAGAACTAAACACTCTTAAGTTAGATCATGAAACAACTCAAGAGGATCACAGAGAGCTCCTAAGAACTCATGAGAAGCTACGCTTCGAGAAGCTAAATTTAGATCAAGAGCATGAGTTCCTAAAAGCAATCAATACTTATCTTCGAAAGAAGAGTTCTTCTTACATTGCCAAATGTCTCCTCTTGTCTACTTACATGCCACAAATTAAACCTAGTAACAAGAGCAAGAAAGATTCTTCTTCTAGTAGTAACAATAACCATGCTAAATCCAATATTGTTGCTTCTAGTAATTCTCTTGACTCTACGAATGATTCACTTAGCCAAGTTACACTTGAGCAAGAAAATAGCTTATTGAAGGGAATTATAGAGAAAGGTGTTTACAAGATCCTTGCCGAGAGTAAGCAATTTGAGGAAATTGTGCGCAAGCAAGGAAGGCACCGGAAGAATCAAGGTGTTGGTGTTGAACGAAAGTTCAATGCCAATGGAGTTGAATGGGAAGAAGATCAATATCCCAAGATGAAGTTTGTTCCTCAACAAGAGAAGTATGACCCCACTTCTTTTAAGGAAACACAAGCTCAAGATGATCTTCCACCACAAGACCACAAGCTAAAAGGCAAGGATAAGCTTCAATAATAAATTGTCTCATTTGACGAAGCAACTAAAGCCATGGTCAAGTGGGTTCCCAAAACTTCATCAAGCTCTACTTCATCAAGTTCAACTACAACTCCAAGGATTCCCATCGAGTTGATGTGGATCCCAAAGAAGAAGAACTAGAGTGTTCTTGAGGGTGACTCCGCCAACATACTTCACTCATATTCATTTTGGCAAGAACTTGTGCAACCAACTTTCACATCTTGCACTAGTTCATGGAGTCACAAACCCTCTTGTTGGTAAGGCAAGGGACAAGGTAACCTAATGCTTTCATGGACATCATCATATGTGCAATTCACTCCTTGTGGGACTAACCCATCTAGGTATTGAAAGTCCAAAACTCCAAAGGATTGCTCGAAACTCTTGATGGACAACATCAACATTGAGCATACACATCTTCACTATCTACATGAAGTCATCATCGACAAACCCAAGGTTAGTTCATCCCTCTTTGGTGGGATATCACATCTAGGGGGAGCTTTATGTCGGTGTACGACACCTATGGGATCCTGAGAGACCCCTTTACGATTCGACGGGGGGAGAGGTATACGCAAAGAGCAGATCCAGTGATCGACGCGGAAAGTTTTTACCCAGGTTCGGGCCGCTGAACAGCGTAAAACCCTACTCCTGCTTTGTGTTCTTATTGATGTTCTTGAGCCCAGCCTTCAGGAGCGCTCGCAGTGAACAGTACGTTCAAAGAGCAGCTACGCATGCAGAATGGGCTAGAAGTCCTCCTCCTCTGTAGCAGTTGCCTTGGGCCTCCTTTTATATGCTCAAAGGGTCTCCACAGTGGCAAAATGTACATACATTGAGGTGTAAAGTAGCTACAGGGTATCATACCTAACTCCTGACGGATTAGGACAAGCGCATTTAATGCACCGTGAGGTGTCCGTTTAGGTGTCCTCACTTTCTTGGGGATGGAAAAAGGGGCCATCCCATCAGCACCGCTTAAGCTCTCCTCCACTGGCGCGTCGCCACGCATCCAGGGAAGGAGCCAGAATGTCAGACTTGTTACTGTGTCAAAGCGGTGGCACAGTGGCGGAATCTTGCCAGGCGCCGATCCTTGCTGGGCACCAAACCTTGACGGGCGCCAAGCCTTGCCGGGCGCCAGGGCTTGCTGGGAACCAAGCCTTGCCGGGCGTCGAGCCTTGCCGGGCTCTGCAGGCCATCCCGGCAAAGATCTTGCCGGGGAAACTGGCCTTCGAACTCCGGCTTTGCTTATCTGCTGATCCTCAGATCTCTGACTTGATGATTTCCTTGATGGCTTGAATCAACCTCGAACTGTTCCCGGCAAGTCTTGCCGCGAGGATGGCTACAACTGCCCGTGCACAAGTACGGGGTACTAGTGGCCCAATACTTAGTACACCGACAGGTGCCCCCGGGCCTAGGCCATACACGAGTGCGAGGCGTTGTTGGGCTAGGCCCAAACAGTGCACGGGCACGCGTGGCAGGGGATTAACTGCTCGTGAATACGTTGTTTTACTGTGCCCCCCACTACGCGCACGGAGCGCGTGACGTGGGAAGCGTTCCAAAAAGGCTGCAAACTGTCTCGCGCCTATAGAGGCGCATTCACATTGGGGAATAAACAAGGCGGCCCCGCTCCTTCCCCATAAAAAGGAGAAGCCGCAGAGGCACAAACCTATTTACCCCTTTCTTCTTCTCAATCTGGCCATCGCCATCGCCTTCCTCTTCTCGAGCTCAGAGCGAAACCTTTTCCTCTTCCGCCCGCTGCTCCCGCGTTTGCTCCACCCCCAGCTTTCGCCCTCACAGTCGCCATGCCGCCCAAGGCCAGCAAAGGCAAGGGCAAGGAGGCGAAAGCCGAAGTTCCGGAGAGCGAACTGGTGAAGATGCAGAAGAGGCTCGTCGTCTTCCCTCCGACGCTCGATGTTGAAGCTTTGAAGGGGCGATACTAATGCATGTGGGCGAAGGGAACGCAAGCTCACCCCGCCACACGCGTAATCCCAGGTGCTTGCTCCAAAGGTGGATCGGACAGATACCCCTTCTTCACTGCATATTTCTATTGCGGGCTCTGTCCCCCCTTTTCCGATTTCTTCAACGACATCATGTACACATACGGCTTCCGCCTTCTTGATTTCACGCCGAATGCAGTACTTTGCATGTCTATCTTTGCCCATCCCTGTGAGAATTTCGTTGGCGTGATCCCCAATTCTGCTCTTGTCCGCCATTATTTCTTCCCTCATATCCAAAAAGGAGAGGCTCTCTCTGGATCTATTGCCTGGATTCCAAGGGCTTGGAACAAAGAAATATACCCAGAGGGAGTTTACCGCGAAAAGTGGGACGAGTGGCGGGCCGAATGGTGCTGGATCCAGGAAGCAGATCCCCATCCTTTTTGTCATCCCCGGCAAGGATTGGAGCGATCTCGCTGTGGAAGACGAGAGGCTCACAATCGCCACTACCAGGATCCTTCGCTTGAAGGCTGCCGGGCTGACGATGGAGATGATCGGCTTCTACTTTCTCCGCCGCCGCATCGCCCCTCTGCAGAACAGGGGAAGGCCAGTCTGGGAATACAAGAACGCGACAGATGTCATGAAACTGCGCCCCGGGCTGAACAACAATCTGACCACCATGCAGCTTGGTGCTCTCCGTCAAAAGTTATTCCAGCGCGAAGACAAGCACCGGCTGCCGGCAAGGATTGTCCCCTTGTGCAACAACTCTGCCTTGGGGTCAATCATTGCCTTCCTGCCGATGTTCAACGCCCACGGCCTCGACCCGACCTGGGCCGAGCCAAGCGAGGAGGAAGCGCAGAAATTCTTTGATAGCTTGACGGAGAGGCCTGTTCGGAAAGAGTTAGATTTCATCCGAGCCACCACCGACCAAGAAGTAGCTTACATTGCTACTAGGGTGGAAGAGGCAAATCTTGCCGCAGAGGCTGGCAGCGTCGGCTTCACAAAGTGGGAAGCTAGCAACGCAGAGGTGGTAGTGGAGGTGAAGCCTGCCGGGGAGGACGAGATTGCCGGGGAGGAGAGCAGCGCAGCCGCTGAAAGCTCGTCCGGCGAGGACTCGGTCGAAGAAGAAGAGACGCGAGAAGAGCCCCCACCCCCGAAGAAGAACGCGAAGCGTGTTCTTCGGAAGGCTGCGTCTGACATCCCGGCAAGCCAGCCCTCTTCGAGCGGCGAAGCCCCCGGCAAGAAAGTGGTCGGCAAGACTGGACCGCGGCAAGGGGCTCGTCAACAGCCTGCACGGCACGCGAGGCCCACACCAGCGGCCACTGCTGGGGCGGCAGGAGGGTCTCGTACCACCGCACCGGAAGCTGCCTCGGTGCCTGCCATAGCCAAGCGGCCTAGGACTCCTCCTCCGCCTCCCCACTCAGACACCACAACGGAGGTCGACTTCGACATCTCCGGCTTTAGTCCGGAGCGAGAGGAAGAAGAGTAAGTACTTTGCCACCGATTTTACCTTCCAATCTTGCATCAATCTTTACTGACTTGCTTCTATTGTTTCTGCAGTGACACAGAAACCTTGCTGGAGAGGATGGCGAAGAGGTCAAGGACTTCTACGGGCGACGAGCCCCCGGCAGGCTCCACTAGCGTGCCAGAAACCGTCATTGTGAGCCTGGAGTCTAGTCCTCAACGCAGCCCCCAGCGCAGCCCCCAGCACAGCCCCCAGCGTAAGTTCATTGTTCTTTTTCCGCTGGCGGGTGCCAAGGTTTTCATTCTTGCCTACTGATATCTTTGGGTTCGCAGGAGAAGAACGGCAACAAGGAGAAGACATTCCCATTGTGCCTCCTTGATCAACCGCTCCGCCCACAAGCACATCGCCGGCAAGAGATCCTGCCAACGAGCCCGTCCTAACTGAGGGGGAGCCGGCAAGCGCGGACTCCGGCGACACGCCCCCGGTAACCGGAGTTGCCGGGAGGGGTGAAGCCACCTCCCGACAGCCCGATGCAGGTACTCGATTGTCTCAGAGTGCTTGTTATTCTTTTTCTCTTATCTCTCTGTCTTCGGTCACTTCAAACTTCAACCTTGATCTTATTCTATTTTCCTCCTTCGCCCTTCAGAGTTCCCTGTGATGGAACGCATGGACGTCGATGTTGTGATCGAGGAGACCGCCAGGGATGCTGCCGCCGAAGCAGATAGGATCGCTGCCAGCGAGGCCACCAAGGATGACATTGTCGAGGCTGGTGGTGCTCTTGATGGGGAGGCCGCCAAGACAGCACAAGAGGAAACCGCCGAAGAACCTGCTGAAGGGGGCGACAGGGAGGCTGAGGACCACACTAATAGCATTCCTGCCACAGGAGTGCCAGGCGCTACACCGGCCACAGAGCCCCCTGTCAGTGGTGAGGCGGTCACTGAAGACCAGCCATCAACATCTGAAGGCCCCTCATCCAGCAAGTACCTCAAGGTTGGCGAGAACCTGTTCATCAACTTGCCGGGGACGGCAAGCGCTGGGGCACCAGCCGAAGGAGAAGTTTTCGAAGAAATCATCGCTGCTGCCGGGCTTGAAGTTGTCGACGATCCCAGCAGTAGCAGCGGCAAATCCGAAGAGGATCAGCTCCTTTAGGCCATGGGCGAGAACTTCCGCAAACTCAAGGCTCTCCATCGCGCCCGGAAAGACAAAGCGGACTCCAGAATGGCAGTTGTTGAGGCGGCCGAAGCAGATTTCCAAAGGCGCATCGCACAAATGCAGATCTGGCACACCGAGGCCCTCCAAGAGTTGGTTGCCGGCCAGGAACAAGTGAGCCAGCAGTGGAATGAGATCCTCCTGAAGCAATCAGACATGGAGAAGGCGCATGATGAAGCTGTTCAAAGGATTGCTGCCGAAGATGCCCTCCTGACGGGGCGCCGCGTTGCTCTTGATGCTCATGAGGAAGATCTCACTTCTTGTGAGCAGGCGCTCGCCGCCAAGCTTCGCAGCAAGGATGAGGATATTGAAAATCTTGTCGCGGGGCGGACCCAGGAGCTGGAGCGAAAACATAAGGAGGCGCTCGAAGCTCTGACAACAAGTCACACCGGCAAGCTCAAGGAGGCCGTCGATGCTGCCGAAGATGCAGAGGCCGCCAAGAACGAGCTGAACGACAGAGTGAAGAGGCTGGAAAAAGATCTCGAAGAGCACGGCAAGGAACTCTCGACGCTCAAGGGGGACAGGGAAAAAACCCTCCACTCCTTGGCGGAGATGCAAGTTGCCCTGTCTGACAAGACCAAGTAGCTCTCCTCTGCGGCTGATAATATTGCGGTTCTGGAGCTGAAGCTGACCACGCTGGAGAAGTCTCTCGAGGCCGGCAAGGCCCATGAGAAGGCTCTACTCAAGGATCTCCAAGGAGAGAGGAACCTGCTCAAGAGCGCCGCCGCTGCCCAAAACGAGTACGAGAAGGGAGTGGAGATCTGGACTGGCCGTCTCATCGCCACCGTGGAGAAGCTTACCGCAGGACTGTCAACCATGGGCTTGCCGAACTTCAAGTATTCTTTCGAGGAAAGAATATCTCCAAGTGCCAGGTTGACGATGTTCTTTGAAAGCATCATCAACGTGTTGAGGGTGCTCCAGTCCAGCCGGGCGACCCAACTGGCGAACGAGACTCGCCGGCTTTGCCGGGCCGTCCTCCGCAAGTTGCTCATCAAGGTGGTGCACAGCAACCCCGGCATCGACCTCTCCAACGCGCTCGGCCATCTGCAAAAGGATGCAAATGTTGAGGCGCTTGAAGAGTGCATTGCGCCCATCCTTGAGAAGGTGGACTCCATAAAAAGGATCGAAGGCCAGCGCAGGGATTGAGTGCTTCCCCCTTTTCTTGCCGTCTTTATTCCATGTAAAAGACAATCAAGTCTCAAATTAGAATTGCGGCAACTCATGGATGTAATACAATTTGACTATGTTTAGGCTCATGCTTGCTACTTTCCTTGTCTGATTCCTTTATGTATGGAGTTCATCCTACGCTTATTGAAAAACTTGCCGGCGCGCAACCTGCCGCGAGCGCTGGGTGCGGGACTTCAGCAGCCTGCTGGAGGCGCAGCGGCCAGCAAGACTCCTTGGCATTCTCAGTGCAGCCACTTAAATTGTTGAGCGGACTCGAAATAAAATAAGGGCGCGACCGATTACAACAAGGGTTCCTTCGCGTGCAGATTTTCCATACAAGAGTCGGAATCGTCCAAGGAAATAACTTCGGAATAAAAGAAAAACTTGCTCTGAGTTTTTAGGACTTAGCTTCCTGTCTTTGTTCTTCCTTCGGCAAGTGTCGATTCCGAACGTCACCAACTGGTATTCATATCTCCTTCCCATCTCCTTCCCCCCGTCCCCCCCCCCCCCCGCAAAGTGCACGCGAGGAATCCTTCTGTTTTTGAGAAAAAGAAAGAAGAGAAAATAAAGGCATGAAACCTTGGAGGTTCGTTAGAACTTACCGGGATCAGGTGTCATACAACATCTTAGATAAACATGCATATATATAAATATGAACATGGGAATCAATAAGGGAATGTACAACACTTAAATTTATTCATCTGTGCTCAGGGTCTGCGCCTGGGTTTGTACAAAGGATCACATGCCTTGCCGGCAAGACTTGTACAAAAAGGTGGTTGCCGGGATCCCCCGGCAACCGCGCCTTATGGGTAGAACTTGCGAAGATGTTCGATATTCCAGGAATTACTCACTGGAACGCCATCTTCGGTCTCCAGGCGGACAGCGCTAGGCCTGGTGACCCGTACTACCCGATAAGGGCCTTCCCACTTTGGCGTCAACTTGTTTGAATTCTTGGCGGACTGAATCCGCCGAAGAACAAGGTCACCTTCCTCAAGGCTTCTGGCATGAACTTTGCGGCTATGGCAGCGGCGCAAAGCTTGCTGGTAGCGTGCAGCTCGCACAGCAGCCTGAAGACGATTCTCCTCAAGGAGCACAGCGTCATCTTGCCGCAGTTGCTCTTGCTCGAGCTCATCATAAGAGAGCACTCGAGGAGATCCGTATATGAGTTCCGTGGGGAGAACTGCTTTCGCTCCGTAGACTAGAGCGAAGGGCGTCTGGCCGGTGGCTCGATTTGGTGTCGTTCTGATTGACCAAAGAACCGCTGGCAACTCATCAATCCAGCGTCTTCCGCACTTTTTCAGCCTGTCGAAGGTTCTGGTCCTGAGACCGCGTAGCACTTCAGCATTGGCCCTCTCCGCTTGGCCGTTGCTTCTTGGGTGAGCAACAGAGGCAAAACAAATCTTGCCACCAAGGTCTTGGATGTACTGCATGAAGGTGCGACTTGTGAACTGCGTGCCGTTGTCGGTGATGATCCTGTTGGGCACACCAAAACAGCAAACAATTCCCTTGAAGAACTTGACAGCTGACTGCGCTGTCACCTTCCTCACTGCTTCCACCTCCGGCCACTTTGTGAACTTGTCGATAGCAACGTACAAGTACTCAAAGCCCCCGGTAGCACGGGGGAAAGGGCCCAGTATATCGAGCCCCCAGAGCAAAAATGGCCAGGAGAGAGGGATTGTCTGAAGAGCTTGAGCTGGCTAGTGTAATTTCTTCGAATGAAACTGGCACGCTTCACACTAGGTTACTAGTGCAGTTGCATCCTGGAGAGCGGTAGGCCAAAAGAAACCTTGCCGGAATGCTTTCCCGGCAAGCGCTCTTGACCCTATGTGAGAACCACATATGCCCCCATGTATCTCTGCCAACAGCCCTAGTCCATCCTCCCGAGGAATGCACTTCAATTTCACACTATTTGGTCTCTTTCTGTACAGGACGTCATCGACGAACTTGTACATAACAGACCGACGGGCTACTCTCTCCGCTTCTTCCTGTTCCTCAGGGAGTTCACCTGTCTGAAGGAAATGGACGATGGGCTGCGCCCATGCTGGAGCCTGAGGCTCGACAGCTAGGACTACAGGCATCTCCTCTACCGGGGGAACATTTGTCTCGACAGCAAGGGCCTGAGGCCCTGCCGGAGCCTGTTGTTCCCCGGCAGGCGTGTCGATCCCGGCAACTTCCTTGCCGGCGGCTCCGGGGAGCTCTGCCGGGAAGTACTGGCCAGAGTTCAACTTTCTTCTCTTTTCTTGCCGCATCGATGGCGCCACGGATGGTTGAGTCAATTGGAGCACAAAAGTTCCTGGTTCCACAGGCAACTTGAGGGCGGCACGCTTTGACAGGTCATCAGCAATATTGTTCTCGGCACGAGGAACGTGCTCCATCTGTAGACCGTCAAAGCGCTCTTCCAATTTCCTCACTTCATCTACATAGGCCTGCATCAATGGGCTTTGATAACTCTTGTTAACTTGACTGATGACAAGTTGTGAATCGCCTTTGATGATGAGCTTTCTGATACCAAGGTCTGCCGCGACCCTGAGACCGGCAAGCAAACCCTCGTATTCTGCAGTGTTGTTGGTTGAACTCTCCCGGGGAAAGTGCATTTGGACTACGTACTTGAGGTGCTCCCCGGTGGGTGCGACAAGCAGCACGCCAGCACCGGCGCCTTGCAGCGAGAAAGCCCCGTCAAAGTACATAACCCATTGCTGATCGATTTCCTTGCCGGGGAGAATTGTTACTTGAACTTCTTCGTCTGGCATTGGGGTCCATTCTACAATGAACTCCGCCAAGGCCCTGCTCTGAATTATCGAAGTGCTTTCAAACTTAAGGCCAAAGCTGGACAATTCCAACGCCCACTCCACAATCCTGCCGGTTGCCTCCGGATTTTGCAAAATCCGTTGCAACGGAAAGCGAGTGATGACGGTGATCTCATGTGCTTGAAAATAATGGCGCAGCTTTCTCCAGGCCATAAGGAGGCCGAAAAGCAACTTCTGCACACCAGAATATCTTGACCTAGCTCCTTGTAAAAGAGAGCTAACAAAATAAACTGGGCGCTGCACCACCTTCTTCTTCTGCACGGGTTCTTCTGTTTGCGCAGATCCTGTCTTGCCGGGATCAACCCTTGCCAGGGAAGATCTTGCCGCGTCATTTGGCGGTCCTGCCGTTGACGTTGCTTCCTCATCAGCTTCTCTCTGCGCCACTAGCGCAGCGCTAACTACTTGATTTGTTGCTGCCAGATATAGCAGCAATGGCTCTTGTGGTTTAGGCACGACTAGCGTCGGCAGAGAGGAAAGGTATTTCTTCAAATCTTGCAGCGCAGCCTCCGCCTCCGGAGTCCATTTCATTGGACCTGCCTTCTTCAAAATTTTGAAGAAGGGCAGGGCGCGCTCAGCAGATTTGGAAATAAACCTGCTTAGAGCAGCAACACAGCCGGCAAGACAACGCACATCCTTGACGCGTCTCGGCGCTTCGATCTGCTCAATAGCTTTGATCTTGTCGGGGTTCGCTTCGATTCCCCGGCAAGATACAAAGAATCCGAGGAGCTTGCCGGAAGGAACACCGAACACGCACTTCTCAGGATTGAGCTTCAAATTGATCTTGCGCAAGTTTGCAAATGTTTCTTCTAAGTCTTGAATGAGCGTTGCTTTATCTTTGGTTTTGACCACTATATCATCCATATACGCCTCCATATTTCTATGGAGTTGTTGCTCAAAACCAATCTGGATTGCTCTGGCAAATGTTGAACCAGCACTTTTCAACCCGAAAGGCATTCGTATGAAACAATACGTACCACATGGGGTGATAAAGGCGGTCTTCTCTTCATCCTCTTTTGCCATAAAAATCTGATGATACCCTGAATAGGCATCAAGGAAGGACAGGAGATCACAAGTTCACAACCAGCGGTGGCATCCACAATATGGTCGATGCGCGGCAAGGGAAAAGGATCTTTTGGACAAGCTTTATTGATATCTGTATAATCGATACAAAGCCTCCATTTCCCATTCGCTTTCCGCACTACAACCGGATTGGCCAACCAGGTTGGATGAAGCACTCCTTTGACCAGTCCTGCCGCCTCCAGCTTCTTAATTTCTTCGGCAATGAATTCTTGCCGCTCCAAGGCCTGCTTCCTGACCCTTTGCTTGATGGGCCGCGCATGAGGACAGACAGCAAGGTGGTGCTCAATTACCTTCCTGGGAACACCGGGGATGTCAGACGGTTGCCATGCAAACACGTCGACATTCGCCCGCAGGAAAGCAACGAGCGCGCTTTCCTATTTGTCATCTAGGGTGGAACTTATGGTGAAAGTTCCCCCCGTTCCGTCCTCCCTGGCAGGCACCTTCTTGGTTTCCGGTGGAGCAGCCTTGGACTTCTTGTTCTTGCCGGTGGAACTCTCTAGTACGTCCTCGACGGAAGCGCAGCACTCCGAGGAGGTGCGCTTGCCGGAGTTCGCGCCAAGGTTCCTGCCGGTCTTCTTCTTCCCCCAGGGAGTTTCAGCGGCAGGAGCAGATGCCTTGACGGCAGGTGCTGCAACTGCTTCCCGGTAAAGTTGATCGGCACAGATGAGCGCATCCTTCTTATTAGGATGGATGGTGATGACGCTCAACGGCCCAGGCATCTTCAAGACGTTGTACGCGTAGTGTGATGCCGCCATAAACTTAGCCAGCGCTGGCCGACCAAGGATCCCATTGTATGACATGGGGATCTTGGCGACATCAAACACCACCTTTTCGGTCCTGAAGTTAAGCTCGCTGCCAAATGTTACCGGCAGCGTGATCTTGCCCTTAGGCTGGGTTCTTCACGGGTTGACCCCTTGAAACGTACCCGTTTCCTTGAGGTCCTCGTCGGGAATCTGAAGCCTTCTGAGCACATCCGGTGAGATTAAATTTAGGCCGGCCCCGCCGTCAACTAACATCTTCGTCACCTTGAGGTTGCGAATTGTTTGCGAGACCAACAACGGCAAATACCCGACCGCAGTTGTGCGATCAGGGTGATCCTCGGCGTCGAAGATGATAGGCGTGCTGGACCACTTCAGGGGCCTACACGCATCGGGGGATGGCTCTGCCGCATTGACCTCCCGCACCCACTGTTTGAGTTGGCGGTGGGAGGAATGCAGCGAGGCACCCCCATCAATGCACATGGCCTCCGTAGCCTTCTGGAATTCTTGCTCACTGGATTCATCCTCTTCCTCATCATCATCTCCTTCTTTATCTCGGCCCCGAGCGGGCCGATCCTTTTGCTGCTTGGCCTTGCCGCGGCGTCCTCCCCGGCCACCGCGCTTCTTGCCGGACCCCTCAGCACCATCTTGGGCCTTCTCCTTATCTCGCCTCTCGTATTCGGCCTTCTGCTTCTCGGCAAGCTGCTCGACTTGCCGGCAGTTCTGGAGATCGTGGCCCTTGGTGCAATGGATTTTGCAATACTGCTTGCCGGAGTTCTCCGACTTGTTGGCAGCCGCCAAGGCCTGACAGGAAGGGCACCCGGCAAGATCCTTGCCGGGGTCACCAACCTTGGCCTTCATGGCGGCGCCGGGGTTGTCGGATTCCTCGACAGCAAGCACGGCCTTGCCTCCGCGCTTCCTGTTCCGGCGCCGGCCTTTCCTTGACGGGGCCACGGCATCTTCATATTCGGACTCGCCCGCCGCGCCAACAGCCTCACCGGGGAGTTTCCTCCCCTCTTCAGCTCGAGCGCACTTATCGGCCAGAGCGTAAAGCTCGGCGATACTCCTGACTTTGTTCATTGCCAGCTCTTCCTGCATTTTGCGTTGACGCACGTTCTGATGGAACGCGCTAACAACAGCGCCAGGATGAACGTCAGGAATATTGTACTGCACCCGGCTGAATCTCTGGATAAACTTGCGCAGGGACCCGCCCTCCTTCTGAGGGATAATGTGCAAATCGCTCTCTTGGCCAGGAGCTTGGTGGCCTCCAACGAAGGCGCCAACAAACATATGGCACAAATCTGACCAGGAAGAAATAGAATTCCCCGGCAGATGCATCAACCACGACCTGACGTTGAGCTTGAGCACCAACGGTAAGTAGTTGGCAAGTATCTTGTCATCTCAGCCCCCGGCAGCCTGCACCGCAATGGTGTAGATGCTCAGGAACTCCGAGGGATGGGTCTTTTCGTCATACTTCTCCGGGACCTCCGGCTTGAAGGTTCGGGAATTGGGCCACTGGACTTGCCGCAGCTCACGGGTAAACACTGGAGTCCCTACCTCATAAGGCAAGTCTCCTACGTCCCCTGGCGCAGGCTCGTCAACAGCCGGCCCCGCGCGCTTATCAGACTGATAGCACGCTTCCCGTCGTCGCTCGATGGTAGTTCGAGCGTCCTCCTTGCCTCGCTCCTGGAGAACTTGACGCTGATCGCGGCGCATCCGTGGATCGGACGACGCCGTGGAAACTTCTTCATGGCGGTCGACTTGCTGAGTTGTCGGCCGCCACTGGTTCCGCGGAGGGGAGTGCACTGTAGTTGCACCACCTCCGGTCTTCTCTACATCGGCTCGCGCCGGATCGATGGGCCTCCGCTGTGAGGGCCCTGCCTCTTGCGGTCCATCTTTGTTGGCGAAGCCGATGAGGCTCTGGATGGTAGCTCGCCACTCCTCCATCTTCTCCGGGGCAGGAGGAAAATCAAGGAGCAGCTGCGCATGTGCCAAGGCTTCCGCTGGCGTAGGTGGCGGCGACAAGTGCGAGGTACGTGAGGTGCTCTGACTCCTAACCAAGTTAGAAGGAGCACCACCACGGTCACGCGACCGTGCGCCACCTCCGCCGGCAGCTCGGTGTGCATGCTGATCCCGCGCATCTTGGGATCTATGCGCAGAAACCTTTTCATGGGGACGCCCTGAACTACCAGCGCCATGACGTCGCTCATCATGCATGACCTGGATAGGTCGTGAGGCTTGGGCCGGCACGGGAGCTCCAGCAGGCGCCCTTCGATCTCTCGAGTTCGTTGTGCCACCCGTAGGCAACACAGCGCCATCCCTAGATCCAGCGGCGTGCAGGTTACCACTGCCACTGCGAACGATACCGCTCGCCTTGCTCGGATCACCAGAACGCCGTGGGGGTTCTAGTCCTCTTCCCTCTGCACCCACGCCATCGCCAGTACGCGAAGGCGTAGGCAAAACGGACCCGGACGGTTGCGCTGTCGCAGCGCCCTTCTTCTTGGGTGGCATGATGATGAAGATGATGAAGAAACTAAGGCGCCGATCACCAGATCAGGTTCACGCAACCTTCAATCCCCCTACCTGGCACGCCAAAGATGTCGGCGTACGACACCTATGGGATCCCGAGAGACCCCTTTACGATTCGGCGGGGGGAGAGGTATACGCAAAGAGCAGAACCAGTGATCGACGCGGAAAGTTTTTACCCAGGTTCGGGCCACTGATCACCGTAAAACCCTACTCCTGCTTTGTGTTCTTATTGATGTTCTTGAGCCCAGCCTTCAGGAGCGCTCGCAGTGAACAGTACGTTCAAAGAGCAGCTATGCATGCAGAATGGGCCAGAAGTCCTCCTCCTCTGTAGCAGTTGCCTTGGGACTCCTTTTATATGCTCAAAGGGGTCTCCACAGTGGCAAAATGTACATACATTGAGGTGTAAAGTAGCTACAGGGTATCATACCTAACCCCTGACAGATTAGGACAAGCGCATTTACTGCACCGTGAGGTGTCCGTTTAGGTGTCCTCACTTTCTTGGGGATGAAAAAAGGGGCCATACCATCAGCACCGCTTAAGCTCTCCTCCACTGGCGCGTCGCCACGCATCCAGGGAAGGAGCCAGAATGTCAGACTTGTTACTGTGCCGAAGCGGTGGCACAGTGGCGGAATCTCGCCAGGCGCCGATCCTTGCCGGGCACCAAACCTTGCCGGGCGCCAGGGCTTGCTGGGAACCAAGCCTTGCCGGGCGCCGAGCCTTGCTGGGCTCTGCAGGCCATCCCGGCAAAGATCTTGCCGGGGAAACTGGCCTTCGAACTCCGGCTTTGCTTATCTGTTGATCCTCAGATCTCTGACTTGATGATTTCCTTGATGGCTTGAATCAACCTTGAATAGTTCCCGGCAAGTCTTGCCGCGAGGATGGCTACAACTGCCCGTGCACAAGTACGGGGTACTAGTGGCCCAATACTTAGTACACCGACACTTTACTCTAAGAAATTGAGCTAAAGCAAGTCTAATGGTGTGAACACATTAATGCTTTATGTAAAAGTGGTAACCCCACTTGTGCTTAAACAATGAGTATGACCTATGATCAAATGATTTCATTTGACTCCTAAGTCAATATACTCATATATAGATGACCTAGTCATCGCCAATTGCTTGATAGATGCTAGATTTGGTTGTGCATGTTTGAAACATATTTCACTTGCTATTTTATTGTGTGAGCATGTTGGTTTGCATATTTTCTCCATTCGAGGACATCCATTTGTTGTTTTGATTGTCTTGGTTTTTCTGGCCAAGTGGATGTACAAGAATGTGTAAGAACCTTCTCTAGCTATCTATGCTTTCTTGTCTCGAACAATTTTCATGCTACATCAAAAAAATTGAACAAGTCTTTTTTGGACCCTCCAGGTGAGGCGCACTCGGAGCCACCAATCTAAAAGGGTTGATCTCCAAAACCTTCAAATTTGCTTTCGGTGTGAACAAGTCACTCCTACTCAAACTCACTGAAACAGTTTGATTGATCGATGTTTTTGATCTCGGTGTAACCGATTAGACCAACTCGGCATCACCGATCTGTTGTAACTGCACACATTTTCACGTCTCGGTGCCATCGACAGCAGCTGGGCATATATATCCCACGGGCCCATACGATTGAAAATTCTCAAACATCGCGCCTGCCGCACCCCTCTGCTATTGTCGCCCTCGTCTCCGGACTTTGCCGTTGCGTCCAGCGCACCCTCGCCATTGGACTCCGCCGCTGTCAACGGGTTTCTCTCCCGCCGTTGCCGCCGTAGGGGCTTTGCGCCAAGTTAGGGTAAAAATCCCACCCCGTTGTGCTTTAATTTTTTTCTGATTCAATGTACTAGGGATTTGCCATGTATCTTGCTACATATGAACTACATCAATCCACCAGATCGACTCCATAGATTAGATGCGAGTAAAAAAATTAGGTTTAAGTTTCCGCCGAAAGCATCTCGGACCAACCGAATTGGAATTTTTGGCGTCACCGATTTGGCCCTACCCATTGCAGTAGTACGTCTCAGTGCCATCGAGTAGTACGAATCGGTGAGACCGAAAGTAACATTTCTGTGAATCCCTAGCATCTCGGAGACACCGAACCACATCTCGGTCTGACGAAAATGGTGTGTCTAGGTTCTGTTGAGTGCTTCGGTATCACCGAGATTATCAACTCGGTGGATCCAAAATGCATTTTGTGGAAACTTAGAAATAAGATTCAAAATCAATTTTCATGAAAAACTTTTGCTTTTTGTGATGACTCATCTACTCTGCCCATACCTATCTATCCACAGGGTCTGCTTGCAAGATGTCTAGTGCCAATGATAGCCGGAATGTGTCAGAACAACATGAGGATCTCAGTGAGGGATCCAGTCCAGAGGGCAGCTATTATGAAGGAGAGAGGAGCTCACCTGAATTGCCCAAGGCTGCCACAAGGACTAGAGAGAAGAGAACCTCAGATGAAGAGGATGAAATTTTTGTGACGAGTGAGACCACATCAAAGAAGAAGAAAGTGGTGCTTGCTAAGGAGTATGGCACAGCAGCCAGCACAAAACCTTCAGGCAGTGCCAAGGAGAGGTAGCTGTGAGGAAAGTCCCACTCTCAAAGGCAGATAAGGCCACAGCTCCAAGGGAACACATGACATTCACACTTGAGGATACAAGTGATATAGAGGTTGCTGCAGGAAAGAAGAAGAGGGTTAGGAAGACTACTGCCTATGTCATTGGCAAACCTTCCATGGTTGCTAGTGAGGAGGAAGAAGAGGAGGAACCAACTGCTGATGCACCTCCAGCCAAGACTCAGAAGCCCATGTATGATGCAATGAAGTCTACTGCCCCCTCCAAGCCCAAGTCTAAGCCCAAAGCTGCAGCACCGAAGAGATCAACAAGGAACATTTCAGCTAGTGAGAAGAACAAGGCCCCAGTGCCTGAAGCTGAGACTGATGATGAGCCACTAGTGCTCCGGAAGCTGAAGCCAAAGATTATAGACGATGACAACTCACACCCAATGGCAGAGAACATGATGCTCAGGAAGGATAAAGGTTTGCAAGAGTGGAGGATGTCTGATCCATATTCTATCAGGAGGAAGACTGCATGTGATTATCGTTTCCACACACGAGAGCAACAGGATTTCTATGAAACTGCATTGTTTGACAAGAAGCCAATTGTCAGTGATATGAAATGGGTGGACTAGAAGTACATTGATGCAAATGAGGATCACTTCCCCCATGTTCATGAGAACTTCAGGCTTTCAGGAGTGGATGCCTTTGTTGGGAAGAATCTTACCAAGTGGAATGATGAGATGATCATGCAATTATACTCCACATCACATTTTTATCTAGATGGAAAAATTGTGTGGATGACTGAGGAACATAGATACCAATCAACTATCTCAGAATGGGCTGAACTTCTTGATGCTCCTGAAGAAGATGATGATATTGATGTATATCCAAAGTCCAAGATGGATCACAACTCTGTGGCTAACATGTATAAGCCCATACCCAAGAAAGATCTTGACATGCATAAGCATGGTTATGTAAATCATTTGCCTGCTGGTTTGGCCACCACCAACACTATCTTGCGGCACACTCTCTTGCCCAAGTCTTGTGGTCACTCCATCAACTTGCTAGATTTGTTTGATACTCCGTAGAAATTCAAAGTAATGAGCCTTATCATTGAGACTATCAAGAGAACCGCAGCTGACCAGAAGAGATCATGTGGATTTGCATCGCACATTCAGTTGCTCATTAACTCTAAGGTTGGGACGAGCACATACTTACTTGATCATGAGCATCTTCCATTATATACTAAGTTTGAGGACAATGTTGTAGTGATGGACCCTTCACATCCTTCGTCTGCTCAAGCTCAAGAGGAAATTCAGGCAGCTGTAGCAGCAAAAGAAGCATAGAAGGCCTCTACTCCCAATGCACCCATTGCCAACCTCAAGTCCAAGAATGATCAGATGACTTACCTGCTGGAAGCTACCCTGAGGATTGAGCAAAGTATGGCCAACCTCGCCAAGAACCAGGAGAGCCTAGAGCGGATAGTCGAGACTAAAGTTCATGATCTTGATGTGAAGACCACTGAGATACATACCATTGTGGAGAAGCTCAGAGATGATGTTGATGCAGCTGGAGCTTATGATAGTGGAGATGATAGAGCTACGACTGAGAGATTCCAGACAGTACCCAGAGCAACCAGATCTGCAGCAATGCCAGTTGCAGACACGAGGACAACTCACTCTACACCTGCTGCTACTACTAAAGTGCCACCTCCAATCTGTACCCCACAAGTTCCACGAACGTCAGATGAAGCCTTTGTGGATGCACTTCTTCAATGCCATCTACGCACACCAGAGCCACCAGCCAGAGATCACCTTCAGGAGCTGCCGAGGATCGTGCCTAGAGAGACGTATAGCTCTACACCTATTCGAACTTTTTGTTACTTTTTGCCAAAGGGAGAGAATTTGTATAGATCATTAGGCTTCGAGAGAGAGTGTCTCGTATTTGCTCGTTGTTTTTTCTTGAGTTTTTGGTACTATTTCCGTTTGATTTTGTGCTACTTTATTCATTGTGTGTGAGATACTACATTGGTTATGTGTGATTGATCATACTATGCTTCATGTGATGCTTAATGCTTATCTCTGTCATTATTCTTGTATGATCATTCACCTATGTTTTTGGTGATGCATGCTTACTATTCCATTCATATCATTTTGTGTGCTCCACCAAGATGTATGTGACATGGAAGAGTGACCCAAGATCCTAATCGATTGTGCATTTGAATTCAAACACAAATATTTAATAATGCACAAATTTAGGGGGAGCTCCTACTTATCACATACTTCTCAAAGTGACGATGTATTTCATTCTTTTAATCATCTGTCGAAGCTTTGATCCATATGTTGTCATTAATTACCAAAAAGGGGTAGACTGAAAGTGCAACTAATCCCAGGGTGGTTTTGGTAATTCATAACAACATATACCTCATTGAACTAATGTCCGTTCAACATAAATATTTCAGGATGTTCAATGATTGGCATGGCAAGGACTAGAGATGTGGACCCCTCAAAATGCAAAGGACAAGGATGGGAAAAAGCTCAAGACTCTACATTTTTGGTGAAGTGATCCAAGATCACATTGAGTCCATAGGAAAGCTAATACTATTAAAAAGGGATGAGGTGTTGCTTAATGATCTTGTTGCTCGAGTGCTTAGTGATATTCCTCCAAAACCCTAAGCCACTTTCTCCATCCAAATATGACCAAACCATAAATTTCAACTCGGCCCCACAGATATTTCCTACCTGGAGCCATCGAGTTCATCTGGACTTAGCCACTGCAAAAACCGTAACAATTCAGTCCCACCGATATGAATCTCGGTCCCACCGAGATGGCCTTGCCAGCTCTCTGTTGCTTATTGCAATTGTTTCAGTTCCACCAAGAATTGCAATCAATCCCACCGAGATGGCTTGACCGATTCTCTGTAGCCTTATTGCTTCACTTCGGTCCCACTGAGATGATGTAATCAGTGCTACCGAGACAAGGTTTTCCCTAAGCCCTTGCACATCGGTCCCCCCGAGTTGTTCCCGTCGGTCCCATCGATATTCCTAACGTTCATATTTTTACACAGATCGGTGCCACCGAGTTTGTTGATCGATGCCACCGAGATGGGTCAAAAGTGTGTAATGGTTGGATTTTGTGTGGAAGCTATATATACCCCTCCACCCCTTCTTCCTCATTAAGGAGAGCCATCAGAACGTACCTACACTTCGACCATTCATTTTCTGAGAGATAACCACCTATTCATGTGTTGAGATCAAGAGATTCCAATCCTACCATTTGAACCTTGATTTATAGCCTTCCCCAAGTTGATTTCCACTCAAAACCTTCTTCCACCATAGCCAAATATGTGAGGGAGAGTTGAGTGTTGGGGAGACTATCATTTGAAGCACAAGAGCAAGGAGTTCATCATCAACACACCGTCTATTACCTTTTGGAGAGTGGTGTCTCCTAGATTGGTTATGTGTCGCTTGGGAGCCTCCGACATGATGTGGAGTGATACGTCCATTTTGCATCATCTTTTCCTACTATTATTTATAGTGTTTTTAATCCATATAACACTTTGTGGAGAAATTAATGCCTTTTCTCTCTTAGTATGCAAGATTTACATTAAGAGGGAGATTGCCGGCACCTGAATTCTGGACCTGAAAAAGCTATGTTAGAGATACCTATTCTGCACATCTCCAAATGAGCTGAAATTTTACGGAGATTTATTTTTGAATAAATGAAAAATACTCAAGCAAAGAAGTACCAGAGGGGGCCACCCAGGTGCCCACAAGGCAGCAGGGTGCCCCCCACCAAGCGTGCCCTGGTGGCTTGTGGGGCCCCTGGCCAGTCTCCGGTACCCATCTTCTGGTATATAAGCCCATTTGCCCTAGAAAAAAATAAGAGATGACTTTCGGGACGGAGCGTCGCCGTCTCGAGCCGGAACTGAGGCAGGAGAACTTTTGCTCTCCGGCGGAGCGACTCCGCCGGGGACACTTCCCTCCGGGAGGGGGAAATCGAAGCCATCGTCATCACCAACAACCCTCTTATTGTGGGAGGACCAATATTCATCAACATCTTCACTAGCACCATCTCATCTCAAACCCTAGTTCATCTCTTGTATTTAATCTTTGTATCAGAACCTCAGATTGGTACCTGTGGGTTTCTAGTAGTGTTGATTATATCTTGTAGTTGATGCTAGTTGGTTTATTTGGTGGAAGATTATATGTTCAGATCCATTATGCTATTCAATACCCCTCTGATCTTGAGCATGAATATGATTTGTGAATAGTTGCTTTGTTTTTGAGGACATCCGAGAAATCTTGGCATAAGTAATCATGTGAATTTGGTATTCGTTCAATATTTTGATGATGTGTATGTTGTGATTCCCTTAATGGTGTTATGTGAACGTCAACTACATCAAACTTCACCATCTTTGGGATTAAGGGAATGCATTGTGGAGTAGTTATTGGATGATGGGTTGCTAGAATGACAGAAGCTTAAACCCTAGTTTATGCGCTATTCCTTAAGGGGCTGATTTGGATCCATACGTTTAATGCTATGGTTAGATTTTATCTTAATTCTTCTTTCATAGTTGCGGGTTCTTGCGAGAGGAGTTAATCACAAGTGGGAGGCTATTTCAAGTAAAAACAGCACCCAAGCACCGGTCCACCAACATATCAAATTATCAAAGTAGCGAACGCAAATCAAACAAACATGATGAAAGTGACTAGATGAAATTCCCATGTGTCCTTGAGAATGTTTTACTTATTATAAGAGATTGTTCAGGCCTGTCCCTTGCAACAAAAAGGATTGGGCTACCTTTCTGCACCTTAGTTAATTTTGCTACTTGTCACTTGTTACAAATTATCTTGCTATCAAACTACGTGTTACCGATAATTTCAGTACTTGCAGAAAATACCTTACTGAAAACTGCTTGTCATTTCCTTCTGCGCCTCATTGGGTTCGATACTCTTACCTATGGAAAGGACTACGATTGATCCTCTATACTTCTGGGTCATAAAGGATCTTTTCTGGCGCCGCTGCCGGGGAGTGAAGCCCTCTGGTGAGTGGAATTTGGTAAGGAAACATTTATATTACGTGCAGAAATTTACTGTTACTTGTTACTATGGAAAACAATCCTTCGAGGGGTTTGTTCAAGGTATCTTCACATTGACCAGAAGCACAAAGAGTTTCTCCTCAACCAACTACACCTACTAAAAATATTTATTATGAGATTCCTTCGGGTATGATAGAGAAAATGCTAGCTAATCCTTATGCAGGAGATAGAACATTACATCCTAATATGCACCTAATCTATGTGGATGAAGTTTGTGGATTATTTAAGCTTGCGGGTTAACACGAAGATGAAGTTAAGAAGAAGGTCTTCTCTTTATCTTTGAAGGTAAAGGCATTGACATGGTATAGGCTATGTGATGATATTGGAATGTGGGATTGGAATCGGTTGAAATTGGAATTTCATCAAAAGTTTTATCCTATGCATCTGGTTCATCGTGATCGGAATTATATATATAATTTTGGCCTCATGAAGGAGAAAGCATCGCTCAAGCTTGGGGTAGGCTTAAGTACATGATGTATACATGCCCCAATCATGAGCTCTCAAAAGAAATTATCTTACAGAATTTTTATGCTCGGCTTTCTCATGATGATCAAACCATGCTCGATTCTTCTTCGTCTGGCTCTTTTATGAAGAAAACTATTGAATTCATATGGGATCTTCTGGAAAGGATTAAATGCAACTCTGAAGATTGGGAACTCAACAAAGGTAATGAGTCAGGTATAATACTAAAGTTTGATTGTTTTAAATCTTTTATGGATACCGAAGCTTTTCATAAGTTTGGCACTAAATATGGACTTGACTCTGAGATAGTGGCCTCTTTTTGTGAATCATTTGCTACTCATGTTGTTATCCCTAAGGATAAGTGGTCTAAATATAATCCCCCTATTAAAAAAAGATTGAGGAACCCATTATAGTTAAACATGAAACTATCATTTACAATGTTGAGCCAGTTGTTCCTGTTGCTTATATTGAAAAACCACCTTTCCCTGTTAGGATAAAGTAACATGCAAAGGT
Source organism: Thinopyrum elongatum (assembly GCA_011799875.1). NCBI lineage: Eukaryota > Viridiplantae > Streptophyta > Magnoliopsida > Poales > Poaceae > Thinopyrum > Thinopyrum elongatum. Next base: position 305,360,780 of record CM022302.1, on the reverse strand, counting down.
TTCAACAATGGTTAACAAAAGTAATATTAGAGCACCTAGACCCTCTGAACAATTTAAAATTGAACCTAATGTTGCTATGGTTAAAGATCTCTTGGTTGATAATTTAGATGGGCATGTTATTTACTTTTGTGGTGAAGCCGCTACAATTGCTAAGCCCGATTATAAAGATAAGAATAAACATGTTGTTGGCATGCTTGTTGTCTTAGTTAAGATATGAGATCATTGTTATCATGACTTATGTGATTTGGGCGCTAGTGTGAGTGTTATTCTGTTTACCATATATCAAGAAATTATGAATGATATTGCACCTGCTGAAATAGAGGACATTGATGTTACTATTAAGCTTGCGAATACAGATACTATTACACAACTAGGGATTGTTAGAGATGTTGAAGTCTTGTGTGGAAAAATAAAATACCCTACTGATTTCCTAGTTCCTGGTTCTCCACAAGATGATTTTTGTCCCATAATATTTGGTAGACCTTTCTTGAACACTGTTAATGCTAAGATTGATCGCGCTAAAGAAACTGTCAGTGTTAACTTTGGTGGTGTATCTCATGAGTTTAATTTCTCTAAGTTTCATAGATGACCTCATGATAAAGAATCGTCTAGTAAAGATGATATTATTGTTCTTTCTTCTATTGTTGTGCCTCCTACTGATCCGTTAGAACAATATTTGCTAGACCATGAAAACGATATGCATTTGAATGAAAGAAAGGAAATAGATAAGATGCTCTTTGATCAACCATCTATCCTTAAACATAATTTTCTTGTTGAAACTCTTGGAGGCCCTCCTCCACCTAAGGGTGACCAAGTTTTTGAATTAAAACAATTGCCTGATACATTGAAATATGCTTATCTTGGTGAAAAGAAAATATATCTTGTTATAATTAGTGCTAACCTTTCAAAACATGAAGAGAAAAGATTATGAAAAACTTTGAGGAAGCATCATGCTGCTATTGGATATACTCTTGGTGATCTTAAGGGCATTAGTCCCACTCTATGTCAGCACAAGATTAATATGGAGCCTGATGCTAAACCGGTTGTCGATCATCAACGACGATTAAATCCTAAGATGAAGGAGGTGGTAAGAACTGAAATATTAAAGCTTCTGGAAGCAGGTATAATCTATCCCATAGCTGATAGTAGATGGGTAAGTCCTAACCATTGTGTCCCTAAGAAAGGAGGCACCACTATTGTCCCTAATGATAAAAATGAACTAATTCCACAAAGAATTGTAACTGGTTATAGGATGGTAATTGATTTTATAAAATTAAAGAAAGCTACTAGAAAAGATCATTACCCCTTACCTTTTATTGATCAAATGTTAGAAATATTATCTAAACATACACATTTTTGTTTTCTTGATGGATATTTTGGTTTCTCTCGAATACCTGTATCACAATCCGATCAAGAGAAAACCACAATACTTGCCCTTTTGGAACTTATGCTTATAGACGTATGCCTTTTGGTTTATGCAATGCACCTGCTACCTTTCAAAGATGTATGACTGCTATATTCTCTGACTATTGTGAAAAGATTGTTGAGGTTTTCATGGATGACTTTTCCATTTACAAAGCTTCTTTTGATGATTGCTTAAGCAACCTTGATCGACTTTGCCGAGATGTGAACAAAGTAATCTTGTCCTGAATTGGGAGAAGTGCCACTTTATGGTGAATTAAGGTATTGTCTTGGGGCATAAAATTTCTGAACGAGTTATTGAAGTAGACAAACCTAAAGTTGATGCAATTGAGAAATTGCCACGTCCTAAAGATATTAAAGTTATATGAAGTTTCTTTGGTCATGCTAGTTTTTATAGGAGGTTCATTAAAGACTTCCCTAAAATTTCTAGGCCTCTTACTAATCTCTTGCAAAAATATGTTCCATTTTCTATTTGATGATGATTGTGTAGAAGCCTTTGAAACACCTAAGAAAGCCTTAACCTCTGCACCTATTGTTCAACCACCTTATTGGAACTTGCCTTTTGAAATTATGTGTGATGCTAGTGATTATGATGTTGGTGCTGTTCTAGGATGGAGATTTGATAAGAAATTAAATGTTATCCATTATGCTAGCAAAACTCTAGGTAGTGCCGAAAGAAATTATGCTACTACTGAAAAAGAATTTCTAGCAGTTGTGTTTGCTTGTGATAAATTCAGATCTTACATTGTTGATTCTAAGGTAATTGTTCACATTGATCATGATGCTATTAAATACCTTATGGAAAAAAGATGCTAAACGTAGACTTATTAGGTGGGTTCTACTGCTACAAGAATTTGACTTGCATATTACTGATAGGAAGGGAGCTGAGAATCCCGTAGCTGATAACTTGTCTAGGTTGCAAAATATTCTTGATGACCCACTACCTATTGATGATAGTTTTCCTGAGGAACAACTAGCTGTCATAAATGCTTCTCATAACACTCCTTAGTATGCAGACTATGCTAATTACATCGTTGCTAAATTTATAACAACCTAGTTTTACATACCAACAAAAGAAAAAAATTCTTCTTTGACTTATGACATTACTTCTGGGAAGACCAACATCTTTATAAAGAAGTAGTAGATGGTATTATTAGACATTGTATACCTAAGCATGAACAGGAACAAATCCTACGGAAGTGTCACTCTGAGGCTTACGGTGTGCACCATGCGGGAGACAGAACTTCACACAAGGTATTACAATCTGGTTTTTATTGGCCTACCCTTTTTAAGGATGCTCGTAAGTTTGTCTTATCTTGTGATAAATGTTTAAGAATTGGTATATTGGTAGATGTTAGGAAATGCCTATGAATTATTCACTTGTCATTGAACCATTTGATGTTTGGGGCTTTGATTATATGGGACCTTTTCCTTCCTCTAATGGGTATACACATATTTTGGTTGCTGTTGATTATGTTACTAAGTCGGTAGAAGCTATTCCAACTAGTAGTAATGATCATAATACTTCCATTAAAATGCTTAAAGAAGTTATTTTCCCGAGGTTTGGAGTCCCTAGATATTTAATGACTGATGGAGGTTCACATTTTATTCATGGTGCTTTCCGTAAACTGTTTGCCAAATATGATGTCAACCATAGAATTGCATCTCCCTATCACCCTCAATCTAGTGGTCAAGTTGAATTAAGCAATAGGGAAATAAAATTAATTTTGCAAAAGACTGTCAATAGATCTAGAAAGAATTGGTCTAAGGAACTTGACGATGCATTATAGGCTTATAGAATTTAACCGACATGCTTGACTATGCTTCTGAGGAGGCTGATAACATGGATGACGATGGTAAGGCCACGGCCCCTCCCATCACCGGCTGATGGACGGCCACATCCACCTACAACATCTACATGGTGGACACCCCCAAGGATGACAGCGATGGCGCTAATGGGGACGGCACCCCCAGAAGGGATGGTAACCCTAGAGAGGAGCCCCCCAAGCGCCGAAGGCAACGCCGATGCTCCAAGGGGTGACGTAGTAGGGAAAGCAACACGGGCACCGCAGAAGGCAACACCCCAGACAATGCACCAGACCTCGGCGACCCCGCCCCCTGACACCAACCAGATGGCTTAGAGGGGCAGGAAGTTCAGCATGCCCCCGAGGACCCCAACGATTCCGAAGACAACAATTATATGCCCCTCTCCGAACAGGAGGTCAGCCTTGGACCTGAGGACTTTATTGTCCCAGAAGATCCATTGGAGCAAAAGCGGTTCAAACAACAGCTCATAGCTACCGCGTGAAGCTTGAAAAAGAAACAGCAACAGATAAAGGCCGAACAAGACACCCTCAACGACAGATGGACGAAAGTCCTAGAAGCTGAAGAAGGGTACGGCTATGAACGACAGATAAAGAGCTACCCCAAGCGAAAACTGTTGCCACAGTTTGACAACGAGGCCCTAGGGCCCGTACCGCCTAGACGGACTCAAGGCGACCAGCCGGACCGCCCCCCTCGATGAAGAGATAGGCCGGCTGGAGAGCCCGAATACCCACCAGCCCCCCCCCCCCAGAAATAAAGGCAAGGAGGCGGCACAACCAGCATATCAATATGATCTGCGACACGACCTAGCCGTTAGAGCGGGTCAATCAAGGGCCATTTACGGATCAAGAGACCACCCTCACGAAAGAAGAAACTGATAGCAAGCATGGCTCAACCGAAATGATAGAGCTCACGATCAACGCCGGGAACGAATGGATTCCGAAGTTCGGAGTGACGTGGCTCGAATAAGGGGTGCCGCTCATCCAATGTGCTTCACGGATGAGGTGATACAGCACCAATTCCCAGAAGGGTTTAAACCCATAAATATTGATCCATACGACGGGACTACGGACCCGATCGTGTGGATCGAAGACTTCCTTCTCCTCATTCATATGGAACGAGGAGACGACCTCCATGCCATCAAATAGCTGCCATTAAAGCTCAAAGGACCAGCTCGGCACTGGTTAAACAGCCTCCCCAAAGACTCCATAGGGAGCTGGGAAGAGCTCGAAGATGCTTTTCGAGCCAACTTTCAAGGCACCTATGTCCGGCCTCCGAACGCCGATGACTTGAGTCATGTGGTCCAACAGCCCGGGGAGTCAGCCCAGTAATTTTGGAATGGGTTCCTGACTAAAAAGAATCAGATAGTTGACTGTCTGGACGCCCAAGCCATAGCCGCGTTCAGGCATAGTATCCGGGACAAGTGGCTGGCACGCCAGCTCGGCCAGGATAAGCCAAAAACAATGGCGGCCCTTACCTCCCTTATGACCCGCTTTTGCCCGGGCAAGGATAGCTGGTTGGCTCATAGAAGCACCAACCCAGAAGACCCCGACACTTCGGAAGTCCGAGACGGCAACGGAAAGCCAAGGCGTAACAAAAACAAACACCGACATAATGGCGCCGAGGCCGATGATACGGCAGTAAATGCTGGATTCCACAATTCCAAGTCCAGACCGTGGAAAAAGCCTTCTAAAGGGAACCAGGACAGAACCACTAAGTTAGACGCCATCCTGGATAGGCCATGCCAGATCCACGGCACCTCAGACAAGCCCGCTAACTACACCAAACACAATTGTTGGGTAATCAAGTAGGCCGGCAAACTCACAGCCGAGGACACGGGTAAAAGCCCCCGGAGTGAGGACGATGATGAACCTCACAGGCCGAACAATGGAGGCCAAAAGCAATTCCCTCCTGAGGTTAAAACAGTGAACATGATTTACGCCACTCATATACCCAAGAAGGAGAGGAAACGTGCACTTCGGGATGTCTATGCCTTAGAGCCTGTCGCCCCAAAGTTCAATCCACGGTCAGCACGTGCGATCACTTTCGATCGCAAGGTCCACCCGGTCAGTATCCGTCATGGAGGACCAGCGGCCCTGGCCCTTGACCCAATTATCGATGGCTACCACCTCACTAGAGTCCTAATGGACGGAGGCAGCAGCCTCAATCTGGTCTATGAAGATACAGTTCGGAAAATGGGAATTGACCCATCAAGGATCAAACCCAGCAACACAACTTTCAAGGGGGTTATCCCCTGCATCAAAGCCCGTTGCTCCGGCACTCTCACCTTGGAAGTAGTATTCAGTTCTCCGAATAACTTCCGGAGCAAAGACTTGATCTTCGATATCACCCCCTTCTGCAGCGGCTATCATGCCATCCTAGGTTGAACGCCATTCGCTCATTTCAATAGCGTCCCCCACTATGCCTACCTCAATTAAAGATGCCCGGACCAAGAGGCGTCATTATAGTCAATGGCAACACAGAGCGCTCTCTTCGGACAGAGGAACACACTGCGGCCTTGGCGGCTAAATGCAAAGGGCCGAAGTGCCTGTTCTCCTACAAATCACGTGAAGCCAACAAACGAGTACGGGACCTATCTCTGGCCAAGGCACCTTCCGGCGTTCGATGCACATAGGAATATGCCCCCACGGCCGGCCCACTACAAGAGCATGCACGTGCCTCGGTGTCACAACTTCGCGCTCAAAATTCCATGGGCAGCTGTGGGGCCTCAACCCAGAGTTTGGTTCGACCTCACTGTGGAAAAACGGGTCTTCAGATGACGTACAAGGTACCATCTAAGGCCTATCCGGCTTCAAGCCCCACCAACTTAGCAACCTCTTGAGAGCTCCCTTTCAAGGACCCCTCATGGGGCAACCATTCAACAAAGTTGTCCCTCTTAGCAGAAGCAAAGGCGCAGACATGCAGTAGGGCATAGTTCGGGTGTTAACCCACACATCAAGGCCCTGCGTAAACCTTTCATCTATAAAATTATCTTTTTTATATAAGCTTATCCCTATACGATGTCTTGTTCGGCAGTTCGAATTGTACGGTTAGACGTCATGAGCTTATTTGAAATAAAACAAACCTTTTTGCAGTTCCCTTACAAATCCTTATGTTGTATTTTTCCTGATTGTTCCTTTTTGCTCTTCGAACCCGCCCCAATAAAGTGTTACACAATTCGGATTTTATTTATACGCCGGTTATTAGACCTGGGGCTCGGCCTAGACGCTCGCCCTAAACATTCAAAGACCATCCCCCTCTCTTCTTTTCACTGTGTTCGGCATCTCGAATATTGCATTATATGCATTGTTTCTGACTTATGTCTTGGGTCACTAGTTGGGTTGCCCCGCTCCTGTGCTTGCCTTTTTACGTTCTGCATGTTCGGCTAAGAGGTAACGGGAGAACCACTGCGATTGTACTTCCTCCTAGTTTGGTTAAGTACCTAAGTGGAGAAAGCCGAAAACTGAGTGTCATAATAGGCGAGAACTGGTCAGCAATCTGATGCCTGGTCTCTAAACCAAAAATCGTTAGCGATTGTACCGTGTAATCCGAAGGATTCGTCTTCGAACAAATCAAGTGAGCTATGTTAGTCCCTAAGGTTCGCTCAAACATCTCACCACACCGGGGGCTGGTTACCAGCCCCCACAGTTAAGCTCCTATGACTAAGTCAAGGTAATAAAGTCGCATAGTCTGATTTCCTCGTTGCCCTCCTAAGCTACCGCCTTCGGGCACCGAGACGTCGGCTAAGGGTTATAGTACGGAGGACGGAACACCCCTCATAGCATCTATGTGGGGGCTGAAGCTGACGACTAGTAACCTTGAGGATAAAATGGCCGCACATGAGTCAAAATTAAAACATGCAAACACACAAGTATGATAAACCATAAAAAACAACCACACAATAAAGCATAAAGGTCTGTTCACAGTTTCGTACATCAAGGCATAATTACTCCACGAGTACATTCTTCGGACACAATGCTTCTACCGCCCGAGCACCGTCCATCACGACGGAGAAATATTGCTCCGGGCGCCTATGCTCCTTTCCGGTTGGAGGAGGTCCGATGGCCATTTTGACAGGTTTGATTCTTGGCCAGTGCACCATGGTCTTCGAAAATTCCATCTGAGCCCCCTCAATGCACACCGAGCGCTTCACGGCATCAACTCGGGCAACGGCATCACATAACTTTGCCACCATGCCAAAATAACTGCTTGGTATGGGCTCGAAGGGCCACAGCTTGACACAGATGTCCTTCATGGCTGGCTCCGCCATCCGGTGCAGCTCCATCAGCTGTTTCATTTGGTTAAACATGAGGGGAGGGTGCTCGGACGCATGGAACTGCGCCCAAAACAGCCTTAGATCGGCATCACCCTCCCGAGCCGCATAGTACCTTGACACATCGGCTGCACTCCTCGGGAGCTCTGTGAAGGCGCCTATGGAACGGCACACCTAGGTAAGCAATGCAAACTTTTGGCCACCGAAGACACTTTGCAGTAAGTACTGCTTACCATTCACAATTTGCTTCACTTGATGGAGCTCTTCCTGAGCACCTTGCACCTCTACCCGCGCCTCCTGGACCTTCATCTTCACCTTTGCCAGCTCGGCAGCATACTCCTTGTTCTTCTACTCAAGATTCTCACATTTAGTGATAGAATCCTTGAGCTCTTGTTGTACTTCTGCCACCCTGGCCTCATGCTTCTTACTGTCGGTTTTCACCAACATGAGCGCGGCGGCCGCTTGCTCGGCCGCCGCTTTTGTTCGGCCGCCTCGATTTTGGCCTTCTGCAGCTCGGCCTTGAGGCCATCGACCTCCGCGATAACAGCTGCATCCATTTTTTACTTAGGGATAATCCTGAATACCTTTCTTAATGCGAAAGCAAGAAAAAGTCTTTGTTTTGAATAGACCAACCTTGTGCTTCGTCAAAACGCTTGTTGACGAGGTTCAGCTCCTCCTTGGAACTTTTCAGTTTTTGATTTATCTCAACAAGCTCCGCGGTATTGGTTGTGGCGCCACTGCCGAAGCCTGCAATATAAAGCAAACAAGCTACTTAGGATATTGTCCTCACGATCGTTGCTCCTCTACCAGGTTTTTCTAAAACTTGCCAGGGTCTCGGGGGCTGCCACATATACGGACGGCTCAAATCTTCTCCATCAAAATTGTTTTTAACAAAGCGTTACTCTGCTTACCTCAAAGCCTGTCAGGAGCTCACCAACGGCCTCTTTCAGTCCACTATTAACGGACCGAAAGCTGTGCAAAACTGCACTCATCAGAGCATGGTGTTCTGCGACTATGGAGGAGCTGTTCACAGCCTCCTCCATCTTGTCCGGCCACTCTATCACTGCTTGGTCCCCGGTGTTTGGCGCTGGTGGCAGAGCCCCCGCTCCCCCTTTAGAGGGGGGTGGCTGTGGTGCTTCAGAAGGCCATGAAGGCTACGGAATCATCTTCGGGGAATGTTCGGGTTACCCGAGCTCCCCCACTTGGTTTTCGGCGGCCGAAGTGTTAGCTTCGGCCATGTCGATGTCACCACCGGCCCCCATGTTCGGCACGAGGTGGGTCCTTTGGGACAACACCTCCCTGGTTTTCCTGATGACCGGGGGGAGGTGTAGAGTGTGACGCGCCTCCACTCTCCGCCAAATCGGTTGGTGGAGAGGTGCCCTTCGAAATCTGATCGGCAGGAAGGTCATGCGGCGGGCTGCAAAAAGAAAAAGTGTACATCATTAGCTATAGGCCGGTTGGACCGGTGCTCGGATAGCCTTCGGAAATCTCACCTTACTGTGTGGGGCTTGACCCGGGAAACTCCCTTCGGGATCCTCTCGAAGGCCGCGGACTCCTCTTAAGAGTACGAACTGTCATCGGGCATGTCCAACTTGCCCTGGCTCCTTTTCTTTGGAACCAGAGCAGGATGATCCCCCCTCTACTTCAGCTGACACGGCTCTTTTCCTGGGGTGGGAAGTGTCACCCTCCCTCTCCTCTTCTTTGTCATCTTGCTCCCCCTCATGTGTAGAAGGGGCATGAGTCTCTTCGGACTTAGTGTCCAGAGGGATCCGTCAATGGAGGCCACCACGGGTTTCCCTCGTCTGGTTTCTCTTTGCCTTCTCTTTTTTCTCTGACGCCTTAGAAGGTGCCACGGTCAACATTTCCTCTAGCTGAGGTGACCTGGGGTTCTCGGGTAGCAGGGCCAGACTGTTCATCTTCTTGGCCTTCGCAAGCCATCCCTGTCAAAATGAGAATATGGGAGGTAAATCTACTAAGACATGAACTTCCGAGTTTAAAAGCGGATGGGAGTCTCGTTACCTTCTTAGGAGGGTGCTCGGTATCGAGGCTGACATCCTGCTCGTCTTCGGTTGGCCAGTCCTCTTCTTGAGGCTTGATTAACGTCTGCCACATCTTTTCATAAGTAGTGCCGGGGAAGTGGCGCACGATGATGGGGTCTTCGTACCTGTATGCCCACATTGGAGCGTCCCTTTGCTGGCAAGGAAGGAGGCGATGACAGTGCATCACCTGTATCATGCTGGTCAGTTTGACACCTACCTCCTTCACACTGATAATGCACTTCTGTAGCAGTTCCACCTCTCCGGGCAGCCCCTAGTCAAGGCCCTATTTGGTCCATGAGGCTAGCCTCGTGGGTGGTCCGGATCTAAACTCAGTGGTTGCCGCCCAGGCTGCATCGCGTGGTTCCATGATATAGAACCACTCATTTTGCCAAATCTTGACGGTGTCTATGAATCTCCCCACTGGCCACTCAACGCGAGTAAGCTTGCTCACCATGCCCCCCCATAGTCCGCTTGTTGGCCATCCACAATCTTCGGCTTCAAATTAAAAACTTTTAGCCATAAGCCAAAGTGCGGAGGGACCCGTAGAAAGGCCTCGCAGACGATCATGAAGGCTGAGATGTTGAGGATGGAGTTTGGGGCCAAATCATGGAAGTCCAATCCATAAAAGAACATCATCCCTCGAACGAAGGGATGGAGGGGAAAGCCAAGTCTCGAACGAAGTGGGGGACGAACACCACCCTTTCGCTGGGTTGTGGTGTGGGGATAGCATGGCTCACTTCTGGGGCCCGGTGAACAACGGCGGCCGAGAGATAGCTGGCACGATTCAGATCCTTGATGTATTTATTGGTGACAATTAAGGCCTCCCACTTTCCTCCCGTGCCAGATCTGGCCATCGCCAAGTGCGGGGGAGGGGATTTTTGTGGAGGTTTGAACTGGAGCGCTCGAGCTCTGTAGATTGGGAAAGGTTGTGGCGAAAGGAGGAAGAAGGCATGTAGGGATAACCGTGGCTGCCCCTCTTTATAAGCAGTTGTAATACCAGGAGTCCGGTAAATGCGTCACCCACCTCGCCTCTTCCTAATATACTCGTAGCATTATGCGTGAGTGGGATAATGTGAATCATTGATCAAAGCCCTTAAAAAACATGGCACAGTCTCCGCCTTGAAGGGGCGTGTCATCAAATGGGCGGCCTCAAGTCGCGTATCGAGTCTTCATGTTTATGACTAGACATGACCATTCGCCTAAAGTTGTTAGTCAAGGATACTGTTCGCATTTGGACTATTGGCCTTCAAGGCTAAGTAAAGCAGATAGTTCAGAGTTTGGATACGGCTCAGTGTATGACCGAACTGAATCAAGTACCATTCGAAGAAAAAGGAACTCGCTTGCAAGCCGGAGCCTACAGTCTTGGGAGTCATGAGAAGCCGGCGTTAAAGGCTAGTTCGGGGGCTACTGAGGGAGTCTTGGATTAGGGGGTCCTCGGGGTGTCGGCCTATCTCACGTGGGCCGGATTGCTGAGCCGCACCGTATCCGGACCGAAGACCTTTTTGTGCCTTGGTGTGCATCCCAAGTCAAGATGGAAGATCCGATGTTTCCTTGATGTAACCAACTATCTGTAAACCCTAGTACCCCCTGGTATCTATATAAACTAGGGGGGCTTAGTCCGTGGAGGCTAGAAGAACAATCACCATCCTACTAGTTAGGGTTTAGTTCATCTGATCTCGTGGTAGATCTAGTCTGTAACCCCCTTATACACAAGCAATATAATCAAGCAGGACGTAGAGTTTTACCTCTTTGAGAGGGCCTGAACCTGGGTAAACATCGTGTCCCATGTCCACTATTCCCCATTGATCCAAGATCCACAATTTGGGACCCCCTACCCGAGATCCGCCGGTTTTGACACCAAAAGTAGGTACAACAACATGCCTAAGGATATTTATGATTACTGGGACTCATTGGTCGGTCCAGCACCAGCACCTGCTCTGGCATTGGATTATCAGTTGGAGCCTCAGCAGCCTCAGTATTTCCCTAGATCAGACTATTTCCAACCATGGCCATAGACCAAGTTAGGCCAAAAGACTAAGCTTGGGGGAGTACGTATTCTCACAGACATTACATTCATGCATCACACATTACATTCATGCATCACACATTCATTTCAGTTTTCGGTGTTCATCCTTTTCATTGTATATCCATGCTCATGTTTTATTTTGCTTTCTTTTGTGTTTGAAAAATTTATAAAATCAAAAAAATATTTCTCGCTTCTTACTGGTTTTTCTTTCTTGGTTACTTAGTTCCAAGTATTAAAAGAAAACCCAAACAAATTTCCCTTTTCTTCTTTTGTTGTTTGTTGGGAGTTCTTTGGTGCAAATAGTGTTTTTTCACTTTTCGTTTTTCTTGAGTTTGCTTTCTTTAGATAAACTAAAAACTCAAAATGTACATACTTTTCCAAACACTTTTGCACTTTTTTTAGTCTCTAATTTCATGATTTGAATGGATCTAATCCGAACTGACGTTGTTTTTAGCAGAACTAGGTGTTATGTTTTTGCAGAAATAAAAGTTCTCAGAATTGGCCGAAAATATACGGAGAATTTTTCTGGAATAAATAAAAAATACTGGGAAGAGATCTATTAGAGGGGCCACCACAGAGCCACAAGCTCAGGTGGCGCCCCCCTAGGGCACGCCACCTGAGCTTGTGGACCCCTCGAGCCTCCGTTTGCCCTACCTCTGGTCATGTAAGTTTCGTCTCATGGAGAAAAAACTCAGAGAGAAAGTTTCATCGTGTTTTACGATACAGAGCCGTCGCCACCTCCTGTTCTTCATTGGGAGCACTGATCTAGAGTTTGCTCGGGGCTCCGGAGAGGGGGATTTGTCTCCATCGTCATCAACAACCCTTCTCCATCAACAATTCCATGATGCTCACCATCGGGAGTGAGTGATTCTTTCATAGGCTTTCTGGACAGAGATGGAGTTGGATGATATTTGTCATGTAATCGACTCAATTTCTTAGGGCTTGATCCCTAGTATCCACTGTGTTCTGAGATTGATGTTGCTATGACTTTGCTATGCTTAATGCTTGTCATAGGGCCCGAGTGCCATGATTTCAGATCTAAACCCTCTATGTTATCATCAATATATTTGAGTTCTTGATCCGATCTGCTAGTTATATGCACTTGTTATTGTTCTGAATCATAGACCCCAAGGTGATAATAATTGGGATACTCTCCGGGGATGACTATAATTTGAGGAGTTCATGTATTCACCATGTTTTAATGCTTTGTTCTGGTTCTCTATTAAAAGGAGGCCTTAATATCCCATAGATTTCCTTATGGACCCCACAGCCATGGGAGGGTAGGACAAAAGATGTCATGCAAGTTCTTATTATAAGCATGTATGACTATATGCGGAATACATGCCTACATTGAATTGATGAATTGGAGCTATTGTGTATCACTCTAGGTTGTGACTGTTACATGATGAATGTCATCCACACAAATATCCATCATTGATCCATTGACTATGCTTTGCTCTTATTGTCTTTGCTAAGATACTATTGTTGTTGCTGCTATTACAATCACTACAAAACTGCTACTGTTACTATTACTGCTACTACTGCTATTTTTACCGCTACTATCAAAACTATCAAACTACTGTGCTATTAAACACTTTGCTGCAGAGAAACAGCTATCCAGGTGTGGTTGAATTGACAACTCAACTGCTAAGGCTTATAAATATTCTTTGGCTCCCCTTGTGTTGAATCAATAAATTGGGTGAAATACTATCCTCGAAGACTATCGCGATCCCCTATACTTGTGGGTATCAGTGAGCATCATGGAATTGTTGATGGAGAAGGGTTGTTGATGACGATGGCGATGAATCCCCCTCTCCGGAGCCCCGAACGGACTCCAGATCAGCCCTACGGATGAAGAACAGGAGGTGGCGGCGGCTCCGCATCATATAACGTGACTCTTTGTCTCTAGTTTTTTTCTCAGGAAGACGGTACCTATGGACTTGGAGGTAGGGTAAACGGAGGCTCGAGGGGCCCACAAGCCTGGGTGGCACGCCTTAGGGGGGCACCACTTGAGCTCGTTGCCGTGTAGTGGCCCCCCTTAGTAAATCTTTCCACCAGTATTTTTTATTAATTGTAAAACAATTCTCCATAAATTTTTGTCCAATTCTGAGATCTTTTATTTCTGCACAAAAACAACACCATGGTAGTTCTGCTGAAAACAACGTCAGTCTGGGTTTGTTTCTTTCAAATTAGAGTCCAAAACAAGCGCAAAAGTTTTTGGAGAAGTAGATATGTTGGAGATGTATCAGTAGCAAATTATGAATTTGTGCCTGCAAGTAACTGTAGATTCCAAACAACGTGGTGGCGGAACTAAATTGCGATTGTGCTGTGAAACAGGCTTTAAAATAAATAACATAAAAGTAATAATAAAAAAGTAACTTGATTAACTCATGGAATAGCAGAGGAGTAAGGCGTTCTCAGTGAGTCCAGAATCTCCATTGGTATGTTTCCAGCGCGACCTATGCATGGGCATAGTATGGTATGGATAATTGAGCCACTCTTGATGATTATGCTCGGCGAAGCCAGGTACAAAACACGTTCTACTAGAAGTACACTTCGTGCCACGAAAGCCACCACCATAGTCTACCCCGGAGGGTTACAACTATGATAATTAAGGGGCTTACCCCGTGGATGCGACCTCTCTAAGGTTTCTCTGTAATTCCCCTATCAATTGTGTTGTGGGGGAATGCACGATCACCTATGGGGCGGGGTTGCCCCTTTGTGGTTCGGCGGGGGAACCATCACATTGCACAAAGAGTAGAAACAACAGGGCAGCATGGCGATGGACTACTCTCTTTTACCCAGGTTCGGGCCGCTTGGCAGTGTAAAACCCTACTACTTCTATGGTGGATTGATCTGGGGGAACACGAAGATATGGAGCGCTCAAGCCCGGCAAGTGTGCCTCGGGGAGAGCAGCTACGCGCGTACAAGTGTTGAGGGATCAAAATTTGAACCCTTTGCTAGGTTTCCTCGGGCCTCCTTTTATAGTTTAAGGGCCGTCCACAGTGGCAAAACAATCATTATGATATGATTAGATAGTCAACAGTGTTATCATACCTAACTCTGGCAGTTAGGATAAAGTGCATTAAATGCACTGCTAGGTGTCATGCTGAGGTTGAAGCCCGGCAAGCTTGCTGCGCCGCTTATCCATCTATCTCTTATTAGCGTGACACGCCATCAGGAAGGGTGTCAATAAAGTTAATTGCTTCTCCAGCAAGTTGCCACGTGCTCGTTGGGATCCACCTAGCCACATGGGAGCTCGGCACTGCACTGATTAGTGACGGGCGTATGATGAGGTGGAGCGGTGGCGTCTTGGCGGAGGCTTGCCAGTACAGAGCCTGCTGAGGCTCTGTCTTGTGATCTTGGCGGCCCCGGGAACATTGCCGGGGCGGTTTGGACTTGGCCCCAAGCGTAGCCTCGACCCTGCCGGGCTCGCCTTCCCGGTGAGGGAGGCCTACCTGGGATATTCTCTGGTTACTTAGGTCTTCTTAAAGCACTCCTTGATCTCACGAAGAGCGGTTTCTCTGGTCCGTATTGTACCGTGCCTTGGTACTCGATGTATAGGCGGTCGTATGCCGGTGCATAAATCAGGTCAGCAAACACACCTGTTTGTTGCAGTGACAGGAGCCCCCGGGCCTGTTCCACATGTGTCGCCGAGCATCATTGGGGTAGGCCCAAACAATGCATCGACGTACGCGAAGATCTTGCCGGGGCTGGCACTAGTATTTTTGAGATCTTATTTACTTCTTCATTAATTTGGACTTGGGTCAGTTTCCAGGGATCCCGCGGCGCCTTCATATCCATACGGTCTGCGTTGTTCATGTCGCAAGCCAGAGGTGTCCACGCTCACGAGAACCCATTACGATGCTTGTGCATTAATTGGGGTAACTGTCATTTTACCTTAAGTTCACCCGCCACGAACACCATTTCCGCCACGTGTGCCGCATGCATTGCGCGGGTTGGTGGTGGACGCGCAGGGCGCGGGAACGTGTGTCATTGGCAGAATACGCAGCACCCCGGATTGTCATAGTGGGGCGGCCGACGAACCAGGACGCCATCAGGGATGCAAGAGGCTGGGTTGCAGGAGTTGGGCGATTGCCCCGGAATAGTGGAGAGCCAGCCCCCGCCTCCCCCCTCTTACTCCGCTATAAAAATGGAATGTGAGGGAGGGGCGATGCTCAACCATCATCTCTTCCTTCTCCTTTCCTGCTTCCGCTTCTACCATGGCTAGGGGAAGAGGCCGAGCCTGTGCTCCGACGGTAGCAATGAGAACTTCCTCTCGGCACCCCGCCCCTGCCTCTGCCGTAGCTATAGAGGCTGGATCCAGTGCACAAGGTGCAGCCGTGGGGCGAGGTAGGGGTTGAAACAGCACCCGCGGGCGGGGCAGGCGAAGTGGTGCACTCGCCGCTCCTCCTCCAGCTGCTCCAATGCCAACAGAAGGCCATGTGGGCGACACGGCGCTGGAGTTGATCGTCAAGTTGCGCGATCCTCTACGCAGTCGTCTGCGGCTCCCTCGCCCCTTTGCTAGGGTGATGGAGGTCGATCAGCCGCTCAGGTTGGGCCTGCGTATGAGTGGCCACTGCAATGGTGTTGTGTGGGCGAATGTCGAGTTCCCCGCACCGCACGTCATGCTTCTTAGGCGTGGCTGGAAAACCTTCGCATGTGCCCATTATCTGGTGGAAGGGCATGTTCTCTGCTTCAAGTTGGTGGAATCTGATACGCTTTTCATCAAGGTCTTCGGGCATTCAGGTGCTCGCCTAGGGTGCTACGCGGAAAGCTCGAGCGATGACGAAAGCTCCTCCTCGAGCGACAGCGACGAGGAGGACACTGACGGCGAAGATGGCGACGGCGAGCCCTCAGTCTTCAACCATGACGACTCGGACTTGGACTCCGGCTAAACACCGGACGCACCGTCACCGTCACCTAGGCACCAGCAGCACCGCCATCTGTAGTTGGACCCCGGCAGATCGATTTGCCGGGGGTGCTTGGCCTGGTCATCTCCGACACCTCCAGCTGGACCCCGGCAGGCTCGTGGACTCCAGCTTTGTCTTCCCTGCCGGTGTCCCTGCTGATCCACCTCCTTCTGGTCCTGGCGGGGGTGACCAGGGCATCGCCTAGTCGCTCTTCCCGTCCCCGGCCTCTTCTTCCTTGCCGGGGAGGCATCCTCCTGATCTTGTCAGGCTACGTCCCGCTGGTCCTGACAGGGTCAGGCTGGGCTTCTACCCAGGCGCTCCTTTCACCCTCTTTCCTTCTCAATGTAACTCCTAGGAGGAGTGGGACAAGAAAGGCATTACGGGGCACTTTCTTTTTAATTAGAAAAACTGTAGGCACTCGCCAATATATGAATCAAAATTATGTAATCCTTCATTCATGTTAGTACTTTTATGATCTGTACTTGTTTGTCCACGTATTTTGAAAGGAAGGGCTTGCCGGACACTTGTGCATGTATTTAAACATACTGAAGGATGAGCCTTCAATACTCTTAGTAAACAAGGCTTTCTGACAAGATATCTTGCCGGCCCTCAACGCAGGTGCTACTAAAACCTCGTCTAGTGAGCTCAAAAATGGGTTAGGAGCGTGAACGAAGGCCGCCCCCTCACCAACCCATCCATGTGCAGCTACAACTAACCTTGTCGAGCAGACACGAGTCAAAGATAGGAGCATGAATGACAGATGCAGCAAGGTTTCCTTACGTGCAAGTTTCTCATATATAAGCACAAGACGGAGTGATGGAATGTGAACTTATCTTCCTTTGATGTCCTTATCGTCTTAGATAAGGAGAGGTTGTCAGGGACTGAGTGTGCGAGCTCGCATTTATACTTCCTTCTAGGAGAAAATCCTTCTGCCGTCACCAAAGGAAGAGGAGAAAGTAGGATAGCACATGTCCTTTCTCAGCATGTTAGTCATTTCATCTAGAAACTAGTGTAATCATAATAAGATCATACTTAAGCAAACAGGAAATCATGTATGCAAGTTTTGTGAAAACACTTTGTTTTATTCAACTATGCACAAGGATTGCGCCTGGCTTTGTACTAAGGGTTACAAGTCCCGGGAACTATGCTTGTACAAAATAGGTTGCCGGGGCAAGGCCCGGCAACCGCTCCTTACGGGTAGAACTTTCAAAGATGCTCAATATTCTATGAGTTTTGAATCGGGATGCCATCCTCGATCTCCAGACGGACTGCACTAGGTTTGATGACACGTACTACCTGGTAAGGGCCTTCCCACTTTGGCGTCAACTTGTTTGCACCCTTGGCGGACTAAACGCGCCTAAGGACAAGGTCACCTTCCTCAAGGCTCTGGGTGTGAACCCTGCGACTGTGATAGCGACGCAGGGCTGGCTGGTATCATGCAACACATACAACTGCCCGGAGACGATCTTGGTCGAGGAGCGCGGCATCGTCATGCCGCAGCTGCTCTTCCGCTACTTCATCGTAGGCAAGTAATCGAGGTGACCCGTATGTGAGTTCCGTGGGGAGTACTGCTTCTACACCATATACTAGGGAGAAGGGAGTCTGGCCAGTAGCTCGATTTGGTGTCGTCCTGATTGACCAAAGAACCACCGGCAACTCATCAACCCAGCGCTTGCCGCATTTTCGCAACTTATCGAAAGTTCTTGTCTTGAGCCCTCGCAGCACTTTAGCGTTCATCCTTTCAGCCTGTCTGTTGCTCCTGGGATGGGCAACAGAGGCGAAAGAGACCTTGCTTCCAAGGCTTTGGATGTACTGCATGAAGGCACGGCTTGTGAGCTGTGTGCCATTGTCGGTGATCACCCTGTTGGGTACTTCAAAACGGCACACCAATCCTTTGAAAATATTGATAGCTGATTGCATAGTCAGCTTCCTCACAGGCTCCACCTCGGGCCACTTTGTAAACTTGTCGATTGCTACATACAAGAATTCAAAGCCTGCAGTGGCACGGGGAAAGGGGCCCAAGATGTCGAGCCCCCAGACCATGAAAGGCCAGGATAAAGGGATTTTTTGAAGGGCTTGAGCATGTTGATGAATGTTCTTGGAATGGAACTGACAGGCTTCACACTTAGTGACGAGCTCAGTTGCATCCCGGAGGGCGGTGGGCCGGTAGAATCCTTGCGGGAAGGCTTTCCTGACAAGTGCTCTTGATCCTGGGTGTGAACCACACACACCTCCACGAATTCCTGCCAACAAAATTAGTCCATCTTCCTAGCCGATACATTTCAACTTCACACCGTTTGGCCTCTTTCTGTATAGAGTGTCATCCAGAAACAGATACATACTCGACTGGCAGGCTACTTTTCTAGATTCCTCCGAGCCATCGGGAAGTTCTCCTGTCTGCAGGAAATGGACTATATGATGTGCCCATGCGGGAGCTCATGGCTCGATGATGAGGAGCAAAGGCATCTCCTCTGCAGTGGGAGCGCTAGTTTCAACAGCGAGAACTTGAGGTTCCGCTGGAGGATGCAGCTCACCTACCAACATTGGGCTCTCTCCGGCATCCTTCTCACCAGCAGCTCCAGGGAGCTCTACCGGGAAATGCTTGCCGGTGTTTAGTTTTATTCTCTTTCTGGCCAACGTTGATGGGGGAACTAACGGTTGAGTTAGATGGAGTACAAAAGTTTCTGGTTCCACAGGAAGCTTCTGAGCCGCACACTTTGACAGGTGGTCAGTAATGCTGTTCTTCGCATGGGGCACGTGCTCTGTTTGCAGTCCATCAAAGTGTTTTTCCAACTTTCTCACTTCTTCCACATATGCTTCCATCAGCGGGCTCTGCTAATCCTTATTTACTTGCTTCACGACAAGCAAAGAATCACCACGGATGACTAGCTTCTTTATCCCAGTTCCATCGCAATCCTGAGGCCGGCAAGTAGTCCCTTGTCACGACCCTAGAATAATTGCTTGCAAATAGTTGCATCTGCATCCATGCATCATGTTTAAACATTTTTTAAACTTGAAATGGGGATTAAGCAAACCCTAGCACCCCTCTGACAAGCTAGGATCAACCGAAAATATTTTCATGAACCCTAAGTGCCCTTCAAAAATGTTCATTATTGATGGAAAAATATTAAAACCTTAACCAGAGGTGATTAGCACCCCTCTGACAAGCTAGGATCAACTGAAAATATTTTCATGAACCCTAAGTGCCCTTCAAAAATGTTCATTATTGATGGAAAAATGTTAAAACCTTAACCAGAGGTGATGCGCATTTTTCCAAGGAATTTATTGTCTTTGAATTAAATCATAATGTAATTGTGTTGGGGTTATAAATTTCTATAAATACTTTTATACCTCCAATCATTCTGAAAAATATTGTGGGGTTTTGGGTTAGTCCATATTGCTTCCACAAATAATTTTCAGAAGCAGAAAAATTGGTTTGGTTTGAAAGCCAAATTCAAAATAGATTTGAATATTAGAAAACAGAAACAAAAAAAGAGAAAACAGAGAGAAGAGAGAGAACTCACCTGAGCGGCCCAACTGGTGGCCCAGCCCACCAGCGCCTCCAGGTCGTCTTCAACCTCAGGCAGCTGCGTGGCAGCAGCATAGCAACCGCGGACACCTCCTGCTTCGACGTGTCCTGCCCGTCCCCATCCCTGTCCGCTCGCCAGGGGGTTCTTCTTGATCCCCTTGTTCACTCCCCTCCTCCCTTGGCCCCTCTCCTCCTTTGTAGTGCTCGATTTTGAGCATCACCGAGAGCTCCGTTGCCGCCATGCTGCGTTGACATGGCCACAGTCGTCGCCTCGTCCGTCCGCCATGACCAGACGATCCGTCGGACTCATCTTCGTCTCCAAGCTGACGCACATGACCGGAGAAGGCCATGGTCGACCACAACGTCGCCTTCTTCCTCCTCGGCCATCGGACCTCGTCGCCATCGATTTGCTGCCACCAGGTCGTTCCCGAGCCCGGAAAGCCGTCCTTCGAGACCGTTGTGCGATCTCCGTCGTCTCCCCCTCCCCCTGCTCGTTTTCCCTTTAGCCGTCGTCCCCACGAGCACCGAGCTCTAGCCGCCGCCCAGCTCGCCGCCTCTGCCGATACAGCCCACCCTAAAGCCAGCCACCACCACTGATGGATGCGCTCGGGTGAGGGCTATCCTCTGGTGGCCCCCTCCGCCGCTCCAGTGGCCCTCCGGTGAACCTCCACCGTGGCCAGAGGTCGCCGGTGGCTAATCGCTGGCATAGCCGACGTGGAACCATCATTAGCGCTAATGACAGGCTAATTAACCTCCTGTGTCAGTGACAACCGGGCCCCACGCCCTAATTAACTAGCTAATCTAGTTTAGCTTTAAATAAACCCGGTTTAACCACTGTGCCACTGACGTGTGGGCCCACATGTCAGTTTGACCCTGGTCAACCCAGTTGACTGCTGATGTCACTTTTGACCGTGTTGATGCAGAAATGATTTTCTGGATTTAAAATAAATCATATTTGATTTATTTATTTCAGAAAATAATCAAAACTTCTAAAAATCATA
This sequence comes from Thinopyrum elongatum, assembly GCA_011799875.1. Classification (NCBI taxonomy): domain Eukaryota; kingdom Viridiplantae; phylum Streptophyta; class Magnoliopsida; order Poales; family Poaceae; genus Thinopyrum; species Thinopyrum elongatum. The sequence continues at coordinate 305,339,753 of CM022302.1, read as the reverse complement.
GAAATTAAACCGTAACTCCAATGAAAATAATTTATATATGAACAATTATCCGAAAAACATGAAGAATCTGTTTATGGGATTTCCATGCATGTTTGAATAACTTATAGCTACTATATTTGACAATTTGAATAAATGTCATTTAAAATGTCTTATATGGAGTTTGAATTTGAATCTTGTGTTCAAACCAACTCCATTTAAATCGTTGCTAGCTGCATTAGCCCAATCAACAGCATGTTGCCATGTCATGCCCATGCATCATATTGTTGCATTGCATTGATTGTGTTTCCTCTCTGTTGCCGGTAATTGTCCCCTCTCGGTAGACGATTGTTCTGACATTGAGATCAATGCCACCGATGAAGAGCTTTACTATCTTCAGAAGTGCTAGGCAAGCAACCCCCCTTGATCACTCTGATACAACCCCACTCTCTTGCTCTTGCTCTCTTTTAATGCATTAGGAAAATAATGATTCAACTGTTACATGTTGCGGTAGTTGAACCCATTCCTCTGCATGACCTATCTTTGCCACAGTAAATAGTTTAAACCCACTAGCATGAGTATGAGTTGTTTGAGCCATCATGTGCCTACTCATTCATGCTTGCTTGTTATGCCATGATGTGCCTACTCATTCATGCTTGCTTATTATGCCTACTATGCTTAGAGTTGTGTTAGGTCTGATTCATCTGGGCAGGATTGGGATGGTGATGAACATGTCCTAGTGTTGAGAGCTAAGTGTGTGAACACTATTTGGTAAAGGTAGCGATGAGAGGCCATGTAGGAGTACATGGTGGGTTGTCTCATTGAAACCGTCCTCAGGAACTGAGTTCCGTGTTTGGGATCCAAGATAGTTACTAACACACATTGGAATGCTTAAGTGCCCCTCTCGACTTATTAATAGCCTTGAGCTCTGTCCAGGAGTTGCAACTAGTTTCTGGTGTTTGTAGGTACTGCTATTTCTCTACCAAGTGGCACCAGGTATAGGTGGGCTTGGGACAGACTAGGCACAGTGGCACGGTGTACCAAGTGGCACCCGGATGGCGGGCTTGGGAACCCTGCTCACATCATTTGGGGCCGTGATGGAAACTTCGGTCGGACTTCCTTTGTGGGTTCAGCCTCAGATAGGCGATAAACCTGGACTAGAGTCTTGTATGGTTAGTCAGGTCATGGCCGACACCCTCGCCAGGCTTCCACTTGAAGGTTGCCGAGATACATGACGTGTACATGGCGGTAACTGGCGAGAGCGTGTGTGAAGAAATACACCCCTGCAGGGTAATATGATCTATTCGAATAGCCGCGTGTGCGGATATGGACTACTTGGAAAGCTTATATGGTTCATAGACAAGTTGAAATGGATACTCTAAAATGCGCAAGATAAGCGTGAGTGCTCTGGATGGCCTTCTCATAGGGAGACGGGAGAGGATCCATAGTGGTGTATTGATATGGTGAATATGTGGACTCGTGTGCGCTTCTCACCTCAAAGAAAGTACTGGTATTCATAGTACAGGATAGCCACTGAGTCAAAGCTGGCTTGCTGCAATTAAACTCCACCACCCTTTGTTGATACCGGTGCATATGTAGCTAGTTCTGATGTAAGTCTTGCTGGGTACATTTGTACTCATGTTTGCTTAATTTATGATTTTGCACAGAGACTTCAGTCTCACTAGTAGTTCTTCGTGAGCTTTGACAATTAGCTTGGGAATCCTAGACAGAGGTCTGGTTCCTATGGAGGGTCTTGTAGATAGAAAGGATTCCTAGCATTCTTTCTTTTCAGCTGTTTGTACTCAGACAGGATTAGCTTCCGCATTTGTATGTTGGGTCATGAGACCCATGTTTGTAATATCATGCTATGTATGGCTCCTCGGAGCCTTTAATTAAATACTTTGAGTCGTAGAGTTATGTTGTGATGCCATGTTGTATCTACACATATCGAGCATATTGTGTGTATGTTATTGAAATGCTTTGGTATGTGTGGGATCCGACACCTAGTTGTTTATTCTTGGTAGCCTTCCTTATGAGGAAATATCTCCTAGTGCTTCCACCAGAACACATGGATTGATCGGCATGTGTCCTTCTTTGCTCCTATGTCTGTCCCTACGAGGAAATGTCACGTGGTGTTTACCGGAGTCCTGATAGCTTGCTACATCCCGGTTACACTCGCTGTTGGCCGACATGTGCATTGCTGGGTCATGTATGCCTGTCCCTGTAAGTTTGTGCCACCTTGGGTTTACAACTAGTCATGTCGGCCTTTATTATTTGTCATATGGATGCTAGCGACACAATCATATACGTGAGCCAAAAGACGCAAATGGTCCTGGCCAAGGTAAGGCTGCAGCCGTGGGAATACCGTGCGTGAGGCCGCAAAGTGATATGATGTGTTACATGCTAGATCCGTGTGACTTAGGATCGGGGTCCCGACATCCCTCATACTCGGTTGTGTTGTTGGTAGCATTTTCCCTGGGGAAGTGCATTTGGATAACATACTTGAGGTTCTCCCTGGTGGGTGCGACAAGCAGCACTCCAGCCCTAGTGCCTTGTAGAGAAAAAGCTCCATCAAATTACATTATCCATTCTTTCGGGGGTCTCCTTGCCAGCGAGGGTTGTTTCTAGCACTTCTTCATCGGGTGCTGGCGTCCATTCTGTAATAAATTCCGCCAGTTCCCTGCTTTGGATAGTTGCCGTGCTTTCAAACTTCAAAGCAAAACTTGACAATTCCAGCACCCACTCAACTATCCTACCGGTAGCCTTGGGGTTCCTCAGTATACGCTGCAACGGAAGGCGAGTCACAACTATGATCTCATGAGCTTGGAAGTAATGGCGCAGTTTCCTCGAGGCCATGAGAAGGCCAAAGATCAATTTTTGCACTCTAGAGTACCTTGACCTAGCCCCCTGCAGGAGGGAGCTGACAAAGTAAACTGGTTGGTGCACCATTTTCTTCCTTGCTAACACCTTCTGATTATGAGCATTTGTTTATGGCCCCTTTTTGTTGTCAACGTCAGGCCTTGCCAGGGATAGGTTCAGTTCATCATGGGGTGGCTCCGCTGCTTCGGCTTCTTCGTTACCTACTTCCCTCTGCACCACCAACGCAGCACTAACCGCTTGATTTTTCGCTGCTAGGTACAGCAGCAATGGCTCTTGCAGTCTAGGTGCGACCAGAGTTGGCGCAGACGAAAGGTAGATTTTCAAATCCCGCAATGCAGCCTCCGCCTCTGGAGTCCATTTCATTGGGCCAGCCTTCTTCAAAATTTTGAAGAACGACAAGACATGCCAGGCGGATTTTGAAATGAACCTACTCAGAGCGGCAACACAGCCAGCCAGACGCCTCACATCCTTGACGATTTTCGAGGCTTGGATCTGCTCTATTGCTTTGATCTTGTCGGGGTTAGCTTCTATCCCTCGCTGAGACACAAAAAATCCAAGGAGCTTGCCGGACGGAACGGCAAACACACATTTCTCTAGGTTAAGCTTCAAGTTGATCTTCTGCAGGTTCGCAAAGGTTCTTCCAAATCTGCAACAAGCGTGGACTTGTACTTGGTTTTGACTACTATATCATCCATGTAGGCTTCTTTGTTTTTGTGAAGCTGAGGCTCAAAACCAATCTGCACAGCCCTCGCAAACGTAGAACCAGCGCTTTTTAGCCCAAAGGCCATACGTACAAAACAGTACATGCCGCACAGGGTAATAAACGCGGTTTACTCCTCGTCTTCCTTGGCCATGAAGATCTGATGATAGCAGGAGTATGCATCGAGGAAGGAGAGCAAATCACATCCCGAAGTGGAATCGACGATCTGATCGATGCGCGGCAAGGGGAAGGGATCCTTTGGACATGCTTTGTTCAAATCAGTGAAGTCAATACAAAGTCTCCACTTCCCATTTGCTTTGCGCACCACCACCGGATTTGCTAACAAAGTTGGGTGCAATACTCCCCTCACCAAGCCTGCTCCTTCAAGTTTCTTGATCCCTTTGGCAATGAACTGTTGCCACTCCAAGGTTTGCTTTCTGACCTTCTGCTTGACGGGACGGGCATGAGGGCAGACAACAATGTGGTGCCCGATTACCTCCCTGGGAACACCAGGGATGTCAGATCGTTTCCATGCAAACACATCGACGTTCGCCCGCAGGAAGGCAACGAGCGCGCCTTCCTATTTGTCATCATGGGTGGAACTAATGCTGAAAGTACCATCAGTGCCATCCTGCCTTGCCGAAACTTTCTTCGTTGCAGGGGGAGTAGCCTTGGATTTCTTGCTAGCCGAACTTTCTAGAAGGTTGCTCTCAGGTGCAGCGCACTCCAAAGAGGCGCGCTTCCTGGGGTCCTTGTCAGTGTCCTTGCTAGTTCTGTTAACTTTCTTTTCTTCCTTGGCGGGGACTAGGGCATTGACGGCCTCAGCTGGTACCGTGTCCCTATACATCTTGTCGACGCATATGACTGCATCCCTCTTATCTGAAGGGATGGAGATGACTCCCATAGGGCCTGGCATCTTCAGGGTGTTATATGCGTAATGGGCCGCCACCATAAACTTAGCTAAAGTTGGACGACCAAGGATTCCGTTGAATGGCAGGGGAAGCTTAACAACATCAAACACAACCTTCTCAGTCTTGTAGTTTAGTTCCCTGCCAAAAGTCACTGGCAACGTAATCTTCCCCTTAGGCTGGCTCCTTCCTTGGTTGATCCCCTGGAAAGTGCCAGTCTTCTTCAGATCTTCGTTAGGAATTTGAAGTTTCTTAAGTACATCATGGGAAATCAAATTCAAACCTGCCCCACCGTCAACCAACATCTTTGTGACCTTGAGGTTGCGGATTGTTGGTGAAACCAACAACGGCAAACATCCAACCGCAGTAGTGCGATCTGGGTGATCCTCAACGTCAAAAATGATGGGCGTGCAGGACCACTTAAGTGGCTCTTGAGCGCTTGCTACCGGCTTTGCCGCATTGACCTCACGCGCCTACTGCTTAAGTTAGCGGTGAGAGGAGTGCAAGGACGCGCCCCTGTCAATGCACATTGCTTCAGTAGCCTTCTGAAATTCCTGTTCACTAGTTTCATCATCCTCCTCTTCACTGTCATCCTCACTTTCCTTTTTCTCACGGCCCCTGGCGGGCTTCTCCTTCTGCTGATCGACCTGGCCTCTCTCCTTATCACTTCGGCCTGTCCCGCCAGTGCAATCCTGGCCTCTCTCCTTATCACGCCTTTCATATTCAACCTTTTGCCTTTCGACCAGTTATTCGACTTGTTTGCAATCTTGGAGATCGTGGCCCTTGGTCCTATGGATCTTGTAGTATGGCCCATCAGATTTGCCGGTTTTCTCAGCCGCCGCCGCCTAGCAATCAGCGCATATAGCAGCTTCCTTGTCGGGTGCTTCAGTCTTTCCTTTCTTGCCGGCGCTAAGATCACCGAAGCTCTCAACAGCCATCACTGCTTTCCCTTTACGCTTCTTGTTGCGCTTTCTGTTCCTCTTCCTAGGGGTGGCAGCGTCGTTGTCGCCTTCTGAATCGACTTCGATACCGATTTCCTCCCCTGGAAGTCTTCTCCCCTCTTCAGCATGAGCACACTTGTCCGCCAATGTATAGAGCTCGTTGACGGTCTTGGGTAGCCGAACATTCATCTTAGTGCGCATCCTCCGATTGCGTACATTCGTATGGAATGTGGCAGTCACAGCTACTGGATACTTGTGTAGGCTCTCCCCTTCTTTTTGTAGAAGGGCTTACAGGTCACTTGGCTGCCCGGGCTCTTGATGGCCGCCCGTAAAGGCACCAATGAACTCATTGCACAGGTCTGCCCAGGAGGAGATGGAATCCTCAGGTAGATGCATCAGCCAAGATCTCATATTGGGCTTAAGTGCCAATGAAAAATAATTGGCGAGCACTTTTTCATCCCTTCCCCGGCAGCTTGGACAGCAATCGTGTAAAAGCCCAGAAACTCTGCCAGGTTCAGTTTTTCTTCATATTTGTTCGGCAAATCGGGCTTGAAGGTGCGAGACGACGGCCAACGAACTGCCGCAGCTCGCGAGTAAAGGCAGGGCACCCTACCTCATAGGGCAAGTACCCGCCAGCACTAGGCGTGGGTTCGTCAATGTCGGGTCCATTACGCCTATCTGATTGACGGCGTGCCTCACGGCGCCGCTTAATGGTGATGCAGGTGTCTTCCTTCCTGCTATCCTTCAACACTTGGCGTTGATCTTGCTGGAGCTGTGGATCTGACGAGGCCATTGATATCTCGTCAGGTTCTTTAATACACTGGGTTTGTTGAGCCCGCCGAGCCTGCTCCTGGGCGGGTTGCCGCAGAGGTGACTGCATCGTGTGTGTAGTCCTCTCCGCACGACCACCACTGTGGGCTGTCAGTGTCGCCTGCGGGCGTCACGAAGGTTCTATGCGCTGCAACTTGTTGGCTTCAGCAAATATGATGAGGCTTAGAATGGTGGTTCTCCACTCGTCCATCTTTTTTGCCGTTGGGGGAAAGTTCAGCAGTAGCTGAGCCCTCGCCATTGCTTCAGCCACTATCGCAAGCAAGGCGTGGGAAGCGGAGCGCGACGTCGCTCGACTCCTGGTCGAGCCAAAAGGAGGCGTCGACCGAGTGGGATCGCAGGCGCGTTGGCCGGACGGCTACCGCGTGCCTTCCCCCTTCACTGCTGCTGCCCCGGCCGCGGCAACTTCCACTGTGGGAAGGAGCACCCCCACGACTGTCGGAGGCGGCGCCAGCCTTCGAGGGAGTGCGCCCACACCCTCGGGGAGCCACCGCTAGCGTCACGGTGTACTTGCGGGGGCGGCCGGGGCCTCTCTTGGGTGGCGGCGAGCCTGGCGCTTCCTTGGGGGCCTTTCCCTTCTCCGCGGTGGAGAACCTCCTCACTGGCACCATGGATGCTCTGGCAAGATGGTGGAATGAAGAAGAAGGAGTGGGCGGCGAGAAGATGAAGATGGGCTGGGGGCTCCGCCCCCTCTCCCATTTATAGCCGGAGGAAGCCTAACCACCGGCCTCTCACATCCCAGGCAATGATGGCTTTTCTGCATGCATCAGGCAGTTCTCAAGTCGGGCGGTTGCTGAGGCTGCGTGGAGATGTGGCGTCAGCCTGGTCCGCAGGCAATTGGGGACCACGGCACTTCGCCCTTGCCCTTTGGCTTCGCCTCGAAGCCAAGTCTGAGCGTGCCTTGGGCCCAGGGGCTACTGTCGGCATTCTGGGAACCAGGGTACCTAGACATGCCTCCCCGTGGCCCACGGTGTGGCTCTATCGACAGCCTGTTACGGCCCATCTACAACACCAACAAGACAAGACCATCGCAAGGGGCCAAGCCTCGCAAGCCGGACGACGCCAAGACCTCCTGAGGGAGCGGCCTTCCCAGGCAGCTCCTGAGGAGCGGAGATTCCTATGCAGGTGCCCAACCTCATGAGGTTGCAGTGATGCAAGCCATGACGACTAAGGCCAGGTGGGCGCCAGCTGGTGCAGAGAAGCCTATTTCCTCTTTGGTGCTAAGGAGGCAAGCGCAGGAGCAGGGTCCTGAGGAATCACGCAAAGGTTTCCATTCCTATGCAACGAGACCAAGACCACCAGGATGGTAGGACGGATGTCATCACCGAGCACACTGCAGCATCATGACCGGAATCTTTGCAGGCGAAGACCACCTTTCGTCAGGATAAGATGTACTACTTGTCCCCATTCAAATTGGCCGCTGTGGAATCCCTTCCCGCCAACATTTTGGAGGAAGAGGACCAAGGCCACTATAAGAATAGGTTAGCCACCACCATAGTAGGGGATGGAAACCTCAGAGCTCATTCTTCACCAGAGCAGACCTCGCGATGTTGTTCATCCCTTGTACTTGTTCATCCTCAGCCCCTCGTGAGGCAAATCCACCACAAAGCAGGAGTAGGGTCTTACACCGCAAGGTGGCCCGAACCTGGGTAAACCGCTGAGTCCATCTTTTTCCTTCTTCATTGAGCTAGGCCGTGGGGCAACGGGTCAGTTGGCTGGGGAGGTTGAGTTCTTCGCACACGCCCCAGAGTTCGAACCTTTCTTGGGTCTGCGGAGCCCTGAATCTGACAACTAGATTAGTTAAAATTAAAATTGTTTAGTTACCAGTCTATGACAGAACGACCCCACTTGTCAATTTGACCCCAGTCAACTCAGTTGACTACTGAAGTCATGATGACATCATGCTGATGCAATAACTCAATTTAGATTTAATAATAAATTCAGAAAATGTTTAAATCTTTGAAAAAACATATAAAATAATCCATAATTCGGATGAAAAAGTTTTGTACATGAAAGTTGCTCAGAAAAACATGACAAAATTGAATACACTTCCTGTTAGTTTGTCACGTGCCTCTATCATAGCGAACGTGCAACCGTCCTCCTCCGTTTCAGCTGTCTGAAAATGCCTAACACTAGGGATACTTTCCCGGATGTTTTCCCCCTTTGCCAGGATCGTCTGGTACTGCGTTATAACACCCCTAGCACCACTTATCGCCATGTCATGCTTAGTAATGCATCTGTGTGCTTTGTATTTATTGTTTCTTCCCTCTCTTCTCTCTGGTAGACCCCGAGACTGCTGCTGATGCCACTGTGATTGACTACGTCACCAACGACCCTTCTTCCCTTTCAGCAGAGCTTCCAGGCAAGCAAACCCCCTTTGATCATTCCGATATCGCCCATTCTATTCTCTCTCATTCTTGCATTAGATTTCGCTACTGTTATTGTTTGCTCCTATTCTGATGCATAGCCTGCTTTGGTAACCTGTTGTTGTACCTTACCTGCTTAGCCTAAATTGCTTAGTATAGGTTGGTTAGTGACCCCTCACCTTGTCCCAGTTGCGTCGGCTTGATGACCGATGACTCGATCAACATGATCGATGTCCAGAGCCCGACACATCACATCACACCCCTTTTGTTACTCGACTCTGCAGAGCTACTATCGACTGCCAAGCATGATACCTCGTAACGCACTCTTGATGATAACTCTGTAATGTAGCTATTCAATCATGGTCATTGAGGGTGATTCCTCCATCACCACTCCCGATACGACTCTATCTTGCAACACCTCAAGTGTGAACCTCGAGGGTGATTTCTCCTAAGTTCACCTTGATGAATACATCAAGTGGATTCCATCGAGGGTGATTCCTTGGATTCCCCCTTGATGTTATGGACACATGGTTACCTGAACTTTACTTGAGACCATTATTGAAGTCGGGTCAACCTTGAGGGGTACCCGCGAGTTGATGTGAAAGTCGGGCAGGCCCGGAGAGCACCCGCGAGATAATTACGAGGCACAGTCGGGCAGGTAGACCGCCCTATAGAGAGAGGGTTGGGCCTGGCCCTTGCCATTTTTCCTCGAGACGGGGTGACAGGGTCACATTATCGTGAGTCTTTGCTCGTCTCCGCGAGCTCCTAACACACTAAGGATTTGGGAATTTTTCTGAGTTGGCCACCAGCCTTTATGCACTAACCACCACGAGGGAATAATTATGGGCACTCAGCATTGTAGTATCAGCCGAAGCTTTGTCAGACGTCCAGTTCAGCATTGCGGCACGCCCTAGTCGGTGCCCCAGAAAAGGTGGCCTGGATCGCCCTACGTGCAACGACCCGGAGTCCAACGGGTGATGGGCCCAAGACCCCGGAGCGCTTAGGCTAGGTAGGGCTGCGACATGTTGATGTTCTGAGGCCAGGCATGGACCCAAGAAAGTGTGTCTGGCCAGAGTAATCAAGCATGTTGGGTAATGTGGTGCACCACTGGAGGGAAGATTATCTATTCGAATAGTCGTGTCCACGGTAACGGACATTCAGAAATGTATCCTGATCTATTACAACTAGAAATGGATACTTGAGATATGAGATGGATATGTTGGCTCTGAGATTGCTTTCTCGTAGGGAGTCGAGGAAGGATCTCTGGGCGTTAATGCTACAACATGCTTGTTAATTAATATGCTAGTATGTACTCTTATCAATACTGCAAGATGTTTGAAGATGCTAGTCTTTGATAGGCTAGGCCATCCCCTCTATTTTGGAATTCTGCAGTTCAGTCCACAGATACATCCCTTCCTTTGATACCAATGCATACTTAGTATAGATCTGATGCTTGCGAGTACTTTGGATGAGTACTCACGGTTGCTTTGCTACCCCTTTTCCCCCTTCTTTCTTCTTTCTGGTTGTTGCAACCAGATGGTGGATCGCAGGAGCCAGATGCCACCGCTGACCTCTACTACTACCCGATGGTGCCTGCTACTACGTGGAGACCGCCGACGACCAGGAGTAGTTAGGAGGTCCCAGGCAGGAGGCCTTGCCTCTTCAATCATTGTTGCTTTTGTGTTTGCCTTCTTAAGGCAGTCTTGTTTAACTTATGTATGTACTCAGATATTGTTGCTTCCACTAACTCTTGTGTATCTTGCTATGTATTCAAGCCCTCGAGGCCCCTGGCTTGTAATATAAAGCTTGTATTATTTTATTTGTGTCTAGAGTTGTGTTGTGATATCTTCCCATGAGTCCCTCATCTTAATCGTACATATTTGCGTCTATGATTAGTGTACGATTGAATCGGGGGCACCACAAGTTGGTATCAGAGCCGACTGCCTGTAGGAATCCCCGTTTCAAACTCCTTGGCCGAAGTTGAGTCTAGTTCTTGAAAAACTGTTTTACTGACATGGCTGTGCGGCTTACGGGCCCACGTCGCCATTGGGTGGTATTAGAATCTTTTATTACTCGTCTATACTCTGGGAATCTGATCTCTCTTCTATTCGGGTTAAATGATTTTGCTAACTCTAACTCTAGGTTCTCATAAATATTTTCTCCCAGAGAGCCCCTTCATTATAGATGATCGCCTGCTGAACGAGAAGATTCCGAAGATACTCTCCGTTGTTTTCCAAAGACCCTTGTTCCCTTAGTCGTTGCAATTCCCTACCACCGAAAAATCCCTTTGGATATCTACATACACATGTCGTTCATATTTTCATTCCCAGTTGTTCTTGTTATTACAAGATTCCCCGAAATACTCTCTGTTGTCCTGAGAATCCGTGAGCCTACTGCCTTGCCGTTCTTTGCCACATGAATACCCCTACGGATAACTACTCGCGCTTGCCGAGTATCCGTTCGTCCATAGTTGTTCTGTGTTTCACAAAATACTTCATAATGCTATCTGATCTTCGAAGAATCCTCTATAGCTTACTGCTTTTGAGATTCTTCTTGCCTGCCTGAACTATGGTTAATTCCATATGTTTAGCGATATTCATTAGCATCCTTTGTCATCGTAATTTCGAGCATTTGATTCGATATGTTTGTGAATGCTCGCAATCATCAAGCACAACTAAAATTCTTTCTTTCGGCTCAGACGTCACCCCAGACATGAGCTGGTTCTCGACCAATCAAATTGCCATCGATTGTACCCCAAAGTCTATTCAACTTATCCATCCTTTATCAGGGCGTTTGCTTCTGATCTCTTGATTTGGAAATCATAACTCCTTTGCATTTGAGCTTGAATTAGTCAGTTGTTTCTATAGTCTGATCTCCTTGCATTATTTCTTTTTCTGGTTGAGTAGCGATGCTCACATCAGATCCCTTGTGGACCACGAGATCCTTTGTTGGATTTTATCCGGCAGCATGCTTTTATTCAATAATCTTGTGAGCCTTTCCTCAGATACATAATGCCTTTGGTAAATTGTATCCTCTACTTTCTCAACCATGCTTTGTTTTCAAGCTTGTGTAAATTACTCTAGAAATCTGCGTTATATGTTCCTAAGATGCCCCGATGGGTTGAATCTATGTCCACCCTAAATCCGTGTGAACTTGAAAGTTATGCGGGTTATACTCTACTGGCTTTTCGTCAGGTACAATTTCAATGCTACAACTTCTTCGAATGCGAGAAGTAAATGGAAGGTTATGCATTGATGAAGTGGGAGTCGACCATGAACCTTTGTGTTCATGCCCATGCACCCGATGTGGAACTTATCATGGAAGCTTCTTGTAATAATAATAATCCCGTTGTGATAAGTTCATCTTGTATCTATGTTTGGTCCTTTGCAACTGTGGTTCCGACCATATTGTTCTTCTTTGATCCCATTTCTCGGACAAGTTGAAGCACTTGTCTTCTGTAGATCCTTTCACCTGTCCAACCTCTATTCTGCTCTACCCTCGAGTATTACCCTCTGGTATCTCAAGAATATCACGGAACTACGTAACTTCTTATGAGTTCTTCATCAACTATTATTTCTCCCGGATTCAAATTCTCCATGGGTTCTGAGTTGTTAGACACTCGAGGACACCGATAACTGATTCGAGTCTACACTTTCCTTTCGATTGTTTTGTTTAACCTTCTTGTAACCTAACATATCTGAGCAGTGATAATTCCCTGCTTATGTAAGCATCTCGATGAAAAACTCTGTCAGTGAGACCCTGTTACTATTGTGGATGACATTCCAGTAACCACCGATGGACAAGAAGTTTGCCTATTGGTCTGCGTCGCCTTGCGAGCAGGAAAATGGTTCTCTTCGTCCCTTGCCCTTGGTACCAACATTGTTACCAACTTAACTGACAGGCTATCCTCTGACATGCCTTGCTATCATGACAGTGCAAGATGTCAACGCCCTTTTCTAATTTTAACCCACATGGTGGGCCCATAACCCACAGTTCCACAGGATCGAAACCTGACTCTCCTATGCAACCTTGATTCCGAAATATTCTTTGCACTTGGCTTCGTATGTAATTCACAAACTAATTTCCTCACCATGTTTCATTCAGGTATCAGAGGCAACATTATTCTGCATTGCTCTGAACCCCTTCATCACCTGTTTTAGGCATCAGCTGGATGCCTACCTGGTTGAAACTTTTTGAACCTCCTTATAGCACTCTCGATACGTTTCCTAGTGTTGGTGTACTAAAGTTTGGGGCCTTTTAGTACCCCTTACTTGTGCACGGGTGGTTGTAGCCGCGACCGCGGCAAGGCTTGACGGGGACAGCTAGAGGCAGAATGCAAGACAACGAAGACGGCGTCCAAGCCAGTAACCAGGGAGCAGAAGATAAGCTGTAGCCCCGGCAAGATCCTTGCCGGGGCGGCTCGCGAGGCCCCGGCAAGATCCTTGCCGGGACGACTTGCGAAGCACTGACAAGAACACCACCCTTGAGGTTGAAGAGCTCTGACACCATCGACAGTGTCAAGACCAAGGCCCAAGGGGCGCGTGCGTAGTGGCATGCAGATCTTCGTGAAGATCCTGTCACCGTTCCAGCGCAGCGGTTAGCCAGCCAGCCAGGCAATGCATGCCTCGTCAGCCTGGATACGTGTCAAGGCGGAGTGAGGTGGCGACGGACGGGACGGGCTCTATTCCCGTCCCCGATAAAGCTAGGGGGCACGTAATCAGCGCATTTAATGCGTTTTTTCCCAGGACGTCAGTGATAAGCATGGCTACTTTACACCTCCTGTGTGCCACTGTGGCAGCCCCTTGGACGTATAAAAGGAGGCCCAAGGCATACTGGAGGAGGATTCGGACTTTTCGGACTCTCCAGCCTAGCTTGCATGCATAGCAGCTAGCCGAAGCTCAAGAACACATAATATACACACAAAACAGGACTAGGGTTTTACGCTTCTCAGCGGCCCGAACCTAGGTAAAAATCCCTCGTGTTGATCTGTAGATCTGCTCTTTGTGCACCCCTCTTCCCTGCCAAACCGTAGAAGGGATCCACTCGATCCCATAGGTGTCATTTCCCCGACACCTGGTGCTTCTAAAATCTCCTTCCTTGAGATAACTACCAGATGCCGATCCTTTCAGACATCCATCTTTATAGCTTTCCCCTTATACCCCATTCGTAAGTACGATGGAGTTTCTGAAGAAAGGATGACGACTTCATCATGATAACCAAAAGCAGAGTAATGAAGACATCAACGTAATGGATGGACCTCGTCGAGAAGAGCAACCAAGACCAAGAACACTCGCTAGAATTTTGTAACCGATTCTTTCCCCTTAACTTCAACTCTAAAATCTCGGGATGAGATTTCTTGTAGTGGACGAGAATTGTGACGCCCGAATAATTAAGCTACAATAACCCTCGACTAATGATGCCACATCACCATGATTACTGTTGATAAACTCGCGTTGATTCAAACCCCGTTCAAATTCAAATTTAAAATCAAGTCAAACTATAAAAGTTTTCAAATGTCAAAACTAAAATGTTCATCATGTGGCAAATATTCATTTGTTAATATTGGTGGTGAGCCAACATTTTTGCAATGTGTTTAAATGCCCTAAAGTAATTGAAACAGTGGCCAAAATAACAATTTCATTGCTTTCTAAATTATAAAAATATTAAACTATTTTATTTTGGGGCCAAACTAATTGTGGCGGTGGCTTAATTAATAATACTAATTTAGGTGCAATAATCATATTTTATAAAACTAAAAGAAAATATGAAGAGAAATTAAAAATAGAAAATAAAAAGAAACAAAACAACAACAACAACAACAACAACAACAGGACCGCCCCCCTCACTGGGCCTTGGCTCTGCTGGACCGCCAGGCCGGCCCACCAGCGCGGATCCCTCCCCTCTCCCCTGTTCACATGACCGGGTCGCTACAGGGGCGGGTCGCCCCCGACCACCTCGCCGGCGCCGACGGGAAGGGATAAGACTAACCCTGGCGCCACTCCCCCTCCTTACTCCCAGATTCACCTCGCCTCCTCCCCCCTTCCTCGCCAGATCCGCTCTCCCTCGTCAACGTCGCCGTGCCCGTGGACGCCCGGAGCCACCGTGCTCGTCCCCATCGCCGTCCGCATCGCCTCCTTGTCGTCCTCTCCAGCGGTCCCCCGCGAGCCTCGCCGCCCCCTGTCCTCATGACGTTGGTGAGAATCCCTCTCCCCCCCCCGTTCCCCTCTGCTCCTTGTGCCCGTGGCCAATACCGCCCCGCGTCGTCCAGCTCGCGCTCACCGCGCCATCTCGCAACCACCGCTCGAGCCCTCCGCGCGCGCCTGTTGCTGCGCGTCCCCGCCCAGCTGCGCCCGCAACCCACTGTGTCGACCGCCCTGCCACTGCTACTACTTCTGCCTACGCGCCGTCATTGGCCACGCGCAGGCGTCGCTCGCGCCTGCCATCGGCTGGCCGCGCCCTGCTCGCCTCGCTGCTGCTGTGCTGCACTCCGCTCGCGCCCGCACGCCGTGATGCGTGCTGCTGCCCCGCGCGTGCTGCTCGCTAGCCACACGCCAACCTTGCTTGCTCCGCACCTCCCTGCTCGCTGCGAGCGTCGCTGCCCCCACGCGCCGCTCGCCGCTGGAGCCCCACCTCCGCCCGACCGAGCCACCTCCGTCGGCCAATCCCGGCGCCCACGTCTCCCGCTGATCATGCCGCGGGCACCACCTGCAGCTCGCCCGCCCCCTCGCATTCAAGCCCTTCCGCCGCTCGCCCGCCCCCTCGCCTTCACGCCCTTCCGCCGCTCGCCACGCGGCTGCGCCACCACGCCTGCCCCTGCGACGCTGTGCGCTGCTGGCAGCCCACCCCGCGCCGTGACGCATTGTTGGCAGCCCGCGCCCGCGCCCTGCTGCCCCGTCGCCGCCTCGGGTCATTGCTCGCCATGGCCGCCGGCAACCTCCTGTGTCCTGCTAGTCCGGGCCGGGGGGAGTGCCCCGCCTGCTAGCCGTGCCAGGATCCAGCGCCCGCGTGCCCGCTATGGCCTTGTGCCACTGGGCCGTGGGGACCAGCGCCCTTTTCTTAAAAAAAGAAATAAAAAATATAATAATAGAAATAATTAATTAATTAATTAATTAACCAATTAATTAATTAACTTAATTAACCTTGCTTAATTAGCCTAATTAACTGGATTAGTTAAAATTAAAACTCTTTAGTTACCAGTCTATGACAGAACGACCCCACCTGTCAGTTCGACCCTGTTCAACTCAGTTGACTGTTGACGTCATGATGATGTCATGCTAATGCAATAACTCAATTTAGATTTAATAATAAATTCAGAAAATGTTTAAATCTTTGAAAAATCATAAAAAATAATCCGTAACTCGGATGAAAAAGTTTTGTACATGAAAGTTGCTCAGAAAAACATGACGAATCCGAATACGCTTACCGTTAGTCTGTCACGTGCCTCTATCATAGAGAACGCGCAACCGTCCTCCTCCGTTTCATCTGTCCAAAAATGCCTAACACCGGGGATACTTTCCCGGATGTTTCCCCCCTTCGCCGGGATCGTCTAGTACTGCGTTAGAACACCCCTAGCACCGCTTATCGCCATGTCATGCTTAGTAATTCATTAGTGTGCTTTGTATTTATTGTTTCTTCCCCCCTTCTCTCTGGTAGACCCCGAGACCATTGCTGATGCCACTGTGGTCGACTACGTCACCGATGACCCTTCTTCCCTTTCAGCAGAGATTCCAGGCAAGCAAACTCCCTTTGATCATTCTGATATCGCCATTCTATTCTCTCTCATGCTTGCATTAGATTTTGCTACTGTTATTGTTTCCTCCTATTCTGATGCATAGCCTGCTTTTGTAACCTGTTGTTGTACCTTACCTGCTTATCCTAAACTGCTTACTATAGGTTGGTTAGTGATCCAACAATGACCCCTCACCTTGTCCCAGTTGCGTCGGCTTGATGACCGATGACTCGATCAACATGATCGACGTCTAGAGCCCGACACATCACATCACACCCCTTTTGTTACTCGACTCTGCAGAGCTACTATCGACTGTCGAGGGTGATACCTCATAACGCACTCCTAATGATAACTCTATAGTGTAGCTATTCGGTCGTGATAATCGAGGTTGATTCCTCCTTCACCACTCCCAATACGACTCTGTCTTGCAACACCTCATGTATGAACCTTGAGGGTGATTCCTCCTAAGTTCACCTTGACGATTACATCAAGTGGATTCCATCAAGGGTGATTCCTCGGATTCCCCCTTGATGTTATGGATACACAGTTACCTGACCTTTACTTCAGACCATTATTGAAGTCGGGTCAGCCCTGAGGGGTACCTGCGAGTTGATGTGAAAGTCGGGCGGGCCCGGAGAGCACCCACGAGAAAATTATGAGGCATGACCATGCAGGTAGACCGACCTAGAGAGAGAGGGTTGGGCCTGGCCCTTGCCGTTTCTCCTCGAGACGGGGCGACGGGGTCACATTATCGTGAGTCTCTGCTCGTCTCCGCGAGCTCCTAACACACTAAGGATTTGCGTATTTGTTCTGAGTTGGCCACTGGCCTTTACGCACTAACCACCATGCAGGAATAGTTATGGGAACTCGGCGTCGTAGTACCAGCCAAAGCTTTGTCAGACGTCCAGTTCAGCATTGCGGCATGGCCTGGTCGGCGCCCAGAGGAGGTGGCCTGGATCGCCCTGCGCGCAACAATCCGGAGTGCAACGGGCAATGGGCCCAACACCCCGGAGCGCTTAGGATGTAGACCGGCGGGGACCTCTCTGCTGAGCCTAGGTAGGGTTGTGATGTGTTGATCTTTCGAGGCCGGGCATGGACCCAAGAAAGTGTGCCTGGCCAGAGTAATCAAGCGTGTTGGGTAATGTGGTGCACACGTGCAGGGAAGATTATCTATTCGAATAGTCATGTCCATGGTAACGGACGTTCAGACTTGTATCCTGATCTATTACAACTAGAAATGGATACTTGAGATATGAGATGGATATGTTGGCTCCAGGATTGCTTTCTAGCAAGGAGTTGCGGAAGGATCTCTGGGCGTTAATGCTACAACATGCTTGTTAATTAATATGCTATTATGTATTCTTCTGAATGCTGCAAGATGTTTGAAGTCACTTGAAGATGCTAGACCCGGGGGCCGTAGATTTCATTAGTGGCTTCTCTCGAGAAAAATAGCATACGGTGGGTAAACAAATTACTGTTGGGTAATTGATAGAACTTCAAATAATTATGACGATATCCAGGCAATGATCATTATATAGGCATCACGTCCAAGATTAGTAGACGGACTCCTCCCTGCATCTACTACTATTACTCCACGCATCGACTGCTATCCAGCACGGATCTAGTGTATTAAGTTCATGGAGAAACGGAGTAATGCAATAAGAATGATGACATGATGTAGACAAGATCTATTTATGTAGAAATAGACCCCATCTTGTTATCCTTAATAGCAACGATACATACATGTCGGTTCCCATTCTATCACTGGGATAAAGCACCGTAAGATCGAACCCATCACAAAGCACCTTTTCCCATGCCAAGAAAAATCAATCTAGTTGGCCTAACTAAACCAAAGATTCGAAGAAGAAATACGAAGCTATAAGTAATCATGCATATAAGGGATCAGAAGACTCAAATAACTTTCATGGATAAAAACATAGCTCAAAGTTCATCGGATCCCAACAAACACACCGCAAAAAGAGTTACATCAAATAGATCTCCAGGAGACCATTGTATTGAGAATCAAAAGAGAGAGAGGAAGCCATCTAGCTACTGCCTACGGACCCGTAGGTCTACAATGAACTACTCACGCATCATCGGAGAGGCACCAATGACGATGATGAACCCCTCCGTGATGGTGTCTAGATTGGACCTGTGGTTTTTGGAACTTGCAGCGGCTGGAATTGATTTTCGTCGACTCCCCTAGGGTTTCTGGAATATTGGGGTATTTATATAGCAAAGAGGCAGTGCGGGAGGTGGCCGAGGTGGGCACAACCCACCTGGGCGCGCCTGGGCCCCTAGGCGCGCCCTGGTGGGTTGTGCTCCCCTCAGAGCCCCCCTCAGGTACTTGCTTGCCCAACTTGTGTCTTCTGGTCAAGAAAAAATCACCAAAAAGTTTCGCTGCGTTTGGACTCCATTTGGTATTGATTTGCTGCGAAGTAAAAAACAAGCAAAAAACATCAACTGGCACTGGGCACTATATCAATAGGTTAGTCCCAAAAATGCTGTAAAGTTGCTATAAAATGATTGTAAAACATCCAAGAATGATAATATAACAACATGGAACAATCAAAAATTATAGGTACGTTGGAGACGTATCAGCATCCCCAAGCTTAATTCCTGCTCGTCCTCGAGTAGGTAAATGATAAAAACAGAATTTTTGATGTGGAATGCTGCCTAACATGTTCATCACATATTCTTTTCTTGTGGACATTTGGAATTTTATATGATTCAAAGCAATAGTCTAGTTTTGACATGAAGATTTCAATACTCAAGCATATCAACAAGAAACCATGTCTTTCAAAATATCAACACTAAAGCAAGTTATCCCTAGCCCATTATGCTCAATCATTGATCCATTCATGAAACACACTCGCATATTAGCTACACCCAATGCTCAAGTATGATCATAGTGCCCCTTAGTTGGTGCTTTATAAGAGAAGATGGAGACTCAAAATAAAAATTGCATAAAGTAAAAGAAAGGCCCTTCGCAAAGGGAAGTAGGGATTTGTAGAGGTGCCAGAGCTCAAAGCGAAAAAAGTAGAGATAAATCATTTTGGGTGGCATGCTTTTCCTGTCAACGAAAACAATCGAGTAGTTCCCAATACTTTCCAGGCTAGATATATCATAGGCGGTTCCCAAACATAAAATAAAGTTTATTCCTTTTTCCACCATACTTTCACTTTCCATGGCTAGCCGTATCCACGGGTGCCCTCCATACAAACACTTTCCAAGGAATTTATTATTTGACAACATAAAGTAAATTCATTTTTCATTTCGGGACTGGGTATCCGTAATACCTATGCCGTACTCTCGTGCAATGACAGGTGAATAAACACTCATCTTGAGAATAACACATCTAGCATGGAAATATATCAGCCACCCACTACCGTTTCATGAGCGGTAAGAGGACACAAAAGAGAAATTTATTTTGAAATTAGAGATGGCACATACAAATTTGCTTAGAACGACACGGAAATACCGCATATAGGTAGGTATAGTGGACTCATATGGCAAAACTGGTTTAAGGATTTTGGATGCACAAGTAGTGATCATACTTAGTGCAAATGAAAGCTAGCAAAAGATTAAGAAGCATCCAACCAAGAAACGAAAAATCTCATAAGCGAGCATTAAGCATAACTAACACCGAATAATGCACCACAAGTAGGATGTAATTTCATTGCATAACTATTGACTTTCATGCTTGTATAGGGAATCACAAACCTTAACACCAATATTCTTACTAAAGTATAATTACTCATCAACATGACTCACATATTATATCAACATATCGCAAAACTATTACAAGGAATCAAGTTTATTTTGTCCAATGATCTTCATGAAAGTTTAAATTATATCCCTCTTGAATATCTATCACTTTGGGACTAGTTTAATGTGTTCTTTTGATAGCTCAAACAAATCTAAGTGAAGAACATGAGCATGAAAATTTTCTTATCTCAAAATAATTTAAGTGAAGCAAGAGAGAATTTCTAAAAAAAAATACTAACTCTCAAATAAATCTAAGTGAAGCATGAGAGCATTTCTTCAAAAATACTAAAGCACACCGTGCTCAAAGAGATATAAGTGAAGCACTAGAGCAATTCCATAGCTCATAAAGATTTAAGTGAAGCATAGAGAGCAATACTAACAAGTCGTAGCATAATTTTGGCTCCCTCAAATAGGTGTGTCCAGCAAGGATTCATGACTTAAAATAAAAAGCAAAACAAGCGAAGACTCATATCATACAAGACGCTCCAAGCAAAACTCATGATATGTGACGAATAAAAATATAGCTCCAAGTAAAATACCGATGGTCGTTAGAAGAAAGAGGGGATGCCACTCGGGCATCCCCAAGCTTAGTTGCTTGCTTCAATTTGGATAATGGCTTGGGGTGCCATCGGGCATCCCCAAGCTTAGGCTCTTCTTACTCCTTATTCCTTCATCCATCATGATCTCACCCAAAACTTGAAAACTTCAATCACACAAAACTCAACAAAACCTTCGTGAGATCCATTAGTATAAGAAAACCAATCTTTACTTTAAGTACTATTGAAAACCCATTCAAATTTTGTTCTTGTATTATATATACTGTATTCTAACTTTACCATGGCTCATACCCTCCAATAAAAGCCATATATTCATCAAAATAAGCACACAATGCAAAGGAAACAGAATCTGCCAAAAACAGAACAGTCTGTAAAGATACGAATTGTCCTCCTACTTCCGTAACTCCAAAAATTCTGAAAAATTAGGACAACAGAGGAAATTTTTATATAAACCGTGTGTAAAAAACTCAGAATGTTTTGTCTCATTTGTGAAAATCCAAAATTATTTTACTGGACGCAAAAGTTTCTGTTTTCCAACAAGATCAAATCAACTATCACCAGGCTATCCCAAAGGCTTTGCTTGGCACAAACACTAATTAAAACACACAAAAAAACAATCATAAGAGTAGCATAATTTTGCAAACACTCAAGAACCGAAAGAAAAAGACAAAAATAAATTTTATTCATTGGGTTGCCTCCCAACAAGCGCTATCATTTTACGCCCTTAGCTAGGCGTAATGCAAAGATCTAAATATTGTCATCTTTGGTTTCCAACTCTTCAATCAAACACTTATAATTTTTCAAAGATTTGGCATATAAATTCTCAACAACAATACTTCTAGGAACCAGTTTAAGAAATTCATTCTTGCCGGTAGGGTCCCTTATCACTTCAATAAAATTAGGTGAATAGTAATATTCTTAAGGCCTCCTTCATTATTATTACTAGAAGTTGCACCCTTGTTCTTAGTAACTTGAGTAATTTTGCTAATTTGTACGGGAGTTTTTCAATAGTTTTAGCGGAAGCAAAAGCCATGCTTAGATTATAAAAGATATCTTCCAATTTATAGATCCGAGACGGGCTTTCTTCAATTCTTTCATGAATTACGGTCCCCTTTTCTTTTAACAACTTAAGAACTTCTCCCGCTTTTGACCCAATTTTACTAGCAAAATTATGTATCTTTTTATCCAAGTTCTCAATGTGTTATTCGTTAAGCATTTTATTTTCAATAGCATCAAGTCTTTCCATAACATGCTCAAGAGTTTAAGTTGTTTCATTAACCATAAGAGGTGGTGATCCCACTAAATTTCCCATAGCATTGAAAGCATCAAGAGAGGGACACATCAAGAAATTTCCACTGGTAATCGTATCAAGGATGAATCTATACCAAGTGGTGATGCCCACATAAAAACAACGAAGAAGAACAATGGTAGATTGGTTACGGATAGATCTATTATGAGCATTGCAAATACTATACCAAGCATCTTTTAAATTCTCCCCTCCCCTTTGTTTGAAATTAAGAACCTCGTTCTCAGGGGTTCACGCAATAGAGGAGGAACTATCTATCAGGGCACGACACCTATGGGATCCTAAGGGACCCCTTTACGATTGGGCGGGGGGAGAGGTATGCGCAAAGAGCAGAACCAACGATCGACGCGGGAAGATTTTACCAAGGTTCGGGCCGCTGACCAGCGTAAAACCCTACTCCTGCCTTATGTTCTTATTAGTGTTCTTGAGCCCAGCCTCCAGGAGCGCTCCTAGTGAACAGTACGTTCAAAGAGCAGCTACGCATGCAGAATGGGCCAGCAGTTCTCCTCCTCTGTAGCAGTTGCCATGTGCCTCCTTTTATATCACCAAGGGGTCACCACAGTGGCAAAATGTACACACATTGAGGTGTAAAGTAGCTACAGGGTTACCATACCTAACCCCTGACGGACTAGGATGAACGCATTTAATGCACCGTGAGGTGTCCATTTAGGTGTCCTTACTTTCTTGGGGATGGAAAAAGGGGTCGTCCCATCAGCACCGCTTAAGCTCTCCTCCACTGGCGCGTCGCCACGCATCAAAAGAAGGACCCAGAATGCCGGGTTTGTCGCTGTGCTAGAGCGGTGGCACAGCAACAAAACCTTGCCGGGCGCCGAGCCTTGCCGGGCGCCAATCCTTGCCGGGCGCCGAGCCTTGCCGGGCGCCAATCCTTGCCGGGCTCCGCAGGCCACCCCGGCAAGATCTTGCCGGGGAAGCTGGCCTTCGGATTCCGGCTCTCTTATCTGCTTATCCTCAGATATCTGACTTGATGATTTCTTTGATGGCTTGAATCAACCTCGAACTGTTCCCCGGCAAGCCTTGCCGCGAGGACGGCTACAACTGCCCGTGCACAAGTACGGGGTACTAATGGCCCAATACTTAGTACACCGACAGGAGCCCCCTGGCCTAGGCCATACACGAGTGCGAGGCGTTGTTGGGCTAGGCCCAAGCAGTGCACGGGCACGCGTGGTAGAGGATTAATTGCTCGTAAATATCCTGTTTACTATGCCCCCCACTACACGCGCCGAACGCACGACGTGGGTAGTGTGCCTCAAAAGATGCGACTGCAACGCGCCTCTATAGGCGCATTAACATTGGGGAGTAAAAGAGGCGGCCCTGCTCCTTCCCCATAAAAAGGAGAAGCCATAGAGGCACAAGCCTATTTACCCCCCTCTTCTTCTCAATCTGGTAGAGGATTAATTGCTCGTAAATATCCTGTTTACTATGCCCCCCACTACACGCGCCGAACGCGCGACGTGGGAAGTGCGCCTCAAAAGCTGCGACTGCAACGCGCCTCTAGAGGCGCATTAACATTGGGGAGTAAAAGAGGCGGCCCCGCTCCTTCCCCATAAAAAGGAGAAGCCACAGAGGCACAAGCCTATTTACCCCCCTCTTCTTCTCAATCTGGCCGTCGCCATCGCCTTCCTCCTCTCAAGCTCAGAGCGAAATTTTCCCGCTTCCGCCCGCCGCTACCACGCTCGCCTCATCCCCAGCTTCCGCCCTCACAGCCGCCATGCCGCCCAAGGCCAGCAAAGGCAAGGGCAAGGAAGCGAAAGCCGACGTCCCAGAGAGCGAACTGGTGAAGATGTGGAAGAAGTATGCCGTCTTCGCCCCGTCGCTCGACGCAGAAGCTCTGAAGAGGCGGTATCAATGCATGTGGGCGAAAGAGACGCAGGCTCACCCCGCCACACGCGTGATTCCAGGTTCTTGTTTGAAAAGTGGGTCGGACAGATACCCCTTCTTTGTTGAGTATTTCTATTGCAGGCTCTGCCCCCCATTTTCCAACTTCTTCAATGATATCATGTACACATACGGCTTTCATCTTCTCGATTTCACGCCGAATGCGGTACTATGCATGTCCATCTTTGCCCATCTTTGTGAAAACTTTGCCGAAGTGATTCCCAAACTACCCTTTTCCGCCATTACTTCTTCCCCCGCATCCCAAAAGGAGAGGCCCTCTCTGGTTCTATCGCCTGGATTCCAAGGGCTTGGAATACGGAAATATACCCAGAAGGAGTTTACCGCGAAAAGTGGGACGAATGGCGGACTGAGTGGTGCTGGATCAAGGAAGCAGATCCCCATCTGTTTTGTCTGCCCCGGAAATAGAAGGCAGTCCGTGGCAGTGGCTGGAGCAGTCTTGCTGCTGACGACGAAAAGCTCACAATCGCCACCACCAGGATTCTCCTCCTGAAGGCTGCCGGACTGACAATGGAGATGATTGGCTTCGACTTTCTCCGCCGCCGCATCGCCCCCTTGCAGAACAGGGGAAGGCCAGCTTGGGAGTACCAAAACGCGGTGGATATTATGAGATTGCACCCCGGGTTGAATAATAATCTGACTACTATGCAGCTTGGAGCTCTCCGTCAAAAGCTGTTCCAACGCGATGACAAGCATTGGCTGCCGGCAAGGATTGTCCCTTTGTGCAACAATTCTGCTCAGGGGTCAATCATTGCCTTCATGCCGATGTTCAACGCCCACGGTCATGACGCGACTTGGGCCGAGCCAACCGAGGAGGACGCACAGAAGTTTTTTGATAACTTGACGGAGAGGCCCGTTCGGGAAGAGGCAGATTTCATCCGAGCCACCACCGACCAAGTAGCAAACATCGCCACTAGGGTTGAGGAGGCAAATCTTGCCGTGGAGGCTGGCAGCGTTGGCTTCACAGAATGGGAAACCAGCGATGCAGAGGTAGTAGTGGAAGTAAAGCCTGTCGGGAAGGATAAAACTGCCAGGGAACAGAGCAGCACAGCCGCTGAGAGCTCGTCCGATGAGGACACGGCCGAAGAAGAACCGCAAGAAGAGCTCCCAGCCCTGAAAAAGACGAAGCGTGTTCTTCGAAAGGCTGCATCTGGCATCCCGGCAAGCCAGCCTTCTTCGAGCGGCGAGGCTCCCGGCAAGAAAGTGGCCGACAAGACTGCATCGCGCCAAGGGGTTCGTCCGCAACCTGCGCGGCGAGCGAGACCCACACCAGCAGCCACTGCTGGAGCGGCAGGGGTGTCTCGCACTACCGCACAGGAAGCTGCCCCGGCGCCTGCCACAGCCAAGCGAGCTAGGACCCCTCCTCTGCCTTCCCACTCAGATATCGCAACGGAGGCCGATTTCGACATCTCCGGCTTTAGTCCGGATCGAGAAGAAGAAGAGTGAGTGCCTTTCCACAGCCTTCATCTTCCAATCTTAGATCAACCTTGCTGACTTGCTTATATTGTCTCTGCAGTGATGCAGAAACCTTGATGGAGAGGATGGCAAAGAGGACAAAGACTTCCACGGGTGACGAGCCCCCGGCAGGTTCCACGAGCGTGCTAGAAACCGTCGTCGTCAGCCCGGAGCTTGGTCCTCAATGCAGCCCCCATCAAAGCCCCCAGCGCAGCCCCCAGCGTAAGTTCACTGTTCTTCTTCCGCTGGCGGGTGCTGAGGCTTCCATTCTTGCCGCTGATATCTTTGGGCTCGCAGGAGAAGAACGACAACAAGGAGAGTTGTCGGAAGACGTCCCCGTCGTGCCACCTCCATCGACGACGCCGCCCACAAGCACGTCCCCGACAAGAGATTCTACCGACGAGCCCATCCTAACTGAGGAGGAGCCGGCAAGCATGGACATCGGCAACCCTCCCCCGGCAACCAAAGTTGCCGGGAGGGGCGAGGCCACCTCTCAACAGCTCGATGCAGGTAATCGATTGCCTCAGAATGCTTGTTACTCTTTCCCTTATCTCTCTGTCTTTGGTCCCTTCGAACCTCAATCTTGATCTTATTCTGTTTCCCTCCTTTGTCCCCCAGAGTTTCCTGTGATGGAACACATGGACGTCGATGTTGTCATCGAGGAGACCGCCAGGGATGCCGCTGCCGAAGCACACAGGATCGCTGCTAGTGAGGCCGCTAAGGATGCCACTATCGAGGCCGGTGGTGCTCTTGGAGAGGAGGCCGCCAAGACTGCATAGGAGGAACCCGCCAAAGAGTCTACTGAAGGGGGCGATAGGCAGACTGATGACCGTACTGACGGCATTCCTGCCGCAGGAGCGCCAGGCGCTGCACCGGCCACGGAGCCCCCTGCCACTGGTGAGGCGGCTGCTGAAGACCAACCATCAACATCTGAAGGCCCCTCATTCAGCAAATATCTCAAGGTTGGCGAGAACCTGTTTGTCAACATGTCGGGGACGGCAAGCATTGGGGCACCAGCCGAAGGAGAAGCCTTTGATGAAGAAATCATCGCTGCTGTCGGGCTCGAGGTTGTCGACGATCCTAGTGCTAGCAGTGGCAAATCTGAAGAGGATCAGCTCCTTCAGGCCATGGGCGAGAATTTCCGCAAGCTCTAGGCTCTCCATCGCGCCCAGAAAGATAAAGCGGATTCCAGAATGGCAGTTGTCGAGGCGGCCGAAGCAGATTTCCAGAGGCGCGTCGAACAAATGCAAGTCTGGTACGCCGAGGCCCTCCAAGAGCTGACTGCTGGCCGGGAACAAGTGAGCCAACAGTGGACAGAGATCCTCCTCAAGCAATCTGATATGGAGAAGGCGCATGATGAAGCTACTCAAAGGATTGCTGCTGAAGATGCCCTCCTGACGGGGCGCCGCGTTGCTCTTGATGCTCACGAGGAAGATCTCGCCACACGTGAGCAGGCGCTCGCCGCCAAGCTTCACAGCAAAGATGAAGATATCGAGAAGCTTGTCGCGTGGCAGACCCAGGAGCTGGAACAAAAACATAAAGAGGCTCTTGAAGCTCAGACTGCAAGTCACGCCGGCAAGCTCAAGGAGGCCGTCGATGCTGCTGAAGCTACAGAGGCCGCCAAGAACGAGCTGAGCGACAAGGTAAAGAAGCTGGAAGTAGATCTCAAAGAGCACGGCAAGGAGCTCTCGACGCTCAAAGGTGATAGGGAAAAAACCCTCCATTCCTTGGCGGAGATGCAAGTTGCCCTGTCCAACAAAACCAAGCAGCTCTCCTCTGCGGCTGATGCTATTGCAGTTCTGGAATTGAAGCTGACCACGTTGCAGAAGTCTCTTGAGGCTGGCAAGGCCCGTGAGAAGGCTCTACTCAAGGATCTCCAGGGAGAGAGGAACCTGCTCAAGAGCGCTGCCGCCGCCCAAATTGATTATGAGAAGGGGGTGGAGATCTGGACTGGACGTCTCATCGCCGCTGCGGAGAAGCTCACGGCGGAACTGTCAACCATGGGCCTGTCAAACTTCAGGTATTCTTCCGAGGAAAGGATATCTTCAAGTGCCAGGTTGACGATGTTCTTCGAATGCATCATCGACGCCTCGAGGTTGCTCCTGTCTAGCCGGGCGACCCAATTGGCCAACGAGACTCGCCGGCTTTGCCGGGCCGTCCTTCACAAGGTTCTTATCAAGGTGGTGCATAGCAACCCCGGCATCGACCTTTCCAACGCGCTCGGCCATCTGCCAAAGGACGCAAATGTCGAGGCGCTTGAAGAATATATCGCGCCTATCCTTGAGAAGGTGGATTCCATCAAAAGGATCGAAGGCCAACGCAGGGATTAAGTGCTCCCCCTTTTCTTGCCGTCATCATTCCATGTCAAAGACAATTAAGTCTCAAGTTTGAATTGCAGCAACTCATTAATGTAACATAACTCGCCTATGTTTAGGTACATGCTTGCTATTTTCTTTGTTTGATTCTTTTATGTATGGAGTTCACCCTACGCTTACTAAAAAACTTGTCGGCGCGCAACCTGCCGCGAGCACTGGGTGCGGGACTTCAGCAGCCTGCTGGAGGCGCAGCGGGCGGCAAGATTCCTTGGCGTTCTCAGTGCAGCCACTCAAATCATTGAGCGGACTCGAAACAAAATAAGGGTGCAACTGATTACAACAAGGGTTCCTTCATGTGCAGATTTTCCATACAAGAGTCGAAATCGTCCAAGAAAATAACTTTGCAATAAAAGAAACTTGTTCTAAGTTTTTAGAACTTAGCTTTCTGTTGCTATCCTTCCTGCGGCAAGCGTCGATTCCGAACGTCGCCAACTGGTACTCATATCTCCCTTCCCCCCCCCCCCCCCCGGCAAATGTGCACGCGAGGAATCCTTCTATCTTTTAAGAAAAAGAAAGAAGAGAAAATAAGGATATGAAACCTTGGCGGTTCGTTAGAACTTACCGGGAGTAGATGTCATACAACATCTTAGATAAACATGCATATATAAATGTGAACATGCGAATCAATAAGGGAATGCACAACACTTAAATTTATTTATCTGTGCTCAGGGTCTATGCCTGGCTTTGTACAAAGGATGATATGCCTTGCCGGCAAGACTTGTACAAAAGGGTGGTTGCCGGGAGCTCCCGGCAACCGCGCCTTATGGGTAGAACTTGCGAAGATGTTCGATATTCCAGGAATTGCTCACTGGAACGCCATCTTCGGTGTCCAAGCGGACAACGCCGGGCCTGGTGACTCGTACTAGCCGATAAGGGCCTTCCAACTTTGGCATCAACTTGTTTGAATTCTTGGCGGACTGAATCTGCCGAAGAACAAGGTCGCCTTCCTCAAGGCTTCGGGCGTTAACTTTGCGGCTATGGTAGCGGCGCAAAGCTTGCTGGTAGCGGGCAGCTCGCACAGCAGCCTGAAGACGATTCCCCTCAAGGAGCACAGCGTCATCTTGCCACAGTTGCTCTTGCTCAAGCTCATCATAAGCGAGCACTCAAGGTGATCCGTACGTGAGTTCCATGGGGAGAATTGCTTCCGCTCCATAGACCAGAGCGAAGGGCGTCTGGCCGGTGGCTCGATTTGGTGTCATTCTGATTGACCAAAGAACCGCCGGCAACTCATCAATCCAGCGTGTTCCGCACTTTTTCAGCCTGTCAAAGGTTCTGGTCCTGAGACCGCACAGCACTTCAGCATTGGCCCTCTCTGCTTGGCCGTTGCTTCTCGGGTGAGCAACAGAGGCAAAACAAATTTTGCCACCAAGGTCTTGGACGTACTGCATGAAGGTGCAACTTGTGAACTGCGTGCCGTTCTCGGTGATGATCCTGTTGGGTACACCGAAACGGCAAACTATCCCTTTAAAGAACTTGACGGCTGATTGTGCTTTCACCTTCCTCACTGCTTCCACCTCCGGCCAGTTTGTGAACTTATCGATAGCAACGTACAAGTAATCAAAGCCCCCGGTAGCATGGGGGAAAGGGCCCAGTATGTCGAGCCCCCAGACCGAAAATGGCCAGGAGAGAGGGATTGTCTGAAGAGCTTGAGCTGGTTGATGCGATTTCTTTGAATGAAACTGGCACGCTTCACACTTGGTGACTAGTGCAGTTGCATCCTGGAGAGCAGTAGGCCAAAAGAAACCTTGCCGGAATGCTTTCCCGGCAAGTGCTCTTGATCCTATATGAGAACCACATACGCCTCCATGTGTCTGTGCCAACAGCTCTAGTCCATCCTCCCGAGGAATGCACTTCAATTTCACACCGTTTGGTCTCTTTCTGTACAGAACGTCATCGACGAACTTGTACATAACAAACCGATGGGCTACTCTTTCCGCTTCTTCCTGTTCCTCCGGGAGTTCTCCTGTCTGAAGGAAATGGACAATGTGCTGCACCCATGCTGGAGCCTGAGGCTCGACGGCTAGGACTAAAGGCATCTCCTCCGCGAGGGAACGTTTGTCTCGAGAGCAAGGGCCTGGGGCCCTGTTGGAGCCTGTTGTTCCCCGGCAGGCATGTTGTCGATCCCGGCAACTTCCTTGCCGGCGGCTCCCAGGAGCTCTGCCGGGAAGTACTGACCAGAGTTCAACTTTCGTCTCTTTTCTTGCCGCGTTGATGGCGCCACAGATGGTTGAGTCAAATGGAGCACAAAAGTTCCTGGTTCCACAGGCAACTTGAGGGCAGCGCGCTTTGACAGGTCGTCAGCAATACTGTTCTCGGCACGAGGAACGTGCTCCATTTGCACACCGTCAAAGTGCTCTTCCATTTTTCTCACTTCATCCACGTAGGCTTGCATCAATGGACTTTGATAACTCTTGTTAACTTGCCTGACGACAAGCTGTGAATCGCCTTTGATGACGAGCTTTTTGATACCAAGGTCTGCCGCGATCCTAAGACCGGCAAGCAAACCCTCGTATTCTGCTGTGTTGTTGGTCGAACTCTCGCAGGGAAAATGCATTTGGACTACGTACTTGAGGTGCTCTCTGGTGGGTGCGACGAGCAGCACACCAGCACCGGCGCCTTGCAGCGAGAAAGCCCCGTCAAAGTACATAACCCATTGCTGATCGATTTCCTTGCCGGGGAGAGTTGTTTCTCGAACTTCTTCGTCCGGCGTTGGGGTCCATTCCGCAATGAACTCCGCCAAGGCCCTGCTCTGAATTGTTGAAGTGCTTTCAAACTTGAGGCCAAAGCTCGACAACTCCAACGCCCACCCCACGATCCTGCCGGTTGCTTCTGGATATTGCAAAATTCGTTGCAGCGGAAAGCGAGTGACGACGGTGATTTCATGTGCTTGAAAATAATGGCGCAGCTTCCTCGAGGCCATAAGAAGGCCGAAAAGCAACTTCTGCACGCCAGAATATCTTGACTTAGCTCCTTGTAAAAGATAGCTAACAAAATAAACTGGGTGCTGCACCACCTTTTTCTTCTGCGATGGTTCTTCTGACTGCACAGATCCTGTCTTGCCGGGATCAATCCTTGCCGGGGAAGATCCTGCCGCGTCATCTGACGGTCCCGCTGCTAGTGTCGCTTCCTCATCGGCCTCTCTCTGCGCCACTAGCGCAGCACTAACCACTTGATTTGTCGCTGCTAGATACAGCAGCAATGGCTCTTGTGGTTTAGGCGCGACTAGTGTCGGCGGAGAGGAAAGGTATTTCTTCAAATCTTGCAGCGCAGCCTCCGCCTCCGGAGTCCATTTCATTGGACCTGCCTTCTTCAAAATTTTGAAAAAGGGCAGGGCGCGCTCAGCAAATTTGGAAATAAACCTGCTTAGGGCAGCAACACAGCCGGCAAGACGACGCACATCCTTGACGCGCCTTGGCGCTTCAATTTGCTCAATAGCTTTGATCTTGTCGGGGTTCGCTTCGATTCCCCAGCAAGATACAAAGAATCCGAGGAGCTTGCCGGAAGGAACACCGAACACGCACTTCTCAGGATTGAGCTTTAAGTTGATCTTGCGCAGATTTGCAAATGTTTCTTCTAAATCTTGAATGAGTGTCGCTTTGTCTTTGGTTTTGACCACTATATCATCCATATACGCCTCCATATTTCTATGGAGTTGAGGCTCAAAACCAATTTGGATTGCTCTCGCAAATGTCGAACCAGCACTTTTCAACCCGAAAGGCATTCGTATAAAACAATACGTACCACATGGGGTGATAAATGCGGTCTTCTCTTCATCTTCTTTCGTCATGAAAATCTGATGATACCCTGAATAGGCATCAAGGAAGGACAGGAGATCACAACCAGCGGTGGAATCCACAATCTGGTCGATGCGTGGCAAGGGAAAGGGATCTTTTGGACAGGCTTTATTGATATCTGTATAATCGATACAAAGCCTCCATTTCCCATTCGCTTTTCGCACTACAACCGGATTGGCCAACCAGGTTCGATGAAGCACTCCTTTGACCAATCCTGCCGACTCCAGCTTTCTGATTTCTTCGGCAATGAATTCTTCCTGCTCCAAGGCTTGCTTCCTGACCCTCTGCTTGACGGGCCGCGCGTGAGGACAG
Source organism: Thinopyrum elongatum (assembly GCA_011799875.1). NCBI lineage: Eukaryota > Viridiplantae > Streptophyta > Magnoliopsida > Poales > Poaceae > Thinopyrum > Thinopyrum elongatum. The sequence continues at coordinate 305,307,944 of CM022302.1, read as the reverse complement.
ACAGCAAGGTGGTGCTCAATTACCTTCCTGGGAACACCGGGGATGTCAGACGGTTGCCATGCAAACACGTCGACATTCGCCCGCAAGAAGGCAACGAGCGCGCTTTCCTATTTGTCATCTAGGGTGGAACTTATGGTGAAAGTTCCCCCCGTTCCGTCCTCCCTGACGGGCACCTTCTTGGTCTCCGGCGGAGCAGCCTTGGATTTCTTGTTCTTGCCGGTGGAACTCTCTGGTGCATCCTCGACGAAAGCGCAGCACTCCGAGGAGGTGCGCTTGCCAGAGTTCGCGCCAAGATTCTTGCCGGTCTTCTTCTTCCCCCCGGGAGTTCCAGCGGCAGGAGCAGGTGCCTTGATGGCAGGTGCTACAACTGCTTCCCGATAAAGTTGGTCAGCACAAATGAGCGCATCCTTCTTATCGAAATGGATGGTGATGACGCTCAACGGCCCGGGCATCTTCAAAACGTTGTATGCGTAGTGTGATGCCGCCATGAACTTAGCCAGCGCTGGCCGACCAAGGATCCCATTGTATGACATGAGGATCTTGGCGACATCAAACACTACCTTCTCGGTCCTGTAGTTGAGCTCGCTACCAAATGTCACCGGTAGCGTAATCTTGCCCTTGGCCTGGGTTCTTCCCGGATTGACCCCTTGAAACGTACCCGTTTCTTCGAGGTCCTCGTTGGGAATTTGGAGCTTCTTGAGCACATCCGGTGAGATTAGGTTTAGCCCAGCCCCACCGTCAACTAGCATTTTCGTCACCTTGAGGTTGCGAATTGTTGGCGAGACCAACAATGGCAAGCACCCGACCGCAGTTGTGCGATCGGGGTGATCCTCAACGTCGAAAATGATAGGCGTGTTGGACCACTTCAGGGGCCTACATGCATCTGGTGATGGCTCTGTTGCATTGACTTCCCGCACCCACTGTTTGAGTCGACGGTGGGAAGAATGCAGCGAGGCACCTCCATCGATACACATGGCCTCTGTAGCTTTCTGGAATTCTTGCTCACTGGACTCATCATCTTCTTCATCATCATCTTCTTCTTTGTCTCGGCCCCAAGCGGGCCTATCCTTCTGTTGCTTAGCCTTGCCGCGGCGCCCCCCTCGGCCACCGCGCTTCTTGCCGGATCCGTCAGCACCATCTTGGGCCTTCTCCTTATCTCGCCTTTCATATTTGGCCCTCTGTTTCTTGGCAAGCTGTTCAACTTGCTGGTAGTTCTGGAGATCGTGGCCCTTGGTGCGATGGATCTTGCAATACTGCTTGCCGGGGCTTTCCGACTTGTCGGCAGCCGTCAAGGCCTGACATGAAGGGCACCCGGCAAGATCCTTGCCGGGGTCACCAACCTTGGCCTTCTTGGCGGCGCCGGGGTTGCCGAATTCCTGGACAGCAAGCACGGCCTTGCCTCCGCGTTTCCTGTTCCGCCGCCGGCCTTTCCTTGACGGGGCCGCGGCGTCTTCATCTTCGGATTTGCCTGCCGCGCCAACAGCCTCGCCAGGGAGTTTCCTCCCCTCTTCAGCTCGAGCGCATTTATCGGCCAAAGCGTAAAGCTCGACAATACTCCTGACTTTGTTCATCGCTAGCTCTTCCCGCATTCTGCGGTTACGCACGTTCTGATGAAACGCGCTAATGACAGCGGCAGGGTGAACGTTAGGAATATTGTACTGCACCCGGCTGAACCTCTGCATAAACTTGCGCAGGGACTCGCCCTCCTTCTGAGGGATGATATGCAAATCACTCTCTTGGCCAGGAGCTTGGTGGCCTCCAACAAAGGCGCCAACAAACTGATGGCACAGATCTGACCAAGAAGAAATAGAATTCTCCGGCAGATGCATCAACCACGACCTGACGTTGGGCTTGAGCACCAACGGGAAGTAGTTGGCAAGTTTCTTGTCATCTCGGCCCCCGGCAGCCTGCACCGCAATGGTGTAGATGCTCAGGAACTCCGTGGGATGGGTCTTACCGTCATATTTCTCCGGGACCTCCGGCTTGAAGGTTCGGGAATTGGGCCACTGGACTTGCCGCAGCTCACGGGTAAACGCCGAAGTCCCTACCTCATATGGCAGGTCTCCTACGTCCCCTAGCGCAGGCTAGTCGACAGCCGGCCCTGCGCGCTTATTAGATTGATAGCGCGCTTCCCGTCGCCGCTCGATGGTAGTTCGAGCGTCCTCCTTGCCTCGTTCCTGGAGAACTTGACGCTAATCGCGGCGCATCCGTGGATCGGATGACATCGTGGAAACTTCTTCACGGCGGTCGACCTGCTGGGTTGTCGGCCGCCGCTGGTGCCGCGGAGGGGAGTGCACCATGGTTGCACCACCTCCGGTTTTCTCCACATCGGCTCGCGCCGGATCAATGGGCCTTCGCTGCGAGGGCCCTGCCTCTTGCGGCCCATCTTTGTTGGCAAAGCCGATAAGGCTCTGGATAGTAGCTCGCCACTCCTCCATCTTTTAAGGGGCAGGAGGGAAATCGAGAAGCAGCTGCGCACGTGCCAAGGCTTCCGCTGGCGTAGGCGGCGGCGACTGGTGCGAGGTACGTGAGGTGCTCTGACTCCTAGCCATGTTAGAAGGAGCACCACCACGGTCACGCGACCGCGCGCCACCTCCGCCGGCAGCTCGGTGTGCATGCTGGTCCCGTGCATCTTGGGATCGATGCACAGGAATCTTTTCATGGGGACGCCCTGAACCACCAGCGCCATGACGTCGCTCGTCATGCACGACCTGGGTAGGTCGTGATGCTTGCGCCGGCGTGGGAGCTCCAGCAGGCGCCCTCCGATCTCTGGAATTCGTTGTGCCACCCGTAGGCAACACAGCTCCGTCTCTAGATCCAGCGGCGTGTAGGTTACCGCTGCCACTGCGAACGATACCGCTCGCCTGGCTCGGATCACCAGAACGACGTGGGGGTTCTAGTCCTCTCCCTTCTGCACCCACGCCATCGCCTGTACGCGAAGGCTCAGGTAAAACGGACGTGGATGGTTGCGCCGTCATAGCGCTCTTCTTCTTGGGTGGCATGATGATGAAGATGATGAAGAAACTAAGGCGCCGATCACTAGATCAGGTTCACGCAACCTTCAATCCCCCTACCTGGCGCGCCAAAGATGTCGGGGCACGACACCTATGGGATCCTAAGGGACCCCTTTACGATTCGGTGGGGGGAGAGGTATGCGCAAAGAGCAAAACCAACGATCGACGCGGGAAGATTTGACCCAGGTTCGGGCTGCTAATCAGCGTAAAACCCTACTCCTGCCTTATGTTCTTATTAGTGTTCTTGAGCCCAGCCTCCAGGAGCGCTCGCAGTGAACAGTACATTCAAAGAGCAGCTACGCATGCACAATGGGCCAACAGTTCTCCTCCTCTGTAGAAGTTGCCATGGGCCTCCTTTTATATCACCAAGGGGTCACCACAGTGGCAAAATGTACACACATTGAGGTGTAAAGTAGCTACAGGGTTACCATACCTAACCCCTGACGGACTAGGACAAATGCATTTAATGCACCGTGAGGTGTCCGTTTAGGTGTCCTTACTTTCTTGGGGATGGAAAAAGGGGCCGTCCCATCAGCACCGCTTAAGCTCTCCTCCACTGGCGCGTCGCCACGCATCCAAAGAAGGACCCAGAATGCCGGGTTTGTTGCTGTGCTAGAGCGGTGGCACAGCATCAAAACCTTGCCGGGCGCCAATCCTTGCCGGGCTCCGCAGGCCACCCCGGCAAGATCTTGCCGGGGAAGCTGGCCTTCGGATTCCGGCTCTCTTATCTGCTTATCCTCAGATCTCTGACTTGATGATTTCTTTGATGGCTTGAATCAACCTCGAACTGTTCCCCGGCAAACCTTGCCACGAGGACGGCTACAACTGCCCGTGCACAAGTACGGAGTACTAATGGCCCAATACTTAGTACACCGACACTATCCATAACGGCAAAAGTGACGAACAAAATTGCACACGAAAAATAGATCTGACGAGAAAACGGCGAACGAGAAAGAGGGCGAAAAATGACAAATTTTTGTGAAGTGGGGGAGAGGAAAATGAGAGGCAAATGGCAAATAATGTAAATTGCAAGGAGATGAGATTTTTGATTAGGAACCTGGTAGATGTTGATGATGTCTCCCCGGCAACGGCGCCAGAAATTGGTGAGTTGTCGGGAGACTATCTTGACTTGATCTTCCCCGGCAACGGCGCCAGAAATTCCTTTTGATGTTGGCTTGAACTACGTCGGTATTTCCCCAAAGAGGAAGGGATGATGCAGCACAGCAATGGTAGGTATTTCCCTCAGTGATGAGACCAAGGTTATCGAACCTGTAGGAGAGCCAAGCAACACTACGTAAACAGCACCTGCACACAAAGAACAAATACTTGCAACCCGACATGTTAAAGGGGTTGTCAATCCCTTTCGAGTAACGGCGCCAGAAATTGGCAAACGGACGGGAGATAAATTGTAGTAGATTGGGTAAATAGATCACGAATAAAATAAAGTGAAGCAAAATATTTTTGTTTTTTTAGAAATATAGATCTGAAAATAAAAGTGGCAAATTAATAAAAAGGCAAATAGCAAAATAGACCCGGGGGCCGTAGATTTCACTAGTGGCTTCTCTCGAGAAAAATAGCATACGGTGGGTAAACAAATTACTGTTGGGCAATTGATAGAACTTCAAATAATTATGACGATATCCATGCAATGATCATTATATAGGCATCACGTCCAAGATTAGTAGATGGACTCCTGCCTGCATCTACTACTATTACTCCACACATCGACCGCTATCCAGCATGCATCTAGTGTATTAAGTTCATGGAGAAATGGAGTAATGCAATAAGAACAATGACATGGTGTAGACAAGATCTATTTATGTAGAAATAGACCCCATCTTGTTATCCTTAATAGCAACGATACATACATGTCAGTTCCCCTTCTGTCACTAGGATCAAGCATCGTAAGATCGAACCCATCACAAAGCACCTCTTCCCATGGCAAGAAAAATCGATCTAGTTGGCCTAACTAAACCAAAGATTCGAAAAAGAAGTATAAGGCTATAAGTAATCATGCATATAAGAGATCAAAAGACTCAAATAACTTTCATGGATAAAAACATAGATCTGATCATAAACTCAAAGTTCATCGGATACCAATAAACAAACCGCAAAAAGAGTTACATCAAATAGATCTCTAAGAGACCATTGTATTGAGAATCAAAAGAGAGAGAAGAAGCCATCTAGCTAATGCCTACGGACCCGTAGGTCTACAATGAACTACTCACGAATTATCGGAGAGGCACCAATGAGGATGATGAACCCCTCCGTGATGGTGTCTACATTGGATCTGTGGTTTCTGGAACTTGCGGTGGCTGGAATTGATTTTCGTCAACTCCCCTAGGGTTTCTGGAATATTGGGGTATTTATAGAGAAAAGAGGTGGTGCGGGAGGTGGCCTCGGTGGGCACAACCCACCTGGGCGCGCCCTGGTGGGTTGTGCCCCCCTCGGAGCCCCCTCAGGTACTTGCTTGGCCCAACTTGTGTCTTCTGGTCCAGAAAAATTCACCAAAAAATTTCGCTGCGTTTGGACTCCGTTTGGTATTGATTTCCTGTGAAGTAAAAATCAAGCAAAAAATAGCAACTAGCACTGGGCACTATGTCAATAGGTTAGTCCCAAAAAATGATATAAAGTTGCTATAAAATGATTGTTAAACATCCAAGAATGATAATATAATAGCATGGAACAATCAAAAATTATAGATACGTTGGAGACGTATCAGCCGACGCTAGTTTGGGTGGCTGGAGCAAGAAGATCAGAGGTTGAAGAAGCAACACGGATGTTGGATTAACATCCATTGGTCCAGCGGCTAGAATCATTTGTTGACTAAGTTGACAAAGCCACCAAATATGCCGGATCCCATCTTTCATCGGGAGGAATAGTTTTTTTCGCATAATAAGGAGGCACTTCCTTCCATGCGAAGATTTTGCCGGTGGGTCCAGCTGTCAGCAGGAGCAATCAATTTTTTTGCGTAATAAGGAGTCACTTACTTGTGTGGGTCCCTACTATCAGTCTCTCCACTTACATCCCTCTTCCGATAGCTGTCGTTTGTTGACCATGTTAACCATGCCGCGCCGAGAGCACCAACGCTGTGGACGACGGCGAGGCCCAGGAAGGGAATGACACGGAGCCGGTGAAGCCACATCAGTGGATGCCCATGCTGAGGGGAGTACGAGGGCTGACTGGTCGGTTGCGGGGTGAGGCTACCGTCGCTGGAAAATAACAGGAGGTGCGGGTGGGTAGAGGGATGGCCTGGCCAGTGGTGGCAGTAGGGTGGGCCAGTGAGGCCTGCGCGGCAGCGCAGCCGGCCACGGAAGGAGGGAGCATGCAGTCCCGCCGGCGCTGGTTTGGGCGGCTGGAGCAGAAAGATCAGAGATTGAAGAAGCATGACGGTGGTTGGATCGACATCGAACAGTCACTGCTCTGTGTTAACTAAGTTGACAAAGCGTCAAAAAAATTTAGGACAGCGTCATCGTCAACCTAGTAGGCCCACAAGTCAGCCTCCAAATCTATGGAAAATAGCATACATCCCATTTTCCATTATTTTTAATAATTTACAACCCATTTGCTAATTCTTAAGGATATTTTGAGGCCCATAATATTTTTGTTAGCATTACAGACCATATTGTGGGGTCCGAACTCTTTTATTCACGAAATTTTGAGTCACTTTAAAAATAAATATAAAAATAATTTTATTTCAAATTAAAATACAACGAAATTTTCCCTGCAAAAAAACAATGAAATTTAAGATCTTGAAATCCTGAAAAAACAAAATTTGAATCTAGTTGCCGTTTTTTCTGTGTTTTTAAAATTTACAGCCCATTTCTTACTACTTATAGCCCATTTTATGGGGAAGCCAAATACATCCTGTCGGCGTTCTTGGAACCAGGGTACCCAGACTTGCCTACCTGCGGCCCATGGCGTGGCTCCTTCGACGGCCTGGTACGGCCCATCTGCAAGACTATCTCCCTGGCCTCGTGAGGCGAACGACACCAAGACCTCCAGAGGGGGCGGCCTCCTCAGGCTGCCTCCTGAGGAGCGGAGTTTCCAATGCAAGTGCCCAGCCTCACGAGGCTGCGATGACATGAGCCATGATGACCAAGGCCAGGCGGGCGCCAACGGGCGCAGAGGAGACAGTTTCCCTTTTGGTGCTAAGGGAGCAAGGACAGGCGTGGGTTCCCAAGGAGCCCTCCAAAGGTTTCCATTCCGGTGCCACAAGACCAAGACCACGAGCTCGGTAGGACGGAGGTCATAGCCAAGCCCACTTCGGCGTCACGACTAGAAGCTTTGCAGGACAAGACCACCTTTTGTCAGGAGAGGGTGTACCTCTTGTCCCTTTCAAATTGGTCGTTGTGGTATCCCTTCCCGCCTAAGTTTCTAGGGAAGAGGACCGAGGCCACTATAAATATAGGTTAGCCACCACCATAGAAGAGGTCGACTCATTCTCACCCCCCGAGCCCTCGCGAGGCAGCTCATTCACTGTACTAGTTCATCCTCATCCTCCTCGTGAGGCCAATCCACCACAAAGTAGGAGTAGGGTTTTACACAGCAAGGTGGCCCGAACCTGGGTAAACTGTTGTGTTCATCTTCTTCCCTGCTTGAGCGTGAATCCGGTTAGGCTAGGCTATAGGGCGACGAGCTCGAGGCTTGAGAGGTTGAGATCTTCGCACACACCCCAGAGTTCGAACCTTCTTGGGTCCGCGGAGCCCTGAATCTGACATTGGGCAAACCAGGTAGGGGCGTGTCGAAGTACTTCTTCCACCTTTGCTTCGCCTCCGCACCATTGCTCCCATGGCCGACGCTCGCCTTGTCCGCGCTGAGCACCGGGCCGCTCGTGTCGCCCAGATGGCACCCGTGGGCAACGGTGCTCCTCGCCGCTCCGCTTCCCCCTTGGCTTCCATAGCCACTGACCCTACTACTCGCGAGCAGCAGGATTCATCGTTGCCACCCTCCATGCGGCTTGACGGCCGTACCGCCACTGCATCGCCTACTCCTGCCACGGTGTCGTCCTCCCACGCTCACCGCGGGCCGGCAAACGCGTAGGCTACGCTTCTCATGGCGTGCGAGCTCCTGCATTATCGCCCCGCCAACGACTGGCTTTGCCGCATCGCCGAGCTCGTCAACGCCGCCGGAGAGGCCCCTGCACCATCCCGCTCGCTCCCTCCCCCGCCATCTTAGGCGGGCAACATGGCACACGGCGCACCTCCTCCTCCTCCACTGGGCGGCATCGACCCCGAGCCCAGGCGCGATGCGCCCCGGCGCGACCTGCCGCGCGGAGCACCGGCGCGCGATGAAGCAAGCTGCCAGGTGGTCCAGCGGCCGCAAGCCGATGCGCGCGCGCTCCCAGCACCATAGCGCCAGCATCAAGACCACACACCGCCCAAAGCTGCGGTGCGCGGACGTCAAGGCTGGGCTCCCCTCACGCACGCGGCGCCCGTGAGTGTGACGGGCTGCCGTGCTTTCTCCCCAGAGCTGCACCATGTCGTCTCGCTTGGTAAGTTCAAGCCGGATCTGCCTTCGCGCTACGACAGCACCCCCGACCCCGTAGAATTCATCTAGCTCTACACGCTGAGCATTGAGGTGGCCAACGGAGATGACCAGGTCATGGCAAACTGGTTCCCCATGGCCCTCGAGGACGGCACGCGCTCTTGGCTCCTGAACCTCCCGGAGGGGTCAATCTCTACCTGGGAGGAGCTCCGCGAGCGCTTCATCGCCAACTTCCAGGGCACACGGGACCACGTTCCTACAGTGGGTGACCTGCGGCGCGTGAAGCAGCAGCCAGGCGAAACCTTGCAAAAGTACATACAGCGCTTCATGAACGTCCGCCTCAGGATCCCGAAGGCATCGGATGAGGCCATCATCTCAGCGTTCTCTGAAGGCGCCCAGGACGTCAAGATGAAGGAGGAGCTCTCCATCAACGAGGACCTGTGCTCGGCCTGGAAATGTTCAACCTGGTGAACAAGTGCGCAAGGGCCAAGGAGGGCTGCCTCTCCCTCCTTGAGCTTTTGGAGGCCGATCATGAAGACAAGAAGGCCAAGGCTAAGGAGGCAAAGCGCAAGGGTCCCCGATGCTTGCAGCTGAACACGAGATGAAGCGTGGTCGTGACCACGATGAATCTCCCCAGGGCAACCTCCTGTTCTGCATCTTCCACAACATCCACAACCACAACACCGACGACTGCCAGGAGCTCAGGGCCCTCCGCGAGGGGCGCCTTGGCTACCGCCCCGAGCGGGCTGACCGTGGCTATGGCCGTGGAGGAGGCTGCGGCGGAGCCCGCTAGGACAACCGCGGCCCTCGCCAGGACTGCCGCGACCAGCTGCATGAGGACCATTGGTGTGATGAGCCTCGCGACAGGCCCTGGCGTTGTCAGCGTTCTGGGAACCAGGGTACCTAGACTTGCCTGCCTACGGCCCACGGCATGGCTCGCTCGATAGCCTGGTACGGCCCACCTCCAGGACCACCAAGACAAGACCCTCGCGAGGGGCCAGGCCTCACGAGGAGGACGACACCAAGACCTCCCGATGGAGTGGCCTCCCCAGGTGGCCTCCCGAGGAGCGGAGATTTCTATGCAGATACCAAGCCTCACGAGGCTGCGATGACACGAGCCATGATGACCAAGGCCAGGCGGGCGCCAGCGGGCGCAGAGGAGGCAGTTTCCTCTTTGGTAATAAGGAGGCAAGGACAGGCGTGGGTTCCCGAGGAATCCCCCAAAGGTTTCCATTCCGGTGCTACAAGACCAAGACCACAGGCTCGGCAAGGCGGAGGTCATCACCGATCCCACCATTGAGTCACGACCAGAAGCTTTGCAGGAGAAGACCACCTTTTGTCAGGATAGGATGCACTACTTGTCCCCTTTCAAATTGGCCGTTGTGGTACCCTTCCTGCCTACGTTTTGGGGGAAGAGGACCAAGGCCACTATAAATATAGGTTAGCTACCACCATAGAAGGGGTCGACTCATTCTCACCCCCGAGCCCTCGCGAGGTTGTTCATTCTCTATACTAGTTCATCCTCAGCCCCTCGTGAGGCCAATCCACCACAAAGCAGGAGTAGGGTATTACACCGCAAGGTGGCCCGAACATGGGTAAACTGCCGTGTTCATCTTCTTGGCTAGGCTATGTGGCGATGAGTTGGCAGGCTCGAGAGGTTGAGTTCTTCGCACACGCCCCAGAGTTTGAACCTTCTTGGGTCTGCGGAGCCCTGAATCCGACATTTGGCATGCCAGGTAGGGGCGTGTCAAAGTCCTTCTTCCATCGTTCGCTTCGCCTCTGTTCCATCGCTCCCATGGCCGACGCTCGCCGTGTCCGTGCCGAGCGCCGAGCCGCTCGTGTCGCCCAGACGGTACCCGTGGGCAACGGCGCTCCTCACCGCTCTACCTCCTCGGTGGCTAACGCTACCACTGACCTTGATGCTCGTGAGCAGCAGGATTCATCACTGCCACCTTCCGTGCGGCGTGTTGGCCGCACCGCGACCCCATCACCCACTCCAGCTATGGCATCGTCTTTCCATGCTCGTCGCGGGCCGACAAACATGCAGGCTGCAGTGCTCATGGCGCATGAGCTCCTGTGTTACCGCCCGGCCAACGACCTCTACGACGACTGGCTTGGCCGCATCGCCAAGCTCGTCAGTGCCGCCGGTGAGGCCCTGCACCATCCCGCTCGCTCCGTCCCCCGCCATCTCAGGCGGGCGACGTGGCTCACGGTGCGCCTCCTCCTCCTCCTCTGTGCGGCGATGACCCGGAGCCCAGGCGCAATGCGTCCCAGCGTGACCCATCACGCGGGGTGCCGGCGCGTGATGAAGCAAGCTGCCAGGTGATCCAGCGCCCACAAGCCGATGTGCACGTGCTCCCGGTGCCACAGCGCCAGCACCAGGACTGCGCGCCGCCGGAGGTCGTGGCGCGCGAGCGTCAAGACCAAGCTCCAACTATGCGGCCCGCACCTGTGAGTGCGGCAGGCTGTCGTGCTTTCACTCGGAGCAGCGCCGCATCGTCTGGCCCAGCAAGTTCAAGCCGGATCTGCCTCCGCGTTACGACGGCACTCCTGACCCCGCGGAATTTCTCCAGCTCTACGCGCTGAGCATCGAAGCGGCGAACGGCGATGACAAGGTCATGGCGAACTGGTTCCCCATGGCCCTCAAGGACGGCACACGCTCTTGGCTCCTATACCTCCCGGTGGGGTCGATCTCCTCTTGGGATGATCTTCGCGAGCGTTTCGTCGCCAACTTCCAGGGTACTCGCGACCGCGCTCCTACAGTGGGCAACCTACGGCGTGTGAAGTAGCAGCCAGGTGTGGCACCCCAGCTCAGAGGAAACCGGAACGCCCCGTATTCCAGTCCCAGGGACAAGTCCACTGGAATACGGCACTGTTGGCATAGAACAAATCAGCTCTTTATTGCTATAAATATGGTTACAAAGATTACATCAACACGGCGACACTACGCCTGCTCAAAATAGCTCTATACTAACAGCGGATCGACCTGAGGAGGCGGAGTATCTCTCGGCAGCGGAACAGCGTCGGCGGTGATGGACTCCACTCCGCAGGGACTCTGGCTAGAACGCGTATCCTAGCTCGCGCAATCAACATCTTCGACAAACAAGCAGTCATGGCATGACCTGCAAACTGGCATGACACGCCAGGTGAGTACTTTGAATGTACTCGCAAGCTCACAACAAACATCAGCATTAAGGCAAGACAACATCACAGCAATCAAGATTAGGTTAAGATTTATTGTTACCGAAGGAATGGTTGAAATGAGCAATAACAGGCTACTCTTCCTGCATTCTGGTGACCAACTCATGATCACTCCAAGAACATCCAATGATCATCCTCGAGATCATTACCAAGACTTGCGCATGGCATGATATCCGACTGTTACCATACTCAGATGAGTTCTCCCATCATTACTATCATTATAACGGTTGATCTCCTATAGAGGTCTGGACGGGCTGTCCAATACCGTGGACACGGCTATTCGAATAGATTTAACACTCTGCAGAGGTTGTACACTTTACCCACACCACGGAACTCATGGCCTCGTGCTCCCATTCGGGTGGACCAACGACGTTCCGACGAAACCCGCCTGACCCGTGACTCTTCCATCGTACGACCGGCAATCATACTCCCTCTTGGAGTCAAGCCCTGGGTGGCCCTGTGTCCTCAAGACACCTGCCAGCGTCCTGGCCAAACAAACTGTCCCAAACGGGGACCTGGATCCAATAACTCAACTGGGCTCACAGTGTTATCGCCGCCTACCAGGCCAGGGTAGCGCGCGCGCATAACCCTCCCACTTTGGAGGTACCGGTGGAAGAGCACGCGATCAGACCAAGTCAAGGCCGTCCCATACCGGCAAATGTGGCTGCACGAATAAGCCCGGACAGGTGACTCTCGATCAACCAACTAAGTTCACTTATTACCAGGTTGTTTCATCAAGTTAACTTAGTTGGTCAAATTAGGCATCTTATCCTCGAACAATCTTTCTGTCATAGCTGACACTCCGGTATCATAGTAATCCAATAACCGGCATGCTTAGGCTACTGCTATTAGTTCATATCCACAAATGCCGGATGAAATCCCAAAATAATCATAGACGGTAATCTCAACATCATAACCTCAACGAGTGGGTAAACTACTAGTCAATAACAATCCGGTATTCAACATCTACTCATGCATGTCATAATCCAATCCATGCTACAGATAACATTTTTGCTATTAAAGTAATTAATTAAACTATGATATTGCATTGCAATTATGCAGATTAGGGTTGTGGCTTGCCTGGAGATGAAGGAGTCATCGGAATGAAGTGCGGAAATGTCGCGGGGACGAATGCCGGAAACAGTACTCTCTCGGAGGGCTGTTTACGGACAAGGGCAAAAGGGTCATTTCTGCTGTGTCAACACAGCATGAGAATGACACCATCGGAACGGGCTTGATGAGACGAAGAAGTGGGCGCTGGATTCACCTCGATCGGAGTTACGAGCAAAAAGTTATAAGGGTTTCTCTGCCAAGGACCTTTCTGTAAATATTTTATTTACTTTGGGGTCCCTATCAGCTCGGCTGGTCGCGCACTTTACGGAAATACGTTTCCCAACGAAGGAAACGGAAACACAGCGGGCACGTCCACTTATCCGAGCTGGCGGGTGCGGGGCCGGGCTCTGTGCAGCTGACCGGTGGGGTCGGGGCGATGCGGGGCCCGCCTGGCCAGCTGGATGGGCGTCGTCCTCTTCCTCTCGATCGCCCGAGGAGCAGAGGGAGGAAGGCGGTGCCGGCGCTCGTCCGGCCGGCTCCGGCCACCTCTGGTGGAGCTCGGACCACCAGAGTGTTCTCCGAGGCGCGGCGCATCCATCCATCCCACCCACGGACTCCAACGGCGACGGGAGAGATGGCGAGCTCGAGCACGGCGGACGACGGCGTCGGTCAGATTTGGGTGTGGCGCCATGAATCGCCGGAGTCGAAGATGAAGTGCGGGGAGGAGTTACTGGCGTCTGGGTGTTCTACTGGTGGTGGTGGAACAGAGGAAGAGGCTCGGCAGCGAGCTAATTTAGGAGGTGGAGGGCGGCGGCCATGGCGGTGAATCGGGGCAGGGAGGAGCTCTCCAGCTCGAATGAGGGATTGGGGAGGGGTAGTCGAGGATGGGGAGTGCGGTGGTGAGCTAGGGAGAGGCTCGGAAGGCCCTTATATAGGCGAGCGACGAGGAGGTCCGGGCACGGCCACGGTGCCACGTGCACTGGCGTCCCGATGCTTCGGGAGCTCGCCTGGAGGGGAGGAGAAGCATCCAAGAGCTTCACGGAGGGCGGAGAGGGTTCAGGAGCGGCCGGGGAGGTTCGGGAGAGCTCGGGGCGACGGGACTCGTCGACGGCAGAAGCGGACAGGGAGCGGCGCGGCTGTGCACTGCGCAGGAAGAGACGGGAGAGGGGGGAGAGGGGTCCAGCGCGAGGGCGACGACGAAACGAAGCCGCTGGACATGAGGTGGTGTCGAACGAGCGAGGAAACAGACGAGGCCAAGGGTCCCATGCACAGAGCGCGCGATTTGGCAAGTCAAACACGTGGTCACCATGTGCATATGGTGCCATGGCCACGTACTTGGCACGAAATCTTGTCTGGTGTGTAGTCCCTCCAAACTACATTGCACCTGAGGTGATAGATCGACTATAAAAGCTCTGAGGTGAAGTGAGGGTTCACTGAAACTTTGCTGTATCAGACTAAATCATGATACAGTGATCAACAGAGATGATCTAGGAGCTAAATAAGTTGTCTGGGATGTTTAGATGAGGAAGGACCATAATCCTGTGGGTTTTGGAAGTAATAGGACCAATATACATCATGGTTGCTTTGCAACAGCACAAATTGGTCCAGAATCAAGATCATGATGGTGCACTCAAATGAAGAAGCCACTTGAGCTGAAATTTGGCAAGGCAGGGTTATTTGGACATATGAAGATGCTGTAAAAATTTCATACCAAATGGACAAGCCATAATGGTACTTGCTTCACAAGCATCCTCTCTGTCCAGAAACTTGCAAAATTTGCATAGGGCAATTGGATTACTGAATTGGGCCAAAACTTGGTGGAAGGAGTTGAAATGGATTTAAGAATGTCCTGGTAAATTTTCAGATTAAATTAAGCAATATAAAATATAGTTGCTTCACAACTGAAAAATATGACCAGAATCTAAGATTTGATGTTCTGCTCACATAGATGATTGGATAGGGTTGAAACTTGTGTAAGAGTCATTATTTGGGCAATTGGAGGTGCTTGCAAAATTTCAACTCATTTGGATACTCCTAGCTAGCACTTGCTTCACAAAGATTCTAGTTGCCCAGAAACTTTGGAAATTAGCCAAGAGAGATTTAATATCCAAATAAAGTTGAATTTTGGCATGTGGCAATGATATGGATAGGAAAGAATGCCCAAAAAGTTTGAGAGCAAGTAGGCCAATATAAAGGGTACTTGCTTCACAAACTGACAACTAGGGCAGAATAAGAAAAGGAATTTTGGTGGATTATTTTTGGACATGGCAAGGAATATTTTGACATATCTGGATAAGATATGTCCCAAAGGATTTATGAGAATTATTTGGGAATTTTGGGAATGATAGAAATATGAGTTGCTTCACAACTCAGAGCTGACAGGGTTATTCCTTTAATAGAAAAAGGAATATTCCCAAGAAAAGAATATTGGGATTGGTCCAAGATGGAAATGACAAGGTCTTGGGATGATTTTGAGGTTGGCAAGCCACTTGGGAGAGGAATCAAGGGTGATCTCTCCAGGTTTCAGGACTACTAAGCCACAGAAAAGCAAATCCAGACCAAAATAAAAAGAAAAAAGAAATGGGCAAAATCCAGGGTGTCACAAACCTACCCCCCTTAAAGAAATCTCGTCCTCGATATTTGGTTGCTCAGGGGTTAAACCTGAATAATCCCCTTTGAGGAAACTGTTTCCCACTCGGGTTTCCTTTATACCTTTGTATTCTGCTCCCACTGGTTACTCGGACTGACTGCCTGGCCCTGATGTGATTCATTTCATTGGATTCTCATTCTGACAGGTCTTTCCTCATATATTATTCTGACTTTAATCCTTTTATGTCCAATGGCCTGCCTAGGTGCAATGAATTATCCTGACTACAATACCCGTCCTTCTCGCAAGCCCGAGAGTTGTTCTCTATGGACGTGTTGTGATGAAGTCCAATACGGATGATAGTCCATTGACTCGTGAACAGATCCTCTCGAGGGACATGAAATCTTTTACTCATCGTGCTTGGGTGTCCTCAAAGGGCTGTATGTCCTCCAAGTTTGAAACAGTACTGTGATTCATATCGTTCTCCTTCTCGCATGGTTTACTGAATCATCTTTGGTATCTGTACTATCTCAGGTATCACATTCGCACCAAAGATTTAATTGTCACCTGTCGTGACCAGCATAAAGGTGTACGGCGATATTATCCATAGACTGGACTGAGAGTGGTCCTGGCAGCAGAATCTTGTTCACGGCACGTTATTCTTTATTTGCTTCCCATATGTGAGGACATGTGCTGCGAGACTGTTGCTCATCCTTCTGAGTGCTCAGTCTGACAGGCTTGACTATTCTCTTCTGATGATTCTGGGAATATTTAGTTGGCTGAGCGGGTTGACTCGATATGGGGTCCTTGCAAATAGATTAGACCCCGTGGTGTGTATCCCCATGGTGACCGGTATCGAACCAGTCTATTCTGGCATTTGTACCAAGTTGATCATGTAACCATTATCATATCTGTATGGCCAATCTTGCTCCTTCATTATTGTTTTCTTTACCTGGATCCTTAGCTGAAAGAGCTTGGCCTTATGTATTCTCGATTCTTTGGGTGACCATGGGTAATGCCAGATGCAACGTTCCAGCAGGCATATTACTTTACAAGTTGTAGCTGTAGGGTAACGACTGTCTGAACCCTTGGTTGAAATCGGCAAATAAACCAGTAGCCACCAGAACGGTCTTTACAACTCAGATCTGGGACATTACTGGAGTAACTCAACCCCGACTCAAGACAGCTGAAAAGCAGCTCAGAGCATGAGACGGTGTCGATAAGAAGAAAGTAGCAGCTCCCTAAGACGGCCGAGAAACAGCTCAGAGCATAGGGTCACCGCTACGGAAAGAAATTCAACAACTGTCCGAGACGGCCGAAAAGCAGCTGAGAACACGGGCCAGTTACTGACAAAAGAAATAAAAATCGGCATCCACCCCGGACGGCCGTAAACAGCTCAGAACACAGGCGTGGTGCCGTTACTAAAGAAAGGCAGGCAAGGGTTCAGTAGCGTCCCATACAGCTCGCTACTACGCAGACAAGCAAAGGTATGATAATTGAAACCGGGCTGACATCATGGTCTGAGTAACTCATGTAACCTTGGCAGCATGTTCATCATTTCCATAAAAACATGTGTAGCTGGCACTTGATTTCTGAGGCAGGCTTGTGTCCTGACTGGTTCTTGCATTCCGACCAACGGTTGCGGACCTGACTCTTGGGATGCATTGTCATATGCTGCCAACTGTCTGGGGAGTATCTTGTACTCTGAGGCTTCCTTTTTGCCACATACGGACTGAGTGCATATATCTATTCCTTAATGTTTCTGCTGTGAAGGTTGCAACGATGCATATTGGATGCTAATAATCAATCCAAAATACCATTTGTAGTCAGGCTAGGTATTTCCCGATATCAGGCAGTCAGCGGAAAATTCCATATTGTTGAGCTGAGCCTCCAACTAACTGTCTCTTCACTGATTTCTTTGAGTCCGGTGTCGGGGAGCAACTTCCATAAGGGGAAATAAGGTAACACCAAGGACCCGACGAAAGAAGCAAAAGAAACGACTAAACAAAAGCACACAAAGCACTAAGATCACACACAAGCAATATATTACAGCTACTCACAGCAATAATATGCATGCCTACCTAAGCACACAAATCTCGCGGAGACTCCGGTATTACGGTCTAACATGCTGTGGCGATGTGGACGAAAGGAAGTCAAGGTGTGGAAGGAGTTGGTGTAAACAAAGGTACACCAAACACGGCTTAACACTGGTTGCAGCTGGAAGGATACTGAGGCGAGGACGGACTTGATGATCGTGGATCGGGACACAGAGGTCACGACCACATCGTCATCAAGCGTACGAAAGAAACCGTACTTGTTCAGGGAACGGATAGCGATGAAAAGAAAGGCTTGCTGGCATTGCCCTTTTCTGATAACCAAGATCAGTAAGGGTTGCCAAGGCGGCTAGAGGGATGGCACGATCCGGGATAGAGACATGTCTATCACCGAATCATAGGGGTGGCTAAAGAGGATATATTGGTGTGGTACATGTGCATCAATCCTGCAAAGGATCAATACACCAAGCACCTAGGCATTACTCCGCTGGGACGAAGTTGACACCAACCACCAAGAAAAGATATGCAACTGGAGGGTACAGGTAGTGGATTGCCGCCTATACTCACCAGATCAATCGTTAGTGATAACTAGTCTATATGCATGCTATGCAGCAAACAAATGCAACAAACAAGTGCAGCAAACCAACTAGACTCTATACTACCGGTTCTAACGCTCGCACCTAGACTGCGCGTCCTATAGCCAAACCTGCTCTGATACCAACTCCTGTGGCACCCCGGCTCAGAGGAAACCGGAACGCCCCATATTCCAGTCCCAGGGACAAGTCCACTGGAATACGGCACTGTTGGCATAGAACAAATCAGCTCTTTATTGCTATAAATATGGTTACAAAGATTACATCAACACGGCGACACTACGCCTGCTCAAAATAGCTCTATGCTAACAGCGGATCGACCTGAGGAGGCGGAGTATCTCTCGGCAGCGGAACAGCGTCGGCGGTGATGGACTCCACTCCGCAGGGACTCTGGCTAGAACGCGTATCCTAGCTCGCGCAATCAACATCTTCGACAAACAAGCAGTCATGGCATGACCTGCAAACTGGCATGACACGCCAGGTGAGTACTTTGAATGTACTCGCAAGCTCACAACAAACATCAGCATTAAGGCAAGACAACATCACAGCAATCAAGATTAGGTTAAGATTTATTGTTACCGAAGGAATGGTTGAAATGAGCAATAACAGGCTACTCTTCCTGCATTCTGGTGACCAACTCATGATCACTCCAAGAACATCCAATGATCATCCTCGAGATCGTTACCAAGACTTGCCCATGGCATGATATCCGACTGTTACCATACTCAGATGAGTTCTCCCATCATTACTGTCATTATAACGGTTGATCTCCTATAGAGGTCTGGACGGGCTGTCCAATACCGTGGACACGGCTATTCGAATAGATTTAACACTCTGCAGAGGTTGTACACTTTACCCACACCACGGAACTCATGGCCTCGTGCTCCCATTCGGGTGGACCAACGACGTTCAGACGAAACCCGCCTGACCCGTGACTCTTCCATCGTACGACCGGCAATCATACTCCCTCTTGGAGTCAAGCCCTGGGTGGCCCTGTGTCCTCAAGACACCTGCCAGCGTCCTGGCCAAACAAACTGTCCCAAACGGGGACCTGGATCCAATAACTCAACTGGGCTCACAGGGTTATCGCCGCCTACCGAGCTAGGGTAGCGCGCGCACATAACCCTCCCTCTTTGGAGGTACCGGTGGAAGAGCACGCGATCAGACCAAGTCAAGGCCGTCCCATACCGGCAAATGTGGCTGCACGAATAAGCCCGGACAGGTGACTCTCGATCAACCAACTAAGTTCACTTATTACCAGGTTGTTTCATCAAGTTAACTTAGTTGGTCAAATTAGGCATCTTATCCTCGAACAATCTTTCTGTCATAGCTGACACTCCGGTATCATAGTAATCCAATAACCGGCATGCTTAGGCTACTGCTATTAGTTCATATCCACAAATGCCGGATGAAATCCCAAAATAATCATAGACGGTAATCTCAACATCATAACCTCAACGAGTGGGTAAACTACTAGTCAATAACAATCCGGTATTCAACATCTACTCATGCATGTCATAATCCAATCCATGCTACAGATAACATTCTTGCTATTAAAGTAATTAATTAAACTATGATATTGCATTGCAATTATGCAGATGAGGGTTGTGGCTTGCCTGGAGATGAAGGAGTCATCGGAATGAAGTGCGGAAATGTCGCGGGGACGAATGCCGGAAACAGTACTCTCTCGGAGGGCTGTTTACGGACAAGGGCAAAAGGGTCATTTCTGCTGTGTCAACACAGCATGAGAATGACACCATCGGAACGGGCTTGATGAGACGAAGAAGTGTGCGCTGGATTCACCTCGATCGGAGTTACGAGCAAAAAGTTATAAGGGTTTCTCTGCCAAGGACCTTTTTGTAAATATTTTATTTACTTCGGGGTCCCTGTCAGCTCGGCTGGTCGCGCACTTTACGGAAATACGTTTCCCAATGAAGGAAACGGAAACACAGCGGGCGCGTCCACTTATCTGAGCTGGCGGGTGCGGGGCCGGGCTCTGTGCAGCTGACCGGTGGGGTCGGGGCGATGCGGGGCCCGCCTGGCCAGCTGGACGGGCGTCGTCCTCTTCCTCTCGCTCGCCCGAGGAGCAGAGGGAGGAAGGCGGTGCCGGCGCTCGTCCGGCCGGCTCCGGCCACCTCTGGTGGAGCTCGGACCACCGGAGTGTTCTCCGAGGCGCGGCGCGGCGCATCCATCCATCCCACCCACGGACTCCAACGGCGACGGCAGAGATGGCGAGCTCGAGCACGGCGGACGACGGCGTCGGTCAGATTTGGGTGTGGCGCCATGAGTCGCCGGAGTCGAAGATGAAGTGCGGGGAGGAGTTACTAGCGTCTGGGTGTTATACTGGTGGTGGTGGTACAGAGGAAGAGGCTCGGCAGCGAGCTAATTTAGGAGGTGGAGGGCGGCGGCCATGGCGGTGAATCGGGGCAGGGAGGAGCTCTGCAGCTCGAATGAGGGATTGGGGAGGGGTAGTCGAGGATGGGGAGTGCGGTGGTGAGCTAGGGAGAGGCTCGGAAGGCCCTTATATAGGCGAGCGACGAGGAGGTCCGGGCACGACCACGGTGCCACGTGCACCGGCGTCCCGATGCTTTGGGAGCTCGCCTGGAGGGGAGGAGAAGCATCCGAGAGCTTCACGGAGGGCGGAGAGGGTTCAGGAGCGGCCGGGGAGGTTCAGGAGAGCTCGGGGCGACGGGACTCGTCGACGGCAGAAGCGGACAGGGAGCGGCGCGGCTGTGCACTGCGCAGGAAGAGACGGGAGAGGGGGGAGAGGGGTCCAGCGCGAGGGCGACGACGAAACGAAGCCGCTGGACATGAGGTGGTGTCGAACGAGCGAGGAAACGGACGAGGCCAAGGGTCCCATGCACAGAGCGCGCGATTTGGCAAGTCAAACACGTGGTCACCATGTGCATATGGTGCCATGGCCACGTACTTGGCACGAAATCTTGTCTGGTGTGTAGTCCCTCCAAACTACATTGCACCTGAGGTGATAGATCGACTATAAAAGCTCTGAGGTGAAGTGAGGGTTCACTGAAACTTTGCTGTATCAGACTTAATCATGATACAGTGATCAACAGAGATGATCTAGGAGCTAAATAAGTTGTCTGGGATGTTTAGATGAGGAAGGACCATAATCCTGTGGGTTTTGGAAGTAATAGGACCAATATACATCATGGTTGCTTTGCAACAGCACAAATTGGTCCAGAATCAAGATCATGATGGTGCACTCAAATGAAGAAGCCACTTGAGCTGAAATTTGGCAAGGCAGGGTTATTTGGACATATGAAGATGCTGTAAAAATTTCATACCAAATGGACAAGCCATAATGGTACTTGCTTCACAAGCATCCTCTCTGTCCAGAAACTTGCAAAATTTGCACAGGGCAATTGGATTACTGAATTGGGCCAAAACTTGGTGGAAGGAGTTGAAATGGATTTAAGAATGTCCTGGTAAATTTTCAGATTAAATTAAGCAATATAAAATATAGTTGCTTCACAACTGAAAAATATGACCAGAATCTAAGATTTGATGTTCTGCTCACATAGATGATTGTATAGGGTTGAAACTTGTGTAAGAGTCATTATTTGGGCAATTGGAGGTGCTTGCAAAATTTCAACTCATTTGGATACTCCTAGCTAGCACTTGCTTCACAAAGATTCTAGTTGCCCAGAAACTTTGGAAATTAGCCAAGAGAGATTTAATATCCAAATAAAGTTGAATTTTGGCATGTGGCAATGATATGGATAGGAAAGAATGCCCAAAAAGTTTGAGAGCAAGTAGGCCAATATAAAGGGTACTTGCTTCACAAACTGACAACTAGGGCAGAATCAAAAAAGGAATTTTGGTGGATTATTTTTGGACATGGCAAGGAATATTTTGACATATCTGGATAAGATATGTCCCAAAGGATTTATGAGAATTATTTGGGAATTTTGGGAATGATAGAAATATGAGTTGCTCCACAACTCAGAGTTGACAGGGTTATTCCTTTAATAGAAAAAGGAATATTCCCAAGAAAAGAATATTGGGATTGGTCCAAGATGGAAATGACAAGGTCTTGGGATGATTTTGAGGTTGGCAAGCCACTTGGGAGAGGAATCAAGGGTGATCTCTCCAGGTTTCAGGACTACTAAGCCACAGAAAAGCAAATCCAGACCAAAATAAAAAGAAAAAGAAATGGGCAAAATCCAGGTTGTCACACCAGGCGAGACCTTGAACAAGTACATACAGCGCTTCACGAACGTCCGTCTCAGGATCTCGAAGGCGTCCGACGAGGCCATCATCTCGGCATTCTCTGAACGCGTCCGGGACGTCAAGATGAAGGAGTAGCTCGCCATCAACGAAAACTTGTGCTCGGCCCTGGAGATGTTCAACTTGGCGAACAGATGCGCAAGGGCCGAGGAGCACTGCCTCTCCCTCCTGGAGATTTCTGAGGTAGACCCCAAGGACAAGAAGGCCACGGTTAAGGAGGCGAAGCGTAAGGGTCCCGCCGTACTTGAGGCTGAACCTGAGATTAAGCACGGTCGTGACCACGGCGAACCCTCCAGGGGCAACCCCCCGTTCTGCATCTTCCACAACGTACACAGCCACAACACCAACGACTGCCAAGAGCTCGGGGCCTTCCGTGATGGGCGCATTGATCGCCGCCCCGAGCGTGGTGAGCGGGGCTACGGTCGAGGAGGAGGCCGCGGCGGAGGCCGCTGGGACAACCGCGACCCCGTCAGGACTGGCACGACCAGCCTCTTGAGGACCGCTGGCGCGACGAGCCTCGCGATGGGTTCTAGCGTGACTAGCCTTGGGAGGCCCGTCCTCAGGGCAATGTTGTCCTCCCTCCGCTTCCGCCGCCGCCGAGGAGGAATGACGACAACCGGCAGGACGACGGGGCTGGGGGCTTCCAAGAACCTCGTGCTATCGCGTGCATCCTGGGTGGTGCGCAGGCCCTAGCCTCACAATGCATCTTCAAGTAGTTCGCTCATGAGGTGAACGCGGCCCTCCCGAGGCTCGAGGCCACGCGTCCCCTCATGTGGTCACAGTGCACCATCACTTTCGACTCCAAGGATCACCTCAAGTGCTCGGCCGCCGGAGGCGCACTTCCCATGCTCTGCACGCCCACCATCAGCAATGTCCTCGTCACCAAGACCCTCATTGATGGTGGCGCAGGGCTAAATGTCCTCTCCGTCGAGACATTCGAGACGCTCCAAGTGCCCTATGATCAGCTTTTGCCAACCAAGCCTTTCTAAAGGGTGACCGACGGCTCCAACATCCCCTTGGGGCAGATACGCCTATCTGGCACCTTCGGCAACCGCAACAACTACCACACCGAGCTCATCGACTTCGATGTCGCCCACATCGGCCTCCCATACAATGCCATCCTTGGATACCCGGCCCTTGCCAAGTTCATGGCGGCAACTCACCACGGCTACGATGTCCTCAAGATGCCAGGGAATGGCGGCAGCATCACGGTCGCATGTGATGAGAAGGATGTGGTGTGCTCCCTCGAGCGTGCCTACCAAGCCGCGATGGCTGACAACCCAGACGATGAGGGCGTCGTCCTGTTTTCTAAGATCGCACCCAAGAAGAAGAAGCAGCTCCTCCTCAAGAGTTGTCAGGGGGCTGGCGCACCTGCCGACGGTACTTCAGGCACCGCACCCGCTGCTGGGGCGCCCCTTCCTCCCGCATAAGAAGGTGCGCCCGGCGCCTCCCTCGGGACGGGCTTGGTGGCTCCTGTCTGGAGAGCCTCTGACATGACCAGGGCGACGAGGGAGGTGCTCGGGCACCAATTGGAGGCATGCTTCGATGTGCGCCCCCGCGAGCAAGGTGCACGTCCTGAGGTACCAGGTGCGCGAGTGTTCATCGTCAAGGCAATCGAGGAGCTTCAGGAGGCAAGGGCCATGCGCGGCGAGCGTCGCCCCGCACGGCCTCCCAGTGCAGTTGCGGCCCCTGATGTGGGCAGCGAGCTGCGTGTCTGTGTCAACATACCAGGCCTCAACAGGGCTGCTTCGCAGGACCTCTTCTGGCCGTCTCACATCGGCAGGAGTGGGAGCTACCGCTGCAGCTATGTCCGCATGCCGTTTGTCCTGCTGAACTTGGCCGCCTCATACCAGCGCTTCACGCAGAGTACCATGGTGGCTCACGAGGCCAGGCGCCAGGCGGTCCTATGAGAGGAACTGCCGGACCCTTGCAAGCCCGACGGGCCTCCGGAGCCGCCCGACTCGTGAGGAGCAATTTCTACAGCAAGCGTCTTCAGCTACCCCGACGCTCCTGCGTCGATGGTGCCAGGTGACTTTTTGGTTCGTTCAGATTGAGGGTGCCCCTCGGGCTGCATCATCCTCAGGCTGCTAGGGCCCGGCCCTACAGCTGTATCGTTTTTGCGCATGTATCAGAACTGGCCTTGCCTTTATAAATTTCCCAAGTATTTCAACAGCATGTCCAGTGCTTCGTCATCATGATGTTGCTGCGCCCTCGCAAACCCACCCGCGACCGCTTCATGATTAAGGACTGGCACGACGTCTGTGCTCAGGTCCGTCCCTGTAGCGTTGTCAAATCCAAGCGACCGAGCTCTGTCCCGCGGGCCAGCTCCCATGTGCGTCACCTCCCAGGATCCTTGGTGCCTTGTTCTCGCATGAGCTAATCGCGTGTGGGCGAGTAAGGGCGCATGGCCCGGTTCGTAAGAACGCAGTTCGGTGCTTCACCGTAGCGGGAGCCGTGCGCCGGGTGTTTTTCCGTGGGATTGTTGCATGAGAAGACTTCGCACGGCGTCTGTGCTCGGGTCCGTCCCTGCAGCATCGATAAAACCAATGGTTGAGCTCTCTCTGGTGGGCTGGCCCCGTTCACGTCACCTCCTGGGGTCATTGGTGTTCGGCCTTCTCATGCGATAACCTCCGGAGGGGCATTTGGTGCAGGACCCCCCCATCGCCCCACAGGTGTCATAAGCGTGCCCCGCGCCAGAAAAATCAGGCGCAACCCGCCTTGAGGTAGGGCCTCGTGAGTCCCGCGCTGGCTCACGAGTCCCCAGTTACACCTCCTCTAGTTCTGCCGTGCTAGCCACGCATACGAATGGGGCTATACATGCCCCAGAGTCTCCCCCCAAGGGAACTCCCACCCACATACCAGTGGAAGCCCCATGCTCCGCGCTAGCGGATGACATGGTCGAGGAGCGACTATGCCCACGCACCAGTGGAAGCCCCATGCTCCGTGCTAGCGGACGACACGGCCGAGGAGCGGCTATGCCCACGCTAAAGTGGAAGCACCATGCTCCGCGCTGGTGGATAAACAACTGAGGATGCCTTTGTGGCCACACCAACCTCAGGACAGCCTCTCGGCTCTTCGCCCAGTAACACCCCACAGCTTTCCCCTCGGGAGGTACGCGCGAGGGGGCTGGACACGGGGGTTGTGCCCAGGCCAGGCCTGGCACACGCCACCCTACCAGGTCCGGGTACCTAGTCTTCTCGCGCCCCTCCCAGGTGAAAGATGGCGAGGAAAGGTATGGGGGCTCTGGATTAACCTTGCCGTTACTTACGCCTCCTTCATGAGGGCTGCTCGCACATCAAGGGGGACCTCCTGAGCACCGTGACTCAGGGGCCTCACTAGTCACGTATCCCCTCACACCTTGGGGTCGTCCTGGCGATCCGGATGCCCCAACGGCGGTCGAGGTATGCGTGTGGCTGGGCCCTGCCGACGCAGAGCACAAAAGCAAACAAGAAGGAAACCAAGCACGAAAAGGAAATCGCAGAGCCCTAACAGTTATTACAAGCACAAGTGTTCCGCATATTCAAACATAAGTTTTGTGCCTCCACGAGGAACGGTAAATGTTGCAGGAATAAAACTAGGAAGAACGGCCACCACCGCCTTGGCCATCGCCCCTGCTCGCCCAGGTCGCCGGAAGCCCATCGCCGATGTCGCTGCCACCATCATCGCCGCTGCCACCTACCTCTGCTGCCAGAGCCTCGGGATCGGGGACGCAGAGGAACTTCTCCAGCAGCGCGTCCACGTGACCCTTCATGGCCTCCTCGGCAGCAGCATGGGACTCAGGAGCAATCGAACAGATCACCGTGCTGAAGTTGAAGCCAGGGTCCTGAAGGAAGAGCTGGCTAAAGACGTGCATCACGGCTGCGGAGAAGAGCGAGCAGCACTCCTCCTCGAGGATGGAGTCCACCTTGGTGGCAGCACCCTTGAGCGCCTCCGCGAGCTTGGGGAAGAGCCCCACGAGGCCATCCTTGGGGGTCGCCAGCGGCTCCTCATACCCTCCCCTGCAGATGGAGTGTAGTGCGTCGCGAGCCTTGAGCCCAAGGGAGAGGAAGGTGCCGCGTTCCGCGGCTGCCTTCTTCTCAGCAGCAGCAAGGGACTTCCCCCTGGCCTCCAATTGGGACGCCTGAGCATCAGCCACCACCTTCTTTAGTGTGGCTAGGCGGCTGCACTCCGCGGCCTGGTCGGCGGCCACCTGTTTCAGCTTGGCCTCTGCCTCAGCGCAGCGCTCTTCGGCGAACACAACATTGTCCAATGCTGTGTCACGAGCCTCGTTGGCTTCGGCGGCCTCCTTCATGCCTTCTGCGGTGGCGGCCTCGGCCCGGCCCCAGGCTGTCTTGGCAGACATGTCGGCCTGGAGCCACCCTGAGATAAGCCATAGGTGCTCCCTCACAAGGCACCTCTCCGCATCCTAAAGGTCGGCTCGGAGCTGACCCAGCGCGGCGTAGGCTTCGTCCAGGGCGCCTGGCCTGATGGGAGGGCCGCAGTCCGCCATCGCAAGGGCTTGGGAAGGAGGCGGCACCGGTGCGTTGGCTGGCACCATCACCAGGGAAGCAGTGGCGAGGACGGCTTGGGGCACCGGAGGCTCTGAGCCCCCCTCGGGCACGGCAAGGGCGGACGGCTCCGCGGCATGCCGGTGCACGGGAGCCGGCTCCTCCTGAGGCCGCATCACCACATGCTGGGGGCCTGCTCCGTCATGAGGGGATGCAAGACGGCCTCGTCCACCCGTGTCGGAGTCGTTACGGCTGCTGCGAGAGGTGGTGCCTCCTGAGCCCCGGCTCCCTTCTTCCTCTTCTTCACAGGGGAGCACTATGGGCATGATGCCAATCTATGATAAACAGAAGCAAGGTAAGGTACTTACTCGTCGGGAGTGATCCACATCCTCTTCTTCTCCTTGGCCGGGGCTGGGACACCCCCGCTTTTCCTTGGCGCGGCCTTGGTTGGGCTTGGGGAGTTGGCGGGGTGCTCTTTGGCCGGCCCCGACGCGGCCTTGCCGCCTGGCAAGGCAGAGGTGTCGCCCTGAGGGGACGTGACTTGCAGGACCGTGCCCGCTCCGGCGGCCGGAGGGGGTGCCACCCCGCTCTTCTTCGGGGTCAACTGGCCTGACCTTCCTAGGGTCCGGGAAGTGGCTCTGGACCTCATGAGGAATCCGGTGCAGCGTGGGGATTCCACAGCCGGGGGCTCATCGGCGTCGTCGTCGTCCGCAAAGCTGTGAAGGAGCTCGCTCTGAGACGGGGGGGAGATCTCCGCCACATTGTCCTCGGTCGCCTCCAAGTCCTCCTCGCCCTCTTCACCGACACTGGTGCCGAAGGACACCAGCACCGGGGAGTTTGGGCACTCAGGTGACGCGAGCCCCAGCTCATTCAAGATGGGCATTGCGGCGACCAATGCCTCCCTATCGGCACGGCGGTACAGCGGGGCGTAGGCCTCCAGAAGCCACCTAGCTCACCCTCGAGCAGGGTGTTCATGGCCTTGTCCAGCTCCTCACCCGTCAAGCTCCCCGAGCGCAGCCTGATGTCATCTGCCGCGCCCTGGAATTCCCACATGGGGCGCATGTGCGATTGGAGCGGAGCAAGACGCTGTGTCAGGAACTCCTTCACGAGCATGCCCCCCGTCAGCGCCAGGGCATCCATGTCTGAGGTCATCTTCCTAAGGACAGGCGCCGCCCTGGGGTCGGAGAACTTCTCGTGGCTCCACCTCTCGAGCCGTTCGGGTAGCATAGTCGGCAGCTCCAGCCACTCGTTGAGGCCCATGGTGTCCATGAAAACCCAGCGCCGCCGGAAGCTTTCCACCTTCTTCCTAGCCCTCTTGAGCATGTTGTTCTTGTGGACCGCAACAAAGGACACGCAGCCGGAGCGCTGGGTCGGATCGTGCAGCCACAGGGAGAAGAAGTGCCAGAGGAGTGGTATGGAGGGCCTCACGCCCACGAATGCCTTGCAATAGAAGGCAAAGATGGACAAGAGGAGGATGGAGTTGGGCTAAAAATGTAGGGCCTGGATCTGGTAATGATTGAGGATGGAGACCAAAAACTCGGAGAGACGGGGTATGAGCCCCGCGAAGATGTGTGGAGGAAGAAGGCATAAACCGTCCGAGCCAGAGTTCGTTGCTCAACAGAGCTGGCCAGGATCATGGTCTCCTTCCACTCATTCTCGTCGCTCACCGTGTACGAGAGTACGAGGGCGAGGTGCCCCTCCTCGGTGATGGAGGACGCGTTGAGTGTCGACGCAGGAAAGGGAGAAGAGCTTGCAGCTTGCGCCGCGGGCTTCGACTTCTTGGGGGCCATATGAGAGGCCATCGGTGCTAGAGTTGGAGGAGGAAAAGGGGAAGCCGAGCTTGCTCGGATCTGGAGAGGTGCTTGGAGGAGGAAGGGGGATCTGAGGCAAGGTGAGGAGGAGTAATGATGGACTGGCGGTGCGAGCCAGCCTTTTGTCAGTCCAGACAGTTGCCGAGGCGACGTGGGAAGGCAGAAGGCATCCGCGTCCTGTCAAGCGCCACGCGTCAACCTGGCCCACAGGCGATTGGGGCCCGCGACGCATCACCCTTTCCCCTTGGCTTCGCCTCGAAGCCAGCTCGAGCGCGCCTTGGGCCTCGGGGCTACTATCGATGTTCTGGGAACCAGGGTACCCAGACTTGCCTACCTGCGGCCCACGGCATGGCTCCCTCGATGGCCTGGTACGGCCCACCTCCAAGACCACCAATACAAGACCCTCGTGAGGGGCCAGGCCTCGCGAGGAGGACGACACCAAGACCTCCCGAGGGAGCGGCCACCCCAAGCGGCCTCCCGAGGAGCGGAGATTTCTATGCAGGTACCCAGCCTCACGAGGTTGCGATGATGCGAGCCATGACGACCAAGGCCAGGCGGGCGCCAGCGGGCATAGAGGAGGCAGTTTCCTCTTTGGTGCTAAGGAGGCATGGACAGGCATGGGTTCACGAGGAATCCCCCAAAGGTTTCCATTTTGGTGCTACAAGACCAGGACCACAGGCTTGGCAAGGCGAAGGTCATCACCGATCCCACCGCTGCGTCACGACCAGAAGCTTTGAAGGAGAAGACCACCTTTTGTCAGGATAGGATGTACTACTTGTCCCCTTTCAAATTGGCCGTTGTGGTATCCCTTCCCGCCTACGTTTTGGGGGAAGAGGACCATGGCCACTATAAATATTGGTTAACCACCACCATAAAAGGGGTCGACTCATTCTCACCCCCGAGCCCCCGCGAGGTTGTTCATCCTCTGTACTAGTTCATCCTCAGCCCCTCGTGAGGCCAATCCACCACAAAGCAGGAGTAGGGTATTACGCCGCAAGGTGGCCCGAACCTGGGTAAACTGTCGTGTTCCTCTTCTTCCTTGTTCACAGAAGTTCGGCCAGGCTAGGCTATGGGGCGACGAGTTGGCAGGCTTGAGAGGTTGAGTTCTTCGCACACGCCCCAGAGTTCGAACCTTCTTGGGTCTGCGGAGCCCTAAATCCGACAGGCATGACTAGCCTCGTGAGGTCCGTCCTCAGGGCAATGTCGGCCTCCCTCCGCTGCCGCTGCCGCCAAGGAGAAACGACGACAACCAACAAGATGATGGGGCTGGGGGCTTCCAGGAGCCTCGTGCCATCGCCTACATCCTGGGTGGAGCTCAGGCCCAAGCCTCACATTGGATCTTCAAGCAGTTCGCTCGTGAGGTGAACGCGGCCCTCAGGTGGTCAATGCACGCCATCACTTGCGACTCCATGGACCGGCTCAAGTGCTCGGCCACCGCTGGCGCCCTTCCCATTTTGTGCACGCCCACCATCAGCAACGTCCTCGTTACCAAGACTCTCATCGATGGTGGCGTGGGGCTCAATGTCCTCTCTATCGAGACATTCAAGACACTCCATGTGCCTTATGATCAGCTTCTGCAGACCAAGCCCTTCTCAGGAGTCACCGATGGCTCCACCGTCCCCCTGGGGTAGATACGCCTACCAGTCACCTTCGGCAAGCGCGACAACTACCTCACCGAGTTCATCGACTTCGACGTCGCCTACACCGGCCTCCCGTAGAACGCCATCCTTGGGTTTCTAGCCCTCGCCAAGTTCATGGAAGCAACTCACCATGGTTACAACGTCCTCAAGATGCCAGGGAGCAGCAGCATCATCACGGTCACCTACAATGAGAAGGATGCGGTGTGCTCCCTCGAGCGTGCCTACCAAGCCGTAGCGGCCGACAACCCGGACGAAGAGAGCGTCGTCCCACCATCAGAGACCACCCGCAAGAAGAAGCAACTCCTTCCCAAGGGCCGTCAGGAGCTTGGAGCACCCGCTGGCGGTGCCTCGGGCTCCGCGCCCGCTGCTGGGGCACCCTTTCCTCTCACATAGGAAGGCGTGCCCGGCACCCCCCTCAGGATGGGCTAGGGGGCTCTCGTCTAGAGGGCCTCTGACCTGAACGGCGCAACGAGGGAGGTGTTTGGCCTCCACTTGGAGGCGTGCTTTAGTGCATGCCCCTACGAAAAAGGCGCAAGGCGCGAGGTGCCAGGTGCGCGAGAGTTCATCACCAAGGCGATCCAGGAGCTCCAGGAGGCAAGGGCCATGCGCGGCGAGCGCCGCCCCGCACGGTCTCCCGGTGCAGCCGCGCCCCCCGATGTGGGTGGCGAGCTGCGTGTCTGGGTCAACGTCCCAGGCCTCAACAGGGCCGCGTCGCAGGACCTCTTCTGGCCGTCCCATGTCGACCGGAGTGGGGGCTACCCCTGCAAATACGTTCGCATGCCGTTCGGCCTGCTGAACATCGGCGCCTCGTACCAGTGGTTCGCGTAGCGTGCAATGGTGTCTCACGAGGCCAGGTGCCGGGCGGTCATGTCGGAGGATGTCCTGGGTCCGTGCAAGCCCCCCAGGCCTCGTGAGCCCCCAGGGCCACAGGAGTCAGCCGGCTCATGAGGTACGATCTTCATGGCGCGCGTCTTCTGCTACCTCGAGGTTCCTACAACACTGGTACCAGGTGACTTTTTGGTTTGCTCAGTTGAGGGTGCCCCTCGGGCCGCATTGTCCTCGATCTGTGAGGTACCGCTTCCCCCGGTTATATTGTCTCAATTCATGTACCCTGAATCGGTTATGTTTTCACGAGCTTCTTTTGTTGTTAACCTTGCGTCTGGATATGCATTGCCTCTGGAGTCACCTCTGCGAGCCCCGCGCATTGGCAGCTCTCCCCTTGAATGTCCCATGCTAGGGGGCTACCGGCACGGTACCTGTGCTTGGGTCCATACCTGCAGCGCTGATAAATCTAAGAGACTGAGCTCTAGCTCTTGGGCTGCCCCCGTGTACGTCACCTCACCAGGTCCTTAGTGCCTTCGTCTTCTCACGGAACAATCACAAGCAGACCAGCAAGCACGCGTTGCCCCATGTGTTTCGTGACTAACTAACCCGCAGGGGCCTCAGGAGACAAGACATGGCGATTACGACACTCCAGCTTCGGCATTTCGCAAAGGCTAAGTGAAAGTTGCCATAAACTCCGTGTAATGACGGGTATGGCCTTTACCGAGCGCCTCTGCAAGGCGGGCCATTTTTCTTTTTGCGCAAATCACTTGCACGCTAAAAGGGGGGCCCCTGAGCATCGCGCCTCAGGAGCTCCTACTGGCTCTTGAGCCCTCACCCCCTGGGCTTGAACACAGCATCGCGACCAGGCATACCAGCGGTGGCTGAGCTCCGCTCCAGGGCTGGGCCCTGAGGACGTAGAGCATTATGATGAGCAAAGGGAGGGGAATCGCCAGTCTCGCGGGGGAACGCAGGGAAAAGGGCATAACCCATCGGTGCTAGCATTCGCTCGACCGCTTTCTAGAATATGATAGGCATCAGTTCCCTCACGCGCCTCTAGTGGGGGCTTATTACAATCCATTGCAGAATAGGGGACATGCACAAGGTCGGGAGCTCCAGGAAAGCTTGCCTCCGCGGCGAAGGAATCACCGTGGAACACAACCTCGCCAACTAAGTTATCCTGCGCACACCAGCATGAGCTCCGCCGCTAACGCTTCATCCTTTCACGACCTCACTCAGGCAAGGGAACCCCTTTTTTTAATCTTTCAATAGTCGCTTGAGCGTTAAGGGGGACCTCCTGAGCATCGCGCATCAGGGGCTCTTACCGGACCTCGGGTCGCTCACCTCCTGGCCTTGCACACGGCATCGCGACCTGGCATACCAGCGACGGGTAAAGCCCATCTAGGGACTGGGTCCCGCCGATGCAGAGCAACACGCTGTCGCGAGATCAAAAAGGGGACCAATGCAGAAATGAGGAACATGAGTACAACCGAAAGCGTGAGCAGAAAACGTTAAAATAAAGGCGCAAGTGCTGTGGTTCTTACAGGCCCCCTCTGGGCCCTTCATGGTTCTGATACAGGGAGTGAAGCAGAAGAAAAGACCGACGAGGGCCGCTGCTCAGGAGGTGCAGGCTCTGGCGTCGCATCCTCCTCCCAGGCCTGGGCGCGGTGGCTCGGTGTAGTCGTCGTCGCTAGAACTTTCTCCGGGGGAGGTACCACCGCTGCTGGAGGTGTCGCAGACAAGGCCAAGGGCAAGTTCACCGCCAAGGGCCTCGCCACCTCGTCTGCTAGGAGTATGGTCTCCACCGCGGTCGCCGCCCCTGGGGTAGCACTCGAGGCATTCGCCGTCTTCTCCGAAGACCTTGAAGAAGAGCATCGACGCCCCATCATACTTGAAGTGGAGGGCGTGCCTCCCCTCCGAGTTGCAGGCCCGGGCGATCGCTCCCCATCCCCGGGTCATGAAGACATCATCGGAGGGGGTGGCCTCGACCTCCGCCTCTGAAGCTTGGCCGTAGCAGCCGTCGTGCTGAAGCCACAACTTGACGAGCCCCCTCACTGGAAGCTCCTCCGCCAGGGATCGTGGGAATCGGATCCAGGTGCGCGGTGGCATTGCCGCCCACACCACAAACTCGCGGGCTGTGCCTCCGGCATGGGCCAGTGGGTGAAGTGGTCATGCGGCCGTCGCTTGTTCCCCTTCTTGGCTTCCCCCTCCGTGGCTTTCGCGGCTGCTCCCATGCGCAAGGCTCTGCATGCGAATGCCTGCGCCGACGGGGAATCCCAGCGGGGCATGCTCGCACCAGGGTAAGATGGCTGCGGGCGCTACGGTGGCCTTGCGAGGGCGGTCGCGTCTTTTCTTCGGCGGGAGCAGCTCCAGCTCCTCCCTTGGGGCTTTGCCTTTCTCTTCGGCCGAGAACCTCCTCACTAGCGCCATTATCACTTCGGCAAGGTGGCAGCATGATGGAGATGAAGCAGGAGCAAGAAGCAAGAAGATGAAGACGGGCTGGGGGCTCCGCCTCTCTCGTCGTCTTATAGGAAGTCGAAGGCCAACCGGCGCCCCTCCATGTTCCGGGCAATGATGGCCGTGCTACACGCACCAGGCAGTTGTCAAGTCGGGGCAGTTACCGAGGCAGCATGGGGAAGTGGAGGCGCCCACGTCCCGACAAGCGCCACGCGTCAAGCCTGGCCCGCAGGCGGTTTGGGGCCCACGACACTTCGCCCTTGCCCTTCGGCTTTGCCTCGAAGCCAGCCCGAGCGCGCCTTGGGCCCGGGGGCTACTGTCGGCGTTCCTAGAACCAGGGTACCCAGAATTGCCTGCCTGCGGCCCATGGCGTGGCTCCTTCGACGGCCTGGTATGGCCCATCTTCAAGACTATCTAGACAAGACCCTCGCGAGGGCCCCCTGGCCTCGCGAGGCGAACGACACCAAGACCTCCAGAGGGGGCGGCCTCCTTAGGCTGCCTCCCAAGGAGTGAAGTTTCCTATGCAAGTGCCCAGCCTCACTAGGCTATGATGACGTGAGCCATGACTACCAAGGCCAGGTGGGCACCAGTGGGCGCAGAGGAGACAGTTTCCCTTTCGGTGCTAACGGAGCAAGGACAGGCGTGGGTTCCCAAGGAGCCCTCCAAAGGTTTCCATTCCGGTGCCACAAGACCAAGACCACGAGCTCGGCAGGACAGAGGTCATCACCGAGCCCACTGCTGCGTCACGACAAGAAGCTTTGCAGGAGAAGACCACCTTTTGTCAGGATAGGTTGTACCTCTTGTCCCCTTTCAAATTGGCCATTATGGTATCCCTTCCCACCTAAGTTTCCAGGGAAGAGGACCGAGGCCACTATAAATATAGGTTAGCCACCACCGTAGAAGAGGTCGACTCATTCTCACCCCCCCGAGCCCTCGCGAGGCAGCTCATACACTATACCAGTTCATCCTCATCCTCCTCGTGAGGCCAATCCACCACAAAGCAGGAGTACGGTTTTACACCGCAAGGTGGCCCGAACCTGGGTAAAGTACTTTGTTCATCTTCTTCCCCGCTTGACCGTGAATCCGGTTAGGCTAGGCTATAGGGCGACGAGCTCGAGGCTTGAGAGGTTGAGATCTTCGCACATGCCCTAGAGTTCGAACCTTCTTGGGTCTATGGAGCTCTGAATCCGACACATCCCTCCTCGTCTTTAAAGATTTGCAGCCTAGTAGGGCTGAGAAAAGCAAGTAGGCCTGGGTTGGGTATTGTCCAAAAAAATAGAATTGGGCTAGCCATTTTCAGAAAGAAAAAAGATATCAATTGGGCTCTTCATGTGCTTAAATAAAAGCTTGGGCTAGATGAGCCACAACCCCCGCACAGCGCAGTTGATACCCTGATCCGTCTCTACAACTAGGCAAGCTGCTGGGTCCCTGTTGTTACAATATTTCTCTCTTTAATAAAGGAAATGGCAAACCATTTGCCTTGTTTCAAAGAAAATATGACAGTCACAGCCGAGTTGAAAAGGGCAACAACATCTAACTCAAGCTTACAAATGGTACAAAAGCCCAAGGATTAATTGTTCATCAAATTTAGACAAAACCCAGATTGAACACGGCAATAACATCTAACCCAACCACTATTTTTGGCAGTCACAAACAAATGGATCGGTCTGATCCATAAAATCAACATCCTGTGCCAAAATTTTTAATGGAACATGACCACAAGTTGTTGTAAATACAAGCCGAGCACGTTCAGAAGCCCATTTGTCCACTTGAAACTTCTTTTTTTGTTGTTCAACATATCCGTCCGTGAGAAATTTCTTGTTGAAAAACTTAAGCCTCATGGACAATAGTAATCTTGCATTCAATAGGAAGAATGTGACAAAGCTTCTGTTTGCCTGGTTGGATGTATATCCTTCCATCGTTATTGTCCACAAATGAATGTCATGAGAACTGAGAAAATCCCGGTGCTTATTACGCCACCGATTGGTTATATGTTTTTCTCCATATGTTAGTGCCTAAGTAGACATGAAGATTGAAAACAGTTAAGGTCTAAAAAAAGAGTATGTCGAAAGAGCGACAGCTGAACGGTTAATTCTAGTACAATATATACGGGCTTTCAATGTGCATGAAATCATGACCTTTATATACAAATTCTCCAGACATGGTAAGCATCGCAGCAAGCCAATAATTAAGTTCAGATCATAACTAAACATTCCAATATATAAGATCATGACAGAATCCAGCACCAGTGATAGGCTTTCCATGGACGAACTCTTCATTGAGCATATAACATAATATTAGTACCCAAAGTGTACTCCAAGATGATATAAAACTTATGCGCACAAATGAAAAATGCAGCTTATGATTACAAATGTGTAGATGATAATATACGGTACCTGAATAAGTGTGGAGCCAAACACCAACTTGTGATAATTAAACGGATCACGAATTACACCCAACGTCTCCAGTTTAGTGCAGAGATGACATTTATTTGCGAAGGTATATGACAATAATGAAGGAGCAACCTTTGAACTGAAGGGGCATCTTCGATGATGAGCTGCTGTCCTTCAAAACAAATTCCAGTGCTTTTAAGGTGAGGCGACTTTATTTGGAGACATTTGATACCAATTTCTATTCCCAAAACAATCAGCAAGCGCTCTAGGGAAGGGCAACTGGAGTGGATGATGCTGTGAAGTGAGGCCTACGAAAGATAAACCACCACGAGTGAAAGTTTTTTAGCAGTAGGAGGCAAAGCATTTGTACCAGATTGTCTGGTAGATGGCACCGGGCGAAGGTGGCGGTGTGGAGAGAGGAGGAAAATCACAAGATGGACAACGGTGGCGTGGGCACAAATTCTTGGTGTTCGGTTCATGGTAGAACTCAAACTGCTGGAGTTTTTGGAATTTAGGGGATGTCAGCCAAGCGTCCACCATGCAGGGTATGGACAACAGGTAGCGTGTCGGGATGCAGAGGCATTGAACGGAGCCCTGGTAGGAGGAGATGATGGCTCTGAGGAGTTCAAAATCAGGAATGACAGATAGCTGACGACAGTCGAGATTAAGGGGCGTAGCGCGCCATAGAGGGCGCCACTGAGTTGAGAGGACTTGGGTGCGGCAGCAATCCTTGGTGGGGAGAAGCGAGATGATCTCCCCAAGGATGGCGTCCGGGAGATCGCTGATGTGGTCCACCCGAGATTCTACGGGTTCCTCAGATCCGAGGGGTGGGGGCTCGTCGATTCTCCCCGCGCTGCCTAGTGCGGGATCGACAACCAGCATCGCCGCTGGCGGGAGCCTCATCTTCTTGGCGCTGGGGCCAGCCGACTCCATTTTCCTTGCGGACGTCGCGTCAAGCTCACGGGTTTGAGCAGAGCAGCCAGAGATGAGCCTAGTGGCAGTGCGAGTGGGGAAGAAGGAGGGCTGGGGTTTTCTGTAGGAGCGAGGAAGAAGAGGAGCAGGCATTTTCTGTACGAGTGAGGAAGAAGGTGAGCAGGGGTTTTCTGTACGAGTGAGGAAGATGGGGAGCGGGGGGAATTGGGGGGTGACGGAAGTGGGAGAGTCCAGCGAGCTGCAGTATAAGTGGAGGCAAGGAGGAAGGAGGGTTTTTCTGGGATCGCTCATCTTCAAGAAATATGGGCTTTTCCTCCCAAGAAACAATAACACATGGGCTTTAAGATGGATAGGCTTTTGTATTGGCCTAGTCGGTTGCCCGTGTTTTGTACTGGACGGTCTTAACACTAGAGGCAGCCCATTAGAGACACTCTCCAGCTCTCCAGCTTATTTCCCATTCGAAAGAAAAAAAAGAGACGCCCTCCAGCTTATCGCTCCTCATCGGTACCCTTTTTCAACTTTAAAAATAATTATGGCTCCTTCTCGGGCCCGCTTACCATCCACCAAATTAGAAGATGCAGTACTGAATGCAGATACTCACACTGGTCGTAGCGCGGCAAAATGAGGTGTCAAATGAGGTGCCAACATTCACATTAAACTAAGCTTCAGAAGATACGGTATGCATACTAACACTCACAAGCACAAAAGTTCAGCATGTTTATGGATCTCAGTGATTCACCATACTGTAACCAAGACAAAGCTGTGAGAAGGTGCAGAAATAAAGAAAAATGATCGAAGCTTCTCTGAGAAAAGGGCTTCCCTGCGCATGCATTAATTTCCTGGGCATGCATGTTTCTTCTCAATGTTGGGAGCACTTTGAGCATGTTGGCAACTCCACAGCTAGCTGCTTGTTTGCTCCTCCACTACTCGCCGGCCATGTCGTATCTGACTCTAGACTCTTTTATCTTGCGGTGACATTGCGGCTGCACTACTTGTTTGCTCGTCCAAACATGACAGGCTCATTCCACACTGCAATCAGCAAGTCAACGTATGAATAAGCTTATTTCATCTTTCGCTGGTCATTGTACCTAGTTACGAATATAGGAATACCTGGAGCAACATGAGGTTAGCTGATAGCAGGTAGATGCAACCATATAACTTTGTGCGGTTCTACAAAAATTGAGGTTTGTATCCCTTCCCCTTCTTACGAGAATTCTTCTTGAAGTTGGTACAATGTGACGGCTTGTTCTTTGCATCAAACTTGCCTTTCCCCTGAGATTTGTTCTTGTTGTTTTTGGGCTTGTTGGGACGGAAGTTCTTCTCGTGTACCATGTGGGCACTAGAAGCTCCCTCAGCGACTCGAGCACGTGTGTCTTTTGCTTTCGCCTTCTCTTCAAAATCAAGAGTGCTAAAGAGATCCGAAATGGAAAACTCATGTCTCTTGTGTTTCAGAGAAGTAGAAAAATTGTTCCACGAAGGTGGAAGCTTGGCAATGATTGTCCCAGCGACAAATTTGTCCGGCAACACACACTTAAAGTAATCAAGTTCCTTAACGAGTGACTATATATCATGAGCCTGCTGAACAAGATAGTGCTCATCATTCATCTTGTAGTCACATAATTGCTCTGTGACGTACAACTCGCTGCCAGCGTCCGAGGCCCCAAACGTGGCCTCGAGCGCAGCCCACATGTCTTTGTTGCTGTCAAACGACATATATGAATCCACAATGGAATCATCAAGAACACTTAGAAGGGCGCCTTTGAAGAGGGTATCCATTTTCTCAAAAGCTTCCGGTTGTGCCGGATTAAGATCGCCCCTGAGGCTTGCCCTTAGTGGCGTCATAGCATTACATGATCTGAAACCACTAAACTGCTCTCATGCACCACCTTTTGTATTGCACCCCCTTAAAGGTAGGTGGCTTCAAAAGCACAGCAAAACCACTCGGAGTAAATTGCCTATAATCAGGATTTTGAATTGGATTGTTGAATATACAAGCAAATTACTATGAGATTTAATCCGAATAAACAGTAAATAGATCATGACCACAATTGCAAATATCAAAGTAATGATGCGGACTAAACCATGAGGACAGAATCACATACAGTGCAGCGGGAGCAGAACCGCTGTGGTTTATGTTGTCACTCATGTCATTGATGAAGAGGTTGCCGAGGTCTGTGTCGAGCCCCTTTCTGGGATTAAATCTCAGAAAAGGCCCTAAGTCACACCAGCCCCAAGATCAACACAACTGGTGGACTTCCTTGATATAGATAACCAGTACAAATAATATTACACTTGGTTGAGTCTGAAGGCTCAACAAAGTTATTACAAACTCAGCAAATATATGGCAGTGGCGGAATATGACAATGGTGTGGTGGTGATACATCTCTGATACAATAACATAAAGCCAAGCGTCAGAGTGAGGCTTGACTATTTTATTGGTGTAGCAGAAGCTCAGCGGATGATACATGTGGTAGACTCCTATCTCACAGGTGACTGATTGGGACTCCTCTAAGCGTCGGGCTCGCTAGCGCAATCCTTCTCCACAAGCTCGTCCTCCTCCAAGTCTGGCCAAGTAAATAGCCAGGGACAAGCCAGTGAGTACGTTGGAATGTACTCGCAAACATTTTGAACAGAAGATATAATGGATGCACATGCTCATGTAGGAACATAATGACATGCTCATGCTGACTAAAATCCTGGTCATGACATAATTATAAAATAATGCGGGAGTAAATAAAACATGTTAGCCATAACCAGTCTGCTAAGAAAAAAGTAAAAGCAAGCGAATGCCACGGGTAGTCTAGCCGGCCCAAGTGACATTCAGAAAAAAAAAGAGAAATGCCGGTCGGGTGTCTACAAGAGTAGTGGCGAGATAAACCGCCTATTAACTCGAGAGACGCCACGAGAGGTCTTGAAAAGAAATGCCTGTTGGGCGTCAAGTGATGCCACGGTTGGACTTGAAGAGAAATGCCAATCGGGTGTCCACAAGAGTAGTGTCGAGATGAACCGCCTGTTAACTCGAGAGACGCCACGAGAGGTCTTGAAAATAATAGTTGAGTGCCCGGGGTAGTCTAGCCAGCCCTTGAGACACTCAGGAAGGAAATAAATTAAGAGAAACGGGTTAGTCCTCAATATAGCCATAATAATATTTATTAAGCATAAAAAAAATTAGGGTAGCAACAGGGTATCAACAATTATACTGCAAAAATGAGTCAGACATTTTTTTTTCTTATTTCCTCCGGAGACCGATACCGGGACCGACACTTGACCCACCCAGCTACGCCCTTTGACCGAGGACACGGCTATTTGAATACTTTTAACTCTGCAGAGGGTGTACTCTTTACCCACAAGTAAAGTATTTCTTTAGTCAGTACCGTGACACTGACTAATTCCCATTACTGTCTTTGGGTTGAAAACACACCTGACCAGTACACACCAGAATAACTCTCCGGATGCCAGGAATCACCCAAAGCATCGTTCAAGAAAAACTCTGAGACGAAGAGACCAACGTCCTGCATGGGATCACTATTAATACGCGCGGATTACAAGGGGTGCTCCCCTCTCAGTCACAACCGGTAACACCCATGCCCCCTGACCCGATGACAGGATTTAGTCCAAGGCCTTTGGAAACCCTCATCGTGGCCCTCTGTACGGTGTGTACCTAGACAGGGGTTAACAACTTACTCAGTCGTACCTTCCTTGTGAAAAG
Source organism: Thinopyrum elongatum (assembly GCA_011799875.1). Taxonomy (NCBI): domain Eukaryota; kingdom Viridiplantae; phylum Streptophyta; class Magnoliopsida; order Poales; family Poaceae; genus Thinopyrum; species Thinopyrum elongatum. Next base: position 305,267,455 of record CM022302.1, on the reverse strand, counting down.
ACTCGTGGCGGCACGGTATCCAGCTAGGTGTAGCGGAACAAGACTCGATCTAGGCCGACTCAGGAGGTGTTAATTAATATCACCGGAATAATCCACTTAAGTCACATGACACCACCGTGTCAAACCAAGAATGGCCTGTGCCCACCGGCACGTCCAAAGCAGGAGACACTCTCCCGTATTTCCACAACTTTACCGTGTCAGAAGAATCTCTTGCTTGAGTGATGTGCAAGTTATGAGCAAAAGAGATATGACCATGCATGCAAGTGCTAGTGACATACTACACATACGATGCAATATCAACCGATGCAACATGCAAAAGCAAATGCAATCACCATATCCCAAGTTCAATAATGCTTGCCTTGTCCAAAGTAGTCAGGTGAAAACCCTTCAAAATTCTCGGCATAGTTTCCCTCTTCTTTTTCTGAAAATTCAAAATCAACTCAAATTAAAATTTTTGGCAACAGTACAAAAAGTTGTCCCAAATCATTTTTAAATAAATACTAAAAAAACTAGAGAGAAAAATAAGAATTTCAAAAAAAAGTTCAACTCAAACGGAGTTGTGGTTTAAAAGTTATTAAACTTTCAAAACCAGGGGCTTTTCTGTAAAACAGCAGTCCCTGCACAGTTTAAACAGAAAACGTTTCGGTCGAAATACACTTCTCAGCGGAGAAGGCGTAAAAGGCAGAGTACATCTTCGTTTCAAACGAGGAAAAAGAAAAAAGACCGCGCGGGGTGGGGGCCCACCGTCAAGTTCAAATTTGAACCCGATCACGCGCCAGACAGGGAGGCGACGGCGGTCGCCGGCGGTGATCGCCGGGATTTTGCAGGGCGGCGATGGTCGAAAGATGACCAGGGCGGAGTGCCGCGTCGGAGGGAGGTGGTGGTGGTCGCCGGAGAGCACCTGAACGCCGGCGGGGTCGACTGCGGCGGACGGGGCTCGGGTGGTTTTAGGACTCGCCGGAGAGGGCTCGGGCAATGAAATTGGAGCGCGGGATTAATGAGTTGGTGGATGAGATGGCTACTGATGAAGTTTGAGCCGTGGTGGTGGCGTAACGGCGTTGAACCGAATGGGGACAGAGGCGGCGGAGCGGTGACCGGAGAGGATGGAGGAGACCTCCGCCAGGTCAGGGAAGTGGCATAGGGGCGATTAGGAGGTGGTGGAGGTGATGGGTGAGGAGAACGGAACTCAGGAGGGCCTTTTATAGGCGATCCGAGGCGGCCTGGCGAGGTTCGGATCACGCCGGAGTTACGGTGGTCGGCGAGGTAGGTTTGGGCGGTGGCCGTGGTCGGTGAGTGTCAGTGAGAGTGGTGAGAGCTGACCGAAATGCCAGCGCAGATGAGCTCGACTTCTAGTGCCTTATCCATGGTGTGGCCATCATGCGGCCATGGCGGACGCCGCGCAGCTCTGGCGATTGGCAGTGGGCCTGGGCGGCGTGGTCGGCGTAGAGAAGGTGTGGAGAGGATGCCACGTGGAGGGAGATTAGGTGGGGGAGGTCAGCGAGAGAAGTGAAGATGGCGGGTGCCGTGTGGATCAGCTCGGCCCGCCGTGGATGAGCACGGTGACAGGTGCACCAGCCTGCCACCGGCCAGTTGACTGAGGAGTACTGACGAGGGAGAACTCATGGAGATGCATTGATGGCCAGGGGAGGTGATACCGTGCGGGCAAGGGGAAAGGAAGAAGTGCACGGCACCGGTCGCCTCTGTCGTCTGAATCCGAATTCAGTTAACTGAATTTGTTTCAGTTATGAACAGTGCACTGATACTCATATAATCCTATGACAGAGAGTGCTAGAGATTTTTAGAATTTGTGGCAATTTTTGTGGTGATGTGTTGATACATATGAGAGGGTCTGGCAAAGTTTGGGAACTTTTGGAGTATTTAAAAATATGTTTGGATCAGAAATATTGAATCTGGTCCAAATTTGAATTGAGTGGAATTTGAAAATTTTGAACTGTGGTACCCCATGTCTTTGGAGAAATGGGTTGTGGGTACCATATATTTGTTGGGATAATTTTGGTGGAGGTAGAAACCTTTTGGAAATTGTGGTTCCTTTGTAAACCAAAGAAATGATGGATAATATGAATTCCAACTTTGGAATTTATTTGGATTGTGAAAAATATTTCTGTGGGGTAGGAGAGAGTTGGATTATGTCCTAGATGAAGTGAGTGACTTGTGGGATAAAGTTGGAATGGAAGAAAATTGTTGGATGGGTTTAGTAGGGCTAAAAGGGAGGTGAAGAGGTTCTCTCCTATGAAAATTTATTATCCTCAAAACTTTTCTTCCTAAAACTAAAGTGTTTGAAAACCCCAAAATAATTATCCTTATAATTTTAAACTCTTCAACCAGAATATTTAGAGAAGATTGGAACCCAAATAAAATTTGAAAAGGTTTTCAAATTGAAGAAAGGTGATATGAAAAAAAATGATTTTCAAAACTTTTATTTTTAAGGGAAAGATTTCAAATATTCAGAAAAATATTTTTGGGGCGTTACAACACCTACCCCCCTAAGAAAAATCTCGTCCCTGATATTTCAGCTGTCCCTTAAACAGGTATAGGTATTCAGTCCTCAGATGATCCTCTCTTTCCCATGTTGCTTCTTCCTCGGTGTGATTACTCCATTGAACCTTGAAAAATTTTATTACATTCTGCCGGGTCCTCCGTTCAGATTCCTCGAAAATCTTTATAGGATGCTCCCTATATGTGAGGTCTGGATGAAGGTCCAAGTCTTGGTGTTGCACTTGCTTGTCTGGGTTATTAACACATTTCCTTAGTTGTGATACATGAAACACATCGTGAACATCTGATAATTCTGCCGGTAGCTCTAGTTGATAAGCAACCTTGCCTCTTCTTGCGATTATACGGAATGGTCCAATAAATCTTGGTGCCAATTTTCCTTTGACTTTAAATCTCTGTAGTCCTCTAGTTGGGGATACTCTGAGATACACGTATTCATCGGGCTCAAAACTGATTTGGCGGTGCTTTTGATCGTAGTAGCTCTTTTGACGGCTCTGAGCTGCTTTCAGTCTGCCTTGAATAAGCTTCACTTTTGTTTATGCTTCTTTAAGAACTTCGGGACCAAAAATTCGACTGTCTCCGGTCTCTGACCAATTGAGTGGGGTACGGTAGCTTTGTCCGTACAGGGCTTCAAAAGGTGACATATTTAAACTGGCCTGATAGCTGTTGTTATATGAGAATTCCGCGTATGGTAAACTGTCTTCCCAGCAAACTCCGTGGGTGAGCACACATTCTCTTAGCATGTCTTCCAATATTTGATTTACCCGCTTAGTTTGTCCTCCGGTTTGCGGGTGGTATGCTGTGCTGAACGTCAGTTGAGTCCCTAGGGCTTGCTGTAGGTGCTCCCAAAATCTAGAGACAAATTGGGTGCCTCTGTCAGAGACTATGGTCTTGGGTACTCCATGTAGGTAAACAATTCGGGAGAGATATAATCTGGCGAGTCGCTGTGTGGTGTATGTGGTTTTTACCGGAATGAAGTGTGCCACCTTGGTCAAATAATCTGTTATAACCCAGATAGCATCATCTCCATGTCGTGACCTTGGCAGTCCAACGATAAAATCCATTCCTATTACGTCCCATTTCCATTCAGGTACTCTGAGTGGCTGCAATAATCCCGCTGGCCTCTGGTGTTCTGCTTTTATACGCTGGCATGAATCACAACGTGCGACATATACGGCTATATCTCTTTTCATCCCGTGCCACCAATAATTTTCTTGTAAATCCTTGTACATTTTTGTTCCTCCTGGATGGATAGAATATGGAGTGGTATGGGCTTCTGCCAAAATTTGTTGCTTTAATTCTTCCTTATTAGGCACACATAATCTTTTCCCGAACCATAAGATTCCCTGACCATCAACGGTAAGCTCGGGTGCCTTGCCCAGTTTCATTTTCCTCTTAATCCCCTCAATACTTGGGTGTCCTTCTTGGGCTTCTTTGATCTGATCCTCTAATGTAGGTTTTATTTCCAGTTGGGCAATGGTTCCTTCTGTGACTAGGACCATATTGAGTTTGGCAAATTCCTCATTAAACTCATGCTGTAAGAATTGCGCACTATTATTGTTGGTGCAGGGATTTCGGCTGAGAGCATTTGCCACAACATTTGCTTTACCCAGATGATAATGAATTCCGATATCGTAGTCCTTTATTAACTCAAGCCAGCGACGCTGTCTCAAGTTTAATTCCGGCTGGGTGAAAATATACTTAAGACTTTTGTGGTCCGTGTATATTTCACATCACTCACCGAGAAGAAATTGTCGCCATTCTTTGAGTGCGTGTATTACCACAGCTAGCTCCAGATCATGTGTAGGATAATTCTCCTCGTGTCGTCGTAGCTGTCTTGAGGAATAAGCCACGACTTTTCCTTCTTGCATTAATACACATCCAAGGCCTTTCCTGGACGCGTCACAGTATATCTCAAACTTTTTGTGCACATTGGGTATGACCAGAACGGGTGCCGTTGTTAATCTTTTCTTCAATTCTTGGAAACTTTTCTCACAAGCTTCAGTCCATTCAAACTTCTTATCCTTCTTAAGCAATTGGGTCATGGGTTTAGCTATGGTGGAAAATCCTTCGATAAATCTTCGGTAATATCCTGCCAGACCAAGAAAACTCCTGACCTCAGTCACGTTGGTGGGTTGTTTCCATTCTTGGACAGCTTTTACCTTGCTTGGGTCTACTGCTATCCCATCCCGTGTCAGAACGTGTCCTAGGAAGCCAACTTCTCGTAACCAAAATTCACATTTACTGAATTTGGCATAAAGTTGGTTTTTCCTCAATTCTTCCAGGACTATTCATAGGTGTTGTTCGTGTTCTTCGGGTGTCTTGGAGTAGATAAGTATGTCATCAATAAATACGACAATGAACTTGTCCAAATATTTCAAGAAAACCTTGTTCATGAGATGAACAAAATAAGCGGGAGCGTTGGTTAAGCCAAATGGCATCACTGTAAATTCGTACAATCCATATCTGGTAGTAAATGCAGTCTTGGGTATATCTGACGATCGGATTTTTAATTGGTGGTAGCCTGACCTCAAATCTATTTTTGAGAATACCTTGGCTTCTGCTAGCTGTTCGAACAAGTCATTTATCCTTGGCAGCGGGTATTTATTTTTGATGGTAACCGTATTGAGAGCCCTATAATCAATACATAGTCTGAGGGTACCATCCTTTTTCTTAGCAAATAAAACTGGCGATCCCCATGGTGACGAGCTGGGTCTGACGTACCCTTTTTCCATTAATTCCTTAATTTGTTTCTTTAGTTCAGCCAATTCGGTTGGAGCCATACGATACGGCTTCTTATAAATGGGAGCCGTTCCAGGTGCTAATTCAATAACGAACTCAATTTCCCGATCAGGTGGCATGCCTGGTAGCTCTTCTGGAAATACATCGGGGTATTCACAGACTACAAGGACCTTACTTAATTCTACCGCATCCACTTGATTTAATTTTCCTTGTGATGCGGAAATCCTCCTTGTGCCAAATTTTATTGTTTCTCCTTGGCAGCTTGTAAGAGTCACCGTGCGGTTGTAGCAGTCTATGAAACCTTTATTTTTGGTTAACCAATCCATTCCCAGAGTAACATCCAGTTCGACTGCTTCCAGAACAATAAGGTTGGCTAGAAATACCATTCCCTTGATCCCGATATTTACATCCTTGCAGTATCATTGTGTGCTTTGCTTCGATCCCGGGGACTGAATAACCATGGAATTTTGCAAAGGCGAAAAATAAAATTGATTCTTCACGGCAAACTTTTTAGAGATGCACGAATGCGAAGCTCCGGAATCAAATAAAACTGTAGCATTAATTGAGTTGACAGGAAACGTACCGAACACAATATCCGGTGCATTTTGTGCTTCCTCAAAGGTCACGTGGTTGACTTGTCCCTTCCTTTGGTTGTTATTGTGGTTGATGTTGTGGTGCTTGGGGGCTGTGTTTGTACCACGTCCATTGTTGTTGGGCTTAGTAGTATTATTTCCCTGCTTTGGGCATTGCCTGGAGTAATGTCCTTCTCCTCCGCAGGCATAGCAGGTGATGCCCAGATAGTATGTTGTATCTCTGGTTCTGTTGTTGAAAGCACTGCGGTTCTGCTGTGGTGGTCGAGGTAGTAGTGTTGCTGGTCGGTGTGTTATGGGCTTCTGAAATTCATTCTTGGGTTTATTGTTGTGAACCTGAGATGACTGGTTCATACAGCGCTTGCGTATCTTGTTCATGTTACGATGCTCGTTCTCCAGTATAATTGCCTTCTCCACCAGTGTCTTGAAATCAGGAAAGGTGTGGACCACCAGTTGGCATTTTAAAGACGGAATAAGTCCATCGAGAAACTTTTCCATCTTTTTGTCTTCTGTCATATATTCATTGTTGGCATACTGGCCAGCTGAGTGAACTGATCCAGGTACTGTGTCACCGTGGTGCCTCCCTGCTTGAGATCCTCAAACTCCCTCTTTTTCAGTTTCATGATACTGTTGGGGATATGTGCTCCCCGAAAATTTTCCTTGAATTGTTCCCATGTCATATTGGCTCCGTTGGGATGAGTGTGGCATAAGTTTTCCCACCATGATGCTGCTGTACCAGAAAAATAGTACGGGGTATACAATACTTTTTCTCAGTTCGTACACTGGGCAATAACCAATTTTCTTTCAATATCACGTAGCCAATCATCTGCCTCCAATGGTTTGTCGGTGTGAGAAAACACAGTAGGATTGGTCTTCTGGAGCTCAGATAATTTTGACCTGTTCTGATTTTGTCCTTGGTGGTTTCCCATATTGATTAAATGTCGCATCATTTCTTGGTGCTGTTGCTGGCTTTGCTCGTACAGACGGCACACTTGTGAAAATGCTGTGTCACTGTCCTGTTGACTACTCTGTCCTTGTGTAAAATTATTTCCCATCTGTCCATGGTTGTTCTCTGGCGGATTTGGCATAGAACGGGTCCAGGGGCGATGCATTTTCTTTCTGGGGGTATTTGTGTAACATCGATGAGAAAAGAAATTATAAAAGAAGCAATAATTTTTTTTAAGAGACTGGGAATAAATCTCCCCCCAGGATGCAAGTACAACAGGTTATATCATACACGCAGGATTTAATTATACAAGCATGACTTAATTATACAAGATGCTTGCAGAAACCGTATACTACACGACCACTTGTTCAACTAGCGTACTACTTCGTCCTCTCAACGTGCTATGGTCTGAGTCTGTTACTCGCCATCTTACAAAGAAGGAAAAGAAGAAAAAACAGAAAATAAATATCTTACAACCATGTCATCATAAAAAGACTACTACGGTGCTGACGCTCGATTAGTCCTCATGGAGTGTCTGAGACACTGTAAGCACCGCTGAGGGTGAGTCCCAGCTGTGGCTCTCGAGACTCAACCTCCTCCTCCTCTGGGATGGTCTCCAGTCGTGTAGCGGTTGATGCCATGCCTGTCTGAGGTGGCATCGTGTGCGTCGAAAGTGGGGCTCTGGTCGGAACAGGAGCAGCCAAGCGACTAGCCTCATCACTCGGGGATGAGTGCTGAACCGTGGGCTGAGTAGGAGAGTAGTGTGGTGGAGTCGGAATACGAGGGGTACGTTGTGAAGGTGAACGGAACACACTCCTGCGAGTGATCCTCGCACGAGCCAGGTCCATTCGTGCAGCAAGGTGGTCGTCCACCAGTGCAGTAAAAATTGACTCGAGTGCCATGATGTACTGAACAAGGGGCTCAATCGCCCCCTCCCTTTCTCCCGCGGTGCAGGAAAAAGTGTAATGGTTGGTATAAGGAACATGACACGGAAGGTAGTGATAAGGACGAGTCTGCATAATGGGTAGGATGTCCCTAAGACGTGCAATAGCCTCACGTGTGGCCATCTGGATAGCATGCCTCTCAGAGGGCATGACTCTCCCCATGAAACGGTAGTTGCGGAAGGACAGGTTACTTCCACCCCAAATATATACCGAAGCCTGGTACATAGTCAGAGTGTCTGTGATCCTGTCAGGAAAAACGGTGTACTCTGGACGGCTCGGAGATCTCATCGCATCTCTAGCGATGATGGTAAGAAGACGGGAAAATCCCGCAGGCTCGTTGGCGAAAATCTGGGATGGGCAGCTGCCACCAGACATCTACATCAGTAGACAAAAATCCAAACAGTCATATCATAAAAATATGATGACTAAGGAAAATTTGTTACGATGCATGAAATGCATGCTAAAAAAATGTTAGTATTGACTCGAGTGCTAGTGATCGTGCCTAGGGTTTCCTACAGTCAGCCTGGCTCTGGTACCAAGTCCTGTCGAGCCCCTTTCTGGGATTAAATATCAGAAAAGGCCCTAAGTCACACCAGCCCCAAGATCAACACAACTGGTGGACTTCCTTGATATAGATGACCAGTACAAATAATATTACACTTGGTTGAGTCTGAAGGCTCAACAAAATTATTCCAAACTCGCCAAATATATGGCAGTGGCGGAATATGACAATGGTGTGGTGGTGATACATCTCTGAAGCAATAACATAAAGCCAAGCGTCAGAGTGAGGCTTGACTATTTTATTGGTGTAGCGGAAGCTCAGCGGATGATACATGTGGTAGACTCCTATCTCACAGGTGACTGACTGGGACTCCTCTAAGCGTCGGGCTCGCTAGTGCAATCCTTCTCCACAAGCTCGTCCTCCTCCAAGTCTGGCCAAGAAAATATCCAGGGACAAGCTAGTGAGTACGTTGGAATGTACTCGCAAACATTTTGAACAGAAGATATAATGGATGCACATGCTCATGTAGGAACATAATGACATGCTCATGCTGACTAAAATCCTGGTCATGACATAATTATAAAATAATGCGGGAGTAAATAAAACTTGTTAGCCATAACCAGTCTGCTAAGAAAAAAGTAAAAGCAAGCGAATGACACGGGTAGTCTAGCCAGCCCAAGTGACATTCAGAAAAAAAAAGAGAAATGCCGGTCGGGTGTCTACAAGAGTAGTGGCGAGATAAACCGCCTGTTAACTGAAGAGATGCCACGAGAGGTCTTGAAATGAAATGCCTGTTGGGCGTCAAGTGACGCCACGGTTGGACTTGAAGAGAAATGCCAATCGGGTGTCCACAAGAGTAGTGGTGAGATGAACCGCCTGTTAACTCGAGAGACGCCACGAGAGGTCTTGAAAATAATAGTTGAGTGCCCGGGGTAGTCTAGCCAGCCCCTGAGACACTCAGGAAGGAAATAAATTAAGAGAAACGGGTTAGTCCTCAATATAGCCATAATAATATTTATTAAGCATAAAAAAACAGGGTAGCAACAGGGTATCAACAATTATACTGCAAAAATGAGTCAGACATTTTTTTTAATTATTTCCTCCGGAGACCGATATCGGGAACGACACTTGACCCACCCAGCTACGCCCTTTAACCAAGGACACGGCTATTTGAATAGTTTAAACTCTACAGAGGGTGTACTCTTTACCCACAAGTAAAGGATTTCTTTAGTTAGTACCGTGACACTGACTAATTCCCATTACGGTCTTTGGGTTGAAAACACACCTGACCAGTACACACCAGAATAACTCTCCGGATGCCAGGAATCACCCAAAGCATCGTTCAAGAAAAACTCTGAGACGGAGAGACCAACGTCCTGCATGGGATCACTATTAATACGCGCGGATTACAAGGGGTACCCCCCTCTCAGTCACAACCGGTAACACCCATGCCCCCTGACCCGATGACAGTATTTAGTCCAAGGCCTTTGGAAACCCTCATTGTGGCCCTCTGTACGGTTTGTACCTAGACAGGGGTTAACAACTTACTCAGTCGTACCTTCATTGCGGAAAGACTCGTGGCAGCACGGTATCCAGCTAGGTGTAGCGGAACAAGACTCGATCTAGGCCGACTCAGGAGATGTTAATTAACATCAACGGAATAATCCACTTAAGTCACATGACACCACCGTGTCAAACCAAGAATGGCCCGTGCCCACCGGCATGTCCAAAGCAGGAGACACTCTCCCGTATTTCCACAACTTTACCGTGTCAGAAGAATCTCTTGCTTGAGTGATGTGCAAGTTATGAGCAAAAGAGATATGACCATGCATGCAAGTGCTAGTGACATACTACACATACGGTGCAATATCAATCGATGCAACATGCAAAAGCAAATGCAATCACCATATCCCAAGTTCAATAATGCTTGCCTTGTCCAAAGTAGTCAGGTGAAAACCCTTCAAAATTCTCGGCAAAGTTTCCCTCTTCTTTTTCTGAAAATTCAAAATCAACTCAAATTAAAAAAATTGGCAACAGTACAAAAAGTTGTCCCAAAACATTTTTAAATAAATACCAAAAAAACTAGAGACAAAAATAAGAATTTCAAAAAAAAGTTCAACTCAAACAGAGTTGTGGTTTAAAAGTTATTAAACTTTCAAAACGAGGGGCTTTTCTGTAAAACAGCAGTCCCTGCACAGTTTAAACAGAAAACGTTTCGGCCGAAATACGCTTCTCAGCGGAGAAGGCGTAAAAGGCAGAGTACATCTTCGTTTTAAACCAGGAAAAAGAAAAAAGACCGCGCGGGGTGGGGGCCCACCGTTAGGTTCAAATTTGAACCCGATCGCGGGCGAGACAGAGAGCGAGGGCGGCGATGGTCGGAACGTGACCAGGGCGGAGTGCCACGTCGGAGGGAGGTGGTGGTGGTCGCCGGAGAGCACCTGAACGCCGGCGGGGTCGACGGCAGCGGACGGGGCTTGGGTTGTTTTGGGACTCGCCGGAGAGGGCTCAGGCAATGAAATTGGAGCGCGGGATTGATGAGTTTGTGGATGAGATGGCTACTGATGAAGTTTGAGCTATGGTGGTGGCGTAACAACATCGAACCGAACGAGGACAGAGGCGGCGGAGCGGTGACCGGAGAGGAGGGAGGAGACCTCCTCCAGGTCAGGGAAGTGGCATAGGGGCGATTAGGAGGTGGTGGAGGCGATGGGTGAGGAGAACGGAGCTCGGGAGGGCCTTTTATAGGCGATCCGAGGTGGTCCGGCGAGGTTCGAATCACGCCGGAGTTACGGTGGTCGGCGAGGTAGGTTTGGGCGGTGGCCATGGTCGGTGAGTGTCAGTGAGAGTGGTGAGAGCTGACCGAAATGCCAGCGCAGATGAGCTCGACTTCTAGTGCCTTATCCATGGTGTGGCCGTCGTGCGGCCATGGCGGATGCCGCGCAGCTCTGGCGATTGCCAGTGGGCCTGGGCGGCGTGGTCGGCGTAGAGAAGGTGCGGAGAGGGTGCCGCGTGGAGGGAGATTAGGTGGGGGAGGTCAGCGAGAGAAGTGAAGATAGCGGGCGCCGTGTGGATCAGCTCGGCCCGCCGTGGATGAGCACGGTGACAGGTGCACCGGCCTGCCACCGGCCAGTTGACTGAGGAGTACTGACGAGGGAGAACTCATGGAGATGCATTGATGGCCAGGGGAGGCGATACCGTGCGGGCAAGGGGAAAGGAAGAAGTGCACGGCACCGGTCGCCTCTGTCGTCTGAATCCGAATTCAGTTAACTGAATTTGTTTCAGTTATGAACAGTGCACTGATACTCATATAATCCTATGACAGAGAGTGCTAGAGATTTTTAGAATTTGTGGCAATTTTTGTGGTGATGTGCTGATACATATGAGAGGGTCTGGCAAAGTTTGGGAATTTTTCGAGTATTTAAAAATATGTTTGGATCAGAAATATTGAATCTGGTCCAAATTTGAATTGAGTGGAATTTGAAAATTTTGAACTGTGGTACCCCATGTCTTTGGAGAAATGGGTTGTGGGTACCATATATTTGTTGGGATAATTTTGGTGGAGGTAGAAACCTTGTGGAAATTGTGGTTCCTTTGTAAACCAAAGAAATGATGGATAATATGAATTCCAACTTTGGAATTTATTTGGATTGTGAAAAATATTTCTGTGGGGTAGGAGAGAGTTGGATTATGTCCTAGATGAAGTGAGTGACTTGTGGGATAAAGTTGGAATGGAAGAAAATTGTTGGATGGGTTTAGTAGGGCTAAAAGGGAGGTGAAGAGGTTCTCTCCTATGAAAATTTATTATCCTCAAAACTTTTCTTGCTAAAACTAAAGTGTTTGAAAACCCCAAAATAATTATCCTTATAATTTTAAACTCTTCAACCTGAATATTTAGAGAAGATTGGAACCCAAATAAAACTTGAAAAGGTTTTCAAATTGAAGAAAGGTGATATGAAAAAAAATGATTAACAAAACTTTTATTTTTGAGGGAAAGATTTCAAATATTCAGAAAAATATTTTTGGGGCGTTACAGTCGGGGAAGAAGGTTGTCGTTGAGGAAGTCGTCGCTCGCACCAGTTGCGCGAGTGTGCTCCCCGAAACCTGATCGCCCCTCTCCCGTACAGGATCACAAAAGCCGGGGTTCTGGAGGACTATTGTCCCTTCTTGCAGTGCTTGCCGGAAGGAAGGATGGAGAAGACTTGCTTGGCGGCGCTGTGATCTAGAACGGTGCAAAACCATATGATACAGCGGCGACTAGGGTAGAGCCTGTCAGGTCGGTCGTGCAAGTAAACCCCACATCCAAGTCAATAATAGCCCCCACTATCCAAAAGAATCGGAAACAGCTGAGTTATTAAGGCGTCCGTTAAGTATTAATTAATGACTGGATTTGTGCCATTTTTGTTCTTGTCAGTGACCTTTTCCTATGTGACCACAGGAAATCTAGACGTGCTCATTCTCAGTTGCATTGTCAACCCAACACTCCGTCACTTTCTTTCCTTTTTCGACCAAGAGCCCGGTCAGGCCCGCCCCAACCTCACTTTATCTCTCTTTTAAACCAAGAGATCGGTTCGTTATCCAGTCTCTTTAGTACCTTTTTTCCTCTATTAGTAAAAATGTACTACTACAAGGCATCAAGCCGACGCAGCTAGCTACAGTGGCGGAGACAGGGGGCAGCAGGGGCCCTACACCACCTTGGAGCGTGTACTATCTAGTGTACCCCATCTCTATCCTTCTCTTGGAGCGTGTCAAGTACTCCTTCCCATGTGTCCCAAAGCATCACATGATTTTATTAACAAATTGAACTTTGCACGTGCTATGCACGTACCCACGTTCTAGTAGTAGGTAGATAGAGAAGAGAAGAGATGTAGATAAAACTCGATCAATAATTGCGGCACCATGTTCAGGTCGCACTTTGTATGACTAACATGTGGTCGCAGACCCTACAGTAAGTGGACAACTAGATGTGTCAAATTATCACGTTAGCTGCCGCTTCATGTGCAAATGCGCTCCACCGTGGGTGTACCCGCACATGTGCGGCAGGGGACGAGTGCGTGCGTGCACCTCTTGTCTTCCTCTCTCTCTCTCTCTCCCTCTCTCTCTCTTGTCTAGTACTCCTGACTAGGCTTTATTAGACTGGCTCTAAAGTTACTCTCCACTGTGAGTTGTCTAATGCCGAGCGTGCAACGGGCGGCGCCCTCGGCCGGCATGCCGCTTCAATGGCGGACGCAATGAGAGGTCGCATCGCCCTGACTTGCCATCAATGTGGAGCGGCGGGCTCAGCTGGCACCAGGCGGGAAGCGCGCGCGGGAGGGGGGAGGTTTTTTTGGTGGGCTATGTGTCGGGCTACGTAGAGGGCGTAGTAAGCAAACTTCTCATCGTTCTGCGAGTTGATAGGACACATCAAAGTAGTAGTTTTTTTAAACATAGATTAAAGTAGTTGTAGTCATCTCCAAAGAGGGCCGACCATGTCCATGGCTACCATCCCATCCCGTGCTCCGTCATTGAGTACATGCACGATTCACGTGCCATTGAAGAAACAATTGCGTACATGCCTTTGAAGGCTTTAGTTGCTAAACTTTTTAATGTGCTTAGCACCTCATGTTAGCACCGGTGCATTGGAGGCTTTAGTTTCTAACCTTTTTAGTACTACTATAGAATCAACCAAATCTTCTACACATTTAGACCGGAGGAGTAGGAAACACGGCAAGCCTTGTGTAGTTACATCATACGTACATGCCCACCGCACGCTATCACCATATTTCTCGGCCTCCGTGCAACACCTAGCTCTAGTAATCCACCAGCCCATACCGCTTCTCGCTCCTCGTCTCTCTCAAAGTGCGTCCGGCAGGCGATTTTGCCGTCGATTGAGGTCGGTTCGCTCACACTCGCTCCCACATGTTAGAGATATGCCAATACTAGCACTCTAAATCTAAGAAGAAGAGTGATATGACAATAGGAAGCGCTTTAACTGGCGGACCAAACGCGACAGGCGTGCCGTGAGTGGGTCCAGTTTCTTGTAAGGTGACTTTAGAGCATCCATAGTGTGTTGATTTGCAGCCTCTAGGAGCATGGTCGGCTATAAGAAGTTGCCATGTCATCTACAACCAACCTCTTAGCCGGCATGTAAAATAGTAAGTTTTAAATATGTACTAGTTTATCAATAGTTGGCCAACCTTACATCCTCACAAAGCGTCTTGGGTCTCATGTTGCAGCTGGCTACTAACCAAGAGCCCGCTTCTCTCCTCTCTCCTCTTCTCTCTCCTCCAACTAAGCAAAGATATATTATTCTATTCCTTATAGCCTGCTCATGTCACCCTATTGTACTTGCTCTAAGTCCGGTGGTAGAAATGCATGAGAATAGAAGCACGCCATGTAAACTGTGAAGGAGGGAGTAGTACTTACCATCACATGTTTGGATTTCGAGGTGCATTAAATCAATCAATGCAAGTATCAAGAGAGAACTCACCAATGTGTGTAGAAGTTCATGGAAATTTGGTGGCCATGCATGCATGCATTGTACTCCCTCTGTTCCTAAATATTTGTCTTTCTAGATATTTCAACAAGTGACTACATACGGAGCAAAATAAGTGAATGTACACTCTAAAATATGTCTATATACATCCATATGTGGTAGTCCATTTGAAATGTCTAGAAAGACAAATATTTAGGAACAGAGGGAGTAGGAGTAATTAATGCATCGGTAAACATAACTTTTTGAGAAAAACAAGCGTACTAATTAAGTACTGCCGCAAACTATGAAATTTATTCCACCACTCACCGTCTACCTTGGTTGGAGAGATTTTGAAATTGAGCCTTATAAACCGGAAAGGAGGGAGTATTTAGAGTCTTACAGCCTGCCTACGTCATTACTATTGTACTTGCTCTAAACGCTCACCATCTGGTACTTCATTGGTTGGTTTCAATTTTGTCATACACTTCATGTTGTGCAGCTACCTCCAATATTTGCTTGTACTTATGGTTGCTTCATCTGAGCAACTTTACTCTTGGAATTTTGGAATACGAGCGCATTCAACACAGAGTGAAATGATGGTTGCTTCGCCCGAGCAACTTTTACTAGTACTGTGGGAAAGGTGGGGCTCTGTGATTTGACTGCTCATTAGTCATTATTACTGCAGCGCAACGAGCAGGGTGAATCTCACCAGCGGTACATGGAACTTGGACCCAGATTCTGGATGTCCCACATGTGGGCGAAAGGAAGCTTGAATGATTTGTGGCATTGCTATCAAGCTTCTGGGATATGTTTATATGTACACATAATTTTCCAGCATAATGAAACTGTGCTGTAATGCTACGAAGCTTTCAACTTTGGTTTCATGTGTCCTCTTCCCTCCAAAGTTGTCTCGTTACAACATTCCATCAAATACAATGGAAATTAACATGCATGCTAATGCATCTCAAAAGAAAGCGTCAATATTTACATCACAGCTAAATACAAAGTTGTGAGAATGTGTACAAATAAGGAAAAATAAAAAATTGAAGGATGATGACCGTAGGCATGGTTCCATTTCCTGTCGTTCATTGGTTGGTAGCTAGTTTCACGCAGCTCTGTGGAGGTGAACAAGACATGTTAGCCAAGAAAGGATCCTATGGAGGACATGGATCATCCGATCATTTTGTGCAGTTCCACTAAAATCGAGCTGAGAATCCCTGTTTGCAAAGATATTGAACAAGTGTGATTACAAAAATACTGGCACCAGTAGTAGTTGATAAAACATATACACACAAGTAGAAGCCGGTCACCTTTGCAATCTCTCATAAAACTAACCACTTGTTGGAGAAGATTAGCCTCGGAGTTGGATGGGGAGGATAGCAAAACCAATCTCTCTTTGTGCAGTCGCACTGAAATGTAGAGACGTTGCCCATGTGACATTTTAGTAGAACCACACAAGACACTCTTAAGAAAAAAGTGATTTGTGCAGTTCACCAAAAGGTCGCAATAGCAACGAGGTGAAAGGGATAGCCTTGTTTGCAAAAAAGATGTAGAAAGGAAATAATTACTGCCCAATAACAATTGAAGACACATACGCCGACAAAAAAGAAGCATATTTCATCATGTCATAAGGGAAAGATAGCAGTATGGTGGTTTATCAAAAATGGTGTGAGGACGAGATTGCAAGATGGATAGTACGCCGGCCGACATACGTTTTAAGCAAAGAACTAAAGAAGATCCACATGCGGCAACGTGGGAAGATGGGCAGTGGAGCAAGGCCGGAGGAAGTTGTACCTGAGGCTCGTCGGGATGTAACTAGGAGGGCGGCGGCGGGCGGGATCTTCCCATACTGCGGCAGTGAGCAAGTGGCGAAGGCCCTACAGCGCCGGAGCTTGGTTAGAGAGAACGGCGGGTACCGCAGATCGTGCCGTGTTGCCTCGACGCCGTCGAACGGAGAAATGATGCATATCCTCCCTTTCCGCCGGCGGACAGGATGCGGACGGATCAGTGACCAACGGTAAGAGAGAGAGAGATAGAGAGAGAGAGAGAGGCCACCTCCGCCTTGTGTGAGATACTGTGAAGAGAGACAAACCCCGGCAGGCAGGCTCCATTGTACTAGTGGAGCGGATTTGTTTTTTCTCGATAACTATAGTTTTATATTCTATACATGCACGAGTGGAGTTGACCCTGGCAGGCAGGAATATAACTTTATTTAAAACTAATGCATCAAGTCGAACTTTGTTCCGTGCACGAGTGGTACATGACCCTCCTTCAAGTAAACAACTGCTACACGTGTCAAATTATCACGTGGGCTGCCTTTTCGTACAGAAATGAGCTCCACCGTGTACCTGCGCGGGTGTGGCCGGGAATGAGACGTGAGTACGTGCGTCGTGCGTGCACCTCGTCTCTACGTGCAGGTACCCCACGTACGTGGGTATGTGTGAGAGAGATGGCGTGTGCGAAGCAGAGGCAATGTGTCGATGATATCTCAAACAAAAATGTAACATATGCAATGTGTGTGAAACAGAGGCCTTGATATATCATATACTGAGGGGGCAATCCATGAGAAGAGAGTGGAGGGATCATCGGCGTGAGATATCGATAGAATCAAAGAGAGGGATGAAGTGTGTGGGTGCGCGATCGATAAAGACTGCCATCGAATTTGTGTGTGCCCACATCAAAGATATAAGGCGGCTGGCCTGCGGGAACGTGAGAGGGGAGAGGTGCAGTTTGTCTCTGTGGCATGGATACCTACCTACATCGTTCGACTATAGGTGTGTGTGTGGGGGGGGGGGGTAGAGATCTAACTATATAGAGAGGTAAATCGACTCGTATATGTGTGGAGAAGGAGAGAGACCTAGCTATGTATCGAGGGGGATCGATCAGCATCCATGCATATGTGTAGGAGAGGAATAAGGTTGGGAGAGAGACAGAGCTAGAGTGTCGGAGGGTTGGTGGTGGAGTTGCTTGTCACAAATAGTGGGAGAGGCCTGCTAGACAAATGGAGGGTATGACTGCACTATCAATAAGAGAGGGGATGCTTGCCTGTCTGTGCACATGCGTGTTAGAGACGGGACGGGAGTGTGGCGCCCCCTGCTCAATCGTACACTAATCATACACGCAAACGTGTACGATCAAGCACAGGGACTCACGGGAAGATATCACAACACAACTCTAACACAATTTAAACGGAGGTCCACAATATTACAGACCAGGGATCCGAAGATCCGAATACATAAGTCAGTCATACAAATATTATTTGAGTACATACATAGTTAGACAAGTTTTGCCTTAAGAAGGCTAGCACAAACAGCGACAATAGATCGAAAGGCATTGGCCTCCTGCCTGGGAGGCTCCGATCCTACTCCTGGTCATCTGGCTCGATCCAGTAGTAAGTACCCTCTGGACCCTCCTGGTAGTATGCTCCGGTGGTGGCATCTGGCTCCTGGACTCCATCGTCAGATGTATCATCAAGGTGGGGTATATGGGGAAAAGAGAAAGTAAAGCAACCGTGAGTACTCATCCGAAGTACTCAGCAAGCAAGGATCTATACTACATATGCAACATTATCAATGGAGAAAGGCTGTATATGTGGACTGGGCTGCAGAAATGCCAGAATAGAGAGAAGGCCTAGTCCTATCGAAGACTAGCATCTTCAAACATCTTCAAAAGGCCATCATCTTGCAGCAGTAGAAGAGAGTAGAATAGCATTTTATTTAGCAAACATGTTGAAGTACAGCTTAAAGATCCTTCCTCGACTCCCAAGCGAGAAAGCGATCCCGAAGCTTCAATTAAGTAACAAGTATCCAGTTTAAGTAGTAGATCGGGATACACAAACTGAGCATCCTTTACCGTAGGACCGGCTATCGATAGAAGATTCATCCCTGCAGGGGTGCACTACTGTTACCCAACACGCTCGATCAACTCTGGCCGGACACACTTGCTGGGTAATGCCGGTCCTTGGAAGATCAACACAAAGCAGCGCTCTACCTAGGCTCGGCAGAGAGGTCAGCACGCCGGACTAACCTATGCACCCAGAGGTCTCGGGCCATCGCCCTGGGCACCCTGCGCGTTGCGAGACTGACCGGGGTGCAGGCGCGACACTGAACTCGTCAGTGAAGTATCCAGCGCAATCCCGACAATCAGCCCGCACGGTGAATCGTGACGTCAGACGAGCTTTCGGAGAAACGTACTTCGCAGAGGGTCCCATAACCATTATCTCGCGTGGTGGTAGTGCGTATAGGGCACGTCGACCCACTTAGATCACACACCCAAATCCAATAGGCTCAATTAGTATCAAGCGGAGACAATCAGAGTCTCTGATGCTCCGCCACAATGTCACACTCGAGTGCCCTTCCGGCACACCCGAAATCATAGATCCCCAGCGGGTACCCACCAGGGTGGACCCGCCTGTAACAGAGGTCAAGTAATCGTGTGGTCATAACATCAAGGGGGAAACCCAAGGAATCACCCTCGGCAGATTCCACTCGACGAAATCATCAGGGCGAACGTATGAGGTATCACCCTAGAGGTTCACACTGAGGGTTGCACGACAGAGTCGTATCGGAAGTGGAGAAGGAGGAATCACCCTCGATGACCACGATCGAACAGCTACACTGCAGAGTATTCATCCGGAGTGCGTTACGAGGTATCACCCTCGGCACTCGATAGTAACTATGCAGAGTCGTACAACTAAGGGGGTGTGAAGTGAGGTGTCGGTCTCTGGTCGACGATCACGTTGATCGAGTCGTCGATGATCAAGCAGGGGCAAGAAAGGAAAGGTGGTGGGGTTAGAGATGGTTCACTCCAACCTAAACTAAACAGTTTATCATAGGCAGGTAAGGTAGCAGTGAACAGGTTACAACAGCAGGCTATGCATCAGAATAGGAGCATACATTAACAGTAGCAAAATCTAATGCAAGCAGGAGAATAGAATGGGCGATATCTGGAATGCTGGAGGGGGGGGGGCTTGCCTGGTTGCTCTGGCAAGAGAGGAAGGTCGTCAACGGGCTGCTCGTCGGTAGAGTAGTCGTATCCAGGTGCAGCACCGTCGGTCTCAGCGTCTATCGAGAGAGAGAAGGAGGGGGAGAGAAATAATAAATTCACGGCAATAATGCAAACAATATGTATGACATGCCTAAATGATATGCCTGGGTGTTCTACTGCCTAACTAAATGATTTAGTTAATTTAGGAATTTATTTGGATTTATTTAATTAAAGTTGGGCACTATTCATTTACTGAAAATGGTCTAAAAGTTCAATGTTCTTATAGCTGCGGGCGTCTGACGGGAATTCGAAGGACGTATCCGGGTTCGTATCGTCGTTCTGAGCAAGTTTCATGTATAAAATATTTTCATCGGAGTTACGGATTATTTAATATGATTTTCTAAAGTTTTTATTAATTTCTAGAATTTATTTAATTATTTAATTCAACATTATCCGAAACAGTGCTGATGATGACATCAGCATGACATCATGCTGATGTCAGCGAGGTTAATTAAGTTAATTACTAATTACTGTTAATTAACACTAACTAGTTAATTAGATTAACCTAATCAGGATTAATTAACTAACTAATTAATTAATTAATTAATTCAATTATTTTTATTTTTATTTTTATTTTTCTTTTCTATTTTCGTTTTAGGGCGTGGGCCCGTTTGTCAGCGTCTCAGGGGGGGTTCGGCCCCACGGTCAGTGGCACAGAGGTCGACCGGGGCGGCGCGTGCGCGCGGGCACGCGGCAGGGGCGCGGCGAGGGCGCGACAGCGCAGCGCAGGGCGTGTGCAGGGGCAGGCGCGGGCAGCGGGGCGGAGCGCGGCGACCGCGGCGAGCGCGTGCGAGGGACGAGCGGCCGAGGCGAGCGAGCACTGGCGAGGCCGCGCGCGGGCGCGGTGCAGGGTCGGGCGAGCGCGCGACGGGCGATGCGGGGCGCGAGTGGGCGGTGCGGGGCGCGGGCTCGGTCGCTGCGGGCGAGCAGCGACGGGCAAGCAGCGGCGAGCGAGGCGACTCGGGCATGAGAGGGGAGAGGCCGGGGCCGGGCCTCACCGGGGTTCGTAGGGACGGGGTAGCGGTGCGTGAGGAGGAAGACGGAGACGGCACGTCGTGGAGGAGGCAGTCTGGCGAGGAGGGGCTTGATGAATCCGGTGAGGGCGGTGACGTGCGCGGTCGTCGGGGCTAAGGACGTGGACGACGAGGTCCAGCGGCGACAGGGTGGCGACGATGTCGGGGGCGAGGCAGCGGCATGCGGTGGCGTGGCGGAGTCGGGGGCGCGGGGCTCGGCGAGCGCGGGCAGCCGAGCGCGGGGCTGGCCCGATCCGGTTCTGGATCGGGCGGGGGGGGAGTAGCGAGGGGGGTGGGTGGGTTAGGGTTTGGGTCTCCCAGGGATAGAGGGCGGGTGGCCGGCCGAGCCAACTGGGCTGGGGCCCAGTTGGGCCGTGGGGGGGGGGGGGAGGGGGGTTTCTCTTTTCTTCTTTCTTCTTTTTCTTTTTTTTTTTGTTCTATTTTTCTTTTGTCTTTTTCTTTATTCTCTTTTCTCTGTTTAGTAAATAGTCAGGCCTCCTAATGGTTTTTGTAAAACATAACAATTGCTCCAACAAATACTAGGTATTACCTAGCACTACCAAAAATTAGTTTGGAGACAATTGGAGCTCCCACCAATATTACAATAATTAATATGCATTAATCCTAGCTGTTTTAATTATGTTAGTGCCACCTAATTATTTTATTATTTGTTGGTTTCAATTTTAGACTAGCCTCTGCAATATTTGTTATTTATCAAACATTTTAGTTTTTATGTTGGACAACTTTTATATTTCACTTTCATTTAAATTTGAATTTGACTTAGGAGTTGAAATGCAATATGATGCAAATGATGAGTATGCACTGTTAATCATGCTGACATGTCATTATCAAAAGTGATTACTGTTGCTAATCACCGGGGGTGTTTCAATTCTCCTCATCTATTAAGAATTCTCGTCCCGAGAATTAAGAGGAAGACTGAAAGAAAGAGGGGTATTCTTCACGAAGACGATCCTCGCGTTCCCAAGTGGCCTCATCTTCAGAATGGTTTGACCACTGAACCTTGAGGAATTTGATTGACTTTTGACGAGTCCGACGTTCAGCTTCATCAAGAACACGGATGGGATATTCTGGATAAGACAGATCTTCCCGTAATTCAAGCACTTCATGATCCACAGCTCTAATAGGATCCTTGAAGCAGCGACGGAGTTGGGATACATGAAAGACGTCATGTACTTGAGAAAGATTTGGTGGCAATTGCAATTGATATGCCACTTCTCCTCGACGGGCAAGAATACGGAACGGGCCAATGTAGCGAGGAGCTAACTTGCCTTTGATTCCGAACCTATGAGTGCCTTTCAACGGAGTGACGCGGAGGTAAGCTTGCTCGCCAGGTTGATAGACTATTTCCTGGTGCTTTCGGTCATAGTTGCTCTTCTGACGAGACTGAGCAGTTTTCAAATGTTCACGGACAATGCGGACTTGATCTTCGGCTTGCAGAATAATGTCCGGACCGACGAGTGAGCGTTCCCCAGTTTCTGACCAATTCAGAGGGGTTCGACACTTACGACCGTAAAGAACTTCAAACGGTGCCATCTTCAGACTAGCTTGATAGCTATTGTTGTAAGAGAATTCGGCATACAGGAGAGATTCCTCCCATTTCTTACCGAAGGAGATGACGCAAGATCGAAGCATATCTTCGAGCACTTGATTAACTCGTTCAACTTGACCCTGTGACTGAGGGTGAAAAGCGGTGCTGAAAGACAGGTGTGTTCCCATAGCTTCTTGGAAACTATTCCAGAATCTGGAGGGGAAGAGGCTGCCACGATCAGAACTGATCTCCAACGGAATACCGTGGAGTGACACAATTCGGGAAACATACAAGTCTGCTAACTGGCTAGTAGTGATTGTCTCCTTAACTGGTAGAAAGTGAGCAACCTTAGAGAATCGGTCAATGAGGACAAATATAGCATCATTACCCTTCTGGGATTTGGGAAAACCAGTAATGAAATCCATTTGGTCCTTGTCCCATTTCCATTCAGGAATTGAAAGGGGTTGCAGAGTTCCTGCGGGCCTTTGATGTTGAGCTTTAACGCGGCGGCAAACGTCACACTGAGAAACATAACGAGCAATATCTCGCTTCATATTAATCCACCAGTATCTCTGACAAATGTGACGGTACATCTTTGTGCTACCAGGATGAATTGACAGAGGAGTGTCATGAGCTTCCATCATAATGTGTTCTCTCTCATCTTTGAACTTAGGTACGAAGAGACGGTGTTGGAAAAATAGGATCCCATCATTATCAAGATGGAACTCCGACGGTTTTCATTTTTCAAGGTATCGCTTGATCCTTTCAACTTCAGAGTCATACCGTTGCATAGTTTTGATGCTGTGTTCTAAATCTGGTTCGACAACGAGGGTATTGAGATAACCCTGTGGAACAATGTGGAGGTTCAATTTACGAAACTCTTCATAAAGAAGAGGTTGTGATTCCTGAACCATATGGTTGCTGCAATAAGCCTTGCGGCTCAAAGCATCGGCCATTACATTTGCCTTGCCAGGGGTGTATGAGATATTCATATCATAATCGGCTATTGTCTCGAGCCATCTTTGTTGACGAAGGTTCAGATCCGGTTGAGTATATAAATACTTTAAACTTTGATGATCCGTATATATCTCACAACGATTACCGAGAAGGTAATCTCGCCATAGCTTCAGGGCATAAATAACCGCAGAAAGTTCGAGATCGTGCACTGGGTAATTTTCTTCGTGAGGACGCAATTGTCGGGAGGCATAAGCAATTACCTTGCGTTCTTGCATTAGGACACAGCCTAATCCTTGACGGGAGGCATCGCAGTATATCACGAAATCCTTTTGGGAATCCGGGGGTGCTAATACTGGGGCAGATGTCAATTTATCTTTTAGTGTCTGAAAGCTTTCTTGACATTTTTCTGTCCACTCAAATTTAACACCTTTGTGAAGCAGATTTGTTAATGGTTTTGCAATCTTGGAAAAGTTCTCAACGAATCATCGGCAATAACTAGCAAGTCCGAGAAAACTTCTAACTTGCTTAACATTCTTCGGGGGAGTCCAGTCAAGAATAGCCTGAACTCGTTCGGGGTTAACAGCAATTCCATCCTTGGAAATCACATGTCCAAGGTAAGTTACTTCAGATAACCAGAATTCACATTTGGAATACTTGGCATACAACTGGTGTTCTCAAAGCCTTTCTAGTACCAAACGGAGGTGTTCAGCATGTTCTTCTTTATTCTTAGAATATATCAGGATATCATCCAAATAAACCACGACGAATTTGTCGAGGTAATCCATGAATATATAATTCATCAGACGGGAGAACGTAGCTGGGGCATTCGTTATGCCAAATGACATGACGGTGTATTCATAGGAGCCATAACGAGTGACGAATGCAGTCTTGGGAATATCCTCTTCATGGACACGGATCTGGTGATAACCCAACCTCAGGTCGAGTTTAGAGAACACCGATGATCCTGCGAGTTGATCATAAAGATCATTGATCCGGGGCAGTGGGTATTTATTTTGGATTGTGGCTTGGTTAATGGGCCGATAATCCTGAACCAAACGGTTAGTTCCATCCTTCTTCTTAACGAAGAGTGGAGGTGCTCCCCAAGCGGAGGAACTGGGGCGGATGAAACCACTCTTAAGTGACTTGTCGATTTCTTCCTTAAGCTCGAGTAGGTGATGCAGAGGCATCTTATAAGGTCGCTTGGCCATAGGGACGGTGCCAGGCTTCAAGTCGATGACAAACTCGACAGCTCTAGCCGGGGGTATTCCTGGAAGTTCTTCTGGAAAGACGTCTCGAAAATCTCGAACGACAGGAATGTTCTCGATCCCTTCCAGAGGTGAGGCGTTCAAAGCATTCAGAGCATATATCTGAGCTTCGGCGTCCTGAGTAATGCGGGCGGTATAGTTCACTATCTCATCGGTGGGGTGAAGAAGTTGGACGACTTTAGTGGCACAATTGATCGAAGCAATGTGAGCTTTCAACCAATCCATTCCAAGTATAAGGTCTATGGTGGAAGACTTCAAGACGATGGGCGATGCAAGGAATTCCAATCCTTTAATTTCGACGGCAACGTTAGGTGCTATTACGTCAGCATGACAGTGACCTCCGGGAGTTTTAATGACTAATGGAGTATGCATTTTCTCATATCGAATGCCATGCGGAAATGCAAATTTTCCAGAGATGAATGAATGTGATGCTCCTGAATCAAATAAAACAGAAGCAGGTACTGAGTTAACAAGAAGGGTACCCATCACAGTAGCAGGTTGATCCTGGACTTCTTCAATGTCAATGTTGTAGGCGTGTCCACGACCATGTGCAGCAGACCCAGTATTATAGTTGCGGGTCTGATTGTTGCCACGACCATTGCCACGGCCAGCACGGGGAAAGGCTAATTGATTCTGATTCTGGCGGCAGTCTTTAGCCTGGTGTCCTGGTTTGCGGCACTTGAAGCACAGACCATCTTCAGGACGAAGAGGAGCATTGTTTTGAATAGCTTGAGCTTTTGGCTGCCTCGGTGGTGGAGGAGGCAGATGTGGTGCAGCATAGTTGTTCTCTGGCGCAGAGGTATTGGAACGGAACGCATTGTTGGGAATCCAAACTCGACGCTTCGATGCTGAGCCAGCATCACGATAGCGCTTCTGCGAGTCCTTGTATTCCATCTGAGCGGTCTCAACAAGAATAGCCTTGTTCGTCAGAGTTGAAAAGTCATTGAAGTCTTGAGCAGCTAGTGCAAGCTTGAGGTCGGGGTGTAGTCCATTACGGAACTTCTCTTGTCTGCGTGCATCTGTAGCGATGTCTTCTTCAGCATAGCAGGAGAGGTCTAGAAATTCCCGCTAATAAGCTTCGACGGTCTTGTTGCCCTGAGTGAGGTTACGGAAATGGGTCTTCATGCGTTCCATAATTGCTTGAGGGATGTAACGTGTACGGAAAGCAGCCTGGAACTCATACCAGGTGATGACTGTTCCAACAGGCAGAGTACACTTGTGTGTGTCCCACCATTGAGCAGCGGGGCCTTTTAAGAAAAAGGCCGCGAAGTTGACGTAGTTGGCAGGGGCGACATTAGCTGACTCCATCTCGTGAGTGATGTCGCGGAGCCAGTCATCGGCATCCAGGGGCTTGTCAGAATTGCGGAACTGCGTTGGGTTGAGTCGCATAAACTCTGTCAAAGTTATTGAAGCTGGGTTCTAGTTCTGGTTGTTCTGATGCGGAAACTGAGCCATGATTCCAACCATGAACTGGCGGTTAAGCTCAAACTGTTGCATCATAGCCGCCATATAGTCTGGCGGTGGTGGGCGTTCAGGGGCACAACCACGACCACGACCACCTGGTCTAGCCATCCTGCTAAGTATCAACAGGGGGTAGTTTAGTAAAAGCAATTGCGAGCGTTTAGAGACAAACATGATGTAACTCGACAATAAATTAAGTAGTGTAACAGATACATAACAGTAGTCGATTAAGACGTACAGATCCATACACAGTCGGTTAAAATCGGGCAGCATAACGGCGCAAATTGAAAGACTAGAGACACACTAGGCGGCACGCAGGCACGCGGTAAGGAAGTACACAACGTGACATAGCAAAGGCTACATCAGCGTCGGAGAAAACCACTGAAACGGGGTAACTGCAAGTGCGGACGACGAATGTTCGTCGCGGCAGGATCCTGTGCTCCATGTGCACTCTGATGCACAACCCGGTCTCGAACTGTAAGAAGAGGTCCCACCGCAGGCCAATCAATACCTGGCGGCATCTCGGTCCTGCGTGGGTAAAGAATATACTCTGGATGTATCCCTGCACGAACAGCTGGTTGCAACTGTGTCATAGCCTCGTAGTAGCGTGCTCGAGTGGCGAACAACTCGACGGCAAGAGCCCGAACAGTACGATCCAGAGCCTGAGTGCACTGAATCAGAACCTGCGGGTCGTAGCGTCGAGACTCGTACGGGGCACAGATAGCTGTGTAGTATCCAGTAGCATCTCCAACAGGTGCATACGGAATGTACCGAAACACAGTATCATCCAAGTTAGCATTGTGCTCTCCTCGGAGACGTACGACAGCAGAGTAGGCGGCATCATGGACTGCCATCTCAATCGTCACGCCTAATCCGTGAAAAAGGTGTAGCTCGGTGTCTGAGTTGTTCTGCTGATCATAAATCCGAACTTCAGCATAGTACTGTTCCTGGTTGGACTCGCGGTAAACCTCATAGACCATGTACTCGGGGTACCAACGGTAGCCAAGTCTGGTCATGAGAGCGATCAGGACAGCTGGAAACCCAGGGGTATTACGAGCCCAAGTGCGAAGCACAAGCTGTGTCGTAGAACGCGGTGGAAACAAACGATCCATCTGAAACAGAGGAAATTCAGATTTGTCAAATGACAATGAGAAGTTTAACTCAACTCGGAGAGAAAGGTTAAACAAAACAATGGAAAGGAAAATGATTATCAGACTAATCAGATCAATGACAGGGAATTCGCACAGACATCCAGCTCTCCGGGTAGATGGGATTTACGAGATCCTAATTGTCGGCGTTAGTAAAATTTCTTTAACCCGAGTAGAAGAGAGATCAGAGTCCCAGAGTATAGACGAGGAATAAAAGATCCTAATACCACCCAGTTGGTGACGTGGGCCCGTAAGCCAAACAGCCAAGTTAGTAAATTAGTTTTTCGGTTTCTAGACTCAACTTCGGCCAAGGAATTGGAAGGGGGCTTCCTACAGGCAGTCGGCTCTGATACCAACTTGTGGCGCCCCCTGCTCAATCATACACTAATCATACACGCAAACGTGTATGATCAAGCACAGGGACTCACGGGAAGATATCACAACACAACTCTAACACAATTTAAACGGAGGTCCACAATATTACAGACCAGGGATCCGAAGATCCGAATACATAAGTCAGTCATACAAATATTATCTGAGTACAGACATAGTTAGACAAGTTTTGCCTTAAGAAGGCTAGCACAAACAGCGACACTAGATCGAAAGGCGTTGGCCTCCTGCCTGGGAGCTTCCGATCCTACTGCTGGTCATCTGGCTCGATCCAGTAGTAAGTACCCTCTGGACCCTCCTGGTAGTATGCTCCGGTGGTGGCATCTGGCTCCTGGACTCCATCGTCTGATGTATCATCAAGGTGGGGTATATGGGGAAAAGAGAAAGTAAAGCAACCATGAGTACTCATCCGAAGTACTCAGCAAGCAAAGATCTATACTACATAAGCAACATTATCAATGGAGAAAGGCTGTATATGTGGACTGGGCTGTAGAAATGCCAGAATAGAGAGAAGGCCTAGTCCAATCGAAGACTAGCATCTTCAAACATCTTCACAAGGCCATCATCTTGCAGCAGTAGAAGAGAGTAGAATAGCATTTTATTTAGCAAACTTGTTGAAGTACAGCTTAAAGATCCTTCCTCGACTCTCAAGCGAGAAAGCGATCCCGAAGCTTCAATTAAGTAACAAGTATCTAGTTTAAGTAGTAGATCGGGATACACAAACTGAGCGTCCTTTACCATAGGACCGGCTATCGATAGAAGATTCATCCCTGCAGGGGTGCACTACTATTACCCAACACGCTCGATCAACTCTGGCCGGACACACTTGCTGGGTAATGCCCGTCCTCGGAAGATCAACACAAAGCAGCGCTCTACCTAGGCTCGGCAGAGAGGTCAGCACACCGGACTAACCTATGCACCCAGAGGTCTCGGGCCATCGCCCTGGGCACCCTGCGCGTTGCGAGACTGGCCAGGGTGCAGGCGCGACACTGAACTCGTCAGTGAAGTATCCAGCCCAATCCCGACAATCAGCCCGCACGGTGAATCATGACGTCAGACGAGCTTTCAGAGAAACGTACTTTGCAGAGGGTCCCATAACCATTATCCCGCGTGGTGGTAGTGCGTATAGGGCACGTCGACCCACTCAGATCACACACCCAAATCCAATAGGCTCAATTAGTATCAAGCGGAGACAATCAGAGTCTCTGATGCTCCGCCACAATGTCACACTCGAGTGCCCTTCCGGCACACCCGAAATCATAGATCCCCAGCGGGTACCCACCAGGGTGGACCCGCCTGTAACAGAGGTCAAGTAATCGTGTGGTCATAACATCAAGGGGGAAACCCGAGGAATCACCCTCGATGGATTCCACTCGACGAAATCATCAGGGCGAACGTATGAGGTATCACCCTCGAGGTTCACACTGAGGGTTGCACGACAGAGTCGTATCGGAAGTGGAGAAGGAGGAATCACCCTCGATGACCACGCCCGAACAGCTACACTGCAGAGTATTCATCCGGAGTGTGTTACGAGGTATCACCCTCGGCACTCGATAGTAACTATGCAGAGTCGTACAACTAAGGGGGTGTGAAGTGAGGTGTCGGTCTCTGGTCGACGATCACGTTGATCGAGTCGTCAATGATCAAGCAGGGGCAACAAAGGAAAGGTGGTGGGGTCACAGATGGTTCACTCCAACCTAAACTAAACAGTTTATCATAGGCAGGTAAGGTAGCAGTGAACAGGTTACAACAGCAGGCTATGCATCAGAATAGGAGCATACATTAACAGTAGCAAAATCTAATGCAGGCAGGAGAATAGAATGGGCGATATCTGGAATGCTCAAGGGGGGGGGGGGGGGGGGGGGGGGCTTGCCTGGTTGCTCTGGCAAGAGAGGAAGGTCGTCAACGGGCTGCTCGTCGGTAGGGTAGTCGTATCCAGGTGCAGCGCCGTCGGTCTCAGCATCTATCGAGAGAGAGAAGGAGGGGGAGAGAAACAATAAATTCATGGCTATAATGCAAACAATATGTATGACATGCCTAAATGATATGTCGGGGTGTTCTACTGCCTAACTAAATGATTTAGTTAATTTAGGAATTTATTTGGATTTATTTAATTAAAGTTGGGCACTATTTATTTACTGAAAACGGTCTAAAAGTTCAATGTTCTTATAGCTGCGGGCGTCTGACGGGAATACGGAGGACGTATCCGGGTTCGTATCGTCGTTCTGAGCAAGTTTCATGTATAAAATATTTTCATCGGAGTTACGGATTATTTAATATGATTTTCTAAAGTTTTTATTAATTTCTGGAATTTATTTAATTATTTAATTCAACATTATCCGAAACAGTGCTAATGATGACATCAGCATGACATCATGCTGATGTCAGCGAGGTTAATTAAGTTAATTACTAATTACTGTTAATTAACACTAACTAGTTAATTAGATTAACCTAATCAGGATTAATTAACTAATTAATTAATTAATTATTTATTTCAATTATTTTTATTTTTATTTTTCTTTTCTATTTTCGTTTTAGGGCGTGGGCCCGTTTGTAAGCGTCTCAGGGGGGGTTCGGCCCCACGGTCAGTGTCACAAAGGCCGACCGGGGAGGCGCGTGCGCGCGGGCGTGCGGCAGGGGCGCGGCGAGCGGGCGATGGGCGCGGCGAGGGCGCGACAGCGCGGCGCAGGGCGCGTGCAGGGGCAGGCGCGTGCAGCGGGGCGGAGCGCGGCGAGCGCGTGCGAGGGACGAGCGGCCGAGGCGAGCGAGCACTGGCGAGGCCGCACGCGGGCGCGGTGCGGGGTCGGGCGAGCGCGCGACGGGCGATGCGGGGCGCGAGTGGGCGGTGCGGGGCGCGGGCTCGGTCGCTGCCGGCAAGCAGCGACGGGCGAGCAGCGGCGAGCGAGGCGACTCCGGCATGAGAGGGGAGAGGCCGGGGCCGGGCCTCACCGGGGTTCGTAGGGACGGGGCAGCGGTGCGTGAGGAGGAGGACGGAGACGGCACGTCGTGGAGGAGGCAGTCCGGCGAGGAGGGGCTTGACGAATCCGGCGAGGGCGGTGACGTGCGCGGTCGTCGGGGCTGAGGACGTGGACGACGAGGTCCAGCGGCGACGGGGTGGCGACGATGTCGGGGGCGAGGCAGTGGCGTGCGGCGGCGTGGCGGAGTCGGGGGCGCGGGGCTCGGCGAGCGCGGGCAGCCGAGCGCGGGGCTGGCCCGATCCGGTTCTGGATCGGGTGGGGGGGAGTGTGCGAGGGGGGTGGGGAGGGGATTAGGGTTTGGGGGTCTCCCAGGGGATAAGGGAGGCGGGATGGGCCGGCCGAGCCAGCTGGGCTGGGGCCCAGTTGGGCCGTGGGGGGGGGGGGGGGGGGAGGGGGAGGGGGGGTTTCTCTTTTTCTTCTTTTTCTTTTTGTTCTGTTTTTCTTTTGTCTTTTTCTTTATTCTCTTTTCTCTGTTTAGTAAATAGTCAGGCCTCCTAATGGTTTTTGTAAAACATAACAATTGCTCCAACAAATACTAGGTATTACCTAGCACTACCAAAAATTAGTTTGGAGACAATTGGAGCTCCCACCAATTTTACAATAATTAATATGCATTAATCCTAGCTATTTTAATTATGTTAGTGCCACCTAATTATTTTATTATTTGTTGGTTTCAATTTTAGACTAGCCTCTGCAATATTTGTTATTTATCGAACATTTTAGTTTTTATGTTGGACAACTTTTATATTTCACTTTCATTTAAATTTGAATTTGACTTAGGAGTTGAAATGCAATATGATGCAAATGATGAGTATGCACTGTTAATCATGCTGACATGTCATTATAAAAAGTGATTACTGTTGCTAATCACCGGGGGTGTTACAGGGAGGCATGCACTGATGATGAGGGGGGATCATGTGGCTATGGTAAGCAGACATAACTACATAGGAAGATCAATCGTCGCGTGTCAGAGAAAGGGAGAGATAGAACTAGTGAGGTACGTCGATCGTGCGTTGGGAAAAATAGTTATAGTCGACCTAGCTACGTGTAGGGAGATCGATCGGTATACATGCATGCATGCGGTGGCGGAGCCAGCGAAGGATCTCAGGGGGGCCAAATAGATAATATGCAATATTAGGGGGCCAAATGAGTGCACTCTACTAAATTTGAGCTTTAAAAAGAAAATTTTCTTCACTAATTAGCAATGGCTGGGGGGGTAGCGGCACCCCCAGTAATACATGTAGCTCCGACCCTACATGCATGTTTTAGAAGCAAATAAGTCCCGGAGAGACGGATAGAGAGAGAGAGGGATACGACTAGGAGGTAGTGCGAGAGGCCTATTGTATAAAGGGGGAGGAGTGTGTGAGTATGAGATTGATGAAAAGAGGGGCGAGAGTGTGCACGTGGGTCAAACTTTATTAGACAGAGGGGGGCATGGACGGTGAGAAGAGAAGAGGGAAAGCATGTGTTTGTGGTTGGTACACCTGGCTAGAGATGTATATTGATCGGTGTGTGTGCAGGAAAGAAGGAGCAGGGGGGCCTACAGACACCGTGGGTGAACGACCTAAAGAGAAACAACGAATGTGCGCGATGGAGCTAGAGAATGCTGAGGGAGGGTGAGAGGGAGGCGGGCGTGTGCATGCACGAGAGAAAGTTAGCGCTAGCTACAACGATATGAGGACTGTGTTGGTGTAAAAGACGAATAGAGATCATAATTCATTATAAAAGTGCATTTGGATATATAACAACAGATCATAGTGTTTTAAACCGACGCATGCATGAATATATATAATGGTGATACACATGGTGTGGTTATGAACATGTTATACTACATATAATATATAGAACTTTTATTTGAATTTGTGATAATGTGTGGCTTTTGCAGCTCAAGGATAAATACTACTTGTCATAATGTCGGGGGCGGGGCACTATACTTTGTGAGATAAACATAGTGTACGCATTAAACATGGTTTAGATTATGAAGATCTAGCTAGTACATCAAATGTACTATTATTTGGAATCAACATCAAGTGTATTCAAAATTTTGAATTCGAGTTCATATATATAATATAGTACACATAGTTCATATCTATCTCTATAGTAATCATGTGGTGTGTTGTTAAGATAATATACAAATGATGGTTTAACTTTGCAACAATCATGATTGTAGATTCTTATTCAAATAGAGAAACAAATTCAAATTTAGTTCGAATTGCAGTGGTAGTATTGACATTTGGAATGCACTAAAATGTTCATATGAGTAGGTTACATGCATTATACAGGCAGCAAAAAATTTAATTGGACATAACATGGATTCATAGCTTTGAATAGCATTTGTACAGTAAAATGGGACAAGACTCTCTCTTTGTGTGGTGCGAATAGTTTTTTTTGTTGAGGGAAGTGCGAATTGATTTGGTACGTACATTATTACACGTTAGGCTTGTCCCTAAATTTCAACCTGCGCCTTGTTATCCCAGAAATTCAGATATCGTGCTCCTAAAACTCGCGCCTTCACAACCCGCGCCTTGCTATCCCAAAATAAGATCGTACGCGAAAACTCCCTCCAGCTGGCAAATCCCGACACGCGAAATCCCCCTTCTAACCCTGAGCCGAAACGGCCGCTAGTTCAAATCGGTGGTGGTACTTTCGTAACACACCCTACATTTTGGACAGGCGCGTCCCTAAGTCATGGTTCCCCGCTCCCATCACCTCCTTTTCGCCATTCGAAAACCCAGGCCGCCATAACCTCTCTGCTCCTGCCGCGAAACCCCACCCTCCGCCGTCCGCCACCCCACCGCTGCCCAGCCGGAGCCTCTTCCCCGACGACGTCGTCCACTGTAACAGCTCGACGTCCCTGATCCACCGCCCTGGATGAGGATCCGTCGTCGATCTCGTCATCCCGCCGGTTTAGCCGCCCTGTCCTCCACCTCCAAGGAGATGCTTCGATGATCACCTCGACTATCGTGGCTACTCCATCCCCATAGCGCTGCCTTAACCTGCTCCACCGGGATCGCAGCATCCTCACCGACTCCTCGGACAAAGCCGAGGCCTACTCGGCACAACCAAAGAGGTTGTACACTCATCGCATCGCACCTTCTCCTTATCTTGACCTCCCGGCACTGACGGTGCTCGATCCTGCACCCCCATGGCGCGGCTACCTCGAAGCCGGCGCCGCCGGCGACATCTCCACGGCGGCTCTCCCCCAGTGCGAGGCTCCCTCGACCAAGGTAGTCAGAATCCCGACTCGACTCCTAGAATCCTACGACTTCACGACCCTACAGAAGCATGTCGATCCAAGTCCCACTATGAATCCGGATCTGGTAGAATCCATGTTGAGTCACGATCCAAATCATAGAATCCTATACAAAACTGTAGAATCCCGACTATGCTATGGACTATGTCCGATTCTAGTAATTTGTCTAAGCTTTTGTTTAGTGCAAAAGAATAGTATGCCATCATCCAAACCCCTTTTCACATGCCTCATGGCCCTTTATTCCCCTCGCAAACTCAAATGCTCAGCCACCGACACCTTTGATCTAGCTCTCAGAAACCCTAGGTCAAAACTGAGGATCAGGCTTGTTGACGAATGGAATTGGCGTGAGAAGGAGGACGCATCAAGATTGATCGAAGAAGATGAGCAAGACCCTTCAAGGCTCATCACTTCAGGTGAGCTATACAAGTCATCGGCTATTCACATACTCTAAAAGAACCTCCAAAGTAAAAAATTTCCGTTGAAGACTTAAATGTTCTATATATTTCCCTCTCATATATGTTCCATACATGCAAGCTAGATAGTACGTTAGCCATAAAAATAACTGGAATACAACTAGCAATGATGTGTATGTTTTTTGCTCTATATTTAGTGTTAAAACTCTATAGAACCCATATAAATTTCTGGCGTGGATACAAAATATCTTATTTAAGTATATCTAGTAGAATCCTCGATTCCACGACTCGATACTACGACTCGATTCTGCCAAAGGAAAATTGATCCGACTCCGAATCCCGACTCTGACTACCTTGACCTCGACGGCGGTGTCCATACCAGCCGGATCTGCTGCTGCTGCTCTGGCTCTTGCTCGCTCACGCTGCTGCTGCTACTGCTCCGGCTCTCGCTCGCGCTGCTGCTGCTGCTGCTCTGTCTCTCGCGCTGCTGCTCTGTTCTTCCCCTCGCTCGTGCGGCTGCTCTGCTCTTGATCTCGCTCACGCTGTTGATGCTAGTCAATGGGCTGCTGCAGCTACACGAGTTGCTGCTCTGGCTCTAGTTTGCGCTTCTCCTCTAGGCGCTGCTGCTCCGGCTACTATCTGCTACGATGTTCCCTGTCGATCGCCTGTTGATTTAGATCACTGTTTCTCTACTACTAGTGCTCGAGCGGCCTAAACTACATGTGAAGTGCCTCTCTGCTACCAGTGCGTTCAGTTTCTACAGTAACATTTAGATTCCACAGTAAATTTCAGTTTCGACAATTAAGTTCAGAGTCAAAAGTTTTTACCTCATCTGCTGTAGTCAAGTGTTTTTTGGTGATGTAAATTTTACATCTATCAATTTTTGGTAATGTATTTTACATCATCTATTGGAGATGCTATTAGAATCCCACTTGAGATTAATGATGTCTGTCTTGTACTGCTTCAGCCTCGACGTCTTACGGCTTGCCAGAGCTACTCCAAGGACGGAACCATCCATCACAACAGAGCAGTACCCTAGATGCCGTCTACAGAAGCCTCAGATCTTCCTCCACACCTTCGACAGCCACCTCTGCCGCAACTTCTTCAGCGACCAACCCAATGATGCTGAGGTCGACACGGCTACGCCAAAGAGGTTGTACACTTGTTTCATCACTTACTACTCTACATTAATGTCGATCCATTAGGGCTATTTTGGTTCAAAGGAAAAAGTGAAGGAAAAACATAGCAATAGGAAATTTTCCTATGGCACTCTACCACTCAATTATTCATGCATTTCGTTGAAAGGAATGGAGCAAAATATCCACCTAGACCTACTTTTCAAAATCCTATGCATGAAAACAAGACTAAGTGCATTAATGGCAGAATAACATTCTAACTATACACACTTTCATATGGTTTCACTTTAATTTGGCCATGTTTCTTTGCATTCCTCTGCTCTTCCAATTCCTATGAACCAAACACCCAAGCTGACAGAAATCATGTGTTTACAAATGTTCTGTTTCCCACGTGCATTCCTATCCTATTCCGGTGTTTTTCCTATCCCTGCATTTTTAGAATCCTGCAAGCCAAAGGAGCCCTTACAGAATTACTTCAGTTACAGATAGGTGCCGAAGAAAACTTTGTGTGGTTTATCCTGCTCATGTCACAACGTCGTCCACCTCACCTGAGCTGCTCCATCGACAGAAGCATCCACTATACCAGACATCACGACTCCTGACCGTCTTTCGCCGCCTCAGATCTCCTTCCCTGCCGCCAGCACCCAGCACAACTGCATCACCATCAACGACTTAGCAGATGAACCTGAGGAGTACACGGGTCCGCAAGAGAGGCCGGACTCTTTTGTTTCTGCTTATGTTATGCATTGGTTAATATTACGTGCTACTTTATCGTCTTGTTCACCTCTTAGACTCCAAGTCAGGTCCAAATTAATGTTCAAACTTGAGTTTTAAAATGCTTGTTGGGCACATATCAAGGCAACAATGAATAGTATCTCTATCTATTATCTGGTTCGGGTATGCCTATGTTGTTAATCTTGGGTGAGAAACAAACTATAAAGCAATCATCATCTGTCTTTTTATTAAATTAGCTATCATCAGCCTACTATCATTATTTTTGGATCTATCCACTGGTTGGTACCATCACTCTAGATTTCTGCATGCTCTCCTTACATAATCTCACTATATTTTTTTTGTATGCATGTCAGATATTGTACACAGTCATGCTGAACATGTAGAGAAAAAGAGAAGAGTTTTGCGCGGTAGTACAATGTCATGCAGACATCGCTCCATGATGGGTGGAATGGCAAACCCTTTCCCCTCTAGAGTGTAATCCAGAGGAAGATATCTGTTTTGAAGCGGATTTAGATGGAGCTAACCACTCCTATTTACCCCCCGAGGTGTTTGATCTAACTTGGCATGATGATGTTGGTCATATCATGCATATGTTGCCTTGCAGTGCCTACTTTCGACAACATATATGTCATCTGCTTAGTTTAGACATTTTCTGTAATGCCACCTGTTTAGTTTCTATGGCCCTTTTTGGATACTCTAACTTAGCTAGAGGTTAGAGTTAGTTTCTAGCTCATGACTAACCTTAAACTAACTCTAGCCAAAGAGGTGTTTGGATGACAGGGTTAGATTGGCAATAAATGCACTAGGAGAACTAGCTCCAATTAGCACCTCTTGGGTGGGATTTTTTTTGGGTGGGTTAGATGCAACTAGCTCAAACTAGCCCTCATGTTTGGATACTTTAGGGCTATTTGAGCCCAGACTAGCTCAAACTAACTCTAACTAATATATGTGAATTATGCAATCTCATCTCTTTTAGCCAGCCATAATATATGTGAAATATGTAATGCCATCCTGTTTAACCAGGCATCATATATTTGAATGATATCTTACCAATCCTTTTCTTCATTACATTTCCATTTGTTGACAATGTTTGTACATTCAACTACTCTTCCTGTGAATCAGCCATTTGAGTGGGTGATGGAAAAATCTGGAGTGAAATCAAGGTCTTCAGAGCAGACAGTGCTACCTGTCGAAGCAGATCTCTTGCTGGGTCCCGATAGCTCCTCAGAGATGGATTCAGAGACAGATGACCAGTACTATTCCCCCACCGAGGTGTATGCTCTAACTTGGCATGGTTATACTGCTCATATCATGCATATGGTGTCTTGCATTGCATAGTTTAGACATCATATACACAATATTCAACACCATGTTCTTAGTTTAGACATCATATATGCGAATGCCCTCTGCTTAGTATATAAATCACATATGTGAATTATATCATGTGATCCTGATTACTTAGATAACATGTATGTGAATTATGTCATGCAAACCTATTTACTAAAGACATCATATAATTATCTCATGCCATCCTATTTAGTTAGTCATCATATCTTTGAATTCTATCATGCTATGCTATCCAGTTAAGATAGATATCATATATGTGAAATTATGTCATGCTATCCTTTTTAGTTAAACAATATACATGTGAACTATTTCAAGCCCTCTTTTTTCCACACTATCTATTGCATCTGTCTCTCATACAAAGTCTGTACATTCAACTACATTTCTTGTTTATCAGCCATTTGAATTGGAGCGGGTGATGGCAGTATCTAGTGGAGTAAAAACACGGTCTTCAAATAAAACAATGCTACCTCTTGGTGGAGATAGCACCCCGGTTGTACATGCACGAGAACTAGCCGTACCACACATAACCCAGACTCTCGCAGATTGTACCGCTACTGCGATGGACAAAGAACCAGCCTCACCCAATCTAACCCCAACCCCAGCAGATAGTAACCCAGTTCTAGTTGACACAACACCATCTCCACCACAGAGCTCCCAAACAAGAGCAGTTAGTAAGGCAGCTCCAGTGCCCAAAGCGCCAGTACTACCACGGCGAAACCCAACTCCACCAGTTAGTACACCTATTCCTGTGGACGAAGCACAACCAGCCATTCATAGTTTAGCATCTATCGCATTAGATGTTGTTAAATCCTATGTGCCTATCTTCCCATCATGGAAATATTATACTAAAGATGAAGGAAAATTCCAGTTGCAGGTGTTCGTCCAGGAGTTATGTGTAAGTAATGGTATTCATGGCAATTACTTTGCTTTGTCCCATACATTCTACCTCCATGTTGGTTATAGTACATCAAATGTTCCCATTTTTCTCTATAGAGAAGGACCGATTTGGAAACTCAGGATGAGGTAACCTGTGCTAATACCTCTGCTATCTTCAAGAATGCTTGATGGCAGTATTGGAATTACCTGAAGAAAACGTACTTCACTAGCAAAGAAACTCATCAAATTCCCTTATGTTCTCCTAAGACACATTTATGGGACGATGACTGGGAACGCCATGTTCTGTACTGGTCCCGAACCAAGAATGTGGTAAGGTCTACGAGCTCATTTTTTATTTTTAAGTACTATATGCCTGCGTCTTACTTTACTCTGTTTGTGTAGAACAAGTGCTTAAACCTGAAGAACAACTGTTCTCATTTAAGATTTCATTGCTATGGTGCATACTGCTTTGCTCTTGTATCACTGTATTTACTCATACAAACTTAGTTTTAAATTGAAGGATCCAATTGAAAATCCAATGGCACAACAGGTATGTTTAAGCATGTTTCTTTAACAGGTTTGCTCTTCTAAATTGCTCTGTTGATTTCAATTTCAATTGTGTATACAATTGACTTATCATATCATGCACATTACTAGCATCATAACAGAGCCAATAGTGTTGCTGTACATGTATACCCGTGGTACCCATCTGAAATCTTGTTGTGCCGTGTAGTTTCCCACACTTGTATTCTTCCAATGCTGCTTTGTCTTGAACTGATATGATTTGAACCATGTCTCTATTTTGATTTGGCAAGACAATGTAGTGACCATAGGACATAGATATATGTTTGTTTGATGCTTTTATTATGTACTACTTGGCAATAGAAGAATTGGTAGTTTAATCCTGTCCACCTTACTACTGAACTGGTTGACCGAAATGAGGTTCATATACTACATGCTAAACCTGTTATGTGTCTTCTTGTTTCTTCTTTTAGAATGCTGACAGAATATTGGGGAAGAGTACCTTATTAAGCAATGGTAAAGGAAGTAATGCAGATAAGGTTCAGGATAGTGAGACATCCTTGTTGGTCTCCAACAAAGCTGATAAAACAGCTAAGGAAAACTATCTTGAAGACAGTGAGACAACCCCAAAGTCCTGTCTGAGTGTAGTGTTCGAGTTACTGGCCACTACCGCTGGCACAAGCTCTTCAAACTCACTGTCTAAATCAGTTCGGTTTCTTGAGTCTCAACTACAAGCTAAAAGACATCAATTAGCTGTGCTGTGACAAGAAGCCGAAGGACTGCGGAAGTCCCTGGAGAATTCAGATGCATACTTTCTGGTGCAATAGCAAGCATTGGAGGATTTTAGCACCAAACAGGAGAAAGCAAAAAAGCTTGCTAAGCTTATTTCCAGCATGGTGGATACCCAGGAAAATGTTTCTTAAGCTCTTCTGAAGTCGTTTCAGTTATGGATTTGTTTTGTTGGCGCGTTTATTTGCACTGTTGGCCAATTTAGATGGCCAGTGTATGTAATATGCTGCTTTGTTCCCTATATTTGCACTGGTGGTGAACATTGATGCCCAGTGGATGTAATATGTGTAATAGCCTAGTGTTAGTTGCTTGCTTATTTATTTCCTTATTGTCTTGTTTAGTTGTTTGCTTGTAGTCACTACAGTTCTTTTTCTGTGCTTTTCTAGTGGCCACAGTAACCTATTTTTTATAACTAGGCCACAATAACCATGGGTAACATACGGACCGTTGTAACCATGGTCCTGCTACCTACTATAGTGACCATGGGCCTCCTACGGGTCGTAGGATCCATGGTCCTTCTACGGGCCGTATAATCAATGGGCCTTCTACGGGTTGTA
Source organism: Thinopyrum elongatum (assembly GCA_011799875.1). NCBI lineage: Eukaryota > Viridiplantae > Streptophyta > Magnoliopsida > Poales > Poaceae > Thinopyrum > Thinopyrum elongatum. The sequence continues at coordinate 305,227,334 of CM022302.1, read as the reverse complement.
TGATCGATTGGCCTAACATGGGCCGTACTAAAATGGGCCGTATACGGGCCAGAGTGGAAATTGTATGTTTATGCCCAACCATAATGGGCCATTAATAGGCCTAAATGTATAACGGACTTAATTCTATCGGCAGGCATCACGGGTTGTAAATGGATCGTATTTGATGATGCTATAAAAACAGCCCAACGAGTTAACAGGCCCACTGTAACTACGGGCTGAATTTGGCCCACAAGCGAAACAGGCCAGTAACGGAATGCTGGAAATGAGCCCAAGAATAAATGGGCCCTTAGAAGGTCGAAAGTTAACACGGGCCGGAAATGACCCAACGGAATAATGGGCCGTTAATGGGTATAAAGCGATGCACTATTCATTATGGGCTAGTTTCACCACGGGCCTTTAATGGGCCCAGAGTTACAAAGGGCCTCGTCTGGGCCGAAAGACATCATGGCCATACATGGGCCGGAAGTTAAAACGGGCTGGAATCATACTGGACGGCCCAAATGACACTACTGGGCCTAATTCGGATAGGCCATAATGGGCCGTGAGTTAGCGGGCTGTAAATGGGCTATATGTGAACAGACCGTTAACAGGATTTCCGTGGGCCAGCCCGCTACCTTTTGACCAAGTCAAACGGGCCGGCCTTTTCACCTGAATGGGCCTCTGTTGGGCTGTGCCATGTGTCGGTGTATCATAGGCGCCTCAAGTCCAATGAGTGGATGACATCTGTCCCAACGCTAAGCCGACACGTGGTTCCTCTAGCCATTGAGAATTTTACATGTGGAAAATCCCCATTGGTCCGAGCTGTAAAGGGTTTATCAGATCCAAACCGGAACCCGATAGCTTAACGGCGACCCGTTACGGTGGATGCCACGTGTTGGTTACCCTTGACAAAAGCACTTCCATGACGGGCCATTTATCGTCATGGAAGCGGACACTTCCGTGATGATATTTTTGATATTGTCATGGAACACTTCTACGACAGCACAGGTATGACTATCTTGATTCTGTCATAAAATCTTCATGGATGTACATGCATGAAAGAAAACGTGACCTAGTATGACAAACACGTATCATCACGGAAGTGGTTTTTTTGTAGTGGTGGGTGGAGCCCTACGTGGACTCGCGCAGCCGTTACCCTTCATGGGTTGAAGTCTCCATCAACGTGGATGTACGATAGCACCACCTATCCGAACCATGCCAAAAATCTTTGTGTCTCCATTGCGTTTGCGTTCTCCAAACCCTTCCCTTTACCTTCATATGCAATGTTTTACTTTCCGCTGCTACACTCTTAGAATTGCATGTGTAGATTGATTGCTTGACTTGTGCTAATTGCTAAAATCTGCCCACAAGTAAAATTGGGAAAAGGTTAGATTTTTATTTGGTCAAGTAGTCTAATCCCCCCTCTAGACATACTTTCGATCCTACAGGAAGCATGTATACCTACACAACATGTAGACAAACAAAACAAAGTGTGTGCATGGTAAATGTACACATCATCCATCATGATGCGCATGTGCGCGTGAGAGTTAGCACAAGATAGGCATCGCTCAAAGAAATTTGATGCATGGCATAAGAACATGTCATCCACCATGAAAGAATAGTTGTTATGTATAACATGATGGGGACACAAATTGAGCTTGCAATTATATGGCACATCATTCATGAGAAGCATATTGTGCACAAAATTATTGGGATCATGCAATTCATAGGATGGATCAAAATCTCCTAATATGGATGAGGAAACTATGGGGGTCTCCTCATGTGCAATAGCGGAAGCATAATATGGAGAAAATTGAAAACATGGCAAACAGTTCATGTCCGAAGCTAGGTGGTCATGGCATGGCATATGATGTAAATGATGCAAAGGGAGCATATCAATATCATCACAAGAGAAACAAATGCCAATAACCATGGGCTTGTCATCTATGCCATATGTGCAAATTGGGTTTATTTTAATGGCATATGCATAGTTACTACGATGAGATTGCAAATAAGACATATTGTTGATCTCATGCATAGCATATGACAAGTCAAGCGAATTGTCAAACATGATGTGACCGAGAGAATTATCACAAGAAATTCTATGCAACATGGCATCACAACTAATAGACTCCACATGAGAATCATCATACAAATAGGCAATAAATCATCACATGAGGAAGTTGCACTAGCATGAAGCATGGTAATAGGTGGATCAACATCATGCAAGCAATCAATATCAAGAATGTCCACTAGTGGGACAAGAGCATCACCATCACCTATGTTCCCTTTGTCATTCCACTCATGTGGTGTAGGTGAGGTGGCAAAGACCAAGTCATGGTCAACATCATCATCGTGATGGAACCATGTGGGGGGTGCATCACATTCCACCATGGCCATCATCTTGTCCAAAGGAAGGACGAAGTCGTCGAGGATCGGCGCGTCGTCGTATATGGGACCTAGCACCACATGAGAAAACACAATAGAGGTAGAGGTTAAGTCATTAGAAATTGAAATGGGCTCACATGCCCTATCAACTACCTCACTCTCTCTATGTGGTGGTGGATCACTCACTCCATCAAGGTAGGTGCACTCAATGTCACATATGGTGGGTTCACTCAAATCACTCAAGTGGTGGTGGTGGTGGCTCTCCTCACATGGGAATTGGGGCAACTCGTCATATATGGGGCTAGTGGTGAAGTCACTCTCACTCTCAATATGGATGCACAAGTCACTCAACTCATCACCATACGCCTCCTTGGTCGAAGGGAAAATCACATGTTCAACCATCTCATTGTCGTCGCCGTGGATGAAGGCCGAAGATGGCACATCATCACTCTCGCCTCCAAATACGGAAGCATCATCCTTGCTCTCCACCATGTATCTCACCTCCAAATCTTGGTCCTTGAGTTGCTCCATAGTCGTACTCATCGCAGCGCCGTCTTGAAAAAGAGTCGTGGTAGACTCGGCTTCGTCAATGCCACAAAGAGGGATGGTGGTGAAATCGAACTTTGGAGCATCGTCTTGGAGCTCGTCGGGCTTGGACATCTCGGTGGTACTAGCCTCATGCTCGCCATCTTGGAGCGTGGTCGTCACGAAGTGTGCTTGGGGTCGAGTAAACTTGGCCTTCTTGAGTTATTTTTTCGCCTTGAGAGCACCAATGTAGTTGTCGTCAAGGGACTTGTAGTTCTCGAGGACGATAGTCTTGGAGATGTCATCGTTGAATCCCATCATGAAGTGGAACTTCATCCAAATTGGGTAATCCACACCGGCTCGTCGCAAGGCTTTCTTCATCTCGTTGAATTACTCGTCGAGGGACTTGGATCCTTGGATGGTGTTTGCCAATTGGCGTTGAAGTTGTTCCGTGTAGGTGGAAGGCAAAAACTCTCACCGCATAGCTCTCTTCGTCTTGGTCCAACTCATGTTGAAGCTCTTCGAAGGTGCGTGAAGCCACCATGTCGATGCATAGTCGTGGAAGTTTCACGTGGCACACTTCACTCGATCTTTGGAGGGGACTTGATTTAGCTTGAGGTAGTCGTCCATCTTGCACTCCCACTCGAGATACTCCTTGGGGTCTTGGGTCCCAAAGAAATGAATCTCGTGGTCATTGTCGAGGTCGTAGTAGCTCGTGGAAGACGCGGACCTGCGCTTGGGGAGCTTCGCTTGAGGTGCTTCTTGGTGAAGATGCCGCATGTCCAAAGGCGAAGATGCCTTGAGAACACTAGGCGAAGATGCCAAAGTGGTGGTGGTAGCCATAGCTTCCTCTTGGTGGTGACATTGTCATGCTTGAACTTGTAGTCGATGGCGCTCGTCGTCATCATGCACATGTGGCTTGCGGGTTTCTTGGCGGTCATCTCGAAGATGATGACGGTGCCGCGTTGTACTTGCATCGTATGGCCGCTCCGAAGATTTGCGACTTGAGGGTATCCGCCTTGAAGATGGTGAAGGGGAAGGAGACTTGTAGTTGGCCAACACGTGTTGGATGTCATCCATGTGTGCGTCCAACTTGTCATCGAGGTAGTCCCTTTTCCTTGCTTCGGAGTGTCGTATGTTAATGGCGAGTCGCTCGATGCGGTCGAGGACCGAAGTTGTTGTGTTTTGCCTATCCATCACAAGACTCAAGTAGAGGAGAGTAGGAAATGAGATAAACAATACCAAGATACCTTTTCCCAAAGTTGAGGATGTATCCCGTTTCACTCAATGTGAATTGAGAGAATAGTGGAATTAGTACCGGACTTGTTCACTCAAAACTACAAAGTAAAGCTTATCGAGTGGCTTGGTTAGGACAAGTGGCACAAATTCATGCAAATTGAAGTCCAAGATATTGTAAATGTTGAAATAAATCCAAATGACTCAAAATGCAAAGCAAGTGATCACAAATATAGAGGAGTGCAATAAAGAAACACACATGGTGGGGTAATGGGGCTTGTGCAACTCTAGGGATGAATAAGACAAAATGGCCTAACGAAGACTAAGCTCGTGTTGCACAAACACTAGGAGAGAACTAGCTTGATTGCACACTTGGGCATGATTCACCACTTGGCACCAACCTATATGTATGCAAGAATAATGTTTCCTATTCCATGTATTCTCATGCACAAGTATCTCTTTTCATGCTCAACTCTCTTTTGCTTACAAGCTTATGATCTTTCTTTTCTTGCATAAAAGCTTTTTTTGTGTTTTTTTTTGCTCTTCTCTTCCTTTCCACTTTTCTTATTGAGCCTCAACCAAATACATGAGACAAGTATGACAAGATATGCACGGGAGCAAACAATTGCACTATATGATATATCCAATGATGCAACAATATGATATCGTATCACTATGGTGCACAAGTTTTCGTGAAGCCCCGCAGTACTCGGATAGCTAGTCTCAATAGGTATGAAGTTATTTGCAAAGATGGTGGGTGTCGAATTCAGGGCTCCGCTGACCCAAGAAAGGTTCAAACTCTGGGGCATGTGCGAAGAACTCAACCTATCCAACCAACCAACTCGCCACCCTACAGCCTAGCTCGATGAACGAGGAAGAAGATGAACACAACAGTTTACCCAGGTTCGGGCCACCTTGCGGTGTAAGACCCTACTCCTGCTTTGTGGTGGATTTGCCTCACGAGGGGCTGAGGATGAACAAGTACAAGGGATGAAAAACCTCGCGAGGTCTGCTCTGGGTGAGAGTGAGTTGCCCCCCTCTATGGTGGTGGCGAACCTATATATATCGTGGCCTTGGTCCTCTTCCCCAAAACATAGGCGGGAAGGGATCCCACAGTGGCCAATTTGAAAGGTGACAAGTAGTACATATTATCCTGATGAAAGATGGTCTTCGCTTGCAAACCTTCTGGTCGTGACGCCGTGGTGGGCTCGGCGATGACATCCGTCCTACCGTCTTGGCGGTCCTGGTCTTGTTGCACTGGAATGGAAACCTTTGCTTGATTCCTCGGGAACCCACGCCTGCGCTTGCCTCCTTAGCACCAAAGGGGAAACTGTCTTCTCTGCGCCCGCTGGCGCCCGCCTAGCCTTGGTCGTCATGGCTTGCGTCACCACAACCTCATGACGTTGGGCACCAGCATAGGAATCTCCGCTCCTCAGGAGGGAGCCTGGGGAGCCACTCCCTCAGGAGGTCTTGGTGTCATCTGCCTCACAAGGCTTGGCCCCTCGCGAGGGTATTGTCTTGATAATCTTCATAGGTGGGCCGTACCAGGCCGCCGATGGTGCCACGCCATGGGCCGTAGGCAGGCAAGTCTGGGTACCCTGGTTCCCAGAACGCTGACAGTAGCCCCCGGGCCCAAGGCGCGCTCGGACTTGGCTTCGAGGCGAAGCCAAGGGGCAAGGGCGAAGCGCTGCGGGCCCCAACCGCCTGCGGGCTAGGCTGACGCGTGGCGCTTGATGGGATGTGGGCATCTCCACTTCCCCACACCGCCTCGGCAACCGCACGACTTGACAACTGCCTGGTGCATGCAGATAGGCCATCATTGCTTGGAGTGTGGGAGGCCGCTGGTTGGCCTCCCCCAGCCTATAAATGGGAGAGGGGGCGGAGCCCCCAGCTCATATTCATCTTCTTGCCGCCTGCCCTTCTTCTTCTTCGTCCCGTCGCTATCTTGCCAGAGCTTCCATGGCGCCAGTGAGGAGGTTCTCGGCCACCGAGAAAGGAAAGGCCCCCATGGAGGGACCAGGCTCACCGCCGCCCAAGAGGGGCCACGACCGTCCCCGCAAGCACGCCGCAACGCCAGCGGTGGCTCCCCAAGGGCGTGGGCGCACCCTCTCAAAGGCAAGCCCCGCCCTCGGCAGTTGTGGGGGCGCTCCCTTCCGCGGCAGGGGCTCCTGCGGCCGGGGTGGCCGAGGCCAAGGAGGGAGGCATGTGGCACCAATTCGGCCATCGCGCCCACTATCCCATTCGGCCGACACGTCCTCAGAGTTCGTGGTGTGGGCGGAGAGGCCCACTGACATCTTGTTCCAGCTCCCGCGCTTCTTCGCGGGGGCGCTGCCGGCCGGGAGACCTGGCGGCCTCTGGCTGTAGGGCGATGGTTGCTGCAGCAGGGCCTCTTGGGTGGAGGTCGAGGTCACCCCCGCCGGCGACATGTTCCTGAACTGCGGGTGGCAGCCGTTCGCTCGCACACGCGGCCTGCAGGGGAGGTGCACCCTCCACTTCAGGCACGACGGTGCCACGACTCTCTACGTCAGGGTCTTCGGGGAGGACGCCAGGCGCCTGGGGTGCTGCCCGGAGAGCGACAGCGATGACAACAACGGCCACCCCCCCGACGACGACGGCCGGAGGGGCGGTGGCACCTCTGGCGGTGAACTTGCCCTTGGCGACGGTCGAGACGCCTCCAGCAGCGGTGACTCCTCCTCTGGGAAGAGCACAAGCGACAGCGACTACGACGAGCCGCCACGCCACCGAGCCCGGACCGGGGACGGCAACGAGCCACCTTGCCGCCGCGCCCCAGTGAAGGAGGAGGAGGACTCTGACTGAGCGCGGGCGTTGTTGGAGCCAGGTCTCGGGAGCCGTGGTGGTCGCGTGGCCTCTTTTGCTTCTTTCTTTTGCCTGCATCAAAAAGTAGAAAGCCCTGCTGGTGTGTGTAATGAACCATGGCGCTTGCACCGCTATATTATCGTTTTTATATTGCGTCCTGACATCCGTGTTGCTGCCAATTGACGGGTTCTTGCTGATCGTGATTGGGATGACTTAGCTTAGTGTGCTTGTGGTAGATCCCATGCCGCGGGAGCGTGCTTCTTTGGAGCCTCTTGCGCGCCCCTCATTCCCGAGAGGTCCTGCCAGGGGTTTCCCTTTTGGGGGTTCGACGGTCCTCAGGCCTCGGGAGGCAACTGGTGGCCGCGGGGTTAGGGGACCTCTGGAGGTGCCGTGCCCCGCGTGAGCCCCCGAGCGTGGGTCGCTGTACGCTGCGTCGCGATGCCCGGAGGCACGGACTCAGGAGGGCCTGCGTGCCCGTTGGCTTGTCTAAGGGCGTCACGCGAGGATTAAGACGCCAAAGGCCAAGACACCAAGGCTTTGGCGAGGTGCGTTCGCGGGCAGGCTCAAGCGTACACACCGTGCCTAGCCCCCATGCGCAAGATGCGCGAGCAAGAGCAACGGGTAACTGTCACTCTCCCTATAACGAGCCCTAAAAGAGCAAGTGCTGCGAGGAGAAAAATTCCCAACCCTTTCAAATAAAGACGCGAGAACTTCAAATTTCATTCCAAGAAGTGGCAAGTCAACTACATAAATCAAGCAAAAGAACAGCCATGTCCAGCACCTAGACTAGTCTTCTGGACTTCCCGCCAGCGTGGAGCATGGGGCCTCCACTAGGATATGGGTGGGAGCCCCCGTGAGGCCCAGGGGCGGCACTTAGGAGACTCCGGGGCGTGTACAGCCCCACTCATTATTATGTGAGAGTGTCACGGGCAGAGACTTGAGAGGCGCATGGCGCTTGCTGGTCAAGGATAGAACTTCCGGAGGTGCTAGATGTTCCAGGCATTCTGGATGGGGACCCCGTCCTGTGTCTCCAGGCACGCGGCGCCAGGCCTGGAGACACGGGCGATCCTGAATGGGCCCTCCCACATAGGTGAGAGCTTGTGAAGCCCCTCCCTGGAGAGCACCCGTCTCAGGACGAGGTCACCCACCTCGAGGGTCCTAGAGCGGACGCTACGGTAGTGATACCGCCGCAGCGCCTGCTGGTACCTCGCGACATGAAGCGAGGCTTGGCAGCGGCCCTCCTCGAGCACGAGGTCCATCCCCCGCGAGGCATCCTAGCGCGCCTTGTCAAACGTGAAGACCCACGGGGAGCAGTGTCTAACCTCATGCGGGAGGACCGCCTCAGCCCCGTAGACAAGGAAGAACGGGGTCTCGCCGGTGGGCTTAGTCGCGGTGGTGCGGATGGACCACAACATGGACTGAAGCTCATCAAGCCAACCCCTACTGCAGGCCTTGAGTTTCTTCTTGAAGCTCCTCGTCTTGAGGCTCCTCAGGACCTCCGCGTTGGCGCGTTCGGCTTGGCCGTTGCTCCGCGGGTGTGCCAATGAAGCGTTGCATATCTGCGTTCCCAGGTTAGCACAATATGTTTTGAAGAGGTTGCTTGTGAACTGAGAGCCATTGTCAGTGATGATACGGTTGGGGACCCTGAAGCGGCTCAAGAGGCCCTTGATGAACTTGACGGCCGAGCAAGCTGGGATGGTGTGCACGGGCTCCACCTCTGCCCACTTGGTGAACTTGTCGACGGCAACGTAGAGGTAGCGGTAGACCCCCACCGCCCAGGGGAACGGGCCCACGATATCCATCCCCCAGACTGCGAACGACCACGAGAGCGAATGGTCTGGAGGCCCTGGGCGGGCTGGTGGATCTGCTTGGCATGGAATTGACAGGCTTCATAGGATCTCACCAGCTCAGTGGCATCCTTGAGCGCCATGGGCCAGTAGAAACCGCTACAGAACGCCTTGCCCAGGAGGGTGCGCGATGAAGAGTGATGCCCACAATCCCCGCCGTGGATGTCAGTCAACAGCTCGCATCCCTGCTCCTTGGAGATGCACCGCAGCGAAGCATCGTTTGGGCGCCTTCGGTAGAGCTTGCCATCCTACAAGCAGTAAGCGGTGGCCTGACGGGTCACGCGTTCTGCGCCTTCCTCCTTCTCTGGCAAGGTGCCTTGGAGCAGGTATGCCTTGAAATCCTCGGTCCAGCACCCCTCCTGAGATTCGAGGGCCAGGAGCAGGCGGGCTCCGGAGGTGGACTGCAGGCTGGAGCGCTTGAGGAGCGGTCCAGGGGCAGTTCCTCTCGGAGCAACTCCGGGCCCGCAATGGAGGGGGCCGCCGATGGCTTGAAGAGCCACTCCTCGAAGATGTCAGGCTTCTGGGGCTCGCGCCATGACGCTCTCTTGGCGATGCCATCCGCCTCCTTGTTCATGCCATGCGGGACATGCTGCAACTCCAAACCCAAGAACCGTTTTCAATTTTGCGTCCCTCCTCCAGGTATGCCTCCATGTGCTCGTCCTTGGGTGTGTACTCCTTGTTGGAGAAGTTGACGAGGAGCTGAGAATCGCCCTTGATGGTGAGACACTTGACCCCCAGGGCCGCCGTGGCCCTGAGGCCTGTGATCAGGCCTTCGTATTTCGTGATGTTGTTGGAGACCTTCTCGCCATGCTGGAAGCAGAGCTGCACGGCGTAGTAGAGCTTGTCCTGGGTAGGCGAGATGAGTACGGCTCCAGCCACCGCGCCCCAGCGTGCGAATGCGCCGTTGAAGTACATGACCCAGCCATCGGGTGCCTCATCTCCGGGCAAGAGGGAGTGGTCTTCACCCACCCCTCGGTCGGGGGCATCAGTCCATTCCGCCACAAAGTCAGCGAGGGTCGCGCCCTTGATGACCCTGGTGGTGCTGAATTCTAGCTGGAACACCTACAGCTCGATGTTCCACTCGGCAACCCTCCCCACGGCATTGGGGCTGTGGAGTACCTTCTCCAGGGGGTATGCGGAGATGACTTTGATAGGGTGGCCTTGGAAGTAGTGTCGCAGTTTCCTAGAGGTGACAAGGAGCGTGAGCAGGAGCTTCTACGGCATGGGGTAGCATGTGCACGCATCACGCAGCACCATGCTAACAAAGTACATGTGGTGCTCAATGAGGGAGGAGGCGCGATGGTGTCCGGCCCTTCCTGAGGCATGGGGACCTCAAGAGCCTCGCCATCCGACGGGGTAATCGAGGCCTCAGGAGCGCCGTCTTGAGGTGGCGATGGCATCGCTGTAGGCGGGGTGCTGCGCCACGCGCCTGCTCCTGCGCACTCTTCCCGGACCGCCATGAGTGCCGCGCTAGCCGAGTGGGGTGTGGCGGCCAGGTAAAGTACCAGGGGCTCAAGAGATCAAGGCGCCACCATCACCGGAGGGCTGGTGAGATACCTCTTGAGGTCTTGAAAGGCTTCCTCAGCCTTCGGAGTCCATTCGAACGGGCCCTTCTTCTTCATCAACTTGAAAAATGAGAGGGCGCGCTTGCCGAGCTTGGAGATGAAGCATCCCAATGAAGTCACGCAGCCCGCGAGCTTCTGCATTTCCTTGAGGGTCTGCGGTGGGCTCATTCCTTCTATTGCCTTGATCTTCTCTGGGTTAGCCTCGATTCCTCTGTGCGACACCAAGAAGCCCAGCAGCTTGCCAGACGGGATGCCGAACACACACTTCTCCGGATTGAGCCGTAGTTTCACCTTGCGTAGGTTGGTGAACATTTCCTCCAGATCTTCGACGAAAGTTCTTGCCTCCCGCGACTTGACCACTATGTCGTCGACGTACGCCTTGGCATTCCTCCCGAGCTGCCTGCCCAGGGCGATGTGCATCAACCGCTAGAAGGTCGCGCCAGTGTTGCGCAACCCGAACGGCATGCAGGTGTACCAGTACACCCCACACGGGGAAAGGAAGGTTGTTTTCTCGACATCTTGCACCGCCATCTTGATCTGGTGGTAGCCCGAGAAGGCGTCCAGGAAGCACAGCAGGTCGCACTCGGCGGTGGAGTCAATAATCTGGTCGATGCGTGGAAGAGGGAAAGGATCTTGAGGGCAAGCTTTGTTGAGGCTCGTGAAGTTGACACACATGCGCTCCTTTCCCCCTTTCTTGGGGACGATGACCGGGTTGGCCAACTAATCCGGTTGACGCACTTCCCGGATGACGCCGGCTTCTTGCAGCTTGTGGACCTCCTGGACGATGAACGATTGCTTCTCAAGGGCTTGTCGCCTCGCCTTTTGTTTCATCGAGCGTGCGCCGGGGCACACCATCAAATGGTGCTCAATCACGTCCCACGGGACGCCAACCAGGTCCATCGCCTCCCATGCAAACACATCCTTGTTCGCATGGAGGAAGCCGACCAACGCCTCTTCTTGGTCTGGGGGGAGGTCGACGCCTATGGTGAAGGTGAGGCCTGAGCCAACGGCATCGACTCGCACTTGCTTCGTCTCAGCCCGGTCCTGAGAGAACAGCTGCTTCTTCTTCGCGGGCGCGGCCTCCGGAATATCCGGAGCACCCTCCGCATCTGGTCGCGCGGCCGCCGTGCCCTTGAAAGCGAGCTTGAGGGCCAGGAGTGCATCCTTGGTGTCCCCCACCACAGTGAGGATGCCGCCGCTCCCAGGCATCTTGATGACATTGTAGCCGGGGTGCATCGCCGGCATGAACTTGGGAAGGGCTGGATACCCCAGGATGGAGTTATACGGGAGGCTGATGCGGGCGACGTCAAAGTCGATGAGCTCGGTGCGGTAGTTGCAGCGCGTGCCAAAGGTGATGGGGAGGTGGATCTGCCCCAGGGGAACGATGGAGCCGTCGAGCACCCCTGAAAAGGGTCTGATGGGGGCGAGCCGGTCGTAAGGCACCTGGAGCAGGTTGAAGGCTTCCACGGAGAGAACATTGAGGCCAGCGCCGCCGTCGATGACGGTCCTAGTAATCGTGACACCGCTGATGGTGGGCGTGCACAGCAAGGGGAGCATGCCGGCACCGACCGTAGTCTTGGGGTGATCTCTGGAGTCGAAGGTGATGTCGGCTTCAGGCGCAGCCCGGCCTGAAGGAGCCCCTTGCCGTGGCTGGGTGGCCTCCATCCATCGGAAGAGCTGCTTGATGTGGCGGCTTGAGGCCGGTGCTTGTGACCCTCCGAGGATGGCTACAACAACGTGGGGCACCGGTGTCGTGAAGCGTGCGATGAACTGATTGCGCAGCTCCTCCCAGGAGGCCACCGACGACTCTGGCAGGCTAAGCATCCAGGAGCACGGTACACCCATGAGAGCCATGGGGAGCCAGTTCGCCATGAGCTTCTCGTCGCCATTTGCCACCTCGATGCTTAGCTCGTACTGGCGAAGGAACTCCGCGGGGTTCCCCGTGCCGTCGTACTACGGAGGCAGGATCGCCCTGAACTTCGGCAGCCACCGCACCTGCCGTAGAGCAGGGGAGAAGGCTCGATTGCCCGCGGTGGCTCCGAGCGCGCCCAGCGGCTCGGCTGGTGGGGCGGCGTCCGCCATGGGAGGTGTGCAGTGCGAGCGGTGCGTGGCTGATGAGAGAGGCCGAGCTTCGACACGCTCCTATCTGGCGCGCCAAATGTCGGATTCAGGGCTCCGCTGACCCAAGAAAGGTTCGAACTCTGGGGCGTGTGCGAAGAACTCATCCTATCCAACCAACCAACTCGCCGCCCTATAGCCTAGCTCGATGAACAAGGAAGAAGATGAACATGTAGTTTACCCAGGTTCGGGCCACCTTGCGGTGTAAGACCCTACTCCTTCTTTGTGGTGGATTTGCCTCACGAGGGGTTGTGGATGAACAAGTACAAGGGATGAACAACCTCGCGAGGTCTGCTCTGGGGTGAGAGTGAGTTGCACCCCTCTATGGTGGTGGCTAACCTATATATATCATGGCCTTGGTCCTCTTCCCCCAAAACATAGGCGGGAAGGGATCCCACAATGGCCAATTTGAAAGGGGACAAGTAGTACATCTTATCCTGACAAAAGGTGGTCTTCGCCAGCAAAGCTTCTGGTCGTGACGCCATGGTGGGCTCGGCGATGACATCCGTCATGGCGGTCCTGGTCTTGTTGCACTGGAATGGAAACCTTTGCCTGATTCCTCGGGAACCCATGCCTGCTCTTGCCTCCTTAGCACCAAAGGGGAAACTGTCTTCTCTGCGCCCGCTGGCGCCCGCCTGGCCTTGGTTGTCATGGCTTGCGTCACCGCAACCTCGTGAGGTTGGGCACCTGCATAGGAATCTCCGCTCCTCAGGAGGCAGCCTGGGAAGGCCGCTCCCTCAGGAGGTCTTGGTGTCGTCTGCCTCGCGAGGCTTGGCCCCTCGCAAGGGTCTTGTCTTGATAATCTTCGTAGGTGGGCCGTACCAGGCCGCCGATGGTACCACGCCGTGGGCCGTAGGCAGGCAAGTCTGGAGACCATGGTTCCCAGAACGCCGACAGTGGGGCTATCAAAGTGTAATGGCAAGGAAGGAAAAGTATATGACGGAATGGGTACTTTCGTCACACTTAACCTTTCACGAAGTCGGGGGTAACCGGCCTTGCTTCCGGTTGAAGATTGTCTCAAAGGATGGATGATCATCGTTGGTTGTGGAAGCTCGTGGTGGATGTAGTCGATGGAATCATACAAGTGTCCCGTGGTGGATGGAGATGTAATTGTCCCTAAGTAACCGAAACACCTTAGGATACTCTGAAATCACAACTCAAACAACCACAAATGCAATAAGAACCAAAATGGGTTAGGTTGCGGAAGTTTTATGTGGTGGTGCGGAAGTTATGGCGAAGGGCCTATGCAAAGATGTCAAAATTCATAAATTTTGATGATGGCAAATGATGGTATTAGTATTTTTGTGGAATGGAGGATGTTAATAGCTACAAAACGAGCTAAAGAACGCGAAAATCGGACTCCGGATGAATTAGTTATGTCTGAAACGGTTTTTGGAGTTGGGCTGAAACCGGGGTGTGCGGGCACCCGGGGGTAAGGGGTGCGGGGCGCCCGGGGTGGGCAGAGGCTTGCATGTAAAATGTCCGGGTGCCCGGGGTAAAGGGGTCCGGGTACTCGGGGTAGGCCGAGAAGAGCTGATTTTGGGCGAAATTTTCAGATCTCGAACTAGGTGCGGAAGAACTTGATTTCAAGCTCCAAATTGGATGGGAAAAAAATTGGGGCTAGGGAACGCCAAGGGAGGTAGATCCACTTGCCAAACACTAGATCCAGGGATCAAAATCAAGAAAAACTCACAGGTACCAACAAAATGCAAGAAATTTTTTGGGGCACTTTTTGTGGGGAATTTTCGAATTGGGACAAAAACACACAAAATTAGGCTAGAAAATGGTGGGGAACACTCCAAATTTGTGTTCATCATGGCTCTAGATACCAAGATGTTGGAGGGTAGAGACCCTAAATGGAGATCTTTCACGAATTGGAGGGGAGTCCATGAAGAACGCGAAGATTACGAAGAACAAGAGGGGAAATCACAAGAGAAACACTCAAGAACAAGCCCAATTACACATCCACTAGACTAGTAACACATGGATCCGCAAGATACAAGAACAACAAAGGGAAAATAGCACAAGGTAAAAGTTCATCCCAAATCCCAAAGGGAGATGAGGTCTTGATGATCCTATGATGGGGATCCTTCCCTAGATGGGGTCTTGAATCCACTAGGGATCTTCTCCTAGGAGGCCTTGGTCTCCATGGGAGAGGGTAGATAGGAGCAAAGCTCTCAAGATCATATCATGTACTTTGCTAACCCTAATTCTGAGCTAGTGAATGTATATTTATCGTTTAGGGAAGATTTGGGGAGAAACAAGGGTACATGGTTCATTTGGCCCTTGATGCACACACGCATCGCCGGAGGGGGCCAGGCACCCGGGGTAAAGGGGTCCGGGCACCCGGGGGTTGATGGGAAGAGGAGGCCGGGCACCCGGGGTAGCGCTAGGTGGGGGGGCAGGCACCCGGGGTGGACAGAGGGACCGCACCCTTTGGGGCTGGGGGTTCGGGCACCCGGGGCGTAGGAGGCTGGGCACCCGGGGTGGTCCGAGGCCTCCGGTGCTTCGCGTCTTGGGGTCCCTCTTCCTCCTCCTTCCCCCTTCTTGGATGGTGTGGATGTTCTCTTGTGCTTGAACTCCCCCTCGTTGTTGATGAAGCTCCAGTAATGCCTATGCATGCACACGAGAGGGATGTCAAGTAGTATACCATCCTCGAAGGGGTCAAGTGAACATGTGTAAAGGAGATGATAACCTTTATGTATGTGAAGTAGATGTCGCACGTGTCACTTGCCGAACGGACTCTTGACATGGTGATGTCCATAGGATGCTCCGCATCAAGTTGGATGTGTTGGAGATGAATGACGATGGATATTTATGAATGGCAGCGGCTAGGGTTGAGGGATACATATATAGAGAGCCTCCTAGCCTCCTCTCTAGATGGGATTCATCCAAGGGCTCACAATGAGCCTAATCCTCTCCCAATCTCTTCTTTAAGAGACAAGGATCTCGTGGGATCGAACAAGGACGAAATCGGCGAAGGATCCCGCCTGGAAGGGCAACTTTCGGAGTTGTCTGCACGTCAAACAACCGCTAAAACAACTGCGAGCGGTCTTTTGATACACTGTCTTTTGTGTTGTCCTCCTCCGGTAAAGCTGTCGTCAAATCTTCATATGAACTCAAATTTGACGTTCTTGGGCTCACTGGATTCGTATGATCCACATCGATCCATTTCTAGGCTTAGATCTTGATTTGGAGCAATTTGGAAAAATGACTTTTCTTGTCTCCGAAATGGCTAAGTCTGCCCCCTGGGTGACTCCGTATTGAGCCCCACCTTGGTTCTTTCATTGTGCCTGGTACTAGGTTTCTCCAAAGCACTTCTAGACACAAGAAAACAAAGAAAACTAATAAACCAAATAAAACACTAAATGTGCAATGCTCACAATGATAAGTGAAAATACCGGTAAACATGCATAATGAACAACTATTTGGTTCAATGGCACATGATATATAAAGAGAAAATGCAATAAATGAGCTCTAAAAATGCGTAAAATATAGAGCCATCAAGTATGAACCCTAGGCCTTGTTTCTAAGCATTGATATACCATTTTGCTTGTTGTTTGCTACTTGTTACCTTGCTATTTTTATTATTTTTGATTACAAAAACCTATATCTAAGATGTCGACTACACTTGTATCACCATCTCTTCTCCGAACTAGTGCACCTATACAATTTACCATTGTATTGGTTGTGTTGGGGACACAAGAGATTTCTTTAATTTGAATGTAGGGTTTTCTGAGAGAGACCATTTTCACCCTACACCTCCCACGGATTGATAAACCTTAGGTCATCCATTTGAGGGAAATTTGATGTTGTCCTACAAAACTTTGCGCTTGGAGGCCCAACACAGTCTACAAGAATAAAGTTGCGTACTAGACGCCAAGTTATTTCTGATGTCATTGCCAAAAAGATGAGTTCTTGACGGTATATCTTTAGATCTTGTAATTGAATCTTTCAGTTTCTTGTTTATTCACTAGTTTGGTTTTATGAAAGAAAACTATAAAAAATGGGATTGAAGTTGCATCAAAGTCTTCATCTTTATATTATCTTTCTTGAAAATGAGGAATCTCAAAATTGTGATAAATTGTTAGAAGAAGAAGAATTTAGCAAGGTGTTTAATGTGAGTTACTTGAATATTATGCATGATTGCAGTGATATTAGTATGAGTTATTTGAAAATCCATGATGCTAATGATAAGCAAAGCCATAAGCTTGGGGACGCTATGTTTGATGAATATGATCTATTTAGTCCCCCTACTATTGACGAGCAAATTATAATGATGATAGCATGCCTCCTATTTATGATGATTATAATGATAAAAGTGGATTTTGAGAGGTTGTGACTTTATTTAATTGATGAATCCACTAGTTTGGAAGAGGTTTCAATTGATTATGATGAGAACAAAGTTGCTACTTATGATGATTATTTTGATGATACTTATGCCATAAATAGTAGTGATAATTATTCTTATAAAACTTGTCATATTTATGAATATTCCTCCACTAAACATTAGTCATTTAATGTGGAATCGATTTATAGTGTTCAAGTTTTATATGATACTCCCACTATTATGAATGAGAAGAAATTTGCTTATGTGGAGAGTAATGATAATCCTATGCTTGTAGGTCATGAAAATAATGCTTTGTGTTCTAGCTATATTGTTGGATTTGTTCATGATGCTACTGAAAATTATTATGAAAGATGGATATATACTTATATATATTTCAACAACTTCAAATTTCTTCTTTGTGTGTTGAAATTTTTGAAGTTACACTTGTTTTGCCTTCCTATTCTACTTGATTCTTACTCCAATAAATCATTTGATTATAAAATTATCATGCATGGGAAGTGGGTTAGGCTTAAATCTATTTCCTTTATGATTCATGATACTCCCATTATGTTTCTATCATTTACCTTTATGCGAGCATCATTAAAATCATCATGCCTAGCTAAAAAGACACTAAAGCAAAGCGCTTCTTGGGAGGCAACCCAATATTTATCCTTAATATTTTTGTGTGTTTACATGATTAAGCTATTGTAGTAATCATGCTTTGTATCTTTTAATTCAATAAAGTTCCAATTTAAGCCTTTAGGGTGATGTGGAAGCTTTTTTAGTTCGTTCTCTGCAAAAACAGAAACTTTTGCGTCTAGTATATGAATATTCATTCAGTACCAGAATGTGTTCAATTACTGAAACTTTTACACATTACTGATATGCAAATTTTTCTATGTTTCCTTATTTTTCCAGAATTTTTTGAGTTACATAAGTATGGATAATAATTCGTTCTTTACAGACTGTTCTGTTTTTTATAGATTTTGTTTTGTTTTCTCAATTTCTTGTTTTGTAGTTTCCATGGCTTATATTGAGTGTATAAATTGTGGAAATGATAGAATACAGTAGGAATTATGTGAGAACAATTATGGATCTTGTCTTGACAGTACCCAAGTGAATGATTTATTGTTATTATACTAACGCATCTTGGAGTTCCATTAAGTTTTATGTGATTGAAGTTTTCAAGTTTTGGTGAGATACCAATATGAGGAGAAAAAGGAGGGGTGATACGTCCATTTTGCATCATTTTTTCCTACTGTTATTTATAATTTTTTAATTATGTTTTACTTTATGATGCAATTCTAATGCCTTTTCTCTCTTAATATGCAAGATTTGTATGAAGAGGGAGATTGCGGACAGCTGCAATTCTGGACCTAAAAGAGCTACAACAAAGATAGCTATACTACGGAGCTCCAAATGACCTGAAACTTCATGGATATTTTTATTGAATATATAAAAAATACTGGGATGAAGATCTACCGAAGGGGGCCCATCTGTTGTCCACTAGACAATAAGGCGCGCCCTGATGTCTTATGTGCCCCAAAGCAACCCTCCGGTGCCCTCCTTCTGCTATATGAAGGCATTTTCCCTAGAAAAAAAATAAGAAGAAGACTTTGGGACAAAGCGCCGCCGTCTCAATGTAGAACCTGGGCAGGACCACTTTTCCTCTCCGATGAAGCGATTCCACTGGGGATACTTCCCACCGAATGGGGAAAATCGAAGCCATCGACATCACCAACATTCATTTCACCATGGGTGGACTCATCTCCATCAACATCTTCAATAGCACCATCTCATCTCAAACCCTAGTTCATCTCTTATATTGAATCTTTGTCTCAGAACCTTAGATTGGTACCTGGGGGTTGCTAGTAGTGTTGATTACATCCAGTAGTTAATGCTAGTTGGTTTATTTAGTAGAATATTATATGTTCAGATCTTCAATCATATATTATACCCCTCTAATCTTGAACATGAATATGATTTGTGAGTAGTTCTGTTTGGTCTGGAGGACATAGGAGAAGTCTTATTATAAGTAATCATGTGATGTTCGTATTCGTTCAATATTTTGATTATGCGTATGTTGTTCTTCCTCTAGTGGTATCATGTGAACGTCGACTACATGACACTTCATCATTTTTGGGCTTAGGGGAAGGCATGAATTAGGGAGTGATAAGTAGATGATGGGTTACGAGAGTGACAGAAGCTCAAACCCTAGTTTATGCATTATTCCATAAGGGGCTAATTTGGATCCACATGTTTCATGCTATGGTTAGATTTATCTTAATTCTTCTTTCATAGTTGCGGTTGCTTGTGAGAGTGGGTAATCATAAGTGGGTTGCTTGTTCAAGTAAGAACAACACCCTAGCAACAATCCTCCCACATATAAAATTATCAAAGTAGTGAATGCGATCAACTAAATATGATGAACGTGACTAGACGAGAATTCCCATGTGTCCGCGAGAATGATTTGCTCATTATAAGAAGTACTTTAAGCTTGTCCTTTGCTATAAAAAGGATTGGGACACCTTGCTGCACCTTTGCTACTACTATTACATGCTACTTGTTACGAATCACCTTGCTACAAAACTATCTGTTACTACTATTTACAGCACTTTAAGAGAATAGCTTGCTGAAAATTGCTTGTCATTTCCTTCTGCTCCTTGTTGGGTTCGACACTCTTACTTATCGAAAGGACTATGATTGATCCCCTATACTTGTGGGTCATCAAGACTATTTTATGGCAACATTGCCGCGGAGTGAAGCACCTTTGGTAAGGATTTTTTATTATGTGCTGAAATTTATCTTCAATTGTCACTATGGAAAATAATCCTTTGACGGGCTTGTTTGAGGTATATTCACCTCGACCAGAAGTGGTAAGAGCCGCTCCTGAACCTACTAAAAATATTTCTTATGAAATCCCTTTGGAAGTTATGGAGAAACTGCTTGCTAATCCGTATACGGGAGAAGGAACAATACATCCTGATATGCACTTGATCTATATAGATGAAATTTGTGGATTGTTTAAGATTTTAGGTTTATCAGAGGATGGATTTAAGAATAAAGTATTCACTTTATCTCTAAGGGGGAAAGCATTATCTTGGTATAGGCTATTGGATGACACTAGAACATGGGACTGGAACTGATTGAAGCTGGAATTCCATCAGAAATTTTATCCTATGCACTTAGTTCATCGTGATTGGAATTATATATATAATTTCTGGCCTCGTGAAGGAGGAAGTATAACTCAATCTTGGGGAAGGATTAATTACATGTTGCACACATGCCCCAATCATGAGCTCTCAAGAGAAATGATTATACAAAAAATTTATGCTCGGCTTTGTTATGATGATAAAACAATGCTTGAGACTTCTTCTGTTGGTTCCTTCATGAAGAGAAATATTGAATTCAAATGGGATCTTATTGAAAGAATTAAATGCAACTCTGAAGATTGGGAAATCAACAAAGGTAACGAGT
The DNA here is from genome assembly GCA_011799875.1 of Thinopyrum elongatum. Taxonomy (NCBI): domain Eukaryota; kingdom Viridiplantae; phylum Streptophyta; class Magnoliopsida; order Poales; family Poaceae; genus Thinopyrum; species Thinopyrum elongatum. Next base: position 305,207,052 of record CM022302.1, on the reverse strand, counting down.
CAGGTATGAATCTTGAATTTGATTGTGTTAAGTTTTTTATAGAAATAGATGTTTTTCATAAACTTCGTGCAAAATATAGACTTGACTCTGAGATAGTAGCTACTTTCTCTGAATCATTTGCTGCTTGATGACCCACAAGTATAGGAAATCAATCGTAGTCCTTTCGATAATAAGAGTCTCGAACCCAATGAGGAGCAGAAGGAATGACAAGTGGTTTTTAGCAAGGTATTTTCTGCAAGAGCTGAAAGTAACAGTAACAGATAGTTTTGTAGTAGGATAATTCGTAGCAAGTAACAAGTAACAACGGCAATAAGGTGCAGAAAGGTGGCCCAATCCTTTTTATAGCAAAGCACAAGCCAGAATGTTCTCTTATATTGAGAAAAGCGTTCTCGAGGACATATGGTGTCGGTGTAAAAACCGGCAGACCTCGGGGTAGGGGGTCTCGAGCTGTGGATCTTGTATCGGTGGTAACAGGAACAAAGGAGATGATGTTTACCCAGGTTCGGACCCTCTTGATGGAGGTAAAACCATACATCCTGCTCTTGTTTATATTGATGGAGATGTATCGAGAACAAGCTTGATCTACCTCAAGATCGTAAGTTGTGTTCTAACCCTAGGGCTAGGTGAACGTAATTGTGATTCGGTCCCATCTATGGGCTAAACCCCCCGGCTTATATACACGCCGGATAGGGCATGTAGGGTTACATAGTCGGTATCCAAGGGATCACATGGAGGCAGTAGGAGAGGTCTTGGAGTGTACGTCAAGCCTTCAGTAGGCGCAATATTGATCCATCGTGTAGCTACCGGAGTCCATGTTGAAGAGAACGAGGGCCCAGCTGCCCATCCGAGGACTATGGACGGACTGGGTTAGTACCCCCATATCCGGGACACGGCAATAGCCACTGAGCTGTTCTTTGATACCAAGGATGATATTCTCGAACTTCGGTTCTGGAGTCTTGGCTTGACATGCGAGTTCCTTCATAGTACTTTTCAGCTCGGTTTTGAAGTCTTCGGTCTTATAGAAGGTTTTGCTCAAGGCTTGGTCCCACTACACGTGGCGTAAAATCCTTGACCTTGATCATTGTGCATTTCTAGGAAGCCGAGTCGCTTTATGGCGAGACGTCGAAGCGTCAGCCTCTTTTCCCTTTATTTATAACCACACAGTCAAGGGTTACAGCAGAGTGCATCTCGACCCTGTCCTTAACAATCCTCATGCGGTTCCTTCTCTGCTCCCAGGTCCAACCCCAAGAGCCTTAACAATGGCGAGCGACGCGGGTTCCTTGAGGCGACCTCATGATCGCGTCAAGGGTGACTGGGGGAGCTGCTCCATCCCACGTCTCCAACTAGAGCACCTAGCCACCCAGGGCTATTTGCCAGATTCAGATCTAGCCTCCACCCGCCTAGGATTAACATCCATGAACGGGCAAGCAAACGCCAAAAGCCATCGATCCCCACGCGAGAGTGAACGGGTATGCTTCGTTCCCTTCTCCGCGGCTTGGGACTGCTACTTGTCAGCTGCGTTGGGATTTCCCCGAAGAGAAGAGGATGATGTAGTACAGTAGAGATAAGTATTTCCCTCAGTTATGAAACCAAGGTTATCAATCCAGTAGGAGAATCACACGACAACTCATTAACAGCACCTATACACAAAATAACAAATCCTTGCACCCAACGCGAATAAGGGGTTGTCAATCCCTTGGCGGTTAATTGCAAGATTAAATTTTATGGTGATAGATAGATAGATCGGACAAAAATACAAAATAAAATAAATAAAGTAAAATTGCAGCAAGGTATTTTCAGGATTTTTAATATATGATAGAAGTAAACCCGGGGGGCTTAGTTTTCACTAGAGGCTTCTCTCTTGAAAATAGCATACGGTGGGTAGACAAATTACTATTGGGCAACTGATAGAAAAGCAAATAATCATGACGATATCCAAAGCAATGATCATATATATTTGCATCACGTCTGAGGCAAGTAGACCGAAATGATTCTACATCTACTACTATTACACCACATATCGACCGTTATCAGCATGCATCTAGAGTATTAAGTTCACAAACAATGGAGTAACGCCTTAAGCAAGATGACAAGATGTAGACAAAGTAAACTCACGCATGAATAAACCCCATCTTTTTATCCTGAATAGCAACGATAAAATATGTGTCATGTCCCTTTCTGTCACTGGGATTGAGCACCGCAAGATCGAACCCATTACAAAGCACCTCTCCCATTGCAAGATAAATCTATCTAGTTCGCCAAACCAAATCAATAGATCGGAGAGAAATACGAAGCTATAATAATCATGCATAAAAGAGTTAAGAGAAAACTCAAATAATGTTCATGGATAATCTGATCATAAACTCACAATTCATCGAATCCCAACAAACACACCGTAAAAAGTAATTACATCGGATAGAACTCCAAGAAAATCGAGGAGAAGATATTATTCAAGATCAAATAGCGAGAAGAAGCCAGCTAGCTACTAACCATGGACCCGTAGGTCTGTGGTGAACTACTCACGCATCATCGGAAGGGCAACAAGGTTCATGTAGATCCCCTCCGTGATTGATTCCCCTTCCGACAGAGTGCCGAAAAAGGCCTCTAGATGGGATCTCTCGAGAACAGGAATTTGCGGCGGCACAAAAAGTATTTCGTGGACTCCTCTGTTGGTTTCCCGATTTTAGAGAATTTATAGAGGCGGAGTTAGGTCAAACAGAGCCACGTGGGCCCCACGAGCCACCAGGGCATGCCTTGGTGCCTCGTGGGCCACTTCTCCAGGGTCTCTTATGTCCAGAACAATCTCCAAAAAGTTTCATGCCATTTGGACTTCATTTGGTACCGATATTCTGAAAAACCAAAACAAGCAAAGAAAATAGCAACTAGCACTAGGCACTAAGTTAATAGGTTAGTCCCAAAAAATGATATATAATTGCTTGTAAGTGTATATAAAACATCCAAGATTGATACTATAATAGCATGGAACAATCAAAAATTATAGATACATTGTAGACATATCAAGCATCCCCAAGCTTAATTCCTGCTCGTCCTCGAGTAGGTAAATGATAAAAACAGAAATTTTGGTGTGGAATGCTAGGCATCATATTCATCATATAATCTTTTCTTTTGTGGCATGGACAGTTGGACTCGAATGATTCAAAGCAATAGTCTATAGTTTGACATTAAGACATAAATACTCAAGCATACTAACAAGCAACCATGTCTTTCAAAATATCAACGCTAAAGAAAGTTATCCCTAGCCCATTATGCTCAATCATTGATCCATTCATGAAACACACTGAATATTAGCTACAGCCAAAGCACAAGTATGACAATAGTGCTCTCTAGTTGGTGCTTTGTAAGAAAAGATGGAGACTCAAAATAAAAATAAAAATTGCATAAAAGTAAACAGATAGGCCCTTCGCAGAGGGAAGAAGAGATTTGCAGAGGTGCTAGAGCTCAAGGCTTAAATTAGAGAGATAAAATTATTTTGAGAGGCATGCTTTTCTTGTCAATGAAACGGCCGAGAATTCCCAATATCTTCCATGCTAGACACCTTATAGGCGGTTCTCAAATAGAAAATAATTTTTATTTACTTTCCACCATTATTTCACAATCCATGGCTAGCCCTATCCATGGGTGCCTTCCATACCAACACTTTCCAAGGAATGTATTATTATCATCAAATTATTTTTTTCATTTCAGGATTGGGCATCCCTATTACCTACCACTTTCTCGTGCAATGACAAGTGAATAAACACTCATCATGAGAATAACCCACCTAGCATGGAAAATATTGGCCACCCCATGCCGCTTCAAGAGTGGTACGGGCACACAAAACGGAAAATTATTTTGAAAAATTAGAGTTGGCACATGCAAATTTACTTGGAACGGCATGGAAATACCGCATATAGGTAGGTATAGGTAGGTATGGTGGACTCGTTTGGCACAACTTTGAGTTTAAGGAATTGGATGCACAAGCAGCATTCCCGCTTAGTACAAATGAAGGCTAGCAAATATATTGAGAAGCGACCAACCAAAAAACAAAAACGGTCATAAACATAACATAACTAACACTGCATAATGCACCATAAGTAGGATATAACTTTGTTGCATAACTATTTACTTTACGTGCATGCATAGGGAATCACAATAACACCAATATTCTTACTAAACCATAATTACTCACTAACATGACTCACATATTATCATCTCCATATCGCAAAACTATTGCAAGGAATCAAACTTATCATATCCAATGATCTTTCATGAAAGATTTTATTATATCCCTCTTGAATATTCATCACTTTGGGACCAAATTCATAGCTTGTGAAAATTACCATCACTATTATCAGCTCTCAAAAAAGATATAAGTGAAGCATGGGAGTGCAAATATTTCTTCAAAATTTAATCAGTGTCGTCCTCAAAAAGATATAAGTGAAGTACTAGAGCAATTGCCTAGCTCAAAAGATTTAAGTGAAGCACATAGAGTATTCTAACAAAGTATGATAAATGTGTGGATCTATCAAATAGGTGTGTCCAGAAAAGATGATTGTGACAAAAAAAAGCAAACAAAGCAAAGACTCATATAATAAACGATGATCCAAGCAAAACTCATATCATGTGATGAATAAAAATATAGCTCCAAGTAAAATTACCGATGGTCGGTAGAAGAAAGAGGGGATGCCTTCTGGGGCATCCCCAAGCTTAGTTGCTTGGGAGTCCTTGAATATTACCTTGGGTTGCCTCAGGCATCCCCAAGCTTAGGCTCTCACCACTCCTTATTCCTTCATCCATCATGATCTCACCCAAAACTTGAAAACTTCAATCACCCAAAACTTAACAAAACCTTCGTGAGATCCGTTAGTATAATAAAGCAAATCACTACTTTAAGTATTGTTGCAAACCCATTCATATTTTATTATTTCATTATACCTACTGTATTCTAACTTCACCATGGCTTGTACCCCCTGATACAATCCATAGATTCATCAAAACAAGCAAACAACGCAACGAAAATAGAATCTGTCAAAAACAAAATAGTCTGTAGTAATCTGAACATTGACCATACTTCTGTAACTCCAAAAATTCTAAACAATTAGGAAAACATAGGAAATTTGTATATAAATTATTTGTAAAAAATTCAGAGCAAAAGAACATTCTTGTGAATTTAAAAAATTCCAGAACTAGGCGCAAAAATTTCTGTTTTTTAACAGAATCAAGTCAACTATCATCCAAATCATCCCAAAGGCTTTACTCGGCATAAACATAAGAACACAACCATAATAGTAGCATAATTGTGCACACAAGAAAAAAGAAAAAAATAAACAAGAAAATTAAGATAAATATTGGGTTGCCTCCCAACTAGCGCTATTGTCTTACGCCCCTATCTAGGTATAATGCATAGTTTCAAGTATTGTCATCATTAGTTTTAGTTCCATATGTGGCCCTCATGATTGATTCATATTGTGGCTTAATTCTAGTTCTAGGGAAGTGTTCCATCCGCTTATTTAATGGAAACTGAAATTTTATCTTCCCTTCTTTCATGTCAATGACGACACCTATGGTTCATAAGAACACTCTACCAAGTATTATGGGACAAGACGGATTGCAATGAATGTCCAGTACAATAAAATCAACAGGCACATAGTTCCTATTTGCAAGAATAAGAACATCATTAGTTCTACCCAAAGGCTTTTTAATAGTAGAATCCGTCAAGTGCAAATTAAGAGAACATTCATCCATATTGGTAAAACCTAGCACATCATAAAGAGATTTTGGAACTATGGAAAGGCTTGCACAAAAATCACATAAAGCATTGCACTCATAATTTTTAATTTTAACTTTAATGGTAGGTTCACGCTCATCACATAATTTTCTATGGAATGAAACTTCTAGTTCTAGCTTTTCTTCTAAAGCTTTCATCATCGCTTCTACAATATGTTTAGTAAAAGCCTTATTTTGTTCATAAGCATTGGGTGAATTTAGCGTGGATTGCAACAAAGAAATACATTCAATCAAAGAACAACTATCATAATTAAAGTCTTTGTAATCCAGTAGAGTGGGCACATCACTAGTTAAAGTTTTTACCTCTCCAAACCCACTTTTATCCAAAAAAATCATCAAGATTTTCAGCCTCCGAATTATGGGTACGCCTTCTAGATAAAGTTGACTCTTCTTTAGTCCCCTTTTCATCAAGTTTTATATTACTAAACAAGGACTCAATAGATGAAACACCAATCATTTTAATATCCTCGTCGTTACTGAGTGCAAATGATTTCGGCTTAGCCGCCATTTGATTTACTAGAGTAGCTTGCGCATTAGAAATTTTTCCTAGCAAATTTTCAGTAAGAGCAAATTGAGATTGGAGATTAGCAACTTCTTCACTAACATCATTGAGTTGTTTTGTAATAGCGTCCAAAAAAGTAGAATGTTCTTTGAGTTCTTTGATAAAAAATTTGTTGTGCTCAAATTGCGTAGACATGTAGTCTTTAGTATTTTTCTTGATTTCAGCCAAAATTTTATGACAAGAGGTATCATAATAATATTCTCGAGACATCATGATTGGGCAAACAAGATAACAAGCAAGCAAAGAAGGAAACAAGAAAATGGCAAATGGAAAATATTTTTGTAACTTCTGTATAGAAGTGTGGGAGATTATAACAAGAGGCAAAGGCAAATAAAATAATAGCAAGGAGATGAAAGTTTATGCGTAGGTACTTGATTGATGTTTATGATGTCTCCCTGACAAATGCGCCAGAAATTCTTCCTACTACTTGTGAGTTGCGTTGGGATTTCCCCGAAGAGGAGAAGATGATGCAATACATTAGAGATAAGTATTTCCCTCTGTTATGAAACCAAGGTTATCAATCCAGTAGGAGAATCACGTACCAACTCGTTAACAGCACCTACACACAAAATAACACATCCTTGCAGCCAACACAAACAAGAGGTTGTCAATCCCTTGGTGGTTAATTGCAAGATTAAATTGTATGGTGATAGATACATAGATCAAACAAAAATACAAAATAAAATAAATAAAGTAAGATTCCAACAGGTATTTTTAGGATTTTTAATATATGATAGAAGTAGACCCGGGGGACATAGTTTTCATGAGAGGCTTCTCTCTTAAAAATAGCATACGGTGAATAGACAAATTACTGTTGGGCAATTCATAGAAAAGCAAATAATCATGACGATATCCAATGCAATGGTCATGTATATAGGCATCATGTCCAAGACAAGTAGACCGAAATGATTCTGCATCTACTACTATTACTCCACACATCGACCGCTATCCAGCATGCATCTGGAGTATTAAGTTCATAAAGAACAGAGTAACGCCTTAAGCAAGATGACATGATGTAGACAGAGTAAACTCATGCATGAATAAACCCCATCTTTTTAGCCTTAATAGCAATGACACAATACGTGTCATGTCCCTTTCTGTTACTGGGGTTTTGCACCAGAAGATCGAACCCATTACAAAGCACCTCTCCCATTGCAAGATAAATCAATCTAGTTGGCCAAACCAAATCAATAGATCGGAGAGAAATACAAAGCTATAATAATCATGCATAAAAGAGTTCAGAGAAAACTCAATTAATATTCATGGATAATCTGATCATAAATTCATAATTCATCGGATCCCGACAAACACACCGCAAAATGTAATTACATCGGATAGAACTCCAAGAATATCGAGGAGAACATTGCATTGAAGATCAAATAGAGAGAAGAAGCCGTCTAGCTACTAACTATGGACCCGTAGGTCTGTGGTGAACTACTCAGGCATCATCGAAAGGGCAGCAAGGTTGATGTAGAACCCTTCATGATTGATTCCCCCTCTGGCAGAGCACCGGAAAGGCCTCCAGATGGGATCTCTCAAGAACAGGAACTTGCAGTGGCGGAAAAAGTATTTCATGGACTCCCATGTTGGTTTTCCAATTTTAGAGAATTTATAGAGGTGGAGTTTGGTCAAACCGAGCCACATGGTCCCCATGAGCCACAAGGGCGCACCCTGGTGCCTCGTGGGCCACTACTCCATCTTCTCGTCCCCTCCCGAAGCTTCCAGGGTCTCTTATTTCCAGAAAAAATCTCCAAAAAGTTTCATGGCATTTGTACTTCGTTTGGTACTGATATTCTAAAAAACCAAAAATAGGCAAAAAATAGCAACTGGCACTGGGCACTAAGTTAATAGGTTAGTGCCAAAAAATGATATATATAATTGCTTGTAAGCATATATAAAACATCCAAGATTGATACTATAATAGCATGGAACAATCAAACATTATGGATACGTTTGAGATGTATCAGGGATTCCTGATCCACCACTTCCTTTGGGGCTTGCTTGAGTTCTACGGGCTCCAACTTCACCACCTCACCCCCAACTCGATCTTACATATCGCTGGGTTCGTTGCCCTTTGCGAAATGCACCTCGGATGAGAGGCACACTTCGGGCTCTGGCGGAGGTGTTTTTGCAAAATGCCCTGCTCCCCAACCAGGGTATTGTACGAGGTGGGCGCTACCGAGGCCTGCCGAATTGAGGGGACCAAATACCCTCCAGGTACTCCTCGGTAGGATACCGACTTCTGGTCATCCGAGTGGTTTTACATAGACGACGTCCCACTACGTGACCCCGTTTGGCTCGGGCTTCCTGCCTTCTCCTTGGAACTTCCAAAGAAGCGCTACAACTGGAGACCGCGGACTGCTGCTCAGGAGGATGATACAAACATAATCAGCCTAGCAGCCCAAGTAAAGCGGCTGACAAATACTGGCCTCACCATTATATATGTAATGGCCATGGGGTTCAGCCGAAGAGTCCAACCACTTTGGCAATGCTCGCACCTGCTGTGCATGTACAACGGAACCGATGACACCTCCTGATCCGTCTTAGCAAACCTCGATGACCCAATGGTCTTCGAAACCGCACTAGTTGGCATTTACCAGGCATCGGTAGAGGAGTTCACAAGATGACAGTTCTGAGACGGCTTTCATATTACAATTTTGCAGAGATAGTAAGTTTCATTGGCCTTCTTATTTATCCAAGTTATACTATTTCACAATATATGTTTATTTGTGATTGTTATGCTTCTTGTTTTCTATGCATGTTAATATGGTAGAAAGATCCCGCGTTAATATCAAGCAAATTGCCATCCTAGATGTTGCACCTTTGCACATCAAGTATGTCTAGTAGTGGCCTCATAAAACAGGGGTGCTGCTAGGTGTCCTTGAACTGAAGGGTTCATGTCGGACACGGACATGCACTGCATCAGGTTAACTTGACAAGGCTATCAAAATAGTTTTGGGCCTTGTTGCAAAGGAGGTCAGGAGCCGGGGTATGAGATACCTACCCAACCGACATGAGTCGTATAGAGATAGAATTAGCAAAGAGTTGCTTACCGGATAGTCATGTTGGCGACCAGTGATGCTAAAGCTCACTAGTCGCATGCGCTAGTCGGATCCTGAATCACTAAGAGTATGCGGAGGGATGCCGACTTTAGTGGGCGTATTTCTATTTCAGGCTTGAATTACTCTACATAAACACATTGCTTAGTGATTGCATATTTTTTTGTTGTAGATCATTGGCACCACCTACTCAACCCAACTTTGCATTGAAATCAATTCTAGAAAAGGATAAACTGAATGGAACAAACTTTACCACCTGGTATAGAAATTTGAGAATTGTTCTCAAGCACGATAAAAAGGAACATGTTCTAGAGGATCCACTTCTATAGGAACCTGCTAAGGCATGGGGTCTAATGTTCAAACCTCAAGAGGCGTCGCCGGCCGAGGAGGGGGACATCGGCCTCGACGCTGCAAATCCCCCGAGGGAGGTGAGTGGTCTTTCGCCTGACATGTGTTCGAATAGTCATATCATGCATGATTTGGTCTAAGATTCCCTTTGCGGATTTTTGCAGGGATAGCTTGGCAAGGCTGAGAAGATCAGCAGTCTGGCGCCGCTGCCCGAAGGGCCCGGATCAGCCCAGCTAGAGAGGCTGCTGGTCGTGGTGCCTTACAATGCGCCCGACAAGAAGGGTAAGAAGAAGAAGCATGCACTGGAGGCCAGGGTGGGCCTTCGCCGCAGAGCTCGTCTGGACACCCGGTCCCAAGATGCTGCAATCCTGTCTGCTCAGGACGGGGACGAAGATGAGGAGGAGGAGGAAAGCGCCTCCTCGCACTCCAAGAAGAGGGCGGCGTCTGACGACGTCGAGGAGGTACAAACCCCTCAGGCCCCGAAGAGGCAGTGTTAGCCTAAGCTGATCCTGCCTGACAGCTCCAACTCCGATGAGGAGTCCGAAGTGTCCGAAAAGGTTCTGGAGAGGGAACCTAGGGTCAAACCCCTTGCTGCGAGGTACGTATTTTGGCGTTTTTAGTCACTTTATTTTTAATAATCCCTTACTCATCGAAGCTGATTGTGTGTCATCACAACCCACCGCCCGGCCATCCCGCCGAGCGGACCTTAGAAGGGACGTTTTCGCCCGCCAAACTGCGGACAACGGATCCGCATCGCGCTCCGCGCCTCCTCCGATCCCCGAAGAGGTCGGGGAAGTGCTGTCCCGATGGACCCTTCCCTCCGAACACGGGGGAGGAGGGCGACGCTACCATGGCCGATGTTGATGCCTCGGTCACCGAAGACCAGGAGGGTGCGTCCCTCCTGGCTAACATGGGAGGGGGGTCCGGACCATCCGGATCCCCTCGACCGTCTGCACTTGAGCCCCCAAGGCCCTCGAAGGTGTCGGTTCATCCTTTCGACGGGGAAGGGGTTGAGGGCCCGACACCCATGCCGAACACCTCCAACCAGGCAGCGGTGGGATGGCCGGACGTGCTAGAGGAGTTGGTGAACAACTCCGTCATCATCGACGGGCACCAATCCCTTATGGGTGCGGTTTTACAGGGTGTTCGGTCCGTCCAATCCGGACTGAACGATGCGGTACAAGGCCTGCTAATAGGCTTTGAGGTAAGTCAAGTAATATTCTTTTCCCGTAAAGTGGTTTTAGCCCTTGGTTTTAATGTTTGAGTAGGCCGTATGTATAGCAGCCCCCAGACTCTGTAAGAAGTACAAAGAAACTTGCAGAGGGTCCAATTTCCCTAGGCCAATATTTAAAGTAGTATGAACCTTTTTTTTATGTCGCAGGCATCTTCCGTTGCCGCGGCTGCTAATGTCGCGACACTAGAGGAGATGGATCGGAAGCTCAAGCGCTCCAATGGAGAGCTTGTCCTTGTCAACAAGCAGCTCGATGAGGTGCAATGTAAGCCCTTTTTAAGATGTATGATTGCTTATTTTTGGATACTTACTTTCTGGACTACATGCTAATCATATAATATGCGGATATTGCAGCTGCCGCAGTTGAGGTAGAGGGCTCGAAGGCGGCCTTGAACAAGGCCGAGGACGAGGTGGCCACTGAGAAAGCGGCCGCTAAGAAGGCGTTGGCCGAGCTTGAGAAGGCCAAGCTCGTTGGTGAGAAGCATGAGGCTCGAGTAGCTGAGGTGCAGGAGGAGCTCAAGGATGCCATCAAGAAGTTTTGAGGCACTTGAGAAGGAGCAGAAGGAGTGGTCTTCCAAGCTGTCCAATGTGGAGAAGGAGCTCTAGGAGGCGAGGACGGAAGTGCGAGGTGTCCGGGAAGAGCTCCACCAAGTGGGGCAAATCGCAGATAGTAATAAATACTTACTGCTGAGTGTGTTTGGAGGCACCAGGTTGGCCTTTCGGCTCTTCACGCGGCCCTCTCGCACAACATTCCCCTAAGATGGATGCGCAAGGGGGCTGGACACGGTGCCAAAGCTCGGGTCAGGCCCGGCACGCGCCACCTCACCAGGTCCCTGGTACCTGGTCTTCTCGTGTCCCTCCCAGGCGAAGGCTGACGAGGAAAGGTATGGAGGGCTCCGAATTGACCTCGCCGCCGCCCATGTTCCCTTCATGAGGGCCACTCAGACGTTAAGGGGGACCCCTGAGCATCGCGACTCAGGGGCCTCACTAGTCACGTAGCCCCTCGCCCCTTGGTTTCGTCATGGCATCGCAGCCAGACATCCCAATGGCGGCCCAGGTATGCGCGGGGTTGGGAGAAGGAAACCAAGCGCGAAAAGGAAATCATGGAATCCAAACAGTTATTATAGGCACCGAATGTGTTGCAAATTCAAACAAAAGTCTTACGCCTCCACGAGGCATGATAAGTGTCACACGATAAATTCTAGGAGGAGGGATCATCGTCGCCATGGCCGTCGCCGCCACTTGCCTCGGCCGCAATGGGCTCGTCTTCGACATCGCTGTCGCCGCCGTCATCGACAGCGCTGCCGCTTGCCCCAGCTATCGTGGGCTCAGCATTAGGGGTGCACGTGAACTTCCTCAGCAGTGCATCCACATGGCCCTTCACAGCCACAGTCGCGGTGGCGTGGGACTCAAGAGCAACCGGGCCAATCACCGCATCGAAATTGAAGCCGGGATCGCGGAGGTAAAGGTGGCTGAAGACACGCGTGGCGGCCATGGAGAAGAGGTCGCGGCACTCATCCTCTAGGATGGAGTCCACCTTGGCGGCGGCTCCTTCGAGCTCCTCGGCAAGCTTGGAGGAGAGTCCTATGTAGCCGCCCTTAGGGGTCATGAGCGGTTCCCTGAATCCTCCCCTGCAGATGGACCGCAGCGCCTGGCGAGCCCTGAGCTTGAGGGAGGGGAAGGCGTCATGTTCTGCGGCCACGAGAGAAACAAGGAGGGTTCCATCTGGCCAAGAAACTACAAAGGCAGGTAACCAAGCATTATAACCTTGAAGAACTCGTAGAATAATTCAAGCTCACCTCCTAAGCCTTGTGTCACGTGGAAATAAAAAGACGTGCCACGGCGGCTTATTGAACACCCCTAAACTATTTTTTGGTGCATTTTTTCTAGAGACATTCTTCAGGATCGACCCCAGACAAACAGCAATCCTACCTTGTACAATAAAGCAAACCATGAAGGGTGATTACCTTACCGATCAACAGAACATCGACCATGGACCGCTGAGCCTAGTGTCGGGTCGTGCCCCTCCCTCGGCGCTCCTCCGCAAGGTTTCGCGACCCCATTTATCTCACTCATCATGGTGATCTACATTCTCAGGACCCGGCCCTCGAGCAGGGCTCAGCCGCCGCTGGTATGCCTGGTCGCGATGCCGTGGTCAAGGCCAGGGGGTGAGGGCTCAAGAGCCAGTAGGAGTCCCTGCGGCACGGTGCTCAAGGGCCCCCCTTTAACGTGCAAGCGACTTGCACGAGAAAGGAGTGGCTTGCCCCGCGGGGGTGCCTAGGAGGGGTTGTACCCAATAGTACGCGGTGTAGCATCTTCCTCAGGTGGTGAGGTGTTGGCGAAGCAGCTCGAGGTCCCGTCTCCAGAGGCTTCTGCGCATTAGTCAGTCACGAAATACAAAAGGTAGCCGCGCTTGCTATTCTGCCCATGATCCTTCCACGAGAAGATGAAGGCACTAAGGACCTAGTGAGGAAGGACCTGGTGAGGTGACATGTGCGGGGCTGGCCCACGAGCCAGAGCTCAGTCTCTTTGGTTTGTCAGCGTTGCAGGGACGGACCCGAGCACAGTCACCGTGCCAATAGCCCCCATCGCGGGATGAGCAACGGGCAGGTTAGTAACGTGTGGGGACAGCAAGGGTAACCCGAGAGATGATAGATCGTCAAGCGCAATGTTAACAACCATAGTAATTCAAGCAGGCACAACTGGTCCAAAATACATGAATCGAAATGATGTAGCTGCGAGGACGGGCCCCAGCATCCTGAGGATGATGCAGCCCGGGGGGCGCCCTTAATCAGAACAAACCAAAAAAGTCACCTGGCACCATCATTGTAGGAGAGTCGAGGTAGCTTAAGACACTTGCTGCAGAAATTGCTCCTCACGAGCGGGGCGGCTCAGGAGGCCCGCATGGCGCCTGGCCTCGTGAGCTGCCATAGCACCCTGCGCGAAGCGCTAGTATGAGGTGGCCACGTTCAGTAGACCAAACGGCATGCGGACGTAGCTGCAGGGGTAGCGCCCACTTCGGCCGACGCGTGATGGCCAGAAGAGGTCCTGCGAAGCAGGCCTGTTGAGGCCTAGAATGTTGATGTATACGCATAGCTTGCTACCCACGTCGGTGGCTGCAGCTGCACTGGGAGGCCATGCGGGGCAACGCTCGCCGCGCATGGCCCTTGCCTTCTGAAGCTCCTCAATCACCTTGACGATGAACTCTCGTGCACCTGGTGCCTCTCGCCATGCGCCTTGCTCGCGGGGGTGCACATTGAAGCACGCCTCCAAGTGGTGCCCGAGCACCTCCCTCGTCGCCTTGGTCAGGTCATAGGCTCTCCAGACAGGAGCCCCCAAGCCCGTCCTGAGGGAGGCACCGGGCGCGCCTTCCTATGCAGGAGGAAGGGGCAATCTAGCAGCGGGTGCGGAGCCTGAAGTGCCATCGGTAGGTGCGCCCGCCCCTGGACGACTCTTGGGGAGGAGCTGCTTCTTCTTCTTGGGTGTGATCTCAGAAAGCAGGACGGCGCCCTTGTCGTCCGGGTTGTCAGCCGCCGCGGCTTGGTAGGCGTGCTCGAGGGAGCACACCGCATCCTTCTCATCGCAGGCACCATCATGATGCCACCACTTCCTGGCATCTTGAGGACATTGTAGCCGTGGTGGGTTGCTGCCATGAACTTGGCGAGGGCCGATACCCGAGGATGGCGTTGCACGGGAGGCCGATATGGGCGACGTCGAAGTCGATGAGCTCAGTGTGGTAGTTGTTGCGCTTGCGAAAGGTGACGGGGAGGTGTATCTGCCCTAGGGGGATGGTGGAGCCGTCAGTAACTCTTGAGAAAGACTTGGTCGGAAGGAGCTGATCATAGGGCACTTGGAGCGTCTCAAATGTCTCGACAGAGAGGACATTGAGCCCTGCGCCACCGTCAATGAGGGTCTTGGTGACCAGGACGTTGCTGATGGTGGGCATGCAGAGCATGGGAAGCGTGCATCCGGCGGCCGAGCACTTGAGGTGATCCATGGAATCGAAAGTGATGGCACACTGTGACCACTTGAGGGGATGCACGGCCTCGAGCCTCGAGAGGGCCGCGTTCACCTCACAAGCGAACTGCTTGAAGATGCGTTGTGAGGCTGGGGCCTACGCACAACCTAGGATGCATGCGATAGCATGAGGTTCTTGGAAGCCCCTAGCCCCGTCGTCTTGCCGGTTGTCGTCGTACCTCCTTGGCGGTAGCGGAAGCGGAGGTAGGCCAACATTGCCCTGAGGACGTGCCTCACGAGGCTGATCACACTAGAACCCGTCACGAGGCTGGTCGCGCAAGTGGTCCTCACGAGGCTTGTCACGCCAGTCCTGAAGGGGTTCGCGGTTGTCCCAGTGGCCTCCGCCGCGGCGGTAGCCCCGGTCACCACACTCGGGGCGGCAACCAAGGCGCCCATCATGGAGGGCCCTGAGCTCTTGGCAGTCATTGGTGTTGTGGTTGTGTACGTTGTGGAAGATGCAGAATGGGCGGTTGCCCCTGGAGGACTTGCCGTGGTCCTGACCGCGCTTCATCTTAGGTTCGGCCGCAAGTACGGTGGGACCCTTGCACTTTGACTCTTTAGCCTTGGCCTTCTTGTCCTCAGGGTCTGCCTCGGGAAGCTCCAGGAGGGAGAGGCGGCCCTCCTCGGCCCTTGCGCATCTATTCGCCAGGTTGAACATCTCCAGGGCCGAGCATAGATCTTCGTTGATGGCGAGCTCCTCCTTCATCTTGACGTCCCAGACGCCTTCAGAGAACGCCAAGATGATGGCTTCGTCAGACGCCTTTGGGATCCTGAGATGGACATTCGTGAAGCGCTGTATGTACTTGTGCAAGGTCTCACCCGGCTGCTGCTTCATGCGCCGCAGGTCGCCTACTATAGGAGCGCGGTCACGAGTACCCTGAAAGTTGGCGATGAAGCGCTCGCGAAGCTCATCCCAAGAGGAGATCAACCCCGCCGGGAGGTTTAGGAGCCAAGAGCGCACGCCATCCTCGAGGGCCATGGGGAACCAGTTTGCCATGACCTTGTCATCGCCGTTTGCCGCTTCGATGCTCAGCGCGTAGAGCTGGAGGAATTCCGCACGGTCGGGACTGCCGTCGTAGCATGGGGGCAGATCCGGCTTTAACATACTGGGCCAGACGACGCGGCGCAACTCCGGGGTGAAAGCACGGCAGCCTGCCGCGCTCACTGGTGCGGGCCGCATGGGTGGAGCTTGGTCTTGACACCCGCGCACTGTGACCTCCGGCGGCGCGCGGTCCTGGTGCTGGCGCTGCGACACTGGGAGCGCGTGCGCATCAGCTTGCGGACGCTGGATCACCTAGCAGTTTGCTTCATCGCGTGCCGGCGCCACGCGCGGTGGGTCGCGCCGGGGGACGTCACGCCTGGGCTCGGGGTTGGCGCCGCGCAGAGGAGGACGCGGAGGCGTGCCGTGAGCCACGTCGCCCGCCTAGGATGCCAGGGGAA
The DNA here is from genome assembly GCA_011799875.1 of Thinopyrum elongatum. Classification (NCBI taxonomy): domain Eukaryota; kingdom Viridiplantae; phylum Streptophyta; class Magnoliopsida; order Poales; family Poaceae; genus Thinopyrum; species Thinopyrum elongatum. Next base: position 305,190,608 of record CM022302.1, on the reverse strand, counting down.
GGAGCGAGCGGGACGGCGTAGGGGCCTCGCCAGCGGCGTTGATGAGCTCAGCGATGCGGCCGAGCCAGTCGTCGTAGAGGTCGTTGGCCGGGCAGTAAAGCAGGAGCTCACGCGCCATGAGCAGCGCAACCTGCGTGTTTTTTGGCCCGCGGCGAGCATGGGAAGACGATGCCGTGGCCGGAGTGGGTGACGGAGTTGCGGTGCAGCCATCACGCCGCACGGAAGGTGGCAGTGATGAATCCTGCTGCTCACGAGCAGCAGGGTCAGTGGCAGCGTTAGCCACCGGGGAGGCAGAGCGGCGAGGAGTGCCGTTGCCCATGGGTGTCGTCTGGGCGACACGAGCGGCCGGGCACTCCGCACGGACACGGCGAGCGTCTGCCATGGGAGTGACGGAATGGAGGCGAAACGAACGGTGGAAGAAGGACTTCGACACGCCCCTACCTGGCGCACCAAATGTTGGATTCATGGGGCCGCAGACCCAAGAAGGTTCGAACTCTGGGGCGTGTGTGAAGAACTCAACTTCTCAAGCCTCCCAACTCATCGCCCCACAGCCTAGCCTAGCCGAACTCGCGTGAATAAGGAAGAAGATGAACACGGCAGTTTACCCAGGTTCGGGCCACCTTGCGGCGTAATACCCTACTCCTGCTTTGTGGTGGATTGGCCTCACAAGGGGCTGAGAATGAACAAGTACAGAGGATGAACAACCTCGTGAGGGCTCAGGGGTGAGAATGAGTCAAGCCCTTCTATGGTGGTGGCTAACCTATATTTATAGTGGCCTTGGTCCTCTTCCCTCGAAACTTAGGCGGGAAGGGATCCCACAACGGCCAATTTGAAAGGGGACAAGTCGTACATCCTATCCTGACAAAAGGTGGTCTTCTCCTACAAAGCTTCTAGTCGTGATGCAACGGTGGGCTCGGTGATGACCTCCACCTTGCCGAGCCTGTGGTCTTAGTCTTGTAGCACCGGAATGGAAACCTTTTGGAGATTCCTCGGGAACCCACGCCTCTCCTTGCCTGCTTAGCACCAAAGAGGAAATTGCCTCCTCAGCGCCCGCTGGCGCCTGCCTAGCCTTGGTCGTCATGGCTCATGTCATTGCAGCCTCATGAGGCGGGGTACCTGCATAGGAATCTCCGCTCCTCAAGAGGCCGTCTGGGGAGGCCGTTCCCTCGGGAGGTCTTGGTGTCGTCCGCCTCGCGAGGCCTGGGGGCCCTCACGAGGGTCTTGTCTTGGCGGTCTTGGAGATGGGCCGTACCAAGCCATTGACGAAGCCACGCCGTGGGCCGCAGGCAGGCAAGTCTGGGTACCCTGGTTCCCAAAACGCCGACAACCTGGTCATGCACACAGGAGCTCACAAAGGAAGCATCGGCACCAATACGTTGATGAGCTCATGCTTCACATGATCAAGAGCAATATTGATGGCACATATATTGTCTAACAAAATATGAGTGGGGGTAACAAAGATAAAAATCTTAGGTAACTACCATAGCCAAGTCACTGATAACCCACAAGTATAGGGGATTGCATCAGTTTTCGAGGGTAGAGTATTCAACCCAAATTTATAGATTCGACACAAGGGGAGGCAAAGAATACTTGTAAGTATTAGCAGCTGAATTGTCAATTCAACCACACCTGGAGATTAATTATCTGCAGCAATATGATCAGTAGCAGAGTAATATGATAGTTTTGATAGCAGTGATAATAGTAGTAGTAATGATAACAGTGATAGCAATGATTTTGTAGCAAGTGCAACAGTAACAGCAGCAGTAGTAACTTAGTAAGAACAATATATGGAAAATTCGTAGGCATTGGATCGGTGAATTCGTTGGATGATATTCATCATATAACAGTCATAACCTAGGGTGATACGGCACTAGCTCCAGTTCATAAATATAATGTAGGCGTGTATTCCGTAAATAGTCATACGTGCTTACGGAAAGAACTTGCATGACATCTTTTGTCCTACCCTCCCGTGGCAGTGGGGTCCATAAGAAAACTAAGGGATATTAAGGCCTCCTTTTAATAGAGAATTGGAACAAAGCATTAACACATAGTGAACACATGAACTCCTCAAACTACGGTCATCATCAGAAAGTATCCCGATTACTGTCACACCGGGGTTTACGGATCATAACACGTAATAGGTGAATATGACTTGCAAGATCGGATCTAGAACATAGATATAATGGTGATAACATAAATGGTTCAGATCTCAAATCATGGCACCCGGGCCCAAAGTGACAAGCATTAAGCATGGCAAAGTCATAACAACATCAATCTCAGAACATAATGGATACTAAGGATCAAGCCCTAACAAAACTAACTCGATTACATGATGAATCTCATCCAACTCCTCACCGACCAGCGAGCCTGCGAAGGAATTACTCACTCCCGGTGGGGAGCATCATGGAATTGGCGATGGAGAAGGGTTGGTGATGATGAAGATCAAAGAGCCCCTCTCCGGAGCCCCAAATGGGCTCCAGTTCTGGCCTCCCGATGAAGAACTGGAGGTGGCGGTGGCTCCGTATCAGGAAACACGATAATTCTTTCTCCCCGAATTTTTTCTCCAAAAATAGGATTCTATAGAGTCGGAGTCAGGGTCTGCGGGGCCACCAGGTGGGCACAACCCACCTGGGCGCGCCTGGAGGGGGGAGCGCCCTGGTGTGTTGTGCTCACCCAGGGGCCCCCTCCGGTGGTTCTTGGCTCCAGTATTTTTCTTTTATTCCATAAAAATTCTCCAAAAAGTTTCGTTCCATTCCGAGAACTTTTATTTCTGCACAAAAAAAACACCATGGTAGTTCTGCTGAAAACAGCGTCAGTCCGGGTTAGTTTCATTCAAATCATGCAAATTAGAGTCCAAAACAAGAGCAACAGTGTTAGGAAAAGTAGATACGGTGGAAACATATCAACTCCCCCAAGCTTAAACCTTTGCTTGTCCTCAAGCAATATAGTTGATAAACTGAAAGTGAAAAAGAAAAACTTTTATGAACTCTTTTGTTCTTCTTTACATAAATAAGCTTAAGTAGCACCCAGGTTTTAAGCAAAGATTATAACTAACCATGTCAACAATAACTCGTAAAAATTATATTAACTCATATCAATTGCATAAGCAACTAGCGAGCAATAATTAAAATATATCAAATGACAACACTTTGTCAAAACAGTCGTGATATAATATGACAACAGTGGTATCTCGCTAGCCCTTTCTGAGACCGCAAAACATAAATGCAGAGCACCTCCAAAGTTCAAGTAGCGACTAAACATTGTAATTCATGGTAGAAAATATCCAGTCATGATGCATCCAACATTAACAATACATAATGCATGAGGATGACAATAGTGCTCTCAGATTTGGCGCTTATTTGAGAAGGCGATGACACAACATAAAATTAAATAGATAGTCCCTTCGTAGAGGGAAGCAGTGATTTGCAGCGGTGCCAGAGCTCAGATTTTTAAAAGAGAGATAAATGAAATTTTGAGAAATGCACCCTTCCTGTTTACTTAGCGACCATTAGTTATCGATATCTTCCATGCTAAACACATTAGTGGCGGTTCCCAAACGATAAAAGTAAAGGTTTACTCCCCCTCCACCAACAAGCACACTCCACGGCTAGCCGAATCCATGGGTACCGTCCATACCAACATCATTCCTGGGGGAGTTTTGTTTAATTATTTGCAATTTTTAATTTCGGGACTGGGAATCCCTATTACCGCCCCTCTCGTGCAAGGATGAGTGAATAAACACTCATCATGAGAATAACCCGCTTAGCATGGAAGATACCGACTACCTCCTATCACTCTATGAACAATCCAGGCACACAAAAACGGATGTTTATTTGAAGTTTTTAGAGGTGGCACATGCAAATTTACTTAGAACAGCAAGGTAATAGCACATATAGGTAGATATATGGTGGACTCATCTGGAATGACTTGGCTTTTAGGATTTTGATGCACAAGTAGTATTCCCGCTTAGTACAGGCAAAGGCTAGCAAATAGGTTGAGAAGCGGCCAGCTAGAGAGTGAAAACGGTAGTGAACATGCATTATGCATAAGTAACATTGGATACTAGCATGAGTAGGATATGAACACCATGAACATAAATATCATAGAGGCTATGTTGGTTTTGATTCAATTACATGCATGAGCATGTGCCAAGTCAAGCCACTTGAAACATTCAGAGGAGGATACCATATCATCATACCACATCACAATCATTTTAATGCATGTTGACATCCAAGATAAATCATTATCCACTCCTAACTACTTAAGCATGGCATGAGAAACTATAATCTCTAATTTTCATTGCAAACATGTTTGATCATAATAGGCTGAATCATGGATACTAGGTTAAACATATATACAAAAACAGAACAAGTTGAGTTCATACCCATTTCTCTCTGCCACAGCCAGTTCATCAAATATCGTCATCATTGCCTTTCACTTGCATGACCGAATGATATGAAAATAATAATAGTGCAAGAGTGTCATGGACTAAGTTGGAATCTGCAAACATTTTATTCAAAAAGGAGAAGACAAGGTAATATGGGCTCTTTATTTGATCAATATCAATGCATATGAGAGCCACTCAACATTTTCATCATTGTCTTCTCCTTGGTATGACTCAATAAAAGGAAAAGAAATTCAGGAAACACACTGAAATATTTTTGGAGTTTTTAGTTTTTATTGAAGATAGCAAATTAAAGAGAAAAACAAAAACGAGAAAACTATTTACACAGGAGAGCTCCCAACAAGCAAAAGAAGAACATGGAAATCATTTTGGGTTTTCTTTTAACATTACAACTAATTTGAACTAGCAAGAAAAAAACAAAAAGAAGTGAGAAATATTTTTGGGTTTCCTCAAAGTTTTTTTTTCAAACACACAAGAAGAAAGCGAGAAAATAAATCTAGCATGGATAATACAATGAAAAAGTGTGAACACCGACAACTGGAATGAAATGTGTGAACATGAATGTAATGTCGGTGGAAACACATACTCCCCCAAGCTTAGGCTTTTGGCCTAGCTTGGTAATCACCACCCGCAGCGTGCATAATAGTCAGAGTGGTAGCTCACGGAGGCTCTTTGTGCAGCTTCCTCGGCTTGCTGGGCAACCATGACCTCAGCGTTGTGTGCACGGGCCTCGTTCTCAAAAACATAATACCTTCTTTTGCTGTGAAAATCAAAAGAGCAGGCACAGGCAAAAAGGTATGCACAACGAATTCTTTATTAAACAGCAAGTTATAAGTATAATCATTGATTTTGCCCTAAAGGAACTTATGGCGCTTCAGGGCCTCAAAGTCTAAGTACTGAGTGGGAAGGGTAGGGTCATTAGGCCAAGGTGATACACCCAGCTCCTTTGCTAATCGTGAGGCATAAATTCCACCATAAAAATATCCACTACCAGCGTTGTGTTGCAGTCTGCGTGCAACAAATGCTCCAAGGTTATAACGTTTAATACCGATAAGAGCAGTGTGTATGAGGCTCAAGTCAGGAGCACAAAGTGTACTACAGTCTTGCTTTCCTACGATGCATTTGCCATTAAATAGTGCAAAGTATTTAATTGATGGGAAATGAATACTTTTTATTCTACCTTGTGTCACTCCTCTGTCCTCGCCATAATGAAGATTGATCAAGAATGACTCATACTCAGCTCTTGGTGGCTTGTCCAGCAAACCCCAAAATGGAATTTTACACACTCCACTAAACTCAACTAGAGGCATGGTAATTGGAAGGTCATAAAGTTTAAACAAAACTCTAGACTCACGACGATGGAATTTAAATTCTTTAGTAAACAATTCTGTCAGGCTGAGATGTTGGTTGCACTTATCTTCATTGTAGGGACCGAGCTCGGCATTGTGGATATATTGCTGAAATTCTTCTTTAATACCTGCACTCATCATGAAATAGTGCACGGCCATAGGAATGATTTGATAGCTGCTTCCCGTACAGAACTTGCACTTGGTTCAACATAAGACCGACGAATTGAGCCACTGCTAGACGATGCCTCTGAGGACCTCCTCCTTGAAGAAATTCTTCCAAAGAAGCTCATTTTATTCACGTACAATTTCTGAAAATTTTCTGGGACATAAAATTTTATTAACAAAACTTCACAAGATTGATAGCAACTACTCATAAGGAAGCATAGAAGCTATATTGAGCATTCAAACTACTTAGAACTCTAAGAATTCAACATGCAAGCTCATCTATAGTAGCTTCAAGAGTAGCTAATTATTCAAAATATAATCCACTAAAGCAAAAACTAATTGGAGCAATGGAGGAGTCACATACCAAGTAGCAATCCCCCAAAACAGTTTCGGAAATGGAGCTTTGAGCAAAGAGATTGAAATCCGCGGGTTTGAGAGCAAGAACACGAGAGAGAGAGCAATGGTGATTTTTTTCTGGAGGTAGGTGATGACATGGGCTCAAGAGATAAGTGAGGGGGCCCACATGGGGACCACAACCCACCAGGGCATGCCTGGGGCTGCTGGCGCGCCCAGGTGGGTTGTGCCCACCTGGTGCACCCCCTCTGATGTTATTTGTACTAAAAATTCAGAAATATTCAGCAAAAATTCGTATTAAATTTTCAGGGCATTTTGAGAACTTTTATTTTTGGGTCATTTTTTTATTGCACGGGAAATTCAGAAAACAGACAAAGCATGCCATTTTATTTTATTTAACTAAGAAAAACAGAGAATAAAAGTTGGGAGCAGAAGGTTGTGCTTACTAAATTCATCAATTTCATACCTCTCAAAAATGATCCATTAATAAGGTTGATCAAGTCTTATTAACAACCACTTTCGATTAGCATGAAACCGAAGAACTTTCGTAAAACACTAAGTTACCTCAACGGGGATATGCATGTCCCCAACAATAAGCATTTCATATTTCATTTTGGCAGTAGGTAGAGGTAGTTGAAAACTTCCAATAGTGAGTGTCGGAGATTTTTCAATAACATTAATACCATTCACTTGGAATTGTTTCTTCGGACAGTGCACCGTATGTTCATTACCATTGATATGAAAAGTGACCTTGCTTTTATTGCAATCAATAAGAGCCCCTGCAGTATTCAAAAAGGGTCTACCAAGGATAATCGACATATTGTCATCCTCGGGCATCTCAAGTATAACAAAGTCAGTTAAGATAGTAACATTTGCAACAACAATGGGCACATCCTCACAAATACCGATAGGTATGGCAGTTGATTTGTCAGCCATTCGCAAAGATATTTTAGTAGGTGTGAGTTTATTCAAATCATGTCTTTTATATAAGGAGAAAGGCATAACACTAACACCAGCTCCTAAATCACACAAAGCAGTTTTGACATAATTTCTTTTAATGGAGCAAGGTATAGTTGGTATTCCCGGATCTCCAAGTTTTTTAGGTACTCCATCCTTAAAAAAATAATTAGCAAGCATGGTGGATATTTTAGCTTCCGGTATTTTTCTCTTATTAGTGATGAAGTCTTTCATATATTTTGCATAAGGGGCCATCTTTAAAATATCAGTCAAGCGAGTGCGCAAAAAGACTGTCCTAAGCATTTTAGCAAAGCGTTAAAATTCTTCATCATCTTTTTTCTTAGTTGATTTAGGTGGAAAGGGCAAGGGTTTTTGAACCCATGGTTCTCTTTCTCTTCCATGTTTTCTAGCACAAAGTCTCTTTTATCATATCTTTTATTCCTAGGTTGTGGGTTTTCAAGATCAACAGCTGGTTCTATTTGAACATCATTATCTGGTTGTTTATCATTGTTTGGTTGAGTATACTTATGAACATCATCATTATCCTTTTCTTTATCACTTGATGAATGTTCATTACCAGATTGAGTTTCAGCATCAGAAATAGAGACATCATTATCATTATCAGAAGGTTTTTCTACTTTAGGTTCACTAGAGGCATGCAAAGTCCTATCATTTTTCTTTTTCTTCTTCTTTCTAGAAGGACTAGGTGCATCAGTGTTAATTCTTTGAGAGTCTTGTTCAATTCTTTTAGGGTGTCCCTCAGGATAAAGTGGTTCCTGGGTCATTTTACCTCCTCTAGTTGCTACCCTAACAGCAAAGTCATTTATATTATTATTCATTTCATCTAGCACCTCTCTCTGAGATTTAGCAACTTGTTCTAGTTGAGTTTGAACCATAGAAGCATGTTTTCCTACACTTCTAACATCATTGGAGATTCTAAATAACAAGTCACTCCAGTGAGCAATCATATTGGAATTGTATTTCAATTGTTTCATAACATTTTCATTGAAGTGATCTTGTTTTCTAATGTAGTTGTCAAACTCATAAAGGCATTGAGTAGGATGTTTATTGTAAGGGATATCACTTTAATCAAATTTCATTAAAGAATTTACCTCTACCACCTTTGGTGGTGGTGCATTAAGTCCATGTATCTCTTCAATAGGAGGTAAATTTTTAACATCCTCTGCTTTAATACCTTTCTCCTTCATACTTCTCTTTGCGTGTTGCATATCTTCAGGACTTAGATATAAGATACCCCTCTTCTCTGGAGTGGGTTTAGGAGGTGGTTCAGGAAGAGTCCAATCATCATAATTTTTCAATATATTATTCAATAATTCCTCAGCTTGTTCAACAGTTCGTTCCCTGAAAACACAACCATCACAACTATCTAGGAAGTCCCTAGAAGCATCGGTTAGTCCATTATAGAAGATATCAAGTATTTCATTTTTCTTAAGAGAATGATCAGGCAAAGCATTAAGCAATAGGAGAAGCCTCCCCCAAGCTTGTGGGAGACTCTCTTCTTCAATTTGCACAAAGTTAAATATTTCCTGTAAGGCAGCTTGTTTCTTATGAGCAGGAAAATATTTTTCAGCGAAGTAATAAATCATATCATGGGGACTACGCACACTACCAGGAGCAAGAGTATTATACCATATCTTAGCATCACCCTTCAATGAGAAAGGAAATAATTTGAGAATATAGTAGTAGCGAATCTTCTCATCATGAGCAAATAGGGTGGCTATATCATTTAATTTAGTAAGGTGTGCCACAACAGTTTCAGTCTCATAGCCATGGAAAGGATCAGATTCAACCAAAGTAATTAACTCTAGGTCGACAGAGAATTCATAATCCTTATCATCAACAAAGATAGGTGAAGTAGCAAACTTAGGATCACATTTGATTCTAGCATTCAAAGATTTTTCTTTTAGTCTGCATAGTAATTTCCTAAGATCATCTCTATCATTGCAAGCAAGAAAATCTCTAGCTGTCTCCTCATCCATAACGCAACCTTCAGGTATCTTAGGTAATTCATATCTTGGAGAGCTAGGCCTAATAGTTGTTTCAAGATTTTCAGTTTCAAGTACTTCATCAGTTTCAATAATTTCATCAGTTTCAGCATTCTCAATATCTTTAGCTCTAGCAATTTGTTCATCAAGAAATTCACCTAGTGGAATATTATCATCAAGCAAGGTACTAGCATCATCATGAGTAGCATTCATAGCAGAAGTAGATCATCAATAACTTGCGACATATCAGAATTAATAGCATGTGGTGGTCTTGCAAGTCTACTCAAAATAGAAGGTGAATCAAGTGCAGAGTGTGATGGCAGTTCCTTACCTTTCCTCATCTTAGAGGGAAAAATCTTAGTCTTGGTATCCTTCAGATTCTTCATAGTGATAAATAGATAATAATCCCAAGTGACTCAACAAATATAGCTATGCTCCTCGGCAACGGCGCCAGAAAAAGGTCTTGATAACCCACAAGTATAGGGGATCGCAACTATTTTTGAGGGTAGAGTATTCAACCCAAATTTATAGATTCGGCACAAGGGGAGCCAAAGAATACTTGTAAGTATTAGCAGCTGAGTTGTCAATTCAACCACACCTGGAGATTAATTATCTGCAGCAATATGATCAGTAGCACAGTAATATGATAGTTTTGATAGCAGTGATAATAGTAGCAGTAACGATAACAGTGATAGCAATGATTTTGTAGCAATTGTAACAGTAACAGCAGCAGTAGTAACTTAGCAAGAACAATCACTACAAAAAAAAGACACATCCATGACATTTTGGGCCAAACGAATTTTTTTCCTGTCATGCTTATGACACTTCTATGACGATAATTGTGACAAAACCACATATCATCATATATGTGGTGGGCTCCTACTTCTATGACAAAAAATCATGACAGAAAATGGGCTTTTCGTCCTGGCCAGGCTCACACTTGCATGACATTCTTTGGGCTGTCCATGACAGAAAAAATCATGGTAGAAGCGAGGGCGAGGAAAATTTCAGGGAGTTCCCGGATACGATGGGTGATCGGGGCCGAGCGATGCATGGAGGATTTCGTGTTTCTCTCATACACGTACGCGCATGTGTGCGAGGCATTGGGCTCTAATTGAACCCGAGCGAGGCGTTCACTTACTGAACCCGAGCGATTGCACTAGCTACGTTACTGAACCTGAGCGATCGATCCCTGGGTTGTTAATTGAACCCGAACGATTCCTTCGCTACTGCTGCTAACTGAAGCCGATCGAACATGATGCTACCTCTTGATGAACATTGACCGTTTTTGGGGGTTGGATGAACAGGACCCCGATCGAGGAGGCCGCCACACCCGAGCCAGTTGGGGGTGGATGAACAGAACCCCGTGGAGGGTTGGTTGAACAGTAGTCGGTGGAGGCCGGATGAACAGTAGCCCGTGGATGAACAGTACTAGGTGGAGGCAGGAGGAAGACGCGGTGGATGAATAGTAGCAGGTGGAGGCTGGAGGAAGTCGATGTTGGATGAACAGTAGCTCGTGGAGGTTGGAACGAGGCAGTAGGCAGTGGATGAACAGTAGCCGGTGGAGTCCTGTTTTGTGGTACGCCACACCCCTCCTGATGAACAGGACCCTGTTTCAACCGTAGGCGCTCCAACACAAGTCCGTTTCCTCCATTTTGCGATACGCCACACCCCTCCCGATCAACAGCACCCTGTTTCGACCGTAAGAGCTCGAACACAAGTCTGTTTCCTCCGTTCTGCAGTACGCTAGGCCTCGTTTCGGCTTTTTTGTCAAAGCCGGTTAGCTCCCGATGAACACGACGCATTCCGTTGCTTCCCGATGAACACGACACAGTTTCTCCGTTCTGACCCAGCCGGTTGGCTGCCGATGTACAGGACACGGTCGATGTACGCGTTCGAGACCCCGCCTGTATGTATGTATGTATGTAGCCGTATTTACTTTCTTGCAAAATGGCTGTAGGTACGTGTACACGATATAGACAGGACTGCCTGAACAGCTACCGGTCCTTACTGGGCCACGGTTCATCGTCGCAGACAGACCGATGGACCAGTATGTACGTACACGTTTGCGACCAGAATGACAACGCTACGTACGCTTCGACCATGTGGGTCCCGGCTGTCAAGGAGGATAAGGAGGCACTTCCTTGCATGCGAAGATATTGATCGTGGGTCCGAGCTGACGGGGGGAGGATTCTTTTTTTTGCGCGTAATAAGGAGGCACTTCCTTGCGTGCGAAGATGTAGCTTGTGGGTCCATCTGTCAGCCTCACCGCGTACAGTCCTTTTCTGATGGCTGTTGTTCGTTGGCCACGTTGACCACGCCGCGCGGACAGCACCCGGGCGGTGGACGACGGTGAGGCAGGGAATGATGCGGAGCCTGGGAACACACGAAGGGTAGTATGAGGGTTGACTGGTTCGGCTGGGGTGTGAGGCTGCTGTCGCCACAGAATAACAGGGGGTGTGGGTGAGTAGAGGGATGGCCTGGCCAGCGGTGGGAGTAGTAGGGGGCGATGAGGCCTGCGCCGCAGCACAGCCGGCCATGTGAGGCAGGAGCACGTGGTGATTTGGACGGCTGGAGTAAGAAAATCAGAGGTTGAAGAAGCAGGACAACCGTTGGATGTCAACAATCCAATGGTGATTGGTGATAGAATCGTTTGTTGACTAAGTTGACAAAGCCTTGCGTACGCATCAACTTACTAGGGCCACAAGTCGGCCTCCAAATCTAGTGGGCCCCAGCTATCATGGGGAGCAATCATTATTTTTCGCTTAATAAGGAGGCACTTCCTTTCATGCCAAGATATAGTTGGTGGGTCCCAGCTGTCATGTGAAGGATTCATTTTTTTTGCGTAATAAGAAGTACTTGCTTGCGTGCGGCCATGGACCATGTGGGTCACAACTGTTAGCCTCTCCATGTACATCCCTCTTCCGATGTTGTTGTTTGTTGACAACGTTGACCACGCCGTGCCGAGAACACCGACGCGATGGACGATGGTGAGACCCAGGAAGGGAATGACCCGGAGGTAGCGAAGCCACATCAGTGGAGGGATGTGTGTGAATAGAGGGATGGCCTGGCCAGCAGTGGGAGTAGTAGGGGGCAGTGAGGCCTGCGCGGCAGCACAGCCGGCCACGGGAGGCGGGAGTAGGCGGTCCCGCCGGCGCTGGATTTGGCGGCTGGAGCAAGAAGATTAGAGATTGAAGAAGCACGAGGGCCGTTGAATTGACATCCAACGGTCACTTCTGCTAGAATCCTTTGTTGATGTATATAATAAGTAAAAAAATATTACATACGCGTCAACTTAATAGGCCCACAAGTCAGCCCATTCCCTATTTTTTTATAATTTACAGCTCATTTGCAACTTCTTATGCAATTTATTGCAGTCCATTTTCTTTTTGTTGGCCAGGGCCAGGGTTAAAAATTTAAATGAAATTTCGCATATTTCGGTGGGGTCCAAACTATTTTTAATACTGAAATGTCAAGCCAGATTTAAAGTACTTTGAAGATATATTTAAATTAGGTTAAAGCCTAGTGAAATTGGAATATGAAAATATGAAAAATTTCAGAAATTTGAAAGTAATTGCCAATTTGTCATGTGTTTTTTATATTTACAGCCCATTTCATATTACTTTTAAGATTTGCAGCCGTCTTGAAAGAGTTGCAGCCCAGTAGGGCGGAGAAAAATAAGTAAGCCTGGGTTGGGTATGCCTGGATTGGGTATTCTTCAGAAAAAATAAACTGGGCTAGCCATTTTCACAAAGAAAAAATAGCTGGGCTTGTCATGTGGTGAACATAAATAGAAGCCTGGGCTAGACGGGCCACAACCCAGTTGAAACCCTGCTCCATCTTGATGTCGCTTGAACTGTGTCGATATTTCCCCAAAGAGGAAGGGATGATGCAGCACAGCTATGGTAGGTATTTCCCTCAGTTATGAAACCAAGGTATCAATCCAGTAGGAGAATCAAGCAACACTATGTAAACGGTACCTGCACACAAATAACAAATACTCGCAACCCGACGATTAGGAGGGGTTGTCAATCCCTCTACGGGTAAAAGGATAGATAAATTTGTCATAGATTGGATACATTTATCTTGATAAAACGCGAAATAAAATAAATAGCAAAAAGGTGCAGCAAGGTATTTTTGAGTTTTTGGAATAATAGATCTGAAAACAAAAGAAAATAAAAATAGATCGCAAAGCAACTACGATAAAGAATAGACCCGAGGGCCGTAGATTTCACTAGTGGCTTCTCTCAAGAAAAATAGCATACGGCAGGTAAACAAATTACTGTTTGGCAATTGATACAACTTCAAATAATTATGACGATGTCCAGGCAATGACGATTATATAGGCATCACGTCCAAGATTAATAGACCGACTCCTGCCTGCATCTACTAGTATTACTCCACACATCGACCGCTATCCAGCATGCATCTAGTGTATTAAGTTCATGGAAAAATGGAGTAATGCAATAAGAACGATGACATGATGTAGACAAGATCTATTCATGTAGGAATAGACCCCATCTTGTTATCCCTAATAGCAATAATCAATACGTGTCTTGCTGCCCCTTCTGTCACTGGGAAAGAACACCGCACGACCGAACCCATCACAAAGCACCTCTTCCCATGGCAAGAAAAATCGATCTACAGAAATGAGTGAACAAAGACACTAGAACATGTCTTCAAAGGCATGAGAGCAGAGGGATTACTTGCAATATCCATAACACAAGTTACTGAGGCTACTATACTCTCTTCAAAGGCATGAGAGCTAAAATCTTGCATTTCCTACAGCTAGCATTTATGTTGATAAAGTAGTGAAAGTAATCTATAAGAAATCAGTGTTATTTGCAAAAATCATATGTATGTCAACCTCACGCATGTTTTGGTCAAAAGAGCAATTTAGAACCGTCATTTGGCACACAAAAATCACATGCAAGATCACCTAGAAAGTTGTACTACTAGTACTAGTACTGTGTGTTAGATGAAAAAACACGATCAAGATCGCCAAAAAGATCCTCAAGAAGAGATATTACATGGACTGGCTTAACGAGGGATCCTCGAGAGGTGGGCTTTATCGGCGTTCTGGGAACTAGGGTACCCAGACTTGCCTTCCGGTGGCCCATGGCGTGGCTCCATCGATGGCCTGGCACGGCCCACCTCCAAGGCTATCAAGGCAAGACCCTCGCGAAGGGCCAAGCCTCGCGAGGCGGAGGACACCAAGACCTCCCGAGGAAGCGGCCTTCCCAGGCTGCCTCCTGAGGAGCGGAGATTTCTATGCAGGTACCTAGCCTCATGAGGCTACCATGACGCAAGCCATGACGACCAAGGCAGGCGGGTGCCAGCGGGCGCAGAGAAGGCAGTTTCCTCTTTGGTGCTAAGGAGGCAAGGACAGACATGGGTTCCCGAGGAATCTGGCAAAGGTTTCTATTCCTGTGCAACGAGACCAAGGCCACCGGCGCGGCAGGACGGATGTCATCGCTGAGCCCACCGCTGCGTCATGACCAGAAGCTTTGCAGGCGAAGACCACCTTTCGTCAGGATAAGATGTACTACTTGTCCCCTTTCAAATTGGCCACTGTGGGATCCCTTCCAACCTACGTTTTGGGGGAAGAGGACCGAGGCCACTATAAGTATAGGTTAGCCACCACCGTAGAGAGGGATCCGAACCTCATCGACTCATTCCCTCACCCCCAAACCTTGTGAGGTCGTTCATCCCTTGTACTAGTTCATCCTCAGCCCGTCGTGAGGCCAATCAACCACAAAGCAGGAGTAGGGTCTTACACCGCAAGGTGGCCCGAACCTGGGTAAACTGCCGTGTTCATCTTTTTTCCTTGTTCATGTGAATCGAGCTAGGCCGTGGGGCAATGAGCTGGTTGGATGGATAGGTTGAGTTCTTCGCACATGCCCCAGAGTTCGAACCTTTCTTGGGTCTGCAGAGCCTCGAATCTGACATTTGGCGCGCTAGGTAGGGGCGTGTCGAAGCCTCTCCTCCACCATTCGTTCTGCCGCCGTTCCGTCGCTCCTATGGCTGACGCTCACCTTGTTCGTGCCAAGCGCCGGGCCGCTCGCGTCGCCAAGACGGCTCCTGTGGGCAACGGCACTCCTTGCCGCTTTGCCACCCCGGCGCTCCTCACGAATTGCAGGATTCGTCGCTGCCACCGTCCGTGCGGTGCGACGGCCGTACCGCCACTCCATCACCCACTCCAGCCACGGCGTCGTCTTCTCATGCTCGTCACAGGCCAGCGACCGCTCAGGCTGCATTGCTCATGGCGCGTGAGCTTCTGCGTTACCGTCCAGCCAACGACCTCTATGACGACTAGCTCGGCCACATCGCCGAGCTCGTCAACGCCACCGGTGAGGCCCCTGCACCGTCCTGTTCGCCTCGTCCTCCGCTGTCCCTGGCAGGCGACGTGGCTCACGGCGTGCCTCCTCCTCCTCCTCTGCACGGCGCAGACCCCGAGCCCAGGCATGAGGCACCCCAACGCGACCCACCGCGCAGGGTGCCGGCGCGCGATGAAGAAAGCTGCCAGGTGGTGTAGCGGCCCCAAGGAGAAGCGCGCACGCTTCTAGCATCGTCGCGTCAAGACCGCGTGCCGCCGGAGGCGGTGGCGCGCGGGCGCCAAGATCAAGCTCCCCCCGTGCGACCGACACCTGTGAGTGCGGCAGGCTGCCGTGCTTTCACCCCGGAGCTGCGCCGCGTCGTCTGGCCCGGTAAGATCAAGCTGGATCTGCCTCCACGCTACGACGACACTCCTGACCCCGCTGAGTTCCTCCAGCTCTACGAGCTGAGCATCGAGGCGGCGAACGGCAATGACAAGGTCATGGCGAACTGGTTCCCCATGGCCCTCAAGGATGGCGCGCGTTCTTGGCTCCTAAACCTTCTGGTGGGGTCGATCTCCTCCTGGGACGAGCTGCGCGAGCGCTTCATCGCCAACTTCCAGGGCACTCGCGACCGCGCTCCTGCAGCAGGCAACCTGCGGTGAATAAAGCAGCAACCGGGCGAAACTTTGCACAAGTACATACAACGCTTCACGAACGTTCGCCTCAAGATCCCAAAGGTGTCGGACGAGGCCATCATTTCAGCGTTCTCTGTGGGCGTCCGGGATGTCAAGATGAAGGAGGAGCTCGCCATACACGAGGACTTGTGCTCGGCTCTGGAGATGTTCAACATGGCCACCAGGTGAGCGAGGGCAGAGGAAGGTCACCTCTCCCTCCCGGAGCTTCCGGAGGTTGATCCCGAAGGCAAGAAGGCCAAGGCTAAGGAGGTAAAGCACAAGGGCCCCGTTTTGCTCTCGTCTGAACCTGAGATGAAGCGCGGCTGTGACCATGGCGAATCCTCCAGGGGCAACCGCCCGTTCTGCGTCTTCCACAATGTCCACAGCCACAACACCAACGACTGCCAGGAGCCCAGAGCAATCCGCAACGGCGCCTTGGCTGCCGCCCCGAGCGTAGCGACTGCGGCTATGGCCGCGGAGGAGGCCGTGGTGGTGGCCGCTGGGACAACCGCGACCCCTGCCAGGACTGGCGCGACCAACCCCGTGAGGACCGCTGGCAGGGCCAGCCTCGTGATGGCCCCTGGAGAGACCAGCCTCATGAGGACCATCCTCAATACAATGTTGGCCTCCCTCCCCTGCCGCCACCGCCAAGGAGAAACGACGGCAACCTCAAAGAAGATGGGGCTGGGGGCTTCCAAGAGCCTCGTGCGATCGCCTGCATCCTGGGTGGCGCTCAGGCTCCCGCCTCTCATCGCATCTTCAAGCAGTTCGCTCGTGAGGTGAATGCAGCCCTTCCCAAGCTTGAGGAGTCGCATCCCCTCAGATGGTCCAAGCACGCCATCACCTTCGACTCCATGGACCAGCTTAAGTGCTCAGCCACTGCTGGCGCGCTCCCGATGCTTTGCACGCCCACCATCAGCAACGTCCTCGTCACCAAGACCCTCATCAACGGTGGCGCGGGGCTCAACGTTCTTTCTCTCGAGACGTTCAAGACACTCCAAGTGCCCTACGACCAGCTTCTGCCTACCAAGCCTTTCTCAGGGGTGACCGATGGCTCCACCGTTCCCATAGGGCAGATTCGCCTCCCTGTCACCTTCGGCAAGCACGACAACTACCACACCGAGCTCATCGACTTCGACGTCACCCACATCCGCCTCCCGTACAATGCCATCCTCGGGTATCCGGCCCTCCCAAGTTCATGGTGGCAACGCACCACGGCTACAATGTCCTCAAGATGCCAGGAAGTGGCGGCATCATCACGGTCGCCTGTGATGAAAAGGATGCGGTGTGCTCCCTCGAGCGTGCCTACCAGGCTGTGGCAGTCGAGAACTCCAATGACGAGGGTGCCGTCCTGCCTCCTGAGGCCATCCCCAAGAAGAAGAAGCCGCTCCTCCCCAAAGGCCGTCAGGAGGCTGGGGCGCCCGATGATCATGCCTCAGGCCCCGCGCCCACTGCTGGAGTGCCTTTCCCTCTCGCATAGGAAGGCGCGCCCGATGCCCCTCTTAAGACAGGCTCGGGGGCTCTCATCTGGAGGGCCTCTGACCTGACCAGCGTCATGAGGGAGGCGTTCGGGCACCAAGTGGGGGTGTACTTTGACGCGTGCCTCCGTGAGCAAGGCGCAAGGCGCCAGGCGCTCAGGAGTTCATCACCAAGGTGATCGAGGAGCTTCAGGAGGCACGAGCCATGCGTGGCGAGGGTCGCCCCGCACCATCCAGTGCAGCTGCCGCCCATGACATGGGTGGTGAACTGTGCGTCTGCATCAACATCCCAGGCCTCAACAGGGCTACTTCCCAGGGCCTCTTATGGCCGTCCCGTGTCGGCCGGAGTGGGGGCTACCCCTGCAGCTACGTCCGCATGCCATTCGGCCTGCTGAACGTGGCCGCCTCGTACCAGTGCCTCATGCAGGGAGCCTTGGTGGCCCACGAGGCAAGGCGCCAGGCGGTCCTGGCAGAGGAGGTGCCGGACCCTCGTGAGCTCCCCAGACCTCCAGAGCCTCCCGGGCCTCAGGAGCCGGCTGGCCCGTGAGGACCGATCTCTGCTGCGCACATCTTCAGCTACTCCAACGCTTCTACAACGATCGTGCCAGGTGACTTTTTGGTTTGTTCAGTTGAGGGCACCCCTTGGGCTGCATTATCCTCAAGCTGTCAGGGCCCGCCCTGCAGCCTGTATCGTTTTGCGCATGTATCAGAACTGGCTTCGCCTTTTATGAATTTCTTAAATATTGCAACCTGCATGTCCGGTGTTTCGCCACCATGAATGTTGTGCGCCCTCACAAACCCGCTCGTGACCGCCTCATGATTAAGGACTGGCACGGCGTCTATGCTCGGGTCCGTCCCTGCAGCGTCGCTAAACCCAAGTGGCCGAGCTCTGTCATGCGGGCCAGCTCCCGTCGACATCACCTCTCGTGGTCCTTGGTGCCTTGTTCTCGCATGAGCTAATCAAGAGTGGATGAGTCAGGGTGTGTGACCCGGTGCCTCGTCGCCACGGGAGCCGCGCGCCAATTTTCTTTCTTCAGGATTGTTGCATGAGAAGACTGGGCACGGCGTCTGTGCTCGGCTCCGTCCCTGCAGCGTCGATAAACCCAACTGTTGAGCTCTGTCTGGCGGGCGGCCCCGTTCACGTCACCTCCTGGGGTCGTTAGTGTCTGGCCTTCTCATGCGATGTCCTCCGGAGATTCACTCGGCCAAGGCCACCTGAACATCTCGCAGGTTTCTTACAAGCGCCCCGTGCTAAAAGTTCAGGTGCATCCCGCCTTGAGGTAGGGCCTCGTGAGTCCCGCGCTAGCTCACGAGTTCCCAGATACACCTCCTCTAGTTCTGTCGTGCTAGCCACGCATATGAATGGTGCTGTACATGCCCCGGAGTCTCCCCCAGAGAGAACTCCCACCCACGCACCAGTGGAAGCCCCATGCTCCGCGCTGGCGGACGACACGGTCGAGGAGCGACTATGCCCACACACCAGTGGAAGCCCCATGCTCCGCGCTAGTGGACGACACGGTCGAGGAGCGGCTATGCCCACGCTAGAGTGGAAGCACCATGCTCCGCGCTGGTGAATAAATAACTGAGGGCGCCCTCGTGGCCGCACCAACCTTAGGACAGCCTCTCGGCTCTTCGCCCGGTAACACCTCACAGCTTTTCCCCCAGAGGACCGCGCGAGGGGGCTGGACACGGGGGCTGTGCTCAGGCCACGGGTACCTGGTCTTCTCGTGTTCCCCCGGGAGAAACCTGGTGAGCAAGGTATGGAGGACTCCAGATTAGCTTGGACGGCTATTTGCTTTTCCTTCACGAGGGCCGTTCATACGTCAAGGGGGACCCCTGAGCATCACGCCTCAAGGGCCTCACTGGTCACGTAGCCCCTCACCCCTTGGTCTCGTCCTGGTGATCCAGACGCCCCAACAGCGGTTGAGGTATGCGCGGAGCTGGGCCCTGCCGACGCAGAACATTGAGGTTGTTCGTACGTCAAGGGGGACCCCTGAGCATTGCGACTTAGGGGCCTCACTAGTCATGTAGCCCCTCGCCCCTTGGTCTCGTCCTGGTGATCCGGACACCCCAACGGCGGTCGAGGTATGCGCGGGGCTGGGCCCTGCCGACGCAGAATGCTAAGGCAAACAGGAAGGAAACCGAGCACGGAAAAGAAATCGCGGAGTTCCAGCAAGCTATTACAAAACATAATGTTCCACAAATTCAAGCAGAAGTTCTTACGCCTCCGCGAGGCACTATAAATGTTGCAGGGTCAAACTAAGAAGAGGCATCACTACCGCCCGCCCTGGTCGTTCGAAGCCCATCGTCGATGGCGTTGCCACCATCTTCGCCGCCGCCAGCCTCCGCCGCTAGGGCTTCGGGGTCGGGGACGCAAAGGAACTTCCCCAGCAGGGCGCCCACTTGCCCCTTCATAGACTCAGTGCCAGCAGTACGGGACTCAGGAGCCACCGGTTCGATCAGTGTGTTGAGGTCATAGCTTGGGTCCCGGAGGTGGAGGTGGCTGAAGACGCACGTCGCGGCAGCGGTAAAGTGCGAGCGGCACTCCCCCTCCACCCAGGAGTCCACTCTAGCGGGACCACTCTCAAGTGCCTTAACAAGCTTGGGGAAAAACCCGGCAAGGCCATCCTCAGGAGTTGCCAGCGTCTCTTTGTACCCTCCCACGCAGATGTAGCGCAGCGCCTCACGAGAATTGAGCTCGAGGGAGAGGAAGGCCTCGCGTTCCACTGCCGCTGTTTTCTCGGCGGCGGCAAGGGCCTTCTCCCGGACCTCTAGCTGGGTCGTCGCCTCAGAGACATGCCGGGCGTGGGATGCCTGGGCCTTGTCCACCTCCTCCTTCAGCTTGCCCAGGCGGTCCCGTTCCACGGCTTGGTCGGCGGTCGCCTGGGCCAGCTTGGCATCGCGATCGGCAAGCGTCGCTTCACGGGCCTTGAGCTCCTCCTCCCGCTGCTGAAGCTGTTGGGTGCAGGCAGCCTGCTCCTCGCGAAGAGCCTTCAGCTCAGCCTCCGCCTTGTCGCACCGCTCCTTGGCAGAGCCCGCGTCGGCCAGCACCGCGTCGCGAGCCCCCATGGCTTCGTTGGCCTCCCTCTTGCTCTCCACGGCGGCGGCCTCAGCCTGGCCCCCGGCCGTCCTGGCGGACGTGTTGGCCTGGAGCCACCCCGAGATCAGCCTCATGCGCTCCCTCACCAGGCACCTATCGGTGTCTTGGAGATCGGTCCAGAGTTTATCTAGAGTGACGTAGGCTTCCTCCGGAGCCCTGGGCCTGACGAGGGGGCCACAGTCCACCAGTATAAGGGCCTGGGGAGGAGGCGGCACTGGCGCCGTTGCCAGGAAGGCAGCCGCGAGGGCAACTTGGGGCACTGGAGCCTCCGAACACCCCGCGGGCACGACGGGGATGGACGGCTTCGGGGCCTGCTGGCCCGTGGGGGCAGATTCCTCCTGAGGTTCAACCACCACGCCTTGATGGGCCTGCTCCATCGCGAGGGGGCGCGAGGTGACCTCTTCCGCCTGCGTTAGAGCCGGCACGGCTATGGCAAGCGGTGGCGCCTCCGGGGTCCCGGCTCCTTCCTTCCTCTTCTTCACCATGACACCCATCCTGGTCACCAGGAGGGGAGCGCTGTGGGCACGGTATCAAAGGGCGACAAACAAAAACAAGGTAAAGCACTTACTCATCAGGGGCGATGTACGCCCTCTTCCTAGCCAGGGACGGGGCGCCTCCGATCTTCCTATGCGCGGCCTTTGCCACGTCTTAGGGGTTGGCGGGGCGCACGTCTGCCGGCCTCGGCGCGGCACCGATGGTTGGCAAGGCTGAGGCATCGCCTCGAGGAGGAGTTGCCGCCCTGCTCTTCTTCGGGGTCGCCTGGCCTGACCTTCGGAGGGCCCGGGGAGTGGCCCCGGACCTCGTGATGACCCCGGTGGAGCATGGGGATTCCGCGGCCGGGGGCTCAACGGCGTTGTCATCATCCGTGAGGCTGCGGAGGAGCTATCTCTGGGACGGGGGAGAGATCTCTTCCACGTCGTCCTCGGTCGCCTCCGAGTCCTCCTCGCCCTCTTCTCCAGCGTTGTCACCGGAAGACACCAGCACCGGGGAGTTGGGGAGCTCAGGCGGCACGAGCCCCAGCTCGTTGAAGACAGGCATGGCGGTGACCTGCGCGTCCCTATCGGCACGACGGTACAGCGATGCATAGGCCTCCGGGAGGTCTCCCAGATCGCCCTCGAGCAGAGTGTTCAAGGCCTTGTCCAGCTCCTCACCCGTCAAGCTTCCCAAGTGCAGCCGGATGTCGTCCTCTGTGCCCTGGAACTCCCACATGGGGCACGTGTGGGCCTGGAGAGGGGCCAAGCACTGCGTCAGGAACTCCTTGACATGCATGCCTCCCGTCAGTGCCTTGGCCTCCATGTCCGCGGTCATCTTCCTCAGGACTGGCACCGCCTGGGGGTCGGAGAACTTCTCGTGACCCCACCTGTCGAGCTTCTTCGGCAGCTGGGTTGGAAGTTCGGCCGCGCGTTGAGGCCTTTGGCGTCCACGAAGACCCACCAGCACCGAAAGTTTTCCACCTTCTTCTCGGCCCTCATGAGCACGTTGCTCTTGTGGACCACGGTGAAGGATACGCAGCCGGAGCGCAGGGCGGGATCGTGTAGCTGCAGGTAGAAGAAGTGCCGGAGGAGCGGAATGGAGGGCCTCACGCCCACGAATGCCTCACTGTAAAAGGCAAAGATGGACAGGAGGAGAATGGAGTTGGGCTGAAGATGCAGGGCCTGAACCTGGTAGTGGTCGATGACGGCAGTGAAGAATCCGGAGAAGGGTGGGACGAGCCCCGCAATGACGCTGTGGAGGAAGAAGGGATAGAACGTCTGCGCCAAGGTCCTTTCCTCGGCGGAGCCGGCCAGGAGGATGGTCTCATTCCGCTCATTGTCATCGCTCACCGTCAGCGGGAGCACGGCGGCAAGGTGCTTCTCCTCGGTGATAGAGGACATGCCAAGGGCTGGCGCGGGAGAGGAGGAGGAGCTCACGGCCGGCGCGGCAGGCTTCACCTTCCCGGATGCCATCCGCGAGATCTTGGAGGAAGAGGTGAAGAAGGAAGCAGGAACGCAACCAGATCTGGAGATGCTCTCGGCTAGGAGAAAGGGTATCTGGGGCGAGGCGTAGAGAAGGCAATGATGGCTCGGTAGCGAGCGCCAGTCTTTTTTCAGCCTGAGCAGTTGCCGAGGCGGCGTGGGGAAGCGGAGATGCCCATGTCCCATCAAGCACCACGCGTCAGCCTGGCTTGCAGGCAATTAGGGCCCGTGGCGCTTCACCCTTGCCTTTTGGCTTCGCCTCGAAGCCAAGTCCTAGCACGCCTTGGGCCCCGGGGCTACTGTCGGCGTTCTGGGAACCACGGTACCCACAATTGCCTGCCTGCGGCCCACGGCGTGGCTCCATCGATGACCTGGCACGGCCCACCTCCAAGGCTATCAAGACAAGACCCTCGCGAAGGGCCAAGCCTCATGTGGCGGACGACACCAAGACATCCCGAGGAAGCAGCCTCCCCAGGCTGCCTCCTGAGGAGCGGAGATTTCTATGCAGGTACCCAGCCTCATGAGGCTACCATGATGCAAGCCATGAGGACCAAGCTAGGCAGGCACTAGCGGGCGCAGAGAAAGTAGTTTCGTCTTTGGTGGTAAGCAGGCAAGGACAGACGTGGGTTCCTGAGGAATCTGGCAAAGGTTTCTATTCCGGTGCAACGAGACCAAGGCCACCGGCGCGGCAGGACGGATGTCATCCCCGAGCCCACCGCTGCATCACGACCAGAAGCTTTGCAGGCGAAGACCACCTTTCGTCAGGATAAGATGTACTAATTGTCCCCTTTCAAATTGGCCACTGTGGGATCCCTTCCTGCCTACGTTTTGGGGGAAGAGGACCAAGGCCACTATAAGTATAGGTTAGCCACCACTGTAGAGAGGGATCCGAACCTCATCGACTCATTCCCTCACCCCCAAACCTCATGAGGTTGTTTGTCCGTTGTACTAGTTCATCCTCAGCCCCTCGTGAGGCCAATTGACCACAAAGCAGGAGTAGGGTCTTACACCGCAAGGTGGCCCGAACCTGGGTAAACTGCCTTGTTCATCTTTTTCCTTGTTCGTGTGAATTGAGCTAGGCCATGGGGCGATGAGCTGGTTGGCTGGATAGGTTGACTTCTTCGCACACGCCCCAGAGTTCGAACCTTTCTTGGGTCTGTGGAGCCCTAAATCTGATAGGCTTGGATAGGGCGATGGCCTTGAGCTTGTCTGCGGTAGTCTCAGCGGGGTGCTTGCGCTTCTTCATACCCTGAGCCTCGACGGTTTTGGCCAGAGCCATAGACATCACTTCGGCCGGTGCTCCAGGGTCCATCAAGAAACTGTCAAATAGAAATAAAAGAAAAGAAACCATAATCACAAACCCAAAAGAAGAACAGAGAGGGAGTTATAGGATCAGTCGCGGGGTTGCAAGACCGGGCCTTGGCCAGAAGCAACACCATTGATGCACTCACCTTTCCTTCTTTGGGAGAGAAGAACAATGGCAGAACCGCGTCGGGGTTTTCTTGAAGAAATGAGGAACAAGATGAGGGAGAAGCGAGTTGGGGTTTTCTTCAAGAGAGGAAGCTGAGGGAGAAGAGTGAAATGATGGTTGCTTCATCCATCCAACTTACTGCTCGAAAGGTGGGGGTTTTGTGATTTGACGGCTCATTGGGCATTACTGCGGCGCTTCGACCGGGGTAGTCTACCGTGCAGTTTGCACTCTAGTACGGAGTAATTTAGTGCATGGCAAGTGGACCCCGATGCTGGTTGTCCCACACGTCGGTGAAAGTGAGTAGCAAGGTTCCTGACAACCGTCGAGGAGGATCCGCGTGGTAGAGCGTGTCCACTGTTCCTGAAAAACAAAAATGATTACAGCGAGCGTTTCCACTCTTACGACGGAGGAGTGCGAAACACGGCAGCCACTTGAACACACAGTACTCCTACTACTAGGCATGTGAAGTGGTTCATATGTCAGTACCATAATATTGTTGCTAGTGTAGTAAGATATGACGATAAAAAATGATATTGTGCGCATGTCAACTATGAACAGTAATGTAACATGCCCCTTTTTTGACTGTCCGGTCGAGAATGAATGGTGAGATCAATGTTAACAGAACTATGTCTACAGCGCACGGAGAGTACGGTGCTATAGTACTCCACAGTACATGAACCATATGAAGCACGAATGAGTGTTAGGTAGGGTGTATGAAGGGTGCATGGGAGCAAAAGTTCCCTTCTCGACCAACTTTTGGGTGTTTGGCAGAGTGCATGAAGGGTGCATGAGTCCACACTAGGTTAACACAAATACACTAGGAGCATGCAGAGCATGCATGAAGAGGGGTGCTGAGATGAGCATGCATGAAGAGAGAACAACTATATTGAGATGAGAATGCAACCAAACACACCCGCACGCTTTGTGCTACAGTGATTGATCTGCACCGTCTGACTTTGATCCAACGGTCATGTTGCACCGAGACATGCCCATGCAGAGGACACCTAAACACCATAGAAGTCCCTCTGCTTCTCACGGTGCACGTCGTTGGTGCTGCAGGGTGCCACCGCCCGCAGAGCCCGCTCCCGGTCGACGAGAGCCAGCTCGTCAAAGACGGCGTCCAATGGCACGAATGAATTCCGATGACGAAGCCCTGAGAGGATTCGCCCGGCAACGGCGATGGCCGCCCGCAACCCCTCCCTGTCCAGCTCCGCCCCCACCATCGTGCGGAGACGGCTCAGCTCCTCGGAGATATAGGTGACGAAGGAGACCAGGTCAGGAAGCCGCAACTCGTTGAAGTCGATGGGGTGGTCGAATGGGTTTAGCCCGACGACCGGCATGGTCACGATGGCAACACGGTAGGCATCGCGCAGCTGCAACACATGTGTGGCAACATGGTCCAGCAAGTCATTGAGGCGATCCTGTACCTCGTCACGATCAGCCCGCTCGCACTCCAGCCGGCTCGCCTGACCGCCTATTGTATCTCCTGCTTTCTGCAGCAATGTCGCAGACGCCTCGAGCATCTTTGTGGTGGACGCCTGCCGCTTTTGAAGCTTCATGAACTCCCACACATAAAGGAGGAGCATGGAACTCCTCTCCTCCTTGAGCTCACGGAGCTCCACGTCATTGGCCCTGAGCTCTGCATCCTTGGCATGGAGCTCCTGTGTAAGGCGACTCACCTCAGAGTCCGTCATCTGGTGCGCCGCCATGGAACCAAATAGAAGCAATGGGGAGAGGAAGCAAAGGGGGCGAAACGGCTGAAAGGCAATGCAATCTACGGGAAGGCGGAGGGAGCCAGCCAAGGAGCAGGGTGAATCTTTTGGTTTTCACCATAGGAAAACACCAGTCGACGACTTTTCACTTCAGGGAGCAGTGGGTTTTACAGGCGGAGTCATCATGACTAATTGCTGCCGCGCCTGCTCCCGTCAATCAAAAAAATAAAAATCCTGCCGTGCCTGCTGCACCCAAAGACTTGTGCAACACAGCGGTGGATATTTAAATTTACCTACCGACAAGGAGAGAAAAAAGGGGTGAAAAAACAAATGTGGCGGCGGCCTAGCTACTCGGTCGCACTAGCCCAACTAGCTAGCCACCATGCTTCACTGATGTACTCGGCGGGAAAGGTGGGCTTTTGTGATTTGATGACTCATTTACTTGCTTTGGCGCTACGACCGAGGAGAACCCAGAAAACACGCGGTAGGGCGTCCCACGTCTCGGCAAGGAAGAAAATATGCGTGCACCACCCGGGAGGACCTAGAAACCGCACGGTAGGGTGTGCCACGTCTCGCCACGGAGGAAAAATGTGCTTGTAAAAATAAACTGTATCAAACTACCTATGGTTCGACCTCGGGACCCAGCTAGTCAGTCGAAAACACCCCACTAGCCACACAGCTTCATCATGCTAATGTGGCACGTAGGATAGGTGTGGTTAGTTCCGTCTCGACCAGCCACAATGTCTCTTGTTCTAGGCGATTCATCTATTTTCCAAGCATTTTTTTAGTTATAATAACACCATGGCAAGCTCACGCTGCTCTTCATGTGTGCACGTGCGTCTAATGGTTGTACTACTGGATGGAGAGGAGAGAGAGATGGCAGACATGGGACCCACCAGTAAGTCAGTCAACGTTAATGCACCTGGTGACGAGCCACTCCCTCTACTCTACTCAACGTAATACTGTACAAAATCAATTTATGCGACAAAGCCAACAACCGTTGCGGTTTCAGGCTATCGATGTACGCTTTGTACTCCAGGTTGCCGATTCAAATCTCGTCATTCAGATTTGTTAGTTTTAGGTCCCAATTTGATCAATGACAAGTGGGCCTCCTATGTGTTGTTCCCATATTTCAGTGTAGGATGGTTTTTTTGCACAAACACTTTGCACGGTTAGACAAGTTACGGCACCAGTTACATGTATTTTGCAAGTTTACGAACAAAAATGACAGTGACATAGAATATCACATATTCCCCGCAGCTTAGATGCTATGGTGATACGAGATTTTACGTCGTTAGATGTGAGATCCAATGGCTTGGGAGTAGTCTTTGTAATTATGCGCAATTTCCAAACTCTCCAAGGGTTTTTTTGCAAAAAAACCATTCAGGCCTTGTGTGAGCCACTGGATCTTGGATCCAACGGCTCCCAGTAGCTCATATTAGATGCTCCCCGCAGCTTAATTAGCCGCTACGGCGATACGAGCATCTAGGTCATTGGATCAGAGATCCAATGCCATGTGCGTAGTATTTGTACTTTCTGCGCAATTCCCAAACTCTGTGAGGCCTATATTGCAAAAAACATTCAAACCTTCTACTGAAAGCCATTAGATCTCCCGGGAACTCGTATCACCATAGAATCTACGGTGTGGGAGCACCTCATATTCCGCCGTGCGAGAAAACATCAGGTGCTCTCGCAGCTTGGATGCTACGGTGATACGAGCTTCGAGGTCGTTCGATCTGAGATCCAATGGCATCTGAGTAATCTTTGTGCTTGTGGGCTGCGCCCAAATTTTTTGGGGGCTTTTCTACAAAAACATTTGAACCACCAAGGAGTCGTTGGATCTCAGATCCAACGGCTCTGAGGAGCTTGTATCACCACAGCATCTAAGGTGTGGTAGCACGTGATATTCTTATACACAAGAGAATATAAGGTCTTCCCTCATCTTAGGTGCTACGATGATACGAGCTTCGAGGCCATTGGATATGGGATCCAAGGGCATCTGAGTAGTTTTGGTACTAATTGTGTGAAATTCCCAAACCCATTATGGTTTCTTGTAAAAATATTAAGACAACTTGTGAGCCACTATATCTCAGATCTACACGCTCCATATAGCATCTACGATGTGGGGGCATATGATATTCTCCTGAGGGGGTGCACAACCCATCGGTGTTTGGGAGGGTGGGGACAAATATAATGTTCAAAAAATATAATCTAAACAATCCTAAACAGAGCTTCACAATTTTATCTAAGGTCGAGGGGTTACCCCCCGACGATCTACATAGCTCCGCCTATGCAAGAGGTGTAGTGGGAGCGTCTAGGTGTGAGAGAGACAACGTGAGAAAGCGAGGTCAATTGAGTCATTTATAGAGGGAGAGATCGAGTGAGTGTGGCCTAGCGTACACTCGAATGTTAAAGACGATACACTGAGATATCGTGCAGCGAAGCTGCAGTGAGGGCTGGAGGGAGATAGTTACCGAGAGTGGCCTAGATAGACTTTGTGTGTGCGCGCACGGTGAAGGTGTTTTACAAAGGCAACGTACGTGTCTTGAGAGAGAGAGAGGGAGGGTTTGTCATGGAGGGCACGACGAGGTTGTGTGTGAGAAATACATTTGTTGAGAGTGTGTGGGCGGGTGTGACATAAATGGAGATCGAAACATGAAGAGAAATAATGAGCGCGAGTTTGTCGGATACCAATATCTCTATTAACAAAGAAATGAAGATCGATCGATACCTGAAGTATGTGTGGTGGTTGGGGGGTGTCGATGGAGAGACCTAAACACAACATTTGCATGTACATAGTACTAGACTTAATATTCATGTTTCAAATATTAAATTGAGGACCATGCATGGCTTACATTTTAGTTTTGAATTCGTGTCATACATGCATGGTCATACATCCACGTTGAGATCACTATATCACAAACTCACTCTAATTCAAGAACTCGTCATAAATCAATTACCGTGCCTTTTGGAATGACCAGTTATTTGCAAGGAAAATACGGGCATTGTAATACATATAGATTCATTCGGCAAGTTAAAAAAAGATTCCTTTCGCATTCTCGAATGGTAGCACCCGATGGCGTACCAGCCAGACTGGGGCTCGTGTCCTGGTGGTGGCGTGCGTAGTATGCACATTAGCCAACCCCAACCAAAAGAATCCTGATATTAAACTTCGCGCCTCCACTTGAGCCTCCGCATTTCTTGTCAAAATATCTGGCGGCCAGAATTCCAGCCCTAGGAAATTCCCCTCATGTTCCTGGTCCATAATGACAACCGACGAACAATGGAGGGGTGCTTTAGGGCTCCTTGGATTCAAAAGAATTTTATAGGATTTCTGGAGGACTGAAATCCTTAGGGATTTTTCCTATGTTGGTCCTTTGATTCATAGGATTGAATCCCATAGGAATTTTTCCTATGAAATATTTTGTACTACATTTCATAGGAAATCTAACATCCACTTCAACCTCTTTTTACAATTCCTTTGTTTTTCCTATGGCATCAAACACTCATTGCTAATCCTATAGGATTCAAGTGGGCATGCCACTCCAACCCTATACTTTTCCTATTCCTACATTTTCAAAATCCTACGAATCAAAGAGGCCCTTAGTAACTAGCCGACGTTACCTACCGTGCCGAGCACGATTCAATTCCCTTGGTCGCCACTACCCAAGGTCACCCGTCAACTCCATTGCCTAGTACTAATAGTACTACACCAAGATGAGCACAGAATGGAGCTCCGTTTGTTGATTTCGTTCGTGCATTGTTCGTGCCTACTAGAGTTACTATATCAGGCAATGCACTGGTATGGAGGGATTATCTTTTTACTCCGCATATATAACTCTTCTGAAGTCTAACTAAGCAAAATGTTTGACCTAATCCTTTCTTAAGAAATATTAACATCTACAACAGTAAAGATGTATGGATTGAAAATTTATTTCATGATGCAGGTTATGATATTGTTTCGAATCCTGGATTTTAAATTCCAGAAAATCCAAAACTGACCTGAAATTCATGAAACTGAGCATGGTCACATGATATGGCACAAATAGGTTGTCATATTTTTTTTGTTTAATTTGAGACAATGTCACAACCCTAGTTAGTGCTTGCATTAGGACTAGCTAGAGTGATGCATCATGTTCATTTTTTCCTGAAACTTGAAATGGGGATGGCATAAACCCCTAGCACCACTTAAATCAACTAGGGTTTACCAAAATAATTTTCAATGAACCTGAAATGCCCTTCATAAATTTTCATCATTTTTGAATTGGTCCAAAACCTCTGCCAAAAATGGTGCACATTTTTCTAGGTCACTTTGGATTATTGAATTAAATCATAAGTATTTGAACCTGGACATTTAAATGCTATTAATATTTTTAAATGTCCAAATAATTCTAGAAATGTTTAAGGGCTGTTGGAATTAATTTCAGAGGTGCCCATAGGGTTTAGTATTTTTGCTAAATCAAAAACAACAACAGAAAAAGAAAAAGAAAAAATAGGAGAGAGAGAGAGAGAGAAAAGGCCAGAGGCCACTCACCTGGCTGTGCCGGCGCACCTGGCCCATGCCAGTCATCACCTACCTCTGCCTATAGGCAGAGGAGAGAAACAGTGCACGTGCGCCCGTGGCGCCACGCACCTCCCTGCTCGCCTGCATCACCGAGGTCACAGCGACGCCTCGGGCCTTCTCCTCAGCGCCACCCCGACCCCCTGGACGTCTCACTCTTCCCCTCTGTCCTCTCTCTCGCCCTCTCCTCGCCATGGCCTCAACCGCCAAGCTCTCGCCACCATGAAACCGCAGCCACCGTGCTCCCCTTGCCTCTCTAACCTGCCCACGGGCTCCGCCTCCATCGCCCGTGCCTCTTCGTCAACTCGTGCGATGTTGGACGCCCTGCATCACCCTCTGCACCGCCGTCTTCGCCGCCTCAGCCTCGAGATCGCCGGCGCCCGCACGACCTCATCAGCCCCTCCCCGAGCTCGCCAAGACCACCGTCGACTCCGCCGTGAGCTTCTGCCCATCCTCCCCCTCTTCGTTCTATCCCTCATGCACCATAGCCACTGCACCATGCTCACCCGCATGCGGCGCCGCCGACGTGTCTCTGGCCACCTAACGGCCCGGCCGTCGTGCGCAGCTTGCTCCCCGTGCCGTGTAGAGCCCATAGGTGCCCCGCATGAGCCGCCTCGCCTGCCGTAGCCTTGACCCTGAGATCACCCTAGCTCCGGCAACCGCCAAGGTCGCCGCCGGCGACGACTCCGGCCACCCCTGGCCCAACCACTACCACCACTCGATATGGACGAGCGTCCGCATCACATCGATACCCTCCGCCGGCCATTTGGTCGCCGGAGGAGGAAACCCGCACCTCGCCGCCGTGTCTGGCCTTGCCGACGTCGAGCCACCGGTGGATTAGCCCCAGTTTGACCAGGGATTTGACCCCCTGGGTCACTGACATGCGGGCCCCGCCCTGCTAATTAACCTAGGTTAGTGCTAATTAAATTAGGTTAGTTTTGTTAGACACCGACAAGCGGGCCCCACTAGTCAGTTTGACCTGGGCTGACCCATTGACTCGCTGACATCATCCTGACATAGTGCTGACACAGTAATTCATTTTTTGGAACTAGTTTAATTCTAAATAATTAGAAAATCCAGAAAAATGCCTAAACTTCTAAAAATCATAGAAAATCAACCGTAACTCCAAATGGAATAATTTATATATGAAAAATTATCAGAAAAATCCAATCTATCCATTGGTACTGGCTTCATGCATGATAAAGCAACTTAACCTTGCGGTATAGATCAAAACATGTTAATGCACTTTGGAAATTCATAGTTTGAATTTGAATTTGAACCTTTGGTTCAAATCAACCCAAACCCTTCTGTTACTAGCTGCATTAGCTCAATTCACAGCATATTGCCATGTCACATTCATGCATCATATTTTTGCATTGCATTGATTGTGTTCTTTCTCTGTTTGCCGGTGTTGTTCCCTCTCAGTGGACGTTGTTCCGATGTTGTGATCGTTGACACCGATGAAGAGCTATACTATCCTCAGAAGTGCCAGGCAAGCAACCCCCATTGATCATCTCAATACAATCCCATCTTCTCGCTCTTGCTCTCATTTACTGCATTAAGACAACAACGTTTCAAATTACCGTGTGCTACGGTAGTTGAACCCCTTTCCTCTGCATGACCTGTCTTTGCCACAGTAACTAGATGAAACCCACTAGCATGTGTAGGAGTTGATTGAGCCATGTTGTGTTTCCTACCATGCTATGCCTGCTATGCTTAGAGTTGTGTCAGGGCTGGTTCATCTGGGTGATGGATTGGAGTGAAATGGTTGTGTCGGTAATGAGAGTGAAGTGTGAACATGTTTTGGTAAAGGTATCGATGAGAGGCCATGTAGGAGTACATGGTGGGTCGTTTCATTGGAACCGTCCCTAGGACCTGAGTTCTGTGTGTGTGATTCAAGATCAGCTACTACCACGCGTTGGGCCCGAAACCAATGGACCCTCTTGACTTATTAATTACCATGTCCTCTGTCCAGGAGTTGCAAGTAGTTTCTGGTGTTTGTAGTATGCTGGAGGCCGTGCACAGCGCTGACCCTAGGGGTGGGCTGTGATGCGGTGGGCATGTGGCTCGGTGTACCGAGTCACCCGTTTGGTGACTCAGGAAACCTGCACACATCGTTTGGGGTCGTAGTGGAAACCTCCGCCGGACTCCCTGCAGATGGAACATGAATAGGCAATAAACCTAGACTAGAGACTTGTGTGGTTAGTCATGTCGTGACCGACACCCTTGCTAGGCTTCTTCTTGAAGGTTGCTGAGTACTTGTCGTGTAAGCGGCGACAAGTGGTGAAAGCGTGTGTGAAGAAGTACACCCCTGCAGGGTTATCAAACTATTCGAATAGCCGTGTACGCGGTAATGGACTACTTGGTTGCTTATGTAGTTCATAGACAAGTGAAAGTGAATACTCTAAAATGCGCAAGATAAGCGTGAGTGCTATGGATGGCCTTCTCATAGGGAGACGGGAGCGGATCCATAGTGGTGTATTGATATGGTGAATATGTGGACTCGTGTGCGCCACCTCAAAAGAGTTACCAGCAGTCATAGTACAGGATAGCCACTGAGTCAAAGCAGGCTTGCTGCAGTTAAACTCCACCACCCCTTTGTTGTTACTGATGCATATGTAGCTAGTTCTGATGTAAGTCTTGCTGGGTACATTTGTACTCACGTTTGCTTAATTAACGTTTTTCAAAGGAGACTTCAGTTACACTAGTAGTTCCGCGTGGACTTCGACATTTAGCTTGGGAGGGTCTTGTCCCTTGGGAGGGTCTTGTAGATAGTCAGGCTTCTCAGCCTTTTCCATTTGTAGTTGTCTGTACTCAGACATGTTATGCTTCTGTTGCCTGTATGCTCTGTATGTTGGGTCATGTGATGTCTGTTTGTAATAAATGCTATGAGGCTCTTCTGGGCCTTTATCTATATGAGTTGTTGAGTTATGTTGTAATGCCATGTTGTATCTATACATATCGTGCATGTTATGCGTACGTGTAACGTGTATTGGTATGTGTGGGATCCAACAATCTAGTTGTTTATTCTTGGTAGTCTCTCTTATGGGGAAATGTCTCCTAGTGCTTCCACTGAGCCATGGTAGCTTGCTACTGCTCCGGAACAAATGGGATGATCGGCATGTGTCCTTCTTTGCTCCTGTGTCTGTCCCTTCGGGGAAATGTCACGCGGTGTTTTACTGCAGTCCTTGTAGCTTGATACGACTCGGTTGCACACGCTGTTGACCGACACGTACATTGCTGGATCATGTATGCCTGTCCCTGTAAGTTAGTGCCACCTTGGGTTTACGACTAGTCATGTCGGCCCGGGTTCTCTGTCATATGGATGCTAGCAACACTATCATATACGTGAGCCAAAAGGTGCAAACGGTCCCGGGCCAGGTAAGGTGGCACCCGTGGGGATACCGGGCGCGAGGCCGCAAAGTGATATGATGTGTTACATGCTAGATTGGTGTGACTTAGGATCAGGGTCCCAACAGCTTTGGTATCAGAGCCTGACTGCCTGTAGGATTACCAAGCCAAACTTGTCGAAGTCGTGTCTATAAATGCTTTAGTTATATAAGGAAATTGATTGTGGAAGGGAACATAAGGCTCTTTTTACTCCTTATACCTCATGTCCTTCTGATCCGAGTCATCCTTTTCTCTCCTACGGGGATTAAGAACTAAGCTTGTCATTCTTCTATTAGGATCACGTATTACTAATCTGTAGACTCATAGGATTGATGGATTCAAGCCTCAGTTCAGTTTCTAGTACTTTTGTGTGTTAACAGTTGGTCTCGGAACCTTGATATTGTGATGTTGAGTGGTTATGTCACCATTTTTGTAGGATGTCTTAAAATCTTTTTTGAGCATTTACAGCCGTTATGCTGTCCAAGTCATCCCAGGTTTCTAAATAGTCTGATGCACTTGCAAATCTTTCCTCCATGTTCCCGATGTCCTTTTGGGTCAGATTAACCACACTAATTGATGAGTTGAGGTACTCCATTGCCCCGACATATATGTTGAAGCTATTATTATGACATTAGGGTATCCTAGAGAACCACCCACTAATCTAGCAATGCTTTATATTCCCAGTGTGATGATTCTGGCCATCATTCTCAAAAGCATCTCGTGATGCCATTTAGTTAGTAGGCATTCTATTTCTGGGTTTTGAACCCAAGATTCACTCTACTTACTTCCTATTGATAGTGTTTGCCTGTTCCTTTAGGATATTAGTAACCTTTGTGATAGTCTTTGAGGTCCGTGGTATATCGTTCTTCCAATACCTTGAACCATTATGGCAGAAGTTCTTTTGAACCAAAAGATCACAACCAGAGTGCTCTTAATGAGTTCTCCATATTTCATAATTGTGACTCTGCCAGTCCTTTCTCTTCTGCATGGGTTATCCGGAAGAAACATGTTGAACTTTGCTCGACATACTAATCTATGCATCCACAACTCAGAAAGTTATATGTTCCTTGAGTTGTTCCTCTTTAATTGTATTCTGGCCTTCGTCTATCAATTGATAGTCAGGAGTAGTTCTGCATTCGTGTTCATCGGTGCCTATTAATCTTGTGGTCCGTCAAGCCATTCTATTCCAGAATGACAAGGAGAAACAAACTCCAGTACCTCATCCATATCCAGGATTGAGTCAAAGTAGTCGTACTTCGCAGATCAAAATGCCAATCTAGCTTCTGGTCTGTTCTGCCCTGAAGTATTACCCACTTCATGTCAGGATTGTCATGAGAATTGCACCACCTCTTATGAATTCTTGACGCAGTCATACTTCTCGCCATCATTGTTCATTTCTCGGTTCCTGTGTTATTGTAACCAGAATGCCGACAAGTGAACCATGATGTGTGAAATCAATACTTCTAGTAACCCTGTTGCTTTGTAGTTAATGGACGATAATTTCATTCTTAGCATGTTGGTTACTGAGTCATCCTTCTAAGATTGATCGTGCTACTAGTCCATATTTCCTGGTGCACTCTTCGATCAATAAGTTAGGATCATGTCAATCCCTTGCTTATTTGATCACATTAACTTGCCTCAAAAGCAAGATTGTTCTCGAGCTTAGTAGCATATCGGTGGTTCATGATTTTCCGAACGTCTTCTCGGAAGTATCACCAGGTTGTCCTCTGACCGCTATGTTGGGTTCGTGATCAAGTTGGTTTTCTTGTAAACCATCC
This sequence comes from Thinopyrum elongatum, assembly GCA_011799875.1. Lineage (NCBI taxonomy): Eukaryota > Viridiplantae > Streptophyta > Magnoliopsida > Poales > Poaceae > Thinopyrum > Thinopyrum elongatum. The sequence goes on along the minus strand of CM022302.1, from coordinate 305,154,936 downwards.
CTTCTCCAAGAATCCGTGTGGGATATCCCTGAACTAGTAAGTTAAGCTAAATAACAATTTGGAGAGTTGGAAGACAAAAGCTTTGCCTAACTTAGTTTGTTCTGGAGGGATATCTTTGTGTGTGTGTGTGTGTGTGTTGAAGAAAGATGATATCTTCATCGATTGATCCTCGTGATCAGTTGTTGGATCTATTGTCTTGTCAAAACTTTGATTTGTGTGTGGGCTATCGTCAAATCAAATCAGAATCAACGGTGCTCCTAATGTTGTCTTACTCGCGGTTGTTCCTTGAGCATACACCATTATATCTTTGGGTCTG